>CM057342.1:511274394-512520646 GCA_030015575.1 Agapanthus africanus | reverse complement strand
GCGCCGCGCTTTGTCGTCTTCTGTGCATCGTTTTTCGTGCAGTGTGTGTCTGTGTTGGTTTTGGGATTTTTGATATATATTATATGTGCCCAGATTTTCCAGAAAAGAAATTTCCTTTTGGGGTCCTATAATTCCGTATTTTTCCGAACTTCACTGCACTTTGACTATGATGGTTATATCTGTGATGTTTGCATGTATTGAACGTCGGCTGATCGCTATAAGTCGATTGGTCGGGGTTATACATGATCTGTAATGTGCTGGAATGTGTATATAAATATGTTGGATTGTCGCGGGTGAATAGCCGGGGTTGTGAGACGAGAGTTTTCTTTTCTTGCAATTCATGTAAATCTGTAAATTGATGTAATAATTATTTGTATGGCCGCACAACCGGGAAAGGGTTGTAGCCGTCATTGTATAATTTCTTTTTACTGTTTTTGCTCCTAGGATAGACCCATGGAGGGGTGCACAAACTACCGGGTATGCCGAAGTGTCGAGTGGCCTACTCATGGAGATGAGGGAGGTTGCTACGCTTCGGGTACTTGGCGGGTAGTTTGCCGCACCCGTAGGGGTCTTGGGTGGGGTTTTGGCTATTCACCGCGACCGTGTTATCTGTTTTTGTTACAGGCTCGTACAAATTACAGATTGCTAGTATATCCAATGTATTTATCTGTGATCTGAAATGTTTATCATTGCAGTATATCTATATATGATATTATTTAGGCGTTGCTTATGTTTTACAGACGCGCTAGCCCAGCCCCCGCTCTGTCGTTAGTTAAGTAACCTAACGGGTAATGACGGGGCCCCGTGGCGAATGCGAATGGCATAAGCGTACGTCATATTTTGGTTGTTTTCTACAATGGTAGGATTAAATGATGGGACGCATTAAAAGAACTAATGCAAGAATATCACGCATTAAAAGAACTAATGCAAGATAATAAACCAAGTTAAAGTCGTTGGAACACTTTCGAAAAACCACTCGGTTCTTTTCAAAACAAACTTTTAAAATACGGAGTTTGAGCCACTCCATTTAAAAGCTATCTCGTTCCATCGACCAAATCAAGTTCACTACGTTCACGGTTTTGCCAAAACCATCCGTAGCCCTCCATCATTTCAGTTAAATATTCGGTAGTATTCAAGCTATGTATTTTGACCTCACGCCAAGGCATAGTGATTGGTAGCTGCCGGATATTTATCTGTTGCATAGATAGAATGCGTTGGTTTGAGACAGTCGTACTGCCATTTTGGCCTACGTCAAGGGTATGTACGGGTGGGTTCAAATTAACCTGGATAATGATGGGACGAACTTGACATGTGACTTATGACATTTTGACCTCACGCCAAGGTCATAAGAGCATGGGGCAAAAATCCACATCGGGAGTTTCATAAGTACTGAAACTTGCTAGATTTGCATACCATTTGGAGTGTGATGACTCTGGTAGGATTCCTTCAGTTTCGTCACGCGATGATATTTGGATCCCGATCCTACTGTGAGTATATGCTACTCCTCGGGAAATTTCTCACTTAACGATCAATGCTATAAACCTAGTAGGTGCCTAGAAAGGTGTTAGCGGGGCTACGCCCCCAGGGAAAAGAGGTTCTTTAATTAAGGAACTTCGCGAAAGCGTTGGAAAACCTCCCTCGAAGTACCGACACCGGCCTGGCTGAACGGTTAAGCAAGTATTGTACGGTGGGATTGATCCTGACTAATTCTTCCTTTATGGTTTGAGGAGGGATTCGAGAAACAGTGGGAGCCATCCTGTTTAGACAAATTAAAAACCACTCTAAACTTGCAAGAGCATCATGCTGAGTGTTTCTTCTTCTCTCTCCTAATTGCAGCGACCAATCAACATGACTGGACTTAAGTTACTCCTAGATGAAAACAAATTGACAGGGCCAAACTACAAAGATTGGCTCAGGAATGTCAAGATAGCAATCACTTATGACAAGCTGGGGTATCTTCTTACCACCAAAGCTCCCCCTGTCCCTGGTCCAACTTCCAGCGTCGCGGATAAGGAAATCCGCAAGACTTGGGAGATTGATAGCGCGAAGGCCAAGTGCCTCCTGCTTGCCTCGATGGACAACGAACATCAGAGGAGGCATGAGAATATGGACATGGAGTCCATATTGCTCCATACAAAAGAACTGTATAGAGAGCAATCACGTATCGCAAGATACGAAGCGTCGAAAAAGTTGTTTTCGACAAGAATGGCCGTCGGATCATCAGTAGCCGAGCACGTGCTAAAGATGATCGGCTTCATTGAGGAGCTCGCTGACCTAGGGATCACATTGGAGAGTGAGCTATATACGGATATAGTTCTCCAATCCCTTCCTTCCACTTACGCCCAGTTTATACTGAACTTCAACCTACAAGAAAAAGAGGTTGAACTATCAGAGCTCCTCAACATGCTGAGGAGCGCAGAGGGCACCCTACAGAAAAGTAGGGATACATCCACTTTGTTTGTAGGAGGATCATCTTCTTCTAGGTCCAAGGCGAAAGCCAAGGGAAAGAAGAAGAAAGCCCCCGCCAAACCAAGGGGCGGTGTTAGTAAAGTGGATACGAAGGGAAAAGGAAAAGCAACAAAGATAGCGGGGAAGCTTGTGGATAAGGAAGAATGCTTCTATTGTCATAAGAAAGGACACTGGAAGAATGATTGCAGGGCCTGGAAGGCCAGAACACAGGAATTGAAGCAGGTTGCAGCTTCAGCTTCAGGTGTGTATGTTATTGAAAACTGTCTTTCAATAAACTCTACTTCCTGGGTATTGGATACCGGATCAGGATCTCATATCTGTAATTCTTTGCAGGCGTTGAGAAACCGTAGGGTTTTGAAGGCAGGTGATATGACCCTCAGAGTTGCAAACGGAGCTAGCATGGATGCTAAAGCCGTGGGGGACTATCACCTGGGAATGTCAGATGGACATGTTTTGGTTTTGCGTAATTGCTTTTTTGTACCCAACGCAACTTGTAATATCATTTCTGTATCTTTAGTTTCTAAAGAAGGTTATGAATTTGCGTTTGTAAGTAATGTTGTAAACATTCACCTTAATCAAGTATTGATTGGGTCAGGTACTCTGAGTAATGGTATATACGTGTTAAACCAACCACAGATTTTTAATGTCCAGAATACACACAAAAGAAAGTCTCCAGAACTAAATCAGACTTTCTTATGGCATTGTAGATTGGGTCACATCAATGAGAGAAGGTTGACTAAGTTACATACAGAAGGATATTTGAATGCGTTCGAATATAAATCGTATGCCACTTGTCAATCTTGTCTCAAAGGAAAGATGACAAAGACTCCGTTTACTGGACAAGGAGTAAGAGCGAGCGAGCTCTTGGGACTCGTACAAAGTGACGTGTACGGTCCAATGTCTACACATGCCCGAAGCGGACATTCTTACTTCATTACTTTTACGGATGACTTCTCAAGGTACGGTTATGTCTTCTTAATGAAACATAAGTCCGAGGCCTTTGGAAAATTCCAGGAGTATAAGAATGAAGTAGAGAAACAGACCGGCAAAAGTATTAAGATTCTAAGATCGGATCGAGGTGGAGAATACTTAAGTGCCGAATTCCTGAATTACTTAAAAGAGAATGGTATTCTCTCTCAGCTTACTCCTCCATACACTCCGCAACATAACGGTGTATCGGAGAGACGGAACCGAACCCTATTGGATATGGTTCGGTCCATGATGAGTAACGCTGAGTTACCGCGATCATTCTGGGGGTATGCGCTAGAATCAGCTGCATACCTTTTGAACCGAGTTCCGACTAAGACTGTGCCTACCACCCCATATGAAATGTGGAGTGGGAAGAAACCCTATCTTCAATATCTGAAGATCTGGGGATGTCCAGCTTTTGTCAAAAAGCAGCATGCGGACAAACTCGAGGCACGCTCAGTACTGTGCAAGTTTGTGGGATACCCAAAGAACACCAGGGGGTATCTTTTCTACTACGCAGAGGAACAAAAAGTCCTTGTTTCTCGTAATGCCCACTTTCTAGAACACCAGTTCTTGGAAAAGGAGATTAGTGGGAGCGCAGTAGAACTGGAAGAAATTCCAGAACCACAGACTATTACTGAAAGGTTAGTGGAACCAGAGGGTTCAACAGAACAGGACATTCCTACGCCGCTCCGCAGGAGTAGTAGGCAGTCTCATCCGTCCGAGAGATACTACGGTTTTCTCATAGACGGGGATAGAGAGGATTGCATCATAGATTATGATGAGCCTACTAGCTTCCAGCAGGCCGTTCAGAGCGTTGACTCGGTGAAATGGCTGGATGCAATGCGGACCGAAATGGAGTCCATGTACACCAACAAGGTATGGACGTTGGACATTGCTCCAGACGGGGTAAAACCCGTAGGATGCAAGTGGATCTTCAAAAGGAAGATTGGTGTAGATGGACAGGTTGAGACCTATAAAGCTAGGCTGGTAGCAAAGGGTTTTCGTCAAAGACCTGGCATGGACTACGACGAAACCTTTTCTCCAGTAGCCATGCTGAAATCCATTCGGATCCTTCTTGCCATTGCTGCCTTCCACGATTATGAGATCTGGCAAATGGACGTAAAGACAGCTTTTCTAAATGGAAATTTAGAGGAGTGTGTCTATATGGACCAACCAGAGGGTTTCATTCAGAGTGGGAGCAGCGGAAAGGTGTGCAAGTTGCTTAAGTCCATCTATGGGCTAAAGCAGGCATCGCGGAGTTGGAACATCTACTTTGATGAGACGGTCAAAGAATTTGGCTTTATCAAAAATCCAGATGAACCATGCATCTATAGTAGATTTGTAGCGAGAACTGTAGTATTCCTCGTTTTGTACGTGGATGACATTCTCTTAATAGGAAATGACATTCCTATGCTACAATCTGTCAAGGGGTTCTTGTCACACAGGTTCTCCATGAAAGACCTGGGTGATGCCTCATACATTCTGGGTATCCGGATCTACCGTGACAGATCCAAGAGGATATTAGGACTTTCACAGTCCAGGTACATCGACACCATACTGAAGAGGTTCAGTATGGAAGATTCCAAGCGCGGTAACCTACCGGCTTGTCACGGGATCACCCTCTCTAAAGAGATGTCTCCCAAGACTGATTTGGAGAGGGATCGCATGTCTATTATACCCTACGCTTCTGCGGTAGGCTCTATAATGTATGCGATGTTGTGTACCAGACTGGATGTAGCTTATGCACTGAGTGTGGTAAGCCGGTATCAGTCTAACCCTGGGCAGAAACACTGGATAGCGGTAAAGAACATTCTCAAGTACCTGAGAAGGACTAAGGAGATGTTCTTGGTGTATGGCGGAAAAGACCTCCAGATCGAGGCCTTTGCTGACTCCAGCTTCCAGAGTGACAAGGATGATTCCAAGTCCATGTCGGGTTTTGTCTTTACCCTCATGGAGGGGCGGTGTGTTGGAAGAGTTCCAAATAGGAAACCGTTGCAGACTCGACGATGGAAGCGGAATACATCGCTGCATCTGATGCCGCAAAAGAAGCTGTCTGGATGAGGAAGTTCTTGAAAGAACTTCAGGTGGTTCCGTCCATTGTTGATCCAATACCTCTGTATTGCGACAACAACGGGGCTATAGCTTTAGCGAAGGAACCCAGGTCCCATCAGAGATCCAGGCACATCTTAAGGCGGTATCACCTGATCAGGGAGATCGTAGATCGCCAGGAGATCGAGGTTCGGAGAGTCGCTTCAGAAGATAACACTGCTGATCCATTCACCAAGGCCCTGCCCCAGACTCAGTTCGAGCGGCTGATCGAGATGATAGGTCTTCGATACGCCAGTACATGGCCTTAGTGCAAGTGGGAGATTGTTAGTGTATATGCCCTAGAGGCCATTACTGTATCATACTGGTTTGTATATTACTTAATGGATGCTTGGGATATTCACCTTGTATATACAATCTTGCTCAAAATAGTAGTATGCTACTTGGTTTGTTTCTACTTCAATGTGTACATGTGTTTATTTTTTGTATATCGCCTATACACATTAGTAGAGCCCTTAGGATCTTTGCTTGATTACCAGCGATGTGATGGCCGTCACACTAGTGGGGCTGGGTAATCTATAAGCACATCCATATGCAGGTCCCTGGTCGCAGGACTATCGAGACAGGGCATCGATACTCCGGAGTAGACCAGCGCATGCGCTTCTCATCCCAGTGTGGGAGACGGTCTGTCCCACAGCCGTCAGTACGTCGTACTTGAGATAGTATGCGGGTGCTCGTTAGGTTACGGGTACACTGGACAGGACTCGTCGGGAACTGACTAGTTGGTATTATACCTATCGTCAGTTATCAGTTCCCAGGTGACATGAGTACAGCTTAGTCCGCTGACTTGACACTGTCACTTCGCCTCGGGTGTGTTCCCACTGTACTTTGATCACTACCCTACCACGGCTCAATGGAGTCGTGCAAACAGGTGGTGGTTGGGTGCAGTCCCGAAGCACTTGGAGGCAGTGACGGTTAGACAGGATTCGTCTCTCCCGGTATTGGGGGTTGACATCGCGCTGTGTCTAGGAGAGCCATTACACGAGTAGTCCCTGGCCAGGGCAAACGAGATATACTGGTAGGTTTCCAGTGTTATCTCATGGTGTTTTGGGCTTCGCTCCGGCACGACTTGTACCGCTATTGGGGGACTGACGTTTACCGCCCCCTAGGCCCGCCATGCGATGTATCAGACGAACAGACCGGACTGTACGGAGAATGTCACACTCAGGCTCAGTAGGAGTTCAGATGGGTTTCGCCTCGTCGGTCTTCTTGTCGGCATTACCTGGGGACCGTTACGCACAGCTAGTGCCGCTTGCGGTCTGTGGTTAAACCCACTGCCAGCGTAGTGTCGAGTCTTTAGAGTCCCACACAGAAAGCTTTTCGCCTTTAGGCAAAAGAGTAGAGGTCGCATGGTATTGCGACAGGTCGCATGGTTTTGCGACAGGGTTCGGTCACGTCCGTGCACTTGTGCACGTACAGTGTCCGGACAGTTTACACTAGCGGGCTTTGGTTTAAGCCAGATCCTAGTGTACCTTATGGGATTGGATTTATCCAGTTTGCATTCGTGTTCCTCGGAACGCGGATGCGGGTGTGTATGCACAGTTGACAGGGAGGCAGAGGCAGCGGATTCTCATTAGGGTTGTTGACAGTTGACCGTTGACTTTTTGACTTTATGCTCAACCCTAATGAGAATATGATATGTGATTAACTATTATATTAATTAAGTATTATGGTGATATGGTTGTTGACTTGTTGACTTTTGTTGACTCGTTGACTTTGGTGACTTGTTGACTTTTGTTGACTTGTTGACCGGTTGACTAGGCTTGACTAGTTGACCATCATGATAACCATGGTTATCATTTCATGCCAAAGACTTTTACTTGCTTGTTCATTTGAGTAAAATGAGTGCATGACATGATAAGGTTGTGGTTGCTTCTAACCATCACATAAGACTTTTTTGATATGATGAGTTATGATCACTTTTGATTATGAGAGGGTGAGAGACAAAATACTTGCTCATTCTTTCTTGCTCATTCTCTCTCTTGTTCTTGAGCTCTCCTCTTGCTCTCACCCTCAACCTCTTGCTCCCTCTCTTGATCTATGGTTCTCTTGTCTCATGAGTTGAGAATCAAGAACCATAGATAAAATCCCATTCTATTTCCTCTCTACTCATTCTAGTTCACTAGGTTTAGCAAACCAAGTGAACTAGTTTCTTCAAAGACCGAAGAAGGAGCTAAAGGTTGGAGCTTTCAAGTGGATCTATCTTCGGCGTACGGAGACGACGAGAAGGAGCCATCGGACCACCACCGGAGCTTGAAGACGAAGGAGTTCAAGACAAGCTAGGTATAACCATCTTCATCCGAGTAGCTAAATATCTTTAGCTAAGTATGCTAGTTTTAGTTTAGGTAAAGATCCCGACCTAGCTTAGTCCATGTTGCCTCTTGCGTTAAAATTTTGATTTTATACCGTTTCCGCCTCCCCGTAAGAACCGGGGGTCGCAACGTGGACTTACAGTGACTCCTTTAGCAAAACTACAAAAGCCTCAAAAACACTCCATTTTAAAATCATTTGATTCTACAACGATATCAAGTTCATTACGCAATAGGTTTTCAGAAAAACCTGTCGTAGCCCTCCGCCATTTCAGATAAGTTGTATATAGTATTCGTGCTGCATTTGTTGGCTTTCGTCAAGGTGCAGTGTGCGGTAGCTATATGCTGCTTATCTGCTACATACGATGCGATTGGATTAGGGTAGTCGTGCGGCTTTGTTGGCTTTCGTCAAGGGTCGTGCGGGTAGTTTAATTCAATCAAGAAATGTACGGGTTGAACTTGACTAGCGGGCTATGGTTTGTTGGCTTTCGTCAAGGTCATAGCACGTTAGGGGCAAAATATTATCAGGAATTTCAAGTGTTGAAATTTGCAATGAGATTGCATACCTTCTATGAGATAGTTGGATCCCGATACCCACTGCGAGTAAGAGTTACTCCTGGGAGAGTTTTATACATTACAATTAGCCGATCAAGTAGGTGTCTAGAAAGGTGTTAACGAGGTTATGCCTCTGGGAAAACGAGGTTTACATTAATTAGGTTCGTGCGAAAGCACGGGGGACCTCCCTCAAAGTACCGACACTGGCCTGGCTGAAAGATTGGCGAACTTGTAGTATGTAATTAATCTCGGTTAGTCTTTCCTTTTAGGGTTTGAAGGAAGATTTGATAAAAAGCAGTGGGAGCCATCCTGATTAGATAAAATAATAACCAATCTATTTTTGCAAGAGCGCACGCTGAGTGTTTTCTTCTCTCTCTCTCCAGGTAGCGACCATATCACGCCTTAATCAAGATAATAATACGTAATATTGACCGAACCCGCTTGTTATACTGAGCTGGGGAACGTTAGTCCCGCTCCAACTTATAATTGTTATAAGACAGAGCAAGAAATTAGGGAATACCAGAATTCCCGTGCCGCCCAAACGAAGAGAGTGCATGCTGATGCATCATCTTCGGGTGTGTTCATTACACAGAACTGTTTCTCAGTATCCTCCGCATCCTTGGTATATGATACCGGATCAGGATCCCAGATATGTAATCTGTTACATAGGGCTACAAAAGGGTAGAAAAACTGAGAACGGGTGATAAGTTTCATGAGACAGAAAACGGGGCAAGTGTTGCAGCCAAGTCTGTTGGTCACTGTCACCCTGTATTCCAAATACATTGATTCTGAACGAATGTTATTAGATACCGAACCTGATATACAAAATCATATCTATCTCTTTATTAGTAAAGAAATGATAAAATTTTGTATAGTTGGATAATGTTTTGAACATTTCCTATATCAAAAGTTGATCGGTTCAGGCACGTTATCTAAAAGCATTGATGTTCTAAATCAAACTACAGTTCTTTAGTATACAGAACACACATAGGAGGATCAGTTCAGAAATGAACAAATCCTTCTTGAGGCATTGTAGACTAGGTCATATCAATGCGACCTGACTAGCTGAAGTTACATAAAGATGCATATTTAAATCAATTTGAATCTACATCTTGTGAAACTTGCCAGTCATGTCACAAAGATATAATGACACCAGCTATGTTTATTGGAAACAGAGAAAGAGTTAGTGAACTCTTGGGATTGATACATGTTGATGTATGTAAAGTCCCCTGTCTATATATGCCAAGACCGGTTCTTTGTACTTCATTACATTCTCAGATAATCTTTCGAGATTCAGACCTATGTTCCTGTTGAAACACAAGTCCGAACCTTTTGAGATATTCACAGAATATAAGTTAGAAGTAGGGAACCAATAAGGGTATAAGTATTATGTCCTTTGATGTGATCAGGGAGGAGAATACTTCAGCACGGAATTCCTGGACTATTCTAAAGGAGAATGAGATTCGCTTTCAGCATTACTCCTCCGTATACACCATAGCACGATGGTATATCGGGACGGAGCAATAGCACCCTATGTGATATGGTGTGCTCTATGATGAGTACTACTGAGTTTCCTATTTCCTTTTTGGGAGTTATGCACTTGAGAAGCTACATACCTATTGAATAGGGTTCAAATCAAATCTATGCCTACCGCTTCATATGTGATATGGAAAGGGAAGAGCCCATATCTTAAGTTAGTTAAGATTTGGGGTTGTCCGGGCTATGTTTAAAAGCAAAATCCGGACAAGCTCGAGGCAAGGTCTGTTATGCACAACTGGAAAGGTTCCAGCTATACAAATTACAGCATATGACTTGGTAGAACCAAAGGATTCAATAGTAACCAACGAACCTCAACCTCTCCGCCGATCTAGTAGGGTTCCTCACCCACCTGAGAGATACTTCGGTTTCTCTATGACAGTGGCAGCGGGGATTGCATCATGAGATGATGACCCAACTAGTTTCGTGCTGGCCATCAGGAGTAAGACTCTGTAAGAATGGCTGGATGCTTAGCGATCTGAGATGGAATCCTTATACACCAACAAAGTATGGACTTTGGTTGCTATATCTGAAGGGTTAAATCCCCATCAGGAGCAAGTATATCTTGAGAAGATTACTTGGTGTAGATGGAAAAGTTGAGACTTTCAAAGCTAGACTTGCTAAAGCTTTTCGTCATCGACCAGGCGTAGATTATGATGAAACCTTTTTCCAGTAGCTATGCTTAAGTCCATCCAGATCCTACTTGCCACGGCTACATACCATGACTACGATATCTGGCGGTTGGGTGCCATGACTGCTTTTCTAAATGATGTTTTAGAAGAGAACGTCTATAAGTACACAGCCAGAGGGCTTCGTAGACAGTGGGAGCAGCGGAAACGTGTACAAGATGCTTTATAGGATAAAGCAGGTATCGCGGAGTTGGAACATCTATTTTGATGTGTTAGTCAAAGAGTTTGATATCATCAAAATGGTAGATGAACCTTGTATAAACAAAAAGGTAGTAGGGAGTATGGTGATGATCCTCGTAGAGTACGTGGATGACATACTCTTGATAAGAAAGGAGTTTCCTATGCTACGCTCAGTCAATCTCCGCTTATCACAATGATTCTCCATATAGGATCAAATTGATACCTCCTAAATCCTGGGTTTTGGATCTATGAGATAAATCTAATTGGATGTTAGGATTCTCACTAGTTGTAGTGAGATGGTATCAATCGATCCTGGGGAGAATCACTGGAAGTGTTCCAGAGTGATAAGGACGACTGAATGTCAGTCACAGGCATTGTCTTTACCCTCAGTAAAGGGACGGTATGTTGGAAGAGTTCCAAGCTAGATATCGTGGCTAACTAGACAATAAAGGCAGGATACATCGCTACTTGAGATGCTACCAAAGAGGCAGTCTGGATGTATATTTGTTCATAAGATGAACTTAGTTCCTCCCATTGTGTGACAATGGAGTTGTGGCTTATGCCAAGGAACGCCCGTCCCATCAGTGATCCTGACATATTCTAAGGCAGTATCACCTGATCATGGAGATGGTTGATCTCCAGGGTGATCGAGGTTAGGAGAGTAGACTCAGAGGACAACACGGCGGATCCACTCACGAAGGCCTATTCCCAGAGAGAGATTTTTATGGGATGGTTGAGTATGAGATACTGCAACCACTGCTACAGATGGCCCTAGTGCAACTGGGAGATTGTTAGTTATATGTATGCCCTAGAGGCCATTACTGTACATAAGATGTATATTGTAGTGGATGCTGGGACATATATAGGGAGGACTTTCTTGCTCGACATGATAGTATGCTATCTGGTTGCTCTTTACCTTAACGTATATACTGATTGTCTCTCTGTTACATGTTAGTAAAGCCCTTAGGATGTGTACTTGACTACCTGGACTATGATGAAGATCATACTAGTGGGGACAGATAGTCTATAAGTACATCCTTCAAAGTCCCTAGTCGTGGGTGTATCGAGACGGGGCATCGATATACCAGAGTAGACTAGCGTATACCTTCTCGACCCACCATACAGATGGGCGATGGATGATCCCATATCCATTGGTGTTTGACATCAGAGATGATATACGGGTGCTCAGTGGAGACTGGGTACACTGGACGGACTCGCCGAGAACTCCCAGATGGTATTATACTGTACGTCAGATGGCAGTTCTCTTGTGACACTGGTACAGAGTAGTCTGTTGACCCGAGATCGTCATAGAGTCTTGTGTGGTTCCCACTGTGCTTTGATTTCCACCTTACCACGTCCAAGAGGGCGTGCAAAACGGTGGTTTTTGGGTACAGTCCCGAGTCACATGGAGGCAATGAGCGATAGGAGGGGATTCGTCTCTCCCGGTATAAGGGGTTGATGTTGCGCTGTGTTCGATTGGCTATAACCGGAAATCCCTGGCTAGGGTTGCTGAGATTTACTGGTAAGTGTTATCAGTAGTTTCTCGAACTGTTATAGTCCTCATATCGACACGACTTATCGAGCTAATGGGGTCTGACGTTTACCACCCCTAGGCGAGATATGCGACATATCAGACGACGAGACCGGACTGTACGGTAAGTGTTACTGGTTGGATTCACAGGAGTATGAGCGGGCTTGCTCATCGATCTTCAGATCGCTCAATACCCGGGTGGCCGTTACGTTTAGCAGACCGCTTGCGGCTTGTGGGTGTTTGATATGATCATCATCTGCTGCCGGAGTATTGACGAGTCTTTAGAGTCCTACATAGAGGTTTCCTGGCTCAAGCGAAACGAAATAGGAGCGCATATGAGATATGTGCGGGACCGAGAATATTGCGTGTATGTGATACCGTATTTCATTCTCGCGATGAATGTATCGAATGGTTGTATGCGATATAACCTAGTTATCGAATCAAGGATTGATTCGATAAGCCGATACATTGAATATTAGTCGGTTATATGCGATATGACCAGATCGTTAAATCAAGCGTTGATTTGATGATTTAATGCATAATTATATATTTGATATATTACTTTGCATTAACTAGTATTGGTTCACTTTAAATGGATTTTCTCACCCGGGTGTGCACATTGTATATGTGATATATTTTTGTGCACTTGATTGTATTATGTTTGATGATACATGATTGCTAGGATTTGTGTAAAGAGTTAAACCATGGTTAAGTAAATGGTTAGGGTTTTTATTCATTTATTCATTCATTTATCTTTTAATTTGTATTAAAAGAAAAAGTGAAAAAGAAAATAAAAAGGTTGCTTTCTTACATGAAGCTTCTTGAAGCTTCATGCAATTTTGACTCATGTAACCTTTTTGTCTTCTTCTTCAAACCCTAACCATTCATCTAACTTGAGTTAACTCCCTACATCAAACCATGGTTCAAGTTATGATAAGAATAATTCTTTTTCAATTATTCTACAAGACTTATCATAATATCATCTTCTTCTTCTTCTTCTTAAAAGAAGAAAAGCTAGACTTCGTCAATGGCAACTTGATGAAATGAGTGAGAAATCCAATTCTAAAGTGAACCCACTTCCTATTTCTTCATCCTCTACCTCTTGCCAAGTAGTATAGGGTGTTTCCTTCATAAGTTTTCATGGCTTGATGAAGGTGGAGCTTGATCTAGTGATGCCTCGACGTAGATCATCTTCGGCATCGTCGTCGATGACCTAGCCCGCTTTTTCTCCGTTGAAGCCGATGCTAGAGTCATGGTTCGATTTGGATAGCGGAGAGGACATTATCATGGAGCTATGGAGGTGGAGAAACGGATCTACAAAGGTTGTATTTCCGTTCACTTAGTTAATTTGTTAACTAGTTGCTTTTGTCGCCTAAATATCTAGTTAACGATCCATATTAGGGTTTCTCGGCACCCGTAAAATTTGAAATTGGCATGGTTGATGCCTTGTGAGACCTCTTGAGAGTGCCTAGGAACCCTACACCACGACTCTACTGAGTCGTGCTAACAGGTGATTTTTGGGTACAGTCCCGATTCACATGGAGGCAATGAGCGATAAGAGGGGATTCGTCTCTCCCGGTATTGGGGGTTGATGTTGCGCTATGCTCGACTGGCCATAACTGAAAATCCCTTGCCAGGGTTGTCACGACCCGAAAGAGCACGTGACTGGCCCTTGAACCGTATGAAGTCTATAGGACTCCATCTGATCCAAGTAAGCCAAAATCCCAGAAATCTAAAACCATTTTTAAGAATAAGTAAAGAAACTGGCTTAAAGAAGTGAAGAAAAACATGTTTGAAATCAAGGATTTGAAATAACTAAGCCGAATGTACGTTTTGAAAACTGTAAAGCCTTTTCTAAAAATTTCGGCAGAGTCTCTTTTGTAAAACTGGCCCCGAACGGGGTACAACAAGGATAACAATATATGCAATGAAAAAAGGCATCCCCAAGCGGGAGCTAGCTCTTCGTCAATTGACGGCCACAACCACACAAGCAATAAAAATATACAATGCCGAATGGCGAGGATCAAACTCAAAAGAAAGCTCCAAAAGCGAGAAAACCGCAATTCTAGTAAGCGCGACTCTAAGGTCAAATAATACATCACTAATGTCTAAGTCTGAAACAATATACAAGTTTTGGTTGATGGAAATTCTAGATACAATGGATAAAATAAATACAATGGTGGTTCTTGATGCAAAAGAATCCACCTACCAAAAGCAATTCACCCGCAAGAAGTAGTGTGCCAGAAATGCCACAATGGAACCTGTACGGCAGAACCTGCAAGAACTGTGGCACAACGGGGGTGAGTTGCCAACTCGTGAATAGAAATATCTACAAGCAGAAACCGAATGCAAGACATAAACCTAGGTCAACAATCAGTAATATAACCACAAGAGTACATCTGAAGTATGATAAGGTGGCAAAGTAACATCTAAACATGTATGTAGTGCCAGGTACTCAGGTAATAACATGTCATCAGTATAAGGTATGTCTGCATGAGGTAAAAATGATGAAGTATCAATACACATATATTAGCGTCCCATACCACTAATATTGGTGTAAGGGTATATATAACAGCGCCCTCATACCCTGTTATATATACAAGGGAAAAGTGATCAAAGTAACTCCAGTCGGTATGATCTATATCTGTACATACGTGGAATCCGTCCACCCGTCACCCAATGACAATAACATCATGTATGCGAATATGAGAATATAATAAAATCATGGAAAACATCATGAAACCCGTGCCTAGCATCGACACGTAAATCCTCATCCATCGGGCTCCGTCAGTCCGGATCGGCCCGCGGGCTATGTCTGCGGAATCGGCCCTCGGCCCCGGCAGTACGCCTATCTCTCAACTCCGGTCGGTATCCTCCAGATATCCGCCGAGCTCAAATACAATCACCGGTAGGTGCTCGCCCGCCTCCAGGCTCAATCGGCAAAACCCATCGATCATTTTGCCGAGGGTAACCATACCGGGCCCACCACGAACCCGCAAACGGATCGTCCACTCCTCGAATCGGGTTTCAAGCACACGTCTCAGCACCGAGAAAACGCATGGTGGACGCACCAAAATATCATATCACGAGGTACCGGGTTTTTCCAAATAGAGCATCCTTTCTTAAATAATCCCACGGTCCTCAAAACCAAAAATCACATGAAAATCCAACATCAAGAAGTAAATCCAATGCGATGTGCTATGCAATCAATCCATGATGTATGCGACATGTAAAGAAAGGTAATCATATCAGAAGTCATGCAACATGGAATAGTAATGTGCATATGTCGAGGGAAACCGCTCCTTTAGAATGAATCGGTTTTACAGAATATCTTGCGGTCCTCAATCTCTAATCAAGTCAGAATCATCTATGTTTGTGTACAGGTATAAGTGTACAATATGCCAAGCGAGAGTCATATCATGAATGCAACAGTACTACAGTGTAGTGGCATGGCAATTATCGATGATGAAGTGTGTGAGCCGGCAAATAGTGTACGTGGAACATACGTATCATCGATAATGGTGCTGGTGTCCTAACAGCATGATAACAATAGCAATAAACACATGCAAGCAATGCGAATAGCATGAAAATGCGGAAATCAAATAATCAACATCACAGTGAAGAATCTACTATGCAACTACAGATCTAAGTATCAAGTCAAATGGGAGAGGTATGGAAACCACCTAAATCTGAGTCGATAAATATATAGATATATAGTCGGTGATCCCGCCTCAATAATATATCGTAGGACATCCTCGAGTTATGAGTGCGGATCTATCATCAATATCGGCTCGTACGGTAAATCATCGTACGGCATCCCAATAGCTGGGTATGGGTCAACATCACACTATCTCATCACATAACAGGTATCACTATCATCAGATCATATAATCTGGGGTACTACTCTATGTCTAGTACAAATCGATACCATCAATAAGTATGCATGCGGGGGTAAACACGCATCCCAAGCCCGCAAGACTCACAAGTCATATCCCAAATATGAATCATATCAAATCACCGATCTGGCGGCACAAGGCCCAATATGATCGACTCACCACCAATGTCGTCCAATATCATCCACAAGGTGCAAGTATAAGGAACATACAAGTGTAAGCGTGTAGGTGTACATCTACCCTAGGGCTCGCAACTAGGAACTACGCTAGTTACTTCTACCCCTAACTAACCATATCATACTATAACTAACATATAAATACACTACATAGTATACTAAGTACGGACTGCGGGGGTGCTATACGCCATCCACCCGACTTCCCCCTGTAGATATAATCTACTCACCTTGCGTCTCATTTGCGGACGTCACCACGCATTTGCTTGTCATCCCGAAGTCTTCATGGGTACCTACATCAAAGTATCGTATATGCGCATTAAAACCAAATCCAAGCTAAAACGGCACATGAAATCCAAAACGATACGATAAGTGGCCTATAGGTTAAAACCCATGGCACGCCTTCAAAACCATCAACACATCCTCTATATCGTCGTATAAACGCCAAATAGTCGAGGCAAAACACAATCCACACTTGCAGAATCAAAAATACGGAATACGGAAACACGAATCCAAAACAGCAACTTAGGAAATATGTCCCAAATCCCACCCTAGGTCACTTTATACAAATCTATATATACCAGGGGTCTAACATAAACATGTAGGAGCTACAGAACCAATACGAGCCAAAATGGTGGGACCCAGGCCGCAATTTGCGGCCAATGGGAATAAATTGGCGGCCGGAAAGAAGAAGTGGGAGCTGGGGTCTTGGGGTTAGCTTCCTGGGTGCCTGCACATCTCACTGTCCACTCAAATTTATTTTAGGATACCTCGTATGATAGCAGATTCCATAAACACTACACAGATTTCATAATTTCCCCGATATCGGTTTCTAAAATCCGTATTCTGGCTTAAGCTTCAGGTTTTGGGTTTCCAATTCATACACTAGGGTGATGGTATAACCTCTACTGACCTCAATTTCATATTACATCTCATAAATCATCACAACCCTAACTAGGTTATCCACAAGTCACAATATCACACAATATCGATTCGATCTTAATATGAGGGTAAAGGAAATGCATAAACTAAGTTTAAGGTCCAGAAAATACCTCATTTGGCAACTCAAGAATTTTCTTGAGTTGCCCCTAGTGGCCAAAATCCAAACTTTCTTGGTCCAATGTGTTTGTCTCGAGCTCGTGCACCTTTTAAGTGAAGAGAAGATAGGGTTTTGGAGTTGTTTTGGATGTGTTTAAAGGGGTTGAAGAAGGGAGGGAGATGAAGGAGAAGCAGCAGCAGCAAGCAATGGAGAGGAAGAGAGAAACTAGTGAAGGAAATGGCTATGTCTCTTGGTCAAATGAAGCCCATACCTCTCTCTCACCAACCCTCCAATTCTTTATTCTTTTCTCTTTTCTTTTCCTTATTTTCATTTCTTTTAAAACTCTTCTCACTCAAATAGTAACCCAAAACAACCATGACAAATAAAAATGTAACACAAGTGGGAAAAAATGATATGTGCATGTTTTGCACAAAAATGGTAAAAACCGATTAGCGATTTTTAATCGCGATTAGCACTAATTAAGCATATAACTAATCAATTAAACTTAGAAATGGCAAAATTCTCTAACCTACCCTATTTTAGAATTTTCCATAATTTTTCGAACATTTTTCCTATTTATTTGTATTTAATAACACCAAAATATTAAAATATTCAATAAAATAATATTAAATTATAAAAATTCCCAAAATTAATATTTTATTATTTTGAAACGTTACAATCTACCCCCCTTAAAGAAATTCGGTCCCCGAATTTAAATTTAAACCCCCAATTACAACAAACATTTCAGTAAAAACCCAATTTGTCGGGGTTCCGAAACATCAATACATAGCGAATATCATCAAAGAGTACTGCTCTACTAAAAATCAATCCACAAATTGTATATATAAGAATATCCTATGCGTCTGGTGCGTAAGGAATCAAAATCCATATATGTGTCATACAGGTGTACAAAACAACATCTAGGTGCAACGGGTGTGCACGAAACATCTGTCATAGGCAACGTGTGTGCCTGACAGCAACCAAATCAGGTGCATGAAACATGCACGAAGAATCCCGATTTAGTGCATCTGGCGTGCACCAAAATCGTATATCAAAACACTAAAGGTGCATGAAAACTATGCCGGAAGTGTAAATCAAATCACTGCATAAGATAGGCGTGAAATCTCAATCAATATCTCAAACGTAATAACTATGCGCAAAACATAAATATCCAGTTGGTGCATGAAACAAATATCATGAAACTCAGTCATCAAAACCAAATCATGCAAACAGAACGCCCAAAATATCGAAATCCAAAACGACGGATACGTGATAATCGAATCACAAAATCACAAATCATAAATACCGTCTTCGGTAGTTCCTCCTTCGAGGTCGAGAAGGAGTCGGTGCATTCAATGCTAGTAGCGCACGATATCTACTTGCCTCTTGCTCATGGTCTGGCGTCCTCTGACTCTGGGTTCATATCTTCTCTGTGGGTTACCAATCTCACAGTCAATCGGCTCATCGGCCCTGTCAGATGTGCTAACGGGGACGATTCCGTTCTGGCACTTCTCTGGTCATCTCTCGGTCAATCCCCACGACTATTCGTAAAGCAGCATGTCACTAGCGTCGGCCTCTGGCTCTCTGAATGCACATCACATATCTGATCCTGGGTGCAAATATCATTGCAGCAATGTCCTGGAAGGAATCCTGCTCAAGGTCTCTTCCGATCTTGCCTAAGCCGAATCGTACGGAGGCTAGCTCTCTTGTATAATCTCTTCTCGCTTGATAGACATCTGTGTCCTCAGTACAACATTTCTCGGAAACTGGTCGCATCCCCACGCCTCTGTAAGTATATCAAGTCTCTGGTCTCGACGGAAAGAAATGACAGCTCGCCAGTGTTTCGCACGAACCTGTGGTTCCACTTGTCTCTATCATCGTCCACTATGACGTCACGCCATACTATCTACGCACTGCACTGTTTCTCGGCCACGGTCAATCCGAAATCTCTCACACGGACTCGAAATCACGTACTCTGTAGTTTCATCATTCTGTAGAAGATGTCTGGCCAAACCGGTCCTCGGGAACGTGTCCCAACTATCGGAGGACTACTCAATACTTGTCCGTCCTTGATCAATTCGCAATGCATCTGGGTAAGTTCTTTTATCCGAACCTCATCAACTACCCTGTCGAAGATGCCGAACTCTGGCCTGCTGGGTGTGCACAACATGACCACTCCTGGGTCTAGGTCTTCTCGTATCGTTTTCCAGAAAGGTCCTGCCGAGGTCTCTCTCTCAAATCTCATTCTTGCCGAAATGCCCGGAATTCATCATCCACTGCTGAAACTAATTCTTATTCCGGAACGGCTGCATACCTATCGTGCTTCTTTCTGGAAAATATATCCATATACCACACCTCTGGGTGCGTATCACATCTCTGATATTAGCGGAGTGGGGCGTCATCTCGTCGAAATATCTTGCGAACTCTTTCTGCACTCTGCTTCAATGTCGACTGATCCGGACTCGTCTCAACATGGCTGCATGGATTGTGCTCCAACGGCTATCCTCGTATCTGGAGTATCCCAAGCAATGCATCCCATCACATGATATTCGAATGATGTCGAATCATCCGATCGACTTGTCAGAACCTCATAATCCCCCAAGAGATCAACATCATGGATATAGTTTAATAGTATCGAGTACATGCCACAGCGTCGGTGATCCAGCCGTAGAAGGGCAAACCCAAGCCTCACTAATGGCGCCGCGGAACTGCCGCAAACCCTAAGGTTCAAAGGCTTTCACACGGTCATTCAGTCGAGTTAGGGTTTCATTCTTCTAGAGGGTCCATAGAATCACCTGCATGTCTTTCCGTATACTTTAAACTTGGAAAATGGCTCCTGACGTTCGATCGTCTCTATCGACTCTCAACGAACCTGCGTGACGTCGTCTCTAGCTAGAAACAATCTATCTGATGACCTCGCATCGGTAAACGAACGAACCACATGTCCTAGTCATTAGTCCTCAGGTGACTAGCGACCGTCCATCATATCTCTAAGTATATGCTCATGCTGCAGTAGCTCCAACCATCTGGGCGATATTTCGTCATTGCAGCAGCAACTGGCTCATTCGCCTGTACGCCGAACAGCGCCTCTATCCTCCAGGAAAGGCAATACGTAAGCGGTCATCTCTGAATCGGTCTGCTCTAGATCTGAGCAAGACTCTCCACACTGGAAATCTTCAACTCAACTGGGCCCGCTCCGGCGCAAAAATCGGACGAATCACCCTCGTCTCTCAAATCGGGTAGACTAGCTATCATCTGTCTCATATCTGCCTGAAAGCTCCGGCAATCTCAGCTTGTAAGCTTCGGAAGCGACACCCTGTCAATCTCAGCAACAGCTGGTCCATCTGTCTGCATGGTAGGCGACATCATAATCTCTGAGGTATGCTGTACATCAACAGTCCTCTCTCAACTCGCAGCTCTAACAATAACCCGATCATCCGGTGCAAGACCAAGCACTCGCCTCCACTAGAGGTCACAATCAACAATACCAACTCGAGACGTTCCCATGTCACCAGAAAACACAATGGTCAGCCCTCGTACCAGATGAGCTCGCACTGACCGTAACCCTAGCAGCAGCCCAACTGCGCTCAACATGGCGACAGGAACCTCAATCGAGTATCGAAGAGAGCAGATCAATGGCAAGAAAGAGAACAACAGCTCCAGAGTGGATACATGATCATAAGAAGGAACAGCATCAATAAAGGTATGATCATGAAACTAATAGAATCGGGGATCTCAAATGGATGTATAATCATGGATATAAAGAGAGTCACTGATCTCGAAAATATGTACATCCTAAGGTTCCTTAAGCGGAATGGCGTGTCGTAAGTATGCCGCGAAACATACCAACGGTACGTCACTCTACTTTAGTCACCTATTCCATCAACCAAGGGTCATCCTACGCAAAGAAAGTTCGGGTCTAATACCCCCTCGACCAAGTCTAAGTTCCGTAAGGTCAAGCCTATATTCCGTATATATATAAACGCCCTAGGCTCCACATAGTCAAACTTAGACTCGAACCAAGGTCAACCTAGCGCTCTGATACCAACTTTGTCACGACCCGAAAGAGCACGTGACTGGCCCTTGAACCGTATGAAGTCTATAGGACTCCATCTGATCCAAGTAAGCCAAAATCCCAGAAATCTAAAACCATTTTTAAGAATAAGTAAAGAAACTGGCTTAAAGAAGTGAAGAAAAACATGTTTGAAATCAAGGTTTTGAAATAACTAAGCCGAATGTACGTTTTGAAAACAGTAAAGTCTTTTCTAAAAATTTCGGCAGAGTCTCTTTTGTAAAACTGGCCCCGAACGGGGTACAACAAGGATAACAATATATGCAATGAAAAAAGGTATCCCCAAGTGGGATCTAGCTCTTCGTCAATTGACGGCCACAACCACACAAGCAATAAAAATATACAACGCCGAATGGCGAGGATCAAACTCAAAAGAAAGCTCCAAAAGCGAGAAAACCGCAATACTACTAAGCGCGACTCTAAGGTCAAATAATACATCACTAATGTCTAAGTCTGAAACAATATACAAGTTTTGGTTGATGGAAATTCTAGATACAATGGATAAAATAAATACAATGGTGGTTCTTGATCCAAAAGAATCCACCTACCAAAAGCAATTCACCCGCAAGAAGTAGTGTGCCAGAAATGCCGCAATGGAACCTATACGGCAGAACCTGCAAGAACTGTGGCACAACGGGGGTGAGTTGCCAACTCATGAATAGAAATATCTACAAGCAGAAACCGAATGCAAGACATAAACCTAGGTCAACAATCAGTAATATAACCACAAGAGTACATCTGAAGTATGATAAGGTGGCAAAGTAACATCTAAACATGTATGTAGTGCCAGGTACTCAGGTAATAACATGTCATCAGTATAAGGTATGTCTGCATGAGGTAAAAATGATGAAGTATCAATACACATATATTAGCGTCCCATACCACTAATATTGGTGTAAGGGTATATATAACAGCGCCCTCATACCCTGTTATATATACAAGGGAAAAGTGATCAAAGTAACTCCAGTCGGTATGATCTATATCTGTACATACGTGGAATCCGTCCACCCGTCACCCAATGACAATAACATCATGTATGCGAATATGAGGATATAATAAAATCATGGAAAACATCATGAAACCCGTGCCTAGCATCGACACGTAAATCCTCATCCATCGGGCTCCGTCAGTCCGGATCGGCCCGCGGGCTATGTCTGCGGAATCGGTCCTCGGCCCCGGCAGTACGCCCATCTCTCAACTCCGGTCGGTATCCTCCAGATATCCGCCGAGCTCAAATACAATCACCGGTAGGTACTCGCCCGCCTCCAGGCTCAATCGGCAAAACCCATCGATCATCTTGCCGAGGGGAACCATACCGAGCCCACCACGAACCCGCAAATGGATCGTCCACTCCTCGAATCGGGTTTCAAGCACACGTCTCAGCACCGAGAAAACGCGTGGTGGACGCACTAAAATATCATATCACGAGGTACCGGGTTTTTCCAAATAGAGCATCCTTTCTTAAATAATCCCACGGTCCTCAAAACCAAAAATCACATGAAAATCCAACATCAAGAAGTAAATCCAATGCGATGTGCTATGCAATCAATCCATGATGTATGCGACATGTAAAGAAAGGTAATCATATCAGAGGTCATGCAACATGGAATAGTAATGTGCATATGTCGAGGGAAGCCGCTCCTTTAGAATGAATCGGTTTTACAGAATATCTTGCGTTCCTCAATCTCTAATCAAGTCAGAATCATCTATGTTTGTGTACAGGTATAAGTGTACAATATGCCAAGCGAGAGTCATATCATGAATGCAACAGTACTACAGTGTAGTGGCATGGCAATTATCGATGATGAAGTGTGTGAGCCGGCAAATAGTGTACGTGGAACATACGCATCATCGATAATGGTGCTGGTGTCCTAACAGCATGATAACAATAGCAATAAACACATGCAAGCAATGCGAATAGCATGAAAATGCGGAAATCAAATAATCAACATCACAGTGAAGAATCTACTATGCAACTACAGATCTAAGTATCAAGTCAAATGGGAGAGGTATGGAAACCACCTAAATCTGAGTCGATAAATATATAGATATATAGTCGGTGATCCCGCCTCAATAATATATCGTAGGACATCCTCGAGTTATGAGTGCGGATCTATCATCAATATCGGCTCGTACGGTAAATCATCGTACGGCATCCCAATAGCTGCGTACGGGTCAACATCACACTATCTCATCACATAACAGGTATCACTATCATCAGATCATATAATCTGGGGTACTACTCTATGTCTAGTACAAATCGATACCATCAATAAGTATGCATGCGGGGGTAAACACGCATCCCAAGCCCGCAAGAGTCACAAGTCATATCCCAAATATGAATCATATCAAATCACCGATCTGGCGGCACAAGGCCCAATATGATCGACTCACCACCAATGTCGTCCAATATCATCCACAAGGTGCAAGTACAAGGAACATACAAGTGTAAGCGTGTAGGTGTACATCTACCCTAGGGCTCGCAACTAGGAACTACGCTAGTTACTTCTACCCCTAACTAACCATATCACACTATAACTAACATATAAATACACTACATAGTATACTAAGTACGGACTGCGGGGGTGCTATACGCCATCCACCCGACTTCCCCCTGTAGATATAATCTACTCACCTTGCGTCTCATTTGCGGACGTCACCACGCATTTGCTTGTCATCCCGAAGTCTTCATAGGTACCTACATCAAAGTATCGTATATGCGCATTAAAACCAAATCCAAGCTAAAATGGCACATGAAATCCAAAACGATACGATAAGGGGCCTATAGGTTAAAACTCATGGCACGCCTTCAAAACCATCAACACATCCTCTATATCGTCGTATAAACGCCAAATAGTCGAGGCAAAACACAATCCACACTTTCAGAATCAAAAATACGGAATACGGAAACACGAATCCAAAACAGCAACTTAGGAAATATGTCCCAGATCCCATCCTAGGTCACTTTATACAAATCTATATATACCAGGGGTCTAACATAAACATGTAGGAGCTACAGAACCAATACGAGCCAAAATGGTGGGACCCAGGCCGCAATTTGCGGCCAATGGGAATAAATTGGCGGCCGGAGAGAAGAAGTGGGAGCTGGGGTCTTGGGGTTAGCTTCCTGGGTGCCTGCACATCTCACTGTCCACTCAAATTTATTTTAGGATACCTCGTATGATAGCAGATTCCATAAACACTACACAGATTTCATAATTTCCCCGATATCGGTTTATAAAATCCGTATTCTGGCTTAAGCTTCAGGTTTTGGGTTTCCAATTCATACACTAGGGTGATGGTATAACCTCTACTGACCTCAATTTCATATTACATCCCATAAATCATCACAACCCTAACTAGGTTATCCTGTAACACCTTAGAATGTGGTTTGTAGCTAATTATATTTTAATGTATGGTTTTCAATAAAAAGTTTACCAAGTTAAGTTTTAAATATTTTATCCTAATTAATGAGTATTTTATTATAATTTTGTTAGGCACACACACACTTGTGCATGATAAACTAGGATGTAAATTGTGGTTTAACCATTTCTTAATTTAGTGTTAAGGTTGTATTAGGTGTTTTGGGTTGTTTAAGGGTTATGGTTGTTTTTAATTAAATGAGTTTTGAAAAGGTTTTATTATTGGTTGAATGTTGAGTTTGAGAGAGAGAGAGAGAGATGTGAGCATGGTGCATTATGGCCTTGCCCATGCCTCATTTAATGAGGGAAGAGAAAGAGAATGGGAGGGGGTTTGGTTTTTCTCTCATTTCTCACTCATTTCCTCTCTTTTCCTTCACTCTCTCAAACACACACACACACACACACACATTTGCTGCAGCAGCAGCAGCTGCCCCAGCAGCATCCTCACCATCATCAGCACTAGAGGCAGCAGAAGAAGTAGCAAGCATCAGCAGCAGCAGCAAGAGGATCAGCAGCAGGAGCAGCAACAACACATCAACAACACATCAACAGCAACACAACAACATCATCAGCTACGACAACATCATCATCATCTTTAGCAACAGCAGCAGCTGCCCCAGCAACAGCAATAGCAGAAGCAGCAGCAAGAAGCAGCAGTAGAAGCAGCAGAGGCAGCAGCAGCAACAGCAAGCACCAAGTGCAGCCCCTCCCCTTCACTTCTTCACCTCCCTGCAGCTCCCTAGGGTCAAGTATGAGGTATACTTCCTAACTTGTTTCCCTAGTTTGCTTGGTTCGCTTAGTTGTGTGATAATTGGAGTCGGTTTGTGTTATTTATGAGATTAGTGCTAGATTTTTTTTGTTTTGTGGGTAATTGTGGAAATTGTTGATTGTGTTGGTTAACCCTAGCTAATTAAGTGTTATTAGGGTCACTTCACTGAGAATTAACCCAGATTTCACTAAAATACCATAGGGTTTCCAATTTGTGCAATTTGGTGTTTTTAAAGCGATATATTGGACATTTGTGATCTGCTTTATACCCGGACCTTACAGAGTAAAATTGAGTAGACTGGGACATGATACCTAGGTCTAGACACCACCACCAGAGCACGAGCCCCTACCTCCCAAACCTGGCCGCCAATTTCTCTGTTTTGGCCGCAATTTGCGGCCCGAAGGTGGGCTGGGGTGTTGGGGTTTTGAGAGTGGTTCTCTGCAGTGTTTTCTAGGTCTTTGGCATATATAGTTTTGTTATTTTTGACCTGTAGGAAAATCTGGGACCATATGTCGTATTTGGTGTCCGTTGTGTTTGCGCGATACGCGCGATACGTGAGTGGGTTCTGTAATCTAGCGTATCGCGGCGTGTCGCGATGGTTTTAGTCGCGTACACACACGATTCAGCGTATCGTGCACACGCGCGTTTAGTTCGCGACGCGAGTTTCTCGTTTCGATTCGATATCGCGTTTCGCGAGATATCTTGGCTTATATGTGATTTCCATGTTATATTTACAGGTTTGCAGGCAGGAGCTACGGACACAGCTACAGGGGGAGCAGGTGATAGGATTCACCCAGCGTGGAGTTTAGGTGAGTAGATATAACATCTACAGGGGAATCGCCCGCATGGCGTTATGCGTCTGGGCTAGGATTCATTTACCTGTCGCACATTCTACGTCATTGTAGAATTGCGCCTTACTGCATTTCCTTAGATATTGTTATACTGTGACTAGCAGCCGTAGGACACTGCACACATTATTGACGGTTCATGATGCACGAGCACGGATTGCATGCTACACACACACCGTCAATAATTGCCACGTCACACACTACCCCTTATAGCTACCATTGCTTACCACACTTGACATCTAGCTTATCGGTATACCTATAGTGTATCATACCTTTAGTGATAGGTATATTTTCACTTTGCGATATAACTACAGGTATACCTCCTACATATTTTACCTATACCGGGAGGGATTTCCTACATATGTTACTTATACCCAGGGGGGTATACGACATCAGTTCCTATAGGTAGATACCTATACTTTGCTATACCTGTATGTCAGATACATATTCAGTTGTTGTCGCATATTCACATTTACTGATGTTACTTAGCTGCACCTTATCTTGATATCGTATACATCTGGTTCAGCTTTATACTTGTGTTTACCTGCTCGCATTCAGATATATCGCATACATTATTCCTGGTTGCGCATTGTTTATCCGGATTTTACATGATATTTTCGGGATATGGGAACCGCGGGAGTTCATGAAATTATGCATACATGTAACAACCCGGTTTCCTTGATATGATATTTCGAGCGTCCCCCATGAGTTTTATCGGTGCTGATTTTATGCTCCATACGATGTGTGGTTGCCGTATGAGAGTACATGGTGGGGCCCGGTATGGTTCCCCTCGGCAAGAAGATCGATGGGTTTGCCGATTGAGCCTGGAGGCGGGCGAGTACCTACCGGTGATTGTTTGGACCTGGCAGTTGTCCGGAGGCTACTGACCAGAGTCGAGAGATGGATGCGGGAGGATCTGTACTGGCGGGGCCGAGGGCCGATACCGCAGACGGACCCCGTGGGCTGATCCGGACTGATGGAGCCCGATATACGAGGATTTCTGTGTCGATGCTTGGCACACGGTTTCATGATATTTCTTTAACCCCTTTTTGTATATATAACAGGGGATTTAGCCGTTGTTATATATACCCTTACACCAATATTAGTGGAATGGGACGCAAATATATGTGTATTGCCCCCATCATATTTATTTCTGTACATATATATACCTTTAGGATGTTAGAAACTTACTTGGGATTTGACTTGGGATATTAGGTGATTCATTGGGATTGGATATTGGACATACCTATGTGATTGATATTGTACATACGAGATATGTGAGATCCACTTTATGTTGTACATGTGATATATGTGAGATATACTGATATTGTACATACTAGATATGTGGGATCTACTTGATGTTGTACACTCGATACATATAGGAGATTACTCGATATTGTACCTTGAGGAGATATGAGACTTATATGATGTGAGTGCCCAATGTGGGGGCTGGTTTGAGGATTTGGGATTGGAGTATCTTGTTGGATTGTGATACTGCCATGACGTCAGGTTTCCGTGGGAAATGACATATTCCACCTCATACCTCACTTTTACCTACTTCATGCACAGATTCATATATTGGTAGTACTTGTAGTGTACCCTTATGATGGTTGCATATTGCTTTCTCATATCTCTATTGCATAGTCATTGCACACTATTATCATGCCATCATTACTTCATATATTGGTTGTACCTGTTAGCGTACTCTCCTTATTTCAGCATTGCATGACATATTATTATTGTAATCGCATATCTTAGATTCATGCTGTACGTGCATTCCTGCGATTACCTGCATATGTTTTATACTATTCACGAGTTGGCAACTCACCCCCGTTGTGCCACAGGTGTTTCAGGTTTTTCCCCAGAGTAGTCGAGGCAGGCTATTCCCCTATTCAGCTATCCAGCTACCACCTTTTGCTACAGATATCGCATCAGCTCACAGTACCATTTTGCTTAGGTGGGTTAGATGGTTATCTGTATTTCATATTGTACCTTCGTTGTATATTGTACTCTCTCTCTCCATCTACTATGGTATTATTGACATAGAGACTTGGTGAGGACGTTATGTGTATTATTGTGGATTTGAGGTCTTATGTATATACAGCTTTTTCTCTACTGTCCTTATTTCTCTGTTGTATTCATCTTGACTAGTCTTTATAAAAAGGGGGTGTTGTTAAAATTTTAAAGAAAGAAAGTAAGACTTTTAAAGAATTTGGGTTGTGATTTCAATTGTTTCAAAACTTATATTATCTTTTCCGTATTTTTTTTCATGGTTTAGATTTCTGGGTTTGGCTTTCTTTTACTACGTTGCGTCTTTAGGCGTTGCGTAGTATTAGGGCCGTCACGGGCCAGTTTTGGGTCGTGACATATCCACAAGTCACAATATCACACAATATCGATTCGATCTTAATATGAGGGTAAAGGAAATGCATAAACTAAGTTTAAGGTCCAGAAAATACCTCATTTGGCAACTCAAGAATTTTCTTGAGTTGCCCCT
Source organism: Agapanthus africanus (assembly GCA_030015575.1). NCBI lineage: Eukaryota > Viridiplantae > Streptophyta > Magnoliopsida > Asparagales > Amaryllidaceae > Agapanthus > Agapanthus africanus. Next base: position 512,491,586 of record CM057342.1, on the reverse strand, counting down.
AGTGGCCAAAATCCAAACATTCTTGGTCCGATGTGTTTGTCTCGAGCTCGTGCACCTTTTTAGTGAAGAGAAGATAGGGTTTTGGAGTTGTTTTGGATGTGTTTAAAGGGGTTGAAGAAGGGAGAGAGATGAAGGAGAAGCAGCAGCAGCAAGCAAGGGAGAGGAAGAGAGAAACTAGTGAAGGAAATGGCTGTCTCTTGGTCAAATGAAGCCCATACCTCTCTCTCACCAACCCTCCAATTCTTTATTCTTTTCTCTTTTCTTTTCTTTATTTTCATTTCTTTTAAAACTCTTCTCACTCAAATAGTAACCCAAAACAACCATGACAAATAAAAATGTAACACAAGTGGGAAAAAGTGATATGTGCATGTTTTGCACAAAAATGCTAAAAACCGATTAGCGATTTTTAATCGCGATTAGCACTAATTAAGCATATAACTAATCAATTAAACTTAGAAATGGCAAAATTCTCTAACCTACCCTATTTTAGAATTTTCCATAATTTTTCTAACATTTTTCCTATTTATTTGTATTTAATAACACAAAAATATTAAAATATTCAATAAAATAATATTAAATTATAAAAATTCCTAAAATTAATATTTTATTATTTTGAAACGTTACAAGGGTTGCAGTGATATACTGGTAAGAGTTATCAGTAGTTTCATGCTTATTATGGACCTTACATCGGCATGACTTATCAAGCTATTGGGGTCTGACGTTTACCACCCCTAGGCGAGATATGCGACATATTAGACGAACTGACCGGACTGTACGGTAAGTGTTACTGGTTGGATTCACAGGAGTGTGAGCGGGCTTGCTCGTTGATCTTCTGATCGCTCAATACCCGGGTGGCCGTTACGTTTAGTAGACCGCTTGAGGCTTGTGGGTGTTTGATATGATCATCACCTACTGCCGGCGTATTGATGAGTTTTTAGAGTCCTACACAGAGGTTTCCTGGCTCAAGCGAAACGAAATAGGAGCGCATATCAGATATGTGCGGGGCCGAAAATAATACCAGTATGTGATACTGAATTCTATTCTCGCGATTTGTATCATCGGACGGTTATATAAGATATAGCCGGGTTACTGAATCAAATGTTGATTCGATATATTGATACACTTGATATTAGTCGGTTATATGCAGTATGACCGGATCATTAAATCAAGTGTTGATTTAATGATTTGATGTATAATTATATATTTGATATATTACTTTACATTAAATAGTATTGGTTAACTTAAGATTATTTTTTCTCACTAGATTGTGCACATTGTATATATGATATATGTTTGTGCACTAGTTTGTATCATGTTTGATGATACATGCAAACTTGGGTGTGTGTATGCTTTAAACCATGTTTAGGTTAATGGTTAGGGTTTTAACTTATTTATTTATTTATTTTGGTTAAAAACTAAATGGTGGCTTTTCTTTCTTTGCTAGAAGTTTCATGATACTTCATGCAACTTTGACAAAGTCGTAACCATTTTGTTTTTATCCTTTGACCTAACCATTTATCTAAACTATGGTTTGCTCTCTACATGAGTTAACTTCACCCATGGTTGCATTATGATAAGTATTCACTTGATTTATTATTTTATATAATCCTTTTTCTTCTTCTTCTTCTTCTTGATGAAGTGAAGAAAGCTTTCTTGAAAATTTTCAAGTGATGAAATCAAGTGAGAAATCCAAATCCAAAGTGAACCCACTTCCTATTTCTTCATCCTCTACCACTTGCCATGTTGTATGGGGTATTTTCTTCACAAGTTTCATGACCTGGTGAATTTGGAGCTTGAGTTAAAGTCGCCTCGACGTAGATCATCTTCGGCACCGAAGTCAACGACCTAGCCCGCTCATTTCTCCGATGAAACCAACGCTAGAGTCCAGGATCCCGATGATCGCAGTGGAAGGACGTCATCACGGAGCTAAAGAAGTGGAGGACCAGATCTGTAAGTGCACGGCGGCGCCCCGGCCGTCAATCCGACGCCGGAATGCGGAAGCGGTGAACAACTTAAATTTTTGCGGACTTTGCAAACCGGCACCACCGCGCACTAAACTCCGGATCGTAACCATTAACAAGTCTAAGCTAACTAGAATACGGGTTAGAGATGTATACCGACGATCCAAGTCCTCCGGTCTTCATCTCCACTCCGATCTCCTCGCGGGATCTCCGTCCGTCTCCTCCTCGTCGGAAAGGGCACCACATCGCCTGTAGCTTTTACGGGCTCCCACCTCAATACCGAGGCAACTCGGGCGCGAAGCTGGCGAATCGACGCGTCCAAGATTTGCTGTAGGAAGTGTAGTGTAGAGGCTACTTGTCTCTTTGGGGTTTGTTGCCTTTGGATGGAGGAATGAAGATTGATCTTTGGAGGGAAATGTAGCTACCAATTTTGCAAGCCAAATGAGATGATCAAAATGAAGCACAAAATGAATCTCTCATTTTTCTCTCCTCCTCACTAAAGTGGCCGGCCAATCCTTAGAGGTGAAAAGGTGGAGGGAAAAGAATGGATATCTATGATGAAGGGAGGTGAGTGTAGGAGTGAAGAAGGGGTGACCACATCAAGGGACATAAAAACATACAAGCATGCTTCACTTTAATCAAACCATACCCTCATCAAATCACAAGTCAAAGCAAGCATGGTGCAAAGAAAAGAAAGCTATCATAATCAATATATATGCAATAAAACCCCTCCACAAAAGTAATTTGCAAAACTGCAAATTACCCCCTCCATCGGAAAAGTCCGGCCGGGAAAGAACAAACGAAAACCGGCCGGAACGGAATGCAAACTGGCAACTCCAGAAAACTGGTCCCGTAATAAATTACAGGAAAACCCCGACACTGTGCATACACACCCGCATCTGTATTCCGTCCGGATACAAATGCAAAGAGACAAAATCTACACTGTACTAAACTAGGACCGGCTTAAACCAAAGCCGGCTAGTAATATCCGTTCGATCCTGATCCGTGCAATACCGCACGTATCTGATCGAACCCTGCCATATACCTATACGGCTACTAGTACAAACCGTCCGATCCTGATCCGTGCAATACCGCACGTATCTGATCGGACCCTGCCATATCTCCATACGGCCTCTACAGCGTTTCGCCCGAAAACTGAGTAACTGAAAGTGTGGTAGACTCTAAAGACTCGTCAATACTATGGCTGTGGATTTAACCACTAGCACGTCAGAGGTATAAGCCAATACGTGACGGGCCACCAGCTATTGACTAAAAGGGACGTCGATGAGCGAACTCATCCTGACACCCTACTGAGCCTGTCAGTGACAATATCCGTACAGTCCGGTCCGTTCGTCTATGAGCATCGCATGGCGGGCCTAGGGGGTTGGTAAAAGTCAGACCCCCAAAAGCGGTACAAGTCGTGTCGGAGTGTAGCCCAGAACACCCTGAGATACTACTGGAATACCTACCAGTAAATCTCCTGCCTTGGCCAAGGACTTCGTGTAATGGCTCTCCTAGACACAGCGCGACCTCACCCCCAATACCGGGAGAGACGAAACCCCCGAAGATCCGCTCACTGCCTCCATGTGGCTCGGGACTGTACCCAACTAAAACCTGTTTGCACGACTCCTTTGAGCCGTGGTAGGGTAGTAATCAAAGTACAGTGGGAACTCACACGAGACAAATGACGATCCCCAGGTCGATGAACTAACCTGTACACATGTCACCTGGGAACTGCTATCTGACGTCAGGTATAAGACCAACTAGCATGTTCCCGGCGAGTCCTGTCCGGTGTACTCATAACCCAATGAGCACCTGTATACATCTTAGGTGATCCAACTGACACCAGTGGCTTGTGAGACCGGCCCACCGCCCCTCGTCGGGGTCTCGACTGTATACACTAGTCTACTCTGGAGAATCGATGCCCTGTCTCGAAACTCCCACGACTAGGGACCTTTTAAGGATGTGCTTGTAGACCCCAGCTCCCACGTATATGATCGCCCTCATACTGCCGGTAGTCAAGCAAGAATCCCAGGGGCTCTATCAACGTGCAATAGTGACATGTCATGTCACCTAAAGCAGTACACGATGATAAAGGTAAACCTGATAGCATACTATCATCTCGAGTAAGACTGTTCTACCGGGATAGGTCCTCCCTCAATCATTGCAATCACGTGCCTGTGATCCAATAATTGACTCTGAGGGCACTATCTCCAACAATCTCCCACTTGCACTCAAGGCTAATTATTGCGATGTCGCATACTCACAGCCCGTGTGATACCGAACACCCAACTCCTCTACTAGTCAGTCGCACAAAACGTGTTTGCGAAACTATTGCGTTCGAGGAATAGCCTCAGTGAGTGGATCCGCTCTGAAGTTTCTTTCTATGTCTCTCTAAATCTCAAGTTCGCGGAGAATGCCATCTCCCGAAATGAGCAATACCTGTCTTAGAGTGTCTGGATGTCTGATGGGACCGAGTTCATAAATGAACTCCAAATCCAAACTTCTTAGACTGTATCGTCAACTGAACTTAATCAGTATCCTGCGCCATGCCTCCCTCAGTATTGCCTTGGACCACCTGTCCAAAATACTGCCCCTCGTCAGAGGGAAAACTATAACTCTGACAACCTCCTTGTCGTCCAGGTCACCTTGGAAGCCTGGAATGATAACTGTCTCCTGAATGAGGCTGTCGTTATCATATCCCTAGAACATCCACTTATGTTCTAAAACTGCTTCCGACTGTTTTTCCAGGATTGGATTAATGTCAACTTATTGCATCTAGTGCAAGAACAACATCTGGTGTGGTACTTGACATCTCATGATTGACTCAATTGCCTAAGCAAGTGATCTGCCAATCATGCACGTCCCTCTCCCCTTTAGTCTGTAAGACACCTTTAGAGAGGGTGACTCCATTACCTGCAGGTACACTACCGTGCCAGGAGTCGTCCATCCTAAATACTCTTAGGATGCTGTCAAGTACCACGATTGGGAAACCACCCAAATCTAGATCTAAAACCATAGATCCAGTAACCAGTATGTCAGATATAAAATCCATTTCCTTTGTGGAGAAACCACTGTGTGACGACCAAAGTATAACCGATTGTAGTATAGGAGTTTCTTTTCCTATTCTGTGTATGTCATCCAGATACCAGGACATCACACCCTACTACCTTCTCAACAGATCCATCCCCTTTTCTGATGAAGTCAAACCCATGACTGTCACGTCAGAAATAGATGATCTATCTCCGCTACATTTGCTCTAGTCTATAAATAGACATAAGCTACCTGTCCACCAATGCTTCCGCTGCTCCCACTGACTACGACAACCCTCTGGCAGAGTCATATAGACGTACACTTCTAAAACTAGTTTAGAATGACGCTATACTCATCCTCCCGCCGGGTCTCGCAGCCTGGAACAATAGCAATGGTAATTGTGGGTAAACAAGAACTTCCCGGTCACCGTCCTTGAGGCCACCGTAGTACCTCTCGGGTGCCTGAAGTTACCCACCATATCTGCGGAGTGGCCAATGGAATGTCAAATCAGATTGAATCTTTAGGTTCCTTATCAAATCTCCAGTAATCGTTTGCGGTTCTGGAATCGCTTTCAGTTCTACCATACTCCCACTACTGTTTTCTGAAAAATAACCATTTCTTTTAAAATGTGGCGAGTTAAGAACAATATCACTATTGATCTTCCAGATGGTAGAAAGTCAACCCTCGTCATAGCCTGGGTCAACCCACAAACAGCCATTACAGAAACGTGCCTTGAGTTATCCAGAGTCTGGTTTTAATCATAAGCCGGACAACTCCCCGTACCTTAACAATGTTAAGATATGAACTGTACTATATCCAATATAGAACCAGAGGCACTGATTTAATTGAACCAGATTCAAATCATGCAGCTGTCTCCAGTGCACGTCAACTAAATGGAGAGAGGCCGATCAGCGTTACTCAACTTAGGAATGCTTCCAATTATGAGTAACCCGAAAGAGAAGCAAGTTCTCTTAATCATTACTATCAACTGAATACCATACACAAGTATCTACATCTTCGATCACTATGAAGAATCCCGATACTTGCAATACCTGGTTCTCTACTCTATTCAAATACCTATAACTCCTCAAAACTTAGACCCTGTGTTTCTACGAAACACATGTTTAAGAACTAGAGAAGTTAAAAGTAAACAGAATATAGTATGAGGACCAAACCCTCTGTCCCAATGGACACTGGACAACATACAATACTCTGTATAAGTCCGCTGAGTCTAACAACTCTTTCACTGTGTGTCGTAGGTTGAAAACTGTACTTATGGTTAAGAAGAATTACACCGCTGTTTAATGCTCCTTACCTAACCATCCACTGATTTAGGTAAATGTCATCGACATAATATCAAAAGGTATATCTCACTCTATGAAAATAGACGTACAGATATATCAATTTGAAATTGGTGCATAAAAGCGGATATTCAAAACCAAATATTTGCCGACCGGCAAACAGCTCAGGTGATTTCCTCAAATATCACCGATTACAACGAATCCCGATATAATGAGGATGATCACCCAATTCCCAATAACTTACTCCCACTCATCATCTGTAAAACCATACAGATGTGAGAATCATACCTGGTAAATACATACCCTGGAGCAAGTGTCTAATCGGGAAATCAGTTTTCATTTAACAGTACACAGTGAACTGAAACATTGAAATGTTTCGATGGGGTATCCTGGTATTCTTAGTAATGCCTCTACCATTATCCAGATTCACAACTATAACCGTATAATTCTTTGCCACCTCTCCAAATCCCTTTATATGTCTTTAGTCATTACCTTCTGCACACCCCCTTAGGCCAAATGGTTTTCTTCCTTCCCTACCGTTCGGCACCAGCCTATGGTTTGGAAGAAGACTATCCAATAAGCATAATGGGTGTACTGTCCTAGTCCTAGGAGCACTCGCAATGCGAGAGAAGGTGAAAACAAAAGACAACCGAATAAACCTTATTCCTATTTCTCCTGGACCAGAATCCATCCCCGAACTGGAACAAGTTCCTTTCGAGTTCGTATATAACCATACGATGGAGTATCCAATATACTGTGGATCTTCGTAGTGATACGGAGTGTCCTGGAGAAATACAAAGGTGATTTAGGATTGGCGAAGAAATACTTGGTTTGGTCGTGAATAGCAGTCGCAATTTACTTTGCCCTCTTACTAATCCCTTGCTTTGTCTTAATCGTAATACCTTCTGTACACCGTTTAGGCTAACTGGTTTTCTTCATTCCCTACCGGTCGGCACCAGCCTAAGGTTTGGAAGAAGACTATCCAATTTGCATAATAGGTGTACTACTCCTAAACTAAGGAGTACTCGCAACCTGAGAGAGGGTGAAAAGAAAAGACAACTGAATTATCCTATCCGTTTTCTCCAGTACCAGAAACCATCCTCGAATCCCTTCGAGTTCGTATCTAACCATACGATGGTTTTGTCCAATGGAAGTGGACGTTCGCAGTAATACGGGGTGTCCTGGAGAAAAGGGTAAAAGTAGGAGTGGCAATGAGGTCTGCAACTCTGACAATCCAAAAGCCTGTGTTAAGAAGGTTCGGTCAATTTGGTCACTGAGTCATAGTCTTAGGGTCGGGTCAATGGTCGCTGCCAGAGAGAGAGAAAAGAAACACTCAGCGTGCACTCTAACCAAGATCAGAATGGTTACCAATTTATCTAATCTGGAAACCTCCCACTGTACCTCAAATTCTCCTCCAAACCTGAAAGAAGAATTAGTCGGGGTCACCCGAGGAGTAAACCAACTCATCAGTGGGAATCGGGATCCAACTATCATCGCATGACAACGTGACGGAATCCGCTCACGGTATCACACTCCAGAAGGTATGCGCATATCTGGCAAGTTTCAGTTCTTTTGAAACTCCCGATGAGGATTTTTACCCCATGCTCTTATGACCTTGACTTTGGCCAACAAATCATAAGTCACATGTCAAGTTCTGCCCGTCATTCTCCAGGTTAATTTGAATCCACCCGTACATACCCTTGACTTTGGCCAACAAGGCAGTGCGACTGTTCCAAACCAACGCATCTATCTATGCTGCATATGAATACCCAACAGCTACCAAACACTGTGCCTTGACTTTGGCCAACAAACACAGCTTGAATACTATTGACTACCCATATGAAACGACGGAGGGCTACGAATGGTTTCTGGCGAAAACCTTTAACGTAATGAACTTGATATCGTTGAAGGAACGGATAGCTTTTTAGAAAATATAGTGACGAAAACCTTTACTAAAGAGGTCACTCCCGGTGAAGGGATCTCGGCTCTTTCCCCGTAGGATGGGGTGCTGGATATTCATAACCGAATATCACGATGCAAAGCAAAAGTAATCGGCTATAGTGAAGTTAATGCCCTGACGCAAACTTCTGTCCAAGGGGTCACTCCCGGTGAAGGGATCTCGGCCCTTGCCTCGTCGACTGAGGAGCAGGATATTCCAAATGAATACCACGATGCAAAACAAAAGTGAACGTCCTTGCAATAACAGCTTTTTGAAAAGTGTTCCAACAACATCAGAATAGGTTTGTTTAACTTGCATTGATCCGAATCAACGCAGTCCCATCAATTGATCACACCACAAAGAACGAAAATATACTGACGTACGTATATGCCATCCGCATTCGCCACTGGGTCCCGTCATCACCCGTTAGGTTAGCTTACTAACGGCAGAGCGGGGACTGGACTAGCGCGGATGAAAAACATATACAACATCTACTAATATATATACCAATATATAGTATTTCGCTCAAGGCGTGAAAAGAAATGCAACATCACAGAAATGTACAGCATCACAGAACAATACAGATATCTGGGATCCCCGGGTTTCACAGAGCCACTACTGAAACCCGACGTTCCCCTGGTCGTGTGGATAGCCTGTGCAATGAAAACCTAGACCCCTACGGGTGCGGCAAGTCACCCGCCAAAACCTGAAGCGAGGCAGCCCCCTCCAGTGCCGTGAATGGACCACCCAGCACTTCACGGAATCCGGTAACTTGGGCACCCCTCCTGGGTCAACCTGTACCCCCTACGAGTGCGGCGAATAGCCCGCCAATTCCAGACTGAAGCCCCCTCCGTCTCAATGCCCTGAGATGCGGGCCCGTTGCCCTCTAGAACCCGGCTATCCGTGCACCCCTCCGCGGGGTAACCCTAGTACAGAAAGTAAAATATACATACACCGGGTACATCGACCGCAACCAGGTCGTGCCCCAAAAGAATAATACAATCAGGCAGTGACGGCAGTCCACATGTCGGACGCTCGTCCCGCAATATCAAATGTACAAAATACAACAACACTGTACTAGCATTGCATCCAGGCTATCCCCCACGACCGATCCGCAACATCACAGCAAATACATAGAACATCAACGTGAAAATCACGTTCGCAAATCCGTCTAACCGGGCTATAGCAGTTAGACCGGATTTACCGATCGAGTGACATTCACGGTCGCAGATATAATGTAAATACTGTGAAAAATGTGTTTAAAATTTTCCGATTGATCAAACAATTAACAAGTGGGCCCCAAAGAAAACTGTAGCACTCACAGAAATAATTGGCCCAACTTTAATATTCCAAAACCCCTATTTTAAGCCCAGAAGGCCTCTGTAAAAAATTGGTGAAGTGATGTGAATAGTGCGCGGCGGAAGGGCCGCACTAATGGGGTTTTCGCGGCGGTTCCGTGCTCCAACTGTGGAGTTACTTCATCAAAATTTTACAGAACTCTTAGATTTTCCAGTACATCAATATTTTACAACCTGAAAAATTTTACGACACCAAAAATTTTCAACAGAAACTGATGCAAACTAAAATGCAGTTTTGGAACTTTTTGATCGATCGGAAATGCAAACACATTTCACAAAGCTAGACTAAGTTAATGGCGAGGCTCTGATACCACTGTAAGTGCACGGCGGCGCCCCGGCCGTCAATCCGACGCCGGAATGCGGAAGCGGTGAACAACTTAAATTTTTGCGGACTTTGCAAACCGGCACCACCGCGCACTAAACTCCGGATCGTAACCATTAACAAGTCTAAGCTAACTAGAATACGGGTTAGAGATGTATACCGACGATCCAAGTCCTCCGGTCTTCATCTCCACTCCGATCTCCTCGCGGGATCTCCGTCCGTCTCCTCCTCGTCGGAAAGGGCACCACATCGCCTGTAGCTTTTACGGGCTCCCACCTCAATACCGAGGCAACTCGGGCGCGAAGCTGGCGAATCGACGCGTCCAAGATTTGCTGTAGGAAGTGTAGTGTAGAGGCTACTTGTCTCTTTGGGGTTTGTTGCCTTTGGATGGAGGAATGAAGATTGATCTTTGGAGGGAAATGTAGCTACCAATTTTGCAAGCCAAATGAGATGATCAAAATGAAGCACAAAATGAATCTCTCATTTTTCTCTCCTCCTCACTAAAGTGGCCGGCCAATCCTTAGAGGTGAAAAGGTGGAGGGAAAAGAATGGATATCTATGATGAAGGGAGGTGAGTGTAGGAGTGAAGAAGGGGTGACCACATCAAGGGACATAAAAACATACAAGCATGCTTCACTTTAATCAAACCATACCCTCATCAAATCACAAGTCAAAGCAAGCATGGTGCAAAGAAAAGAAAGCTATCATAATCAATATATATGCAATAAAACCCCTCCACAAAAGTAATTTGCAAAACTGCAAATTACCCCCTCCATCGGAAAAGTCCGGCCGGGAAAGAACAAACGAAAACCGGCCGGAACGGAATGCAAACTGGCAACTCCAGAAAACTGGTCCCGTAATAAATTACAGGAAAACCCCGACACTGTGCATACACACCCGCATCTGTATTCCGTCCGGATACAAATGCAAAGAGACAAAATCTACACTGTACTAAACTAGGACCGGCTTAAACCAAAGCCGGCTAGTAATATCCGTTCGATCCTGATCCGTGCAATACCGCACGTATCTGATCGAACCCTGCCATATACCTATACGGCTACTAGTACAAACCGTCCGATCCTGATCCGTGCAATACCGCACGTATCTGATCGGACCCTGCCATATCTCCATACGGCCTCTACAGCGTTTCGCCCGAAAACTGAGTAACTGAAAGTGTGGTAGACTCTAAAGACTCGTCAATACTATGGCTGTGGATTTAACCACTAGCACGTCAGAGGTATAAGCCAATACGTGACGGGCCACCAGCTATTGACTAAAAGGGACGTCGATGAGCGAACTCATCCTGACACCCTACTGAGCCTGTCAGTGACAATATCCGTACAGTCCGGTCCGTTCGTCTATGAGCATCGCATGGCGGGCCTAGGGGGTTGGTAAAAGTCAGACCCCCAAAAGCGGTACAAGTCGTGTCGGAGTGTAGCCCAGAACACCCTGAGATACTACTGGAATACCTACCAGTAAATCTCCTGCCTTGGCCAAGGACTTCGTGTAATGGCTCTCCTAGACACAGCGCGACCTCACCCCCAATACCGGGAGAGACGAAACCCCCGAAGATCCGCTCACTGCCTCCATGTGGCTCGGGACTGTACCCAACTAAAACCTGTTTGCACGACTCCTTTGAGCCGTGGTAGGGTAGTAATCAAAGTACAGTGGGAACTCACACGAGACAAATGACGATCCCCAGGTCGATGAACTAACCTGTACACATGTCACCTGGGAACTGCTATCTGACGTCAGGTATAAGACCAACTAGCATGTTCCCGGCGAGTCCTGTCCGGTGTACTCATAACCCAATGAGCACCTGTATACATCTTAGGTGATCCAACTGACACCAGTGGCTTGTGAGACCGGCCACCGCCCCTCGTCGGGGTCTCGACTGTATACACTAGTCTACTCTGGAGAATCGATGCCCTGTCTCGAAACTCCCACGACTAGGGACCTTTTAAGGATGTGCTTGTAGACCCCAGCTCCCACGTATATGATCGCCCTCATACTGCCGGTAGTCAAGCAAGAATCCCAGGGGCTCTATCAACGTGCAATAGTGACATGTCATGTCACCTAAAGCAGTACACGATGATAAAGGTAAACCTGATAGCATACTATCATCTCGAGTAAGACTGTTCTACCGGGATAGGTCCTCCCTCAATCATTGCAATCACGTGCCTGTGATCCAATAATTGACTCTGAGGGCACTATCTCCAACAAGATCAACAAAGGTTGTAATCCCTTTCACTTGTAGTTAAAGTAGTTAACTTGCTATGTTTCGCCTTACCTCTAGTTAACGATCTAGCATTAGGGTTTTTTGGCACATGGAAAATTTGATTTTAGCATGGTTGATCAGTTGTAGAACCTCATGAGTGTGCCTAGGAACCCTACAATGGTATCAGAGCCTAGCTAGAGCTTTAGGCGAAGTGTAGACGAATTTAGAAGTCCGATCGAACCCGAAACCCTAATCGAATACCCCTCTCTGTACATTTTCTGAAACTGTGGATTTTTGTGAATTAAAAATATCCAGAAAATTCAGCAGGCTTTTCTTGGGATTACTGTGCAGCACGTGCTCATAATTCTACCAAGGCACCGCGGAACCGCGGAATGAGCATGGCTCGTGCGGCGGTTCCGCAGCCGTACCATCACCTCATTCATTTCAGTTTGCACAGTAATGTCCTTATCTGTTTCCTGTGTTTTCTGGGAATTTTTAATTTTTGCTCAAGAGTTGTGTTTTCTGGGTTGTATTGGGATTTCGTTAATTCGATCGGAAAGTTTAACTTTGTCTTTGATTTTCGGGATATTTTAGAACATGTTAAAAGGTTCGACCGGATATGAATGACCCACGTTTTCCCCTGACGGGAAATTTCCAAGTGTTGGATCTTTCCGTAGTTTAAGAACATTCTAAGTAGTGCAAGTAACGCGATGGACCCTCTAGAAGACAACAAACCTTAACTCGATTATGTGACCGTCTTGAACTGCCCTTTGAACCTTAGGGTTTGGGGCAGTACGGCGTGCCATATGTGAGGCGTTGGCTTGACCCTTTTACGGCTGGACCGTTGGTACTGTGGCATGAAGTGGATGTTTTTAAACTTATTTCATGTGTTGAGCTTTTCGGGAAAACAAGGGTGTTTGATTGTTCGAACGGAAAGTTTAACATTTTCTATTTATCTGGAATGTGATACAATATTTGGAATCCACAAGTAGTTATGTGATAACTGAATGAATGTTATAAATCTAGTAGTTTAGTCTCACTTGATCGGTTGCCACGGAATTTTGATGCGATCAAAAGTCCGTCGCAATCACGTAGCATACGCGGATACTCGCCGGGTAAACTTAATAGACAGCCACACCCCATAGCCCTGACCAAGTGACTGTAAGAGAACCCCGTCGCCGAAAGCATCCGTTCGGGTGCTCGCGGCAGCGGTGTTCCGCCTTGGTGCACTTCGTCGACGGCATCGGGGGTGCGGTCGCCTACTAAAGTTTGCGACGAGCATTCAATCTGGATGTCGGGAATCTTGTTGAATTGCCCGACTTGATATTGAAAACAATTTTCGATTTTGAGACAAAAATGCGGGGTTTATAATTGGTGAGGCATGCGATGTCTAAAGAGGTTGCGGATTCCAACTGTTGTAGTTTTACACTTTCTTTTCTGCGACCGTAAGTGTAATATGTGATATCGCCGGTTTCGTTGCATATGTCAACGACAATTGGGATACGCATGTTTACTTACGTTGATGACATGTGATGTTATGTGTTGCTGGATATGTTATATTGGATCGTCGTGTTTGAATAGCCGGGGGTTTTTATGTGAGATGAGTGTTTTTCATTTTCATTCATGTAAAAACTTGTATGTAATATTCTTTTATTGGGGCACTTCCAGGTTGCGAAAGATGTCACCGTTGATGTATATTATTTACTTTTCCGCATTAGGATAGACCCAAGGAGGGGAGCACAAGTAACCGGGTTCTAGGGTCCAGTGGGAGGCCATATCGAGGAGTCGAGTCCGGGTCTCCTAACCCTAGAATTGGTAGGGTTGCTTGCCGCTCTCGTAGGGGTCTAGGGGTGTGGGATTGGCTATTCATCACGACCGTGGAATCCGTGTTTTATACAGGCTCAAAATAAAACACGGACGTCCTAGTATATCCAATATTTCATATGATATTTTCTGCTGCGTTATCTGTGATGTGATTATGTGATTTGTTCAGATAGATATATAGTATATATGATATATTATATAGACGTTGCTTATGTTTTACACCCGCGCTAGCCCTGCCTCGCTCTGGCGTTAGTTACCTAACCTAACGGTGCAGACGGGACATCGAGGCGAATGCGGATGGCATAAGCGTACGTTATATTTATCTGTGATGTTTAGGTGGACTTAAATGATGGGACTTCATTAATGAGATTAATGAAAGAAAATAAACCTAAAAAGATGTTGTGGAATCGAATTTCAAAAATTAGGTAGCTCTAGTTGTTGCTTTGCATAGCGGTGTTCCTTGTAGAACATCCAGCACCTTATTCGATGAGAAAAGAGCCGACGATCCCTTCACCGGGAGTGACCTCTTTAGAAATAATTAGCAGATGCTACAACCCTCGGTTTGTCTTTTGATTGCTTCTATAGTTTTTGCTTTGCATAGCGGTATATATGATATATCCTGCACCTTATTCGATGAGGAAAGGGCCGACGATCCCTTCACCGAGAGTGACCCCTTTAGCAAAACTAGAAAAGCCTCAAAAACACTCCATTTAAAAACCATTTGATTCCGCAACGAGATCAAGTTCAAAGCGTTAAAGGTTTTCTTAAAAACCATCCGCAACCCTCCGTCATTTTAGGAAGTAGAGTACTTAGTATTCGTGCTACGTTTGTCGACCATAGCCGAGGTGTAGTGTATGGTAGCTAAGTGATGTCTTCATACACAACATATGATGCGATTAGTTAGGACAGTCATGTGACTTTGTTGACCTTAGCCAAGGGTCATGTGGGTGGGTCTAATTAATCACGAAATGATGGGTAGAACTTGACTAGTGCTTATGTTTTGTTGACCATAGCCAAGGTCATAGGTGCTAGGGGTAAAAATCTTTATCGGGAGTTTCAAGTGTTGAAATTTGCAATGAGATTACATACCTTCTATATGATAGTTGGATCCCGATACCCACTGCGAGTAATTGTTACTCCTGGGAGAGTTTTGCACTTTACAATTAGCCGATCAAGTAGGTGTCTAGAAAGGTGTCAACAGGGTTACGCCTCTGGGAAAACGAGGTTTATTTTAATTAGGTCCGTGCGAAAGCATGGGGAACCTCCCTCAAAGTACCGACACTGGCCTGGCTGAAAGATTGGCGAACTTATAAAGTGTAATTAATCCCGGCTAGTCTTTCCTTTTAGGGTTTGAAGGAAGATTTGATAAAAACAGTGGGAGCCATCCTGATTAGATAAAATAAATAACCAATCTAATCTTGCAAGAGCGCACGCAGAGTGTTTTCTTCTCTCTCTCTCCAGGTAGCGACCATATCATGCCTTTATCAAGATAATAATATGGATGTATTGACCGAACCCGCTTGTTATACTGAGCTGGGGAACGTTGGTCCCGCTCCAACTTATAATTGTTATAAGACCGAGCAGGAAATAGGGGAATACCAGGATTCCCATGCCGCCCAAACGAAGAAAGTGCATGAGATGCATCTCCTTCAAGTGTGTTCATTATAAAGAACTGTTTCTCAGTGTCCTCTACGTCCTAGGTATTAGATACCGGATCGGGATCCCAAAAAAATGTAATCCGTTATATGGGCTACAGAAATGTAGAGAACTGAAAACGGGTGATAAGTTTCATGAGATAGAAAACGATGCAAGTGTTGCAGCCAAGTCTGTTGGTCACTGTCACCCTGTATTTCCAAATACATTGATTCTGAACAAATGCTATTAGATACCGAACCTGATATACAAAATCATATCAATCTCTTTATTTATTAAAGAAGGATATAATTTTGTATTGTTGAATAATGTTTTGTACATTTCCTATATCAAAAGTTGATCGGTTCAGGCATGTTATCTAAAAGCATTGACGTTCTAAATCAAACTACAGTTCCTAGTATGCAGAACACATACAAGAGGAAGAGTTCAGAAATGAACGGATCCTTCTTGAGGCATTGTAGGCTAGGTCATATCAATGTGACCCGACTAGCTTAAGTTACATTTTAGATGCATATTTAAATCAGTTTGAATTTACATCTTGTGAAACTTGCCAGTCATGTCACAAAGATAAGATGACCATAGCTCTGTTTACTCGAAACAGAGAAAGAGTTAATGAACTCTTGGGACTGATACATAGTGATGTATATAAGGTCCTCTGTCTACACATGCCAGGACCGGTTCTTTGTACTTCATTACATTCTCTGATGATCTCTCAAGATTCAGTCATATGTTCCTGTTGAAACATAATTCTGAAGCTTTTGAGATATTCACAGAATATAAGTTAGAAGTAGAGAACCAAAAACCGGGTATAAGTATTTTGTCCTATGATAAGATCAGGGAGGAGAATACTTGTGCATAGAATTCCTGAATTATTCTAAAGGTGAATGAGATTCTCTTTCAGCATTACTCCTCCGTATACACCATAGCACGTTGGTATATCGGGGAGGAGCAATCGCACCATATTAGATATGATGTGCTCCATGATGAGTATTACTGAGTTACCTGTTTCCTTTTAGGGGTTATGCACTTGAGAAGCTGCATACCTATTGAATTGGGTTCGAATCAAATCAGTGCTTACCACTCCAAATAAGATATGGTATGGGAAGAGCCTATCTCTTAAGTGTAACGCTTCGAAAATCGTTTAGGCAGTTTTTTGGTAATCGGCTAAATTAAAAGCTTTTTCCGTAAAAAGTCAAAATAGGTATTTTTCATTATAGACCTAATTATACAAAATTTAGATAAGATATTACTATAATTTGGTCACTTAAATGTCACTTAAAATTTTCTAGTTAAATAAATTTTTTTTCGTAATTAATTATTTTTAATATTATTTTAAGCTTTTAAAAATACATTAAATTAGTGATAAATACAAATTTAATTAGGTAAATTAAACACTTAGGAAATATTATAAACTAAAATTTAGTGTTAATAAAATTTTATCAAGACTTTTCAAGATTTTTGTTCTATGGTTTAAAATTTTATTCAAAAACGGCTTAAAATGGGGTTTTTTGTGTAAAAATTGATGTGATAGTCATTAATTGAGCTAGGGAAAGGGTTTTTGTGTAGAATTTTCTACATCATTCACACACACACACCCTCCTCTAACCTCAGGTCGAACTTGCTGCTGCCCCCTTCTTTTTTTCCCCTCATTTCTCTTGCTTTAATTCTTGCAAAAATCAACAAAATCCATAAAAAATACACACTTTTCCTTTTCAAATTCAAACCAAAACCCAAATCCATCCCTTCCCTAACCCTAATTTGTTTTAAAAGTGAAGAAAAGAGGTGTCTTAGAGGCTATTGCATGTTTGGAATCAACTCTTGTAAGGTATAAATCCTAATCTAGTTGCTTAATTTGCTAGAATTAATAGTTCAAGTGTGAATTTTAGTTATAAATTCTTGTTTTTGAAATTTCAAGAAAAGAGGTGATTTTGTAATTAGGGTTTGAAGTTGAATAAGTGTGTTTAGGTTAGTTTTGTGGCCATCTAGTGTATTAGGTCGGATATTTGTTCGATGTTGCGATCGCGATATCGTTAATTCGCGATGTTTGCTTTGGAATCGGTATGCAAATTGCTTACTAGTTTTTCTAAAAATTTAGGAGGTGATCTAATTGTGTTATTTTGGCGATATAATTAGCATCATATATGACTATTAGTCTGCGTGAATGCGGGGTTTTGTCTAGTCGGGTTTTAGTTTTGACGATTGCCCGGAAACGGCGATTTTAGTTAAGGTTTTAGCGATTTTCGTGTATTTTCCGCGTTCCGAGTGCACGTTGTGATTAATTCGAGAGCGTCGATCTTTTCATAGTGTGAGTTGTGTCATTTCAGAAATCTATAATCTTATATTGTGTGTTATGCAATTCTAGGATCGGTCGCGGAAACATCGGACGCGGCGCGCAAAGGCAAGGCGGTGGTCGGATCGGATTAGCGGGGCTTTCAGGTGAGTAGATGTATTCATCTATGGGGGAATCGTCTGGATGGCGTGAGGCACCCCCTAGTTAGAATTACCTTATTTCTTGCTACATATGCATTGTTAGTTATCTAACCCCCCCTCATTCACATTTCATACATTTATAGCTTTTCGTCTGCAAGATTTGCATAGGATATTCATACACACATATGCGATATCACTTCGTAGGACACGAACACCATTACCATTGGCTCCTATTGCATGCGTACTATTCATGTGACACACACGCCTTTGGTAATTGCCATGCCACAAGCACTGTAGCACCTGTTTCGTTTAGTATCACCATTTGCATTATACACGATATATGAAATCGCATAGCATGTGTATATCTTGCATCATCTTCATACTTACATAGATTCTTGCCGCAAATCACATCGCATACCTTGATATCATAGACGCTTATCATATAAAACATGTTGGGTATTATGATTTTTCTTGAGGATTTTAGTATTGCTGCGATTTCTGGATTTTGGGGAAAACCGCAAGAATTTAACAAAAGCTTATATTTATTATTTTTAAAACAAAGTTGCGGTTTTCTCGTGATGTATGTGTCGTCCACCATGAGTTTTCATGTTTTCTGTTGGATTTCGAGACCCGATTTGAGGAGTGGATGAACCGTCTCGGGTACATGGTGGGCCCGGTATGGTACCCCGGGGCAAGAAGATCGAGTTGTAGACGATGAGCCTGGCAGGGGAAGACTACCTACCAGTGATGTCTGGCGCGGCAGATATCCGGAGGATACCGACCGTTGTCGTGAGATTTGATGATATGGGCCGATCCGGAATGACGGAGCCCGATGTATTGAGACATTGATACAGTGAGACATTGAGACAGATGTGTTTTCATATTTGGTGTCGATGCTTGACACGGGTTTCAGATGATTTCTTGGTGGTATTTAGCTATTATACAAATATTCTTTTTTCTAAATTTAAGAATGCGGAACTCATAGAATTTAAAACACTTAAAGATTTAGTATTGACATTGCATACATGTGCATGCATACTAGAGGTATTACATCACATCTGGACATACATGCTGCGACGCATTTCCGTGCATTCTTACGATAGCCTTACTAGATATTATATTCTACTCACGAGCTGGCAACTCACCCCCGTTGTGCCACAGTGTCTTGCAGGTCGGACTCATCAGTCTAGTAGTGGCGGCTTATCTTGTTAGTGACTTCTTTTGCTCAGACTCGCGACATTGTTCATAGGTGGGTTGCGGGAGCCCTATTATCTCTTTTTGTACTATTTTTGTATCTAGTATTCTCCATCTACCACTTCTGATTTGTATATGCGATCTAGTGATGAGACTGAGAGATTTGTGTATATGTGGTTTCTTTTGGGTCGAGCTCACTTGAGCCGACGTTGTGTTTTCTTACATTTTGCATTTCTTTATGCTCTTTTTTGGATATTGCATATATATTTCTTGGTTGTGATCCCCCTTGGGCGAAGAGCTATCTCCCGCTTGGGGATGCCATTTTGTGATTACAGGTTATATATCTTATTGTACCCATTTTGGGGGATAGTATTTACAGAGAAGACTCTGCCGAAATTTTCGGAAATTTTTGATGTTTTTTTAAAAAGGGTTCAATACAACTTAATTGATTTTAAAAATCATTTTCATGAAAGGTTTCCTTCACTCTCTTTGGTTTCTTTTGGTTTAGATTTTCTGTGCTTTGGCTGACTTAGTTTACGTTACGTCTTTAGACGTCTCGTAACCTATGTGCCAGTCACGTTCCGTACTTTCGGGTCATGACAAAGTTGGTATCAGAGCGTAGGTTTTAACTTTCTGAGTGTAGGACGACCTTGGTAGATGGAGTAGGTGACTTAAGCAGAGTGGCGTAGCGTGGGTATGATCCGCGGCATACTTACAATACAATACTCCGCCTAAGTGACCTTAGGACATAATTGCTTGTATTGCATTCCTTGATTCCTTGCATTCCTTGATTCAATTGCAATGTACTTATCAGTCCTATTTCTTATTCCAGCTTCGATACCGCCAAAGACTACGAGAGCTCAGCGGGCTGCCGCTAGGGATGAGATTCGAGCGGGCTCGTTTGAGGCGGGGATCGAGCGGGATGATACACCTACCCCTCAGGGTCATATTGATCCGCCTTATCCAGACCATATTGCCAGATTAGAGGCCGGCATGCAGGAGTTGCGACAGATGATGGGATCTTTAGTTGAGTCTAGTCGGGCACAGAGGTCCGAGGACGTTCCTTCCACCGCACAGACCACGATAGCACCTGCTGCACAGATGGTCACACCTGCTATTACTGCGAATATCCCTGTTTCACTACAGGAGTTCATGAGATTGAGACCTCCATCTTTTACCGGTACGGATGCGACAGAGGACCCACAGGCATTTCTTGATAGGATGGCTCGGATTTGCCGTTCGTTGAGGTGTTCTGATGACAGATTGGTGGAGTTTGCGAGTTTTCGTCTGGAGGGTCTTACCCAGACATGGTACGATTCAGTAGAGAGAGACCGAGCTGCAAGTCTACCTTCTATGACCTGAGATGAGTTTACAGCTGCATTTCTTGCCCGTTTTCTTCCGGAGAGTGTCCGAGATGCTCGAGCCCATAGTTTTGAGTCTCTGCGCAAGACTCCTGGGATGACGGTGTCGGAGAATGATATACAGTTTACCCAGTTGTCTCGATATGCTCCGTACCTAGTAGACACAGAAGAGAAGAGAATAAAGTGGTTTGTGCGAGGGCTTGATACACAGCTATTCCTTGCCATCGGCACCCAGCACTTTGATACATACGCAGCCGCGATGGATGCAGCCTTACTTTTGGAGGAGCGTATTTCTGAGACTCCGGTCGTTTCTGAGCCGAAGAGGATCCGTACTGATACGCCAGCTCAGCGGCAGATGGGTAGACACCGCGATAGATTATTTCCGAGAGATGGTGGAGGCAGAGGATTGAAACGAGATCAGTTATTTGGTTCATATCCACAGACCCAGCAGTCGTCTCCAGGATGTTTTCGGTGTGGGAGTCAGTACCACCGTCTCAGAGACTGTACCATGGGGCGCCAGGGCACAGCGACAGTCCCGCATGTGACCTTACCACCTTGACCACCTCCTCAGAGAGCTCTACTTCCTACTCCTGATGATGCTCTACGCAGCCAGATGCTCCTAGAGGTTGTGGGCGTGGCAGTCCGGTTCAGAGAGGATGAGGTGACAGAGGTAGAGGCAGAGGCCAAGGTAGAGGCAGAGGGCAGCCAACTATTAGTGGTGGACAGGCCCGAGTGTTCGCGTTGACTCTTCAGGATGCACAGGCATCCAATGCCGTCGTGACAGGTACTCTTCCAGTATGTTCTTTTGATGCACGGGTATTATTTGATCCAAGCTCCACACATTCCTATGTATCCACGTACTTTGCACCGAGGTTGGGCCGAGAGTCTTCTCCGTTAGATCAGCCGCTTGTCGTTATTACACCGGTAGGCGAGTCGTTTGTTGCTCGTTTCGTGTACCGATCATGTTCCGTTCGTATCGGGGAGAGAGATTCTTCAGTTGATTTGATTCTCCTCGATATGCTAGACTTTGACGTTCTTCTTGGTATGGACTGGCTAGCCACCTGTTATGCATCCGTGGACTGCAATGAGAAAGCAGTACAATTCAGTTTTCCTGGTGAGCCGGTCCTTGTTATTCAGGGAGATCGTAGCGCTACCCTTCCCAGCTTGATTTCTTCTCTTCGCGCTGGTCAGCTCTTAAGGAAAGGGTGTCAGGGATTCTTAGCTTATGTTTGTGATACTAGCTCCACAGAGGTTCCGTTGGACCAGGTCCCTGTTGTGAGAGAGTTTCCTGATGTATTCCCTGACGAGCTGCCTGGTCTGCCACCAGAGCGTGAGATTGAGTTCTGCATCGACTTGATCCCCGGCACGGGGCCTATCTCTATATCGCCTTATCGGATGGCCCCGGCGGAGCTGAGAGAGCTGAAGGATCAGTTACAGGACTTGCTGGACAAAGGGCTTATCCGACCGAGTGTGTCACCTTGGGGTGCTCCCGTCCTGTTTGTTAAGAAGAAGGACGGAAGTATGCGCTTATGCATTGATTATCGTCAGCTGAACCGGGTTACAGTGCGGAACAGATATCCCCTACCCCGCATTGATGACTTATTCGATCAGCTCCAGGGTGCAGGGTTTTTCTCGAAGGTTGATTTACGGTCAGGTTATCACCAGTTGCGGGTTCGGAAGGAGGATATTCCGAAGACCGCTTTCCGTACTCGATATGGTCGTTATGAGTTCTTGGTGATGTCGTTCGGGCTCACCAATGCCCCGGCAGCATTTATGGACTTGATGAACCGTGTATTCAGGCCGTATCTCGATCAGTTCATCATTGTGTTCATTGACGACATCTTGGTTTATTCTCGAAGCCGGGAGGAGCATGAGCAGCACTTACGTACCACATTGCAGACTTTGAGGGAGCATCAGCTGTTCGCCAAATTTTCCAAGTGCGCATTCTGGTTAGAAAGTGTCGACTTCTTGGGTCATGTGGTGACGAGAGATGGTATTTGTGTGGACCCGAAGAAGATCGAGGCAGTTCAGCGTTGGCCTAGACCGGTATCAGTTACAGAGGTTCGCAGCTTTCTAGGTCTGGCTGGCTATTATCGACGTTTTGTCCAGGATTTCTCCCGCATTGCTGCACCATTGACCGGGTTGACTCGAAAGGGGGTTCCTTTCGATTGGATCCAGGCATGTGAGGATAGTTTCCAGCAGTTGAAGACTCGTCTGACTACTGCACCAGTGTTAGCATTGCCTTCAGGATCAGGCGGGTTCGTGGTGTATTGTGATGCTTCTCGAGTGGGGCTGGGTTGTGTATTGATGCAGCACGACAGAGTTATCGCGTATGCTTCTCGGCAGCTGAGGAAACACGAGCAGAACTACCCCACCCATTATTTAGAGATGGCTGCAGTGGTATTTGCACTTACGATCTGGAGACATTACCTATACGGTGAGTCGTGCCAGATATTCACTAACCACAAGAGTTTGAAGTATATCTTCCAGCAGCGAGATCTGAACCTGAGACAGCGCCGTTGGATGGAGTTGGTGAAAGATTATGACTGCGAGATTCTATACCATCCGGGCAAGGCGAATGTGGTGGCAGATGCTTTGAGTAGGAGACCCGGAGGTAGCTTATCTTGTTTGAGCGCAGTACAGATGCAGACGACGGCGGATTGGCAGGTTTTATGTGACAGCAGAGTGCAGTTCGAGTTTACTCCTACCGGGGGACAGCTGGCCCATTTCAGAGCATGCCCACAGTTACTTGACCGTATCCGTGAGGCATAGTCCGGCGATGCCCGTATTTTAGAGATTATTGAGCAGATTCGGCAAGGCAGAGTTTCTGAGTTCATGATTGATGATCAGGGGATACTTCAATTTGGGACTCGACTGTGTGTACCAGATTCTGAGGGACTGAGGCGCGATATACTCGAGGAGGCACATAGATCGGTATACAGTGTGCATCCAGGTTCCACCAAGATGTACCATGATTTGAGAGAGGTTTACTGGTGGGACGGGATGAAGAAGGATGTTACAGACTTTGTGTCGAGATGCCTGACTTGTCAGCAAGTCAAGGCCGAGCACCAGAGGCCAGCCAGCGAGTTACAGCCTTTGCCCATCCCTGAGTGGAAGAGGGAGCAGGTCTCTATGGACTTCATTGTGGTTCTACCCAGGACCAGTCGAGGGTATGACTCTATTTGGGTGATTGTGGATCGACTGACGAAAGCAGCTCACTTCCTTCCAGTGAAGACCACTTTTGGATTTTCTCAGTACGCCCAGGTTTATATTGATGAGATCGTGCGACTGCATGGCGTTCCGACTTGCATCGTGTCCGACCGGGGCACCCAGTTTACCAGCCAATTATGGCAGAAATATCAGGAAGCTATGGGCACCCGATTGAGTTTTAGCACAGCCTTTCATCCTCAGACTGACGGTCAGTCGGAGCGTACTATTCAGACTCTTGAGGACATGCTCAGAGCTTGTGTTTTAGATTTCGGTGGTAGCTGGGATCGTCATTTTCCTTTGATCGAGTTCTCCTACAATAATAGCTTCCAGGAGACGATTCAGATGGCACCTTTCGAGGCTTTATATGGGAGGAGATGTCGATCGCCTGTATGTTGGACAGAGCTCAGGGAGAGCAGTATTTTGGGGCCGCAGATTGTGCAGGAGACGATCGAGAAGATACAGCTGATTCGGGACAGGATGAGAACGGCACGGAGTAGGCAGAAATCATATGCTGACAGGCGCCGTCGCAGACTCGAGTTCGCTGTTGGCGATCATATTTTCCTTAAGGTCTCTTCGATGAAGGGTGTGATGAGATTTGGGCGGAAAGGGAAGCTGAGTCCTAGATATGTTGGTCCTTTCGAGATCCTAGAGCGTGTTGGCCCAGTCGCTTATCGGTTAGCTTTTCCGCCCAGCTTCCCCGATGTTCACGCCGTGTTCCATGTCTCGATGCTCCGCAAGTACCTTCATGATCCTTCCCATTCGATTCAGCACTAGACGATCCAGCTAGAGCGTGATCTTTCATTCACCGAGTAGCCGGTGGTCATTTTGGATCGGCAGGTGGAGAAATTGAGGTCGAAGGTTACACCGTCCGTCAAGGTCCTTTGGCGTGGCCCGAACAGCGAGGAGGTCACCTGGGAGACCGAGGTCGAGATGAGGAAGAGATATCCCCATCTTTTTGAAGGTACGCGTAGTTAAATTTTAAATTCGGGGACCGAATTTTTTTAAGGGGGAAGATTAAAACGCTTCGAAAATCGTTTAGGCAGTTTTTCGGTAATCGGCTAAATTAACAGCTTTTTCCGTAAAAAGTCAAAATAAGTATTTTTCATTATAGACCTAATTATACAAAATTTAGATAAGATATTACTATAATTTGGTCACTAAAATGTAACTTAAAATTTTCTGGTTAAATAAAAAAAAATTCGTAATTAATTGTTTTTAATATTATTTTAAGCTTTTAAAAATACATTTAATTAGTGATAAATACAAATTTAATTAGGTAAATTACACACTTAGGAAATATTATAAACTAAAATTTAGTGTTAATAAAATTTTATCAAGACTTTTCAAGATTTTTGTTCTATGATTTAAAATTTTATTCAAAAATGGCTTAAAATGGGGTTTTTTGTGTAAAAATTGATGTGATAGTCATTAATTGAGCTAGGGAAAGGGTTTTTGTGTAGAATTTTCTACACCATTCACACACACACACCCTCCTCTAACCTCAAGTCGAACTTGCTGCTGCCCCCTTCTTTTTTTCCCCTCATTTCTCTTGCTTTAATTCTTGCAAAAATCAACAAAATCCATAAAAAAAATACACACTTTTCCTTCTCAAATTCAAACCAAACCCAAATCCATCCCTTCCCTAACCCTAATTTGTTTGAAAAGTGAAGAAAAGAGGTGTCTTAGAGGCTAGTGCAAGTTTGGAATCAACTCTTGTAAGGAATAAATCCTAATCTAGTTGCTTAATTTGCTAGAATTAATAGTTCAAGTGTGAATTTTAGTTATAAATTATTGCTTTTGAAATTTCAAGAAAAGAGGTGATGTTGTAATTAGGGTTTGAATTTGAATAAGTGTGTTTAGGTTAGTTTTGTGGCCATCTAGTGTAATAGGTCGGATATTTGTTCGATGTTGCGATCGCGATATCGTTAATTCGCGATGTTTGCTTTGGAATCGGTATGCAAATTGCTTACTAGTTTTTCTAAAAATTTAGGAGGTGATCTAATTGTGTTATTTTGGCGATATAATTAGCATCATATATGACTATTAGTGTGCGCGAATGCGGGGTTTTGTCTAGTCAGGTTTTAGTTTTGACGATTGCCCCGAAACGGCGATTTTAGTTAAGGTTTTAGCGATTTTCGTGTATTTTCCGCGTACCGAGTGCACGTTGTGATTAATTCGAGAGCGTCGATCTTTTCATAGTGTGAGTTGCATCATTTCAGAAATCTATAATCTTATATTGTGTGTTATGCAATTCTAGGATCGGTCGCGGAAACATCGGACGCGGCGCGCAAAGGCAAGGCGGTGGTCGGATCGGATTAGCGGGGCTTTCAGCTGAGTAGATGTATTCATCTATGGGGGAATCGTCTGGATAGCGTGAGGCGCCCCCTAGTTAGAATTACCTTATTTCTTGCTACATATGCATTGTTAGTTATCTACCTCCCCTCATTCACATTTCATACATTTATAGCTTTTCGTCTGCAAGATTTGCATAGGATATTCATACACACATGTGCGATATCACTTCGTAGGACACGAACACCATTACCATTGGCTCCTGTTGCACGCGCACTATTCATGTGACACACACGCCTTTGGTAATTGCCATGCCACGAGCACTGTAGGACCTGTTTCGTTTAGTATCACCATTTGCATTATACACGGTATATGAAATCGCATAGCATGTATATACCTCGCATCATCTTCATACTTACATAGATTCTAGCCGCAAATCAGATCGCATACCTTGATATCATAGACACTTATCATATAAAACATGTTGGGTATTATAATTTTTCTTGAGGATTTTTGTATTGCTGCGATTTCTGGATTTTGGGGAAAACCGCAAGAATTTAACAAAAGCTTATATTTATTATTTTTAAAACAAAGTTGCAGTTTTCTCGTGATGTATGTGTCGTCCACCATGAGTTTTCATGTTTTCTGTTGGATTTCGAGACCCGATTCGAGGAGTGGATGAACCGTCTCGGGTACATGGTCGGCCCGGTATGGTACCCCGGGGCAAGAAGATCGAGTTGTAGACGATGAGCCTGGCAGGGGAAGACTACCTACCGGTGATGTCTGGCGCGGCGGATATCCGGAGGATACCGACCGTTGTCGTGAGATTTGATGATATGGGCCGATCCGGACTGACGGAGCCCGATGTATTGAGACATTGATACAGTGAGACATTGAGACAGATGTGTTTTCATATTTGGTGTCGATGCTTGACATGGGTTTCAGATGATTTCTTGGTGGCATTTAGCTATTATACAGATATTCTTTTTTCTAAAGTTAAGAATGCAGAACTCATAGCATTTAAAACACTTAAAGATTTAGTATTGACATTGCATACATGTGCATGCATACTAGAGGTATTACATCACATCTGGACATACATGCTGCGACGCATTTGAGTGCATTCTTACGATAGCCTTACTAGATGTTATATTCTACTCACGAGCTGGCAACTCACCCCCGTTGTGCCACAGTGTCTTGCTGGCCGGACTCATCAGTCTAGTAGCGGCGGCTTATCTTGTTAATGACTTCTTTTGCTCAGACTCGCGATATTGTTCGTAGGTGGGTTGCGAGAGCCCTATTATCTCTTTTTGTACTATTTTGTATCTAGTATTCTCCATCTACCACTTCTTATTTGTATATGCGACCTAGTGATAAGACTTAGAGATTTGTGTATATATGGTTTCTTTTGGGTCGAGCTCACTTGAGCCGACGTTGTGTTTTCTTACATTTTGCATTTCTTTATGCTCTTTTCTGGATATTGCATATATATATTGCGTGGTTGTGATCCGTCTTGGGCGAAGAGCTAGCTCCCGGTTGGGGATGCCATTTTGTGATTACAGGTTATATATCTTATTGTACCCATTTTGAGGGATAGTATTTACAGAGGAGACTCTCCCGAAATTTTCGGAAATTTTTGATGTTTTTTTGAAAAAGGGTTCGATACAACTTAATTGATTTTAAAAATCATTTTCATGAACGGTTTCCTTCACTATCTTTGGTTTCTATTGGTTTAGATTTTCTGGGCTTTGGCTGACTTAGTTTACGTTACGTCTTTAGACGTCTCGTAACCTAAGTGCCAGTCACGTTCCGTACTTTCGGGTCGTGACATTAAGTTAGTTGTGATTTGGCGTTGTCCGGCCTATGTCTAAAAGCAAAATCCGGACAAGCTCGAGGCAAGGTCTATTATGTACAACTGGAATGGTTCCAGCTATACAAACTGCAGCTGATGATTTGGTAGAACCAAAGGATTCAATAGATTCCGACAAAACTCAGCCTCTCCGCCGATCTAGCAGGGTTCCTCATTCGCCTGAGAGATACTTCAGTTTCTCGATGACAGTGGGAGCGAGGAATGCATCATGAGATGATGACCCAACTAGTTTCGAGCAGGCCATCGAGAGTAGGGACTCTGTAAGAATGGCTGGATGCTTAGCAATCTGAGATGGAATCCATGTACACCAACAAAGTATGGACTTTGGTTATATCTAAAGGGTTAAATCCCCATCAGGAGCAAGTTTATCTTGAGAAGATTACATGGTGTAGATGGAAAAGTTGAGACTTTCAAAGCTAGACTTGTTAAAGGTTTTCGTCATCGACCAGGCATGGATAATGATGAAACCTTTTCCAGTGGCTATACTTAAGTCCATCCGGATCCTACTTTCCATTGCTACATACCATGACTACGATATCTGGTGGTTGGGTGCCATGATTGCTTTTCTAAATAATGATTTAGAAGAGAACGTCTATAAGAACACAGCCAGAGGGCTTCGTAAACAGTGGGAGCAGAGGAAACGTGTGCAAGTTGCTTTACAGAATAAAGCAGGCATCGCGGAGTTGGAACATCTGTTTTGATATGGTAGTCAAAGAGTTTGACTTCATCAAAATGGTAGATGAACCTTGTATATACAAAAAGGTAGTAGGGAGTATGGTAGTGATCCTCGTATTGTACGTGGGCAACATACGCTTGATAGGAAAAGAGTTTCCTATACAACACACGGTCAATCTCCTCTTATCATAAGGATTCTCTAAATAGGATAAAGGTGATACCTCCTAAATCCTGGGATTTGGATCTATGAGATAGATCTAAATGGATGTTAGGGTTCTCACTAGGTTTAGTGAGATGGTATCAATCGATCCTGGAGAGAATCAGTGGAAAAGTTCCAGGGTGATAAGAACGACTGAATGTCAGTCGCAGGCATTGTCTTTACCCTCACTAGAGGGACGGTATGTTGGAAGAGTTCCAACCTAGATACTGTGGCAAACTAGACGATAAAGGCTGGTAACATCGCTATCAAAGATAATACCAAAGAGGAAGTTTGGGTGTTTATTGGTTCATGAGATGAACTAGGTTCCTACCATTGTGTGACAATGGAAGTGTGGCTTTGGCCTAGGAACCCTGGTCCCATCAGTGACCCAGACATATTCTGAGGCAGCATCACCTGATCATAGAGATAGTTGATCTCAAGGGTGATCGAGGTTAGGAGAGTAGACTTAGAGGACAACACGGCGGATCCACTCAGAAAGGCTTTTTCCCAAAGAGAGACTTATATGAGATGGTTGAGTATTAGATACTACAACCACTGCTACAGATGGCCCTAGTGCAAGTGGGAGATTGTTAGTTATATGTATGCCCTAGAGGCCATTACTGTACATAGGATGTATATTGTAGTGGATGCTGGGACATATATAGGTAAGACTTTCTTGCTCGACATGATAGTACGCTATCTGGTTACTCTTTATCTTAACATGTATACTTTCTGTCTCTCTGTTACATGTTGATAAAGCCCTTAGGATGTGTACTCGACATGTTGGACTATGATGTAGATCATACTAGTGGGGCCTGCATAGTCCATGAGTACATCCTTCAATGTTCCTAGTCGTGGGAATATCGAGACGGGGCATCGATATTCCAGAGTAGACTAGCGTATATCTTCTCGAACCATGTGATGGGCGATGGATGATCCCATATCCATTGGTGTTTGACATCAGAGATGGTATGCGGGTGCTCAGTGGAGACTGGGTACACTGAACGGACTCGCCGAGAACTCCCAGATGGTATTATACTTTACGTCAGATGGCAGTTCTCTGGTGACACTGGTACAGCTTAGTCTGTTGAACCGAGATCGTCATAGAGTCTTGTGTGTCTCCCACTGTGCTTTGATTTCCACCCTACCACGGCTCTACTGAATCGTGCAAACAGGTGGTTTTTGGGTACAGTCCCGATTCACATGGAGGCAATGAGCGATAGGAGGGGATTCGTCTCTCCCGGTATTAGGGGTTGATGTTGCGCTATGCTCGACTGGCCATAACTGGAAATCCCTGGCCAGGGTTGCAGTGATATACAGGTAAGAGTTATCACTAGTTTCATGCTTGTTATGGACTTTACATCGGCATGACTTATCAAGCTATTGGGGTCTGACGTTTACCACCCCTAGGCGAGATATGCGACATATCAGACGAACAGACCGGACTGTACGGTAAGTGTTGCTGGTTGGATTCACAGGAGTGTGAGCGGGCTTGTTCGTTGATCTTCTGATCGCTCAATACCCGGGTGGCCGTTACGTTTAGCACACCGCTTGCGGCTTGTGGGTGTTTGATATGATCATCACCTACTGCCGGCGTATTGACGAGTCATTAGAGTCCTACACAGAGGTTTCCTGGCTCAAGCGAAACGAAATAGGAGTGCATATGAGATATGTGCGGGACCGAGAATAATACCAGTATGTGATACTGAATTTTATTCTCGCGATTTGTATCATCGAATGGTTATATAAGATATAGCCGGGTTACCGAATCAAATGTTGATTCGATATATTGATACACTTGATATTAGTCGGTTATATGCAGTATGACCGGATCATTAAATCAAGTGTTGATTTAATGATTTGATGTATAATTATATATTTGATATATTACTTTACATTAACTAGTATTGGTTCACTTAAGATTATTTTTTCTCACTAGATTGTGCACATTGTATATATGATATATGTTTGTGCACTAGTTTGTATCATATTTGATGATACATGCAAACTTGGGTGTGTGTATGCTTTAAACCATATTTAGGTTAATGGTTAGGGTTTTAACTTATTTATTTATTTATTTTGGTTAAAAACTAAATGGTGGCTTTTCTTTCTTTGCTAGAAGTTTCATGATACTTCAAGCAACTTTTACAAAGTCTTAACCATTTTGTTTTTATCCTTTGACCTAACCATTTATCTAAACTATGGTTTGCTCTCTACATGAGTTAACTTCACCTATGGTTGCATTATGATAAGTCTTCACTTGATTTATTATTTTATATAATCCTTGTTCTTCTTCTTCTTCTTCTTGATGAAGTGAAGAAAGCTTTCTTGAAAATTTTCAAGTGATGAAATCAAGTGAGAAATCCAAATCCAAAGTGAACCCACTTCCTATTTCTTCATCCTCTACCACTTACCATGTTGTATGGGGTGTTTTCTTCACAAGTTTCATGACCTAGTGAAGATGGAGCTTGAGTTAGAGTCGCCTCGACGTAGATCATCTTCGGCACCGAAGTCAACGACCTAGCCCGCTCATTTCTCCGATGAAACCAATGCTAGAGTCCAGGATCCCGATGATCGCAGTGGAGGGACGTCATTACGGAGCTAAAGAAGTGGAGGACCGGATCTACAAAGGTTGTAATCCCTTTCACTTGTAGTTAAAGTAGTTAACTTGCTATGTTTCGCCTTACCTCTAGTTAACGATCTAGCATTAGGGTTCTTTATGTAAGTCCACGTTACCTCTCCCGGTTCTTTTGGGCTTGCGGAAATGGTGAAAAACGATTTTTAAGGCTTAGGTAACTTGGACTACAAAAACGGATCTTGGCTAAACAACACACTAGCAACCCAACTAGAGATTTATCTACTCGGTTACGGGTTATACCTCACTTGAACTCCTTCTTCTTGAACTCTTTGTAGTGCTTGGATGGTGCTTTCCTCGTCGCCTTCTTCCGTCAAAGATGGATCCACCTGAGGGTTTCAACCTTAGGCTCCTTTCTCGAACTTTGAAAGAACTAAGGTCTTTGGCTTGCTAGACCTTCAACCTTAGAGTGAATAGAGAGTGTCTTAGGGTGTTTTATCTTTAAGGAGATGTTTCTCAACACATGAGATTTGTTCTCCTTGAACTAGAGGAGGAAGAAGATGAAGAGAAGAGAGAGAAATGTTATGATAGAATGAGAATAGTTTTGCAACCATAACAATATATGTGATTTGATCAAATTAATAAAGTTAATCAAATGAAAAAGTTGATGGTTGGTTTGATGAAACAATTATCATTTCACATTTAATGGTTTTTGCAAAGATCAAAGAGCATCTTTGATGTGTAATGATGATGGTCAAAGTTTCAACCAAGGTCAACAAGTCAACCTTGGTCAACAAGTCAACAAACCCAACCATGACAAAATTTCATCTAATTAATATTATTAATTGATATATCACAAATTCATTAGGGTTTGGAAAAAGACGATTGTCAACTGTGCATACGCACCCGTTCCAAAACCCTAATGAAAAACCTCTTCCTCCGCCTCAAACAACTGTGCATACACACCCGCATTCGTGTTCCGAGGAACATGAATACTATGAGATAAAACTAACCCCAAAACATATACTAGGATCTGGCTCAAACCAGAGCCCGCTAGTAATGTCTGTCCGGACGCCAAACGTGCACAAGTGCGCGGATGTGAACGAACCCTGTCGCAAAACCATGCGACCTCTACTCAGTTTTGCCCAAAGGCGAATAACCCTCTGTGTGGGGCTCTAAAGACTCGACACTACGTTGGCAGTTGGTTTAACCATAGATCGCAAGCGGCACTAGCTGTACGTAACGGTCCCCGGGTAGATGCCGATAAGAAGACTGACGAGGTAAACCCATCTGAACTCCTACTGAGTCTGTATGTGACAATCTCCGTACAGTCTTATCTGTTCGTCTAAGAACATCGCATGGCGGGCCTAAGGGGCGGTAAACATCAGTCCCCTACTAGCGGTACAAGTCGTGTCGGAGTGTAGCCCAGAACACTTGAGATAACACAGGAAACCTTCCAGTCTATCTCGCTTGCCCTGGCCAGGGACTTTGTGTAATGGATCTCCTAGACACAGCGCGATATCAACCCCCAATACCGGGAGAGACGAATCCTATCTAACCGTCACTGCCTCCAAGTGCTTCGGGACTGCACCCAAAAACTACCTGTTTGCACGACTCTTTTGAGCCGTCGTAGGGTAGTAATCAAAGTACAATGGGAACACACTCGAGGCGAAGTGACTGTGTCAAGTCAACGGACTAAGCTGTACTCATGTCACCTAGGAACTGATAACTGACGATAGGTATAATACCAACCAACAGTTCCCAACGAGTCCTGTCCAGTGTACTCGTAATCTAACGAGCACCCGCATACTATCTCAAGTACGACGTACTGACGGCTGTGGGACAGGCCGTCTCCCAAGGTAGGATAAGAAGCTTATGCGCTAGTCTACTCTGGAGTATCGATGCCCTGTCTCGATAGTCCTGCGACTAGGGACCTGCATAAGGATGTGCTTATAGATTACCCAGCCCCCACGAGTGTGACTGCCATCACAACGCTGGTAATCAAGCAAAGATCCTAAGGGCTCCACTAATGTGTAAAGGCGATATGCTAAAAGAAACACATGCACACATTAAAGAAGAAACAAACCAAGTACTATACTACCATTTTGAGCAAGAATGTCAATACAAGGTGAATATCCCAAGCTTCCATTAAGTCATATACAATCCAGTATGATACAATAATGGCCTCTAGGGCATATACACTAACAATATCCCACTTGCACTAAGGCCATGTACTGGCGTATCGAAGACCTATCATCTCGATCAGCCGCTCGAACTGAGTCTGGGGTAAGGCCTTGGTGAATGGATCAGCAGTGTTATCTTCTGTAGAAACTCTCCGAACCTCGATCTCCTGGCGACCCACGATCTCCCTGATCAGGTGATACCTCCTCAAGATGTGTCTGGACTTCTGATGGGACCTGGGTTCCATCGCTAAAGCTATAGCTCCGTTGTTGTCACAATGCAGCGGTATTGGATCAACAATGGTAGGAACCACCTGAAGCTCCGTGAGGAACTTCTTCATCCAGACGGCTTCTTTTGCGGCTTCTGCAGTAGCGATATATTCCACTTCCATCGTCGAGTCAGCAACGGTTTCCTATTTGGAACACTTCCAACACACCGCCCCTCCATAGAGGGTAAAGAAATAACTCGACATGGACTTGGAATCATCCCTGTCACTCTGGAAGCTGGAGTCAGCAAAGGCCTCGACCTGGAGGTCTTTTCCGCCATACACCAAGAACATCTCCTTAGTCCTTCTCAGGTACTTGAGAATGTTCTTTACTGCTATCCAGTGTTTCTCCCCAGGGTTTGACTGATACCGGCTTACTACACTCAGTGCATAAGCTACATCTGGTCTGGTACATAACATCGCATACATTATAGAGCCTACCGTAGAAGCGTAGGGTATAATAGACATGCGATCCCTTTCCAAATCAGTCTCGGGAGACATCTCTTTAGAGAGGGTGATCCCGTGACAAGCCGGTAGATTACCGCGCTTGGAATCTTCCATCCTAAATCTTTTCAGTATGGTGTCGATGTACCTGGACTGTGAGAGTCCCAGTATCCTTTTGGATCTGTCACGATAAATCTGGATCCCCAGAATGTATGAGGCATCACCCAGGTCTTTCATGAAGAACCTGTGTGACAAGAACCCTTTGACAGATTGTAGCATAGGAATGTCATTTCCTATCAAGAGAATGTCATCCACGTATAAAACGAGGAATACTACAGTTCTCGCTACAAATCCACTATAGATGCATGGTTCATCTAGATTTTTGATAAAGCCAAATTCTTTGACCGTCTCATCAAAACAGATGTTCCAACTCCGCGATGCCTGCTTTAGTCCATAGATGGACTTAAGCAACTTTCACACCTTTCTGCTGCTCCCACTCTGAATGAAACCTTCTGGCTGGTCCATATAGACACACTCCTCTAAATTTCCATTTAGAAAAGCGGATTTTACGTCCTTTTGCCAGATCTCATAATCGTGGAAGGCAGCAATGGCAAGAAGGATCCGAATGGATTTCAGCATAGCCACTGGAGAAAATGTTTCGTCATAGTCCAAGCCAGGTCTTTGACGGAAACCCTTTGCAACAAGTCTAGCTTTATAGGTCTCAACCTGTCCATCTACACCAATCTTCCTTTTGAAGATCCACTTGCATCCTACGGGTTTTACCCCATCTGGAGCAATGTCCAACGTCCATACTTTGTTGGTGTACATGGACTCCATTTCGGTCCGCATTGCATCCATCCATTTTACCGAGTCAACGCTCTGAATGGCCTGCTGGAAGCTAGTCGGCTCATCACTATCAATGATGCAATCCTCTCTATCCCCGTTTATGAGAAAACCGTAGTATCTCTTGGGAGGATGAGACTGCCTACTATGAGCGGCGTAAGAATGTCCTGATCTTTCGAACCCTCTGGTTCTACTAAGCTTTCAGTAATAGCTCGTGGTTCTGGAATTTCTTCCAGTTCTATTGCGCTCCCACTTATCTGATTCTCTAAAAACTGAGTTTCCAAGAAGTGGGCATGCCGAGAAACAAAAACCTTTTGTTCTTCTTCGCAATAGAAGAAATATTCCTTGGAGTTCTTTAGATATCCCACAAACTTGCACTGTACTGAGCGTGCCTCGAGCTTGTCCGCATGCTGCTTTTTGACAAAAGCTGGACATCCCCATGTCTTAATGTGATTAAGATAGGGTCTCTTCCCACACCACGTCTGATATGGTGTAGTAGGCACAGTCTTAGTTGGAACTCGGTTCAAAAGGTATGCAGCTGATTCTAGCGCATATCCCCAGAATGATCGCGGTAACTCAGCGTTACTCATCATGGACCGTACCATATCCAATAGGATTCGGTTCCGTCTCTCCGATACACCTTTATATTGCGGAGTGTATGGAGGAGTAAGCTGAGAGAGAATTCCATTCTCTTTTAAGTAATCCAGGAACTCGGCACTCAAGTATTCACCACCTCGATCAGATCTCAGTGTCTTGATACTTTTGCCTGTTTGTTTTTCTACTTCATTCTTATATTCCTGGACTTTTTCAAAGGCTTCGGATTTATGTTTCATTAAGAAGACATAACCGTATCTTGAAAAGTCATCCGTAAAAGTAATGAAGTAAGAATAACCGCTTCGTGCATTCGTAGACATTGGGCCGCACACGTCGCTGTGTACGAGTCCCAAGAGCTCGCTCGCTCTCACTCCGTGTCCAGTAAATGGAGTCTTTGTCATCTTTCCTTTGAGACAGGATTGACAAGTTGCATACGATTGATATTCGAACGGATCCAAATATCCTTCTGTATGTAACTTCATCAACCTTCTCTCATTGATGTGACCCAGTCTACAATACCATAAGAAATTCTGATTTGTTTCCGGAGACTTTCTTTTGTGTGTATTCTGGACATTGAAAATCTGTGGTTGGTTTAATACGTATATACCATTGCTCAATGTACCTGACCCAATCAGAACTTGATTAAGGTGAATGTTTACAACATTACTTACAAACGCAAATTCATAACCTTCTTTAGAAACCAAAGATACAGAAATGATATTACAAGTTGCGTTGGGTACAAAAAAGCAATTACGTAAAATCAAAACATGTCCATCTGACATTCGCAGGTGATAGTCCCCCACGACCTCAGCAAACATGCTAGCTCCATTTGCAACTTTGAGGGTCATGTCACCTGCTTTCAAAAACCTACGCTCTCTCAACGCCTGCAAAAAATTACAGATATGAGATCCTGATCCGGTATCCAATACCCAGGACGTAGAGTTTATTGATAGACAGTTTTCAATAACATACACACCTGAAGCTGAAGCCGCAACCTGCTTCAGATCCTGTGTTCTGGCTTTCCAAGCCCTGCAATCTTTCTTCCAGTGTCCACTCTTGTGACAGTAAAAGCATTCTTCCTTATCCGCAAGCTTCCCTGCTACCTTTGTTGCTTTTGCTTTTCCCTTCGTATCCTTCTTACTAACACCGCCCCTTGGTTTGGCGGGGGTTTTCTTCTTCTTTTCCTTGGCTTTTGCCTTGGACCTAGAAGAGGAAGATCCTCCTACAAACAAAGTGGATGTTTCCCTACCTTTCTGTAGGGTGCCCTCTGCACTCCTCAGCATGTTGAGGAGCTCGGAAAGTTCAACTTCCTTTTCTTGCAAGTTGAAATTCAGGATGAACTGGGCGTAAGTGGAAGGAAGGGACTGAAGAATCAAGTCCGTATAGAGCTCATTCTCCAACGTTGTCCCAAGGTCCGTGAGCTCCTCTATGTAGCCAATCATCTTAAGCACGTGTTCCGCTACCGATGATCCGACGGCCAATCTTGCCGAAAACAACTTCTTCGACACTTCGTATCTAGCGATACGAGATTGCTCTCCATACAGTTCTTTTGTATGGAGAAATATGGATTCGAGGTCCATATTCTCATGCCTCCTCTGATGTTCGTTGTCCATAGAGGCAAGCATGAGGCACTTGGCCTTCACGCAGTCGATTTCCCAGGCCTTACGGATTTCCCTATCCGCGACCCTGGATTTGGGACCTGGGACAGGGGTAGCTTTGGTGGTAAGAAGATACCACAACTTGTCATAAGTGATTGCCATTTTGACATTCCTGAGCCAATCTTTGTAGTTTGGCCCTGTCAGTATGTTTTTATCTAGTAGTAACTTAAGTCCAGTCATGATGTTTGGTCGCTGCAATTAGGAGAGAGAGAAGAAACACTTTAGCATGATGCTCTTGCAAGTTTAGAGTGGTTTTTAATTTGTCTAAACAGGATGGCTCCCACTGTCTCTCGAATCCCTCCTCAAACCATAAAGGAAGAACTAGTCGGGATCAGTCTCACCGTACAATACTAGCTTAACCGTTCAGCCAGGCCAGTGTCAGTACTTCGAGGGAGGTTTTCCAATGCTTTCGCGAAGTTCATTAATTAAGTAACCTCTTTTCCCTGTGGGCGTATCCCCGCTAACACCTTTCTAGACACCTACTAGGTTTATAGCATTGATCGTTAAGCGAGAAATTTCCCGAGGAGTAGCTTATACTCACAGTAGGATTGGGATCCAAATATCATCGCTTGACAAATCTGAAGGAATCCTACCAGAATCATTGTAAGTCCATATTGCGACCCCCGGTGCTTACGGGGAGGCAGAAACGGTATACAAAACAAAATTTTATCGCAAGAGGCAACATGGACTAAACAAGGTCGGGATCGTGTCTAAACTAAACTAGCATAAACGCTAAAAGGAGTTAGCTACTCGGATGAAGGTTATACCTAAACTTGAACTCCTTCTTCTTGAAATCTTGTAGAGGTTGATGGTTCTCTTTTCGTCGTCTTCTCCCGTCGAAGATGGATCCACCTCGAAGGTTCGACCTTTGGGCTCTTCCTCGATCTTTGAGTGAACTAGGGTTTCCGGCTTGCTAAACCTTGAACCTAGAATGAGTAGAGAGTAACTAGGGTTTGCTTTTCTTTTTAAAGAGAAGGATTCTCAACACATGAGAAGGTTTCTCTTTTCTAGAGGAAGAAGAAGATGAAAATGAGGAGAGAGAGAGGTTATGATAGAATGAGCTATCCTTTTTCTTTCTTGCAACCATAATGCAAAAGAAAAAGAATTATCAATAATAATAATGAAAATGAAAAGGTTGATGGAAAGTTTTAGAATGACCATTATCATTTCAAACATTAAATGAATTTGCTAGAATCAAAGAGCATCTTTCTTTTGTAATGATGATGGTCAAAACTTCAACCATGGTCAACAAGTCAACCATGGTCAACAAGTCAACAAAAACCAACCATGACACAATTTCATTTTATTATATATTATTAATTGATATAATACAAATCCATTAGGGTTTGGAAAAAGACGACTGTCAACTGTGCATACGCACCCGTTCCGAAACCCTAATGAAAGTCATCTTCCTCTTCCTCAAATAACCGTGCATACACACCTGCATCCTTATTCCGAGGAACATGAATACGGAGATAAAAGCAACCCTAAAAACATAT
Organism: Agapanthus africanus; assembly: GCA_030015575.1. Lineage (NCBI taxonomy): Eukaryota > Viridiplantae > Streptophyta > Magnoliopsida > Asparagales > Amaryllidaceae > Agapanthus > Agapanthus africanus. The sequence goes on along the minus strand of CM057342.1, from coordinate 512,452,687 downwards.
ACCAGTATCTGACTCAAACCAGAGCCAGCCAGTAATATCCGTCCGGACTCTAAACGTGCACAAGTGCGCGGATGAGAACGAACTCTGTCGCAAAACCATGCGACCTCTACTCTGTTTTGCCCAGAGGCGAATACCCTCTGTGTGGGACTCTAAAGACTCGACACTACGCTGGCAGTGGGTTTAACCACAGACCGCAAGCGGCACTAGCTGTGCGTAACGGTCCCCAGGTAGATGTCGACAAGAAGGCTGACGAGGTGAAACCCCATCTGAACTCCTACTGAGTCTGAATGTGACATTCTCCGTACAGTTCGGTCTGTTCGTCTGATACATCGCATGTCGGGCCTAGGGGGCGGTAAAACGTCAGTCACCCAATAGCGGTACAAGTTGTGTCGGAGTGAAGCCCAAAACACCCTGAGATAACACTGGAAACCTACCAGTATATCTCGCTTGCCCTGGCCAGGGACTACTCGTGTAATGGCTCTCCTAGACACAGCGCGATGTCAACCCCCAATACCGGGAGAGACGAATCCTGTCTAACCGTCACTGCCTCCAAGTGCTTCGGGACTGCACCCAATCACCACCTGTTTGCACGACTCCTTTGAGCCGTGGTAGGGTAGTGATCAAAGTGCAGTGGGAATACACTCGAGGCGAAGTGCCAGTATCAAGTCAGCGGACTAAGCTGTACTCATGTCACCTGGGAACTGATAACTGACGATAGGTATAATACCAACCTTTCAGTTCCCGACGAGTCCTGTCCAGTGTACTCGTAACCCAACGAGCACCCGTATACTATCTCCAGTACGACGTACTGATGGCTGTGGGACAGACCATCTCCCACACTGGGATGAGAAGCGCATACTCTAGTCTACTCCGGAGTATCGATGCCCTGTCTCGATAGTCCTACGACTAGGGACCTGTATAAGGATGTGCCTATAGATTACCCAGCCCCCACTAGTGTGACTTCCATCACAATGCTGGTAATCAAGCAAAGATCCTAAGGGCTCCACTAATGCGTATAAGTGATATACTGAAATAAACACAAGTACACATTGAAGTAGAAACAAACCAAGTAGCATACTACTATATTGAGCAAGATTGTTTATACAAGGTGAATATCCCAAGCTTCCATCAAGTAATATACAAACTAGTATGATACAGTAATGGCCTCTAGGGCATATACACTAACAATCTCCCACTTGCACTAAGGCCATGTACTGGCGTATCGAAGACCTATCATCTCGATCAGCCACTCGAACTGAGTCTGGGGTAAGGCCTTGGTGAATGGATCTGCAGTGTTCTCTTCTGAAGCAACCCTCCGAACCTCGATCTCCTTGCGATCCACGATCTCCTTGATCAGGTGATACCGCCTCAAGATGTGCCTGGATCTCTGATGGGACCTGGGTTCCTTTGCTAAAGCTATAGCCCCGTTGTTGTCGCAATACAAAGGTACTGGGTCAACAATGGACGGAACCACCTGAAGTTCTTTTAAGAACTTCCTCATCCAGACAGCTTCTTTTGCGGCATCAGATGCAGCGATGTATTCCGCTTCCATAGTCGAGTCTGCAACGGTTTCCTGTTTGGAACTCTTCCAACACACCGCCCCTCCATTGAGGGTAAAGACAAAACCCGACATGGACTTGGAATCATCCTTGTCACTCTGGAAGCTGGAGTCAGCAAAGGCCTCAATCTGGAGGTCTTTTCCGCCATACACCAAGAACATCTCCTTAGTCCTTCTCAGGTACTTGAGAATGTTCTTTACTGCTATCCAATGTTTCTCCCCAGGGTTTGACTGATACCGGCTTACTACACTCAGTGCATAAGCTACATCCGGTCTGGTACACAACATCGCATACATTATAGAGCCTACCGCAGAAGCGTAGGGTATAATAGACATGCGATCCCTCTCCAAATCAGTCTTGGGAGACATCTCTTTAGAGAGGGTGATCCCGTGACAAGCCGGTAGGTTACCGCGCTTGGAATCTTCCATACTGAATCTTTTCAGTACGGTGTCGATGTACCTGGACTGTGAAAGTCCTAATATCCTCTTGGATCTATCACGATGGATCCGGATCCCCAGGATGTAAGAGGCATCACCCAGGTCTTTCATGGAGAACCTGTGTGACAAGAAACCCTTGACAGATTGTAGCATAGGAATGTCATTTCCTATTAAGAGAATGTCATCCACGTATAAAATAAGGAATACCACAGTTCTCGCTACAAATCTACTATAGATGCACGGTTCATCTGGATTTTTGATAAAGTCAAATTCCTTGACCGTCTCATCAAAACAGATGTTCCAACTCCGCGATGCCTGCTTTAGTCCATAGATGGACTTAAGCAACTTGCACACCTTTCCGCTGCTCCCACTCTGAATGAAACCCTCTGGCTGATCCATATAGACACACTCCTCTAAATTTCCATTTAGAAAAGCGGTTTTTACGTCCATCTGCCAAATCTCATAATCGTGGAAGGCAGCAATAGCAAGAAGGATCCGAATGGATTTCAGCATAGCCACTGGAGAAAAGGTTTCGTCATAGTCCAAGCCAGGTCTTTGACGGAAACCCTTTGCTACAAGTCTAGCTTTATAGGTTTCAACCTGTCCATCTACACCAATCTTCCTTTTGAAGATCCACTTGCATCCTACGGGTTTTACCCCATCTGGAGCAATGTCCAATGTCCATACTTTGTTGGTGTACATGGACTCCATTTCGGTCCGCATTGCATCCAGCCATTTTACCGAGTCAACGCTCTGAACGGCCTGCTGGAAGCTAGTAGGCTCATCATAGTCTATGATGCAATCCTCTCTATCCCCGTCTATGAGAAAACCGAAGTATCTCTCGGGCGGATGAGACTGCCTACTACTTCTGCGGAGCGGCATAGGAATGTCCTGTTCTTTTGAACCTACTGGCTCTTCCAAGTTTTCAGTAATAGCTTGTGGTTCTGGAATCTCTTCCAGTTCTATTGCGTCCCCACTTATCTGGGTTTCCAAAAACTCAGTTTCCAAGAAGCGGGCATGTTGAGAAACAAAAACCTTTTGTTCCTCAGCGGAATAGAACAGATACCCCCTGGAGTTCTTTGGGTATCCCACAAACTTACACTGTACTGAACGTGCCTCGAGCTTGTCCGCATGCTGCTTTTTTACAAAAGCTGGACATCCCCATATCTTAAGGTACTTAAGACAGGGTTTCTTCCCACTCCACATCTGATATGGAGTGGTAGGCACAGTCTTGGTAGGAGCCTTGTTCAAGAGGTATGCAGCTGCTTCTAGTGCATAGCCCCAGAAAGATCGCGGTAACTCAGCCTTACTCATCATGGAACGAACCATATCCAATAGGGGTCGATTCCTTCTTTCCGATACACCGTTATGTTGCGGAGTGTATGGAGGAGTACGCTGAGAGAGAATTCCATTCTCTTTTAAATAGTCCAGGAACTCGGCACTCAAGTATTCACCACCTCGATCCGATCTTAGGATTTTAATACTTTTGCCTGTTTGTTTTTCAACTTCATTCTTATAATCCTGAAATTTCTCAAAGGCCTCGGATTTGTGCTTCATTAAGAAGACATGTCCATACCTAGAGAAATCGTCTGTGAAAGTAATGAAGTATGAATAACCGCTTCGCGCATGTGTAGACATTGGACCACACACGTCACTGTGTATGAGTCCCAAGAGCTCGCTCGCTCTTTCTCCGTGTCCAGTGAACGGAGTCTTTGTCATCTTTCCCATGAGACAAGATTCACAAGTGGCATAAGACTGATACTCGAACGGATCCAAGTATCCTTCTTTATGTAACTTAGTCAACCGTGTCTCATTGATGTGACCCAGTCTACAATGCCATAAGAAAGCCTGATTGATATCTGGAGACTTTCTTTTGTGTGTATTCTGGACATTAAAAATCTGTGGTTGGTTTAATACGTATATACCATTGCTCAGTGTACCTGACCCAATCAGAACTTGATTAAGGTGAATGTTTACAACATTACTTACAAACGCAAATTCATAACCTTCTTTAGAAACCAAAGATACAGAAATGATATTACAAGTTGCGTTGGGTACAAAAAAGCAATTACGCAAAACCAAAACATGTCCATCTGACATTCCTAGGTGATAGTCCCCCACGGCTTTAGCATCCATGCTAGCTCCGTTCGCAACTCTGAGGGTCATGTCACCTGCCTTCAAAAACCTACGGTTTCTCAACGCCTGCAAAGAATTACAGATATGAGATCCTGATCCGGTATCCAATACCCAGGAAGTAGAGTTTATAGAAAGACAGTTTTCAATAACATACACACCTGAAGCTGAAGCCGCAACCTGCTTCAGTTCCTGTGTCCTGGCTTTCCAAGCCCTGCAATCTTTCTTCCAGTGTCCACTCTTGTGACAATAGAAGCATTCCTCTTTACCAACAAGCTTCCCCGCAATCTTTGTTGCCTTTTCCTTTCCCTTCGTACCCACTTTACTAACACCGCCTCTCGGTTTGGCGGGGGCTTTCTTCCTCTTTCCCTTGGCTTTCGCCTTGGACCTAGAGGAAGAAGATCCTCCAACAAACAAAGCGGGTGTATCCCTACCTTTCTGTAGGGTGCCCTCTGCGCTCCTCAGCAGGTTGAGGAGTTCTGAAAGTTCAACTTCCTTTTCTTGCAAGTTGAAATTCAGTATGAACTGGGCGTAAGTGGATGGAAGGGACTGGAGAATTATATCCGTATAGAGTTCACTATCCAACGTGGTCCCAAGTTCCGCGAGCTCCTCAGTGTAGCCAATCATCTTAAGCACGTGGTCCGCTACCGATGATCCGACGGCCAACTTTGTCGAAAATAACTTCTTCGACACTTCATATCTTGCGATACGAGACTGCTCTCCATACAGTTCTTTTGTATGAAGAAATATGGATTCCAAATCCATATTCTCGTGCCTCCTCTGATGTTCGTTGTCCATCGAGGCAAGTACGAGGCATCTGGCCTTCGCGCTGTCAATCTCCCAAGTCTTACGGATTTCCTTATCCGCGACGCTGGAGGTGGGACCTGGGACGGGGGGAGCTTTGGTGGTAAGAAGATACCCCAGCTTGTCGTAAGAGATTGCCAATTTGACATTCCTGAGCCAATCTTTGTAGTTTGGCCCTGTCAGTATGTTTTTATCTAGAAGTAACTTAAGTCCAGTCATTTCGATTTGGTCGCTGCAGGGGGAGAGAAGAAACACTTAGCACGATGCTCTTGCAAGTTTAGAATGGTTTTTAATTTGTCTAAACAGGATGGCTCCCACTGTCTCTCGAATCCCTCCTCAAACCACAAAGGAAGAATTAGCCGGGATCAATCCCAACGTACAATACTTGCTTAACCGTTCAGCCAGGCCAGTGTCGGTACTTCGAGGGAGGTTTTCCAACGCTTTCGCGAAGTTCCTTAATTTAAGAACCTCTTTTCCCTGGGGGCGTAGCCCCGCTAACACCTTTCTAGGCACCTACTAGGTTTATAGCATTGATCGTTTAGTGAGAAATTTCCCGAGGAGTAGCATATACTCACAGTAGGATCGGGATCCAAATATCATCGCGTGACGAAAATGAAGGAATCCTACCATAATCATCACACTCCAAATGGTATGCAAATCTAGCAAGTTTCAGTACTTATGAAACTCCCGATGTGGATTTTTGCCCCATGCTCTTATGACCTTGACGAAGGTCAACAAATCATAAGTCACATGTCAAGTTCTTCCCGTCATTATCCAGGTTAATTTGAACCCACCCGTATATACCCTTGACGAAGGTCAACAAGGCAATACGACTGTCCCAAACCAACGCATCTATCTATGCTACATATGAACACCCAATAGCTACCAATCTCTATGTCTTGACGAAGGTCAACAAACATAGCTTGAATACTATTGAATTTTCATACGAAACGACGGAGGGCTACGAATGGTTTTGGCGAAACCGTGAACGTAGTGAACTTGATATAATCGATTGGAACGAGATAGCTTTTAGAAGGAGTGGCTCAAGCTCCGCATTTAAAAGTTAGTTTTGAAAAGAACCGAGTGGTTTTTCGAAAGTGTTCCAACGACTTTAACTTGGTTTATTATCTTGCATTAGTTCTTTTAATGCGTGATATTCTTGCATTAGTTCTTTTAATGCGTCCCATCATTTAATTCCTACCATTGCAGAAAACAACCAAAATATGACGTACGCTTATGCCATTCGCATTCGCCACGGGGTCCCGTCATCACTCGTTAGGTTACTTAACTAACGACAGAGCGGGGGCTGGGCTAGCGCGGCTGTAAAACATAAGCAACGCCTAAATAGAAAGCAATGATAGACATTACAGATCACAGATGAATACATTGGATATACTAGCAATCCGCAATCCTTTCGAGCCTGCAATGAAAAGCGGATTACACGGTCGCGGTGAATAGCCAAATACCCCACCCAAGACCCCTACGGGTGCGGCAAACTACCCGCCAAGTACTCGGCAGTTTGTGCACCCCTTCCATGGGTCTATCCTAGGAGCAAAAACAGTAAAAAGAATTATACAATGACGGCTACAACCCCGACCCGGTTGTGCGGCCAAACAAATAATATAATTACATCAATTTACATTTACAATGAATGAAAGAAAAACAAAAGCTCATCTCACATCCACCCCGGCTATTCACCCGCGACAGTCCAACAGATTCATATATACAATCCAATATCAAACACAGATCATGTATAACCCCGACTAATCGACTTATAGCGATTAGCCGACGTTCAATACATGCAAGCATCACAGATATAACCAACATTGCCAAAGTGCAGTGAAGTTCGGAAAAAATACGGAATTATAGGACCCCAAAAGTGAATTTCAGTTCTGGAAAATCTGGGCACATATAATATATTTTAAAAATCCCAAAACCAACACAGACACACGCTGCACGAAAAACGATGCACAGAAGACGACAAACCGCGGCGCTTCCGCGGCACATGCCTACCTCGTGCGGCGGAAGCGCGGCGGTTTGAACGAATCACTGCATCGTTTTTCTTGGGTGTTCACACAAAACCCTGAGCCGATTTTTGGAGTATAAAGTTTTTCATTTAGAGCAGAAAAAAATTCAACAGAAACTTAGGGTTTTGGTTTTTCCGGTTTTGTGATTTTTCGGTTTCGAACTTCCATACACTTCGCTACCAAGCTAGTTTAAGTTTAGTTAGGCTCTGATACCACTGTAAGTCCATATTGCGACCCCCGGTGCTTACGGGGAGGCAGAAACTGTAAGTGCACGGCGGCGCCCCGGCCGTCAATCCGACGCCGGAATGCGGAAACGGTGATAAACTTAAATTTCGCGGACTTTGCAAACCGGCACCACCGCGCACTAAACTCCGGATCGAACCATTAACTAGTCTACGCTACTAATAAGAAAGGGAAGAGATGTATACCGACGATCCAAGTCCTCCGGTCTTCATCTCCACTCCGATCTCCTCGCGGGATCTCCGTCCTTCTCCTCCTCGTCGCCTCCTCGCCGGAAAGGGCACCACATCGCCTTCGTCTTTTACGGGCTCCCGCCTCAATACCGAGGCAACTCGAGCATGAAGCCGGCAACTCGACATGCTCAAGATATGCTGTAGAATGTAGTGTAGAAGATGCTTGTCTCTTTGGGGTTATGTTGTTGCCAATGAGGATGATGGAGGAAACAAGGATTAGAAAAATGGTGCTTGCATTTTTCTAGCATGAAAACTAGATCAAGAAAGAAAACTCTCATGAATGAAGCTCTCTCTTCTTCTTCTCATAACCATGAAAGACTTATCATCAAGTGAGAATAAAGGGTGGAGAAAAAACCATATGAAGCTAGAAGGGAGGTGAGTGTAGGAGAAGTGAAGAGGTGACCACAAACAAACATGAACCATGCTTGTTCTACTATTCAACCCATACCCTTTCAATCACAATAAAAAGCAAGTCAATGGTGCAAGATATGAAAGCCATCATAATCAATACAATTGCAAGAAACCCCCTCACAAAGTGTTATTTGCAAAACTGCAAATAACCCCCTCCATCGAAAAAGTCCGGCCGGGAAAGAACAAAGGAAAACCGGCCGGAACGGAATGCAAACTTGCAACTCCAGAAAACTGGTCCCGTAATAAATTACAGGAAAACCCCAATACTGTGCATACACACCCGCATCTGTATTCCGTCCGGATACAAATGCAATGAGACAAAATCTACACTGTACTAAACTAAGACCAGCTTAAGCCAAAGCCGGCTAGTTAAATCCGTTCGATCCTGATCCGTGCAATACCGCACGTATCTGATCGAACCCTGCCATATAACCATACGGCTACTAGTACAAACCGTCCGATCCTGATCCGTGCAATACCGCACGTATCTGATCGGACCCTGCCATATCTCCATACGGCCTCTACAGCGTTTCGCCCGAAAGCTGAGTAACTGAAAGTGTGGTGGACTCTAAAGACTCGTCAATACTATGGCTGTGGATTTAACCACTAGCACGTCAGAGGTATAAGCCAATACGTGACGGGCCACCAGCTATTGACCAAAAGGGACGTCGATGAGTAAACTCATCCTGACACCCTACTGAGCCTGTCAGTGACAATATCCGTGCAGTCCGGTCCGTTCGTCTATGAGCATCGCATGGCGGGCCTAGGGGGTTGGTAAAAGTCAGACCCCCAAAAGCGGTACAAGTCGTGTCGGAGTGTAGCCCAGAACACCCTGAGATACTACTGGAATACCTACCAGTAAATCTCCTTGCCTTGGCCAAGGACTTTGTGTAATGGCTCTCCTAGACACAGCACGACCTCACCCCCAATACCGGGAGAGACGAACCCCTGAAGATACGCTCACTGCCTCCATGTGGCTCGGGACTGTACCCAACTAAAACCTGTTTGCACGACTCCTTTGAGCCGTGGTAGGGTAGTAATCAAAGTACAGTGGGAACTCACACGAGACAAATGACGATCCCCAGGTCGATGAACTAACCTGCACACATGTCACCAGGGAACTGCCATCTGACGTCTGGTATATGACCAACTAGCATGTTCCCGGCGAGTCCTGTCCGGTGTACTCATAACCCAACGAGCACCTGTATACATCTTAGGTGATCCAACTGACACCGGTGGCTTGTGAGACCGGCCACCGCCCCTCGTCGGGGTCTCGACTGTATACACTAGTCTACTAATGGAGTATCGATGCCCGGTCTCGAAACTCCCACGACTAGGGACCTTTAAGGATATGCTTGTAGACCCCCAGCTCCCACTTATATGATCGCCCTCATACTGCTGGTGGTCAAGCAAGAATCCTAGGGGCTCTATCAACGTGTAATAGCGACGTGTCATGTCACCTAAAGCAGTACACGATGATAAAGGTAAATCAGATAGCATACTATCATCTCGAGTAAGACTGTCCTACCGGGATAGGTCCTCCCTCAATCATTACAATCACGTACCTGTGACCTAATAATTGACTCTGAGGGCACTATCTCCAACAATCTCCCACTTGCACTCAAGGCTAATTATTGCGATGTCGCATACTCACAGCCCGTGTGATACCGAACATCCAACTCCTCTACTAGTCAGTCTCACAAAGCTCGTTTGCGGAACTATTGCGTTCGAGGAATAGCCTCAGTGAGTGGATCCGCTTAGTTGTTTCTTTCTATGTCTCTCTATATCTCATGTTCGCGGAGAAACCCATCTCCCGAAATGAGCAATACCTGTCTTAGAATGTGTCTGGATGTCTGATGGGACAAAGCTCATAAATGAACTCCAAATCCAAACTTCTTAGACTGTATCGTCAACTGAACTTAATCAGTATCCTGCGCGCCATGCCTCCCTCAGTATTGCCTTGGATCACCTGTCCAAAATACTGCCCCTCATCAGAAGGAAAACTATAACTCTGACAACCTCCTTGTCGTCCATGTCACCTTGGAAGCCTGGAATGATAACAGTTTCCCGAGTGGGACTTTCGTTATCATATCCCTAGAACAGCCACTTATGTTCTAAAACTGCTTCCGACTGTTTCTCCAGGATTGGATCAATATCAACTTATTGCATCTAGTGCAAGAACAACATCTGGTGTGGTACTTGACATCTCATGATTGACTCAATTGCCTAAGCAAGTGATCTGCCAATCATGCACATCCCTCTCTATTTTAGTCTATAAGACACCTTTAGGGAGGGTGACTCCATCACATGCAGGTATACTACCGTGCTAGGTGTCGTCCATTCTAAATACTCTTAGAATGCTATCAAGGTACCCTGATTGAGAAACCACCCAAATCTAGATCTAAAACCATAGATCTAGTAACCAGTATGTCTGATATAATGTCCAAGTCCTTTGTGGAGAAACCACTGTGTGACGACCAAAGTATAACCGATCGTAATAAAGGAATATCATTTCCTACTACCTTCTCAACAGATCCATCCCCTATTCTGATGACGTCAAACCTATGACTGTCACATCAGAAATAGATGATCTATCTCCGCTACATCTGCTCTAGTCTATAAATAGACATAAGCAACCTGTCCACCAATGCTTCCGCTGCTCCCACTGACTACGACAACCCTCTGGCAGAGTCATATAGACGTACACTTCTAAAACTGGTTTAGAACGACGCTATACTCATCCTCCCGCCGGGTCTCGTAACCTGGAACAACAGCAATGGCTATTGTGGGTAAACAAGAACTTCCCTGTCACCGTCCTTGAGGCTACCGGAGTACTCTCGGGTGCCTGAAGTTACCCACCATATCTGCGGAGTGGCCAATGGAATGTCAATCCAGATTGAATCTTTAGGTTCCTTATCAAATCTTCAGTAATCGTTTGTGGTTCTGGAATCACTTCCAGTTCTACCATACTCCCACTACTGTTTTCTGAAAAAAAATCCATTTTTAATAAAACTGTGGCGAGTCTAGAACAATATCGCTATTGTTCATCCAGATGGTAGAAAATCAACCCTCGTCATAGCCTGGGTCAACCCACAAACAGCCATTACAGAAACGTGCCTTTGAGTTATCCAGAGTCTGGTTTTAAGCATAAGCCGGACAACTCCCCGTACCTTAACATCGTTAAGATACGAACTGTTCTATATCCCATATAGGAACAGAGGCACTGATTTAATTGAACCAGATTCAAATCATGCAGCTGTCCCCAGCGCATGTCAACTAAATGGAAGGAGGCCGATCAGCGTTACTCAACTTAGGAATACTTCCAATTATGAGTAACCTGAAAGAGAAGCAAGATCTCTTTATCATTACTATCAACTGAATACCATTCACAAGTATCTACATCTTCGATCTCTTCGAAGAATCCCGATACTTGCTATACCTGGTTCTCTACTCTATTCAAATACCTATAACTTCTCGAAATTCGGACCCTGTGTTTCCACGAAACACCTGTCTAAAAACTAGAGAAGTCATAAGTAAACCGAATATAGTACGAGGACCATCCCCTCTGTCCTGATGGACCCTGGACAACATACAATACTCTGTAAAAGTCCCTTGAGTCTGATAACTCATTCACTGTGTGCCGTAGGTTGAAAACTGTACTTATGGTTAAGAAGAATTACACCGCTGTTTAATGCTCCTTACCTAACCATCCACTGATATAGGTAAATGTCGTAGACATAATTTCAGAAAGGTATATCTCACTCTATAAAAATAGACGTACAGATATATCAATTTGAAATTGGTGCATAACTGCGGATATTCAAAACCAAATATTTGCCGACCGGCAAACAGCCCAGGTGATTTCCTCAAATATCACCGATTACAACGAATCCCCGATATAATGAGGATGATCACCCAATTCCAATAACCTACTCCCACTCATCATCTGTAAAACCATACAGATGTGAGAATCATACCTGGTAAATACATACCCTGGAGTAAGTATCTAATCGGGAAATCAGTTTTCCTTTAACATTACACAGTTGAACTGAAACATTGAAATGTTCCGATGGGGTATTCTGGTATTCCTAGTAATGCCTCTACCATTATCCAGATTCACAACTATAACCGTATAGTTCTTTGCCACCTCTCCAAATCCCTTCATATGTCTTTAGTCTTTACCTTCTGCACACCCTTTTAGGCCAAATGGTTTCTTCCTTCCCTACCGTTCGGCACCAGCCTATGGTTTGGAGAAGACTATCCAATAAGCATAATGGGTGTACTGTCCCAATCCTAGGAAACACTCACAATGAGAGAGGGTGAAGATAAAAGACAACCGAATAAACCTTATTCCTATTTCTCCTGAACCAGAATCCATCCCTGAACTGGAACAAGTTCCATTCGAGTTCGTATATAACCATACGATGGAGTATCCAAATAAACTGTGGATCTTCGTAGTGATACGGAGTGTCCTGGAGAAATACAAAGGTGATGTGGGAGTGGTAACGAAATATTTGGTTTGGTTGTGAATATATGTTGCAATTTACTTTGCCTCTTACTAATCCCTTGTTTTGTCTGAACTTAATACCTTCTGTACACCGTTTAGGCTAACTGGTTTTCTTCATTCCCTACCGGTCGGCACCAGCCTATGGTTTGGAAGAAGACTATCCAATTTGCGTAATAGGTGTACTACTCCTAAACCAAGGAGTACTCGCAACCTGAAAGAAGGTGAAAAGAAAAGACAACTGAATAATCCTATCCGTTTTCTCCAGAACCGGAAACCATCCTCGAATTCCTTCGAGTTCGTATCTAACCATACGATGGTTTTGTCCAATGGAAGTGGACGTTCGCAGTAATACGGGGTGTCCTGGAGAAAAGGGTAAAAGTAGGAGTGGCAATGAGGTCTGCAACTCTGACAATCCAAAAGCCAGTGTTAAGAAGGTGTTCGGTCAACTTGGTCACTGAGTCATAGTCTTAGGGTCGGGTCAATGGTCGCTGCCAGAGAGAGAGAGAGAAGAAACACTCAGCGTGCACTCTATCCTAGATCAGAATGGTTATCACTTTTTCTAATCAGGAAACCTCCCACTGTACCTCAAATTCTCCTCCAAACCTGAAAGAAGAATTAGTCGGGGTCACCCGAGGAGTAAACTAACTCATCAGTGGGAATCGGTATCCAACTATCATCGCATGATAACGTGACGGAATCCGCTCACGGTATCACACTCAGAAGGTATGCGCATATCTGGCAAGTTTCAGTTCTTTTGAAACTCCCGATGTGATTTCTGCCCCATGCTCTTATGACCTTGGCGTGAGGTCAAAATATCATAAGTCACATGTCAAGTTCTGCCCATCATTATCCAGGTTAATTTGAATCCACCCGTACATACCCTTGACGTAGGCCAAAATAGTAGTACGACTGTCCTAAACCAACGCATCTATCTATGCAACAGATAAATACCCGGCAGCTACCAATCACTATGCCTTGGCGTGAGGTCAAAATACATAGCTTGAATACTACCGAATATTTAACTGAAATGATGGAGGGCTACGAATGGTTTCTGGCGAAAACCTTTAACGTAATGAACTTGATATCGTCGAAGGAACGGATAGCTTTTAAAAATATAGTGACGAAAACCGTTGCTAAAGAGGTCACTCCCTGTGAGGGGATCTCGGCTCTTTCCCCGTAGAATGGGGTGCAGGATATTCCAAATGAATACCGCGATGCAAAGCAAAAGTAATCGGCTATAGTGAAGTTAATGCCCTGACGCAAACTTCTGTCCAAGGGGTCACTCCCGGTGAAGGGATCTCGGCCTTGCCTCGTCGACTGAGGAGCAGGATATTCCAATGAATACCACGATGCAAAACAAAAGTAAACGTCCTTGCAATAACAGCTTTTTGAAAAGTGTTCCAACAACATCAGATTAGGTTTGTTTAACTTGCATTGATCCGAATCAACGCAGTCCCATCAATTGATCACACCACAAAGAACGAAAATATACTGACGTAACGTATATGCCATCCGCATTCGCCACTGGGTCCCGTCATCACCCGTTAGGTTAGCTAACTAACGGCAGAGCGGGGACTGGACTAGCGCGGATGAAAAACATATACAACATCTACTAATATATATACCAAATATATAGTATTTCGCTCAAGGCGTGAATAAAATGCAACATCACAGAAATGTACAGCATCACAGAAACAATACAGATATCTGGGATCCCCGGGTTTCACAGAGCCACTACTGAAACCCGACGTTCCCCTGGTCGTGTGGATAGCCTGTGCAATGAAATCCTAGACCCCTACGGGCGCGGCAAGTCACCCGCCAAAACCTGAAGCGAGGCAGCCCCCTTCAGCACCGTGAATGGACCACCCAGCACTTCACGGAATCCGGTAACTTGGGCACCCTCCTGGGTCAACCTGTACCCCCTACGATGTGCGGCGAGTAGCCCGCCAATCCTAGAGTGAAGCCCCCTTCATCTCAATGCCATGAGATGCGGGCTTGTTGCCCTCCAGAACCCGGCTATCCGTGCACCCCTCCGCGGGGCAATCCTAGTACAGAAAGTAAAATATACATACATCGGGTACATCGACCGCAACCAGGTCGTGCCCCAAAATAATAATACAAACAGGCAGTGACGGCAGTCCACATGTCGGACGCTCGCCCCGCAATATCAAATGTACATAATACAACAAAACTGTACTAGCATTGCATCCAGGCTATCCCCACGACCGATCCGCAACATCACAGCAAATACATAGAACATCAACGTGAAAGTCACGTTCGCAAATCCGTCTAACCGGGCTATAGCAGTTAGACCGGATTTACCGATCGAGTGACATTCACGGGTCGCAGATATAATGTAAATACTGTGAAAAATGTGTTTAAAAATTTCCGATTGATCAAACAATTAACAAGTGGGCCCCAAAGAAAACTGTAGCACTCACAGAAACAATTGGCCCAACTTTAATATTCCAAAGCCCATATTTTAAGCCCAGAAGGCCTCTGTAAAAAAATGATGAAGTGATGTGAACAGTGAGCGGCGGAAGGGCCGCATAAATGGGGTTTTCGCGGCGGTTCCGCGCTCCAACTGTGGAGTTACTTCATCAAATTTTTACAGAACTCTTAGATTTTCCAGTACATCAATATTTATAACCTGAAAAATTTTTCGAGACCAAAAATTTTCAACAGAAACTGATGCGAACTAAAATGCAGTTTTGGAACTTTTTGATCGATCGGAATGCAAACACATAACACAAAGTTAGACTAAGTTAATGGCGAGGCTCTGATACCACTGTAAGTGAACGGCGGCGCCCCGGCCGTCAATCCGACGCCGGAATGCGGAAACGGTGATAAACTTAAATTTTGCGGACTTTGCAAACCGGCACCACCGCGCACTAAACTCCGGATCGAACCATTAACTAGTCTACGCTACTAATAAGAAAGGGAAGAGATGTATACCGACGATCCAAGTCCTCCGGTCTTCATCTCCACTCCGATCTCCTCGCGGGATCTCCGTCCTTCTCCTCCTCGTCGCCTCCTCGCCGGAAAGGGCACCACATCGCCTTCGTCTTTTACGGGCTCCCGCCTCAATACCGAGGAAACTCGAGCATGAAGCCGGCAACTCGACATGCTCAAGATATGCTGTAGAATGTAGTGTAGAAGATGCTTGTCTCTTTGGGGTTATGTTGTTGCCAATGAGGATGATGGAGGAAACAAGGATTAGAAAAATGGTGCTTGCATTTTTCTAGCATGAAAACTAGATCAAGAAAGAAAACTCTCATGAATGAAGCTCTCTCTTCTTCTTCTCATAACCATGAAAGACTTATCATCAAGTGAGAATAAAGGGTGGAGAAAAAACCATATGAAGCTAGAAGGGAGGTGAGTGTAGGAGAAGTGAAGAGGTGACCACAAACAAACATGAACCATGCTTGTTCTACTATTCAACCCATACCCTTTCAATCACAATAAAAAGCAAGTCAATGGTGCAAGATATGAAAGCCATCATAATCAATACAATTGCAAGAAACCCCCCCACAAAGTGTTATTTGCAAAACTGCAAATAACCCCCTCCATCGAAAAAGTCCGGCCGGGAAAGAACAAAGGAAAACCGGCCGGAACGGAATGCAAACTGGCAACTCCAGAAAACTGGTCCCGTAATAAATTACAGGAAAACCCCAATACTGTGCATACACACCCGCATCTGTATTCCGTCCGGATACAAATGCAATGAGACAAAATCTACACTGTACTAAACTAAGACCAGCTTAAGCCAAAGCCGGCTAGTTAAATCCGTTCGATCCTGATCCGTGCAATACCGCACGTATCTGATCGAACCCTGCCATATAACCATACGGCTACTAGTACAAACCGTCCGATCCTGATCCGTGCAATACCGCACGTATCTGATCGGACCCTGCCATATCTCCATACGGCCTCTACAGCGTTTCGCCCGAAAGCTGAGTAACTGAAAGTGTGGTGGACTCTAAAGACTCGTCAATACTATGGCTGTGGATTTAACCACTAGCACGTCAGAGGTATAAGCCAATACGTGACGGGCCACCAGCTATTGACCAAAAGGGACGTCGATGAGTAAACTCATCCTGACACCCTACTGAGCCTGTCAGTGACAATATCCGTGCAGTCCGGTCCGTTCGTCTATGAGCATCGCATGGCGGGCCTAGGGGGTTGGTAAAAGTCAGACCCCCAAAAGCGGTACAAGTCGTGTCGGAGTGTAGCCCAGAACACCCTGAGATACTACTGGAATACCTACCAGTAAATCTCCTTGCCTTGGCCAAGGACTTTGTGTAATGGCTCTCCTAGACACAGCACGACCTCACCCCCAATACCGGGAGAGACGAACCCCTGAAGATACGCTCACTGCCTCCATGTGGCTCGGGACTGTACCCAACTAAAACCTGTTTGCACGACTCCTTTGAGCCGTGGTAGGGTAGTAATCAAAGTACAGTGGGAACTCACACGAGACAAATGACGATCCCCAGGTCGATGAACTAACCTGCACACATGTCACCAGGGAACTGCCATCTGACGTCTGGTATATGACCAACTAGCATGTTCCCGGCGAGTCCTGTCCGGTGTACTCATAACCCAATGAGCACCTGTATACATCTTAGGTGATCCAACTGACACCGGTGGCTTGTAAGACCGGCCACCGCCCCTCGTCGGGGTCTCGACTGTATACACTAGTCTACTAATGGAGTATCGATGCCCGGTCTCGAAACTCCCACGACTAGGGACCTTTAAGGATATGCTTGTAGACCCCCAGCTCCCACTTATATGATCGCCCTCATACTGCTGGTGGTCAAGCAAGAATCCTAGGGGCTCTATCAACGTGTAATAGCGACGTGTCATGTCACCTAAAGCAGTACACGATGATAAAGGTAAACCAGATAGCATACTATCATCTCGAGTAAGACTGTCCTACCGGGATAGGTCATCCCTCAATCATTACAATCACGTACCTGTGACCTAATAATTGACTCTGAGGGCACTATCTCCAACAGAAACGGTATAAAAAACAAATTTTTATCGCAAGAGGCAACATGGACTAAACAAGGTCGGGATCGTGTCTAAACTAAACTAGCATAAACGCTAAAAGGAGTTAGCTACTCGGATGAAGGTTATACCTAAACTTGAACTCCTTCTTCTTGAAATCTTGTAGAGGTTGATGGTTCTCTTTTCGTCGTCTTCTCCCGTCGAAGATGGATCCACCTCGAAGGTTCGACCTTTGGGCTCTTCCTCGATCTTTGAGTGAACTAGGGTTTCCGGCTTGCTAAACCTTGAACCTAGAATGAGTAGAGAGTAACTAGGGTTTGCTTTTCTTTTTAAAGAGAAGGATTCTCAACACATGAGAAGGTTTCTCTTTTCTAGAGGAAGAAGAAGATGAAAATGAGGAGAGAGAGAGGTTATGATAGAATGAGCTATCCTTTTTCTTTCTTGCAACCATAATGCAAAAGAAAAAGAATTATCAATAATAATAATGAAAATGAAAAGGTTGATGGAAAGTTTTAGAATGACCATTATCATTTCAAACATTAAATGAATTTGCTAGAATCAAAGAGCATCTTTCTTTTGTAATGATGATGGTCAAAACTTCAACCATGGTCAACAAGTCAACCATGGTCAACAAGTCAACAAAAACCAACCATGACACAATTTCATTTTATTATATATTATTAATTGATATAATACAAATCCATTAGGGTTTGGAAAAAGACGACTGTCAACTGTGCATACGCACCCGTTCCGAAACCCTAATGAAAGTCATCTTCCTCTTCCTCAAATAACCGTGCATACACACCTGCATCCTTATTCCGAGGAACATGAATACGGAGATAAAAGCAACCCCAAAAACATATACCAGTATCTGACTCAAACCAGAGCCAGCCAGTAATATCCGTCCGGACTCTAAACGTGCACAAGTGCGCGGATGAGAACGAACCCTGTCGCAAAACCATGCGACCTCTACTCTGTTTTGCCCAGAGGCGAATACCCTCTGTGTGGGACTCTAAAGACTCGACACTACGCTGGCAGTGGGTTTAACCATAGACCGCAAGCGGCACTAGCTGTGCGTAACGGTCCCCAGGTAGATGTCGACAAGAAGGCTGACGAGGTGAAACCCCATCTGAACTCCTACTGAGTCTGAATATGACATTCTCCGTACAGTCCGGTCTGTTCGTCTGATACATCGCATGTCGGGCCTAGGGGGGCGGTAAAACGTCAGTCCCCCAATAGCGGTACAAGTTGTGTCGGAGTGAAGCCCAAAACACCCTGAGATAACACTGGAAACCTACCAGTATATCTCGCTTGCCCTGGCCAGGGACTACTCGTGTAATGGCTCTCCTAGACACAGCGCGATGTCAACCCCCAATACCGGGAGAGACGAATCCTGTCTAACCGTCACTGCCTCCAAGTGCTTCGGGACTGCACCCAATCACCACCTGTTTGCACGACTCCTTTGAGCCGTGGTAGGGTAGTGATCAAAGTGCAGTGGGAATACACTCGAGGCGAAGTGCCAGTATCAAGTCAGCGGACTAAGCTGTACTCATGTCACCTGAGAACTGATAACTGACGATAGGTATAATACCAACCTTTCAGTTCCCGACGAGTCCTGTCCAGTGTACTCGTAACCCAACGAGCACCCGTATACTATCTCCAGTACGACGTACTGATGGCTGTGGGACAGACCATCTCCCACACTGGGATGAGAAGCGCATACGCTAGTCTACTCCGGAGTATCGATGCCCTGTCTCGATAGTCCTACGACTAGGGACCTGTATAAGGATGTGCCTATAGATTACCCAGCCCCCACTAGTGTGACTGCCATCACAACGCTGGTAATCAAGCAAAGATCCTAAGGGCTCCACTAATGCGTATAAGTGATATACTGAAATAAACACAAGTACACATTGAAGTAGAAACAAACCAAGTAGCATACTACTATATTGAGCAAGATTGTTTATACAAGGTGAATATCCCAAGCTTCCATCAAGTAATATACAAACTAGTATGATACAGTAATGGCCTCTAGGGCATATACACTAACAATCATCACACTCCAAATGGTATGCAACGCTAGCAAGTTTCAGTACTTTTGAAACTCCCGATGTGGATTTTTTCCCCATGCTCTTATGACCTTGACTTTGGCCAAAATATCATAAGTCACATGTCAAGTTCTACCCGTCATTCTCCAGGTTAATTTGAGCCCACCCGCACATACCCTTGACTTTGGCCAAAATGGTAGAATGACTTGTAGGGTTCCTAGGCACACTCATGAGGTTTCGCAAGGCATCAACCATGCCAAATTCAAATTTTTCTTGTGCCGAGAAACCCTAATGCTAGATCGTTAACTAGAGTTTAGGCGAAACATGCAAGCTAGTAAACTGCTTTACTAAAAAGTGAACGGAAATACAACCTTGGAAGATCCGGTCCTCCACCTCCATAGCTCCGCGTTGACGTCCCTCCGCTGCGATCATCGGATCCCGGACTCTAGCGATGGTTTCGTCGAAGAAATGATCGGGCTAGGTCGTCGACTTCGATGCCGAAGATGATCTACGTCGAGGCGACTCAAACTCAAGCTCCAACTTCATTAGGTCAAGAAACTTGTGAAGAAAACACCCTCTACTACATGGCAAGTGATAGAGGATGAAGAAATAGGAAGTGGGTTCACTTTGGATTTTGATTTCTCACTTGGATTCATCACTTGATAATTTTCAAGAAAGGGTTTTCTTTCTTCATCAAGAAGAAGAAGAAGAAAGAAAAGTATAAAAATGAATAATCAAAATAGAAAATCAAGTGATACATTATCATAATGCAATCATGGGTTAGATAAACTCATGTAGAGAATAAACTAGGGTTTAGGTAATGGTTAGGTTTAGGATAAAACAAAATGGACAACTTATTCAAAGATGCTTTGAAACTTCAAGAAGCTTCAAGCAAAAGAAAGAAAAGAAAGCCACCATTTCATTTTAATTTTCAAAAATAAATGAAATAAAACAAATGAAACCCTAACCATTATCTAAACATGGTCTATAGCATACACACACCCAAGTTTGCATGTATCATCAAACATGATACAATCTTGTGCACAAAAAATATATCACATATACAATGTGCACAATCAAGTGAGAAAAACATCTTGAGTGAAGCAATATTAGTTAATGTAAAGTAATATATCAAATATATAATTATACATTAAATCATTAAATCAACACTTGACTTAATGATCCGGTCATATTGCATATAACCGACTAATATCAATAGTAACAACTTATCGAATCAACACTTGATCCGATAACCCGGCTATATCGCATATAACCGATCAATGTCATATATCGCGAGAATAGAATACAGTATCACATACTGGTATTATTCTCGGTCCCGCACATATCTCATATGCGCTCCTATTTCGTTTCGCTTGAGCCAGGAAACCTCTATGTAGGACTCTAAAGACTCGACAATACGCCGGCAGCAGGTGATGATCATATCAAACACCCACAAGCCGCAAGCGGTCTGCTAAACGTAACGGCCACCCGGGTATTGAGCGATCAGAAGATCGACGAGCAAGCCCACTTACACTCCTGTGAATCCAACCAGTAACACTTACCGTACAGTCCGGTCTCGTCATCTGATATGTCGCATATCTTGCCTAGGGGTGGTAAACGTCAGACTCTAATAGCTCGATAAGTCATGTCGATATGAGGTCTATAACAGTTCGAGAAACTACTGGTAACACTTACCAGTAAATCTCAGCAACCCTGGCCAGGGATTTCCGGTTACAGCCAATCGAACACAGCGCAACATCAACCCCCTATACCGGGAGAGACGAATCCCCTCCTATCGCTCATTGCCTCCATGTGATTCGGGACTGTACCCAAAAACCACCATTTTGCACGCCCTCTTGGACGTGGTAAGATGGAAATCAAAGCACAGTGGGAATCACACAAGTCTCTATGACGATCTCGGGTCTACAGACTAACCTGTACCAGTGTCACCAGAGAACTGCCATCTGACGTAAGGTATAATACCATCTGGGCGTTCTCGGCGAGTCCGTCCAGTGTACCCAGTCTCCACTGAGCACCCGTATATCATCTCTGATGTCAAACACCAATGGATATGGGATCATCCATCGCCCATCTATATGGGTCGAGAAGGTATATGCTAGTCTACTCTGGTATATCGATGCCCCGTCTCGATACACCCACTACTAGGGACCATGAAGGATGTACTTATGGACTACCATGTCCCCATTAGTATGATCTGCATCATAGTCCAGGTAGTCAAGTACATATCCTAAGGGCTTTACCAACATGTAACAGAGAGACAATCTGTGTACACGTTAAGGTAAAGAGTAACCAGATAGCATACTATCATGTCGAGCAAGAAAGTCCTCCCTATATATATCTAAGCATCCACTACAATATACATCCTATGTATATTAATGGCCTCTAGAGCATACATATAACTAACAATCTCCCACTTGCACTAAGGCCATCTGATAGCAGTGGTTGTAGTATCTCATACTCAACCATCCCATAAAAGTCTCTCTCTGGGAAAAGGCCTTTGTGAGTGGATCCACCGTGTTGTCCTCTGAGTCTACTCTCCTAACCTCGATCTCCTTGGAAATCAACCATCTCCATGATCAGGTGATACTGTCTTAGAATATGTCTGGATCACTGATGGGACGGACGTTCCTTGGCATAAGCCACAACTCCATTGTCACACAATGGGAGGAACTAAGTTCATCTCATGAACAAATATACATCCAGACTGCCTCTTTTCTAGCATCTTAAGTAGCGATGTATCCAGCCTTTATCGTCTAGTATGCCACAGTATCTAGCTTGGAACTCTTCCAACATACCGTCCCTTTACTGAGGGTAAAGACAATGCCTGTGACTGACATTCAGTCATCCTTATCACCCTGGAACACATCCAGTGATTCTCCCATGATCGATTGATACCATCTCACTACATCTAGTAAGAATTCTAACATCCATTTAGATCTATCTCATAGATCCAAAACCCAGGATTTAGTAGGTATCACTTTGATCCTATGTGGAGAATCATTGTGATAAGCGGAGATTGATCGAGCGTAGCATAGGAAACTCCTTCCCTATCAAGAGTATGTCATCCACGTACTCTACGAGGATCACTACCATACTCCCTACTACCTTTTTGTATATACAAGATTCATCTACCATTTTGATGATGTCAAACTGTTTGAATAACCCATCAAAAAATATGTTCCAACTCCGCGATGCCTGCTTTATCACATAAAACATCTTGCACACGTTTCCGCTGCTCCCACTGTCTATGAGGCCCTCTGGCTGTGTACTTATAGACGCACTCTTCTAAAACATCATTTAGAAAAGCAGTCATGGCACCCAACCGCCAGATATCGTAGTCATAGTATGTAGTCCATGGCAAGTAGGATCTGGATGGACTTAAGCATAGCCACTGGAAAAAGGTATCATCATTATCCACGCCTGGTCGATGACGAAAACCTTTAATAAGTATAGCTTTGAAAGTCTCAACTTTTCATCTAAACCAAGTAATCTTCTCAAGATATACTTGCTCCTGATGGGGATTTAACCCTTCAGATATAGCAACCAAAGTCCATACTTTGTTGGTGTATAAGGATTCCATCTCACATCGCTAAGCATCCATCCATTCTTACAGAGTCCCACTCCTAATGACCAGCTCGAAACTAGTTGGGTCATCATCTCATGATGCAATCCTCGCTCCCACTTTCATAGAGAAACCGAAGTATCTCTCAGGCGGGTGAGGAACCTTACTAGATCGGCGGAGAGGCTGGGGTTCGTTGGTAACTATTGAATCCTTTGGTTCTTTCAAATCATCAGCTGCAGTTTGTATAGCTGGAACATTTCCAGTTCTACATAACAGACCTTGCCTCGAGCTTGTCCGGATTTTGCTTTTAGACATAGGCCAGACAACCCCAAATCTTAACTAACTTAAGATATGGGCTCTTCCCTTTCCATATCACATATGAAGTGGTAGGCAACTGATTTGATTTGAACCCTATTCAATAGGTATGCAGCTTCTCAAGCGCATAACTCTTAAAGGAAATAGGAAACTCAGTAGTACTCATCATAGAGCACACCATATCACATAGGGTGCTATTGCTCCGCCCCGATATACCATCGTGCTATAGTGTATACGGAAGAGTAATGCTGAGAGAGAATCTCATTCTCCTTTAGAATAGTCCAGGAATTCTATGCACAAGTATTCTCCTCCTTGATCTCATCAAAGGACATAATACTTATACCCGTATTGGTTCTCTACTTCTAACTTATATTCTGTGAATATCTCAAAAGGTTCTGACTTGTGTTTCAACAGGAACATATGTCTGAATCTTGAGAGATCATCAGAGAATGTAATGAAGTATAAAGAACCAGTCCTGGCATGTGTAGACAGGGGACCTTACATACATCATCATGTATCAGTCCCAAGAGTTCACTAACTCTTTCTCTGTTTCCAGTAAACAGAGCTATGGTCATCTTATCTCTGTGACATGACTGGCAAGTTTCACAAGATGGAAATTCAAATAGATTTAAATATGCATCTATGTGCAACTTAGCTAGTCGGGTCGCATTGATATGACCTAGTCTACAATACCTCAAGAAGGATCCGTTCATTTCTGAACTCTTCCTCTTGTGTGTGTTCCGTATACTAAAAACTGTAGTTTGATTTAGAACATCAATGCTTTTAGATAACGTGCCTGAACCGATCAACTTTTGATATAGGAAATGTTCAAAACATTATCCAACAATAAAAATTTTTATCATTTCTTTACTAATAAAGAGACTGATATGATTTTGTATATCAGGTTCGATATCTAATAACATTCGTTCAGAATCAATGTATTTGGAATACAGGGTGACAGTGACCAACAGACTTGGCTGCAACACTTGCAACGTTTTCTGTCTCATGAAACTTATCACCCGTTCTCAGTTCTCTACCTTTCTGTAGCCCATGTAACAGATTACATATCTGGGATCCTGATCTGGTATCATATACCCAGGATGTAGAGGATACTGAGAAACGGTTCTTTGTAATGAACGCACCCGAAGGAGATGCATCTTATGCACTTTCTTCGTTTGGGCGGCATGGGAATCCTGGTATTCCCTAATTTCCTGCTCTGTCTTATAACAATTATAAGTTGGGGCGGGACCAACGTTCCCCAGCTCAGTATAACAAGCGGGTTCGGTCAATATATCCGTTTTATTATCTTGATTAAGGCGTGATATGGTCGCTACCTGGAGAGAGAGAGAAGAAAACACTCTGCGTGCGCTCTTGCAAGAATAGATTGGTTATTATTTTATCTAATCAGGATGGCTCCCACTATTTTTATCAAATCTTCCTTCAAACCCTAAATGGAAAGACTAGCCGGGATTAATTACACGCTACAAGTTCGCCAATCTTTCAGCCAGGCCAGTGTCGGTACTTTGAGGGAGGTCCCCCGTGCTTTCGCACGAACCTAATTAATGTAAACCTCGTTTTCCCAGAGGCATAACCTCGTTAACACCTTTCTGGACACCTACTTGATCGGCTAATTGTAATGTGTAGAACTCTCCCAGGAGTAACTCTTACTCGCAGCGGGTATCGGGATCCAACTATCTCATAGAAGGTATGCAATCTCATTGCAAATTTCAACACTTGAAATTCCCGATAATATTTTGCCCCAAACGATCTATGACCTTGACAAGGTCAACAAACCATAGACCGTAAGTCAGGTTCAACCCGTCATTTCTTGATTGAATCAAACCCACCCGCACGACCCTTGATAAGGTCAACAAGGCCGTATGACTACCCTAACCCAATCTGCATCATATGCATAAGCAGATAAATACTGGTTAGCTACCGCACACTGCGCCTTGACAGGGTCAACAAACGCAGCACGAATACTAAGCAGGACTTATCTGAAATGACGGAGGGCTACGACAGGTTTTTCTGAAAACCTATTGCGTAATGAACTTGATATCGTCGTAGAATCAAATGATTTTAAAATGGAGTGTTTTTTAGGCTTTTCTAGTTTTGCTAAAGGGGTCACTCCCGGTGAAGGGATCGTCGGCCCTTTCCTCGTCGAATGAGGTGCGGGATATATCATATATATCACTGTGCAAAGCAGAAACTATAGAAGCAATCAAAAGACAAACCGAGTGTGTAGCATCTGCCAGTTATTGCTAAAGGGGTCACTCCCGGTGAAGGGATCATCGGCCCTTTCCTCATCGAATAAGGTGCAGGATATATCATATATACCGCTGTGCAAAGCAAGAACTGTAGCTACCTGTTTTATTTTTGAAATTCGATTCCACAACATCTTTAGGTTTCTTTTCTTTCATTAATCATATTAATGAAGTCCCATCATTTAAGCACCTAAAAATCACAGATAAATACGATGTACACCTATGCCATCCGCATTCGCCTCGATGTCCCCTCGTGCACCGTTAGGTTAGGTAACTAACGGCAGAGCGGGGTAGGGCTAGCGTGGGTGTAAAACATAAGTAACGTCTATATAATATATCATATATACCATATACAGTATCCATCACAGAAACATATCATATGATCACATCACAGATATCGCAGGAGAAGAATCATATGAAACATTGGATATACTAGGACGTCCGTGTTTTCAATACGAGCCAGCATAAAACACGGATTCCACGGTCACGATGAATAGCCAAACCTACACCACTAGACCCCTACAAGAGCGGCAAGCAACCCTACCAATTCTAGAGTTAGGAGACCCGGACTCGACTCCTCGAGTTGGTCTCCCACTGGACTCCAGAACCCGGTTACTTGAGCTCCACTCCTTGGGTCTATCCTAGTGCGGAAAAGTAAATAATATACAAAAGGTGACATCTTCCGCAACCTGGAAGTGCCCCAATAAAAGAATATTACATACAAGTTTTTATATGAATGAAAATGAAAAACACTCATCTCACATAAAAAAACCCCGGCTATTCAAACGCGACGATCCAATATAACATATCCAGCAACACATAACATCACATGTCATCAACGTAAGTAAATATGCATATCCCAATTGTCGTTGACATATAGCAACGAAACCGGCGATATCACATATTACACTTACGGTCACAGAAAAAGAAAGTGTAAAACTACAACAGTTGGAATCCGCAACCTCCCTAGACATCGCATGCCTAATCAAATAAATTACTTAGACATCGCATGCCTAACAATTATAAACCCCGCATTTTAGTCTCATTATCGAAAACTCTTTCCAATATCAAGTCGGGCAATTCAATAGGATTCCCGACATTCCGATCGAATGCTCGTCGCAAACTTTAGTAGACGGCCGCACCCCCGATACCGTCGACGAAGTGCACTAAGGCGGAACACCGCTGCTGCGAGCACCCGAACGGATGCTTTCGGCGACGGGGTTCTCCTACAGTCACTTGGGCGGGGCTATAGGGTGTGGCTGTCTATTAAGTTTACCCGGCGAGTATCCGCGTACACTACGTGATTGCGACGGACTTTTGATCGCATCAAAATTCCGTGGCAACCGATCAGGTGAGACTAAACTGCTATGTTTATAACATTCATACAGTTATCTCATAACTATTTGTGGATTCCAAATATTGTATCACATTCCAGATAAACAAAAAATGTTAAACTTTCCGATCGAACAGTCAAACACCCAAGTTTTCCCGAAAAGCTCAACACATGAAATAAGTTTAAAAACATTCACTTCATGCCTCAGTACCAACGGTCCAGCCTTAGAAGGGTCAAGCCAACGCCTCACATGTGGCATGCCGTACTGCCCCAAAGCCTAAGGTTCAAAGGGCAGTTCAAGACGGTCACATAATCGAGTTAAGGTTTGTTGTCTTCTAGAGGGACCATCGCGTTACTTGCACTACTTAGAACGTTTTCAAACTACAGAAAAATCCAACAATTGGAAATTTCCCGACAGGGGAAAAAGTGGGTATTTATATCCAGTCGAACTTTTTTTAACATATTCAAAAATTATCCGGAAAAGCACATAGACCCAGTTAAAGTTTCCGATCGAAACATCGAATCCCCAAAACACCCCAGAAAACTCAACTGCTGAGTGAAAAATAAAATTTCCCAAAAGGATCAGCAAACACCAACTGAGGTTATTGAGCAAAAATTATTCCATGATCTTTACATACGGCCGCGGAACCGTCGCCATTACCAGGGTAAGGCCGCGGTTCCGCGGCGGATTAGTCGAATTACAGTCTCGTTTTGCACAGTAACCCTTGTTTTTTCCTGCTCATATTTTTGAGAATTTTTAATTTGGAAAAATCCACAATTTCAGAAAATGTACAGAGAAGGGTTTCGGATTAGGGTTTCGGGTTCGATCGGACTTCTAACATCGTCTATACATCGCCTAAGGCTCTAGCTAGGCTCTGATACCACTGTAGGGTTCCTAGGCACACTCAAGTGGTTCCACAAGGCATCAACCATGCCAAATTCAAATTTTACAAGTGCCGAGAAACCCTAATGCTAGATCGTTAACTAGAGTTTAGGCGAAACATGCAAGCTAGTAAACTGCTTTACTAAAAAGTGAACGGAAATACAACCTTTGTAGATCCGGTCCTCCACCTCCATAGCTCCACGTTGACGTCCCTCCACTGCGATCATCGGATCCCGGACTCTAGCGATGGTTTCGTCGAATAAATGATCGGGCTAGGTCGTCGACTTCGATGCCGAAGATGATCTACGTCGACGCGACTCAAACTCAAGCTCCAACTTCACTAGGTCAAGAAACTTGTGAAGAAAACACCCTCTACTACATGGCAAGTGATAGAGGATGAAGAAATAGGAAGTGGGTTCACTTTGGATTTTGATTTCTCACTTGGATTCATCACTTGATAATTTTCAAGAAAGGGTTTTCTTTCTTCATCAAGAAGAAGAAGAAGAAAGAAAAGTATAAAAATGAATAATCAAAATAGAAAATCAAGTGATACCTTATCATAATGCAACAATGGGTTAGATAAACTCATGTAGAGAATAAACTAGGGTTTAGGTAATGGTTAGGTTTAGGATAAAACAAAATGGAAGACTTATTCAAAGATGCTTTGAAACTTCAAGAAGCTTCAAGCAAAAGAAAGAAAAGAAAGCCACCATTTCATTTTAATTTTCAAAAATAAATGAAATAAAACAAATGAAACCCTAACCATTATCTAAACATGGTGTATAGCATACACATACCCAAGTTTGCATGTATCATCAAACATGATACAATCTTGTGCACAAAAAATATATCACATATACAATGTCCACAATCAAGTGAGAAAAACATCTTAAGTGAACCAATATTAGTTAATGTAAAGTAATATATCAAATATATAATTATACATTAAATCATTAAATCAACACTTGACTTAATGATCCGGTCATATTGCATATAACCGACTAAAATCAATAGTAACAACTTATCGAATCAACACTTGATCCGATAACCCGGCTATATCGTATATAACCGATCAATGTCATATATCACGAGAATAGAACACAGTATCACATACTGGTATTATTCTCGGTCCCGCACATATCTCATATGCGCTCCTATTTCGTTTCGCTTGAGCCAGGAAACCTCTGTGTAAGACTCTAAAGACTCATCAATACGCCGGCAGCAGGTGATGATCATATCAAACACCTACAAGCCGCAAGCGGTCTGCTAAACGTAACGGCCACCCGGGTATTGAGCGATCAGAAGATCGACGAGCAAGCCTGCTCACACTACTGTGAATCCAACCAGTAACACTTACCGTACAGTCCGGTCTCGTCATCTGATATGTCGCATATCTTGCCTAGGGTTGGTAAACGTCAGACCCCAATAGCTCGAAAAGTCGTGTCGATATGAGGTCTATAACAGTTCGAGAAACTACTGGTAACACTTACCAGTAAATCTCAGCAACCCTGGCCAGGGATTTCCGGTTATAGCCAATCGAACACAGCGCAACATCAACCCCCTATAGCGGGAGAGACAAATCCCCTCCTATCGCTCATTGCCTCCATGTGATTCGGGACTGTACCCAAAAACCACCGTTTTGCACGCCCTCTTGGACGTGGTAAGGTAGAAATCAAAGCACAGTGGGAATCACACAAGACTCTAAGACGATCTCGGGTCTACAGACTAACCTGTACCAGTGTCACCAGAGAACTGCCATCTGACATAAGGTATAATACCATCTGGGAGTTCTCGGCGAGTCCGTCCAGTGTACCCAGTCTCCACTGAGCACCCGTATATCATCCCTAATGTCAAACACCAATGGATATGGGATCATCCATCGCCCATCTATATGGGTCGAGAAGGTATATGCTAGTCTACTCTGGTATATCGATGCCCCGTCTCGATACACCCATGACTAGGGACCTTGAAGGATGTACTTATGGACTACCATGTCCCCACTAGTATGATCCACATCATAGTCCAGGTAGTCAAGTACACATCCTAAGGGCTTTACCAACATGTAACAGAGAGACAATCAGTGTACACGTTAAGGTAAAGAGTAACCAGATAGCATACTATCATCTCGAGCAAGAAAGTCTTCCCTATATATGTCCAAGCATCCACTACAATATACATCCTATGTATAGTAATGGCATCTAGGGCATACATATAACTAACACGACTACCCCAAACCAACACATCTATCTATGCTGCTCATGAATGCCCAATAGCTACAAATCACTATGCCTTGACTTTGGCCAGCATGCATAGCTTGAATACTTATTGACCATTCATGTGAAACGACGGAGGGCTACGAATGGTTTTGGCGAAACCGTGAACGTAGTGAACTTGATATAATCGAAGGAACGAGATAGCTTTCAAAAAGGAGTGGTTCAAGCTCCGCATTTAAAAGTTTGGTTTCGAAAAGAACCGAGTGGTTTCCAAAGTGTTCCAACGACTTTTACTTGGTTTATTTTTATCTTGCATTAATTCCAATGCGTCCCATCATTTAATCCAACCATTGCAGAAAACAACGAAAATATGACGTACGCTTATGCCATCCGCATTCGCCATGGGGTCCCGTCATCACCCGTTAGGTTACTTAACTAACGACAGAGCGGGGGCTGGACTAGCGCGGATGCAAAACATAAGCAACGCCTAAATAGATATCATATAGATATATATAAACATTCGTCACATGTAATGATAGCCATTCCAGATCACAGATGAATACATTGGATATACTAGGAATCCACAATTCGTACGGGCCTGTAACGAAGAGCGGATTACACGGTCGCGATGAATAGCCACACCCCACCCTAGACCCCTACGGGTGCAGCAAACTACCCGCCAAGTACCCGAAGCGAAGCAACCTCCCTCAACTCGTGAGTAGGATACTCGGCACTTCGAGATACCCGGTAGTTTGTGCACTCCACCTTGGGTCCATCCTAGGAGCAAAAACAGTAAAAAGAAATTATACAATGACGGCTACAACCCCGACCCGGTTGTGCGGCCATACAAATAATATTACATCAATTTACATATTACAAGAATTGAAAGATAAACAAAACTCTCATCTCATAATTCCCCCCGGCTATTCATCCACGACAATCCAATGAATTCATATACACATACCATCAACATCACAGATCACAGATATGTATAACCCCCACTAATGGACGTATAGCGATTAGTAGACGTTCAATACATATAAAACATTACAGATATAACCATTAGCCAAAGTCTACAGAAAATTGACCAAAATACGGATTTGTAACCACCCCAAACACAAAATTGTTCTCTGGAAAATCTGGGCAGAAACAAACCATCCCAAAAATCCCAAAATACCCCCAGAAACAAACTGCAGGAGAAACGATCCACGGCCGAGTCAACTCGGCCGCGGACCAGCGGCAGAAGCAAGCTTCTGCCGCGGAACCGCGGTGAGTTGGTCGGTTCGTGCGATCGTTTTTCTTGACTGTTCTTTAAAAAGCCTGAGCCGATTTTTAAGATATGATTTATTACTTTTTGAGTAGAAAAAAATCGGCAGAAACTAGGGTTTTCCGGGGTGTTTTGCGGTTTTTTCGTTCGGTCGATATTCTAAATACTTTGCTAACATGCTAGGGTGTGTTTAGTTAGGCTCTGATACCACTGTAAGTCCACGTTACCTCTCCCGGTTCTTTTGGGCTTGCGGAAATGGTGAAAAACGATTTTTAAGGCTTAGGTAATATGGTCTACAAAAACGGATCTTGGCTAAAAAACACACTAGCAACCCAACTAGAGATTTATCTACTCGGTTAGGGGTTATACCTCACTTGAACTCCTTCTTCTTGAACTCTTTGTAGTGCTTGGATGGTGCTTTCCTCGTCGCCTTCTTCCGTCAAAGATGGATCCACCTGAGGGTTTCAACCTTGGGCTCCTTTCTCGAACTTTGAGAGAACTAAGGTCTTTGGCATGCTAGACCTTCAACCTTAGAGTGAGTAGAGAGTGTCTTAGGGTGTTTTATCTTCAAGGAGATGTTTCTCAACACATGAGATTTGTTCTCCTTGAACTAGAGGAGGAAGAAGATGAAGAGAAGAGAGAGAAATGTTATGATAGAATGAGAATAGTTTTGCAACCATAACAATATATGTGATTTAATCAAATTAATAAATTTAATCAAATGAAAAAGTTGATGGTTGGTTTGATGAGACAATTATCATTTCACATTTAATGGTTTTTGCAAAGATCAAAGAGCATCTTTGATGTGTAATGATGATGGTCAAAGTTTCAACCAAGGTCAACAAGTCAACCTTGGTCAACAAGTCAACAAACCCAACCATGACACAATTTCATTTAATTAATAATATTAATTGATATATCACAAATTCATTAGGGTTTGGAAAAAGACGATTGTCAACTGTGCATACGCACCCGTTCCAAAACCCTAATGAAAAACCTCTTCCTCCGCCTCAAACAACTGTGCATACACACCCGCATTCGTGTTCCGAGGAACATGAATACTATGAGATAAAACTAACCCCAAAACATATACTATGATCTGGCTCAAACCAGAGACCGCTAGTAATGTCTGTCCGGACGCCAAACGTGCACAAGTGCGCGGATGTGAACGAACCCTGTCGCAAAACCATGCGACCTCTACTCAGTTTTGCCCAAAGGCGAATAACCCTCTGTGTGGGACTCTAAAGACTCGACACTACGCTGGCAGTTGGTTTAACCACAGACCGCAAGGGGCACTAGCTGTACGTAACGGTCCCCAGGTAGATGCCGATAAGAAGACTGACGAGGTAAACCCATCTGAACTCCTACTGAGTCTGTATTTGACAATCTCCGTACAGTCCGGTCTGTTCGTCTAAGAACATCGCATGGCGGGCCTAGGGGGGCGGTAAACGTCAGTCCCCTACTAGCGGTACAAGTCGTGTCGGAGTGTAGCCCAGAACACCTGAGATAACACTGGAAACCTACCAGTCTATCTCGCTTGCCCTGGCCATGGACTTTGTGTAATGGCTCTCCTAGACACAGCGCGATATCAACCCCCAATACCGGGAGAGACAAATCCTGTCTAACCGTCACTGCCTCCAAGTGCTTCGGGACTGCACCCAAAAACTACCTGTTTGCACGACTCCTTTGAGCCGTGGTAGGGTAGTAATCAAAGTACAGTGGGAACACACTCGAGGCGAAGTGACAGTGTCAAGTCAACGGACTAAGCTGTACTCATGTCACCTGGGAACTGATAACTGACGATAGGTATAATACCAACCAACAGTTCCCAACGAGTCATGTCCAGTGTACTCATAACCTAACGAGCACCCGCATACTATCTCAAGTACGACGTACTGACGGCTGTAGGACAGACCGTCTCCCAAGCTGGGATAAGAAGCGTATGCGCTAGTCTACTCCGGAGTATCGATGCCCTGTCTCGATAGTCCTGTGACTAGGGACCTGCATAAGGATGTGCTTATAGATTACCCAGCCCCCACGAGTGTGACTGCCATCACAACGCTGGTAATCAAGCAAAGATCCTAAGGGCTCGACTAATGTATAAAGGCGATATGCTAAATGAAACACATGCACACATTAAAGCAGAAACAAACCAAGTAGCATACTACCATTTTGAGCAAGAATGTCAATACAAGGTGAATATCCCAAGCTTCCATTAAGTAATATACAATCCAGTATGATACAATAATGGCCTCTTAACACTTTAGCACATGGAAAATTTGATTTTGGCATGGTTGATCAGTTGTAGAACCTCATGAGTGTGCCTAGGAACCCTACAGTATTCTACGGAATGCGGATGCGGGTATGTATATATGGATGAGGGGGCATTCTCGTAATTTCATCGGGATTGGCTTCTAGAAGAAACACCTCATTAGAGTTTCTATTTCTTTTGGGATTTAAATTTAAATAAGGTGGAGGAAATGAGGTGGAGGTAGACAAAACATCAAGTATTACTCACCATTAGATATTTTGAAGCATGCTAGATATTTGTTGAGATCTTTTCTCATCAATTATAAGCATGCTAGATTATTCTTTACATGAGCCAAGCTTTATTCTTTAGTTACTTCTCCTCTCTCATTTCCTTAAGCCATCTTCTTCTTCCTCTAAACCCTAAATGTCTCATGAGTGGAGAAACCTAGGGTTCCAAGAGACTGTAACGTTCTGAAAAATCGTTTAGGTGAAATTTCCGATAATCGGTAAAATAACTGGTGTTTTCCGTAAAAACCTAGATATAATTATTTCTCATCATAGACTTAAATACACATATTCTAGCTATGTAATTGCTAGTATTTGGTATTTAATTGGTCACTTGTAAATTTCTAGTTTACTAAAATATTTTCCATAATTAATTATTTTAACTATTATTTTATGCCTTTACTAATACATTTAATTAGTGATAATTACAATTTGGAGTGGGGTAACTATGCTTTAGTGAACCATGACACATTAAACTAAAATATAACATGTTGTGTTTGAATGGAAAAGGAATTGTTAAGTGGGTTCTAGAAAATTGAAGAAAGAGTTTAAATAGAGAGAAAATAATAAACATAGAAGTATGGGGTTTAAATAATTGAGCTATGGTCTTTTTCTTTTTCTTAACTTGGACTTTGTCACACAACAGCTCTGTAGGGTTCCTAGGCACTCTTACAAAGGTCTATAAGGCATCAACCATGCCCGATTTAAAATTTAGACGTGCCGAACAACCCAAAGCGAGGATCTTTGCTAGATTATTAGGGTTAAACATGCAAGTAAACATCTTTACAACTAAGAGAGAGGGATTACAACCTTTGTAGTCCGCTCCTTCGCTTCATAAGCTCCGAGTAGAAGTCCCTTCGCCGCGATCCATGATCTCCTGGACTCAAGAGAGGCTCCACAACCCGAATGATCCATGCTTGCTTGTAGTCTTCCTTTTCAAAGATGATCTACCTTGAGGTTTCTTTAACTTAAGCTCTCACTCACTAATGAGGTGAACACCCTAATCTAATTGGCTAGATTAGATGAGGATGATGAAGTAGGATTTATGCTCTCTTTTAATATCAAATTCTCACACTAATCCATCACAAAATAATACCTTAGAAAGCTTTTGTGGGATCACGAAAGAAGAAGAAGAATGAATTCCTTTTGTGATGAATAATGAAAAGATTATTATGATTACAAATGCAACCATAGTCAAAGATGAAGAGGCTAACCAATATAGAGACTTAACTAGGGTTAAGGGTGTGGTTTTGGTCAAAGAAATATCTAGCAAAATATCAACTATAATATCTTTGCTAGAAACAAAGTAAAACCTTCTAGAAGCATCATGAAAGAGCTAACCCAAATCAAACCCTAACCATGTTTAATCTCCACTAAACATGTTGCATTAGTAATCATAACATGTTACAATATTATATATCACATATATAATATATATTTGTAACAAAAGAAAATAATACAATTAACATATATCGCATATATATCAATGTATTACCCGGTGAGAAAATGAATCAATAAAGCGAGCCAATATTAGATAATGTAATGCAATATATCACATATATAATTATACATTAACTTATCAAATCAACACTTGATCCAACAGTCCGACTATATCGCATATAACCGACTAATATATCATGTACCGATTCATCGAATCAACACTTAATCCGATGACCCGGCTCATATCAAAATATCGCGAGAATATAATACGGTATCTCATATCGCATTATCCTCGGTCATGTACATATCATACAAGCGCCCCTACTCTGTTTTGCCTGAGTCAAGAAACCTCTGTGTAGGACTCTAAAGAATCTTCAATACGCCGGCAGTAGGTGATGATCATATCAAACACCCACAAGCTGCAAGCAGTCAGCTAAACGTAACAGCTACCCAGGTATTGAGCGATCAGAAGATCAACAAGCAAGCCTGTACATTCTCCTGTGAATCCAATGAGTAACACTCCCGTACAGTCCGGTCTCTTCGTCTGATATGTCGCATATCTAGTCTAAGGGTGGTATACGTCAGACCCCAGTAACCGATAAGTCGTATCGATGTGAAGCTCATAATAGGTCGAGAACCTACTGATAACACTTACCAGTAGTACTCAATATTCGCCCTGGCCAGGGACTTCCAGTTATAGCCAATCGAACACAGCACAACATCAACTCCCTATACCGGGAGAGACGAATCCCCTCCTATCACTCATTGCCTCCATGTGATTCGGGACTGTACCTAAAATCCACCATTTTGCACGCCCTCTTGGATGTGGTAAGGTGGAAATCAAAGCACAGTGGGAATCATACAAGACTCTATGACGATCTCGGGTCTACAGACTAACCTGTACCAGTGTCACCGGAGAACTGCCATCTGACGTGAGGTATAATACCATCTGGGAGTTCTCGGCGAGTCCGTCCAGTGTACCCAGTCTCTATTGAGAACCCGTATACCTTCTCTGATGTCAAACACCAATGGATATGGGATCATCCATCGCCCATCATATGGGTCAAGAAGCGCATACGCTAGTCTACTCTGGAGTATCGATACACTGTCTCGGTACTCCCACGACTAGGAACATTTAAAGGATGTACTTGCCGACTACACTGTCCCCACTTGTATGATCCGCATCATACTCCTGGTAGTCAAGTACTCATCCTAAGGGCTTTATCAATATGTAATATAGAGACAATCAGAGTACATGTTAAGATAAAGAGCAACCAGATAGCGTACTATCATGTCGAGCAAGAAAGTCCTCCCTATATATGTCCAAGCATCCACTACAATATACATCATATGTACTGTAATGGCCTCTAGGGCATACATATAACTAACAATCTCTCACTTACACTAGGGCCATCTATTGTGGTATCGCATACCCAACAATCAGCTGTAGCTGAAGTATCTCATACTCAACCATCCCATAAAAGTCTCTACTGGGAAATAGGCCTTTATGAGTGGATCCGCGCTGTTGTCCTCTGTGTCTACTCCCTTAACCTCGATCTCCCTGGAGATCAACCATCTCCATGATCAGGTGATACTGCCTAAGAATTATATCTGGATTTCTGATGGGACGGGGGTTCCTTGGCATAAGCCACAACTCCATTGTCACACAATGGTAGGAACGAAGTTCACCTCATGAACTTAGATATATCCAAACTGCCTCTTTGGTAGCATCCTTGGTAACGATGTATCTTGCCTTTAATCGTTTAGTAAGTCACGGTATCTAGCTTGGAACTCTTCCAACATACCGTCCCTCCACTGAGGGTAAAGACAAAACCTGCGACTGACATTCAGTCGTCCTTATCACCCTGGAACCTTTGCAGTGATTCTCCCCAAGATCGTTTGATACCATCTCACTACAACTAGTGAGATTCCTAACATCCAATTAGATCTATCTCATAGATCCATAACCCAGGATTTAGGAGGTATCACCTTGATCCTATATAGAGAATCATTGTGATAAGAGGAGATTGACCAAGCGTAGCATAGGAAACTCCTTCCCTATCAAGAGTATGTCATCCACGTACTCTACGAGGATCACCACCATACTCTCTACTACCTTTTTGTATATACAAGGTCCATCTACCATTTTGATGAAGTCAAACGTTTCGACTACCACATCAAAACAGACGTTCCAACTCCGCGATGCCTGATTTATCACATAAAACATCATTCTCACGTTTCCGCTGCTCCCACTGTCTATGAAGCCCTCTGGCTGTGTACTTATAGACGCTCTCTTCCAAATCAACATTTAGGAAATAAGTCATGACACCCAACTGCCAGATATCGTAGTCATGGTATGTAGCCATGGCAAGTAGGATCTGGATGGACTTAAGCATAGCTTTGAAAGTCTCAACTTTTCCATGTACACCAAGTAATCTTCTCAAGATATACTTGCTCCTGATGGGGATTTAACCCTTCAGATAAAGCAACCAAAGTCCATATTTTGTTGGTGTATAAGGATTCTATCTCAAATCGCTAAGCATCCAGCCATTCTTACAGAGTCTCACTCCTGATGGCCAGCTCGAAATCCTCGCTCCCACTGTCATAGAGAAAACCGAAGTATCTCTTAGGTGGGCGAGGAACCCTACTAGATCAGCGGAGAGGCTAAGATTCGTTGGAAACTATTGAATCCTTTGGTTCTACCAAATCATCAGCTGCAGTTTGTATAGCTGGAACTTTTTCAGTTCTACCTCATGACCAATAATTTCTTCATAAGAAATTCCCTTTCACAAAGGTGGCATGCTGAGAAACAAAACATCTTTTGTTCCTCGGTTTGGTAGATGATATTCCCTTGTGAATGCTTGGGATATCCAACAAACTTCCACAGAACTGACTTTGCCTCGAGCTTGTCCGGATTTTTCTTTTGACATAGGCCGGACAAAACCAAATCTTAACTTTCTTAAGAGATGGGCTCTTCCCATACCATATCACATATGGAGTGGTAGGCATCTGATTTGATTGGAACCCTATTCAATAGGTATGCAGCTTCACAAGTGCATAACTCCCAAAAGGAAATAGGAAACTCAGTAGTACTCATCATAGATCACACCATATCAAATAGGGTGTGATTGCTCCGCCCCGATACACCGACATGCTGTGGTGTATACGGAGGAGTAATGCTGAGAGAGAATCTTATTCTCCTTAAGAATAGTCCAGGAATCCCGTGCTCAAGTATTCTCCTCCTTGATCTCATCAAAGGACATAATACTTATACCCGTTTTTGGTTCTCTACTTCTAACTTATATTCTGTGATTATCTCAAAAGTTTCGGACTGTGTTTCAACAGGAACATATGCTTGAATCTTGAGAGATCATCAGTGAATGTAATGAAGTACAAAGAACCGGTCCTGCCATGTGTAAACAGGGGACCTTCATACATCAGCATGTATCAATCACAAGAGTTCACTAACTCTTTCTCTGTTTCCAATAAACGGAGCTATGGTCATCTTATCTCTGTGACATGACTCGCAAGTTTTACAAGATGTAAATCCAAACTAATTTAAATATGCATATTTATGTAACTTCAGCTAGTCGGGTCGCATTGATATGACCTAGTCTACATTGCCTCAAGAAGCATTCGTTCATTTCTGAACTCTTCCTCTTGTGTGTGTTCTGTACATTAAGAACTGTGGGTTGATTTAGAATGTCTATGCTTTTAGATAACGTGCCTGAACCGATCAACACTTGATATAGGAAATGTTCAAAATATTATCCAACAATACAAAATTATATCCTTTCTTTACTTATAAAGAGATTGATATGATGTTGTATATCAGGTTCGGTATCTAATAACATTCGTTCAGAATCAATGTATTCTGGTTATACAGGGTGATAACTACCAACAGACTTGGCTGCAACACTTACACCGTTTCTATCTCATTAAACTTATCACCCGTTCTCAGTTCTCTACATATCCGTAACCCATGCAACAAATTACATATGTGAGATCCTGATCCGGTATCAAATACCCAGGACGTAAAGGATATTGAGAAACAGTTCTGTGT
Source organism: Agapanthus africanus (assembly GCA_030015575.1). NCBI lineage: Eukaryota > Viridiplantae > Streptophyta > Magnoliopsida > Asparagales > Amaryllidaceae > Agapanthus > Agapanthus africanus. The sequence goes on along the minus strand of CM057342.1, from coordinate 512,413,382 downwards.
AATGAACACACCCGAAGAAGATGCATCAGCATGCACTTTCTCCGTTTGGGCGGTACGGGAATTCTGGTAATCCCCTATTTCCTGCTCTGTCTTATAACAATTATAAGTTGGAGCGGGACCAACGTTCCTTAACACAGTATAATAAACGGGTTCGGTCAATACATCCATATTATTATCTTGATTAAGCCATGACATAGTCGCAACCAGGAGAGAGAGAGAGAAGAAAACACTCAGCGTGCGCTTTTACAAGATTAGATTGGTTATCAATTTATCTAATCAGGATGTCTCCCACTGTTTTAGTCAAATCTTCCTTCAAACCCTAAAAGGAAAGACTAGCCGGGATTAATTACACCCTACAAGTTCACCAATCTTTCAGCCAGGCCAGTGCCGGTACTTTGAGGGAGGTTCCCCGTGCGAAACGGGATTAATTACACCCTACAAGTTCGCCAATCTTTCAGCCAGGCCAGTACCGGTACTTTGAGGGAGGTTCCCCGTGCTTTCGCACGGACCTAATTAAAATAAACCTCGTTTTTCCAGGGGCGTAACCCCGTTGGCACCTTTCTAGACACCTACTTGATCGGCTAATTGTAATGTGTAAAACTCTTCCATGAGTAACTCTTACTCGCAGCGGGTATCGGGATCCAACTATCTTATAGAAGGTATGCAATCTCTTGCAAATTTCAACACTTGAATTTCCCAATAATATTTTACCCTTAGCGTCCTATGACCTTGACGAATGCCAAACCACCCATAGTCCGCTAGTCAAGTTCAACCCGTACATTTCCTGATTGAATTAAACACACCCGCACGACCCTTGACGAATGCCAAACAACGCCGTACGAATACCCTAATCCAATCGCATCGTATGCTAGCAGATAAGCACTAGTTGGCTACCGTACACTACGCCTTGACGAATGCCAAACTACCGCAACACGAATACTAAGTAGTACTTATCTGAAATGTCGGAGGGCTACGACAGGTTTTTAAGAAAACCCTTTGCGTAATGAACTTGATATCGTTGTAGAATCGAGTGGTTTTAAATGGAGTGTTTTTTAGGCTTTTCTAGTTTCGCTAAAGAGGTCACTCCCGGTGAAGGGATCGTCGGCTCTTTCCTTATCGAATAAGGTGCAGGATATTTCACAAATACCACTATGCGAAGCAAAAACTATAGAAGCAATCAAAAGACAAACCGTATTTGTAGCATCTGCTATTTTCACTAAAAAGGTCACTCCCGGTAAAGGGATCTCGGCTCTCTCCTTATCGAATAAGGTGCTGGATATTCTATAAGGAATACCGCTATGCAAAGCAAAAAAAGAAGAGCTACCTGTTTTTAAACAAGTTTCTACAACATCTTTAGGTTTCTTTTATTTCATTAATCTCATTAATGAAGTCCCATTTTATTATGCTTCACAAGCATCACATTTGAAACGAAATCAGCAATATAATATATATCCCATATATATAACATAAACATTCGTCTCAGGCAGTAATATGATCTCATCACAGAACATTGCAGAAGAAGAACATATATAAAATATTGGATATACTAGGAGGTCCGTATTTTAATACGAGCCTGTATAAAACACGGATTCCACGGTCGCGATGAATAGCCAAACCCACATCACTAGACCTCTACGAGAGCCGCAAGCAACACTGCCAATTCTAGGGTTAGGAGACCCGGTCTCGACTCCTCGAGATGGTCTCCCACTGGACCCTAGAACCTGGTTACTTGTGCTTCCCGCCTTAGGTCTACCTAAAGCGGAAAAATAAATAATATACAATGGTGACATCATCCTCAGCCCGGAAGTGCCCAAATAAAAGAATATTACATACAAATGAATTTTACATGAATGAAAAAGAAAAACTCTCATATCACATAAAACCCCCGGCTATTCAGAACACGACGATCCAATATAACATATCACAGCAACACATAATATCTCATATCATCAACGTAAGCAAGTATGCGTATCCCGATTATCGTTGATGTATAGCAACGAAACCGGCGATACACCACATACTACGCTTACGGTCACAGAAAAGAAAGTGTAAAACTACAACAGTTGGAATCCGCAATGTCCTTAGACATCTCATGCCTAACCAAATGAATTCTTTAGACATCTAATGCCTAACAATTATAAACCCCGCATTTTAGTCTCGATCTCGAAAACACTTTTCAATATCAAGTCGGGAAATTCAACAAGATTCCCGACATCCTGATCGAATGCTCGTCTCAAACTTTAGTAGACTGCCGCACCCCCGGATGCCGTCGACGAAGTACACTAAGGCGGAACACCGCTACCGCAAGCACCCGAACGGATGCTTTTAGCGACAGGGTTCTCCTACAGTCACTTGGTCGGGGCTATGGAGCGTGGATGTCTATTAAGTTTACCCGGCGAGTATCCGCGTACGCTACATGATTGCGACGGACTTTTGATCGCATCAAAATCCCATGGCAACCGGTCATCTGAGACTGAACTGCTAGATTTATAGCATTCAAATTAGTTATCTCATAACTACTTTTGGATTCCAAATTTTGTATCACATTCTAGTTAAATAGACAATGTTAAACTTTCCTATCGAATAAACAAATACACAAGATTTCCCAAATAGTTCTCAACACTTGAAATTAGTTTTAAAAAATCCATCACATGCCACAGTACCAATGTGTTGGATATAGTGCCTTCAGAGTCAATTATTGGATCACAGGCACGTGATTGCAATAATTGAGGGAGGACCTATGCCGGTAGAACAGTCCTACTCAAGATGATAGTATGCTATCTGGTTTATCTTTATCATCGTGTACTTCTTTAGGTGACCTTACAAGTCACTATTGCACATTGATAGAGCCCTTAGGATTCTTGCTTGACGGCCAGCAGTATGATGGCGATCATATACATGGGAGCTCGGGTCTATAAGCACATCCTTAAAAGGTCCCTAGTCGTGGGAGTTTTCGAGACAGGGCATCGATACTCCAGAGTAGACTAGTGTATACAGTCGAGACCCCGACGAGGGGCGGTGGCCGGTCTCACAAGCCACTGGTGTCAGTTGGTTCACCTAAGATGTATACAGGTGCTCATTGGGTTATGAGTACACCGGACAAGACTCGCCGGGAACATGCTAGTTGGTCTTATACCAGACGTCAGATAGCAGTTCCCTGGTGACATGTGTACAGGTTAGTTCATCGACCTGAGATCGTCATTTGTCTCGTGTGAGTTCCCACTGTACTTTGATTACTACCCTACCACGGCTCAAAGGAGTCATGCAAACAGGTTTTAGTTGGGTACAGTCCTGAGCCACATGGAGACAGTGAGCGGATCTGTAGGGGTTCGTCTCTCCCGGTATTGGGGGTGAGGTCGCGCTGTGTCTAGGAGAGCCATTACACAAAGCCCTCGGCCGAGGCAGGAGATTTACTGGTAGGTATTCCAGTAGTATCTCAGAGTGTTCTGGGCTACACTCTGACACGACTTGTACCGCTTTTGGGGGTTTGACTTTTACAAACCCCCTAGGCCCGCCATGCGATGCTCATAAACGAACGGACCGGACTGTACGGATATTGTCACTGACAGGCTCAGTAGGGTGTCAAGATGAGTTCGCTCATAGACGTCCCTTTTGGTCAATAGCTGGTAACCCGTCACGTATGGGTAATACCTCTGACATGCTAGTGGTTAAATCCACAGCCAAAGTATTGATGAGTCTTTAGAGTCCCCCACAGACAGTTTTTCAAGTTTTGGGCGAAACGCTGTAGAAGCCGTATGGAGATATGGCAGGGTTCGATCATATACGTGCAGTATTGCACGGATCATGATCGGACGGATAATACTAGCGGGCTTTAGTTTAAGCCGGATCCTAGTATTGTACAGTGTAGATTTTGTCTCATTGCATTTGTATTCGGTCGGAATACAAATGCGGGTATGTATATAGAGTCGCGGGGTTTTCCTGTAATTTATTACAGGATCAATTTTTGAAGTTACCAGTTTGCATTCCATTTCAGCTAGTTTTCCTTTCTTCCTTTCGTTGGCTGATAATTGATGGAGGGGCTAATTTGCAAATGTGCAAATTAGCAATTGTGGAGGGGTTTATTATGATAATTCAAAACATCTTTGCCTTTTTCTTTCATAATGGCTAGCATTAATGAGATGTGAATTGATTTGGCTTTGGTGTGACATTAATCCCTCATTATCATCACTTTTCTTATGCTCACCATTATTCTCCTCTTGTGCTCACCTCCCTTGTGTTTTTTCCTTCATCCATTCAAGTGAATGGCCGACCACATTATGAGAGGGGGAGAGGTTCATTTTTGTGTAGGAAAAATTATCATATCATATTATGCTTGCTACAAAATCCCAAGCTCATTTTCCATTGCTGTTTCCTCCATCAAAAGGCAACTTCACAACCCCATGAGACAAACATTACGACACTTAGCCTACAGCATCCTTGGGCACGTCGACTCGCCAACTTCATGCTCGAGTTGCCTCAGTCCAGAGGTAGGAGCCCGTAAAAGGACCCGTCGATGTGGTGCCCGTTCCGACGAGGAAATGAAGATCGGAGATTCCGCGAGGAGATCGGAGTGGAGGCCGAACACGGAAGGACACGGATCGCTCGGTATAGCTTCTATCCCGTCTCTTGTTAGCTAGCATTAGGTTAATGGTTATGATCCGGGTTTTTAGGATGTGGTAGCACCGGTTTTCTAGTTGTGAAAAATTATCGTTTCCGCATTTTGGCCTCGGAAAGACGGCCGGGGCGCTACCGTAGTCTTACATGGTATCAGAGTTACGCCATTAACCTAGTCTAGCTTGCTCTAACGTGTTTACAAGTTCGATCGAACGGATTTTCCAAAAACCATATTTTCAAGCACAGTTTCAGTCGATTTTTCCCAGTGCTCTAAAATTATTTGGTACATTGCAGAAATACGAGCAGGGTTTTTTATGCATTCTGTAAAAATTTGGTCGCATGGTTTTACTGTTCAGCCGCGGAACCGCGGCCGTACCCATGCTTTGGCCGCGGTTCCGCCGCCACTTTGACTATTCAATGCACCGAATTTTTACAGTGAGCTTCTGTGTTGGAAATAGGGTTTTTGGTATGTTCTGTTTGGGCCCAGATTTTCTTTGAGTGTTACAGTTATGCTTGGGGCCCACTTCGGTAAATTTTGTCGATCGAAATTTTAAACATGTGAGTTCACAGTATTTATATTATATCTGCGACCGTGAATGTCATTTGATCGGTAAATCCTGTCTAACTGCTATAGCCCTTTTAGACGGATTTGCGAACATGACATTCAAGTTGATGTTCTGTGTTGTGCTGTGATGCTGCAGATTTGTCGTGGTGGATAGCCTGGATGCAATGATAGTACAGTTTGGTTGTATATGTACATTTGATATTGCGGGGCGAGCGTCCGACATGTGGACTGCCGTTACTGCCTGTTTGTATATTATTCTTTTGGGGCATGACCGGGCTGAGGTCGATGTACCCGTTGTGTATAATTTACTTTCTGTACTAGGATTACCCCGCGGAGGGGTGCACAAATAGCCGGGTTCTAGAGGGCAACGGGCCCGCATCTCATGGCGTTGAGACGGAGGGGGCTTCACTTGAGAATTGGCGGGCTATTCGCCTCACTCGTAGGGGGTACATGTTGACCCAAGAAGGGGTGCTCAAGTTACCGGATTCCGTGAAGTGCTAGGTGGTCCATTCACGTTGTTGAAGGGGGCTGCCTCTCTTCAGGTTTTGGCGGGTAACTTGTTGCGCCCGTACGAGTATAGGATTTCATTGCACAGGCTATCCACACGACCAGGGGAACATCGGGTTTCAACAGTGGCTCTGTGAAACCCGGGGCTTCCAGATTATCTGTATTGTTCTGTGATGCTTATTACATTTCTGTGATGTTGCATTTTATCATGCATTGAGCGAATATTATATATTGATATATATACTAGTAGATGTTTGTTAGTTGTATGTATGCCCTAGAGGCCAGTATTGTACAGATGATGTATATTATATTGGATGCTTGGACATATATAGAGATGACTTTCTTGCTCGATATGATAGTATGCTATCTGGTTACTCTTTATCTTAACATGTACACTTGTCTCTTTAAACTGTCTTATAGTTACATGTTGATAAAGCCCTTAGGATGTGTACTTGACTACCTGGACTATGATGCAGATCATACTAGTGGGGACATGGTAGTCTATAAGTACATCCTTCAAGGTCCCTAGTCATGGGTATATCGAGACAGGGCATCGATATACCAGTGTAGACTAGCGTATACGCTTCTCGACCCATGAGATGGGCGATGAATGATCCCATATCCATTGGTGTTTGACATCAGAGATGGTATACGGGTGCTCAGTGGAGACTGGGTACACTGGACGGACTCGCCGAGAACTCCCAGATGGTATTATACCTCACGTCAGATGGCAGTTCTCAGGTGACACTTGTACAGGTTAGTCTGTAGACCCGAGATCGTCATAGAGTCTTGTGTGATTCCCACTGTGCTTTGATCTCCACCTTGCCACGTCCATGAGGGCGTGCAAAACGGTGGTCTTTGGGTACAGTCCCGAGTCACATGGAGGCAATGAGCAATAGGAGGGGTTTCGTCTCTCCCGGTATTGGGGGTTGATGTTGCGCTGTGCTCGATTGGCCGTAACAGGGAAGTCCCTGGCCAGGGCTGATCAGAGATTTGCTGGTAAGTGTTACCAGTAGTTTCTCAACCCGTTATGAGCCTCACATCGGCACGACTTATCGGTTATTGGGGTCTGACGTATACCACCCCTAGACTTGATATGCGACATATCAGACGAACAGACCGGACTGTACGGTAAGTGTTACTGGTTGGATTCACAGGAGTGTGAGCGGGCTAGCTCGTCGATCTTCAGATCGCTCAATACCCGGGTGGCCGTTACGTTTAGCAGACCACTTGCGGCTTGTAGGTGCTTGATATGATCATCATCTGCTACCGGTGTATTGACGAGTCTTTAGAGTCCTACACAGAGGTTTCCTGGCTCAAGCGAAACGAAATAGGAGCGCGTATGAGATATGTGCAGGAGCGAGAATAATGTGTGTATGTGATACCGTATTTCATTCTCGCGATGAATGTGTCGATTGGTTATATGCGATATAACCTAGATATCGAATCAAGGATTGATTCGATAAGCCGATACATAGGATACTAGTCGGTTATATGCGATATGACCGGATCGTTAAATCAAGTGTTGATTTAATGATTTAATGTATAATTATATATTTGATATATTACTTTGCATTAACTAGTATTGGTTCATTTTAAAAGGATTTTCTCACTTGATGCACATTGTATATGTGATATTTTTTTGTGCACTTGTTTGTATCATGTTTGATGATACTTCCTCACTTGGGTTTGTGTAAAGATTAAACCATGGTTACATGTATAATGGTTAGGGTTTTGATTATTTACTTAGTTATTTATTTATTTATTCATTTTGGATATTATTAAGAATGGTGGCTTATTTTGTTTCTAAGTTGAAGCTTCTTGAAGCTTTGACAAAGTCCACCATCCTTATCTCATCCTTAACCCTAACCATTCCTACTAACCTTAGTTTAATCTCTACACTTGACCATGGTTAAGATATGATAAGTATTCATATTAGTTTCATTTTTAAAAGAACACTTATCATATTCTTTCTTCTTCTTGACCTTCTTCTTCAAGATAGAAAGCTTGATGCCATCAATGGCAACTTGAGATCTAAAGTGAGAAATCCAATTCTAAAGTGAACCCACCTCCTATTTCTTCACCCTCTACCTCTTGCCAAGTTGTTTTGGGTGTTTTCTTCACAAGTTTCACAACTTTGTGAAGTCGGAGCTTGAACTTGTGATGCCTCGACGTAGATCATCTTCGGCACGAAGCCGACGACCTAGTCCGCCCATTTCTCCGATCAAGCCGACGCATGAGTCCGGGATTCGAGATGGACAACGAGAGGACGCCTACGTGGAGCCAAGGAAGTGGATATCCGGATCTACAAAGGTTGTAGCTTCTTATCTTTAGTTAAGTTGTTAACTAGATTCCTATTTCGCCTAAATTTCTAGTCGACGATCCGTATTAGGGTTTCTCGGCACCCATAAAATTTGATATTGGCATGGTTGATGCCTTGTGAGACCTCTATAGTGTGCCTAGGAACCCTACAGTGGTATCAGATCCTAGCTAGAGCCTTAGGCGAAGTCTAGACGATGTTTGAAACCCGATCGAACCCGAAACCCTAAGTTTTACATGCTCTCTGGACTTTTTCTAAAAACTGGGTTTTTCCCAGATTAAAAATTGCTAAAAAATTTAGCAGGGTCCTATTAGAATTACTGTGAAATTCGGTGGGCCAATTCGTCAAGAGTACGGCGGAACCGCGGCAGAAGCATGCCTTCTGCGGCGGTTCCGCGGCAGTATTATTAAATTGTCCAATACCTTTTGCACAGTAATTCATGTTTTCAGGTGCTGGATTTTCTGGGAATTTTTAATATTTATTCAAGAGTTGAATATTCTGAGTTGTTTTAGAGCTTCGATGTTTCGATCGGATTATCAAATTTCGTCTTTGTGTTTTTCTGGATAACTTTAGAAAATGTTAAAAAGTTCGACCGGATATAAATACCCAACTTTTTCCATGCCGGAAAATATCCAAGTGTTGGATTTTTGTGTGGTTTAAGGACGTTCTAAGTAGTGCAAGTAACGCGATGGTCCCTCTAGAAGACAACAAACCTTAAGTCGATTATGTGACCGTCTTGAACTGCCCTTTGAACCTTCGGGTTTGGGGCAGTACGGCGTGCCACATGTGAGGCGTTGGCTTGACCCTTCTACGGCTGGACCGTTGGTACTGAGGCACGAACTGAATGTTGTTAGACTTATTTCATGTGTTGAGCTGTATCGGGAAAACTTGGGTATTCGACTGTTCGATCGGAAAGTTTAACATTTTCTGTTTATCTGGAATGTGATACAATAATTGGAATTCACAAACAGTTATGAGATAACTGGATGAATGTTATAAATCTAGCGATTTAGTCTCACTTCATATTGAAAAGAGTTTTCGATAATGGGACTAAAATGCGGGGTTTATAAGTGTTAGGCATGCGATGTCTAAAGAGGTTGCGGATTCCAATTGTTGTAGTTTTACACTTTCTTTTCTGTGACCGTAAGTGTAATATGTGAATCGCCGGTTTCGTTGCTATATGTCAACGACAATTGGGATGCGCATATTTACTTACGTTGATGACATGTGATGTTATGTGTTGCTGGATATGTTATATTGGATTGTCGTGTTTGAATAGCCGGGGGTTTTTATGTGAGATGAGTGTTTTTCATTTTCATTCATGTAAAAACTTGTATGTAATATTCTTTGATTTGGGGCACTTCCAGGTTGCGGAAGTTGTCACCTTTTGTATATTATTTACTTTTCCGCATTAGGATAGACCCAAGGAGGGGAGCACAAGTAACCGGGTTCTGGGGTCCAGTGGGAGACCATCTCGAGGAGTCGAGTCCGGGTCTCCTAACCCTAGAATTAGTAGGGTTGCTTGCCGCTCTCGTAGGGGTCTAGGGGTGTGGATTTGGCTATTCATCACGACCGTGGAATCCGTGTTTTATACTGGCTCGTATTGAAAACACGGACGTCCTAGTATATCCAATGTTTCATATGTTTCTTTTGCTGCGATATCTGTGATGTGATCATGTGATGTTCTGTAATAGATACAGTATATAGTATATATGATATATTATATAGACGTTACTTATGTCTTGCACCCGCACTAACCCTGCCCTGCTCTGTCGTTAGTTACCTAACCTAACGGTGCACGAGGGGACATCGAGGCGAATGCGGATGGCATAAGTGTACGTCGTATTTATCTGTGATGTTTAGGTACTTAAATGATGGGACTTCATTAATGTGATTAATGAAAGAAAAGAAACCTAAGATGTTGTAGAATCAAATTTTAAATAAAACAGGTAGCTACAGTTCTTGCTTTGCATAGCGGTATATATGATATACCCTGCACCTTATTCGATGAGGAAAGGACCGAGATCCCTTCACCGGGAGTGACTCCTTTAGCAATAACTGGCAGATGCTACATACTCGGTCTGTTTTTGATTGCTTCTATAGTTTCTGCTTTGCGAAGTGATATATATGATATATCCCGCACCTCATTCGACGAGGAAAGGGCCGACGATCCCTTCACCGGGAGTGACCCCTTTAGCAAAACTAGAAAAGCCTCAAAATCACTCCATTTCAAAACTTCATTTGATTCTACAACGATATCAAGTTCAATACGCAATAGGTTTTCAGAAAAACCTGTCGTAGCCCTCCGTCATTTCAGATAAGAACTGTTTAGTATTCCTGCTGCGTTTGTTGGCCTTTGTCAAGGCGTAGTGTGCGGTAGCTGAATAGTGATTATCTGCTTATGCATATGATGCAGATTGTTTCAGGGTAGTCGTACGACCTTGTTGGCCTTTGTCAAGGGCCGTGCGGGTGGGTTTGATTCAATCAAGAAATGACGGGTTGAACTTGACTAGCATGCTATGATTTGTTGGTCTTTGTCAAGGTCATGGGACGCTAGGGGCAAAATATTATCGGGAATTTCAAGTGTTGAAATTTACAATGAGATTGCATACCTTCTATGAGATAGTTGGATCCCGATACCCACTGCGAGTAAGAGTTACTCCTGGGAGAGTTTTACACATTGCAATTAGCTGATCAAGTAGGTGTCTAGAAAGGTGTCAACGGGGTTACGCCTCTGGGAAAACGAGGTTTACATTAATTAAGTTCGTGCGAAAGCACGGGGGACCTCCCTCAAAGTACCGACACTGGCCTGGCTGAAAGATTGGCGAACTTGTAGTGTGTAATTAATCCCGGCTAATCTTTCCTTTTAGGGTTTGGAGGAAGATTTGATAAAAAGCAGTGGGAGCCATCCTGATTAGATAAGATAATAACCAATCTGATCTTGCACGAGCATACGCTAAAGTGTTTTCTTCTCTCTCTCTCCAGGTAGCGACCATTTCATGCCCTAATAAAGATAATAATATGGATGTATTGACCGAACCCGAATGTTATACTGTGCTGGGGAACGTTGGTTCCGTTCTTTCCTATAAGAGTTATAGGACTGAACAGGATATAGGGGAATACCAGGATTCCCATGCCACCCGATTGAAGAAAGTACATGATGATGCATTTTCTTCGGGTGTGTTCGTTACAGAGAACTGTTTCTCCATTTGCTCCACGTCCTGGGTATTAGATACCGGATCAGGATCCCATATATGTAATTAGTTACATAGGCTTAGGAAAGGTAAAGAACTTGGAGAAGGTGATAAAGACATTAGAGTTGGAAATGGTGCAATTGTTGCAGCTAAGACTGTCGGGGAATATCACCTTGAATTACCAACTGGTATTACATTGGTTCTGAACGAATGCTATTACATGCCGAACCTGATATGCAACATTATATCGGTTTCTTTATTGAGTAAAGAGGGATATAATTTTGTATTACAGGATAATGTTATGAACATTTTCCGTAACCAAAAGTTTGTTGGATCAGGCACGTTGTGCAATGGCATTTATGTTCTAAACCAATCAACAGTTCTGAGCATAACAAACACACACAAGAGGAAGAGTTCTGAACTGAACGAATCCTTCTTGTTGCATTGTAGACTGGGTCACATCAATGCGACACGACTAGCTAAGTTGCATAAGGATGGATATTTAAATCCGTTTGAATTTTCATCTTATGACACTTGCCAGTCATGTCTCAAAGGCAAGATGACCAAAACTCCGTTTACGGGACACGGAGAAAGAGTTATTGAACTCTTAGGACTGATACATAGTGATATATGCGGTCCTATGTCTACACATGCCAGGGATGGTTCTTCGTACTTCATTACATTCACTGACGATCTCTCTAGGTTCGGGTATGTGTTCCTAATGAAACACAAATCAGAAGCTTTTGAGAAATTTAGAGAATATAAACAAGAAGTCGAGAACCAAACCGGAAAAAGTATTAAAATCCTTCGATCTGATCGAGGAGGTGAATACTTGAGCAATGAATTCCTGGACTTCCTAAAAGAGAATGGGATTCTCTCTCAGCTGACTCCTCCATATACACCACAGCATAACGGTGTATCAGAACGGAGGAACCGCACCCTATTAGATATGGTGCGCTCTATGATGAGCCCGTACGAGTATAGGATTTCATTGCACAGGCTATCCACATGACCAGGGGAACGTCGGGTTTCAACAGTGGCTCTGTGAAACCCGGGGCTTCCAGATTATCTGTATTGTTCTGTGATGCTTATTACATTTCTGTGATGTTGCATTTTATCATGCATTGAGCGAATATTATATATTGATATATATACTAGTAGATGTTTGTTAGTTGTATGTATGCCCTAGAGGCCAGTATTGTACAGATGATGTATATTATATTGGATGCTTGGACATATATAGAGATGACTTTCTTGCTCGATATGATAGTATGCTATCCGGTTACTCTTTATCTTAACATGTACACTTGTCTCTTTAAACTGTTTTATAGTTACATGTTGATAAAGCCCTTAGGATGTGTACTTGACTACCTGGACTATGATGCAGATCATACTAGTGGGGACATGGTAGTCTATAAGTACATCCTTCAAGGTCCCTAGTCGTGGGTATATCGAGACAGGGCATCGATATACCAGTGTAGACTAGCGTATACGCTTCTCGACCCATGAGATGGGCGATGAATGATCCCATATCCATTGGTGTTTGACATCAGAGATGGTATACGGGTGCTTAGTGGAGACTGGGTACACTGGACGGACTCGCCGAGAACTCCCAGATGGTATTATACCTCACGTCAGATGGCAGTTCTCAGGTGACACTTGTACAGGTTAGTCTGTAGACCCGAGATCGTCATAGAGTCTTGTGTGATTCCCACTGTGCTTTGATCTCCACCTTACCACGTCCATGAGGGCGTGCAAAACGGTGGTCTTTGGGTACAGTCCCGAGTCACATGGAGGCAATGAGCGATGGAGGGGTTTCGTCTCTCCCGGTATTGGGGGTTGATGTTGCGCTGTGCTCGATTGGCCGTAACAGAGAAGTCCCTGGCCAGGGCTGATCAGAGATTTGCTGGTAAGTGTTACCAGTAGTTTCTCGACCCGTTATGAGCCTCACATCGGCACGACTTATCGGTTATTGGGGTCTGACGTATACCACCCCTAGACTTGATATGCGACATATCAGACGAACAGATCGGACTGTACGGTAAGTGTTACTGGTTGGATTCACAGGAGTGTGAGCGGGCTAGCTCGTCGATCTTCTGATCGCTCAATACCCGGGTGGCCGTTACGTTTAGCAGACCGCTTGCGGCTTGTAGGTGCTTGATATGATCATCATCTGCTACCGGCGTATTGACGAGTCTTTAGAGTCCTACACAGAGGTTTCCTGGCTCAAGCGAAACGAAATAGGAGCGCGTATGAGATATGTGCAGGAGCGAGAATAATGTGTGTATGTGATACCGTATTTCATTCTCGCGATGAATGTGTCGATTGGTTATATGCGATATAACCTAGATATCGAATCAAGGATTGATTCGATAAGCCGATACATAGGATACTATTCGGTTATATGCGATATGACCGGATCGTTAAATCAAGTGTTGATTTAATGATTTAATGTATAATTATATATTTGATATATTACTTTGCATTAACTAGTATTGGTTCATTTTAAAAGGATTTTCTCACTTGATGCACATTGTATATGTGATATTTTTTTGGTGCACTTGTTTGTATCATGTTTGATGATACTTCCTCACTTGGGTTTGTGTAAAGATTAAACCATGGTTACATGTATAGTGGTTAGGGTTTTGATTATTTACTTAGTTATTTATTTATTTATTCATTTTGGATATTATTAAGAATGGTGGCTTATTTTGTTTCTAAGTTGAAGCTTCTTGAAGCTTTGACAAAGTCCACCATCCTTATCTCATCCTTAACCCTAACCATTCCTACTAACCTTAGTTTAATTTCTACACTTGACCATGGTCATGATATGATAAGTATTCATATTAGTTTCATTTTTAAAAGAACACTTATCATATTCTTTCTTCTTCTTGACCTTCTTCTTCAAGATAGAAAGCTTGATGCCATCAATTGCAACTTGAGATCTAAAGTGAGAAATCCAATTCTAAAGTGAACCCACCTCCTATTTCTTCACCCTCTACCTCTTGCCAAGTTGTTTTGGGAGTTTTCTTCACAAGTTTCACAACTTTGTGAAGTCGGAGCTTGAACTTGTGATCTCTCGACGTAGATCATCTTCGGCACAAAGCCGACGACCTAGTCCGCCCATTTCTCCGATCAAGCCGACGCATGAGTCCGGGATTCGAGATGGACAGTGAGAGGACGCCTACGTGGAGCCAAGGAAGTGGATATCCGGATCTGCAAAGGTTGTAGCTTCTTATCTTTAGTTAAGTTGTTAACTAGATTCCTATTTCGCCTAAATTTCTAGTCGACGATCCGTATTAGGGTTTCTCGGCACCCATAAAATTTGATATTGGCATGGTTGATGCCTTGTGAGACCTCTATAGTGTGCCTAGGAACCCTACAATGTTGTATATATTTTACATCCGCGCTAGTCCAGTCCCCGCTCTGTCGTTAGTTAAGTAACCTAACGGGTGATGACGGGACCCAGTGGCGAATGCGGATGGCATATACGTACATCATTATTTTCGTTCTTTATTGGTGTGATCAATTGATGGGACTGCGTTGATTCGGATCAATGCAAGCTAAACAAACCTATTCTGATGTTGTTGGAACAATTTTTCAAAAAGCTGTTATTGCAAGAACGTTCTCTTTTGTTTTGTACAGTGGTATTCGGTTATGTATATCCAGCACCTCAGTTGACGAGGCAAGGGCCGAGATCCCTTCACCGGGAGTGACCCCTTGGACAGAAGTTTACGTCAGAGCAATAACTTCACTATAGTCGATTACTTTTGCTTTGCATCGTGGTATTCAGTTGGAATATCCTGCACCTCATTCTACGGGGAAAGAGCCGAGATCCCTTCACCGGGAGTGACCTCTTTAGCAAAGGTTTTCGCCACTATATTTTTGTAAAAAGTTATCTGGTTCCTTCAAAGTTATCAAGTTCATTACGTTAAAGGTTTTTCGCCAAAAACCAGCCATAGCCCTTGTAACGTTTTTAAAATCGTTTCGGTGAAATTTCGGAAAAATCGGTAAAATAAGGGGGTTTTCTGTAAAAAGTTAAAATACAAATATCTTTATTTTAAATTAAATATACATATTCTAGCTATGCAATTGTTAGTATTTAGTGTTTATTAAGCCACTGGTGAAATTTCAAATTTTTTGAAAATTTTTCCGAAATTAATTATTTTAATATTATTTTAAGCCGTCACTAATACATTTAATTAGGGAAAATTACAAATTGGAATGAGTTGAAACAAATTTTTTGCATCATAACACATTAAACAAAATTTTATCATGTGGTTTTTGAAATGAAATGGTTTTCCAAAACGGTGTTAGAAAATATCGAAGAAAAAGGCTTAAATAATGAATTAGTGTTAATGGAAATGGGGGTATAATATTTATCTTCTAGTTTTTCCCACTTGCACTCACACACACCGTATTTTTACCTCATAGCCGAGCCCCCCTTTGACAGCCCAACATCTTGGGCGTCTCATCTCACAAAAACAAAGAAAAGAAAACATAAGAAAGAAAGAAATTGGTAAAAGGAGTTTAGGCTTTGACCTTGGTGGACTTGGACTTTCCCCACTTGACTTTTCACCTCCTCATACACTCCCACACTTCCCCACCTCACCTGGCCAAGCCTCCCTCTACAGCAGCCCCAATTTCCCCTCTCAATCCCTCATCAAAACCCTCACAAAATGCATCAAAAATCCACCGAAAAATCCCACAAAATCAAAATCTAACTCCTACCCATTATTTCTTTGCCCAAGCTAGCATGGATCTTGGAGGAAATTTGGCATTTTGGAGACTATGATCTTCATGTTGATCTCTTGATCATGAGGTATAAAGATTCATCCATATTTGTTAGTTGTTAATTGAATGTTTAAATCAAGCTTAATTTGGTGTTTTAAAAAATAAAGGGGTTTGGAATTCAAGTTTGAAATTTCAAGTGGATGGTTTTGAATGAAGATTAGGGTTTGATTATTGGATTATGGTTATGATGGGTAGATTAACATGTAATTGCTTGCTAAATCAAATTAAATTGCTAGTTTGCATTTTTGTTTATTTAAATTGTGATAATTATATAAATTGTAAACTAGGTTTTTAAAATAATTATATTTTGGTGAGATAAAATTCTAATTAAGGTTCCATGTCATTATAAATATTATATTGAGTGGTTTAATGCTTTTAGTTCATGAAAATACAAGCTAAATTGTTATTTGTGCATTTTTGCTATAAAATTGTTAAAATTTGGGTATATTGTAAACTAGAATTTTGGGGTTAATGAAATTTATTGGGATTAAATTATGGAAATTGTTTTTATGACTTATTTAAGATATTTAATAAGTATTATGGCCTCTAAATTTGTTCAAACGTCGAGTTTTGTACTAAAACGGGTAATTTTTGCTTGCTAGATTTTCGGAAAAATGGCTTTTAAGGTGAATTTGGGGTTTTTGTGAATTTTAACCTATTTTATATTATAATTAGTGTTCGTGAATGCGCAAATGAGAGTGTTTGGGTTTTTCTCGATAGTTTGACGTTTGTACATCGACATCGAGGGTTGGTTTGGCTATTCTTGCATGCGTAGGCGATAGGTTTTGACCTATGCGTGATGCGCGTGCCGATTTGATTTTCGTATGCCGTTTCGATTTCAAATTTGGTTTTAATGCGATACGGTGCGTTATGATATGTAGGTACCCCATGTGGACTTCGAGACAACAAGCAAGCGCGTGGCGACGTTAGCACCGGCGAACGAGGACCATGTGAGTAGATTTAGATCTACAGGGAGAAGTCGGGTGGATGGCGTATAGCACCCCCGCAGTTCATGGTGATGTATACGAATACGTATACACACATATATTTTGATTATATATATTATGTTGATATGAGACTTGATGATAAAGGTAGATTCTAGGTGTTCATGGATTAGTTTAGTGTTAGTTGCGAAACCCTAGAGTAGTTGTTACACCCACACACGCACACATACACATGCATACATCTATGTTATTACCTGTGCGTATATGGGGATATGTGTTATGTGTTCACCTGGGTATGGGACTAGGTGTTCATATACTGGATTTGCGGATGATACTTGGGATTGAGATGAGTTGATGAGATTTGAGTTGAGGTCGTGAGATCGGTGATATGGCAGGATTCGTACTTGAGATACGTCCTGATGTTATAGCGGATCTTTGGATGACGATGCCATGTGAATAGTGATTTTAGTAGTGTACTAGACGTAGGTCAGTACCCCAGATGATGATCTTGATAAAGAGGATACCAGATGAACAGTGTGATGAGTATGATATTGACCCGTACCCAGATTTGGGGATGCCGTACGACGGATTTAAGTACAAGCTATATATTGATGATTAATCCGCACTCTTGACTTGGGATGTCTGATTATAGATATGGTATCGGATATGATATTATTGAGGCGGGATCACCGACTAATATATATACAGGTATGTATATGTATCGACTCAGATGTTAGGCGGTTTCCTTACCTGTAGTTCAGCTTGTTAGTTCAGCCGTATAGTTTAGTGTAATTGTTAGACTAGATTAGACTCTTACCTATTTCAAAACTAACGAATCGTGGGTATTTTAAAAGACAGGTCAAGGGATTTTACGGATATTTCAAAAGACGTATCTTTTCTTAAAAACACTGTATCCCTTATTTTCAAAACACCGCGATTCGTGTTATTTCAAAAGGCACTATTGTAGGACTTATATTAGGGTAATGCAGTTTAGTTATCGTTGTGTC
Organism: Agapanthus africanus; assembly: GCA_030015575.1. Classification (NCBI taxonomy): domain Eukaryota; kingdom Viridiplantae; phylum Streptophyta; class Magnoliopsida; order Asparagales; family Amaryllidaceae; genus Agapanthus; species Agapanthus africanus. The sequence goes on along the minus strand of CM057342.1, from coordinate 512,395,437 downwards.
TAGTGTTCAGATCCCGCATATTATTGTTGTTTCTCCGCATCGCATACTTATTGTAATTCATATTTCATTATTGATATCATGCTGTTAGGACACCATCACCATTACCGATGATGCGTATATACCACGTACACTTACTTGCCGGCTCACACACATCTTCATCGGTAATTGCCATGTCACGTACACTTAGAAAATACAATTTCATTGACATAGGTTGTTAGCTAATAGTTTAGACATGATATTAGTGTACTTGCCTTATATGCCAGTTTAGACATTGTAGTTATTACTTGTCACTTCATGCATACTGTTATTCATTGTTATGCCGCATTCATGGATTCTCATGCATATATTCACTATTTTACGTGCTATTGAGGTTTTGGATTCGGATTTCCATGAGATTTTCTGGATTTGGAGGAAAACCGCAAAACTTAAGCAAACTTCTTCTCTCTTTTTAAATAAAAAGCGCGGTTTTCCCATGATGTATGAGTCGTCTACCATGAGTTTGCTGATGGATTTCGAGACCCGATTCGAGGAGACGGATGAACCGTTTCGGGTACATGGTGGACCCGGTAAGGTACCTCGGGGCAAGAAGGTCGTGTTGCTGACGTTGAGCCTGGAAGGGGAGCACTACCGACCGGTGATATTACCCGACGCGTCGGATATCCGGAGGATACCTTCGTAGTCTTGAGATGGATGGTAGGGGCCGGTCTGGACTGACGGCGCCCTAGATATTGAGATTTGATACATTGAGATTTCGAGATATTGAGGTACTGAGATTTGATGATCCAGGTCAGTCCGGGTAGCCGGAGCCTGAGATATTGAGATATCTGGATTTATGTTTTTGTGTCGATGCTAGACACGGTTTATACTGATTTCCTTATGATACCTCATTTTTTTTTTTTAAAATACAGAAATCTCACTGAGTTATGAAAGCAGTTTCTTTAGTACATGTACTCTGTTTTCATGCATTCATACATCATCCATATGATATATTGCTATCTGAGGCACTGACACGAGCACTTGGTATTACTGTTGTTTAGAGGTATACCCTAGCCATTGTTATAGGCTGCTGGTTATATATTTGAGGATATATATTGATCGTATGACCTAGGATTGCGTCATACATGCGATTCCTGTTCGTAGATGTATTCTATTCACGAGTTGGCAACTCACCCCCGTTGTGCCCCAGTTTCTTGCAGGTTTTGCCGTACAGGTTCATTATGGCTTTGCTGGCACTGCTTCTTTCGGGTGATTTGCTAGTAGGTGGATTTATTGTATCATACCCATCAGTATACTTTGTATATATTATTATTCAGTTGTATCTAGAAGTTCCATCAACCAAACATGTATTTATTTTTGAGATAGAGACCAGTGATGTTATTCTTTCGACCTTAGAGTCGCGCGTTATTTTTTTTCCGTGAATTTCTTGTTGTTTTGAGTTCCTTTTGAGTTTTGATCCTCGCCCTTGGCGTTGTATATTATATTGCTTGTGTGGTTGTAACCGTCGATTGACGAAGAGCTAGCTCCCGCTTGGGGATGCCTTTTATTGATTTCGTATACTATTCATGTTGTATCCCGTTTGGGGGCTAGTATTTACGAAGAAGACTCTGCCGAAATTTTCAGTAAATATTTGATGTTTTTAAAAACGCATAATTCGGCTTATGCTATTAAAACTACTTGATTTGAATTGGTTTTCCTTCACTCTACTACTTTTCTTGGTTTGGATTTCTGCATTTTCGGCTTACTTAAATTACGTACGCCTTGAGACGTTTCGTAGTTTAAGTGCTGGTCATGTTCCGTACTTTCGAGACGTGACAAAGTTGGTATCAAAGCGTTAGGTTTTACCTTCGGAGCGTAGGATGACCCTTGGTTGATGGAATAGGTGACTAAAGTAGAGTGACGTACCGTGGGTATGTTCCGCGGCATACTTACGATACGCTACTCCGCTTCGGGAGCCTTAGGATGTATATTTCTTTGTTCAGTATTATATTCATTCATGATCTAGCCTCATCGGTACCAGTTATGGTTTTGCTTCCACGATTACGGGCAGGGAGAGCTACGGCTAGAGTTGCGGTCAGCATGAGCTCGTCACGAACGAGAACTGACCAGGGCATAATTCCGGCGACACACGATTGTGGAGATGTGTCTTTTTATTGTGTTTTCGCGCCATGAGCGTTGGGTGGATTGCTGTATGAGATTACTCAGACATGCAGATCAGCCCCAGAGGATTGAGCCACTGACAGAGGCCAACCAGATTTTGATGACCGTTGGTGTATTGCTTATTCATGATGATTGAGGCACTGTTCAGCGTGCAGACGAGTGAGCCATTCATTGCTGCGAACGACGAGATATCGCCCCAGATGTTGGAGCTATTGCAGTACGGGTTATACTAAGAGATGATAGAAGGTCGCTAGTCACCCGAGGAAGAATGACTAGGACATGTGGTTCGTTCGCCTACCCGATGCGAGGTCATCAGATAGATTGATTCTAGCTAGAGACGACTTCACGCAGAGACGTTGAGAGTCGACAGAGACGATCGAATGTCAGAAACCTATTATTCCAAGTTTAATGTATTCGGAAAGACATGCAGGCAATTCTATGGACCCTCTAGAAGAATGAAACCCTAACTCGACTTAATGACTGTGTGAAAGCCTTTGAACCTTAGGGTTTGCGGCAGTTCCGCGGCGCCATTAGTGAGGCTTGGGGTTTCCTTTCTACGGCTGGACCATCAATGCTGTGGTACATACTCGATACTGTTAAACTGTACCTAAGATGTTGAGCTCTTGGGGGATTATGAGGTTTTGACAAATCGATCGGATGGTTCGACTTCATTCGGATGCCAGGTGGTGAGATGCATTTCTTGGGAGACTCCAGATATGAGGATAGCCGTAGGAGCTCAGTCCATGCAGCCACGACGAGATGAGTCCGAAGCAGTCGACATTAAAGAAAGTGGAGTAAGAGGTTCATACGAGATCTTGATGAGACGACATTCCACTCCGCCGACATCAGAGATGCGATACGCATGCCGAGGCATTGTGCTTGGATATACCTTCCAGAAGGAGTCGCGTTGAGTATGCAGCCGTTCCGGAACAAGAAACAGATATAGTAAAGGACGATGACTCCCGGACGGTTCAGCAGAGACGAAATTTGGGAGAGATCTTGACAGGACCTTTCTGGAATGAATTACGAGAAGACTAGGACCCAGGAGTGGTCATGTTACGCACACCGGCAGGCCAAAGTTCAGGATCGTCAACGAGACATGCTATGAGTGACCACGACAGTTGGCCAGAGATTCTTGGAGGATGTGCTTGAGCAGGACTATTCCGCCATATTTGATTTCTGTATTTTGGGCGGTCTATTTGCATGATTGATTTTGATGATGGAGTTCCATGATATTTGTTTTCATGCGCCATGGTTGCACCTACTGAGTATTTACGATTTTTACACAGTTGTTGCACTTGATATCATTTTTGTGCCTTGGTTTCGCATGTTTATGATTTTAGGGGTTTCATACAGTTGAGTTGATTTTGTGCGTATGCACGCACACGGTTTGGTTTTTGCACTCGGTATAGTTCATATATGCTTGCAGTGCAGTGTTACGTATATTGTGCACTTAGATGCACTAGACTTCAATTTCGATTGTGATACTCGATATTTGTTTTGTGCATCTTGTGCACTTGATTTGATTTTGCGTATGTTCGGCGCTTGATATTGGATTTCATGATTTCGTGCACGATGGATGCACCTGGTTTTGATTTTCGCACATGTTTTGAGAAGCGATTTCGGTGCACACCAGATGCACTAAATCGAGATTCTTCGTGCGTGTCAGACGCACCTGTCCTTGCTGTTAGGCACATATGTTGCCTATGACAGATGTTATGTGCACACCCGATGCACTTAGAGGTTGTTTCTGTGCGCATGTATGGCACATATATGGATTTTGATTTCCGTGCGCACCAGATGCACGTAGTATTCATATGCGTATTTTGGGATTGATTTCTTATAGAGTAGTACGTTTTTATGATATTTGCTATGTGTTTTCGTACTGAGCAGGACTAGTCAGAGGACAGTACCTGAATGTATTTTGCATGCATTGATAGCTATCGAAGGGAATTCCAAAAAGCGAGCTATAGTCTCAGTATTTACCTACGTGTCTGATATGACGCGAAATGTTTAAAACAAGTAAACCCTTCTAAATTGTTTCCCAAAACGGCGGAACGTACATTTCAAACAAAAGGTATATATGTATATAGTTATTTTCTTATGATAGACGTCCGCCACTGTGCAGTGTTATGCGCATTGCACAGCGACTTTAAGAGATTTGGCATGCATTTCCTTCAGATAATTACATATATAGATTTGATATTTACGTGTATAGTTTCGAGTTATATCATATTGGTTTTGGTATTGGATTTGACATTGTGTCATTACCATGACTCCGATGATTGCGGGATGCTTGACGGAGTTTTGATTTTGAGTTATATGCTCATTTTTCATGCGCATGCGCTGCGCTACGATTTGTTTTATCTATTTACGATTTCGGAGCCCCGACGACTTGATGGTTTTGCTTAGATGTTTTAGTATTCGGTGGGAGTTTTAATTTAAATTCGGGGACCGAATTTCTTTAAGGGGGGAAGATTGTAACATTTTTAAAATCGTTTCGGTGAAATTTCGAAAAAATCGGTCAAATAAGAGGGTTTTCTGTAAAAAGTCAAAATATAAATATCTTTATTTTAAAATTAAATATACATATTCTAGCTATGTAATTGCTAGTATTTGGTGTTTATTTAGCCACTGGTGAAATTTCAAATTTTCCAAAATTTTTTCCGAAATTAATTATTTTAATATTACTTTAAGCCGTCACTAATACAATTAATTAGGGAAAATTACAAATTGGAATGAGTTGAAACAAATTTTGTGCATTATAACACATTAAACAAAATTATATCATGTGGTTTTTGAAATGAAATGGTTTTCCAAAACGGTGTTAAAAAATATCGAAGAAAAAGGCTTAAATAGTGAATTAGTGTTAATGGAAATAGGGGTATAATATTTATCTTCTTGTTTTTCCCACTTGAACTCACACACACTACATTTTTACCTCATGGCCGAGTCCCCCCTTGACAGCCCAACATCTTGGGCCTCTCATCTCACAAAAACAAAGAAAAGAAAGAAAGAAATTGGTAAAAGGAGTTTAGGCTTTGATCTTGGTGGACTTGGACTTTCCCCACTTGACTTTTCCCCACCTCACACACTCCCACACTTCCCCACCTCACCTGGCCGAGCCTCCCTCTATAGCAGCCCCAATTTCCCCTCTCAATTCTTCATCAAAACCCTCACAAAATGCATCAAAAATCCACCGAAAAATCCCACAAAATCAAAATCTAACTCCTACCCATTATTTTTTTGCCCAAGCTAGCATGGATCTTGGAGGAAATTTGGCATTTTGGAAGCTATGATCTTCATGTTGATCTCTTGATCATGAGGTATAATGATTCATCCATATTTGTTAGTTGTTAATTGAATGTTTAAATCAAGCTTAATTTGGTGTTTTAAAAAAATAAAAGGGTTTGGAATTCAAGTTTGAAATTTCAAGTGGATGGTTTTGAATGAAGATTAGGGTTTGATTATTGGATTATGGTTATGATGGGTAGATTAACATGTAATTGCTTGCTAAATCAAATTAAGTTGCTAGTTTGCATTTTTGTTGATTTAAATTGTGATAATTATATAAATTGTAAACTAGGTTTTTAAAATAATTATATTTTGGTGAGATAAAATTCTAATTAAGGTTCCATGTCATTATAAATATTATATTGAGTGGTTTAATACTTTTAGTTCATGAAAATCCAAGCTAAATTGTTATTTGTGCATTTTTGCTATAAAATTGTTAAAATTTGGGTATATTGTAAACTAGAACTTTGGGGTTAATGAAATTTATTGGGATTAAATTATGGAAATTGTTTTTATGACTTATTTAAGATATTTAATAAGTATTATGGCCGCTAGATTTGTTCAAACGTCGAGTTTTGTACTAAAACAGGTAATTTTTGCTTGCTAGATTTTCGGAAAAATGGCTTTTAAGGTGAATTTGGGGTTTTTGTGAATTTTAACCTATTTTATATTACAATTAGTGTTCGTGAATGTTCAAATGAGAGTGTTTGGGTTTTTCTCGATGGTTTGACGTTTGTACATCGACATCGAGGGTTGGTTTGGCTATTCTTGCATGCGTAGGCGATAGGTTTTGACCTATGCGTGATGTGCGTGCCGATTTGATTTTCGTATGCCGTTTCGATTTCGAATTTGATTTTAATGCAATACGGTGCGTTATGATATGTAGGTACCCCATGTGGACTTCGAGACGACAAGCAAGCGCGTGGCGACGTCGGCACCGGCGAACGAGGACCAGGTGAGTAGATTTAGATCTACGGGGAGAAGTCGGGTGGATGGCGTATAGCACCCCCGCAGTTCGTGGTGATGTATACGAATACTTATACACACATATATTTTGATTATATATATTATGTTGATATGAGACTTGATGATAAAGGTAGATTCTAGGTGTTCATGGATTCGTTTAGTGTTAGTTGCAAAACCCTAGAGTAGTTGTTACACCCACACACGCGCACATACACATGCATACATCTATGTTATTACCTGTGCGTCTATGGGGATATGTGTTATGTGTTCACCAGGGTATGGGACTAGGTGTTTATATACTGGATTTACGGATGATACTTGGGATTGAGATGAGTCGATGAGATTTGAGTTGAGGCCGTGAGATCGGTGATATGGCAGGATTCGTACTTGAGATACGTCCTGATGTTATAGCGGATCTTTGGATGACGATGCCATATGAATAGTGATTTTAGTAATGTACAAGACGTAGGTCAGTACCCCAGATGATGATCTTGATAAAGAGGATACCAGATGAATAGTGTGATGAGTATGATATTGACCCGTACCCAGATTTGGGGATGCCGTACGACGGATTTACGTACGAGCTATATATTGATGATTGATCCACACTCTTGACTTGGGATGTCTGAATATAGATATGGTATCGGATATGATATTATTGAGGCGGGATCACCGACTAATATATATACAGGTATGTATACGTATCGACTCAGATGTTAGGCGGTTTCCTTACCTGTAGTTCAGCTTGTTAGTTCAGCCGTATAGTTTAGTATAGTTGTTAGACTAGATTAGACTCCTACCTATTTCAAAACTAACGAATCGTGGGTATTTTAAAAGACAGGTCAAGGGATTTTACGGATATTTCAAAAGACGTATCTTTTCTTAAAAACACCGTATCCCTTATTTTCAAAACATCGCGATTCGTGTTATTTTAAAAGGCACTATTGTAGGACTTATATTAGGGTAATGCAGTTTAGTTATCCTTGTGTCTCGTGTTCAGATCCCGCATATTATTGATGTTGCTCCGCATCGCATACTTATTGTAATTCATATTTCATTATTGATATCATGCTGTTAGGACACCATCACCATTACCGATGATGCGTATATACCACATACACTTACTTGCCGGCTCACACACATCTTCATCGGTATTTGCCATGTCACGTACACTTAGAAAATACTATTTCATTGACATAGGTTGTTAGCTAATAGTTTAGATATGATATTAGTGTACTTGCCTTATATGCCAGTTTAGACATTGTAGTTATTACTTGTCACTTCATGCATACTGTTATTCATTGTTATGCCGCATTCATGGATTCTCTTGCATATATTCACTATTTTACGTGCTATTGAGGTTTTGGATTCGGATTTCCATGAGATTTTCTGGATTTGGGGGAAAACCGCAAAACTTATGCAAACTTCTTCTCTCTTTTTAAATAAAAAGCGCGGTTTTCCCATTATGTATGAGTCGTCTACCATGAGTTTGCTGATGGATTTCGAGACCCGATTCGAGGAGACGGATGAACCATTTGGGGTACATGGTGGACCCGGTAAGGTACCCCAGGGCAAGAAGGTCGTGTTGCTGACGTTGAGCCTGGAAGGGGAGCACTACCGACCGGTGATATTACCCGACGCGTCGGATATCCGGAGGATACCTTCGTAGTCTTGAGATGGATGGTAGGGGCCGGTCTGGACTGACGGCGCCCTAAATATTGAGATTTGATACATTGAGATTTCGAGATATTGAGGTACTGAGATTTGATGATCCAGGTCAGTCCGGGTAGCCGGAGCCTGAGATATTGAGATATCTGGATTTATGTTTTTGTGTCGATGCTAGACACGGTTTATACTGATTTCCTTATGATACCTCATTTTTTTTTTAAAAATACAGAAATCTCACTCAGTTATGATTTTCTTTAGTACATGTACTCTGTTTTCATGCATTCATACATCATCCATATGATATATTGCTATCTGAGGCACTGACACGAGCACTTGGTATTACTGTTGTTTAGAGGTATACCCTAGCCATTGTTATTGGCTGCTGGTTATATATTTGAGGATATATATTGATCGTATGACCTAGGATTGCGTCATACATGCGATTCCTGTTCGTAAATGTATTCTATTCACGAGTTGGCAACTCACCCCCGTTGTGCCCCAGTTTCTTGCAGGTTTTGCCGTACAGGTTCATTACGGCTTTGCTGGCACTGCTTCTTTCGGGTGATTTGCTAGTAGGTGGGTTTATTGTATCATACCCATCAGTATACTTTGTATATATTATTTTTCAGTTGTATCTAGAAGTTACATCAACCAAACATGTATTTATTTTTGAGACAGAGACCAGTGATGTTATTCTTTCGACCTTAGAGTCGCGCGTTATTTTTTTTCTGTGGATTTCTTGTTGTTTTGAGTTCCTTTTGAGTTTTGATCCTCGCCCTTGGCGTTGTATATTATATTGCTTGTGTGGTTGTAACCGTCGATTGACGAAGAGCTAGCTCCCGCTTGGGGATGCCTTTTATTGATTTCAAATACTATTCATGTTGTATCCCATTTGGGGGCCAGTATTTACAAAGGAGACTCTGCCGAAATTTTCAGTAAATATTTGATGTTTTTAAAAACGCATAATTCGGATTATGCTATTAAAACTACTTGATTTGAATTGGTTTTCCATCACTCTACTACTTTTCTTGGTTTGGATTTCTGGGTTTTCGGCTTACTTAGATTACGTACGCCTCGAGACGTTTCGTAGTTTAAGTGCCGGTCATGTTCGGTACTTTTGGGACGTGACAGCCCTCCGTCATTTCAGATTTGTATTGCTTAGTATTCGTGCTACGTATGTCGTGCATTGCCGAAGTGGAGTGTTCGGTAGCTCTGTAATGCTTTTCTGTCGCATGGATATGTGGATTGGTTAGGACAGTCGTACAGTTATGTTGGCATTGTCAAGGACTCGTACGGGTGGGTTTAACGCAATCAAGATAATGACGGGTTGAACTTGACTAGGACACTTTGATATGTTGGCATTGTCAAGGTCACTTGGGTCCTAGGGGTAAAACTCACGTCGGGAGTTTCTAACGAAACTGAAACTTGCCAGGCATGCGCATACCTTCTGGAGTGTGATAACGTGAGTGGATTCCATCACGTTATCATGCGATGATAGTTGGATCCCGATTCCCACTGATGAGTTGGTTTACTCCTCGGGTGATCCCGACTAATTCTTCTTTCAGGTTTGGAGGAGAATTTGAGGTTACAGTGGGAGATTTCCTGATTAGATAAATTGATAACCATTCTGATCTAGGTTAGAGTGCATGCTGAGTGTTTCTTTTCTCTCTCTCTTTGGCAGCGACCATGGCCCGACCCTTGACTATGACTCAGTGACCAAGTTGACCGAACCTTCTTAAAACACTGGCTTTTGGTTTGTCTATGTTGCATACCTCATTGCCACTCCTACTTTTACCCTTTTTCTCCAGAACACCCCGTATTACTACGAACGTCCACTTCCATTGGATAAAACCATCGTATGGTTATATACGAACTCGAAAGAACTTGTTCCAGATTCGAGGATGGTTTCTGGCTCTGGAGAAAACGAATAGGACTATTCAGTTGTCTTTTCCTTTTACCTTCTCTCAGGTTGCGAGTGCTCCTTGGATTAGGACGGTACACCTATTACGCTTATTGGATAGTCTTCTTCCAAACCATAGGCAGGTGCCGAACGGTAGGGAATGAAGAAAACCAATTAGCCTAACGAAGGTGTACAGAAGGTATTAAGTTAAGACAAATAAAGGGATTAGTAAGAGGGCAAAGTAAATTGCGACTGCTATTCATGACCAAACCAAATATTTCTTTGCCAATCCTATATGACCTTTGTATTTCTCCAGAACACTCCATACCACTACGAAGATCCACAGTTATTTGGATACTCCATCGTATGGTTATATACGAACTTGAGAGAACTTGTTCCAGTTCGGGGATGGATTCTGGTTCAGGAGAAATAGGAATAAGGTTTATTCAGTTGTCTTTTATCTTTACCTTCTCTCGCGTTGCGAGTGCTCCCAGGATTAGGACAGTACACCTATTATGCTTATTGGATAGTCTTCTTCCAAACCATAGGCTGGTGTCGAACGGTAGGGAAGGAAGAAAACCATTTAGCCTAACGATGATGTACAGAAGGTAACGACTAAAGACATATAAAGGGATTTGGAGAGATGGCAAAGAAATATACGGTTATAGTCATAAATCTGGATAATAGAAGAGGCATTACTAGGAATACCCGGATACCCCTACGAAACATTTCAATGTTTCAGTTTCACTGTGTACTGTTAAAAGAAAACCGATTTCCTAATTAGCCCTTGCTCCAGGGTATGTATTTACCAGGTATGATTCTCACATCTGTATGGTTTTACAGATGATGAGTGGGAGTAAGTTATTGGGAATTAGGTGATTATCCTCATTATATCGGAATTCGTTGTAATTGGTGATATTTGAGGAAATCACCTAGGTAGTTTGCCGGACGGCAAATATTTGGTTTTGAATATCCGCTGTTATGCACCAATTTCAAATTAATATATCTGTATGTCTATTTTTGTAGAGTGAGATATACCTTTTTGAAATTATGTCCATGACATTTACCTATATCAGTGGATGGTTAGGTAAGGAGCATTAAACAGCGGTGTAATTCTTCTTAACCATAAGTACAGTTTTCAACCTACGACACACAGGGAATGAGTTATTAGACTCAAGAGACTTATACAGAGTATTGTATATTGTCCAGTGTCCATTAGGACAGAGGGGTTGGTCCTCGTACTATATTCGGTTTACTTGTGACTTCTCTAGTTTTTAGACATGTGTTTCGTACAAATGCAAGGTCCAAGTTTTGAGAAGTTATAGGTATATGAATAAAGTAGAGAACCAAGCATTGCAAGTATCAGGATTCTTCAAGGTGATCGAAGATGTAGATACTTGTGTACGGTATTCAGTTAATAGTAATGATTAAGAGAACTTGCTTCTCTTTCAGGTTACTCATAATTGGAAGCTCACCTAAGTTGAGTAATGCTGATCGGCCTCTCTCCATTTAGTTGACATGCACTGGAGACAGCTGCATGATTTGAATCTGGTTCCAATTAAATCAGTGCCTCTGTTTCTATATTGGATATAGAATAGTTCATATCTTAACATTGTTAAGATACGGGGAGTTTTTCGGCTTATGCTTAAAACCAGACTCTGGATAACTCAAGGCAGGTTTCTGTAATGGCTGTTTGTGGGTTGACCCGGGCTATGACGAGGGTTGACTTTTTACGATCTGGAAGATCAATAGTGATATTGTTCTTGACTCACCACAGTTTTAATAAAAATGGATTTTTTCAGAAAACAGTAGTGGGAGTATGGTAGAACTGGAAGTGATTCCAGAACCGCAAACGATTACTGAAAATTTGATAAAAACCTATAGATTCAATTTGGTTTGATATTCCATTGGCCACTCCGCAGATATGGTGGGTAACCTCAAGCAACCGAAAGGTACTTCGGTAGCCTCAAGAACGGTGACAGGGAGGTTCTTGTTTACCCAGACTTGCCATTGCTGTTGTTCCAGACTGTGAGACCCGGCAGGAGGATGTGTATAGCGTCGTTCTAGACTAGCTTTAGAAGTGCACGTGTATATGACTCTGCCAGAGGGTTGTCGTAGTCAGTGGGAGCAGCGGAAGCATTGGTGGACAAGTAGCTTATGTCTATTTATGGACTAAAGCAGATATAGCGGAGATAGATCATCTATTTCTGATGTGACAGTCATAGGTTTGACTTCATCAGAATAGAGAATGGATCTGTTAAGAAGGTAGTAGGGTGTGATGTCCTGGTATTTGGATGACATACACAGAATAGGAAGTGAAGTTCCTATACTACGATCGGTTATACTTTGGTCGTCACACAGTGGTTTCTCCACATAGGACTTGGATATTATATCAGACATTCTGGTTACTAGTTCTATGGTTTTAGATCTAGATTTGGGTATTTTCCCAATCTGGGTGTTTAGACAGCATTCTAAAGGTGTTTTAGAATGGACGACTCCTGGCACGGTAGTATACCTGCAGGTGATGGAGACACCCTCTCTAAAGGTGTCTTACAGACTAAAGGGGAGAGGGATGTGCATGATTGGCAGATCACTTGCTTAGGCAATTGAGTCAATCATGAGATGTCATGTACCACACCAGATGTTGTTTTTGCATGAGATGCAGTAAGTTGATATTAATCCTATCCTGGAGAAACATTCGGGAGCAGTTTTAGAACATAAGTGGATGTTCTAGGGATATGATAACGTCAGCCTCATTCGGGAGACAGTTATCATTCCAGGCTTCCAAGGTGACCTGGATGACAGAGTGACTGTCAGAGTTATAGTTTTCTCTTTGACGAGGGGCAGTGTTTTGGACAGGTGATCCAAGGGGACACTGAGGGAGGCATGACGCAGGACACTGATTGAGTTCAGTTGACAATACAGTCTAAGAAGTTTGGATTTGGAGTTCATTTCTGAACTAGGTCCCATCAGATATCCAGACATATTCTAAGACAGGTATTACTCATTTCGGGAGATGGCTTTCTCCGCGAACTTGAGATAAAGAGAGACATAGAAAGAAACCTCAGGGCGGATCCACTCTATGAGGCTATTTCTCGAACACAATAGTTTCGTAAACGGGTTTTATGAGACTGATTAGTAGAGGAGTTGGGTGTTCGGTATCACACGGGCTGTGAGTATGCGACATCGCAATAATTAGCCTTGAGTGCATGTGGGAGATTGTTGGATATAGTGCCCTCAGAGTCAATTATTGGATCACAGGCACGTGATTGCAATGATTGAGGGAGGACCTATGCCGGTAGAACAGTCTTACTCAAGATGATAGTATGCTATCTGGTTTATCTTTATCATCGTATACTGCTTTAGGTGACCTTAGAAGTCACTATTGCACATTGATAGAGCCCTTAGGATTCTTTCTTGACGGCCAGCAGTATGATGGCAATCATATACGTAGGAGCTGGGGTCTATAAGCACATCCTTAAAAGGTCCCTAGTCGTGGGAGTTTTCGAGACAGGGCATCGATACTCCAGAGTAGACTAGTGTATACAGTCGAGACCCCGACGAGGGGCGGTGGCCGGTCTTACAAGCCACTGGTGTCAGTTGGTTCGCCTAAGATGTATACAGGTGCTCAATGGGTTATGAGTTCACCGGACAGGACTCGCCGGGAACATGCTAGTTGGTCTTATACCAGACGTCAGATAGCAGTTCCCTGGTGACATGTGTACAGGTTAGTTCATCGACCTGAGATCATCATTTGTCTCGTGTGAGTTCCTACTGTACTTTGATTACTATCCTACCACGGCTCAAAGGAGTCGTGCAAACAGGTTTTAGTTGGGTACAGTCCCAAGCCACATGAAGACAGTGAGCGGATCTGCAGGGGTTCGTCTCTCTCGGTATTGGGGGTGAGATTGCACTATGTCTAGGAGAGCCATTACACAAAGCCCTCGGCCGAGGCAGGAGATTTACTAGTAGGTATTCCAGTAGTATCTCAAAGTGTTCTGGGCTACACTCTGACATGACTTGTATCGCTTTTGGGGGTCTGACTTTTACGAACCCCCTAGGCCCGCCATGCGATGCTCATAGAAGAACGGACCGGAATGTACGGATATTGTCATTGACAGGCTCGGTAGGGTGTCAAGATGAGTTCGCTCACAGACGTCCCTTTTGGTCAATAGCTGGTAGCCCGTCACGTATGGCTAATACCTCTGACGTGCTAGTGGTTAAATCCACAGCCAAAGTATTGACGAGTCTTTAGAGTCCCCCACAGACAGTTTCTCAAGTTTCGAGCGAAACGCTGTAGAAGCCATATGGAGATATGGCAGGGTTCGATCATATACGTGCGGTATTGCACGGATCATGATCGGACGGATAATACTACCGGGCTTTGGTTTAAGCCGGATCCTAGTATTGTACAGTGTAGATTTTGTCTCATTGCATTTGTATTCGGTCGGAATACAAATGCGGGTATGTATATACAGTCGCGGGGTTTTTCTGTAATTTATTACAGGATCATTTTTTGAAGTTGCCAGTTTGCATTCCGTTTCAGCCAGTTTTCCTTTCTTCCTTTCGTTGGCTGATAATTGATGAAGGGGCTAATTTGCAAATGTGCAAATTAGCAATTGTGGAGGGGTTTATTGTGATAATTCAAAGCATCATTGCCTTTTTCTTTCATAATGGCTAGCATTAATGAGATGTGAATTGATTTGGCTTTGGTGTGACATTAATCTCTCATTATCATCACTTTTCTTATGCTCACCATTATTCTCCTCTTGTGCTCACCTCCCTTGTGTTTTTTCCTTCGTCCATTCAAGAGAATGGCCGGCCACATTATGAGAGAGGGAGAGGTTCATTTTTGTGTGGGAAAAATTATCATATCATATTATGCTTGCTACAAAATCCCAAGCTCATTTTCCAATGTTGTTTCCTCCATCAAAAGGCAACTTCACAACCCCATGAGACAAACATTACTGCACTTAGCCTACAGCATCCTTGGGCACGTCGACTCGCCAACTTCATGCTCGAGTTGCCTCGGTCCAGAGGTGGAAGCCCGTAAAAGAACTCGGCGATGTGGTGCCCGTTCTGACGAGGAGATGAAGATCGGAGATTCCGTGAGGAGATCGGAGTGGAGGCCGAAGACCGAAGGACACGGATCGCTCGGTATAGCTTATATCCCGTCTCTTGTTAGCTAGCATTAGATTAATGGTTACGATCCGGGTTTTAGGATGCGGTAGCGCCGGTTTTCTAGTTGTGAAAAATTTTCGTTCCGGCATTTTGGCCTCGGAAAGACGGCCGGGGCGCTACCGTAGTCTTACACAATGGTCCAGCCGTAGAAGGGTCAAACCAACGCCTCACATATGGCAACGCCGTACTGCCCCAAACCCTAAGCTTTAGAGGCGGTTCAGACGGTCACATAATCAAGTTAAGGTTTGTGTTCTTCTAGAGGGTCCACCGCGTTACTTGCACGACTTAGAACATTCTTAAACTTCGAAAAAATCCAACACTTGGAAATTTTCCGGCAGGGGAAAAAGTGAGTTATTGATATCCGTTCGAACTTTTTAACACGTTCTAAATTTACCCGGAAAAACATAAACGAAGTTAAACTTTCCGATCGAAACAACGAGTTCCTAATACATCCGAGAAAACTCAACACTTGAGTATGATTAAAAATACCCAGAAGCATCAGAAAGTGCCTACGGATGTTACTGTACAAAATAAAACCCTAATGCCCAGAGACGGTCGTGAAACCGCCGCTCAAGCAAGGGTCTTGCTGTGGTTCCGCGGCGCTTTAATGGAATTAGATGGTCGTATTTTACAATTATCCTTAGAATTCCCTGCTTAATTTTCTGCGTATTTTTAATATGAAAAATGTCAACTTTTGAAAAAATTTCCAGAAACTAGGGTTTTACGGGTATTCGGAGTTCGATCGGACTTTAAACTTCGCCTAGACTTCGCCTAAAGCTCTAGCTTGGCTCTGATACCACTGTAGGGTTACTAGGCACTCTCACAAGGGTCTATAAGGCATCAACCATGCCCGATTAAAAATTTAGACGTGCCGAACAACCCTAACCAAGATCTTAGACTAGAGATCAGGCGAAACAAAGCAAGTAAACAACTTTACTTCTAAGAGTTTGGGATTACAACCTTTATAGTCCGGTCCTTCACTTTATAAGCTCCGTGTTGTGGTCCCTTCGCTGCGATCATCAAGTTGCCGGACTCTAGAGAGGCTCCACGAAGAGAAAAATGCAAGCTTGCTTCCGATCTTCGATAACTAAGATGATCAACCTTGAAGTTTCTTTAACACAAGCTCTCACACACTAAATGAAGTGAACACCCTAATCTAAATGGCTAGGATAGATTAGGATGATGAAGTAGGATTTTATCTCTCATTTGTTTTCTTAATCTCACTCATTTTCATCACCTCTCAAAAAGCTAGAAAGCTTTTCAAGCAAAAAGGAAGAAGAAGAAGAAGAAGCCAACTCTTTTGTGATGAATAATGAAAAAATTCAAGTGTAATGTTAGAAATGCAACCATGGTAAAGGTGAGAAGAACTAACCCTTGTAGAGATTGAACTAGGGTTAAAGGGTTGGGTTGGGTTAAACAAATATCTCACAAAATATCATAACAAATATCTTTGCTTAAAACAAAAGCAAAGCTTCTAGAAGCTACAAGAAAGTTTAACCTAAATCAAACCCTAACCATGTTAAATCTCCACTAATCATGTTGCATTTATAACCATAACATGTTACAATATTATATATCACATATACAATATTTATTGTAACAAAATAAAATAATACAATTAACATATATCGCATATATATCAATGTATTACCCGAGTGAGAAAAAGAATCTTTTAGTGAGCTTATATTAGTTAATGTAATTTAATATATCAAATATATAATCATACATTAAATTATCAAATCAACACTTGATCCGATAATCCGGCTATTTCATAAATAACCGACTAATATAATCTGTATTAGTTCATCGAATCAACACTTGATCCGATGACCCGGCTATATCACGTATACCCAGCTGATATCTCATATCGTGAGAATCTAATACGGTATCACATACATGTTTTATTCTCGGTCCCGCACATATCATATATGTGCTCCAACTCCGTTTTGCCTGAGCTAGGAAACTTCTGTGTAGGACTCTAAAGAATCGTCAATACGCCAGTAGTAGGTGATGATCAAATCAAACACCCACAAGCTGCAAGCGGTCAGCTAAACGTAACAGCCACCCAGTTATTGAGCGATCAGAAGTTCAACAAGCAAGCCTGTACATTCTCCGGCGAATCCAATCAGTAACACTCCCGTACAGTCCGGTCTCTCCGTCTGATATGTCGCATATCTCGCCTAGGGGTGGTAAACGTCAACCCCATTAGCTTGATAAGTCGTGTCGATATGAGGTCCATAACAGTTCGAGAAACTACTGATAACACTTACCAGTAAATCTCAGCAACCCTGGCCAGGGATTTCCAGTTATAGCCAATCGAACACAGCGCAACATCAACTCCCTATACCGGGAGAGACGAAACCCCTCCTATCGCTCATTTTCTCCATGTGATTCAGGACTGTACCAAAAAGCCACCTTTTGGCACGCCCACTTGGACGTGGTATAATGGAAATCAAAGCACAGTGGGAATCACACAAGACTCTATGACAATCTCGGGACTACAGACTAACCTGTACCAGTGTCACCAGAGAACTGCCATCTGACGTGAGGTATAATACCATCTGGGAGTTCTCGGCGAGTCCGTCCAGTATACCCAGTCTCTACTGAGCACTCGTATACCTTCTCTAATGTCAAACACCAATGGATATGGGATCATCCGTCGCCCATCATATGGGTCAAGAAGCGCATACGCTAGTCTACTTTGGAGTATCGATGCCCTGTCTCGGTACTCCCACGACTAGGAACATTTGAAGGATGTACTTGGCTACTACACTGTCCCCAATTGTATGATCCGCATCATAGTCCTGGTAGTCAAGTACTCATCCTAAGGGCTTTATCAACATGTAACATAGAGACAATCAGAGTACATGTTAAGATAAAGAGCAACCAGATAGCGTACTATTATGTCGAGCAAGAAAGTGCTTCCTATATATGTCCAAGCATCCACTACAATATACATCATGTGTACTATAATGGCCTCTAAGGCATACATATAGCTAACAGTATCGATGCCCTGTCTCGACACACCCTCGACCAGGAACAGTTATAGGATGTACTCATCAACTACCGTGGCCCCACTAGTATGATCTCATCATAGTCCCAGTAGTCGAGTAAATATCCTAAGGGCTTTATCAACATGTGAGAGTAAGACAGTAAACTAATATAAGTCAATATGTTAAGATAAAGTGAAACCAAATAGCATACTATCATGACTAGAAAGAAAGTCCTCTCTATATTTATCCAAGCATCCATTATAATATACATCATATGTACAACAATGGCCTCTAGGGCATATACATAACTAACAATCTCCCACTTGCACTAAGGCCAGCTGCTGTAGTATCTCATACCTAGCATCCCGAATAATCTCTCAAACTGTATCTGGGGAATGGCCTTTGTGAGTGGATCCGCAGTGTTGTCCTTCGTATAAACTCTCCTGACCTCGATCTCCCGGCGATCAACTATCTCCCTGATCAGGTGATACCGCCTCAGAATATGTCTCGACTTCTGATGGGACCTGGGTTCCTTGGCCAAAGCCACAGATCCATTGTTATCGCAGTACAAAGGTATTGGATGCTCAATGGATGGAACCACACCAAGTTCAGTAATGAACTTCTTTATCCAGACAACCTCTTTGGCAGCATCGTTGGCAGCGATGTATTCAGCCTCCATTATCGAGTCTGCAACGGTATCCTGTTTGGAACTCTTCCAACACACCGCCCCTCCATTTAGGGTAAAGATAAATCCCGAGTGTGACTTAGAGTCATCCTTATCACTTTGGAAGCTCGAATCAGTAAAAGACTCCACTTGGAGTTCTCTGTTACCATACACCAAGAACATCTCTTTAGTCCTTCGCAAGTACTTGAGAATGTTCTTCACAGCTGTCCAGTGACTCTCTCCAGGATCTGCTTGATACCGACTCACTACACTTAGTGAGTATGATACATCAGGTCTGGTACATAGCATCGCATACATGATAGAGCCTACTGCCGAAGCATAAGGTATCCCTTGCACGCGAGCTCTCTCCAAATCAGTCTTGGGAGACATCTCATTGGAGAGAGTGGGTCCAGAGATCGTGGATTGGTTCCCACGCTTGGATATTCCATACTAAACCTCTTTAGTATGGTATCAATGTACCTGGATTGGGACAATCCCAGTATCCGTTTAGATCTATCTCTATAGATCATGATTCCCAATATGCAGGAGGCATCACCTAGATCTTTCATTGAGAATCTTTGTAATAAGAAGAGCTTGACTGATTGCAGCATAGGAACATCATTTCCTATCAAGAGTATGTCATCGACGTACAATACGAGGAAGACAACCTTACTCTCTGCAACCTTCTTATAGATACAAGGTTCATCTATGTTTTTGATGAAGTCAAACTCTTTGACTACAACATCAAAGCAGATGTTCCAACTCCGCGATGCTTGCTTTAACCCATAGATGGATTTAAGCAGCTTGCACACCTTTCCGCTGCTCCCACTATCTACGAAGCCCTCTGGCTGAGTCATGTACACGCACTCTTCTAAATCACCGTTTAGAAAGGCGGTCTGAACATCCATTTGCCAGATTTCATAGTCATGGTATGCAGCAATGGTAAGTAAGATCCAGATGGACTTAAGCATAGACACTGGAGAAAAGGTTTCGTCATAATTCACACCTGGTCGTTGACGAAAACCCTTTGCAACAAGTCTAGCTGTGAAAGTCTCAACTTTTCCATCTACACCAATTTTCTTCTTAAAGATCCATTTGCTCCCAATGGGTTTTACCCCTTCAGGAGCAACTTCCAAAGTCCATACTTTGTTGGTGTACATAGATTCCATCTCAGATCGCATTGCATCCAGCCATTTCATAGAGTCACCACTCGTGATGGCCTGCTCGAAACTAGTCGGGTCATCATCTTCCATGATGCAATCCTCGCTCCCACCATCAATAAGAAAACCGTAGTATCTCTCAGGTGGATGAGAAACCCTGCTAGATCGGCGGAGAGGCTGGGGTACGTCGGGTACTACTGAATCTTCTGGTTCCATCTAATCATCTGTCGTAGTTTGTTATACTGGAACTTCTTCCAGTTCTACCTCAGAGCCACTAATCTCTTTTGCAAGAAATTCCTTTTCTAAAAAGGTGGCGTGCTGAGAAACAAACACCTTTTGTTCCTCGGTGTGGTAGAAGATATACCATTGCGAATGTTTGGGATATCCAATAAACTTACAAAGAATAGAGCTTGCCCCAAGCTTGTCCGGATTTTGTGTTTTCACATAGCCGGACAACCCCATGTCCTAACATAATTAAGATATGGTCTCTTTCCTTTCCATATCTCATATATAGTGGTTGGCACAGATTTGGTGGGAACCATATTCAATAGGTTTGCAGCTGTCTCCAATGCATATCCCTAGAAGGAAATAGGTAACTCAGCTGTACTCATCATAGAGCGTACCATATTTAATAGGGTGCGATTCCTCCGCTCCGATACACCGTTATGCTGTGGTGTATAAGGAGGAGTAAGCTGAGAGAGAATCCTATTCTCTTTTAGATAATCTAGAAACTCATTGCTTAAGTATTCACCTCCTCGATCAGATCGAAGGATCTTAATACTTTTGCCCGTTTGGTTCTCTATTTTGTGGTTATATTCTCTGAATTTCTCAAAAGCTTCAGACTTGTGTTTTATCAGGAACACACGTCCGTATCTTGAGAGATCGTCAGTGAACGTAATGAAGTAGGAAGAACCGTTCCTTGCATGTGTAGAAATGGGACCGCATACATCACTATGTACCAGTCCTAAGAGTTCCGTAACTCTTTCTCCGTGTCCACTAAACGGAGTCTTGGTCATTTTGCCTTTGAGACATGAATGGCAAGTATCATAAGATGATAATTCGAACGGATTCAAATATCCATCCTTATGTAACTTAGCTAGCCGTGTCACATTGATATGACCAAGTCTACAATGCCATAAGTAGGATTCGTTCATTTCTGAATTTTTCCTCTTGTGTGTGTTTTGTATATTAAGGACTGTATTTTGATTGAGAACGTATATACCATTATGTAACGAGCCTGATCCAATCAACTTTTGATTCAGGAATATGTTCATAACATTATCCTGTACTACAAAATTATATCCATCTTTACTTAATAAAGAAATTGATATAATGTTGCACATCATGTTCGGTATATAATAGCACTCGTTCAGAATCATTGTATTACTACTTGGTAATACAAGGTGATATTCGCCAACTGCTTCAGCTGCAATACTTGCACCATTCTTTACTTGTACGAAATGATCACCTTTTCCCAGTTCTCTACCTTTACGTAGCCCACGTAACAATTTACATATGTGGGATCCCGATCCGGTATCTAATACCCAAGACGTAGGGTGAACTGAGAAACAGTTCTCAATAACTAAGATACCCAAAGAAGATGCATCAGCATGCTTGCTCTTCCTTTGGGCGGCGTGAGAATCCAGATATTCTTCTGTTTCCTGTTTAGTCTTATAACTCTTATAAGAAAGAACGGGACCAATGTTCCCCTGCTCAGTATAATAAGCGGGTTCAGTCAACAAATCCATATTATTATCTTGATTAAGTCCTGACATAGTCGCTACCGGGGGAGAGAGAGAGAGAGAGAGAGAGAAGGAAACACTTTAGCGTATGGTCTTGCAAGATTAGATTGGTTATTATCTTATCTAATCAGGATGTCTCCCACTGTTTTTATCAAATTTTCCTTCAAACCCTAAAAGGAAAGATTAGCCGGGATTAATCACACCCTACAATTTCGTCAATCTTTCAGCCAGATCAGTGTTGGTACTTGAGGGAGGTTCCCCGTGCTTTCGCATGGACCTAATTAAAATAAACCTCGTCTTCCCAGATGCTTAACCCCGTTAACACCTTTCTAGACACCTACTTGATCGGCTAATTACCCTGTGTAAAATTCTCTCAGGAGTAACTCTTACTCGTCGTGGGTATCAGGATCCATCTATCTCATATAAGGTATGCAATCTCATTGCAAATTTCAACACTTGAAATTCCCGATAATACTTTTACCCCTAGCGTCCTATGACCTTGACGCAGGCCAACAAACTACAGTCCGCTAGTCAAGTTCAACCCGTACATTTCTTGATTGAATTAAACCTACCCGCACGACCCTTGACGCAGGCCAACAAAGTCGTACGACTACCCTAATCTAATCACATCTCATGTTTGCAGATAAGTACTAGTTAGCTACCGCACACTACGTCTTGACGCTGGCCAACAAACGTAGCACGAATACTAAGAAATATCTATCTGAAATGACGGAAGGCTACGCAGGTTTCTCAGAAAACCATGAGCGTAATGAACTTGATATCGTCGTAGAATCGAGTGATTTTGAAAAGGTGTGTTTTTGAGGCTTTTCTAGTTTCGCTAAAGAGGTCACTCCCGGTGAAGGGATCTCGGCTCTTTCCCCATCGAATAAGGTGCAGGGTATATCATATAAACCGCTATGCAAAGCAAAAACTATAGAAGCTGTCAAAAACTAAACTGTGAGTTTGTAGTATCTGCCAGTTTTGCTAAAGAGGTCACTCCCGGTGAAGGGATCTCGGCTCTTTCCTCATCGAATAAGGTGCAGGATATATCATATATACCGCTATGCGAAGCAAAACTGTAGCTACCCTTTTTATAAAGTTTTGATTCTACAACATCTTTGAAGTTTCTTTTCTTTTATTAATCTCATTAATAAAATCCCATCAATTAATGCTTCCTAAGCATCACAGAAGAAACGAAGGCAGTAATATTTATATATCAACATATATATAAAGTATAAGCATTCGTCTCAGGCAGTAATATGATCTCATCACAGAACATTGTAGCAGAAGATAACATATGAAATATTGGATATACTAGGACGTCCGTGTTTTATTTCGAGCCTGTATAAAACACGGATTCCACAGTCGCGATGAATAGCCAAACCCACATCCCTAGACCCCTACGAGAGCGGCAAACAACACTGCCAATTCTAGGGTTAGGAGACCCGGTCTCGACTCCTCGAGATGGCCTCCCATTGAACCCCAGAACCCGGTTACTTGTGCTCCCCTCCTTGGGTCTACCTAATGCGGAAAAGTAAATAATATACAAAGGTGACATCAACCTCATCCCGGAAGTGCCCCAATAAAAGAATATTACATACAAATGAATTTTACATGAATGAAAATAAAAACTCTCATCTCACATAAAACCCCTGGCTATTCAGAACACGACGATCCAATACAACATATCACAGCAACACATAATATCTCATATCATCAACGTAAGCAAGTATGCGTATCCCGATTGTCGTTGATATATAGCAACGAAGCCGGCGATACACTACATACTACGCTTACGGTCACAGAAAAGAAAGTGTAAAACTACAACATTTGGAATCCACAATCACTTCAGACATCGTAAATCCGAAATATCACATACTTCGCATTTCATGCCTAACTATATGAATTCCACATATTGTATCACATTCCAGATAAATAGATAATATTAAACTTTCCGATCGAATAATCAAATACCCAATGTTTCCCAAATAGCTCAACACTTGAGCTGAGTTCAAAAAATCCCAGAACATGTCACAGCCCCAATGGTCCAGCCGTAGAAGGGTCAAACCAACACCTCACATGTGGCAACGCCGTACTGCCCCAAATCCTAAGGTTTAGAGGCAGTTTAGACGGTCACATAATCGAGTTAAAGTTTGTGTTCTTCTAGAGAGTCCACAGATATACTTGCATGTTTTTCTGTAAGTTTTATACCCGGAAAAATTCCAACACTTGAAAGTTTTTCGTGTCGGGAAAAAAAGAATTATTGATATCTGTTCGAACATTTTAATACTTTCTAAATTATCCGGAAAACTAAACGAAATTAAACTTTCCAATCGAATCAACGAATACAAAGGATCTCCAGAAAACTCAAACTTGAGTAATAGTAAAAATACCCAGAAGCATATACAAATACCTACGGATATACCCTTCAAATACGTGTCCCCAATTCCCAATTATAGTTGCGGAACCGCCACGACAAGCATGTTCTTGCCGCGGTTCCGCAGCACTTTGAGAGACTTGGGGGCTCATATTTCATGGTTATCCTTAGAATTCCCTGCTGATTTTTTTGAGTATTTTTAATACAGAAAAAAAAAACTTTTTAGAAAATTTCCAGAGAGGGGGTTAAGTTCGATGTTTCGGGGTTCTATCGGAGTTTTAACTTCGTATACACGTTGCCTAATGCTCTAGCTAGGCTCTGATACCACTGTAGGGTTCGTAGGCACTCTTACAAAGGTCTATAAAGCATTAACCATGGCCGATTTAAAATTTAGACGAGCCGAAAAACCCAAAGCGAGGATATTTGCTAGATTATTAGGGTTAAACATGCAAGTAAACATCTTTACAACTAAGAGAGAGGGATTACAACCTTTGTAGTCCGCTCCTTCGCTTCATAAGCTTCGAGTAGAAGTCCCTTCACCGCGATCCATGATCTCCTGGACTCAAGAGAGGCTCCACAACCCGAATGATCCATGCTTGCTTGTAGTCTTCCTTTTCAAAGATGATCTACCTTGAGGTTTCTTTAACTTAAGCTCTCACTCACTAATGAGGTGAACACCCTAATCTAATTGGCTAGATTAGATGAGGATGATGAAGTAGGATTTATGCTCTCTTTTAATATCAAATTCTCACACTAATCCATCACAAAATAAAAACCTAGAAAGCTTTTGTGAGCTCAAGGAGGAAGAAGAAGAATGAATTCCTTTTGTGATGAATAAGGAAAAGATTATTATGATTATAAATGCAACCATGGTCAAAGATGAAGAGGCTAACCAATGTAGAGACTTAACTAGGGTTAAGGGTATGGTTTGGGTCAAAGAAATATCTAGCAAAATATCAACTATAATATCTTTGCTAGAAACAAAGTAAAACCTTCTAGAAGCATCATGAAAGAGCTAACCCAAATCAAACCCTAACCATGTTTAATCTCCACTAAACATGTTGCATTAGTAATCATAACATGTTACAATATTATATATCACATATATAATATATATTTGTAACAAAAGAAAATAATACGATTAACATATATCGCATATATATCAATGTATTATCCGGTGAGAAAATGAATCAATAAAGTGAGCCAATATTAGATAATGTAATGCAATATATCACATATATAATTATACATTAACTTATCGAATCAACACTTGATCCGACAGTCCGGCTATATCGCATATAACCGACTAATATATCATGTACCGATTCATCGCATCAACACTTGATCTGATGACCCGGCTCATATCAAAATATCGCGAGAATATAATACGGTACCTCATATCGCATTATCCTCGGTCATGCACATATCACATATCCGCCCCTACTCCGTTTTGCCTGAGTCAAGAAACCTTTGTATAGGACTCTAAAGAATCGTCAATACGCCGGCAGTACGTGATGATCATATCAAACATCCACAAGCTGGAAGTGGTCAGCTAAACGTAACAGCCACCCAGGTATTGAGCGATCAGAAGATCAACAAGCAAGCCTGTACATTCTTCAGTGAGTCCAATCAGTAACACTCCCGTACAGTCCGGTCTCTTCATCTGATATGTCGCATATCTAGTCTATCGGTGGTATACGTCAGACCCTAGTAACCGATAAGTCGTGTCGATATGAGGCTCATAACAGGTCGTGAACCTACTGATAACATTTACCAGAAGTACTCAATATTCGCCCTGGCCAAGGACTTCCAGTTATAGCCAATCGAACACAGCAAAACATCAACTCCCTATACCGGGAGAGACGAATCCCCTCCTATCGCTCACTGCCTCCATGTAATTCGGGACCGTACCCAAAAGCCACCGTTTTGCATTCCCTCTTGGATGTGGTAAGGTGTAAATCAAAGCACAGTAGGAATCACACAAGACTCTATGACGATCTCGGGTCTACAGACTAACCTGTACCAGTGTCACCGGAGAACTGCCATCTGACGTGAGGTATAATACCATCTGGGAGTTCTCGGTGAGTTCGTCCAGTATATCCAGTCTCCACTGAGCACCCATACACCATCCTTGATGTCAAACACTGATGGATATGGGATCATCCATCACCCATTATATGGGTCAAGATGCGTATACGCTAGTCTACACTGGTGTATCGATGCCCTGTCTCGACATACCCTCGACCAGGAACAGTTATAGGATGTACTCATCGACTACCGTGGCCCCACTAGTATGATCTCATCATAGTCCCAGTAGTCGAGTACATATTCTAAGGGCTTTATCAGCATGTGAGAGTAAGACAGTAAACTAATATAAGTCAACATGTTAAGATAAAGTGAAACCAAATAGCATACTATCATGACGAGCAAGAAAGTCCTCTCTATATATATCCAAGCATCCATTATAATATACATCATATGTACAACAATGGCCTCTAGGGCATATACATAACTAACAAGCTCACCCCACCCCCCTCTTTCCCCACTTGGCCGAACCCTAGGGCAGCAGCCCTCCCCAATTCCCCACTTCTTTCCTCACTAAAAGAAAAGAAAAAGAGAATTTAAAAAGAAAACAATAAAGAAAAAGGAAGTATGGTGTTAGATATTTGAAGCATGGGCTTTTTCTTGACTTCACCAACACATCCACACTCTCTCTCCTCCCTTACCTCAAGATGGATGAACCCCATGGCTGCAGCCTCCCCCCCTCCCTCTTATCCTTCTCATTCCACTCCAAAATTCTTTATAAAATGCCTCAAAAATCAATACAAAAATCCTACAAACTCCAAATCCAATCATTACCATTATTCTTTGTTCAAAATTAGCATGGATCATGGAGCTAGAAGCCATTTTGGAGGTCAAGTTTGCAAGTGTGATCTCTTGATTTGTGAGGTATAAATCTTAACCTATGGTTTAATTGTTGGATAATTACTTCAAACTATGTTAATTAAGTGTTTAATTTAAGTTTTAATTGCAAGTTTGAAATTCAAGATTAAGGTTTGGATCACGTTAGGGGTTTTGATCATTGATTATGGTTGTGAGATGTAGTTTGACATCTTAATGTATGCAAAACTTAATCTTGTTGTTAAATTACTAATTGTTACTTGTAAATTGTTCTAATTAAGATATTTTGCAAACTAGGTTTTTAGGATTGATGTAATTAGATGAAATAAAAATTTTGTTATGGTTTGTGTGACTTAATTAAGATATTTAGTGAGTATTGTGGCTACTAGTTTTGTTAAAACATCAAGTTTTGAACTAAAATGGAAGTTGATGCTTACGAGGTTTTTGAAATTAAGCGATTTGAATTAAGTTTGAGGTTTTGTTGGTTAACCACTTATTTCATATAATATTTAGTGTGTTGTGAACGCGCGATTGGTGTGATTGGGTTTTAGGTTTGGGGTTTGCCACGTATTGCGACCCTAGTTGTGGTTTGTGGCGTTGTTGCAAGCACGTTTTGTGCACCAAGTGCGTGCACGTTTAGTTAGTGCGCGTGGTTGACTTGTATTGGTTGTGTCCGCGACTAATTATATTTTTTTTCTCTTATTTACTTGTGTACGTTTCTAGGATCGGGTGCAGAGGCGTCAGATGTGGTGCGGAAATGACAGAGCCGAAATCGGATCAGATTAGCCGAGGCGTCCAGGTAAATAGATGTATATCTATGGGGGATGTCGGGTGGATGGAGTATAGCACCCCCGCAAGTTCGTAGGGTATGATGCGTTTATATATATACATATGTGTTGTTGCGAGATGTCTATACTTAGCAAGAAAGACTTTAGGAGACATGGGTTGGTTTTAGCGTAATTGAAAGAAAGTGATTTTAGTTAGTTTCTTAGTCGCGAACCCTAGAGTAAGGTGGACACACACACACATGCACACACGTGATATGGTTTTAGGAGTATATATTTATATGTATATATATATATATATATATGGATGCATTGGTACACACACACACACACACACACATATACGTATACACGGGTGATGAGGATATTATATGATACTTGGAGATGAGTCGATATGATCGGGCATGATGCCGTGAGATCGATTATGTGATTTAGGTCATGTTATGAGATACGACATGATATTATAGTGGATTGATGGGCGATGTGATTTTATTCACACGCGGATATATGTTTGATGGTATTGGTATGTACTAGACTATAGAACGGTACCCCTGATTCAGGATATTATGATAATGATACCATATGAATAATGAGGTATATGTGATAATTGACCCGTACCCCGATTTTGGGATGTCGTACGATGGATTTTCCCGTACGAAGTATAATTATGATGATTGATCCGCACTCTTGACTCGAGAATGCCGTACTATATATTTTACCGTACGTGACGCTATTGAGGCGGGATCGCCAACTACTAGATATATCGACTCAGAATTTAGGTGGATTTCTTACCCTTTCGACTATTTCTTTAGTTTAGTATTTTAGTTGATTAGGAAGAGGTTGGACCAGGCTCGAGTCATACTTATTTTCATAAACTAATGAATCGTGAGTATTTTCAAAAGACAACACGAGGGATATTACGGATTTTTCAAAGGACGTACCTTTTCTTAAAAACACCGTAGCCCCTATTTTCAAAAAACCACGATTCGTGCTATTTCAAATGCCAAAACTGTATGACTCGTATATATATAAATGTATATATTTATATGTTGCGGTTACTATAACTTTTTCCATATATACATGTTGTTCTTATCGCATTGCATGCTTATACTAGTGATTTCTTTTGTTATTATGAACCCATGTTGTCAGGACACTAGCACCATTACCGATGTTGCGTATGTCTACGAACACTTGCTTGCCGGCTCTCACACATCATCATCGGTAACTGCCATGTCACGTACACTTTAGAGAATATTACTTCACTGATATAACTTGCTAGCTGATAGTTCCAATATATCATTACTATGCTAGTTTAGATATTGCATCCTCTACTTAGATATACATGCACGTGTATATTCATTTGTCATGCAATATTATGGGGCTTTATGCCAGTATTCTCTGTTTATTGACTCTTGATTATGGGATTCGGATTTTCCATGAGATTTCTGGATTTGGAAAAACCGCAAGGATTTATAAACTCATTATCATTTCTAACAAATAGAAATTTGCGGTTTTCTCGTGATATGATATTTGGGATGTCCACCATGGGTTTTCTCGATTCTTGAACGATATCATACACCCGATTTGAGGTAGGGGAGGGACCGTCTGTGGGTGCATGGTGGACCCGGTGCGGTACACCGGGGCAAGAAGATCGTATAGAAAGGTGTTGAGCTCGGCAAGGGAGCTCTACCGACCGGTGATTGTATTAGAAACTCGACGTATATCCGGAAGATACCGTTCGGAGTTATGGGCCGACCCCGATTATTCGGAGCCCGAGATGAGAGAGATGGTTATGGGCCGATCCTGATCATGCGGAGCCCGAGATTTGAGTATTATGTGTCGCTGTTGTACACGGACTTCATGATGTTTTGAGTGCCGATGCTGGGCACTCGGGTTTTGTCATGATTTGTTTGCCATTGCTGGACACACGTTGGATGGTGCATTAATGCATGTCACGCATTGATATATTATTATTCTTGGCATAGACACGAGTACTTTGATATCACACTATTGATATACTGTTACCCTTGTTGTAGTATTGTATAGTTTTATTGTATGACCTAGGAGAGAGTCATACATGCAATTTCTTCTCGGTGATATTTTCTACAAACGAGTTGGCAACTCACCCCCGTTGTGCCACAGTTTCTTGCAGGTTTGGCCGTACATGTTTCGTTGCGGCTTGTTGGCACACTACTTCCTTCCGGGTGATTGCTTTAGTAGGTGGGTTCACTCGCATCGTGACAACCGTCGTACTTTATTTATTTCAGTTGTATCTAATAAACTCCATCAACCAGACTTCTATTATTTGATAGACTTAGAAGACCAATTGTATATTCTTTCGACTTTAGAGTCGCGCGCTTGTATTATTATGATTCTTCGTTAGTTTTATTAAGGATGTTTGTTTTTTCTTTCTGAGTTTTGATCCTCGTCTTTCGGTGTTGTATATTATATTGCTTTCTTGGTGGTTTCTTCCAATTGGCGAAGAGCTAGGTCCCGCTTGGGGATGCCTTTATTCATTACATATGTATATTCCTGTTTGTACCCGTTTGGGGCCAGTATTTACAAAGGAAACTCTGCCGAAATTTTCAGGAAATTCTGATGTTGCTTTTGAATGTTTAATGCGATTTATTTGGTTAAAATCGCTTTCTTTAAATAAGTTTTCCTTAACTATATTTTCTTTTAAATGGTTTAGATTTCTTGGCTTTTGGATTACTTGAATTCGGTGGGGTCCTATTGACTTCACATGATTCAAGTGCCAGTCACATGCTATTTCGGGTCGTGACAAAGTTGGTATCAGAGCGCTAGGTTTAACCTTGGTTCGAGTCTAGGTTTGACTATGCGGAGTCTAGGGCGTATATATATTCGGAACCTAGGCTTGACCTTACGGAACCTAGACTTGGTCGAGGGGGTATTAGACCCGAACTTTCGTCGCATAGGTTGACCTTGGTTGATGGAGTAGGTGACTTAAGTAAAGCGGCGTATCGTGTGTATGATCCGCGGCATACTTACGATACGCTACTCCGCTTAAGAAGCCTTATGATGTACATTTCTTTGCACCGTATTCTTTTCGTTACTTTGATCTATCCTCATCGATGTCGGATGGTGGTTTCTAGTACCACAGTTGCACGGGTAGAGAGAGCTGCGGCTAGAGTTGCGGTCAGTATGAGCTCGTCTTAGACGAGGACTGACCAGGGCGTAATTCCGGTGACACACGATTGTATAGATGTGTTGTTTTATTGTGTTTTTGTGACATGAGCATTTTGATGGATTGTTTTTACTAAGATTTCTCGGACATTCAGATCAACACCAGAGGATTAGGCTACTGCTAGAGGCCGACTAGAATATGATGACCGTTAATGTATCGTTTATTCTTGAGAATTGAAGCATTGTTTATTGTGCAGACAAATGAGCCAGTTGTTGCTGCGACTGCCAAGATATCGTCCCAGATGTTTAAAGCTATTGCAGCACGAGTTTGTACTTAAGGATATGATAGAAGATCGCTGGTCACCCATGAATGAATGACTAGGACATGTGGTTCTTTTGCATACCCCGATGTGAGGTCGTCAGATTGATTGATTTTAGCTAGACGGACTTCACACAGGCACGTTGAGAGTTGATAGAAAACGGATGAATAAAGAGTATTCCTCCGACGATTTGGAAGAGTTTCCGAGAAGGTAATTGACAAGATGCCTACTACAGGATATTTGAGCTGTCGAGTTCGTAGTTTCGGAAGGGAGACTCCAGATATGAGTATTGTCGTTGTAGCGCAGTCCATACAGCTACGAACAGACGAGTCTGAATCTGTCCACATTAGAGAAAAGTGGAGTAAGAGGTTCGTACGAGATTTTGATGAGATGACGTTTAACTCCGTTGACATCAGAGATGCGATATGCATGCAGAGGCATTGAATATGGATATATCTTTTAGAAGAAGTCGTAATGAGTTTGCAGCTGTTCCGGAACAAGAAATGGATTTAGTAAAGGGTGATAACTTCCGGGCAGTTCGGCAGAAACGAGAATTGGGAAAGACCCCGACATAATCTTTCCGGTATACTACACGCGAAGACTTGGACCCAGGATCGGTCGTATCACGAACACCCAGTAGACCAGAGTTCGGCATCATCGACGAAACATGTTATGAGTGACCATGATAGTTGGCCAGAGATTTTAGAGGATGTGCCAGAGTGGAACAGTTTCCGTCATCATTCCATATTGGGCCATTGAGCCGAGGAGTTATGTAACTGGCAATCCGCAGTGAGAAATGAGAGCCTAAGGGCATAAGGCGCCAGACGATGAACAGGAGGCAAGTAGATATCTTGCTCTGCTAGCTTTGGATGCACCGACACCTTCTCGACTTTGAAGGAAGGACATATCGACGACAGTGTTTACGACTTGCGATTTGGTGATTCGAATATCACGTATCCGTCATTTTGGATTTCGGTATTTTGGGCGATTTACTTGCATGGTTGAGTTTTTGTGCACTACAGTTACACTCGATTTTGATTTGATGTCGTTCGAGATGTTTGATTTTGATTTCATGCTTATGGTATAGATGTTATTTGACTAGTGCCTTCGGTGTAGTTTTCATGCACTTTTAGTACTTTGATTCGATTTTGTGCACGCTGATGCCCGTAGTTATGAGATTATATACCACGATATACCTGATTTAGATTGAGGTATGTTGTATACTGTCGATTTCGATTGTGATATTCGATATTTGTTTTCGTGCACCTTGTGCACTTGATTTGGATTCTTGCGCATACGTGACGCGCTTAATGCGATTTTGGTGCACACCAGATGCACTAAATCGGGATTCTTCGTGCATATCAGATGCACCTGATTTTTGTTGTCAGGCGCACCTGATTTTTGTTGTCCTTGACAGGTGTTTTCGTGCACACCCGTTGCACTTAAATTTTGTTTCTGTGCCCATGTATGGCACATTCAGTGACTTCGTTTTCTGTGCGCACCAGACGCACGTGGCATTATTACGTATACTATTGAGTATGATTTACTTTGACTAGTACATTTTTAATATATTTACTATTTGGTTTAGTAGCTGAGAAGGACTAGTCCGAGGACAATACCTGAATATGATTTTTGTATGCATCGGTAGTTACCGAAGGGATTTCCAAAAAGGAGCTATAATCTCAGTATTTTCCAATGTGTCCGAGATGACACGAACATGTTACAAAGGAAACCCTTCTAAATTATTTTAAAATGGCGGGACGTGTGTGATAAACAAGGATATATATATATGTATATATATAGTTATTTTTCTACAATAAACGTCCGCTACTTCTGCTATGATACGCGCAACGCACAACGACTTGAAAAAGGTTTGACATGCATTTCTTTTCAGATGTTTTGACAAGTTTACAACGATGTGTACTATGTACATGTTATAGTTTTAATGTATATCATGTTGGTTTTCATATTGGACTTTGACATTGGTCTCTTCACCTTGACTCCGATGATTGCGTGATACTTGACGGAGTTTTGATTTTGAGTTATATACTCGTTTTCATGCACGTGCATTGCTCTAAGATGTGTTTTAAGTATTGACGATGTCGGAGCCCCGAAGACTTGAGTGTTTTGCTTAAATGTTTTAGTATTTGGGGGAGTTTTTAATTTAAATTCGGGGACCGAATTTCTTTAAGGGGGAAGATTGTAACGTTCTGAAAAATCATTTAGGTGAAATTTCCGATAATCGGTAAAATAACTGGTGTTTTCCGTAAAAACCAAGATATAATTATTTTTCTTCATAGACTTAAATATACCTATTCTAGCTATATAATTGCTAGTATTTGGTATTTAATTGGTCACTTGTAAATTTCTAGTTTACTAAAATATTTTCCGTAATTAATTATTTTAAATATTATTTTAATCCTTCACTGATACATTTAATTAGTGATAATTAAAATTTGGAGTGTAACTACGCTTTAGTGAACCATGACACATTAAACTAAAATATAACATGTTGTTTTTGAATAGAAATGGAATTGTTAAGAGGGTTCTAGAAAATTGAAGAAAGAGTTTAAATAGAAAGAAAATAATAAACATAGAAGTATGGGGTTTAGATAATTGAGCTATGGTCTTTTTCTTGACTTGGACTTTGTCACACAACACCTCACCCCTCCTTCTTTCCCCACTTGGCCGAACCCTAGGGCAGCAGCCCTCCCCAAGTCCCGACTTCTTTCCTCACTAAAAGAAAAGAAAAAGAGAATTTAAAAAGAAAACAATAAAGAAAAAGGAAGTATGGTGTTAGATATTTGAAGCATGGGCTTTTTATTGACTTCACCAACACACCCACACTCTCTCTCCTCCCTCACCTCAAGCTGGCCGGGCCACATAGCTGCAGCCCCCCCACTCTTCTCCTTCTCATTTCACTTCAAAATTCTTCATAAAATGCCTCAAAAATCAATACAAAAATCCCACAAACTCCAAATCCAATCTTTACCCATTATTCTTTGTTCAAAATTAGCATGGATCATGGAGCTAGAAGCCATTTAGGCGGTCAAATGTGCAAGTGTGATCTCTTGATTTGTGAGGTATAAATCTTAACCTATGGTTTAATTGTTGGATAATTACTTCAAACTAAGTTAATTAAGTGTTTAATTTAGGTTTTAATTGCAAGTTTGAAATTCAAGGTTAGGGTTTGGATCAAGTTAGGGGTTTTGATCATTGATTAT
Source organism: Agapanthus africanus (assembly GCA_030015575.1). NCBI lineage: Eukaryota > Viridiplantae > Streptophyta > Magnoliopsida > Asparagales > Amaryllidaceae > Agapanthus > Agapanthus africanus. Next base: position 512,360,961 of record CM057342.1, on the reverse strand, counting down.
GGTTGTGAGATGCATTTTAACATCTTAAGGCATGCAAAACTTAATCTTGTTGTTAAATTACTAATTGTTACTTGTAAATTGTTCTAATTAAGATATTTTGCAAACTAGGTTTTTAGGATTGATGTAATTAGATGAAATAAAAATTTAGTTATAGTTTGCGTGACTTAATTAAGATATTTAGTGAGCATTGTGGCCACTAGTTTTGTTAAAACATCAAGTTTTGAACTAAAATGGAAGTTGATACTTACTAGGTTTTTGAAATTAATCAATTTGAATTAAGTTTGAGATTTTGTTGGTTCTTATTTCATATAATATTTAGTGTGTTGTGAACGCGCGATTGGTGCGATTAGGTTTTAGGTTTGGGGTTTTCCACGTATTGCGACCCTAGTTGTGCTTTGTGGCGTTGTCGCGAGCACGTTTTGTGCACCAAGTGCGTGCGCGTTTAGTTAGTGCACGTGGTTGACTTGTATTGGTTGTGTCCGCGACTAATTATATTTTTATTCTCTTATTTACTTGTGTACGTTTCTAGGATCGGGTCCAGAGGCGTCAGATGTAGCGCGGAAATGACAGAGCCGAAATCGGATCAGATTAGCCGAGGCGTCCAGGTGAGTAGATGTATATCTACGGGGGAAGTTGAGTGGATGGCGTATAGCACCCCCGCAAGTTAGTAGGGTATGATGTGTTTATATATATACATATGTGTTGTTGCGAGAGTCTATACTTAGCAAGAAAGACTTTAGGAGACATGGGTTGGTTTTAGTGTAATTGAAAGAAAGTGATTTTAGTTAGTTTCTTAGTCGTGAACCCTAGAGTAAGGTTGACACACACACATGCACACACGTGATATGGTTTTGGCCGTGAGATCGGTTATGTGATTTAGTCGTGTTATGAGATACGACATGATATTATAGTTGATCGATGGGCGATGTTATTTTATTCACACGCGGATATATGTTTGATGGTATTAGTATGTACTAGACTATAGAACGGTACCCCTGATTCAGGATATTATGATAATGATACCTTATGAATATTGAGGTATATGTGATAATTGACCCGTACCCCGATTTTGCGATGCCGTACGATGGATTTTACCGTAAGAAGTATAATTATGATGATTGATCCGCACTCTTGACTCGAGGATGTTGAACTATATATTTTACCGTACGTGACGCTATTAGGGCGTGATCGCCGACTACTAGATATATCGACTCAGAATTTAGGTGGATTTCATACCCTTTCGACTAGTTCTTTAGTTTAGTCATTTAGTTGATTAGGAAGAGGTTGGACCAGGCTCGAGTCATACTTATTTTCAGAAACTAATGAATCGTGAGTATTTTCAGCAGACAACCCGAGGGATACTATGGATTTTTCAAAGGACGTACCTTTTCTTAAAAATACCGTAGCCCCTATTTTCTAAAAACCACGATTCGTGCTATTTCAAATGCCAAAACTGTATGACTCATATATATATAACTGTATATATTTATATGTTGCGGTTACAACAACTTTTTTCCATATATTCATGTTGTTCTTATCGCATTGCATGCTTATAGTGGTGATTTCTTTTGTTATTATGAACCCGCGTTGTCAGGACACTAGCACCATTACTGATGATGCGTATGTCTATGAACACTTGCTTGCCGGCTCACACACATCATCATCGGTAACTGCCATGTCACGTACACTTTAGAGAATATTACTTCACTGATATAACTTGCTAACTGATAGTTCCAATATATCATTACTATGCTAGTTTAGATATTGCATCCTCTACTTAGATATCCATGCACGTGTATATTCATTTGTCATCCAATATTATGGGGCTTTATGCCGGTATTCACTGTTTATTAACTCTTGATTATGGGATTCTGATTATCCATGAGATTTTTGGATTTGGAAAAACCGCAAGGATTTATAAACTCATTATCATTTCTAACAAATAAAAATTTGCGGTTTTCTCATGATATGATATTTGGGATGTCCACCATGGGTTTTCTCGGTTCTTGAGCGGTATCATACACCTGATTCGAGGTAGGGGGAGGGACCGTCTGCGGGTGCATGGTGGACCCGGTGCAGTACCCCGGGGCAAGAAGATCGTATAGAAAGACGTTGAGCCCGGCAGAGGAGCACTACCGACCGGTGATTGTATTAGAAAATCGACGTATATCCGGAGGATACCGTTCGGAGTTATGGGCCGACCCCGATTATTCAGAGCCCGAGATGAAAGGGATGGTTATGGGCCGATCCTGATCATGCGGAGCCCGAGATTTTAGTATTATGTGTCGCTGTTGGACACGGACTTCATGATGTTTTGAGTGCCGATGCTGGGCACTTGGGTTTTATCATGATTTGTGTGTCGTTGCTGGACTCGCATTGGATGGTGCATTAGTACATGTCACACATTGATATATTATTATTCTTGGCACAGACATGCGTACTTTGATATCACACTATTGATATAATGTTACCCTTGTTGTAGTATTGTATAGTTTTATTGTATGACCTAGGAGAGTCATACATGCGATTTCTTCTCGGTGATGTTTTCTACTCACGAGTTGGCAACTCACCCTCGTTGTGCCACAGTTTCTTGCAGGTTTGGCCGTACAGGTTTCGTTGCGGCTTGCTGGTACACTGCTTCCTTTCGGGTGATTGCTTTGGTAGGTGGGTTCACTCGCATCATGACCTCCGTCGTACTTTATTTATTTCAGTTGTATCTAGTAAACTCCATCAACTAGACTTGTATTATTTGATAGACTTAGAAGACCAGTTGTATATTCTTTTGACCTTAGAGTCGCGCGCTTGTATTATTATGATTCTTCTTTGGTTTCCTTGAGGATGTTGGTTTTTTCTTTCTGAGTTTTGATCCTAGCCCTTCGGCGTTGTATATTATATTGCTTGCTTGGTGGTTTCCGCCAATTGGCCAAGATCTACCTCTCGCTTGGGGATGCCTTTATTCATTACTTATGTATATTCCTGTTTGTACCCGTTTGGGCCAGTTTTTACAAAGGAAACTCTGCCAAAATTTTCGGGAAATTCTGATGTTGCTTTTAAATGTTTGATGCGATTTATTTGGTTAAAATCGCTTTCTTTAAATAAGTTTTCCTTCATTCTATTTTCTTTAAAATTGTTTAGATTTTTGGGCTTTTGGCTTACTTGAATTAGGTGGGGTCCTATAGACTTCACATGATTCAATGCCAGTCACGTGCTATTTCGGGTCATGATAGAGACAAAGTATCTCATCTTCTCACTCTTCACCCTCTAAGACTTCTAGTTTAGCAAACTAGAAACCGTAATTATCTCAGATTCGAGGTAAGAGCTTGGACTATAGACTCTCGGGTAGATCGTCATTGACTCGAGGAGGCCGTCGAGGTTGCCAGATCCATTTTCGATCCTTGGAGCTAACGACGAGTAGAGGACAGCGATAAAGACCCGAAGGACTTGGTATCGTGAGGTATAACTTTCATCCGAGTAGTTAAACCTCATTTCATGTTAGCTAGTTAGGGTTTAGTATCGATCCTGGAGTTCAAGTCGGTGTTGCGAGCTTTGAAAAATTGTTTTTTGAATATTCCGCTTCCCCGCGGGGTGCACGACATCGACTTACAGTAGTATCATAGCCTACTAAACCATAGCTAACAATTTAGACGAAGTGTAAAACTACGAAACCGAAATAACTCCGAAACATCGAGACAAAGATCCAAGTTTTTGTCAATTTTTTCCGAGCGTCTAAAATTTTTTTAAACAATTGCAGAGTGCTCTACTTCTTGTAAGATGAACACACACCAAAATCGAGGCTCTTTCACCTGTTTTGGACCGGCCACATGCTCAAAAAAACCGGCCTCACCTTTTTAGTTGTGGTGAAATTCTTTAAATTTTGTTCTGTGTTCTAGTTGCTTGGATCTAAGGTCTCAGATATCGTTTGTTTTTGCCAATTTTGGATATACTATAATCTTTTTACTGTGTCAATACGGAGTGTTTTAACGTCGTAGTTTTAACGTCGTTTAAAGTTTTAAGTTATGATATATGTGTTTAGAAACGTCGTCTAATTGCTATACGTCGATTAGTCGGGGTTGCACATATCTGTGTTGTTGTTCTTGTTGTATTGTGTATATGAACTTTATTGGATCGTCGTGGATGAATAGCCGGGGATGTGAGATGAGGGTTTTTCATTCTTTCATTCGATGAAAAACTTTAAAGTGATGTAATATTCTTTTGCGGGGCACATCCGGGTTGAGGTTGTAGCCATCGTTGTAGTATTTTCTTTTACTGTTTTCTGCTCCTAGGATAGACCCAAGGTGTGGTGCACAAACTACCGGATACTTTGAAGTTCCGAGTGGCCTACTCACGTTGATGAGGGAGGTTGCTTCACTTCGGGTATTTGGCGTGTAGTTTGCCACACTCGTAGGGGTCTGGGGTGGGTTTGGATATTCATCACGACCGTGGAATCCGTCTTTCGTTACAGGCGTAAATGAAACGCGGAATTCCTAGTATATCCAATATGTTCATCTATGATTTGGAATGCCTATTATTGCATCAGACAAATGTTTATTATATATATGCTATATACTAGACGTTGCTTATGTTTTTCACCTGCGCTAGTCCAGCCCCCGCTCTGGTGTTAGCTAAGTAACCTAATGGTGTTAGACGGGGCCCAGTGGCGAATGCGGATGGCATAAGTGGACGTGGTATTTTCATCTTTTTCTGTGATGATAGGTGTAAATGATGGGACTGCATTATTAATGCAAAGCAAACAAACCAAAGCTGAATCGTTGGAACAAATTTTTAAAACCACTCGGTTATTTGAAACAGGAGACTTTTAAATGCGGAGCTTAAACCACTCCTTTTAAAAGCTATCAGGTTCCATCGATTATATCAAGTTCACTACGTTCACGGTTTCGCCAAAACCATTCGTAGCCCTCCGTCATTTCAGTTGAATATTCAGTACTATTCAAGCTATGTATTTTGACCTTCGCCAAGTCATAATGTTTGGTAGCTGCTGGATATTCATCTGTAGCTTAGATAGATGCGTTGATTTGGGACAGTCGTACTACTATTTTGTCCTTCGTCAAGGGTATATACGGGTGGGTTCAAATTAACCTGGACAATGACGGGTATAACTTAACATGTGACTTATGATATGTTGGCCTTCGTCAAGGTCATAAGAGCATGGGGCAAAAATCCACATCGGGAGTTTCTAAAGAAACTAAAACTTGCTAGTGCTGCATACCATTTAGAGTGTGATAATGTTGGTAGGATTCCTTCAGGATTATCACACAATGATATTTGGATCCCGATCCTACTGTGAGTATCCGCTACTCCTCGAAAGATTTTTCACTTAACAATCAATGCTATAAATCAAGTAGGTGTCTAGAACAATGTCAGCGGGGCTACGCCTCCAGGGAAAAGAGGTTATTTAATTAAGGAACTTCACGAAAGCGTCGTAAAACCTCCCTCGAAGTACCGACACTAACCTGGTCGAACGGTTAAGCAAGTATTGCACAGTGAGATTAATCCTGACTAATTCTTCTTTTATGGTTTGAAGAGGGATTTGAGAAACAGTGGGAGCCGTCTTGTTTAGATAAACTAAAAACCAATCTAAACTCGCAAGAGCATCATGCTGAGTGTTTTCTTCTCTCTCTCTCCTAATTGCAACGACCAGGTGACCAGATTAGGTTACAGTTAGATAATAAAATGACTGAGTTATACTATATTGACTGGCAAAGGTTTGTCCAGATGTCCAGTACCTATGACAAGCTGGACCACCTCATTACTACTCAAGCCCCCACCATCCCAGGTCCAGTTTCCACCGTCGTGGATGTTGATATCCATAAGACAAGGGAAAAGGATAGTGCGAATGCCAAGTGCCTTGTGTTGGCCTCAGTAGATGGTGTAAACCAGAGGCAGCACGAGAAGATGGACTTACTTTCTATCTTCCTCCATAACAAAGTTTTGTATGGAGAGAAATCTTGTATTGCAAGATATGAGACCTTGAAGGAATTGCTTCAAGCGAGGTTGGCTATCGGGTCATCTGTAGGGGACAACGTCCTTACGATGACTAGCAATATTGATGAGCTCACGAACCTGGAGACCACGTTGGAGAACGAGTCATATACTGACTTGATTCTACAGTCCCTACCTCCTACTTACGCCTAGGGGAAGAAATTTATACTTCCAGTTGAGGGCACCCTGAAGGAAACCAGGGAGACACCGGCTATACTTATTAGGGAATCTTCCTCTTCTGGATCCAAGGCGAAAGCTAAGGGTGAGAAGAAGAAGACTTCCACAAAGCTGAGAGGCGGTGTCAATAAGGTAGAAGGAAAGGGCAGGGCAAAAGTTTCGGGAAAACAGTAGGGAAGGAGGGTTGTTCCTATTGTCACGGGAAAGGGCATTGGCAAAAGGGATCCATGGCTTGGAAATCCAGAATCCAGGATCCGAAGCACGTTGTGGCTTCGACTTCGGGTGTGTTTGTGATTGAAAATAGTCTGTCAATTAACTCAACTTCTTGATTACTAGATACCGGATCAGGATCTCATATCTGTAGTTCATTACAGGCTTTGAGAAACCGTAGAGTTATCAGGGCCGGTGATATGACTCTCACGGTTGCTAACGGAAGGAGTGTGGACGCTGTATCCGTATGGAATATCACCTAGGATTGACAAGTGACAGATATTGATTCTACGTAACTGTTAGTGTGTACCTAGTCTAGTTTATAAGCGATGTGGTCCACATCCACCTAAATCAAAGTTTGATTGGGTCAGGTACACTAGAGGACAGTATATACGTGTTAAATAAAGCTCAGGTTTTCAACGTCCAGAACACACTTAAGAGAAAATCTCCAGAATTAAATAAGGCATTCTCATGGCATTATAGACTGGGTCACATCAATGAAACACGGTTGTCAAAGTTACATAGAGAGGGATATTTGGATCCATTCTAATATCAGTCTTATGCAACTTGTCAATCTTGTCTCATAGGAAAGATGACAAAGACTCCGTTCACTGGACACGGAGCAAGAGCGAGCGAGCTCTTAGGACTCATACACAGCAATGTGTGTGGTCCAATATCTACAGATGCACGAAGTGTTTATTCCTATTTCATTACTTTTACGGATGATTACACAAGATTAGGACATGTCTTCTTGATGAAGAATAAATCCGAGACCCTTTGAAAAATTCCGGGAATATAACAATGAAGTGGAAAAACAAACCGGCAAAGTATTAAGACACTGAGATCTGATCGATATGGTGAATACTTAATTGCCGAGTTCCTGGGTTACCTAAAAGAGAATGGAATTCTCTCTCAGCTTACTCCTCTATACACACCACAACACTATGGTGTATCGGAAAGCCGGAATAGAACCCTATTGGATATGGTACGTTCCATGATGAGTAATGCTGAGTTGCCGCGATCCTTCTAAGGTTATGCACTAGAATCAGCTGTATATCTTTTGAAAAAGATTCCTACCAAGACTGTGCCTACCACACCATATCAGATGTAGAGTGGGAAGAAACCCTATCTTCGCTATCTGAAAATATAGGGATGTCTATCTTTTGTCAAAAAGCAGTATGCGGACAAGTTCGAGGCACGCTCAGTACTGTGTAGGTTTGTGGGATACCCAAAGAACTCCAGGGGTATCTTTTCTATTACGCAGAGGAATAAGAGGTTTTTTGTTTCCCGTCATGCCCACCTTTTAGAAAAATCAATTTTTGAAAAAGGAAATAGTGGCAGCGCAATAGAACTGGAAGAAATTCCAGAACCACAAACCATTACTGAAAGTATGGTAGAACCAGAGGTTTCAAATGAACAGGATATCTCTGTGCCAATCCGCAGGACTAGTAGGCAGTCTCATCCGCCCGAGATATACTACGATTTTCTCATAGACGGGGATGGAGAGTATTACATCATTGACAATGATGAGTGATTGAAAGAATTTAGTGTTAACCGCAATCAAGATGGTGTCTCTTTGCAGCTAGCCGGTTGAGCATGTTAGTTATATGTATGCCCTAGAGGCCATTACTGTACATTGGATGTATATTGTGGTGGATGCTGGGACATATATAGGTAGGACTTTCTTGCTCGACATGATAGTACACTATCTGGTTGCTCTTTGTCTTAACGTGTATACTTTCCGTCTCTCTGTTACATGTTGATAAAGCCCTTAGGATGTGTACTCGACTTCCAGGACTATGATGCAGATCATACTAGCGGGGCCTGGATAGTCCATGAGTACATCCTTGAAATGTTCCTAGTCGAGGGAATATCGAGACGGGGCATCGATATTCCAGAGTAGACTAGCGTATATCTTCTCGACCCATGCGATGGGCGATGGATGATCCCATATCCATTGGTGTTTGACATCGAAGATGGTATGCGGGTGCTTAGTGGAGACTGGGTACACTGAACGGACTCGCCGAGAACTCCCAGATGGTATTATACCTCACGTCAGATGGCAGTTCTCTGGTGGCACTGGTACAGCTTAGTCTGTTGACCCGAGATCGTCATAGAGTCTTGTGTGTCTCCCACTGTGCTTTGATTTCCACCCTACCACGGCTCTACTGAGGCGTGCAAATAGGTGGTTTTTGGGTACAGTCCCGATTCACATGGAGGCAATGAGCGATAGGAGGGGATTCGTCTCTCCCGGTATTGGGGGTTGATGTTGCGCAATGCACGACTGGCCATAACAGGAAATCCCTGGCCAGGGTTGCAGTGATATACTGGTAAGAGTTATCAGTAGTTTCACGAATGTTATGGACCTCAAGTCGGCATGACTTATCGAGCTATTGGGGTCTGACGTTTACCACCCCTAGGCGAGATATGCGACATATCAGACGAACAGACCGGACTGTACGGTAAGTGTTACTGGTTGGATTCACAGGAGTGTGAGCGGGCTTGCTCGTCGATCTTCTGATCGCTCAATACCCGGGTGGCCGTTACGTTTAGCAGACCGCTTGCGGCTTGTGGGTGCTTGATATGATCATCATCCGCTACCGGCGTATTGACGAGTTTTTAGAGTCCTACACAGAGGTTTCCTGGCTCAAGCGAAACGAAATAGGAGCGCATATGAGATATGTGTGGGACCGAGAATAATGCGTGTATGTGATACCGTATTTCATTCTCGCGATGAATGTGTCGAATGGTTGTATGCGATATAACCTAGTTATCGAATCAAGGATTGATTCGATAAGCCGATACATTGGATACTAGCCGGTTATATGCGACATGACCGGATCATTGAATCAAGTGTTGATTTAATGATTTAATGTATAATTATATATTTGATATATTACTTTGCATTAACTAGTATTGGTTCACTTTAAATGGATTTACTCACTTGGTTTGTGCACATTGCATATGTGATATATTTTGTGCACATGATTGTATCATGTTTGATGATACATGCAAGCTAGGGTTAGTGTAAAGAATTAGACCATGGTTAAGATTATGATTAGGGTTTTCTTTTTTCTTATTTATTTATTTATTTATTTTGGAAAAAGATGAGAAAAGAATGGTTGCTATTTTTGTTTGCTAGTTGAAGATTCTTGAAGCTTTGAATTAGTCCACCATTCTTGTCTCATCCTTAACCCTAACCATTCAAGTTAACCATGGTCCATTCTCTACAACTAACCAAGGGTTAGTAAATGATAAGTATTGATTTATTTATCATTTACTTAATACTTATCATATTCTTTTTCTTCATCTTCTTCTTCTTCAACATGAGAAAAAAGCTTGCTACATCAATGGTGATTGATGAAAAAGTGTGGGAAATCCAAAACTAAAATCTACCCAATTTCTATTTCTTCATCCTCTACCTCTTGCCAAGTAGTATAGGGTGTTTCCTTCACAAGTTTTCAAGGCTTGGTGAAGTTGGAGCTTGTTCTTGTGATGCCTCGACGTAGATCATCTTCGGCATCGAACCGACGATCAAGCCCGCCCATTCTTCGATGATGCCAATGCTAGAGTCAAGGGTTCGATTTGGACAGTGGAGGGAGATCATCTTGGAGCTTAGGAAGTGGTGGACTGGATCTACAAAGGATGTAGCCCCTTTCCTTTAGCTATATTTCCGTTTACTTGCTTGCTTCGCCTATTTATCTAGTTAACGATCCGTATTAGGGTTTATAGGCACTTGTAAAATTTGATTTATGAATGTTTGATCACTTGTGAGACTCCATTAGAGTGCCTAGGAACCCTACAGTGGTATCAGAGCCTAGCTAGAGCCTTAGGCGAAGTCCCGACGGAATCAGAAGTCCGATCGACCCAAAACCCGACTTGAAAAATGCTCTCTGGACTTTTCTGTAAAATGTGGATTTTTGTAGATTAAAAATATTCAGAAATATCAGCAGGAAGATACAAGGGTTACTGTAAAATTCGAGCGCCTGATTCCATAAAGGAGCCGCGGATCCGCGGCATGAGCATGCTCATGCGGCTGATCCGCGGCCATTTTGTCTTTTTGTGCATCCTATTTTGCAAAGTAATTCTTAGTTGTCTGTGCTGGTTTTCCTGGGGATTTTTAATAATTTTTCCAGAGTTGCATTTTCTGGGTTGTATTGGGAACTCGGTGTATCAATCGGATTGTCTAATTTTGTCGGTGTGTTTTTCCGGACAAATCTTAGAATATGTTAAAAAGTTCGATCGGATATAAATACCCACTTTTTCCCCTGCCGGGAAATTTCCAATTGTTGGATTTTTTCCGTAGTTAACGACGTTCTAAGTAGTGCAAGTAACGCGATGGACCCTCTAGAAGACAACAAACCTTAACTCGATTATGTGACCGTCTTGAACTGCCCTTTGAACCTTCGGGTTTGGGGCAGTACGGCGTGCCACATGTGAGGCGTTGGCTTGACCCTTCTACGGCTGGACCGTTGGTACTGAGGCACGAACTGAATGTTGTTAGACTTATTTCATGTGTTGAGCTGTATCGGGAAAACTTGGGTGTTCGATTGTTCGATCGAAAAGTTTAGCATTTTCTATTTATCCAGAATGTGATACAATAATTGGAATTCACAAATTGTTATGAGATAACGGAATGAATATTATAAACGTAGCAGTTTAGTCTCACTTGATCGGTTGCCACGGAATTTTGATGTGATCAAAAGTCCGTCGCAATCACGTAGCGTACGCAGATACTCGCCGGGTAAACTTAATAGACAGCCTCACTCCATAGCCCCGACCAAGTGACTATAGGAGAACCCCGTCGCCGAAAGCATCCGTTCGGGTGCTCACGGCAGCGGTGTTCCGCCTTGGTGCACTTTGTCGACGGCGTCGGGGGTGCGGCCGCCTACTAAAGTTTGCGACGAGCATTCGATCAGAATGTCGGGAATCCTGTTGAATTGCCCGACTTGATATTGAAAAGTGTTTTTGATAATGAGACTAAAATGCGGGCTTTATAATTGTTAGGCATGCGATGTCTAAAGAATTCATTTGATCAGGCATACGATGTCTGAGGTGGTTGCGGATTCCAACTGTTGTAGTTTTACACTTTCTTTTCTGTGACCGTAAGTGTAATATGTGATATCGCCGGTTTCGTTGCTATATCTCAACGACAATTGGGATACGCATGTTTGCTTACGTTGATGACATGTGATGTTATGTGTTGCTAGATATGTTATATTGGATCGTCGTGTTTGAATAGCCGGGGGGGTTTTATGTGAGATGAGTGTTTTTCATTTTCATTCATGTAAAAACTTGTATGTAATATTCTTTTATTGGGGAACTTCCAGGTTGCGGATGTTGTCACCATTTGTATATTATTTACTTTTCTGCACTAGGATAGACCCAAGGAGGGGAGCACAAGTAACCGGGTTCTGGGGTCCAGTGGGAGACCATCTCGAGGAGTCGAGTTCGGGTCTCCTAACCCTAGAATTGGTAGGGTTGCTTGCCGCTCTCGTAGGGGTCTAGGGGTGTGGGATTGGCTATTCATCACGACCGTGGAATCCGTGTTTTATACTGGCTCGTATTGAAAACACGGACGTCCTAGTATATCCAATATTTCATATGTTTCTTCTGCTGTGATTTATCATGTGATGTTCTGTGACAGATATTATATATAGTATATATGATATATTATATAGACGTTGCTTATGTTTTACACCCGCGCTAGCCCTGCCCCGCTCTGCCGTTAGTTACCTAACCTAACGGTGCAGACAGGACATCGAGGCGAATGCGGATGGCATAAGCGTACGTTATATTTATCTGTGATGTTTAGGTGGACTTAAATGATGGGATATTCATTAATGAGATTAATGAAAGAAAATAAACCTAATTGATGTTGTGGAATCGAATTTCAAAATAAAAACAGGTAGCTACAGTTCTTGCTTTGCATCGCGGTGTTCATTATAGAACATCCTGCACCTTATTCGATGAGGAAAGGACCGAGATCCCTTCACCGGGAGTGACTCCTTTAGCAATAACTGGCAAATGCTACAACCCTCGGTTTGTCTTTGATCGCTTCTATAGTTTTCGCTTTGCACAGTGATATATATGATATATCCCGCACCTCATTCGACGAGGAAAGGGCCGACGATCCCTTCACCGGGAGTGACCCCTTTAGCAAAACTAGAAAAGCCTCGAAAACATTCCATTTAAAAACCATTTGATTCCGCAACGAGATCAAGTTCAAAGCGTTAAAGGTTTTCACAAAAACCATTCGCAACCCTCCGTCATTTTAGGAAGTAGAGTACTTAGTATTCGTGCTGTGTTTGTTGACCATAGTCAAGGCACAGTGTACGGTAGCTAAGTGATGTCTTCCTACACCGCATATGATGCGATTAGTTAGGACAGTCATATGGCTTTGTTGACCTTAGCCAAGGGTCATGTGGGTGGGTCTAATTAATCACGAAATGACGGGTAGAACTTGACTAGTACCTATGATTTGTTGACCTTAGCCAAGGTCATAGGTGTTGGGTTCCTAGGCACGCTAGTGAGGTCTCCCAAGCCATCAACCATGGCAATTTCAAATCATATGGTGCCTACAAACCCTAACAAGATCGTTTGCTAGATATTTAGGCGAAAAAGCTAAACTAGTTAACACTTAACTATTGGGAATACGGAAATACAACCTTTGTAGATCCGGTGCTCCACCTCCACGGCTCCGCAACGAGGTCGTCTCCGCTGTCCAAATCAAATCCGGGCTCTAGAGTCGGCTTCGTCGGAGAATGGGCAAGCTAGGTCGTCGATGTCCATGCCGAAGATGATCTACGTCGAAGCATCGCAAGATCAAGCTCTCAACTTCACCAAGTCATGAAACTTGTGAAGTAAACACACTCTACTACTTGGCAAGAGGTAGAGGATGAAGAAATAGGAGTTGGGATAACTTTAGAATTGGATTTCTCACTCTAATTCATCAATCACCATTGATGAGGTAAGCTTTCTTCTTCAAGTTCAAGGAAGAAGAAGAAGAAAGATGATAAGATAAGTTAATTAGAAAATGAAAAGAATATGAATACTTATCATATTAGAACCATGGTCAAGTGTAGAGAATTAACTAAGGTTAGTTTAATGGTTAGGGTTTAAGATGAAGACAAGAATGGTTACAAAGTCAAAGCTTCATGAAGTTTCAACTAAACTCCAAAATTAGCAACCATTCTTTTCTTATCTAATCAAAATAAATAAATAAATAAATAAGTAATAAAAAGAAAACCCTAATCATTAGATTAACCATGGCTTAATTCATTACACTTAACTATAGTTAAACATGTATCATCAAACATGATACAATCAAGTGCACAAAAACATATCGCATATGCAATGCGCACGAACCAAGTGAGAAAATCCGTCTAAAGTGAACCGATACTAGTTAATGCAAAGTAATATATCAAATATATAATTATACATTAAATCATTAAATCAACACTTGATTCAATGATCCGGTCATGCGCACATAACCGACTGGTATCTAATATATCGGCTTATCGAATCAACGCTTGAATCGATAACTAGGTTATATCGCATACAACCATTCGATATATTTATCGCGAGAATAGAATACGGTATCACATACACGCATTATTCTCGGTCCCGCACATATCTCATATGCGCTCCTATTTCGTTTCGCTTGAGCCAGGAAACCTCTGTGTAGGACTCTAAAGACTCGTCAATACGCCGGCAGCAGATGATGATCATATCAAACACCCACAAGCCGCAAGCGGTCTGCTAAACGTAACGGCCACCCGGGTATTGAGCGATCTGAAGATCGACGAGCAAGCCCGCTCACACTCCAGTGAATCCGACCAATAACACTACCGTACAGTCCGGTCTGATCGTCTGATATGTCGCATATCTCGCCTAGGGATGGTAAACGTCAGACCCCAATAGCTCAATAAGTCGTGTCGATATGAGGTCTATAACTGTTCGAGAAACTACTGGTAACACTTACCAGTAAATCTCAGCAACCCTGGCCAGGGATTTCCTGTTATAGCCAATCGAACACAGCGCAACATCAACTCCCTATACCGGGAGAGACGAATCCCCTCCTATCGCTCATTGCCTCCATGTGACTCGGGACTGTACCCAAAAACCACCATTTTGCACGCCCTCTTGGACGTGGTAAGATGGAAATCAAAGCACAGTGGGAACCACACAAGACTCTATGACGATCTCGGGTCAACAGACTACTCTGTACCAGTGTCACCAGAGAACTGCCATCTGACGTGAGGTATAATACCATCTGGGAGTTCTCGGCGAGTCCGTCCAGTGTACCCAGTCTCTACTGAGCACCCGTATATCATCTCTGATGTCAAACACCAATGGATATGGGATCATCCATCGCCCATCTGTATGGGTCGAGAAGGTATACGCTAGTCTACTCTGGTATATCGATGCCCCGTCTCGATACACCCACGACTAGGGACTTTGAAGGATGTACTTATGGACTACCATGTCCCCACTAGTATGATCCGCATCATAGTCCAGGTAGTCAAGTACAGATCCTAAGGGCTTTACCAACATGTAACAGAGAGACAATCAGCATACACATTAAGGTAAAGGGTAACCAGATAGCATACTATCATGTCGAGCAAGAAAGTCCTCCCTACATATGTCCCAGCATCCACTACAATATACATCCTATGTACAGTAATGGCCTCTAGGGCATACATATAACTAACAATCTCCCACTTGCACTAGGGCCATCTGTAGCAGTGGTCGAAGTATCTCATACTCAACCATCCCTTAAAAGTCTCTCTCTGGGAATAGGCCTTCGTGAGTGGATCCGCCCTCTTATCCTCTGAGTCTGCTCTCCTTGCCTCGATCACCTTGGAGATCAACCATCTCCATGATCAAGTGATACTGTCTTAGAATATGTCTGGATCACTGATGGGATCGGCGTTCCTTGGCATAAGCCACAACTCCATTGTCTCACAATGGTTAGAACGTAGTTCATCTCATGAACCAATATACACCCAAACATCCTCCTTGGTAGCATCTTAAGTAGCGATGTATCCTGCCTTTATCGTCTAGTATGTCACGGTATCTAGCTTGGAACTCTTCCAACATACCGTCCCTATACTGAGGGTAAAGACAATGCCTGTGACTGACACTCAGTCGTCTTTATCACCCTGGAACACTTCCAGTGATTTTCCCCAGGATCGGTTGATACCGTCTCACTACAACTAGTGAGTATCCTAACATCCAATTAAATCTATCTCATAGATCCAAAACCAGGATTTAGGAGGTATCATTTTGATCCTATATGGAGAATCATAGTGATAAGCGGAGATTGATCGAGCGTAGCATAGGAAACTCCTTCCCTATCAAGAGTATGTCATCCACGTACTCTACGAGGATCGTCACCATACTCCTTACTACCTTCTTGTTTATACAAGGTTCATCTACCATTTTGATGATGTCAAACTCTTTGACTAATTCATCAAAACAGATGTTCCAACTCCGCGATGCCTGCTTTATCCTATAAAGCATCTTGCACACGTTTCCGCTGCTCCCACTGTTTACGAAGCCCTCTGGCTGTGTACTTATAGACGCACTCTTCTAAAACTTCATTTAGAAAAGCAGTCATGACACCCAACCACCAGATATCGTAGTCATGGTATGTAGCCGTGGCAAGTAGGATCTGGATGGACTTAAGCATAGGTACTTGAAAAAGGTTTCATCATTATCCATACCTGGTCAATGATGCACACTTTTAACAAGTCTAGCTTTGAAAGTCTCAACTTTTCCATGTACACCAAGTAATCTTCTCAAGATATACTTGCTCCTGATGGGGATTTAACCCTTCAGATATAGCAACTAAAGTCCATACTTTGTCGGTGTATAAGGATTCCATCTCAGATCACTAAGCATCCAGCCATTCTTACAGAGTCTTACTCTTGATGGCCAGCTCGAAGCTAGTTGGGTCATCATCTCATGATGCAATCCTCGCTCCCATTGTCATAGAGAAACCAATGTATCTCTCAGGTGGGTGAGAAACCCTACTAGATCGGCGGAGAGGCTGAGGTTCGTTGGTATTTACTGAATTCTTTGGTTCTATCAAATCATCTGCTGTAGTTCGTATAGCTGGAACGTTTCCAGTTCTACATAACTTACCTTGCCTCGAGATTGTCCGGATTTTGCTTTTAGACATAGGCCGGACAACCCCAAATCTTAACTAACTTAAGATATGGGCTCTTCCCTTACCATATCATATATGAAGTGGTAGGCATCTAATTTGATTCGAACCCTATTCAATAGGTATGCAACTTCGTAAGTGCATAACTCCCAAAAGGAAAAAGGTAACTCAGTATTACTCATCATAGAGCACACCATATCATATATGGTGTATCTGCTCCGCCCCGATATACCATCGTGCTATGGTGTATTCGGAGGAGTAATGCTGAGAGAGAATCTCATTCTCCTTTAGAATGGTCCAGTATTTCCGTGCTCAAGTATTCTCCTCCTAGATCACATCATAGGACATAATACTTATACCCGGATTCTGGTTCTCTACTTCTAACTTATATTCTATGAATATCTCAAAAGGCTCGGACTCATGTTTCAACAGGAACATATGTCTGAATCTTGAGAGAATATCAGAGAACGTAATGAAGTACAAAGAACCTGTCCTAGCATGTGTAGACAGGGGACCTTACATACATCAACATGTATCATCCCAAGAGTTTACCAACTCTTTCTCTGTTTCCATTAAACAGAGGTGTGGTCATCTTATCTTTGTGACATGACTGGCGAGTTTCACAAGATGTAAATTCAAACTAATTTAAATATGCATCTTTATGTAACTCTAGCTAGTCGGGTCACATTGATCTGACCTAGTCTACAATGCCTCAAGAAGAATTCGTTCATTTCTGAACTCTTCCTCTTGTGTGTGTTTTGTATACTAAAGAACTGTAGTTTGATTTAGAACGTCAATGCTTTTAGATAACGTGCCTGAACCGATCAACTTTTGATATAGGAAATGTTCAAAACATTATCCAACAATACAAAATTTTACCGTTTCTTTACTAATAAAGAGACAGATATGATTTTGTATATCAGGTTCGGTATCTAATAACAATCGTTCAGAATCAATGTATTGGTAATACAGGGTGACAGTGACCAACAGACTTGGCTGCAACACTTGCCCCGTTTTCTGCCTCATGAAACTTATCACCCGTTCTCAGTCCTTTACCTTTCTGTAGCCCTATGTAACAGATTACATATCTGGGATCCTGATCTGGTATCACATACCCAGGACGTAGAGGATACAGAGAAACAGTTCTTTGTAACGAACACACCCGAAGATGATGCATCAGCATGCACTCTCTTCGTTTGGGCGGCACGGGAATTCTGGTAATCCCCAATTTCCTGCTCTGTCTTATAACAATTATATGTTGGAGCGGGACCAACGTTCCCCAGCTCAGTATAACAAGCGGGTTCGGTCAATATTCCGTATTATTATCTTGATTAAGGCGTGATAGGGTCGCTACCTGGAGAGAGAGAGAAGAAAACACTCAGCGTGCGCTCTGTCAAGAATAGATTGGTTTTTATTTTATCTAATCAGGATGGCCCCCACTGCTTTTTATCAAATCTTCCTTCAAACCCTAAAAGGAAAGACTAGCCGGGATTAATTACACACTACAAGTTCGCCAATCTTTCAGCCAGGCCAGTGTCGGTACTTTGAGGGAGGTCCCCCGTGCTTTCGCACGAACCTAATTAATGTAAACCTCGTTTTCCCAGAGGCGTAACCCCGTTGACACCTTTCTAGACACCTACTTGATCGGCTAATTGTAATGTATAAAACTCTCCCAGGAGTAACACTTACTCGCAGCGGGTATCGGGATCCAACTATCTCATAGAAGGTATGCAATCTCATTGCAAATTTCAACACTTAAAATTCCCGATAATATTTTGCCCCTAGCTCGCTATGACCTTGACGCATGCCAAACAACCCATAGTCTGCTAGTCAAGTTCAACCCGTCATTTCCTGATTGAATTAAACCCACCCGCACGACCCTTGACGCATGCCAAACAACGCCGTACGAATACCCTAATCCAATCGCATCATATGCTGGCAGATAAGCACTAGTTAGCTACCGTACACTACGCCTTGACGCATGCCAAACAACCGCAGCACGAATACTAACTAATACTTATCTGAAATGACGGAGGGCTACGACAGGTTTTTCTGAAAACCTATTGCGTAATGAACTTGATATCGTTGTAGGATCGAATGAATTTTGAAATGGAGTGCTTTTGAGGCTTTTCTTGTTTTGCTAAAGGAGTCACTCCCGGTGAAGGGATCGTCGGTCCTTTCCTCGTCGGATGAGGTGCGGGATATATCACATATATCACTGTGCAAAGCAGAACTTTAAAAGCAATCAAAAGACAAACCGAGTGTGTAGCATCTGCCAGTTATTGCTAAAGGAGTCACTCCCGGTGAAGAGATCTCGGTCCTTTCCTCGTCGGATGAGGTGCAGGATATATCACATATACCTCTATGCAAAGCAAGAACTGTAGCTACCTGTTTTATTTTGAAATTCGATTCTACAACATCTTAGGTTTCTTTTATTTCATTAATCACATCAATGAAGTCCCATCATTTAAATACCTAAACATCACAGATAGATATAACGTACACTTATGCCATCCGCATTCGCCTCGATGTCCCCTCGTGCACCGTTAGGTTAGGTGACTAACGGCAGAGCAGGGCAGGGCTAGCGTGGGTGTAAAACATAAGCAACGTCTATATAATATATCATATATACTATATATAATATCTGCCACAGAACATCGCATGATCTCATCACAGATAAAGCACAGCAGAAGAAACATATGAAATATTGGATATACTAGGACGTCCGTGTTTTCAATACGAGCCAGTATAAAACACGGATTCCACGGTCGTGATGAATAGCCAAACCCACACCCCTAGACCCCTACGAGAGCGGCAAGCAACCCTGCCAATTCTAGAGTTAGGAGACCCGGACTCGACTCCTCGAATTGGTCTCCCACTGGACTCCAGAACCCGGTTACTTGTGCTCCCCTCCTTGGGTCTATCCTAGTGCGGAAAAGTAAATAATATACAAACGGTGACAACTTCCGCAACCTGGAAGCGCCCCAAATAAAAGAATATTACATACAAGTTTTTACATGAATGAAAATGAAAAACACTCATCTCACATAAAAACCCCCGGCTATTCAAACACGACGATCCAATATAACATATCCAGCAACACATAACATCACATGTCATCAACGTAAGTAAATATGTCCATCCCAATTGTCGTTGACATATAGCAACGAAACCGGCGATATCACATATTACACTTACGGTCACAGAAAAGAAAGTGTAAAACTACAACAGTTGGAATCCGCAACCTCCTCAGACATCGCATGCCTGACCAAATGAATTACTTAGACATCACATGCCTAACAATTATAAACCCCGCATTTTAGTCTCAAAATCGAAAACATTTTTCAATACCAAGTCGGGTAATTCAACAAGATTCCCGACACTCTGATCGAATGCTCGTCGCAAACTTCAGTAGACGGCTGCACCCCCGATACCGTCGACGAAGTGCACCAAGGCGGAACACCGCTGCCGCGAGCACCCGAACGGATGCTTTCGGCGACGGGGTTCTCCTACAGTCACTTGGTCGGGGCTATGGGGTGAGACTGTCTATTAAGTTTACCCGGCGAGTATCCGCGTACGCTACGTGATCGCGACGGACTTTTGATCACATCAAAATTCCGTGGCAACCGATCAAGTGAGACTAAACTGCTATGTTTATAACATTCATTTAGTTATCACATAACTACTTGTGAATTCCAATTATTGTATCACATTCCGGATAAATAGAAAATGTTAAACTTTCCGATCGAACATCCTAACACCCAAGTTTTCCCGATACAGATCAACATATGAAACTAGTCTAACAACATTCAGTTCGTACCTCAGTACCAACGGTCCAGCCGTAGAAGGGTCAAGCCAACGTCTCACATGTGGCACGCCGTACTGCCCCAAACCCGAAGGTTCAAAGGGCAGTTCAAGACGGTCACATAATCGAGTTAAGGTTTGTTGTCTTCTATACTTGCACTACTTAGAACGTCGTTAAACTACGGAAAAATCCAACACTTGGAAATTTCCCGACAGGGGAAAAATTGGGTATTTATATCCGGTCGGACTTTTTAACATATTCTAAAATTTATCCGGAAAGCCACATAGACAAAATTTGATAATCCGATCGTATGTACGAACCCCCTATACAACCCAAAATACTCAACTCTTTATTTCAGAAAAAAATATTCCAGGAAAACCAAAACTGCAAAATAGGAATTACTGTGCAAAATTGAACGCCTAATAAGACAAAAGTGCGGCGGAAGGGCCGCATTATCACGCTAATACCGCGGTTCCGCCGCACTTTAGAAAGATCATTAGGTAATTTTTGCACCGTAATTCTTATAATTTCCTTCTGATTTTTCTGCATATTTTTAATTCTCAAAAATCCACGAATTTCAAAAAAGTACAGAGAGCATTCTAAGGTTTGGGTTTCGGTTCGATCGGACTTCAAACTCCGTCCACGCATCGCCTAAGGCTCTAGCTAGGCTCTGATACCACTGTAGGGTTCCTAGGCACGCTAGTGAGGTCTCCCAAGCCATCAACCATGGCAATTTCAAATCATATGGTGCCTACAAACCCTAACAAGATCGTTTGCTAGATATTTAGGCGAAAAAGCTAAACTAGTTAACACTTAACTATTGGGAATACGGAAATACAACCTTTGTAGATCCGGTGCTCCACCTCCACGGCTCCGCAACGAGGTCGTCTCCGCTGTCCAAATCAAATCCGGGCTCTAGAGTCGGCTTCGTCGGAGAATGGGCAAGTTAGGTCGTCGATGTCCATGCCGAAGATGATCTACGTCGAAGCATCGCAAGATCAAGCTCTCAACTTCACCAAGTCATGAAACTTGTGAAGTAAACACACTCTACTACTTGGCAAGAGGTAGAGGATGAAGAAATAGGAGTTGGGTTAACTTTAGAATTGGATTTCTCACTCTAATTCATCAATCACCATTGATGAGGTAAGCTTTCTTCTTCAAGTTCAAGGAAGAAGAAGAAGAAAGATGATAAGATAAGTTAATTAGAAAATGAAAAGAATATGAATACTTATCATATTAGAACCATGGTCAAGTGTAGAGAATTAACTAAGGTTAGTTTAATGGTTAGGGTTTAAGATGAAGACAAGAATGGTTACAAAGTCAAAGCTTCATGAAGTTTCAACTAAACTCCAAAATTAGCAACCATTATTTTCTTATCTAATCAAAATAAATAAATAAATAAATAAGTAATAAAAAGAAAACCCTAATCATTAGATTAACCATGGCTTAATTCATTACACTTAACTATAGTTAAACATGTATCATCAAACATGATACAATCAAGTGCACAAAAACATATCGTATATGCAATGCGCACGAACCAAGTGAGAAAATCCGTCTAAAGTGAACCGATACTAGTTAATGCAAAGTAATATATCAAATATATAATTATACATTAAATCATTAAATCAACACTTGATTCAATGATCCGGTCATGCGCACATAACCGACTGGTATCTAATATATCGGCTTATCGAATCAACGCTTGAATCGATAACTAGGTTATATCGCATACAACCATTCGATATATTTATCGCGAGAATAGAATACGGTATCACATACACGCATTATTCTCGGTCCCTTACATATCTCATATGCGCTCCTATTTCGTTTCGCTTGAGCCAGGAAACCTCTGTGTAGGACTCTAAAGACTCGTCAATACGCCGGCAGCAGATGATGATCATATCAAACACCCACAAGCCGCAAGCGGTCTGCTAAACGTAACGGCTACCCGGGTATTGAGCGATCTGAAGATCGACGAGCAAGCCCGCTCACACTCCAGTGAATCCGACCAGTAACACTACCGTACAGTCCGGTCTGATCGTCTGATATGTCGCATATCTCGCCTAGGGGTGGTAAACGTCAGACCCCAATAGCTCAATAAGTCGTGTCGATATGAGGTCTATAACTGTTCGAGAAACTACTGGTAACACTTACCAGTAAATCTCAGCAACCCTGGCCAGGGATTTCCTGTTATAGCCAATCGAACACAGCGCAACATCAACTCCCTATACCGGGAGAGACGAATCCCCTCCTATCGCTCATTGCCTCCATGTGACTCGGGACTGTACCCAAAAACCACCGTTTTGCACACCCTCTTGGACGTGGTAAGATGGAAATCAAAGCACAGTGGGAACCACACAAGACTCTATGACGATCTCGGGTCAACAGACTACTCTGTACCAGTGTCACCAGAGAACTGCCATCTGACGTGAGGTATAATACCATCTGGGAGTTCTCGGCGAGTCCGTCCAGTGTACCCAGTCTCTACTGAGCACCCGTATATCATCTCTGATGTCAAACACCAATGGATATGGGATCATCCATCGCCCATCTGTATGGGTCGAGAAGGTATACGCTAGTCTACTCTGGTATATCGATGCCCCGTCTCGATACACCCACGACTAGGGACTTTGAAGGATGTACTTATGGACTACCATGTCCCCACTAGTATGATCCGCATCATAGTCCAGGTAGTCAAGTACAGATCCTAAGGGCTTTACCAACATGTAACAGAGAGACAATCAGCATACACGTTAAGGTAAAGGGTAACCAGATAGCATACTATCATGTCGAGCAAGAAAGTCCTCCCTATATATGTCCCAGCATCCACTACAATATACATCCTATGTACAGTAATGGCCTCTAGGGCATATATATAACTAACAATAGGTGCTAGGGGTAAAAACCTTTATCGGGAGTTTCAAGTGTTGAAATTTGCAATGAGATTGCATACCTTCTATGTGATAGTTGGATCCAGATACCCACTGCGAGTAATTGTTACTCCTGGGAGAGTTTTGCACTTTGCAATTAGCCGATCAAGTAGGTGTCTAGAAAGGTGTCAATGGGGTTACGCCTCTGGGAAAACGAGGTTTACTGTAATTAGGCCCGTGCGAAAGCACGGGGAACCTCCCTCAAAGTACCGACACTGGCCTGGCTGAAAGATTGGCGAACTTGTAGAGTGTAATTAATCCCGGCTAGTCTTTCCTTTTAGGATTTGAAGGAAGATTTGATAAAAACAGTGGGAGCCATCCTGATTAGATAAAATATATAACCAATCTGATCTTGCAAGAGCGCACGCAGAGTGTTTTCTTCTTTCTCTCTCTCCTGGTAGCGACCATATCACGCCTTAATCAAGATAATAATACGGATGTATTGACCGAACCCGCTTGTTATACTGAGCTGGGGAACGTTGGTCCCGCTCCAACTTATAATTGTTATAAGACAGAGCAGGAAATAAGGGGAATACCAGAATTCCTATGCAGCCCAAACGAAGAAAGTGCATATGATGCATCTTCTTCGGGTGTGTTCATTATAAAGAACTGTTTCTCAGTATTCCCTGCATCCTGGGTACATGATACCGGATCAGGATCCCAGATATGTAATATGTTACATAGGGCTACAAAAAGGTAGAAAAACTGAGAACGGGTGATAAGTTTCATGAGACAGAAAACGGGGCAAGTGTTGCAGCCAAGTCTGTTGGTCACTGTCACCCTGTATTACCAATACATTGATTCTGAACAAATGCTATTAGATACCGAACCTGATATACAAAATCATATCAGTCTCTTTATTAGTAAAGAAATGATAAAATTTTGTATTGTTGGATAATGTTTTGAACATTTCCTATATCAAAAGTTGATCGGTTCAGGCACGTTATCTAAAAGCATTGACGTTCGAAATCAAACTACAGTTGCTAGTATGCAGAACACACACAAGAGGAAGAGTTCAGAAATGAACGAATTCTTCTTGAGGTATTGTAGACTAGGTCATATCAATTCAACCCGACTAACTGAAGTTACATTTTAGATGCATATTTAAATCAGTTTGAATTTACATCTTGTGAAACTTGCCAGTCATGTCACAAAGATAAAATGACCATAGCTCTGTTTGTTAGAAACAGAAAAAGAGTTAGTAAACTCTTGGGACTGATACATTATGATGTATGTAAGGTCTCTTGTCTACACATGCCAGGACTGGTTCTTTATACTTCATTACGTTCTCTGATGATCTCTCAAGATTCTGACATATGTTCCTGTTGAAACACAAGTCCGAACCTTTTGAGATATTCACAGAATATAAGTTAAAAGTAGAGAACCAACAACCGGGTATAAGTATTATGTCCTATGATGAGATCAGGGAGGAGAATACTTGAGCATGGCATTCCTGGACTATTCTAAAAGAAAATGAGATTCTCTCTCAGCATTACTCCTCCGTATAAACCATAGCACGATGGTATATCGGGGCGGAGCAATCACACCCTATATGATAAGGTGTGCTCTATGATGAGTACTACTGAGTTACCTATTTCCTTTTTGGGAGTTATGCACTTGAGAAGCTGCATACCTATTGAATTAGGTTCGAATCAAATCAGTGCCTACCACTCCATATGAGATATGGTGTGGGAAGATCCTATCTCTTAAGTAAGTTAAGATTTGGGATTGTCCGTCCTATGTCAAAAGCAAAATCCGGACAAGATAGAGGCAAGATCAGTTCTGTAGAACTGGAAAGGTTCCAGCTGTACAAAACTGCTAATGATTTGACAGAACCAAAGGATTCAATAGTTTCCGACGAACCTCAGCCTCTCCGCCGATCTAGTAGGGTTCCTCACCCACCTAAGAGATACCTCAGTTTCTCGATGACAGTGGGAGCGAGGATTGCATCATGAGATGATGACCCAACCAGTTTCGAGCAGGCCATCGAGAGTAGGGACTCTGTAAGAATGGCTGGATGCTTAGTGATCTGAGATGGAATCCTTATACACCAACAAAGTATGGACTTTGGTTGCTATAACTGAAGGGTTAAATCCCCATCAGGAGCAAGTATATCTTGAGAAGATTGCTTGGTGTACATGGAAAGGTTGAGACTTTCAAAGCTAGACTTGTTAAAGGTTTTCGTCATCAACCAGGCACGGATAATGATGAAACCTTTTCCAGGGACTATGTTTAAATCCATCCAGATCCTACTTGCCATGGCTACGTGCCATGACTACTTTTTTAAATACTGATTTAGAAGAGAACGTCTATAAGAACACTGCCAGAGGTCTTCGTAAAACAGTGGGAGCAACGGAAACGTGTGCAAGTTGCTTTACATAATGAAGCAGGCATCGTGGAGTTGGAACGTCTGTTTTGATGTGATAGTCAAAGTGTTTGACTTCATCAAAATGGTAGACGAACCTTGTATATACAAAAGGGTAGTAGAGAGTAAGGTGGTCATCTTCGTATTGTACGTAGACAACATACTCTTGATAGGAAAAGAGTTTCCTATACTACGATCGGTCAATCTCCTATTATCACTAGGATTCCCCAAATAGGATCAAAGTGATACCTCCTAAATCCTGAGTTTTCATCTATGAGATAGATGTAATTGGATGCTAGGATTCTCACTAGATGTAGTGAGATGGTATCAATCGATCCTGGGGGGAATCACTGGAAGAGTTCCAGGGTGATAAAGACGACTGAATGTCAGTCACGGGCATTGTCTTTACCCTCAGTAAAGGGACGGTATGTTGGAAGAGTTCCAAGCTAGATACCGTGGCAAACTACACGATAAAGGCTGGTAACATCGCTATTAAAGATACTACCAAAGAGGAAGTTTGGGTGTATATTGGTTCATAAGATGAACTAGGTTCCTGCCATTGTATGACAATGGAAGTGTGGCTTTGGCCCTGGAACCCTGGTCCCATCAGTGACCCAGACAAATTCTGAGGAAGCATCACCTGATCATGGAGATAGTTGATCTCCGGGGTGATCGAGGTTAGGAGAGTAGACTCAGAGGACAACACGGCGGATCCACTCACGAAGGCCTTTTTCCAAAGAGAGACTTTTAGGGGATGGTTGAGTATGTGATACTGCAACCACTGCTACAGATGGCCCTAGTGCAAGTGGGAGATTGTTAGTTATATGTATGCCCTAGAGGCCATTACTGTACATTGGATGTATATTGTGGTGGATGCTGGGACATATATAGGTAGGACTTTCTTGCTCGACATGATAGTACGCTATCTGGTTGCTCTTTGTCTTAACGTGTATACTTTCCGTCTCTCTATTACATGTTGATAAAGCCCTTAGGATGTGTACTCGACTTCCAGGACTATGATGCAGATCATACTAGCGGGGCCTGGATAGTCCATGAGTACATCCTTGAAATATTCCTAGTCGAGGGAATATCGAGACGGGGCATCGATATTCCAGAGTAGACTAGCGTATATCTTCTCGACCAATGCGATGGGCGATGGATGATCCCATATCCATTGGTGTTTGACATCGAAGATGGTATGCGGGTGCTCAGTGGAGACTGGGTACACTGAACGGACTCGCCGAGAACTCCCAGATGGTATTATACCTCACGTCAGATGGCAGTTCTCTGGTGACACTGGTACAGCTTAGTCTGTTGACCCGAGATCGTCATAGAGTCTTGTGTGTCTCCCACTGTGCTTTGATTTCCACCCTACCACGGCTCTACTGAGTCGTGCAAACAGGTGGTTTTTGGGTACAGTCCCGATTCACATGGAGGCAATGAGCGATAGGAGGGGATTCGTCTCTCCCGGTATTGGGGGTTGATGTTGCGCAATGCACGACTGGCCATAACAGGAAATCCCTGGCCAGGGTTGCAGTGATATACTGGTAAGAGTTATCAGTAGTTTCACGAATGTTATGGACCTCAAGTCGGCATGACTTATCGAGCTATTGGGGTCTGACGTTTACCACCCCTAGGCGAGATATGCGACATATCAGACGAACAGACCGGACTGTACGGTAAGTGTTACTGGTTAGATTCACAGGAGTGTGAGCGGGCTTGCTCGTCGATCTTCTGATCGCTCAATACCCGGGTGGCCGTTACGTTTAGCAGACCGCTTGCGGCTTGTGGGTGCTTGATATGATCATCATCCGCTACCGGCGTATTGACGAGTCTTTAGAGTCCTATACAGAGGTTTCCTGGCTCAAGCGAAACGAAATAGGAGCGCATATGAGATATGTGCGGGACCGAGAATAATGCGTGTATGTGATACCGTATTTCATTCTCGTGATGATTTTGTCAAATGGTTGTATGCGATATAACCTAGTTATCGAATCAAGGATTGATTCGATAAGCCGATACATTGGATACTAGCCGGTTATATGCGACATGACTGGATCATTGAATCAAGTGTTGATTTAATGATTTAATGTATAATTATATATTTGATATATTACTTTGCATTAACTAGTATTGGCTCACTTTAAATGGATTTACTCACTTGGTTTGTGCACATTGCATATGTGATATATTTTGTGCACATGATTGTATCATGTTTGATGATACATGCAAGCTAGGGTTAGTGTAAAGAATTAGACCATGGTTAAGATTATGATTAGGGTTTTCTTTTTTCTTATTTATTTATTTATTTATTTTGGAAAAAGATGAGAAAAGAATGGTTGCTATTTTTGTTTGCTAGTTGAAGATTCTTGAAGCTTTGAATTAGTCCACCATTCTTGTCTCATCCTTAACCCTAACCATTCAAGTTAACCATGGTCCATTCTCTACAACTAACCAAAGGTTAGTAAATGATAAGTATTGATTTATTAATCATTTACTTAATACTTATCATATTCTTTTTCTTCATCTTCTTCTTCTTCAACATGAGAAAAAAGCTTGCTACATCAATGGTGATTGATGAAAAAGTGTGGGAAATCCAAAACTAAAGTCTACCCAATTCCTATTTCTTCATCCTCTACCTCTTGCCAAGTAGTATAGGGTGTTTCCTTCACAAGTTTTCAAGGCTTGGTGAAGTTGGAGCTTGTTCTTGTGATGCCTCGACGTAGATCATCTTCGGCATCGAACCGACGATCAAGCCCGCCCATTCTTCGATGATGCCAATGCTAGAGTCAAGGGTTCGATTTGGACAGTGGAGGGAGATCATCGTGGAGCTTAGGAAGTGGTGGACCGGATCTACAAAGGTTGTAGCCCCTTTCCTTTAGCTATATTTCCGTTTACTTGCTTGCTTCGCCTATTTATCTAGTTAACGATCCGTATTAGGGTTTATAGGCACTTGTAAAATTTGATTTGTGAATGTTTGACCACTTGTGAGACTCCATTAGAGTGCCTAGGAACCCTACAGCGCACGGGGCAATCCACAGGGTGACGGAGCGTTTTATGTTTTTGTCGTAACGAGTTAATGCGTGAGGGTGGAATTGTTCAAATCTAACCTATGTGTATATATGCAAGGTATAAAGCTTGTTAGAAAACTATAGGATAGTGTAAGTTAATGGATTCTGTATTCAAGTACTTTGAGCCGAACTCAACCAATGAAGCTAGAGCAATCGGCAACAACGTGGATTAGGGTATTTAAGCACGGTATTCATGGAATCCGGTTTATTGACCCTTGTCCGTCCGTTCTTGTCTCTTGCTTTCACCTCCGGCCAAACCGAGCGCAACCGGTCGCGGTTAGGAATCACCGTTACCTTGGTAGGGTAGGGTGCCTAACGGAGTGCTTGCGTAAGGTTTGGGTGGAGTTTCAAATGGAAAAGACGGGAAAAGGAAATGAAAATCGAAACGTTAACTTACAATATCTTTCTCTTTTCCTAACAACAATATTCACACCACCATTCACAAAACAAAAAAGAGAGCAAAAGAAAAGATACAAAGAAAAGAAAAGAAAACATTACAAATAAGTAAGTGCATGGAATTTAAGTGCAAGAATGTAAAGAATGGAATGTAAATGACATGAATGTAAAGAAAGTAATAAAAGAGCAAGAAATATAAAAGAGCAAGAATGGGAACCAAAGATCACATGACACACCATGGGTTCAATAACCCAATCTTAAACTTGCAAGCTCAGTTAAGAGGTTGCAAGATCAAGAAAGAGCTAAGAACCCAAGGGAATTGAAGGCACAAAAGAGAAGAGCTTTATTGATTTCATATGAAGATACAACCCCTTGAGATCAATGACCAAAGCTAAACTTGCAAGCTCAATGAAGAGGTTGCAAGATCAAGTTAAGGTAAAGAGTTCAAGGGGGATTAGCTATGTACAAAAACTAAAAAGAAAACAAAAGAGTTATGAATGAAAGCTTGGGCAAAAGTGAGACCCCTTCCCTTGCTGCCATGATCTGCTTTTATAGGCAAGAAAAGGAATTAAGCAAACAATAAAATAAAGACCAAATGGAAGCAATAGAGACACTGTGAGAAGATGGGGCCCACAGGAGGAGGTGGGGCCGGTGGCTGGTTTTGGCAAGGAAGATCTCAACCAAAATCCGAGGTCTGGGTCCCGTATTGCAGTGGTTGTCTTGTCTTGCCCCAGTACGACTTTGGTGCAGTTTGATTTGTCTGTTTTAAACTTGTGGTGCACCAGGAACTGGACGGAAACAAGTAGCTTAAAGTCAACACACACTTGTAGCATTTAATGCATGTCACACTCATGCCCACTTGTGTCTTGGGCAGCCCCCTTGCTCATAGCCATCATGCCATGGCTGCCCCTAGGTCCATGGTCTATGTTCCAAGAGTTGTGTGCACACACATGTAATGTGTTGGACCAAAATATTATGCACACACTAGTTTGCAAAATAACTCTTGGGATATCAGTCGGTTTTCAGTTCTGGCTGCAGTGTTGGCTTACAAATGATATATCCGTGATTCTGGATGTATTTCTAGTATTTTGTCATGGACATCTGTAATCTGTATTACTGAGCAAACACCGGTTAATAATACCGATATAAAACAAAATAGATAAAGAATGAGCGGTATTAAAATGCAGTTTTCTGATATGAACAAATACCCCCAAACTTCTTTTGCTCGCCCGAGCAAAACGAAATCCTAGCCTCACTTTCGCAGGGAACACGATTGTACTGAGCGCGTGCAACAAGCCGTTAAACCTTTAGGTGTCCCTAGTAGGAGGAGTGTTGTCTCCTGAGGGTTTTCAGCGGATACTACCCACAAAATCACGTCAAGCTAGTTTCATAAGTTAACATCGATTCTACTCCTACAGTTTAGTATCTAAGTTAGAAATTCTATCATCCTAAGTTAGAAATATCCAACCCTTATGTTTCACACCTCCTATCTATTTAACCTTAGATCCTATACGTTCCAAAAAAGTTTAGAATGATATTGGTATCTCCTGATTTTTCCTTCTAAAAGTGCTGTCTCAAATCAGGTATTTTTATCAACTTTACAGAAAACATAAGTCTTATTCTTCATTTCTATCTTTTATCCAAACATCGATTGTATACCCCTACGTGTGTGTATATTTGCATCCCTACACTTAAGACTTCAATTCAAGCTATAATACCCTTGCCCTAATACATAATACTACTTCTTTTCATTAAATGATGGACGGATTTTCTTACACACCTTTCATGCGACTAGTAATGCTTCTTGAGGCACCAACAGCCAATTACTGAATGTATGAGCTTAAAACGTAAATAGCAGTCTCCAGGTCTTGACTTTATTCTTTTTTTCTTTTTTTTTCTTTTTCTTTTTCAAGACCGGATATATTTTTCAATATGCTCTTTTGGTGTTTAGCTTTAAATACCGTTTTTTCTTTCATACTAGGCTTTCAGTCAAGAGTATTTCTGGGTATCCTCTACTATCCCAAGTTTCAAGGTGCGTGTAAGTGTAGTTTGTAGGGTATATACTTTCTAAATTTGGACTCAAGAATAGAAATTATTTTTCAGACTTATCCTTCAGTAAAGCATCAATACTTTCCCTTCATCTTGACTTAACTAAAGAACTGAACTCAAGATTACCTATTTCTCAAAAAAACTGTAAGGATGTATACTTACCAAGGTTAAACAGACTGAGGGTTATTTTTAGGGTTTTCAATTCCTGAGCCTAGAATTTAGTTGTTTCTAACATATCAACTAAACTTTCGGAATAAAATCTAAGTTACCATATTAGCTAACTTAACGACAAAGTTTTTATATTTTGGAAAAAAATTCGATTTTTTTGGGTTTTTTTTAATAAGGATGCAAATGCAGAATATACAAATGAATGCGAAGGAAGAAAGCTTACCGAGCACACCCCCAAACTTAAACTTGACAGTGCCCTCACTGACAGGCTACACCAAGAGGGTCAAAATTGTCGGCTCTTCCAAAAGATTTATACAAAACAAAAAGAAAACCAAAAATATATACACAAAAAGGTTCCCCCAAACTTAAGTAAAACAGTGTTTCCACTGTTTAAGTGGTGAAGTTCAGGATTAGGGGGGAAGAGAACAGTATCAAGCTATACAAGGCCTAACAAAGGCCAAAAGTGAGTACCAACCATTCAAAAATTCTATCGTGATAAAGCAGCGGTTGGTGAAAGAATACGGTGAGGAAAGAAATGGAGAATACGCGAGACCGTATGTGAATAGAGGTGGTATAAGGTCTCGGTATATGAGAAGTAGAATGGCGGAAGGGAAAAAGAAATAGAGTCCGAACTTGAGGGTGAAAATGGAGTGAATAAATTAGTACAATATGTGATGACCGATGTGTAAAAATCGATTGTGCTAATCTATCAACCCGTCGAGAAATAGGGTCAAATCCCTCAAGATTCATGAGAAACCATGGGTACGCCGAACTTGGTAAACCAGATATATGAAATGATACGATGTCTTGCAAGGTCGGAACGATGGAAAGGATGGAGGCAAGTGGTTGAAGAAGGTTATCGGTTAAAGGTTCTGGAGGGTGTACACAGTCAATGAAGGAGATAGGATGAATTGGAAAATCCGACTCATCAAGCAAAACTGGTTCATCCTTGTTGGATATAGTGCCCTCAAAGTCAATTATTGGATCACAGGCACGTGATTGCAATGATTGAAGGAGGACCTATACCGGTAGAACAGTCTTACTCGAGTTGATAGTATGCTATCCGGTTTATCTTTATCATCGTGTGCTGTTTTAGGTGACATGATATGTATCACTATTACATGTTGAAAGAGCCCATAGGATTCTTGCTTGACTACCAGCAGTATGATGGCGATCATATACGTGAGAGTTGGGTAGTCTATAAGCACATCCTTAAAAGTGGTCCCTAGTCACGGGAGTTTCGAGATAGGGCATCGATACTCCGGAGTAGACTAGTGTATACAGTCGAGACCCCGACGAGGGGCGATGGCCGGTCTCACAAGCCATTGGTGTCAGTTGGTTCAACTAAGATGTATACAGGTGCTCATTAGGTTATGAGTACACCGGACAGGACTCGCCAGGAATATGCTAGCTGGTTATTAAAACCCATCGTCAGATAGCAATTCCCAGGTGACTGTTAGTTATATGTATGCCCTAGAGGCCATTACTGTACATACGATGTATATTGTAGTGGATGCTTGGACATATATAGGGAGGAATTTTTTGCTCGACATGATAGTATGCTATCTGGTTGCTCTTTATCTTAACATATACTCTGATTGTCTCTATGTTACATGTTGATAAAGCCCTTAGGATGAGTACTTGACTACCAGGACTATGATGCAGATTATACTAGTGGGGACAGTATACTCACTATGTACATCCTTCAAATGTTCCTAGTCGTAGGTGTATCGAGACAGGGCATCGATATACCAGAGTAGACTAGCGCATGCGCTTCTTGACCCATATGATGGGTGATGGATGATCACATATCCATTGGTGTTTGAAATCAGAGAAGGTATACGGGTGCTCAGTGGAGATTGGGTACACTGGACAGACTCACTGAGAACTCCCAGATGGTATTATACCTCACGTCAGATGGCGGTTCTCTGGTGACACTGGTACAGGTTAGTCCGTAGACCCGAGATCGTCATGGAGTCTTGTATGATTCCGACTGTGCTTTGATTTCCATCATACCACGTCCAAAAGGGCGTGCAAAACGGTAGCTTTTGGGTACAGTCCTGAATCACATGGAGGCAATGAGCGATAAGAGGGGTTTCGTCTCTCCCGGTATGGGGAGTTGATGTTGCGCTGTGTTCGATTGGCTATAACCGAAAATCCCTGGCCAGGGTTGCTGAGATTTACTGGTAAGTGTTATCAGTAGTTTCTCAAACTGTTATGGACCTCATATCGACACGACTTATCAAGTTACTGGGGTCTGACGTTTACCACCTCTAGGCGAGATATGCGACATATCAGACGAAGAGACCAGACTGTACGGGAGTGTTACTGATTGGATTCACGGGAGAATGTACAGGCTTTCTTGTTGATCTTCTGATTACTCAATACCTGGGTGGCTATTACATTTAGCTGACCGCTTGCAGCTTGTGGGTGTTTGATATGATCATCACCTACTGCCGGCATATTGACGATTCTTTAGAGTCCTACACAGAGGTTTCCTAGCTCAGGAAAAACGGAGTAGGAGCACATATATGATATGTGAGGGACCGAGAACAATACGTGTATGTGATACCATATTAGATTCTCGCGATATGTGATATCGGCCGAGTATATGTGATATAGCCGGGTCATCGGATCAAGTGTTGATTCGATGAACTGATACAGATTATATTAGTCGGTTATTTATGAAATAGCCGGATTATCGGATCAAGTATTGATTCGATAATTTAATGTATAATTATATATTTGATATATTATATTACATTAACTAATATTAGCTCACTTAAAGATTCTTTTTCTCACTTGGATAATACATTGATATATATATGATATATGTTAATTGTATTATTTTATTTTGTTATAATAAATATTGTATATGTGATATATAATATTGTAACAAGTTATGGTTACAAATGCAACATGTTTTGTGGAGTTTAAATGTGGTTAGGGTTTGGATTAGGGTTAAGCTTGCATGAAGCTTTCAAGAAGCTTCTTGAAGCTTTGACTTTGACTATGATATTTTGTGTAGATATTTCCTAACCCAACCCAAACGCTTTACCATAGTTAGTTCTCTACAAGGGTTAAGTCTTCATTCTTAACCCATGGTTGCAATTCTAACCACACACAAGTTTTCATTATTCATCACAAATAGATTTCTTCCTCTTCTTCCTCTTGAAAAAGCTTTCTAGCTTTTTGATATGTGATGATAATGAGTGAGAAATTGAAAACAAAAGAGAGCTAAATTCCTACTTCATCATCCTCATCTATTCTAGCCACTTAGATTAGGATGTTTGCTTTGCTAATACTTGATTAGTGAAGCAAGAGCTTGGGTTTGAGTTTCTTCAAGGTAGATCATCTTAGTTATTGAAGATCGGAAGCAAGCATGCATCTTTCTCTTCATGGAGCCTCTCTAGAGTCCGGGTACTTGATGATCGCAGTGAAGGGAGCTCAACACGGAGCTTATGAAGTGAAGGAATGGACTACAAAGGTTGTAATCCCTCTCTCTTAGAAGTAAAGTTGTTTACATTCTATGTTTACCCTAAGTCTCTAGTTAAGATCTTGGTTAGGGTTTGTTTAGCACCCCAAAATTTTAATATAGCATGTTTGATGCTTGCTAAAACCTTCATAAGGTGCTAAGCTAACCCTACAGTGGTATCTGAGCCAACCTAGAGCATTAGGCGTCGTGAAGACGAAGTTTAAAGTCCGATCGAACCCCGAAACGTCGTATTTGATCCCCTCTCTGGAATTTTTTTAAAAAGGAATACTCAGAAAATTAAGCAGGTGATTCTATGGATAACTGTGAAATACGAGCTCCTAATTCCCTTAAGTCGCCGCGGAACCGCGGAAATACCATGCTTTGCGCGGCGGTTCCGCGGCCGTACTTGGGTACTAGGGACAGATACTTCTAGGTAACATCCATAGGTATTACTACATGCTTCTGGGAATTTTTAATATTACTCAAGTGTTGAGTGTTCTGGAGATCTTAAGAATTCATTTATTCGATCGGAAAGTTTAACATCGTTTAGATTTTCGGGTAATTTAGAACGTGTTAAAAAGTTCGAACGGATTTCAATAACTCACTTTTTCCCCTGTCGAAAATTTTCAAGGGTTGAATTTTTCCACGACTTTAAAACTTTCAGAAAATCATGCAAGCGAATTTGTGGACCCTCTAGAAGAATATAACCTTAACGCGATTATGTGACCGTCAAAACCGCCACTGAACCATATGGTTTGTGGTAGTTTAGCGTTTCCACATGTGAGGCGTTGGTTTGACCCTTCTACGGCTGGTTCATAGCGGCTGTGACATGTTCTGTGACTTTTTGAACTCCGCTCAAGTGTTGAGCTATTTGGGAAATCATGGGTGTTTGTTTATTCGATCGGAAAGTTTAATATTGTCTGTTTATCTGGAATGTGATACAATATTTGGAATCCATAAGTAGTTATGAGATAACTAATTTGAATGTTATAAATCTAGCAGTTTAGTCTCATTTGATCGGTTGCCACGGGATTTTGATGCGATCAAAAGTCCGTCGCAATCACGTAGCGTACGCGGATACACGCCGGGTAAACTTAATAGATAGCCACACCCCATAGCCCCGACCAAGTGACTGTAGAAGAACCCCGTCGCCAAAAGCATCCGTTCAGGTGCTCGCGGCAGCGGTGTTACGCCTTAGTGCGCTTCGTCGACGGTATCAGGGGGTGCGGCTGTCTACTAAACTTTCCGATGAGCATTCGATCAGAATATCGGGAATCTTGTTGAATTGCCTGACTAGATATTGAAAAGTGTTTTCAAGATTGAGACTAAAATGCGGGGTTTATAATTGTTAGGCATGTGATGTCTAAGGAATTCATATGGTTAGGCATGAAATCCAAAGTATGAGATACGTTGGGTTTATGATGTCTAAGGTGGTTGCGGATTCCAACTGTTGTAGTTTTTCACTTTCTTTTCTGGGACCGTATGTGTAATATGTGGTGTATCGCCGATTTCGTTGCTATACATCAATAACAACTGGGGTACGCATATTTACTTACATTGATGACATGTGATGTTATGTGTTGCTGTGATATGTTATATTGGATCGTCGTGTTTTGAATAGCCGGGGGTTTTTATGTGAGATGAGAGTTTTTCATTTTCATTCATGTAAAATTCATTGTATGTAATATTCTTTTATTGGGGCACTTCCAGGTTAAGGATGATGTCACCATTGTATTTTATTTACTTTTCCGCATTAGGATAGACCCAAGGCGGGGAGCACAAGTAACCGGGTTCTAGGGTACAGTGGGAGACCATCTCGAGGAGTCGAGACCGGGTCTCCTAACTCTAGAATTGGTAAGGTTGCTTGCTACTCTCGTAGGGGTCTAGGAGTGTGGGATTGGCTATTCATCGTGACCGTGGAATCCGTATTTTATACAGGCTCGTATTAAAACACGGACCTCCTAGTATATCCAATATTTCATATATGTTCCTCTGCTGCAATGTTCTGTGATGAGATCATATTACTGCCTGAGACGAATGTTTATATTATATATATGAGATATATGTTATATTGCTGATTTCGATTCAAATGTGATGCTTGTGAAGCATAATAAAATGTGACTTCATTAATGAGATTAATGAAATAAAAGAAACCTAAAGATGTTGTAGAAACTTGTTTCGAAAACTTGTATCTCTAGTTGTTGCTTTGCATAGCGGTATTCCTTGTAGAATATCCAGCACCTTATTCGATAAGGAAAGAGCCGAGATCCCTTCACCGGGAGTGACCTCTTTAGCGAAACTAGCAGATGCTACACACTCGGTTTGTCTTTTGATTTCTTCTATAGTTTTGCTTTGCACAGCGGTATTTGTGAAATATCCTGCACCTTATTCGATAAGGAAAGAGCCGAGATCCCTTCACCGAGAGTGACCTCTTTAGCAAAACTGGTAAAGGCCTAAAAAACACTCCATTTAAATCACTCGATTCTACGACGATATCAAGTTCATTACGCAAAAGGTTTTCTTAAAAACCTATCGTAGCCCTCTGTCATTTCAGATAAGTAATAGTTAGTATTCGTGCTGCGTTTGTTGGCCTTTGTCAAGGTGTAGTGTGCGGTAGCTGATTACTGCTTATCTGCATAAGCATATGATGCGATTGAGTTAGGGTAGTCGTGCGACCTTATTGGCCTTTGTCAAGGGACGTAGGGTGGGTTTAATTCAATCAGGAAATGACGGGTTGAACTTGACTAGCATTCTATGGTTTGTTGGCCTTTGTCAAGGTCATAGGAGGTTAGGGGTAAAATATTATCGGGAATTTCAAGTGTTGAAATTTTCAATGAGATTTCATACCTCCTATGAGATAGTTGGATCCCGATACCCGCTGCGAGTAAGAGTTACTCCTGGGAGAATCTTACACATTACAAATAGCCAATCAAGTAGGTGTCTAGAAAGGTGTCAACGGGGTTACGCCCCTGGGAAAACGAGGTTTACTTTAATTAGGTCCATGCGAAAGCACGGGAAACCTCCCTCAAAGTATCGGCACTAGCCTGGCTGAAAGATTAGCAAACTTATAGCGTGTAATTAATCCTGGCTGGTCTTTCCTTTTAGGGTTTGAAGGAAGATTTGACTAAAACAGTAGGAGACATCCAGATTAGATATATTAATAACCAATCTAATCTTGCAAGAGCATACGCTGAGTGTTTTCTTCTCTCTCTCCAGGTAGCGACCATGTCACGCCTTATTCAAGATAATAATACGGATGTATTGACCAAACCTGCTTGTTATACTGCGCTAGGGAACGTTGGTCCTGCTCCAACTTATAATTGTTATAAGATCGAGCAGGAAATAGGGGATTATCAGAATTCCCGTGCCGCCCAAACGAAGAAATTACATGATGATGCATCTTCTTCGGGTGTGTTCATTACCGAGAACCGTTTCTCAGTATCCTTTACGTCCTGGGTATAAGATACCGGATCAGGATCCCACATATGTAATATGTTACATGGGCTACAGATAGGTAGAGAACTGAGAACGAGTAATAAGTTTCAAGAGTTGGAAATGGTGCAAGTGTTGCAGCCAAGTATGTTGGCTGTTATCACCCTGTATTAACAAATACATTGATTCTGAACGAATGTTATTAGATACCGAACATGATATACAACGTCATAACGGTATCTTTATTTAATAAAGAAGAATATAATTTTGTATTTTTGGATAATGTTTTGAACATTTCCTATATCAAGAGTTGATCGGTTCAGGCACGTTATCAAAAAGCATATACGTTCTAAATCAAACTACAGTTCTTAATGTACAGAACTGTCACGACCCGAAGTTCGACCCGTGACCGGCACTTAACCACGTAACGTCTACAGGCGTAACGCGACTAAGTAAGCCGAAACCCAGAAATCAAAACCATTAAAAGTAGTGAGTGTTGAAAACATTTGTTTAAAACGTTTAGAAAACCTTGATTAATTTAGTAAAATTCTTTAAAGTTTAAGTTGTTTTCATAAAAAAAATTTCGGCAGCATCTCCTTTGTAAAAACTAGCCCCGAAATCGGGTACAAGACAAGATATAAGTGAAAATGACATACAATAAGAATAAGGCATCCCCAAACGGGAACAATCACGCCCAACGGCAGAAACAACCGCCACAATAATAATATACGATGCCGTAGCGAAGAAATGAGCAATATAGGTGAATAACATCATAAAAGATAAAACTGCATAAATAAAGTCGGCTCACACGA
This sequence comes from Agapanthus africanus, assembly GCA_030015575.1. Classification (NCBI taxonomy): domain Eukaryota; kingdom Viridiplantae; phylum Streptophyta; class Magnoliopsida; order Asparagales; family Amaryllidaceae; genus Agapanthus; species Agapanthus africanus. The sequence goes on along the minus strand of CM057342.1, from coordinate 512,321,897 downwards.
GCTCGACACCAGAGTACAAAGTAATATACATCATCGTCCTCACAACTAGTCTCTAAGTCAATACATGAAATAGTAGATGGAGAGTACTAGATACAATTGTGTGTACAAATGGAAAATAACCGGATACCACAAACCCACCTAGCAGCAAAACAGCTCACGCACCAACTGCAGTGGTATCCGTAGCCAAGAAGATACAAGAGATAGCCCTGCCGCAACTGCTCTGAGGGTCGACCTGCAAATACTGTGGCACAACGAGGGGGTGAGTTGCCAACTCATGAATAGTAGATAACATATAAAGGTAATCGCGAGTATGCACGTACTGCGATACTCTAACATGTGCAAACAGATAACATCTATATAATGAGCTGGTATGCGATAGTTATGCGAAAATACTCTATCAGATACCACAGCTACATGATGTAATGTGTAACAATGAATGCTCAGCATGGGATAAAATATCATCAACACGGAAGGTCCACGTGGAAAAGCTCCGGTGTCTACCAAGAACACCCCAAAACCCAAAACTCAGGCGCCGTCACTCTATCCGGCCCTCAATCCTGTAAATCTCTTAGAAGCGGGGTGCCCAACATCGGCACCCAAAACAACATGAAATACTCGTGTCCAGCATCGACACGCAAATCCTCATATATCGGGCTCCGTCAGTCTGGATCGGCCCACTGGCTCCGTCTACGGAATCGGCCCTCGGCCCCGGCAGTATGGGTCGTGTTAGTTATATGTATGCCCTAGAGGCCATTACTGTACATTGGATGTATATTGTAGTGGATGCTGGGACATATATAGGAAGGACTTTCTTGCTCGACATGATAGTATGCTATCTGGTTGCACTTTATCTTAACATGTATACTTTCTGTCTCTCTGATTACATGTTGATAAAGCCCATAGGATGTGTACTCGACTTCCAGGACTATGATGTAGATCATACTAGTGGGGCCTGGGTAGTCCATGAGTACATCCTTGAAATGTTCCTAGTCGAGGGAATATCGAGACGGGGCATCGATATTCCAGAGTAGACTAGCGCATATCTTTTCGACCCATGCGATGGGCGATGGATGATCCCATATCCATTGGTGTTTGACATCGAAGATGGTATGCGGGTGCTCAGTGGAGACTGGGTACACTGAACGGACTCGCCGAGAACTCCCAGATGGTATTATACCTCACGTCAGATGGCAGTTCTCTGGTGACACTGGTACAGCTTAGTCTGTTGACCCGAGATCGTCATAGAGTCTTGTGTGTCTCCCACTGTGCTTTGATTTCCACCCTACCACGGCTCTACTGAGTTGTGCAAACAGGTGGTTTTTGGGTACAGTCCCGATTCACATGGAGGCAATGAGCGATAGGAGGGGATTTGTCTCTCCCGGTATTGGGGGTTGATGTTGTGCTATGCTCGACTGGCCATAACAGGAAATCCCTGGCCAGGGTTGCTGTGATATACTGGTAAGAGTTATCAGTAGTTTCACGAATGTTATGGACCTCAAGTCGGCATGACTTATCGAGCTATTGGGGTCTTACGTTTACCACCCCTAGGCGAGATATACGACATATCAGACGAACAGACCGGACTATACGGTAGTGTTACTGGTCGGATTCGCAGGAGTGTGAGCGGGCTTGCTCGTCGATCTTCTGATCGCTCAATACCCGGGTGGCCGTTACGTTTAGCAGACCGCTTGCGGCTTGTGGGTGTTTGATATGATCATCATCTGCTGCCGGCGTATTGACGAGTCTTTAGAGTCCTACACAGAGGTTTCCTGGCTCAAGCGAAACGAAATAGGAGCGCATATGAGATATGTGCGGGACCGAGAATAATGCGTGTATGTGATACCGTATTCCATTCTCGCGATCTATGTATCGATTGGTTATATGCGATATAACCTAGTTATCGAATCAAGGATTGATTCGATAAGCCGATACATAGGATACTGGCCGGTTATATGCGACATGACCGGATCATTGAATCAAGTGTTGATTTAATGATTTAATTTATAATTATATATTTGATATATTACTTTGCATTAACTAGTATTGGTTCACTTTAAAAGGATTTTCTCACTTGAATTGTGCAAGTTGTATATGTGATATATTTCTTTGTGCACATGATTGTATCATGTTTGATGATACATTCTTGTTTGGTTTTGTGTGAAGTATTAAACCATGGTTAGTTAGTGATTAGGGTTTCATCTTTTTCATTTATCTTTTTATTTTATTTATTTCAAATGAAAAATAAAATTAGAAATGAATGGTGGCTATTCTTGTTTTTAGTTGAAGATTCATGTAACATTGTTTTAGTCACCATTCTTGTCTCATACCTAACCCTAACCACTCATCTAACCTAAGTTAAGTCTCTACACTAAACCATGGTCAAAGATATGATAAGTATTGCATTTTCTTTTCTTTTTTAATTTAAGTTATCATATCTTCTTCTTCTTCTTCATCTTCTTCAACATTGAAGAAAACTTGCTACTTCAATGGCAAGTCATGAAGTCTGGTGGAGCTTGATTTAGTGATGCCTCGACGTAGATCATCTTCGGCATGGACATCGACGATCTAGCTCGCTTATTCTTCGACGAAGCCGACGTTGGAGTCCGGATTCTTTTTGGACAGCGGAGGGGACTTCGTTACGGAGCCGCGGAGGTGGTGGACCGGATCTACAAAGGTTGTATGTCCGTTCCCTTAGTTAAAATGTTAACTAGTTTGCTTGTTTCGCCTAAATATCTAGTAAACGATCCGTAGTCGGGTTTGTAGGCACCCGTAAAATTTGATTTGTGCATGTTTGATCACTTGTGAGACTTCACTAGAGTGCCTAAGAACCCTACTGTGGTATCAGAGCCTAGCTAGAGCCTTAGGCGATGCGTAGACGGAGTTAGAAGTCCGATCGACCCGAAACCCCGACTTTAAAATGCTCTCTGGACATTTTTGTAAAATGTGGATTTTTGCAAATTAAAAATATGCAGAAAAACATGCAGGTAAATCTAAGAATTACGATGCAAAAATTACCTAATGATCTTTTTAAAGTGCGGCGGAACCGCGGCATTAGCGTGCTAATGCGGCCCTTCCGCCGCATTTATGTCTTATCTGCCATTGAATTTTGCACAGTAACTCCTATTTTTCAGTGCTGGTTTTCCTGGGAATTTTTAATCTGAAATCAAGAGTTGAGTATTTTGGGTTGTATTGGGAGTTCATACATTCGATCGGATTGTCAAACTTTGTCTATGTGTCGTTCCGGATAATTTTTTGAATATGTTAAAAAGTTCGACCGGATATAAATACCCAATTTTTCCCCTGTCGGGAAATTTCCAAGTGTTGGATATTTCTGTAGTTTAATCATGTTCTAAGTAGTGCAAGTAACACGATGGTCCCTCTAGAAGACAACAAACCTTAACTCGATTATGTGACCGTCTTGAACTACCCTTTGAACCTTCGGGTTTGGGGCAGTACGGCGTGCCACATGTGAGGCGTTGGCTTGACCCTTCTACGGCTGAACCGTTGGTACTGAGGCACGAACTGAATGTTTTTAGACTTGTTTCATGTGTTGATCTGTATCGGGAAAACTTGGGTGTTCGATTGTTCGATCGGAAAGTTTAACATTTTCTATTTATCCGGAATGTGATACAATAATTGGAATTCACAAGAAGTTATGAGATAACTGAAAGAATGTTATAAACATAGCACTTTAGTCTCACTTGATCGGTTGCCACGGAATTTTGATGTGTTCAAAAGTCCGTCGCGATCACGTAGCGTACGCGGATACTCGCCGGGTAAACTTAATAGACAGCCTCGCTCCATAGCCCCGACCAAGTGACTGTAGGAGAACCCCGTCGCCGAAAGCATCCGTTCGGGTGCTCGCGGTAGCGGTGTTCCGCCTTGGTGCACTTCGTCGACGGTATCGGGGGTGCGGCTTCCTACTAAAGTTTGCGACGAACATTCGATCAGAATGTCGGGAATCTTGTTGAATTGCCCGACTCGATATTGAAAAATGTTTTCGATAATGAGACTAAAATGCGGGGTTTATAATTGTTAGGCATGCGATGTCTAAGTAATTCATTTGGTCAGGCATGCGATGTCTGAGGTGGTTGCGGATTCCAACTGTTGTAATTTTACACTTTCTTTTCTGTGACCGTAAGTGTAATATGTGATATCGCCGGTTTCGTTGCTATATGTCAACGACAATTGGGATGCGCATATTTACTTACGTTGATGACATCTGATGTTATGTGTTGCTGGATATGTTATATTGGATCGTCGTGTTTGAATAGCAGGGGTTTTTTATGTGAGATGAGTGTTTTTCATTTTCATTCATGTAAAAACTTGTATGTAATATTCTTTTATTGGGGCACTTCCAGGTTGCGGAAGTAGTCACCGTTTGTATATTATTTACTTTTCTGCACTAGGATAGACCCAAGGAGGGGAGCACAAGTAACCGGGTTCTGGGGTCCAGTGGGAGACCAACTCGAGGAGTCGAGTCCGGGTCTCCTAACCCTAGAATTGGCAGGGTTGCTTGCCACTCTCGTAGGGGTCTAGGGGTGTGGGATTGGCTATTCATCACGACCGTGGAATCCGTGTTTTATACTGGCTCGTATTGAAAACACGGACGTCCTAGTATATCCAATATTTCATATGTTTCTTCTGCTGTGTTTTATCTGTGATCATGCGATGTTCTGTGCTCTGTGACAGATATTATAGTATATATGATATATTATATAGACGTTACTTATGTTTTACACCCGCGATAGCCCTGCCCCACTCTGCCGTTAGTTACCTAACCTAACGGTGCACGAGGGGATATCGAGGCGAATGCGGATGGCATAAGCGTACGTTATATTTATCTGTGATGGTTAGGTGGACTTAAATGATGGGATATTCATTAATGAGATTAATGAAAGAAAATAAACCTAATTGATGTTGTGGAATCAAATTTCAAAAATAAAACAGGTAGCTACAGTTCTTGCTTTGCATCGCGGTGTTCATTATAGAACATCCTGCACCTTATTCGATGAGGAAAGGACCGAGATCCCTTCACCGGGAGTGACTCCTTTAGCAATAACTGGCAGATGCTACAACTCTCGGTTTGTCTTTTGATCGCTTCGATGGTTTCTGCTTTGCACAGTGATATATATGATATATCCCGCACCTCATTCGACGAGGAAAGGGCCGACGATCCCTTCACCGGGAGTGACCCCTTTAGCAAAACTAGAAAAGCTTCAAAAACATTCCATTTAAAAAAACCATTTGATTCCGCAACGAGATCAAGTTCAAAGCGTTAAAGGTTTTCACAAAAACCAGTCGCAACCCTCCGTCATTTTAGGAAGTAGAGTACTTAGTATTCGTGCTGTGTTTGTTGACCATAGTCAAGGCACAGTGTACGATAGCTAAGTGATGTCTTCCTACACCGCATATGATGCGATTAGTTAGGACAGTCGCGTGACTTTGTTGACCTTAGTTAAGGGTCATGTGGGTGGGTCTAATTAATCACGAAATGACGGGTAGAACTTGACTAGTACTTATGATTTGTTGACTATAGTTAAGGTCATAGGTGCTAGGGGTAAAAACCTTTATCGGGAGTTTCAAGTGTTGAAACTTGCAATGAGATTGCATACCTTCTATGTGATAGTTGGATCCCGATACCCACTGCGAGTAATTGTTACTCCTGGGAGAGTTTTGCACTTTACAATTAGCCGATCAAGTAGGTGTCTAGAAAGGTGTCAATGGGGTTACGCCTCTGGGAAAACGAGGTTTACTGTAATTAGGTCCGTGCGAAAGCACGGGGGACCTCCCTCAAAGTACCGACACTGGCCTGGCTGAAAGATTGGCGAACTTGTAGTGTGTAATTAATCCCGGCTAGTCTTTCCTTTTAGGGTTTGAAGGAAGATTTGATAAAAAGCAGTGGGAGCCATCCTGATTAGATAAAATAATAACCAATCTATTCTTGACAGAGCGCACGCTGAGTGTTTTCTTCTCTCTCTCTCCAGGTAGCGACCATATCACGCCTTAATCAAGATAATAATACGGAATATTGACCGAACCCGCTTGTTATACTGAGCTGGGGAACGTTGGTCCCGCTCCAACTTATAATAGTTATAAGACAGAGCAGGAAATTGGGGAATACCAGATTTCCCGTGCCGCCCGAACGAAGAGAGTGCATGCTGATGCATCATCTTCGGGTGTGTTCGTTACAGAGAACTGTTTCTCAGTATCCTTTACGTCCTGGGTATGTGATACCAGATCAGGATCCCAGATATGTAATCTGTTACATAGGGCTACAGAAAGGTAGAGAACTGAGAACGGGTGATAAGTTTCATGAGGCAGAAAACGGGGCAAGAGTTGCAGCCAAGTCTGTCGGTCACTGTCACCCTGTATTACAATACATTGATTCTGAACGAATGTTATTAGATACCGAACCTGATATACAAAATCATATCTATCTCTTTATTAGTAAAGAAATGATAAAATTTTGTATTGTTAGATAATGTTTTGAACATTTCCTATATCAAAAGTTGATCGTATCAGGCACGTTATCTAAAAGCATTAATGTTCTAAATCAAACTACAGTTCTTAGTATACGGAACACACACAAGAGGAAGAGTTCAGAAATGAACGAATCCTTCTTGAGGTATTGTAGACTAGGTCAGATCAATGTGACCCGACTAGCTAGAGTTACATATAGATGCATATTTAAATCAGTTTGAATTTACATCTTGTGAAACTCGCCAGTCATGTCACAAAGATAAGATGACCACAGCTCTGTATATTGGAAACAGAGAAAGAGTTAGTAAACTCTTGGGATGATACATGTTGATGTATGTAGGTCCCCTGTCTACACATGCCAGGACCGGTTCTTTATACTTCATTACGTTCTCTGATGATCTCTTTAGATTCAGACATATGTTCCTGTTGAAACACAAGTCCGAACCTTTTGAGATATTCACAGAATATAATTTAGAAGTAGAGAACCAAAATACGGGTATAAGTATTATGTCCTTTAATGTGATCAAGGAGGAGAATACTTGAGCACGGAAATCCTGGACTATTCTAAAGGAGAATGAGATTCTCTCTCAGCATTACTCCTCCGAATGCACCATAGCACGATTGTATATCGGGGTGGAGCAATCACACCATATATGATAAGGTGTGCTCTATGATGAGTACTACTGAGTTACCTATTTCCTTTTTGGGAGTTATGCACTTGAGAAGCTGCATACCTATTGAATAGGGTTCGAATCAAATCAGTTGCCTACCACTTCATATGTGATATGGAAAGGGAAGAGCCCATATCTTAAGTTAGTTAAGATTTGGGGTTGCCCGGCCTATGTCTAAAAACAAAATCCGGACAAGCTCGAGGCAAGGACTGTGATGTAGAACTGGAAAGGTTCCAGCTATACAAACTACAGCACATGATTTGATAGAACCAAAGGATTCAGTAGATTCCAACGAACCTCAGCCTCTCCGCCGATCTAGTAGGGTTCCTCACCCACCTGAGAGATACTTCTGTTTCTCTATGACAGTGGGAGCGAGGATTACATCATAAGATGATGACCCAACTAGCTTCGAGCTGGCCATCAGGAGTGAGACTCTGTAAGAATGGCTGGATGTTTATCGATCTGAGATGGAATCCTTATACACCAACAAAGTATGGACTTTGGTTGCTATATCTGAAGGGTTAAATCCCCATCAGGAGCAAGTATATCTTGAGAAGATTACTTGGTGTACATGGAAGAGTTGAGACTTTCAAAGCTAGACTTGTTAAAGGTTTTCTTCATTGACCAGGCATGGATAATAATGAAACCTTTTCAAGTAGCTATGCTTAAGTCCATCCAGATCCTACTTGCCACGGCTACATACCATGACTACGATATCTGGCGGTTGGGTGCCATGACTGCTTTTCTAAATGATGATTTAGAGAGCGTCTATAAGTACACAGCCAGAGGGCTTCGTAGACAGTGGGAGCAGCGGAAACGTGTGCAAGATGTTTTATATGATAAAGCAGGCATCGCGGAGTTGGAACATCTGTTTTGATAGATTAGTCAAAGAAGTTGACATCATCAAAATGGTAGATGAACCTTGTACAAACAAGAAGGTAGTAGGGAGTATGGTGATGATCCTCGTAGAGTACGTGGATGACATACTCTTGATAAGAAAGGAGTTTCTTATGCTACGCTCGATCAATCTCCGCTTATCACAATGATTTTCCATATAGGATCAAAGTGATACCTACTAAATCCTGGATTTTGGATCTATGAAATAGATCTAATTGGATGTTAGGATACTCACTAGTTGTAGTGAGATTGTATCAATCGATCCTGGGGATAATCACTGGAAGTGTTCCAGGATGATAAAGACGACTGAATGTCAGTCACAGGCACTGTCTTTACCCTCAGTAAAGGGACGGTATGTTGGAAGAGTTCCAAGCTCGATACCGTGGCAAACTAGACGATAAAGGCTGGTAACATCGCTATTAAAGATACTACCAAAGAGGCAGTTTGGGTGTATATTGGTTCATAAGATGAACTTGGTTCCTGCCATTGTATGACAATGGAAGTGTGGCTTAGGCCCTGGAACCCTGGTCCCATCAGTGACCCAGACAAATTCTGAGGCAGCATCACCTGATCATGGAGATAGTTGATCTCCAAGGTGATCGAGGTTAGGAGAGAAGACTCAGAGGACAACACGGCGGATCCACTCACGAAGGCCTTTTTCCCAAAGAGAGACTTTTAGGGGATGGTTGAGTATGTGATACTGCAACCACTGCTACAGATGGCCCTAGTGCAAGTGGGAGATTGTTAGTTATGTGTATGCCCTAGAGGCCATTACTGTACATTGGATGTATATTGTAGTGGATGCTGGGACATATATAGGAAGGACTTTCTTGCTCGACATGATAGTATGCTATCTGGTTGCACTTTATCTTAACATGTATACTTTCTGTCTCTCTGATTACATGTTGATAAAGCCCATAGGATGTGTACTCGACTTCCAGGACTATGATGTAGATCATACTAGTGGGGCCTGGGTAGTCCATGAGTACATCCTTGAAATGTTCCTAGTCGAGGGAATATCGAGACGGGGCATCGATATTCCAGAGTAGACTAGCGCATATCTTTTCGACCCATGCGATGGGCGATGGATGATCCCATATCCATTGGTGTTTGACATCGAAGATGGTATGCGGGTGCTCAGTGGAGACTGGGTATACTGAACGGACTCGCCGAGAACTCCCAGATGGTATTATACCTCACGTCAGATGGCAGTTCTCTGGTGACACTGGTACAGCTTAGTCTGTTGACCCGAGATCGTCATAGAGTCTTGTGTGTATCCTACTGTGCTTTGATTTCCACCCTACCACGGCTCTACTGAGTTGTGCAAACAGGTGGTTTTTGGGTACAGTCCCGATTCACATGGAGGCAATGAGCGATAGGAGGGGATTCGTCTCTCCCGGTATTGGGGGTTGATGTTGTGCTATGCTCGACTGGCCATAACAGGAAATCCCTGGCCAGGGTTGCTGTGATATACTGGTAAGAGTTATCAGTAGTTTCACGAATGTTATGGACCTCAAGTCGGCATGACTTATCGAGCTATTGGGGTCTGACGTTTACCACCCCTAGGCGAGATATACGACATATCAGACGAACAGACCGGACTATACGGTAGTGTTACTGGTCGGATTCGCAGGAGTGTGAGCGGGCTTGCTCGTCGATCTTCTGATCGCTCAATACCCGGGTGGCCGTTACGTTTAGCAGACCGCTTGCGGCTTGTGGGTGTTTGATATGATCATCATCTGCTGCCGGCATATTGACGAGTCTTTAGAGTCCTACACAGAGGTTTCCTGGCTCAAGCGAAATGAAATAGGAGCGCATATGAGATATGTGCGGGACCGAGAATAATGCGTGTATGTGATACCGTATTCCATTCTCGCGATCTATGTATCGATTGGTTATATGCGATATAACCTAGTTATCGAATCAAGGATTGATTCGATAAGCCGATACATAGGATACTGGCCGGTTATATGCGACATGACCGGATCATTGAATCAAGTGTTGATTTAATGATTTAATGTATAATTATATATTTGATATATTACTTTGCATTAACTAGTATTGGTTCACTTTAAAAGGATTTTCTCACTTGAATTGTGCAAGTTGTATATGTGATATATTTCTTTGTGCACATGATTGTATCATGTTTGATGATACATTCTTGTTTGGTTTTGTGTGAAGTATTAAACCATGGTTAGTTAGTGATTAGGGTTTCATCTTTTTCATTTATCTTTTTATTTTATTTATTTCAAATGAAAAAGAAAATGAGAAATGAATGGTGGCTATTCTTGTTTTTAGTTGAAGATTCATGTAACATTGTTTTAGTCACCATTCTTGTCTCATACCTAACCCTAACCACTCATCTAACCTAAGTTAAGTCTCTACACTAAACCATGGTCAAAGATATGATAAGTATTGCATTTTCTTTTCTTTTTTAATTTAAGTTATCATATCTTCTTCTTCTTCTTCATCTTCTTCAACATTGAAGAAAGCTTGCTACTTCAATGGCAAGTCATGAAGTCTGGTGGAGCTTGATTTAGTGATGCCTCGACGTAGATCATCTTCGGCATGGACATCGACGACCTAGCTCGCTTATTCTTCGACGAAGCCGACGTTGGAGTCCAGATTCTTTTTGGACAGCGGAGGGGACTTCGTTGCGGAGCCGCGGAGGTGGTGGACCGGATCTACAAAGGTTGTATGTCCGTTCCCTTAGTTAAAATGTTAACTAGTTTGCTTGTTTCGCCTAAATATCTAGTAAACGATCCGTAGTCGGGTTTGTAGGCACCCGTAAAATTTGATTTGTGCATGTTTGATCACTTGTGAGACTTCACTAGAGTGCCTAGGAACCCTACAGGTCGGCCCGTATCCATCTCTCGACTCTGGTCAGTATCCTCCGGATAACCGCCAGGTCTACCCAGTCACCGGTAGGTACTAGCTACCCTGCCAGGCTCATCGTATGCTCCACGAAAAACATTTCTCGCCCCGGGGAACCATACCGGGTCCACCACGAACCCGCAAACGGATCATCCAACTCTTCGAATCGGGTTTCAAGCACACGTCTCAGAACCGAGAAAACGCGTGGTGGACGCACCAAAATATCATATCAAGAGAAACCTGGTTTTTAAAACAATACATACTTTCTTGAAATAATACCACGGTTCTCAAATCCAGAAATCACATGAAATCCAAACCCAATGCGTAAATCCATGCGATGTGATATATGCATCATAAGTCGTACTATGAGTAAAAGGGAAAAACCACACTTTAAGTAGATTCAGTTTTTAAAATGTATCATGCGGTCCCCAGTTTTCCCAAAAACCAACTTATCTTCGTAGGTAAAATATAATTATGCGCATGTATGGGCGTATCATGTCGAATCATACATAAGGTAAGCTACAACATATTTTTCATGGCAATTCTACAGTGTGAGTGTCATGGCAATTACTAACGGTGTGTGTGTGACTTGCAGATTTGTGCTCGTGCACATGGACCGTTAGTAACAGTGCGGTGTGCTATTAATTCTAAGTCCATATATATATATATATATATATATAGCAGGAAATACAGTATGCAACCAATAGTATCCATTTACGATCAATGTATATGAATGCAAATATGCAGCTACAATATCCTATCAAGCCCTGACGCATAATTCCATACGGGCGATTTCCCCGTAGATGTTAAATCTACTCACCGTGATCTCGAACTACGCGTATCCGACCACCTGCTTCCCCTTCTGTGCGGCTTCCGAAGTACCTGCCTGCGAACCTAGAAGTTACACAAAGTAATACACATAAGCTAAAATCCTGCAAAAACGCGATATCAAACCAAACGAGAAAACCGCGTCGCGAACTAAACGCGTGCGTGTCCGATATGCTAAAACTTATGATTACGCGCCTGAAACTACCCCGACACGTCGCGACATGCAGGAATTCACCAAACCAACTCACGTATCACACGTATCGCGAAAGTTAAAAGTATTGGAAATAGGGTAATTTGCTCCAGATTTTAATAAAAGCAGAGTTAGAAAAAGTTGCATGTACCACAGGCCTTAAAAATGTAGCAGACACCAACTCAACAAATCCCGACACCCAGGTCCCCCATCTGGCCGCAATTTGCGGCCAGAATGAATATTTCGGCGGCCAACCTAGGGAATTGGGGTCCTGTGCTTCGTGTGTGTTCTCTAAATCTAGTGTACATGCTCCAGTAATTGCAATTTCATTCTGAAGCAATCGGGTTGAAAGCAGATCACAAAAAGGGCACAAATCTTAATTAAAACACTAATCTAAAACGTTATTGTATTTTAGTGCAACCTGAGAAATTTACTTAGTTAAAACAACATTATAAGCACTTAATTAAGTTAACCAAACCTTAAAAATTCTAACTTATCTCAAACTTCACTAAATTCCTCTCATTAGCACTAAAATGCACAAAAATACGATTTTTAGCTAAATAAACTACAAGTTAAGAACTAAAGTGATATGGATGAGTTTAATACCTCCAAATGGTCTTAGGGAAGTCCAACTTGCAGCACTTGCCTTCAAAGGCAAGGATTTACTACCAAGACCCACAAAAGAGGCATATTTCAAGGTTTTTGTGAAGGAAAGTGAGTTTTTTTTGTGTAGGGTTTGTGTTTGGATATCAAGAGAAGCAAAAGAAGAAGAACAAGATGAAGAAGTTGCTGCTGCTGCAGCTGCCTCTGCAGGAATTTCAGAAATGAGAAGGAGAGAGAGAAATGAGTGAGGGATATGGTCAAAAGTCAAGCCCCATTCCTCACCTAACCCAAACCATACCTCCTATTCTTTAAATTTTATTTTTAATTAAGGGTTTAACTTGATTTATGTGTGGATAAGAACCATGCAAGAAAGAAAAGAAAATGGCTACAAGCTAACACTTAACCTATGTTACAAAATATGATAAGTGTGCATGCTAATTACACTAATCCTTGCTTAGGAAAAGTAATTAAGGAAAATTTCTAATTAAGTGAACACTAAGCTAAATTATAATTAATAAAACCCATTTATATATAAAAACACATCTTATCACAATTAAAACTGGTTTTATTTTAGTTTAGGTGGAAATTTAAAATTTACAGGGTTTTATGAAAAACACGCATTATTGCTAACTAACGCGAAATTAACCTAAACGAATTTCAAAGTGTTACAATCTTCCTCCCTTAAAGAAATTCGGTCCCCGAATTTTAAAAAAAAAAATCTCGCTTCGCGTACCCTCAAAGAGATGGGGATATTTCTTCCTCATCTCACCCTCGGTCTCCCAAGTGACCTCCTCGCTGCTCAGGCCACGCCAAAGGACCTTGACGGACGGTATAACCTTCGATCTCAATTTTTTCACCTGTTGATCCAAGATGACCACCGGCTGCTCTGCAAAAGAAAGGTCGCGCTCCAGCGGAATCGGCGGGTGCTGAATCGCATGCGATGGATCATGAAGATACTTGCGGAGCATCGAAACATGAAATACGGGGTGAACATCTGGGAAACTGGGCAGAAGAGCTAACCGATACGCAAGTGCACCAACACGCTCGAGAATCTTGAAAGGGCCCATATATCTGGGACTAAGTTTCCCCTTCTTCCCAAATCTCATCACACCTTTCATTGGGGAGACGCTCAAGAAAACATGATCGCCAATAGAAAACTCTAGTCTGCGCCGACGGTGGTCCGCATAAGATCTCTGCCTGCTCTGGGCTGCTCTCATCCTATCGCGAATCAACTGGATCATCGCTGTCATCTCATCAACAATCTGCGGCCCCAAAATACTGCTCTCGCTGAGCTCTGTCCAACAAATGGGCGATCTGCATCTCCTCCCATATAGAGCCTCGAATGGTGCCATCTGAATGGTCTCCTGGAAACTGTTGTTGTAGGAGAACTCTACTAAGGGTAAAAGATGATCCCAGCTACCTCCGAAGTCTAAGACGTACGCTCGGAGCATGTCCTCGAGAGTCTGAATAGTCCGCTCTGACTGGCCGTCGGTTTGCGAATGAAATGCTATGCTGAAACTCAAGCGGATGCCTAAAGCCTCCTGAAGCCTCTGCCATAGTCGGCTGGTAAACTGGGTGCCTCGGTCGGACATAATACATGTCGGGACTCCATGCAGTCGTACGATCTCGTCGATGTATATCTGGGCTTACTGAGCAAATCTAAAAGTGATCTTCACCGGCAGGAAGTAAGCCGCTTTCGTCAATCGATCCACGATCACCCAAATGGAGTCATACCCTCGACTAGTCCTGGGTAGACCCATAATGAAGTCCATAGAAATCCGCTCCCATTTCCACTCCGGAATGGGTAACGGCTGTAGCTCCCCCGTGGGCCTCTTGAGTTTGGCCTTGACTTGCTGACAAGTCAGGCATCTCGACACAAAGTCTGTGACGTCCCTCTTCATTCCGTCCCACCAGTAAACATCTCTCATATCATGGTACATCTTAGTGGAACCCGGATGAACACTGTACACCGATCGATGTGCTTCCTCAAGAATCTCACGCCACAGTCCCTCAGCATCTGGTATGCACAGTCTAGTCCCAAATCGCAGTATCCCCTGATCATCAATCATGAACTCGGAAAATATACCATGTCCAATCTGTGCCATGATCCCTGAACAACGGACTTCACTGTACTGTGCCACATGTATACGGTCAAGCAACTGTAGGCATGCACGAACATGCGCAAGCTGTCCCCCGATCGGCGTGAACTCGAACTGCACTCGGCTGTCGCATAAAATGTTGGAGATAGTGCCCTCAGAGTCAAGTATTGGATCACAGGCACGTGATTGCAATGATTGAGGGAGGACCTATCCCGGTATGACAGTCTTACTCGAGATGATAGTTTGCTATCTGGTTTACCTTTATCATCGTGTACTGTTTCAGGTGACCTTACAGGTCGCTATTACACGTTGATAGAGCCCCTAGGATTCTTGCTTGACTGCCAGCAGTATGAGGGCGATCATATACGTGGGAGCTGGTAGTCTATAAGCACATCCTTAAATGGTCCTTAGTCGTGGGAGTTTCGAGACAGGGCATCGATTCTCCAGAGTAGACTAGTGTATACAGTCGAGACCCCGACGAGGGGCGGTGGCCGGTCTCACAGGCCACTGGTGTCAGTTGGTTCACCTAAGATGTATATAGGTGCTCATTGGGTTATGAGTACACCGGACAGGACTCGCCGGGAACATGCTAGTTGGTCTTATACCTCATGTCAGATAGCAGTTCCCAGGTGACATGTGTACAGGTTAGTTCATCGACCTGGGGATCGTCATTTGTCTCGTGTGAGTTCCCACTGTGCTTTGATTACTACCCTACCATGGCTCAAAGGAGTCGTGCAAACAGGTTTTAGTTGGGTACAGTCCCGAGCCACATGGAGGCAGTGAGCGGATCTTCGGGGGTTCGTCTCTCCCGGTATTGGGGGTGAGGTCGCGCTGTGTCTAGGAGAGTCATTACACGAAGTCCTTGGCCAAGGCAGGAGATTTACTGGTAGGTATTCCAGTAGTATCTCAGGGTGTTCTGGGCTACACTCCGACACGACTTGTACCGCTTTTGGGGGTCTGACTTTTTACCAATCCCCTAGGCCCGACATGCGATGCTCATAGACGAACGGACCGGACTGTACGGATATTGTCACTGACAGGCTCAGTAGGGTGTCAGGATGAGCTCGCTCATCGACGTCCCTTTTGGTCAATAGCTGGTGGCCCGTTACGTATTGGCTTATACCTCTGACGTGCTAGTGGTTAAATCCACAGCCATAGTATTGACGAGTCTTTAGAGTCCACCACACATTCAGTTACTCAGCTTTCGGGCGAAACGCTGTAGAGGCCGTATGGAGATATGGTAGGGTCCGATCAGATACGTGCGGTATTGCACGGATCAGGATCGGACGGTTTGTACTAGAGGCCGTATAGATATATGGCAGGGTTCGATCAGATACGTGCGGTATTGCACGGATCAGGATCGGATGGATATTACTAGCCGGCTTTGGTTTAAGCCGGATCCTAGTATAGTACAGTGTAGATTTTGTCTCTTTGCATTTGTATCCGGACGGAATACAGATGCGGGTGTGTATGCACAGTATCGGGGTTTTCCTGTAATTTATTACGGGACCAGTTTTCTGGAGTTGCCAGTTTGCATTCCGTTCCGGCCGGTTTTCCTTTGTTCTTTCCCGGCCTGACTTTTCCGATGGAGGGGGTTATTTGCAATTGTGAAAATAACATTTGTGGAGGGGGTTTCTTGCAAATATATTCATTATGATATGTTTAGCATCTTTCATCCATGATGGTGCATTAATTGAGATAAGAAAGGGTATGGGTTAGGAGTGATAAGTATGGTTGATGTTTGGATATGGTCACCTCTTGCTTTATACTACCATCACCTCCCTTCATGCTACATAACCCTTCCCTCCACCATTCTAAAAGGGCCGGCCATTTGAGGGAGAGAGAGAGGATCATTTCATTTGGATGAGGGAAAATTTTGTTCATCTCATTTTCATGCTACACAAATTCTAGCTCCACTTTGAAGTTCATTTCACAACCTCATTCCTCCATCAAAGCAACATAACCCCAAAGAGACAAGCATCATCTACACTACATTCTACAGCACATCTTGGGCATGTCGACTTGCCAGCTTCATGCCCGAGTTGCCTCGGTATAGAGACGGGAGCCCGTAAAAGAAACAGGCGATGTGGTGCCCTTCCGGCGAGGAGGCGATGACCGGAGTTTCCGCGGGAGATCGGGACGATGACGAGAAGACCGGAGGACTAGGATCACTCGGTATATCCCTCTTCCCTATCTTGTTACTTTGCTAGAACTAGTTTAATGGCCTGATCCGGGATTTAGTGCGCGGTGGTGCCGGTTTGCAAAGTTCGCAAAATTAAAGTTTATCACCGCTTCCGCATTTGGCCGTCGGATTGACGGCCGGGGCGCCGCCGTGCACTTACTGTGGTATCAGAGCCTCGCCATTAACTTCGTCTAGCTTCGTTTGATGTGTTTGCATCTCCGATCGACCAAAATTCCAAAAACTCGCGTTTTTCCTCACATCAGTTTTCTGTCGAAATTTTTTGAACTCCAAAAATTTTTCAGGTTGTAGAAAACTAATGTACTGGAAATTCTATGACTACTGGAAAAATTCGACACAGTCAGTCGACCATTGAAGCGCGGAACCGCGGCCAAACCCCCCCTTGGGCCGCGGTTCCGCCGCACATTGGTGTCGTCACTGCATCAATTTTTTCCAGTGGCCTTCTGGGCTATTTTTAGGGGTTTTGGAATATTAAAATTGGGCCCAGAATTTCTGTGAGTGCTACAGTATTGCTTGGGGGCCCACTTGTTAATTTTTGATCGATCGGATATTTTAAACACATTATTTCACAGTATTTACATTATATCTGCGACCGTGAATGTCTCTCGATCGGTAAATCCGGTCTAATTGCTATAGCCCGGTTAGACGGATTTGCGAACGTGACTTTCACGTTGATGTTCTGTGATTTTGCTGTGATGTTGCGGATCGGTCGTGGGGGATAGCCTGGATGCAATGCTAGTACAGTGTTGTTGTATTATGTACATTTGATATTGCGGGGCGAGCGTCCGACATGTGGACTGCCGTCACTGCCTGTTCGTATTATTATTTTGGGGCACGACCAGGTTGCGGTCGATGTACCCGGTGTATGTATATTTTACTTTCTGTACTAGGAATGCCCCGCGGAGGGGTGCACGGATAGCCGGGTTCTGGAGGGCAACAAGCCCGCATCTCATGGCATTGGGACGGAGGGGGCTTCACTCTAGAATTGGCGGGCTATTCGCCGCACTCGTAGGGGGTACAGGTTGACCCAGGAGGGGTGCCCAAGTTACCGGATTCCGTGAAGTGCTGGGTGGTCCATTCACGGTGCTGAAGGGGGCTGCCTCACTTCAGGTTTTGGCGGGTAACTTGCCGCGCCCGTAGGGGTCTAGGTTTTCATTGCACAGGCTATCCACACGACCAGGGGAACGTTGGGTTTCAGTAGTGGCTCTGTGAAACCCGGGGATCCCAGATATCTGTATTGTTCTGTGATGCTGTACATTTCTGTGATGTTGCATTTTTATCACGCCTTGAGCGAATATAATATATTGGTATATATATTAGTAGATGTTGTATATGTTTTACATCCGCGCTAGTCCAGTCCCCGCTCTGTCGTTAGTTAGCTAACCTAACGGGTAATGACGGGACCCAGTGGCGAATGCGGATGGCATATACGTACATCAGTATATTTTCGTTCTTTGTGGTATGATCAATTGATGGGACTGCGTTGATTCGGATCAATGCAAGTTAAAACAAACCTAATCTGATGTTGTTGGAACACTTTTCAAAAAGCTGTTATTGCAAGGACGTTCACTTTTGTTTTGCATAGTGGTATTCATTTGGAATATCCTGCTCCTCAGTCGATGAGGCAAGGGCCGAGATCCCTTCACCGGGAGTGACCCGTTGGACAGAAGTTTGCGTCAGGGCATTAACTTCACTATAGCCGATTACTTTTGATTTGCACCGTGGTATTCATTTGGAATATCCTGTACCCCATTCTACGGGGAAAGAGCCGAGATCCCTTCACCGGGAGTGACTACTTTAGTAAAGGTTTTCGTCACTATATTTTCTAAAAAGCTATCCGTTCCTTCAACGATATCAAGTTCATTACGTTAAAGGTTTTCGCCAGAAACCATTCGTAGCCCTCCGTCGTTTCAGACAGGTAGCACGTAGTATTCATTCTATGTTTGTTGACCTTCGTCAAGGCATAGTGCATGGTAGCTGCTTGTTGCCTTTCTGCTGCATAGATAGATGTGTTGGTTTGAGACAGTCGTATAGCCTTGTTGACCTTCGTCAAGGGCTTGTACGGGTGGGTTCAAATTAACCTGGACAATGACGGGTGGAACTTGACATGTGACTTATGATTTGTTGACCTTCGTCAAGGTCATAAGAGCATGGGGCAGAAATCACATCGGGAGTTTCAAAAGAACTGAAACTTGCCAGATATGCGCATACCTTCTGGAGTGTGATAGCGTGAGCGGATTCCGTCACGTTATCATGCGATGAGAGTTGGATCCCGATTCCCACTGATGAGTTGGTTTACTCCTCGGGTATCCCCGATTAATTCTTCTTTTAGGTTTGGAGGAGAATTTGAGGTACAGTGGGAGGTTTCCTGATTAGATAAATTGGTAACCTTTCTGATCTAGGTTAGAGTGCACGCTGAGTGTTTCTTTTCTCTCTCTCTTTGGCAGCGACCATTGACCCGACCCTAAGACTATGACTCAGAGACCAAGTTAACCGAACCTTCTTTACACTGGCTTTTGGATTGTCAGAGTTGCAGGCCTCATTACCACTCCTACTTTTACCCTTTTCTCCAGGACACCCCGTATTACTACGAACGTCCACTTCCATTGGACAAAACCATCGTATGGTTAGATACAAACTCGAAGGAATTCGAGGATGGTTTCCGGTTTTGGAGAAAACGGATAAGGTTTATTCAGTTGTCTTTTCCTTTTTGCCTTCTCTCAAGTTACGAGTACTCCTTAGTTTAGGAGATAGTACACCTATTACGCAAATTGGATAGTCTTCTTCCAAACCTTAGGCTGGTGCCGAACAGTGGGGAATTAAGAAAATCAATTAGCATAACGATGGTGTGCAGAAGGTATTAAGATTAAGACAAAGCAAGGGATTAGTAAGAGGGCAAAGTAAATTGCGACTGATATTCACGACCAAACCAAGTATTACTTCGCCAATCCTAAATCACCTTTATATTTCTCCAGGACACTCTGTATCACTACGAAGATCCACAGTTTATTGGATACTCCATCGTATGGTTATATACGAACTCGAAAGGAACTTGTTCAGTTCGGGGATGGATTCTGGTCCAGGAGAAATAGGAATAAGGTTTATTCGGTTGTCTTTTATCTTCACCTTCTCTCGCATTGCGAGTGCTCCTAGGACTAGGACAGTACACCCATTATGCTTATTGGATAGTCTTCTTCCAAACCATAGGCTGGTGCCGAACGGTAGGGAAGGAAGAAAACCATTTGGCCTAAGGGGTGTGCAGAAGGTAATGACTAAAGACATATAAAGGGATTTGGAGAGGTGGCAAAGAATTATACGGTTATAGTTGTGAATCTGGATAATGGTAGAGGCATTACTAGGAATACCAGGATACCCCATCGAAACATTTCAATGTTTCAGTTCAACTGTGTACTGTTAAAAGAAAACTGATTTCCCGATTAGACACTTGCTCCAGGGTATGAATTTACCAGGTTTGATTCTCACATCTGTATGGTTTTACAGATGATGAGTGGGAGTAAGTTATTAGGAATTGGGTGATCATCCTCATTATATCGGGATTCGTTGTAATCGGTGATATTTGAGGAGATCACCTGGGCTGTTTGCCGGTCGGCAAATATTTGGTTTTGAATATCCGCTGTTGTGCACCAATTTCAAATTGATATATCTGTACGTCTATTTTCATAGAGTGAGATATACCTTTTGATATTATGTCGATGACATTTACCTATATCAGTGGATGGTTAGGTAAGGAGCATTAAACAGCGGTGTAATTCTTCTTAACCATAAGTACAGTTTTCAACCTACGACATGTAAGTGCACGGCGGCGCCCCGGCCGTCAATCCGACGCCGGAATGCGGAAACGGTGAAAAACTTTAATTTTGCGGACTTTGCAAACCGGCACCACCGCGCACTAAACTCCGGATCGTAACCATTAACAAGTCTAAGCTACAAACAATAAAGGGAAGAGATGTACCGAGTGATCCGAGTCCTCCGGTCTTCTCGTCGTCGTCCCGATCTCCTGCGGAAACTCCGGTCGTCGCCTCCTCGCCGGAAGGGCACCACATCGCCTACATCTTTTACGGGCTCCCACCTCAATACCGAGGCAACTCGGGCGCGAAGTTGGCTGCCCGACGCGTCCAAGATTTGCTATAGATATAGTGTAGAAGCTTGTCTCTTTTGGGGTTAAAGAGGTTGCCAAGTTGGAGGAATATTGCACAAGAATTTTTCCATGGATGGAGGCTAAGAGAAAAGAGCATGCCCTCTCAAAATGGAGCTCGGCCAAGGCATCAGCCCCTGCACCCCAATTTTGTGCTCTGTGGAATTGAGTATGAAGAGTGCACCCATTAAAAAACATGTAAAAGGAAATTTCCCTTTTAAATCAACAGCACACACACACACAAAGGGGGGGGCCCACGAAATTAGCAAGGAAATTGCCACACTAAGAAATAAATCCTCATCTCCTTTTTTAATAAATTAATCCACACCAAAAACATTCCAGCACACACATTAATTTATTCTCCCCTTTTCAAATAAATTAAACCACTCATACCAAGAACAGTGGCCGGCCATCACTAACCCATACCCTATCATGTCCCATTAATGCATGAATAGGAAAGATGATATCATAAACAAACCTTTTGCAAGGAAACCCCCCAACAAAATGTTAATTGCAAACTTGCATTTAACACCCTCCAACGAAAAGTCCGACCGGGAAGGAAAAAGAGAAAACCGGCCGGAATGGAATGCAAACTGGCAACCCCAGAAAACTGGTCCCATAATAAATTACAGGAAAACCCCGATACTGTGCATACACACCCGCATCTGTATTCCGTCCGGATACAAATGCAAAGAGACAAAACTACACAATCAAATACTAGGATCCGGCTTAAGCCAAAGCCGGCTAGTAAAAACCGTCCGATCACGATCCGTGCAATACCGCACGTATCTGATCGAACCCTACCATATCTCCATACGGCCTCTACAGCGTTTCGCCCGAAAGCTTGAGTAACTGAAAGTGTGGCGGACTCTAAAGACTCGTCAATACAATGGCTGTGGATTTAACCACTAGCCCGTCAGAGGTATAAGCCAATACGTAACGGGCCACCAGCTATTGACTAAAAGGGACGTCGATGAGCGAACTCATCCTGACACCCTACTGAGCCTGTCAGTGACAATATCCGTGCAGTCCGGTCCGTTCGTCTATGAGTATCGCATGGCGGGCCTAGGGGGTTGGTAAAAGTCAGACCCCCAAAAGCGGTACAAGTCGTGTCGGAGTGCAGCCCAGAACACCCTGAGATACTACTGGAATACCTACCAGTAAATCTCCTTGCCTTGGCCAAGGACTTTGTGTAATGGCTCTCCTAGACACAGCACGACCTCACCCCCAATACCGGGAGAGACGAACCCCTGAAGATACGCTCACTGCCTCCATGTGGCTCGGGACTGTACCCAACTAAAACCTGTTTGCACGACTCCTTTGAGCCGTGGTAGGGTAGTAATCAAAGTACAGTGGGAACTCACACGAGACAAATGACGATCCCCAGGTCGATGAACTAACCTGCACACATGTCACCAGGGAACTGCCATCTGACGTCTGGTATATGACCAACTAGCATGTTCCCGGCGAGTCCTGTCCGGTGTACTCATAACCCAATGAGCACCTGTATACATCTTAGGTGATCCAACTGACACCAGTGGCTTGTGAGACCGGCCACCGCCCCTCGTCGGGGTCTCGACTGTATACACTAGTCTACTAATGGAGTATCGATGCCCAGTCTCGAAACTCCCACGACTAGGGACCTTTTAAAGGATATGCTTGTAGACCCCCAGCTCCCACTTATATGATCGCCCTCATACTGCTGGTGGTCAAGCAAGAATCCTAGGGGCTCTATCAACGTGTAATAGCGACGTGTCAGGTCACCTAAAACAGTACACGATGATAAAGGTAAACCAGATAGCATACTATCATCTCGAGTAAGACTGTCCTACCGGGATAGGTCCTCCCTCAATCATTACAATCACGTACCTGTGACCTAATAATTGACTCTGAGGGCACTATCTCCAACAATCTCCCACTTGCACTCAAGGCTAATTATTGCGATGTCGCATACTCACAGCCCGTGTGATACCGAACATCCAACTCCTCTACTAGTCAGTCTCACAAAGCTCGTTTGCGGAACTATTGCGTTCGAGGAATAGCCTCAGTGAGTGGATCCGCTTTGTGGTTTCTTTCTATGTCTCTCTATATCTCAAATTCGTGGAGAAACCCATCTCCCGAAATGAGCAATACCTGTCTTAGAATGTGTCTGGATGTCTGATGGGACATAGCTCATAAATGAACTCCAAATCCAAACTTCTTAGACTGTATCGACAACTGAACTTAATCAGTATCCTGCGCCATGCCACCCTCAGTATTGCCTTGGACCATCTGTCCAAAATACTGCCCTTCGTCAGAAGGAAAACTATAACTCTGACAACCTTCTTGTCGTCCATGTCACCTTGGAAGCCTGGAATGATAACTGTTTCCCAAATGAGGCTGTCGTTATCATATCCCTAGAACATCCACTTATATTCTAAAACTGCTTCCGACTGCTTCTCCAGGATTGGATTAATGTCAACTTATTGCATCTAGTGCAAGAACAATATCTGGTGTGGTACTTGACATCTCATGATTGACTCAATTGCCTGAGCAAGTGATCTGCCAATCATGCACGTCCCTCTCCCCTTTAGTCTGTAAGAGACCTTTAGAGAGGGTGACTCCATTACCTGCAGGTACACTACCGTGCCAGGAGTCGTCCATTCTAAATACTCTTAGAATGCTGTCAAAGTACCCTGATTGGGAAACCACCCAAATCTAGATCTAAAACCATAGATCTAGTAACCAGTATGTCTGATATAATGTCCAAGTCCCATGTGGAGAAACCACTGTGTGACGACCAAAGAATAACCGATCGTAGTATAGGAATATCACTTCCTACTACCTTCTCAACAGATCCATCCCCTATTCTGATGACGTCAAACCTATGACTGTCACATCAGAAACAGATGATCTATCTCCGCTATATCTGCTTTAGTCTATAAATAGACATAAGCCTGATGTCCACCAATGCTTCCGCTGCTCCCACTGACTACGATAACCCTCTGGCAGAGTCATATAGACGTACACTTCTAAAGCTAGTTTAGAAGGACGCTATACTCATCCTCCTGCCGGGTCTCGCAGCCTGGAACAACAACAATGGCAAGTGTGGGTAAACAAGAACTTCCCTGTAACCGTCCTTGAGGCTACTGTAGTACCTCTCGGGTGCCTGAAGTTACCCACCTAATCTGCGGAGTGGCCAATGGAATGTCAATCCAGATTGAATCTTTAGGTTCCTTATCAAATCTTCAGTAATCGTTTGTGGTTCTGGAATCACTTCCAGTTCTACCATACTCCCACTACTGTTTTCTGAAAAAATCCATTTTTAATAAAACTGTGGCGAGTCTAGAACAATATCGCTATTGTTCATCCAGATGGTAGAAAGTCAACCCTCGTCATAGCCTGGGTCAACCCACAAACAGCCATTACAGAAACGTGCCTTGAGTTGTCCAGTGTCTGGTTTTAATCATGAACCGGACAACTCCCCGTACCTTAACATCGTTAAGATATGAACTATTCTATATCCAATATAGAAACAGAGGCACTGATTTAATTGAACCAGATTCAAATCATGCAGCTGTCCCCAGCGCATGTCAACTAAATGGAAGGAGGCCGATCAGCGTTACTCAACTTAGGAATACTTCCAATTATGAGTAACCTGAAAGAGAAGCAAGATCTCTTTATCATTACTATCAACTGAATACCATACACAAGTATCTACATCTTCGATCTCTTTGAAGAATCCCGATACTTGCTATACCTGGTTCTCTACTCTATTCAAATACCTATAACTCCTCAAAACTTAGACCCTGTGTTTCCACGAAGCACATGTCTAAGAACTAGAGAAGTTAAAAGTAAACAGAATATAGTATGAGGACCAACCCTTCTGTCCTAATGGACACTGGACAACATACAAT
Source organism: Agapanthus africanus (assembly GCA_030015575.1). Classification (NCBI taxonomy): domain Eukaryota; kingdom Viridiplantae; phylum Streptophyta; class Magnoliopsida; order Asparagales; family Amaryllidaceae; genus Agapanthus; species Agapanthus africanus. The sequence continues at coordinate 512,297,000 of CM057342.1, read as the reverse complement.
ACTCTGTATAAGTCCGCTGAGTCTAACAACTCTTTCACTGTGTGTCGTAGGTTGAAAACTGTACTTATAGTTAAGAAGAATTACACCGCTGTTTAATGCTCCTTACCTAACCATCCACTGATATAGGTAAATGTCATCGACATAATATCAAAAGGTATATCTCACTCTATGAAAATAGACGTACAGATATATCAATTTGAGATTGGTGCATAAAAGCGGATATTCAAAACCAAATATTTGCCGACCGGCAAACAGCCCAGGTGATTTCCTCAAATATCATCGATTACAACGAATCCCGATATAATGAGGATGACCACCCAATTCCCAATAACCTACTCCTACTCATCATCTGTAAAACCATACAGATGTGAGAATCAAACCTGGTAAATACATACCCTGGAGCAAGTGTCCAATCGGGAAATCAGTTTTCTTTTAACAGTACACAGTTGAACTGAAACATTGAAATGTTTCGATGGGGTATTCTGGTATTCCTAGTAATGCCTCTACCATTATCCAGATTCACAACTATAACCGTATAATTCTTTGCCACCTCTCCAAATCCCTTTATATGTCTTTAGTCATTACCTTCTGCACACCCCTTTAGGCCAATTGGTTTTCTTCCTTCCCTACCGTTCGGCACCAGCCTATGGTTTGGAAGAAGACTATCCAATAAGCATAATGGGTGTACTGTCCTAATCCTAGGAGCACTCGCAATGCGAGAGAAGGTGAAGATAAAAGACACCTGAATGTACTTTATTCCTATTTCTCCTGGACCAGAATCCATCCCCGAACTGGAACAAGTTCCTTTCGAGTTCGTATATAACCATACGATGGAGTATCCAATAAACTGTGGATCTTCGTAGTGATACGGAGTGTCCTGGAGAAATACAAAGGTGATTTAGGATTGGCGAAGAAATACTTGGTTTGGTCGTGAATATCAGTCGCAATTTACTTTGCCCTCTTACTAATCCCTTTCTTTGTCTTAACTCAATACCTTCTGTACACCGTTTAGGCTAATTAGTTTTCTTCCTTCCCTACCGGTCGGCACCAGCCTATGGTTTGGAAGAAGACTATCCAATTTGCACAATAGGTGTACTACTCCTAAACCAAGGAGTACTCGCAACCTGAGAGAGGGTGAAAAGAAAAGACAACTGAATAATCCTATCCGTTTTCTCCAGAACCGGAAACCATCCTCGAATTCCTTCGAGTTCGTATCTAACCATACGATGGTTTTGTCCAATGGAAGTGGACGTTCGTAGTAATACGGGGTGTCCTGGAGAAAAGGGTAAAAGTAGGAGTGGCAATGAGGTCTGCAACTCCGATAATCCAAAAGCCAATGTTAAGAAGGTTCGGTCAACTTGGTCACTGAGTCATAGTCTTAGGGTCGGGTCAATGGTCGCTACCAAAGAGAGAGAAAAGAAACACTCAGCGTGCACTCTAACCTAGATCAGAATGGTTACCAATTTATCTAATCTGGAATCCTCCCACTGTACCTTAAATTCTCCTCCAAACCTGAAAGAAGAATTAGTCGGGGTCACCCGAGGAGTAAACTAACTCATCAGTGGGAATCGGGATCCAACTCTCATCGCATGACAACGTGACGGAATCCGCTCACGGTATCACACTCCAGAAGGTATGCGCATATCTGGCAAGTTTCAGTTCTTTTGAAACTCCCGATGTGATTTCTGCCCCATGCTCTTATGACCTTGACTTTGGCCAACATATCATAAGTCACATGTCAAGTTCTACCCGTCATTCTCCAGGTTAATTTGAATCCACCCGTACATACCCTTGACTTTGGCCAAAATGGCAGCACGACTGTCCCAAACCAACGCATCTATCTATGCTGCATATGAATACCCCAATAGCTACCAATTACTGTGCCTTGACTTTGGCCAACATACACAGCTTGAATACTATTGACCACCCATATGAAACGACGGAGGGCTACGAATGGTTTCTGGCGAAAACCTTTAACGTAAAGAACTTGATATCGTCGAAGGAACGGATAGCTTTTAAGAAAATATAGTGACGAAAACCTTTACTAAAGAGGTCACTCCCGGTGAAGGGATCTCGGCTCTTTCCCCGTAGAATGGGGTGCAGGATATTCCAACTGAATACCACGGTGCAAAGCAAAAGTAATCGGCTATAGTGAAGTTAATGCCCTGACGCAAACTTCTGTCCAAGGGGTCACTCCCGGTGAAGGGATCTCGGCCCTTGCCTCGTCGACTGAGGAGCAGGATATTCCAAATGAATACCACGATGCAAAACAAAAGTGAACGTCCTTGCAATAACAGCTTTTTGAAAAGTGTTCCAACAACATTAGAATAGGTTTGTTTAAACTTGCATTGATCCGAATCAATGCAGTCCCATCAATTAATCACACCACAAAGAACGAAAATATACTGACGTACATATATGCCATCCGCATTCGCCACTGGGTCCCGTCATCACCCGTTAGGTTAGCTAACTAACGGCAGAGCGGGGACTGGACTAGCGCGGATGAAAAACATATACAACATCTACTAATATATATATACCAATATATAGTATTTCGCTCAAGGCGTGAATAAAATGCAACATCACAGAAATGTACAGCATCACAGAACAATACAGATATCTGGGATCCCCGGGTTTCACAGAGCCACTACTGAAACCCGACGTTCCCCTGGTCGTGTGGATAGCCTGTGCAATGAAATCCTAGACCCCTACGGGCGCGGCAAGTCACCCGCCAAAACCTGAAGCGAGGTAGCCCCCTTCAGCTCCGTGAATGGACCACCTAGCACTCCACGGAATCCGGCAACTTGGGCACCCCTCCTGGGTCAACCTGTACCCCCTACGAGTGCGGCGAATAGCCCGCCAATCCCAGAGTGAAGCCCCCTCCGTCTCAATGCCATGAGATGCGGGCTTGTTGCCCTCTAGAACCCGGCTATCCGTGCACCCCCCCGCGGGGTATCCTAGTACAGAAAGTAAAATATACATACAACGGGTACATCGACCGCAACCAGGTCGTGCCCCAAAATAATAATACAAACTGGCAGTGACGGCAGTCCACATGTCGGACGCTCGCCCCGCAATATCAAATGTACATAATACAACAAAACTGTACTAGCATTGCATCCAGGCTATCCCCCACGACCGATCCGCAACATCACAGCAAATACATAGAACATCAACGTGAAAGTCACGTTCGCAAATCCGTCTAACCGGGCTATAGCAGTTAGACCGGATTTACCGATCGAGTAACATTCACGGTCGCAGATATAATGTAAATACTGTGAAAAATGTGTTTAACATATTCCGATTGATCAAACAATTAACAAGTGGGCCCCCAAACAAAACTGTAGCAGTTACAGAAAATATGGGCCCAATTTTAATGTTCCAAAAACCACATTTATCACTCAGGAACACACTGCAAAAATTTGGGGGGGTGAACAGTTACATCCGCGGCGGAAGCGCGGCCAAAACAGGGGTTTGGCCGCCCTTCCGCGGCGGTATGATAAGCTCGTTGAACCAAATTTTTTACAGTGACCTTAAAATTCCCTGCACATCACTCTGAGACAACCTGAAAAATTTTTGGACTCAAAAAAAAAAATTCGACAGAAACTGATGTGCAAAAAATACGGGTTTTTGGACTTTTTGATCGATCGGAAATGCAAACACATTACACAAAGCTAGACTAAGTTAATGGCGAGGCTCTGATACCACTGTAAGTGCACGGCGGCGCCCCGGCCGTCAATCCGACGCCGGAATGCGGAAACGGTGAAAAACTTTAATTTTGCGGACTTTGCAAACCGGCACCACCGCGCACTAAACTCCGGATCGTAACCATTAACAAGTCTAAGCTACAAACAAGAAAGGGAAGAGATGTACCGAGTGATCCGAGTCCTCCGGTCTTCTCGTCGTCGTCCCGATCTCCTGCGGAAACTCCGGTCGTCGCCTCCTCGCCGGAAGGGCACCACATCGCCTACATCTTTTACGGGCTCCCACCTCAATACCGAGGCAACTCGGGCGCGAAGTTGGCTGCCCGACGCGTCCAAGATTTGCTATAGATATAGTGTAGAAGCTTGTCTCTTTTGGGGTTAAAGAGGTTGCCAAGTTGGAGGAATATTGCACAAGAATTTTTCCATGGATGGAGGCTAAGAGAAAAGAGCATGCCCTCTCAAAATGGAGCTCGGCCAAGGCATCAGCCCCTGCACCCTAATTTTGTGCTCTGTGGAATTGAGTATGAAGAGTGCACCCATTAAAAAACATGTAAAAGGAAATTTCCCTTTTAAATCAACAGCACACACACACACAAAGGGGGGGGCCCACGAAATTAGCAAGGAAATTGCCACACTAAGAAATAAATCCTCATCTCCTTTTTTAATAAATTAATCCACACCAAAAACATTCCAGCACAAACATTAATTTATTCTCCCCTTTTCAAATAAATTAAACCACTCATACCAAGAACAGTGGCCGGCCATCACTAACCCATACCCTATCATGTCCCATTAATGCATGAATAGGAAAGATGATGTCATAAACAAACCTTTTGCAAGGAAACCCCCCAACAAAATGTTAATTGCAAACTTGCATTTAACACCCTCCAACGAAAAGTCCGACCGGGAAGGAAAAAGAGAAAACCGGCCGGAACGGAATGCAAACTGGCAACCCCAGAAAACTGGTCCCATAATAAATTACAGGAAAACCCCAATACTGTGCATACACACCCGCATCTGTATTCCGTCCGGATACAAATGCAAAGAGACAAAACTACACTATCAAATACTAGGATCCGGCTTAAGCCAAAGCCGGCTAGTAAAAACCGTCCGATCACGATCCGTGCAATACCGCACGTATCTGATCGAACCCTACCATATCTCCATACGGCCTCTACAGCGTTTCGCCCGAAAGCTTGAGTAACTGAAAGTGTGGCGGACTCTAAAGACTCGTCAATACAATGGCTGTGGATTTAACCACTAGCCCGTCAGAGGTATAAGCCAATACGTAACGGGCCACCAGCTATTGACTAAAAGGGACGTCGATGAGCGAACTCATCCTGACACCCTACTGAGCCTGTCAGTGACAATATCCGTGCAGTCCGGTCCGTTCGTCTATGAGTATCGCATGGCGGGCCTAGGGGGTTGGTAAAAGTCAGACCCCCAAAAGCGGTACAAGTCGTGTCGGAGTGTAGCCCAGAACACCCTGAGATACTACTGGAATACCTACCAGTAAATCTCCTTGCCTTGGCCAAGGACTTTGTGTAATGGCTCTCCTAGACACAGCACGACCTCACCCCCAATACCGGGAGAGACGAACCCCTGAAGATACGCTCACTGCCTCCATGTGGCTCGGGACTGTACCCAACTAAAACCTGTTTGCACGACTCCTTTGAGCCGTGGTAGGATAGTAATCAAAGTACAGTGGGAACTCACACGAGACAAATGACGATCCCCAGGTCGATGAACTAACCTGCACACATGTCACCAGGGAACTGCCATCTGACGTCTGGTATATGACCAACTAGCATGTTCCCGGCGAGTCCTGTCCGGTGTACTCATAACCCAATGAGCACCTGTATACATCTTAGGTGATCCAACTGACACCAGTGGCTTGTGAGACCGGCCACCGCCCCTCGTCGGGGTCTCGACTGTATACACTAGTCTACTAATGGAGTATCGATGCCCAGTCTCGAAACTCCCACGACTAGGGACCTTTTAAAGGATATGCTTGTAGACCCCCAGCTCCTACTTATATGATCGCCCTCATACTGCTGGTGGTCAAGCAAGAATCCTAGGGGCTCTATCAACGTGTAATAGCGACGTGTCAGGTCACCTAAAACAGTACACGATGATAAAGGTAAACCAGATAGCATACTATCATCTCGAGTAAGACTGTCCTACCGGGATAGGTCCTCCCTCAATCATTACAATCACGTACCTGTGACCTAATAATTGACTCTGAGGGCACTATCTCCAACACGACACACAGTGAAAGAGTTGTCAGACTCGGAGGACTTATACAGAGTATTGTATGTTGTCCAGTGTCCATTAGGACAGAGGGGTTGGTCCTCATACTATATTCTGTTTACTTTTAACTTCTCTAGTTCTTAGACATGTGTTTCGTAGAAACACAGGGTCTACGTTTTGAGGAGTTATAGGTATTTGAATAGAGTAGAGAACCAGGTGTAGAAAGTATCGAGATTCTTCAAAGTGATCGAAGATGTAGATACTTGTGTATGGTATTCAGTTGATAGTAATGATAAAGAGAACTTGCTTCTTTTTCAGGTTACTCATAATTGGAAGCATTCCTAAGTTGAGTAACGCTGATCGGCCTTTCTCCATTTAGTTGACATGCACTGGAGATAGCTGCATGATTTGAATCTGGTTCAATTAAATCAGTGCCTCTGGTTCTATATTGGATATAGTACAGTTCATATCTTAACATTGTTAAGGTACGGGGAGTTGTCCGGCTTATGATTAAAACAAGACTCTGGATAACTCAAGGCACGTTTCTGTAATGGCTGTTTGTGGGTTGACCCAGGCTATGACGAGGGTTGACTTTCTACCATCTGGGAGATCAATAGTAATATTGTTCTAGACTCGCCACAGTTTTATTAAAAATGGATTTTTTCAAAAACAGTAGTGGGAGTATGGTAGAACTGGAAGTGATTCCAGAACCGCAAACGATTACTGAAGATTTGATAAGGAACCTAAAGATTCAATCTGGTTTGACATTCCATTGGCCACTCCGCAGATAAGGTGGGTAACTTCAGGCACCCGAGAGGTACTCCGGTAGCCTCAAGGACGGTGACAGGGAAGTTCTTGTTTACCCACACTTGCCATTGTTGTTGTTCCAGGCTGCGAGACCCCGCAGGAGGATGAGTATAGCGTCGTTCTAAACTAGCTTTAGAAGTGCACGTCTATATGACTCTGCCAGAGGGTTGTCGTAGTCAGTGGGAGCAGCGGAAGCATTGGTGGACATCAGGCTTATGTCTATTTGTAGACTAAAGCAGATGTAGCGGGGATAGATCATTTATTTCTGATGTGACAGTCATAGGTTTGACTTCATCAGAATAGGGGATGGATCTGTTGAGAAGGTAGTAGGGTGTGATATCCTGGTATTTGGATGACATACACAGAGTAGGAAAAGAAACTCCTATACTACGATCGGTTACACTTTGGTCGTCACACAGTGTTTTCTCCACAAAGGACTTGGACATTATATAAGACATACTGGTTACTAGATCTACAGTTTTAGATCTAGATTTGGGTGGTTTCCCAATCTGGGTACTTAGACAACATTCTAAGAGTATTTAGAATGGACGACTCCTGGCATGGTAGTGTACCTGTAGGTAATGGAGTCACCCTCTCTAAAGGTGTCTTATAGACTAAAGTAGAGAGGGATGTGCATGATTGGCAGATCACTTGCTTAGGCAATTGAGTCAATCATGAGATGTCGAGTACCACACCAGATGTTGTTCTTGCACTAGATGCAATAAGTTGACATTGACCCAATCCTGGAGAAACAGTCGGAAGCAGTTTTAGAACATAAGTGGATGTTCTAGGGATATGATGACGACAGCCTCATTTGGGAAACAGTTATCATTCCAGGCTTCCAAGGTGACATGGACGACAAGGAGGTTGTCAGAGTTATATTTTTTCCTTCTGACGAGGGGCAGTGTTTTGGACAGGTGGTCCAAGGCAATACTGAGGGTGGCATGGCGCAGGATACTGATTAAGTTCAGTTGATGATACAGTCGAAGAAGTTTGGATTTGGAGTTCATTTATGAACTAGGTCCCATCAGACATCCAGACATTCTAAGACAGGTATTGCTCATTTCGGGAGATGGCTTTCTCCGCGAACTTGAGATATAGAGAGACATAGAAAGAAACATCCAGGCGAATCCACTCACTGAGGCTATTCCTCGATCGCAAGAGTTTCGCAAACAGGCTTTGTGAGACTGACTAGTAGAGGAGTTGGGTGTTCGGTATCACACGGGCTGTGAGTATGCGACATCGTAATAATTAGCCTTGAGTGCAAGTGGGAGATTGTTGGAGATAGTGCCCTCAGAGTCAATTATTGGACCACAGGCACGTGATTGCAATGATTGAGGGAGGACCTATCCTGGTATGACAGTCTTACTCGAGATGATAGTTTGCTATCTGGTTTACCTTTATCATCGTGTACTGTTTCAGGTGACCTTACAGGTCGCTATTACACGTTGATAGAGCCCCTAGGATTCTTGCTTGACTGCCAGCAGTATGAGGGCGATCACATACGTTGGAGCTGGTAGTCTATAAGTACATCCTTAAATGGTCCCTAGTCGTGGGAGTTTCGAGACAGGGCATCGATTCTCCAGAGTAGACTAGTGTATACAGTCGAGACCCCGACAAGGGGCGGTGGCCGGTCTCACAGGCCACTGGTGTCAGTTGGTTCACCTAAGATGTATACAGGTGCTCATTGGGTTATGAGTACACCGGACAGGACTCGCCGGGAACATGCTAGTTGGTCTTATACCTCATGTCAGATAGCAGTTCCCAGGTGACATGTGTACAGGTTAGTTCATCGACCTGGGGATCGTCATTTGTCTCGTGTGAGTTCCCACTGTGCTTTGATTACTACCCTACCACGGCTCAAAGGAGTCGTGCAAACAGTTTTTAGTTGGGTACAGTCCCGAGCCACATGGAGGCAGTGAGCGGATCTTCGGGGGTTCGTCTCTCCCGGTATTGGGGGTGAGGTCGCGCTGTGTCTAGGAGAGCCGTTACACGAAGTCCTTGGCCAAGGCAAGAGATTTACTGGTAGGTATTCCAGTAGTATCTCAGGGTGTTCTGGGCTACACTCCGACACGACTTGTACCGCTTTTGGGGGTCTGACTTTTTACCAACCCCCTAGGCCCGACATGCGATTCTCATAGACGAACGGACCGGACTGTACGGATATTGTCACTAACAGGCTCAGTAGGGTGTCAGGATGAGCTCGCTCATCGACGTCCCTTTTGGTCAATAGCTGGTGGCCCGTTACGTATTGGCTTATACCTCTGACGTGCTAGTGGTTAAATCCACAGCCATAGTATTGACGAGTCTTTAGAGTCCACCACACATTCAGTTATTCAGCTTTCGGGCGAAACGCTGTAGAGGCCGTATGGAGATATGGCAGGATCCGATCAGATACGTGCGGTATTGCACGGATCAGGATCGGACGGTTTGTACTAGAGGCCGTATAGATATATGGCAGGGTTCGATCAGATACGTGCGGTATTGCACGGATCAGGATCGGACGGATATTACTAGCCGGGTTTGGTTTAAGCCGGATCCTAGTATAGTACAGTGTAGATTTTGTCTCTTTGCATTTGTATCCGGACGGAATACAGATGCGGGTGTGTATGCACAGTATCGGGGTTTTCCTGTAATTTATTACGGGACCAGTTTTCTGGAGTTGCCAATTTGCATTCCGTTCCGGCCGGTTTTCCTTTGTTCTTTCCCGGCCGGACTTTTCCGATGGAGGGGGTTATTTGCAATTGTGCAAATAACATTTGTGGAGGGGGTTTCTTGCAAATATATTCATTATGATATGTTTAGCATCTTTCATCCATGATGGTGCATTAATTGAGATAAGAAAGGGTATGGGTTAGGAGTGATAAGTATGGTTGATGTTTGGATATGGTCACCTCTTGCTTTATACTACCATCACCTCCCTTCATGCTACATAACCCTTCCCTCCACCATTCTAAAAGGGCCGGCCATTTGAGGGAGAGAGAGAGGATCATTTCATTTGGATGAGGGAAAATTTTGTTCATCTCATTTTCATGCTACACAAATTCTAGCTCCACTTTGAAGTTCATTTCACAACCTCATTCCTCCATCAAAGCAACATAACCCCAAAGAGACAAGCATCATCTATACTACATTCTACAGCACATCTTGGGCATGTCAACTTGCCAGCTTCATGCCCGAGTTGCCTCGGTATAGAGGCGGGAGCCCGTAAAAGAAACAGGCGATGTGGTGCCCTTCCGGCGAGGAGGCGATGACCGGAGTTTCCGCGGGAGATCGGGACGATGACGAGAAGACCGGAGGACTCGGATCACTCGGTATATCCCTCTTCCCTATCTTGTTACTTTGCTAAAACTAGTTTAATGGCCCGATCCGGGGTTTAGTGCGCGGTGGTGCCGGTTTGCAAAGTTCGCAAAATTAAAGTTTATCACCGCTTCCGCATTTGGCCGTCGGATTGACGGCCGGGGCGCCGCCGTGCACTTACATAAAATCTGCCAATCTGCCGCCGACTGCCTCTGCACTGCGCTCAAAAAAGATAGACTACCCCCGGTCCTCCTGCTCAAAGCATCCGCCACTACATTCGCCTTGCCCGGGTGATACAAGATCTCGCAATCGTAGTCCTTTACTAGTTCCATCCAACGGCACTGTCTAAGATTCAGGTCTCGCTGCTGAAATATATACTCTAAGCTCTTGTGATCAGTGAACATCTGGCACGACCCGCCGTATAGGTAATGTCTCCAGATCTTGAGTGCAAAGACCACTACAACCATCTCTAAATCGTGAGTGGGGTAGTTCTGTTCGTGTTTCTTCAGCTGCCGAGAAGCATACGCGATGACCCTGTCATGCTGCATCAATACGCACCCTAGCCTACTCGAGAAGCGTCACAATAGACCACAAATCCGCCCGATCCTGAAGGCAATGATAACACCGGCGCCGTAGTCAAACGAGTCCTCAACTGCTGAAAGCTATGCTCGCACTCCTCCGTCCAATCGAAAGGAACCCCCTTCCGGGTCTACCCGGTCAATGGTGCAGCAATGCGGGAGAAGTCATGTACAAATCGTCTGTAATAGCCGGCCAGTCCTAGAAAGCTGCGGATCTCCGTAACTGATGCGGGTCTGGGCCAACGCTAAACAGCCTCGATCTTCTTCGGGTCCATACATATACCATCTCGTGTAATCACGTGACCCAAGAAGTCTATGCTGTCAAGATAGAATGCGCACTTGGAGAATTTTGCGAATAGCTGGTGCTCCCTCAAGGTCTGCAATGTGATCCGTAGGTGCTGCTCGTGCTCCTCTCGGCTCCGGGAATACACCAAAATATCGTCAATGAATACGATGATGAACAAATCAAGATACGGCCTGAAAATACGGTTCATCAAGTCCATAAATGTTGCTGGGGCATTGGTGAGTCCGAACGACATCACCAAAAACTCATAATGGCCGTAACGCGTGCGGAAAGCCGTCCTCGGAATATTCTCCTGTCGAACCCGCAGCTGATGGTAGCCTGATCTCAAGTTGATCCTCGAAAAGTATCCTGCACCCTGAAGCTGGTCGAACAAGTCGTCGATGCGTGGCAAAGGATATCTTTTCCGCACGATAACCCTGTTCAGCTGGCGGTAGTTGATACACAAACGCAAACTGCCGTCCTTCTTCTTGACAAACAGGACCGGAGCACCCCAAGGAGACACACTGGGTCGAATAAGTCCCTTATCCAGTAAATCTTGCAAGTGACCCTTCAACTCTCTAAGCTCCGTCGGGGCCATCCGATAAGACGGTATGGAAATAGGCCCCGTGCCGGGAATCAAATCAATACAGAAAGCAACATCGCGCTCAGGTAGTAGCCCAGGAAGCTCATCAGGGAACACATCAGGGAACTCACTAACAATCGGAACCTTGTCCAACGGAACCTCTGTAGCTCTAGTATCGCAAACATAGGCGAGAAATCCATAACATCCCTTCCTCAAAAGCTGTTCAGCGCGAAGAGAAGAAATCAAACTGTGAGGGGCGACACCACGGTCCCCCTGCACAACAAAAGCTGACTCGCCGGGAAAACAAAACCTAACTGCCTTCTCGCGGCAATCCACAGATGCATAGCACGTGGCTAGCCAATCCATGCTTAAGAGAACGTCGAAGTCCAACATCTCAAGAAGGATCAAGTCGACGAGCAACTCTCTCTCTCGCCAAGACGGACAACACACGATCGGAACACATGTCTAGCAATAAGCGACTCGCCCAGTGGTCATAACAAGCAGTCGATCAAGCAAACAGGACTCTCTACCCAAACTCGGCACGAAGTGTGTGGAAACATACGAGTGTGTGGATCCCAGATCAAACAACACGTGTGCATCAATAGAACATACGGAAAGGATACCTGAGACCACTGCATTGGACGCCTGCGCGTCCTGATGCGTCAAAGCGAAAACCTATGCCTGTCCCCTACCTGTGACTAAATGTCCTCTGCCTCGGTCACCCCGTCCTCTCTGAACGAACCCTCCGCGGCTACGACCTCTCTGTGCGTAAGTATGACGTGTTGCAACAGTAGGTACAATAGGCAACGCCCTCTGGGGTGGAGAAGGTGGTAAAGTGACATGCGGTACTGCTGGCTCCCTCCGGTGTATCTCAGGACAATCTCTAACGAGGTGAAGTAGAATGTCGCACCTAAAGCACCCCTGCGACGACTGCTGACCCTCCTGGGAATACGAACTAAACATCTGGCCTCGTCCCGAATGTCTGCTACTCCTCGTGCCTGAACGAAACCTGTCGCAGCGTCTAAATGTCTGTCTCTGTGCTGATATACCAGTATGAACTCTCTTCGGCTCTGGGACTACCGAAGTCTCAGCAAGACGCTCCTCGACTAATAAGGCTGCATCTACAGCTGCTGCATAGGTCTCGCAATGCTGTGTGCTGATCGCAAGAAATAACGGGGTAAGCAAGCCTCGAACGAACCTCTTGACTCGCATCTCCTCAGTAGCTACTAAATATGGGGCGTAGACAGATAGCTCGGTGAACAGCACGTCGTACTCTGCCACTGTCATCTCCGGAGTCTGACGTAAGGACTCGAACCTGCGCGCTCTAGAATCTCTGACACTCTGTAGAAGGAAGGGGCAAGGAACACCGTCACGAACTCAGTCCAGGTCATAAGAGGAAGGCCTGCTGCTCTGCCATTTTCTACCGACTCGCACCACTTCTGCGCAAGACCTTCCAGGCGAAAGCTCGCGAACTCTACCCATCTCGCATCTGAGCATCTGAGTGAACGACATATCCGGGTCATCCTATCAATAAAAGACTGTAGGTCCTCGGCGTATCGGTGCCTGTGAAGACCGGAGGCTTCAGCCTCATAAACTCTGGTAGCGATACTGTAATAACCTCTGTAGCTGCAGGGGCAACTGCCTGTACTGTAGGTACCATCGCGGTCCCTGCAACGGGTGGAACTACCTCTAGTCGCTGCGCTCGAAGTGCCTCAACTAACGACCCAATCATCCGGTGCATCTCCTGCATACCGGCCCCTAGCATAGCGATCTGGTATGTCGAAGGAGGAACAGTCTGCTTAGGTATAACGGGTGTACTGCCCGGGTCTGTCCTCGTCTCAAACGAGTCAACTCTAATCTCGGCTCTCATGGCCGCTCTCTGTGCCCTCGTAGTCTTTGGCGGCATAATGGTAGAAAAGAAAATAGGATTCGATAAGGATATGGAAATCGAATCATAAGAATGTATATAATCATGAAAGAACTTCAATCAAAAAGTCCTAAGGTCACTTAGGTTGGGTACCGTGTCGTGAGTATGCCGCGGAACATACACACGCTACGCCACTCTGCTTCAGTTACCTACTGCATTATACCAAGGTCATCCTACACTCCGAAAGGTAAAACCTATGCTTTGATACCAACTTTGTCACGACCCGAAGTTCGACCCGTGACCGGCACTTAACCACGTAACGTCTACAGGCGTAACGCGACTAAGTAAGCTAAAACCCAGAAATCAAAACCATTAAAAGTAGTGAGTGTTGAAAATATTTTTTTAAAACGTTTAGAAAACCTTGAGTAATTTAGTAAAATTCTTTAAAGTTTAAGTTGTTTTCTTAAAAAAAAATTCGGCAGCATCTCCTTTGTAAAAATTAGCCCCGAAATCGGGTACAAGACAAGATATAAGTGAAAATGACATACAATAAGAATAAGGCATCCCCAAACGGGAGCAATCACGCCCAACGGCGGAAACAACCAAGACAATAATAATATACGACGCCGTAGCGAAGAAATGAGCAATATAGGTGAATAACATCATAAAAGATAAAACTGCATAAATAAAGTCGGCTCACACGAGCTCGACACTAGAGTACAAAGTAATATACATCATTGTCCTCACAACTAGTCTCTAAGTCAATACATGAAATAGTAGATGGAGAGTACTAGATACAATAGTGTGTACAAATGGAAAATAATCGGATACCACATACCCTCCTAGCAGCAAAACAGCTTACGCACCAACTGCAGTGGTATCCGTAACCAAAAAGATACAAGAGATAGCTCTGCCGCAACTACTCTGAGGGTCGACCTGCAAACACTGTGGCACAACGTGGGGGTGAGTTGCCAACTCGTAACTAGTAGATAACATATAAAGGCAATCGCGAGTATGCACGTGATGTGATACTCTAACATGTGCAAACAGATAACATCTATATAATAAGCTGGTATGCGATAGTCATGCGAAAATACTCTATCAGGTACTACAGCTACATGATGTAATGCGTAACAATGAATGTTGAGCATGGGATAAAATATCATCAACATGGAAGGTCCACGTGGAAAAGCTCCGGTGTCTACCAAGAACACCCCAAAACCCAAAACTCATGCGCCGTCACTCTATCCGGCCCTCAATCCTGTAAATCGCATAGAAGCGGGGTGCCCAACATCGGCACCCAAAACAACATGAAATACTCGTGTCCAGTATTGACACGCAAATCCTCATATATCGGGCTCCGTCTGTCCGGATCGGCCCACGGGCTCTGTCTGCGGAATCGGCCCTCGGCCTCGGCAGTATGGGTCGGCCCGTATCCATCTCTCGACTCTGGTCAGTATCCTCCGAATAACCACCAGGTCCAACCAGTCACCAGTAGGTACTAGCCACCCTGCCAGGCTCATCGCCTGCTCCACAAAAAACATTTCTCGCCCCGGGGAACCATACCGGGTCCACCACGAACCCGCAAAGGGATCATCTCAGAACCGAGAAAACGCATGGTGGACGCACCAAAATATCATTTCAAGTGAAACCGGGTTTTTAAAACAATACATACTTTCTTGAAATAATACCACGGTTCTCAAATCCAGAATTCACATGAAATCCAAACCCAATGCGTAAATCCATGCAATGTGATATATGCATCATAAGTCGTATTATGAGTAAAAAAGAAAAACCGCTCTTTAAGTAGATTCAGTTTTTAAAATGTATCATGCGGTCCCCAGTTTTCCCAAAAACTAACTTATCAAGGTAGCTAATATGTAATTATGCGCACGTATGGATGTATCATGCCGAATCATACATAAGGTAAGCTACAACATATTTTTCATGGTAATTCTACAGTGTGAGTGTCAAGGCAATTACTAACGGTGTGTGTGTGACATGCAGATTTGTGCTCGTGCACATGGACCGTTAGTAACAGTGCGGTGTGCTATTAATTCTAAGTCCATATATATATATATCAGGAAATACAGTATGCAACCAATAGTATCCATGTACGATCAATGTATATGAATGCAAATATGCAGCTACAATATCCTATCAAGCCCTGACGCATAACGCCATACGGGCGATTTCCCCGTAGATGTTAAATCTACTCACCGTGATCTCGAACTACACGTATCCGACCACCTGCTTCCCCTTCTGTGCGGCTTCCGAAGTACCCGCCTGCGAACCTAGAAATTACACAAAGTAATACACATAAGCTAAAATCCTGCAAAAACGCGATATCAAACCAAACGAGAAACCAGCGTCGCGAACTAAACGCGTGCGTGTCCGATATGCTCAAACTTGTGATTACGCGCCTGAAACTACCCCGACACGTCGCGACACGCAGGAATTCACCAAACCCTCTCACGTATCACACGTGTCGCGAAAGTTAAAAGTATTGGAAATAGGGTAATTTGCTCCAGATTTTAATAAAAGCAGAGTTAGAAAAAGTTGTATGTACCACAGGCCTTAAAAATGTAGCAGACACCAACTCAACAAACCCCGACACTCAGGTCCCCCATCTGGCCGCAATTTACGGCCAGAATGAATATTTTGGTGGCCAACCAAGGGAATTGGGGTCCCGTGCTTTGTGTGTGTTCTCTAAATCTAGTGTACATGCTCCAGTAATTGCAATTTCATTCTGAAGCAATCGGGTTGAAAGCAGATCACAAAAAGGGCACAAATCTTAATTAAAACACTAATCTAAAACATTATGGTATTTTAGTGCAACCTGAGAAATTTACTTAGTTAAAACAACATTATAAGCACTTAATTAAGTTAACCAAACCTTAAAAATTCTAACTTATCTCAAACTTCACTAAATTCCTCTCATTAGCACTAAAATGCATAAAAATACGAGTTTTAGCTAAATAAACTACAAGTTAAGAACTAAAGTGATATGGATGAGTTTAATACCTCCAAATGGTCTTAGGGAAGTCCAACTTGCAGCACTTGCCTTCAAAGGCAAGGATTTGCCACGGAGACCCACAAAAGAGGCATATTTCAAGGTTTTTGTGAAGGAAAGTGAGTTTTTTTTTTGTGTAGGGTTTATGTTTGGATATCAAGAGAAGCAAAAGAAGAAGAAGATGATGAAGAAGTTGCTGTTGCTGCTGCCTCTGCAGGAATTTCAGAAATGAGAGGGAGAGAATGAAATGAATGAAGGATATGGTCAAAAGTCAAGCCCCATTCCTCACCTAACCCAAACCATACCTCCCATTCTTTAAATTTTATTTTTAATTAAGGGTTTAACTTGATTTATGTGTGGATAAGAACCATGCAAGAAAGAAAAGAAAATGTCTACAAGCTAACATTTAACCTATGTTACAAAATGTGATAAGTGTGCATGCTAATTACACTAATCCTTGCTTAGGAAAAGTAATTAAGGAAAATTTCTAATTAAGTGAACACTAAGCTAAATTATAATTAATAAAACCCATTTATATATAAAAACACATCTTATCACAATTAAAACTAGTTTTATATTAGTTTAGGTGGAAATTTAAAATTTACGGGGTTTTATGAAAAACACGCATTATTGCTAACTAACGCGAAATTAACCTATACGAATTTCAAAACGTTACAAGAATACACACAAGAGAAAGAGTTCAGAAATAAACGAATCCTTCTTGAGGTATTTGTAGACTAGGTCATATCAACTGCGACCCGACTAGCTAAGTTACATTTAGATGCATATTTAAATCTGTTTGAATTTACATCTTGTGAAACTTGCCAGTCATATCACAAAGATAAGATGACCACAGCTCCGTTTATTGGAAACAGAGAAAGAGTTAGTGAACTCTTGGGATTGATACATGATGATGTATGTAAGGTCCCCTGTCTACACATGCCAAAACCGGTTCTTTGTACTTCATTACATTCACTGATTATCTCTCAAGATTCGAACATATGTTCCTGTTGAAATACAAGTCTGAACCTTTTGAGAAATTCAATGAATATAAGTTAGAAGTAGAGAACCAAAACGGGTATAAGTATTATATCCTTTGATATAATCAGGGTGGAGAATACTTGAGCACGGAATTCCTAGACTATTCTAAAGGAGAATGAGATTCTCTCTCAGCATTACTCCTCTGTATACACCACAGCACGTCGGTGTATCGGGGCGGAGCAATCGCACCCTATGAGATATGGTGTGCTCTATGATGAGTATTACTGAGTCGCCTATTTCCTTTTGGGGGTTATACACTTATGAAGCTGCATACCTATTGAATAAGGTTCCAATCAAATCAGGTGCCTACCACTCCATATGTGATATGGTATGGGAAGAGCTCATCTCTTAAGGATGTTAACATTTGGGGTTGTCCGGCCTATGCCAAAAGCAAAATCCGGACAAACTCGAGGCAAAGTCTGTTCTATGGGAGTTTGTTGGATATCCCAAGCATTCGCAAGGGAATATCTTCTACCTACTCGAGGAACAAAAGGTGTTTTATTTCTCGGCATGCCACCTTTTTTGAGAAAAAAGGAATTTCTTGTGAAGAAATTAGTGGTCGTGAGGTAGAACTGGAAAGAGTTCCAGCTATACAAACTGCAGCTGATGATTTGGTAGAACCGGAGGATTCAATAGTTTCCAACAAACCTCAGCCTCTCCGCCGATCGGGTAGGGTTCCTCATCCACCTGAGAGATACTTCGGTTTCTCTATGACAGTGTGAGCGAGGATTGCATCATGAGATGATGACCCAACTTGTTTCGAGCAGGCCATCTAGAGTGAGGACTCTATGAGTATGGCTGGATGCTTAGCGATCTGAGATGGAATCCATATACACCAACAAAGTATGGACTTTGGTTGCTTTATCTGAAAGGTTAAATCCCCATCAGGAGCAAGTATATCTTGAGAAGATTACTAGGTGTACATAGAAAAGTTGAGACTCTCAAAGCTATGCTTAAGTCCATCCAGATCCTACTTGCCATTGCTACATACCATGACTACGATATCTGGCGGTTGGGTGTCAGGACTGGTTTTCTAAATAATGATTTGGAAGAGAGCGTCTATAAGTACACAGCCAGAGGGTTTCGTAGACAGTGGGAGCAGCGGAAACGTGTGCAAGTTGTTTTATTGGATAAATCAGGCATCGCGGAGTTGGAACATCTGTTTTGATGTGGTAGTCAAAGAGTTTGACTTCATCAAAATGGTAGATGAACCTTGTATATACAAAAAGGTAGTAGGGAGTATGGTGGTGATCCTCGTATAGTACGTGGATGACATACTCTTGATAGGGAAGGAGTTTCCTGTGCTACGCTCGGTCAATCTCCTCTTATACAAGGATTCTCCATATAGGATCAATGTGATACCTCCTGAATCCTGGATTTTGGGTCTATGAGATAGATCTAAATGGATGTTAGGATTCTCGCTAGGTGTAGTGAGATGGTATCAATCGATCCTGGGAAGAATCACTGGAATGGTTCCAGGGTAGTAAGGTAGACTGAATGTCAGTCACAGCCATTGTCTTTATCCTCAGTGGAGGGACGGTATGTTGGAAGAGTTCCAAGCTAGATACCGTGACACACTAGACGATTAAAGGCAATGTACATCGTTACCAAGGATACTACCAAAGAGGCAGTCTGGATATATATAAGTTCATGAGATGAACTTCGTTCCTACCATTGTGTGACAATGGAGCTGTGGCTTATGCCTAGGAACCCCTGTTCCATCAGAGGTCTAGACATATTCTTAGGCAGTACCACCTGATCATGGAGATGGTTGATCTCCAGGGAGATCGAGGTTAAGAGAGTAGACGCAGAGGACAACAGCGCGGATCCACTCACAAAGTGTAACGTTTTGAAAATCGTTTCGGTGAAATTTCGAAAAATCGGTAAAATAAGGGGGTTTTCTGTAAAAAGTCAAAATACAAATATCTTATTATAAAAATTAAATATACATATTCTAGCTATGTAATTGCTATTATTTGGTGTTTATTGAGCCGCTGGCGAAATTTCAAATTTTCTGAAAAAAATATTATTTTATTATTATTTAAGCCGTCACTAATACATTTAATTAGGGAAAATTACAAATTGGAATGAGTTGAAACAAATTTTGTGCATCATAAAACATTAAATAAAATTTTATCATGCGGTTTTTTGGAACGAAATCATTTGCCAAAACGGTTTAGAAATTATTGAAGAAAAAAGGCTTTTTTTTAGCGTAAATGGATGTTTGGGGTATTGTATTTATCATTTTTCATCACCCCAGACCCGTACCCACACCCACACACCCCCACTTACTCCCTCCCATGGCTGAATTCAGCAGCCCCCTCTCTTGTCCCCACTTGGTTTTCAAAGGAAAAGAAAGAAAAGAAAAGAGTAGAAAATGATATAAATTGAGTTGACTTTGACTTGAAACAACTTTCCCCACCTCACTCTCTCTCCTCACTCACCCACTCCCCACCAATTATCTGGCCGAAACTGATCCTTAACAGCAGCCCCCCCCCCTCCCCAAGTTCTCACTCCATTTTGCTTCAAAAATCCATAAAAAAGCTTCAAAATCCATACATTTTCAAAGCCTTTTCCCAAATCCAACTCTTACCCATTATTCCTTGGCCATTCAAGCATGGATCTTGGAGCTTGGAAGCTAATTTGGGAGGCTAGTTTGCAAGTGGGATCTACAAATTTTAGGTATAAAATCTTAACCCTTTGGTTATGTGTTGATTAATTCCTCCAATTTAGGTTATTGTGATGTTTAAATAGGGCTTTAAATTCAAGTTTATAATCTTAAGTGAAAGGGTTTTGAATGCAATTAGGGTTCTTATCATGTAATCATGGTTGCAAAATGTAGATTATCATCTTAAGGAAATGAAAACCTAATATAGTTGCTAATATGTAAATTGTTAGATGTATAATGTCCAAATTTAGCCTTTTTAGCAAACTAGATTTTTAGAAATTGTTAAAAATGTGAAATTTAAAATCTAGTTAGGGTTTTTATAAATTGGTTATGGTTTGAAAGTGTAGTATAACATCTTAGAGTATGCAAAGTGAAATCTAGTTGTCAATTTTCTAATTGTTACATTCAAATAGTTCTAATTAAGCTATTTGTAAACTAGGTTTTTGGGTTAAATGAAAATTGATGAGATAAAAATTTAATTATGGTTTGTGTGACTTAGTTAAAATATTATGTGGGTAATGTAACCATTATATTGGTTAAG
Organism: Agapanthus africanus; assembly: GCA_030015575.1. Classification (NCBI taxonomy): domain Eukaryota; kingdom Viridiplantae; phylum Streptophyta; class Magnoliopsida; order Asparagales; family Amaryllidaceae; genus Agapanthus; species Agapanthus africanus. Next base: position 512,276,365 of record CM057342.1, on the reverse strand, counting down.
ACATCATGTTTTGAAGTAAAACGGTTAATTTTTGCTTGCTAGATTTCCGGAATTATAGCTTTTTAAGTGAGTTTGAGGTTTTTGTGAGTTTTTAAGCTATTTTATATTATAATTAGTGCTTGTAATTGTACAAATGTGTGTGTTTGGGTTTTTATCGATGGTTTGGCATTTGTACACCGACTTCGAGGGTTTTTGGGTTGATTTGTGAAAGCAACCATAGGTTTTGACCTATGTGGGATTCACGTGTCGTTTTGGGTCATGAGTCAGATTTTAATACGGCACGGTGCGTTATGATATGTAGGTACCCCCATGTGGACTTCGAGACAGCAAGCAAGCGCATGGCGACGTCGGCACCGGCGAGCGAGGACCAGGTGAGTAGATTTATATCTACGGGGAGAAGTCGGGTGGATGGCGTATAGCACCCCCGCAGTCCGTGGTGGTGTATACGGATGCGTATACACACCAACATTTATTATATGTTATTTGGGATTAATAACGATGCTTAGGATGGATATTGGTGTGTTGGATTACTTTAGTGTTGCGAACCCTAGGGTAGTGTTACACACACATACACATATACATACTTGCATACATTCCTATTGATATGTGCTCATGGGATTCTTTATAGTTATGTATTCACATGGGTATGCGACTATGTGTTCACATACGGATTGAGGATGATACTTGGGATTGAGCTGAGTCGATGAGATTTGATTTGAGGCCGTGAGATCGGTGATATAGCAGGGTTCGTATCTTAGATACGACATGACGTTGTAGCGGGTCCTTGACGTAGTGTTTCACACACGTCCATGCATACGTAGGCGGTATCAGTATGGTACTAGACATAGATCAGTACCCCGATCATGATATTTGATAAAGAGGATACCAGGTGAATAGTATGATGAATGTGATATTGACCCGTACCCAGATTGGGATGCCGTACGACGGATTTACGTACGAGCTATATTGATGATTGATCCGCACTCTTGACTTGGGATGCCTGATTATAAATATGGTATCGGATATGATATTATTGAGGCGGGATCACCGACTATACATATACAGGTATGTATATGTATCGACTCAGATGATAGGCGGTTTCCTTACCTGTAGTTCAGCTTGTAGTTCAGCCGTATAGTTTAGTGTAGTTGTTAGATTAGATTAGACTTCTTACCTATTTCAAAAACTAACGAATCGTGGGCATTTTTAAAGACAGCTCAAGGGAATCTACGGATATTTCAAAAACGACGTATCTTTTCAACAAAAAAAAACACCGTAGCCCCTATTTTCAAAACCCCATGATTTGTTTTATTTCAAAAGGCACCATTTGTAGGACTTATATTAGATTATTGCAGATTAGTTATCGTTGTGTCTAGTATTCAGCTCCCGCACATTATTGCTGTTCGCTCTGCCTCGCATATTTATTTTGCTGCATATTCCATTATTGATATCATGCTGTTAGGACACCAGCACCATTACCGATGATGCGTATGTACCACGTACACCTACTTGCCGGCTCACACACATCTTCATCGGTAATTGCCATGTCACGTACACTTTAGAGAATATAATTGCTTGACTTAGATTGTTAGCTAGTAGTGTTGACATGACATTAGTGTACTTCCCTTATATGCCATATTAGACATTGTAGTTATTACCTACCACTTCATGCATACTGTTATTCAGTTGTTCATGCCTAGTTCATTATCATTGACATATGCACTTGTGATGATTTCTTGAGATTTATGATATTTCTGGATTTCGGGGAAAGCCGCAAAATTTACAACTTATGATCTTTTAAAATATAAAATGTTGCGGTTTTCTAGTGATGTAAAGTGTCGTCCACCATGAGTTTACTGTGGTTTTGGAGATCCGTATCGAGGAGTGGAGGAACCGTCACGGGTACATGGTGGGCCCGGTATGGTACCCCGGGGCAAGAGGAATGTGGTGTTGACGTTGAGCCTGGCTGGGGAGCACTACCTACCGGTGATATTACCCGACGCGTCGGATATCCGGAGGATACCGTCGTGGTCTTGAGATGGATGGTAGGGGCCGGTCTGGACTGACGGCGCCCTAGATATTGAGATTGAGACATTGATATTTCGAGACAGTGAGATTTATGTTTTGTGTCGGTGCTAGACACTGTTGATACTGATTTCATTATGATACCTCAGTTTAAAAACCAGAAGGAAATCTCACTAATTTATGAAAACAGTTTCTTCATTTACATGTATTCTGTTTTCATGCATTCATACCTCATTCATATGATATATTGCTACCTGAGGCACTGACACGGGCACATGAGATTACACTCGGTTAGATATTACCCTAGCCATTGTTATAGGCTGCATGTTATACATATTTTTGAGGATATACTATGATCATTGACCTAGGATTGCGTTATTTATGCGATTTCTATGCGTAGATGTTTTTCTATTCACGAGTTGGCAACTCACCCCCGTTGTGCCCCAGTTTCTTGCAGGTTGCCGTACAGGTTCATTACGGCTTTGCGGGCATAGTTTCATTCGGGTGATTTGCTAGTAGGTGGGTTTACTTGTATCATACCCCCATTATTTATCTTGTATATCATTATTCTGTTGTATCTAGAATTCCATCAACCAAACATGTATTTATTGAGATAGAGACCAATGTTGGTTATTCCTTCGACCTTAGAGTCGCTCGTTATTTTTTTCTGGTGGTTTTGAGTTTCCTTTTGAGTTTTGATCCTCGCCGTTGGCGTTGTATATTATTGCTTGTGTGGTTGTGACCGTCGATTGACGAAGAGCTAGCTCCCGCTTGGGGATGCCTTTTTCTTAATTTCGTATACTATTCATGTTGTATCCCGTTTGGGGGCCAGCATTTACAAAGGAGACTCTGCCGAAATTTTCAGTAAATTTTTGATGTTTTAAAAACCGCATAATTCGGCTTATGCTATTGAAATTACTTGCTTTAAGTTGTTTTTCCTGCACTCTACTATTTTCTTGGTTTGGATTTCTGGGTTTTCGGTTTACTTAGATTACGTACGCCTCGAGACGTTCGTAGTTTAAGTGCCGGTCATGTTCCGTACTTTCGGGTCGTGACACAAAGGCATATTTCCCAGTAGAGACTTTTATGGGATGGTTGAGTATGAGATACTTCAACCACAGCTGATTGTTGGGTATGCGATACCACAACAGATGGCCCTAGTGCAAGTGGGAGATTGTTAGTTATATGTATGCCCTAGAGGCTATTATTGTACATACGATGTATATTGTAGTGGATGCTTGGACATATATAGGGAGGACTTTCTTGCTCGACATGATAGTATGCTATCTGGTTGCTCTTTATCTTAACATATACTCTGATTGTCTCTATGTTACATGTTGATAAAGCCCTTAAGATGAGTACTTACTACCAGGACTATGATGCAGATCATACTAGTGGGGACAGTGTAGTCTCTAAGTACATCCTTCAAATGTTCCTAGTCGTAGATGTATCGAGACAGGGCATCGATATACCAGAGTAGACTAGCATATGCGATTCTTGACCCATATGATGGGCGATGGATAATCCCATATCCATTGGTGTTTGACATCAGAGAAGGTATACGGGTGCTCAGGGGAGACTGGGTACACTGGACGGACTCGCCGAGAACTCCCAGATGGTATTATACCTCACGTCAGATGGCAGTTCTCTAGTGACACTGGTACAGGTTAGTCTGTAGACCTGAGATCGTCATAGAGTCTTGTGTGATTCCTACTGTACTTTGATTTCCATCATACCACGTCCAAGAGAGCGTGCAAAACGGTGGCTTTTGGGTACAGTCCCGAATCACATGGAGGCAATGAGCGATAGGAGGGGTTTCGTCTCTCCCGATATGGGGAGTTGATGTTGTGCTGTGTTCGATTGGCTATAACTGGAAATCCCTGGTCAGGGTTGCTGAGATTTACTGGTAAGTGTTATCAATAGTTTCTCAAACTTTTATAGACCTCATATCGACACGACTTATCAAGCTACTGTGGTCTGACGTTTACCACCCCTAGGCGAGCTATGCGACATATCAGACGAAGAGACCGAACTGTACGGAGTGTTACTGATTGGATTCGCAGGAGAATGTATAGGCTTGCTTGTTGATCTTATGATCACTCAATACCTGGGTGGCTGTTACGTTTAGCTGACCGCTTGCATCTTGTGGGTGTTTGATATGATCATCACCTACTGCCGGCGCATTGACGATTCTTTAGAGTCCTACACAGAGGTTTCCTGGCTCAGGTAAAACGGAGTAGGAGCACATATGTGATATGTGCGGGACCGAGAACAATATATGTATTTGATACCTGTAGGGTTCCTAGGCACACACAAGAGGTCTCACAAGGCATCAACCATGCCAATTTCAAATTTTACGGTGCCGAGAAACCCTAGTCTAGATCGTTAACTAGAATTTTAGGCGACAAATGAAACTAGTTAACAGCTTAACTAAAAGAACGAAATACAACCTTTGTAGATCCGGTCCTCTACCTCCATAGCTCCGCAATGAAGTTTCCTCGCTGTCCAAATCGAATCCCGGGCTCTAGCGTCGGCTTCATCGGAGAAATGGACGGGCTAGGTCATCGACTACGATGCCGAAGATGATCTACGTCGAGGCATCACAAGATCAAGCTTTCACTTCACCAAGTCATGAAACTTATGAAGAAAACACCCTTTACTACTTGGCAAGAGGTAGAGGATGAAGAAATAGGAGGTGGGTTCACTTTAGAATTGGATTTCTCACTCAATTGCTCAAGTTGCCATTGATGAAGCAAGCTTTCTTCTTGAAGAAGAAGAAGAAGAAGATGAAAATGTTATGATAAGTATATTCAAAATGAATAATAAAATCAATACTTATCATATGGCTACCATGATTAGGTGTAGAGAATAGACCATGGTTAATTGGAAGGGTTAGGGGGTTAGGGTTAAACATGAAGACAAAATGGTCACTAGGTCAAAGCTTCAAGACGCTTCAAAAACAAACAAAGAAAGCCACCATTTTCTCTTCATCATTTTCTTTTGCTAAAATAAACAAAATGGATAAATAAATGAATAAATGAATAAGTAAATGAAGCAAAAGAAACCCTAACCATTGACCAACCATGGTTTAAACTATACACCAAACTATCATGTATCATCAAACATGATACAATCAAATGCACAAAAGTATATCATATATACAATGTGCACTTCAAGTGAGAAAATCCTTTTTAAGTGAACCTTTATTAGTTAATGTAAAGTGATATATCAAATATATAATTATACATTAAATCATTAAATCAACACTTGATTTAACGACCCGGTCATATCGCATATAACCGACTAATATTAATAGTAACAACTTATCGAATCAACACTTGATCCGATAACCCGGCTATAACGCATATAACCGATCAATGTTACAAATCGCGAGAATGGAATACGGTATCACATACACGCATTATTCTCGGTCCCGCACATATCTCATATGCGCTCCTATTTCGTTTCGCTTGAGCCAGGAAACCTCTGTGTAGGACTCTAAAGACTCGTCAATACGCCGGCAGTAGGTGATGATCATATCAAACACCCACAAGCCGCAAACGGTCTGCTAAACGTAACGGCCACCCGGGTATTGAGCGATCAGAAGATCGATGAGCAAGCCCGCTCACACTCCTGTGAATCCAACCAGTAACACTTACCGTACAGTCCGGTCTGATCGTCTGATATGTCGCATATCTCACCTAGGGGTGGTAAACGTCAGACCCCAATAGCTCGATAAGTCGTGTCGATATGAGGTCTATAGCATTTCGAGATACTACTGGTAACACTTACCAGTAAATCTCAGCAACCCTGGCCAGGGATTTCCTGTTATAGCCAATCGAACACAGCGCAACATCAACTCCCTATACCGGGAGAGACGAATCCCCTCCTATCGCTCATTGCCTCCATGTGATTCAGGACTGTACCCAAAAACCACCGTTTTGCACGCCCTCTTGGACGTGGTAAGATGGAAATCAAAGCATAGTGGGAACCACACAAGACTCTATGACGATCTCGGGTCAACAGACTACTCTGTACCAGTGTCACCAGAGAACTGCCATCTGACGTAAGGTATAATACCATCTGGGAGTTCTCGGCGAGTCCGTCCAGTGTACCCAGTCTCCACTGAGCACCCGTATATCATCTCTGATGTCAAACACCAATGGATATGGGATCATCCATCGCCCATCTGTATGGGTCGAGAAGGTATACGCTAGTCTACTCTGGTATATCGATGCCCTGTCTCGATACACCCACGACTAGGGACCTTGAAGGATGTACTTATGGACTACCATGTCCCCACTAGTATGATCCGCATCATAGTCCAGGTAGTCAAGTACACATCCTAAGGGCTTTACCAACATGTAACAGAGGGACAATCAGTATACACGTTACGGTAAAGAGCAACCAGATAGCATACTATCATGTCGAGCAAGAAAGTCCTCCCTATATATGTCCAAGCATCCACTACAATATACATCCTATGTATAGTAATGGCCTCTAGGGCATACATATAACTAACAATCTCCCACTTGCCCTAGGGCCATCTGATAGCAGTGGTTGTAGTATCTCATACTCAACCATCCCATAATAGTCTCTCTCTGGGAAAAGGCCTTTGTGAGTGGATCCGCCGTGCTGTCCTCTGAGTCTACTCTCCTAACCTCGATCACCTTGGAGATCAACCATCTCCATGATCAGGTGACACTGCCTTAGAATAGTTCTGGATCACTGATGGAACCGGCGTTCCTTGGCATAAGCCACAACTCCATTGTCTCACAATGGTAGGAACGAAGTTCATCTCATGAACTAATATACATCCAGACTGCCTCTTTGGTAGCTTCTTAAGTAGTGATGTATTCAGCCTTAATTGTCTAGTATGTCATGGTATCTATCTTGGAACTCTTCCAACATACCGTCCCTCCACTGAGGGTAAAGACAATGCCTGTGACTGACATTCAGTCGTCCTTATAACCTTGGAACACTTCCAGTGATTCTCCTCAGGACCAATTGATACCATCTTACTACAACTAGTGAGAATCCTAACATCCAATTAGATCTATCTCATAGATCCAAAACCCAGGATTTAGGAGGCATCACTTTGATCCTATAGGGAGAATCATTGTGATAAGCGGAGATTGACCGAGCGTAGCATAGGAAACTCCTTCCCTATCAAGAGTATGTCATCCACGTACTCTACGAGGATCATCACCATACTCCCTACTACCTTTTTGTATATACAAGGTTCATCTACCATTTTGATGATGTCAAACTCTTTGACTACTTCATCAAAACAGACGTTCCAACTCCGCGATGCCTGCTTTATCCTATAAAGCATCTTTTACACGTTTCCGCTGCTCCCACTGTCTACGAAGCCCTCTGGCTGTGTACTTATAGACGCCCTTTTCTAAAACATCATTTAGAAAAGTTGTCATGACACCCAACCACCAGATATCGTAGTCATGGTATGTAGCCGTGGCAAGTAGGATCCGGATGGACTTAAGCATAGGCACTGGAAAAGGTTTCATAATTATCCACGCCTGGTCGATGACGAAAACCTTTAACAAGTCTAGCTTTGAAAGTCTCAACTTTTCCATCTACACCAAGTAATCTTCTCAAGATATACTTGCTCCTGATGGGGATTTAACCCTTCAGATATAGCAACTAAAGTCCATACTTTGTTGGTGTACATGGATTCCATCTCAAATCGCTAAGCATCCAGCCATTCTTATAGAGTCTTACTCCCGATGGCCAGCTCGAAACTAGTTGGGTCATTATCTCATGATGCAGTCCTCACTCCCACTGTCATAGAGAAACCGAAGTATCTCTCAGGTGGGTGAGGAACCCTACTAGATCGGCGGAGAGGCTGAGGTTCGTTGGAATCTACTGAATCCTTTGGTTCTACCAAATTATCTGCTGTAGTTTGTATAGCTGGAACTTTTCCAGTTCTACATTACAGACCTTGCCTCGAGCTTGTCCGGATTTTGCTTTTAGACATAGGCCGGACAACCCCAAATCTTAACTAGCTTAAGACATGGGCTCTTCCCTTTCCATATCTCATATGGAGTGGTAGGCAACTGATTTGATTCGAACCATATTCAATAGGTATACAGCTTCTCAAGTGCATAACTCCCAAAAAAGAAATTGGTAACTCAGTATTACTCATCATAGAGCGCACCATATCGAATAGGGTGCAATTGCTCCGCCCCGATATACCATCGTGCTATGGTGTATACGGAGGAGCAATGCTGAGAGAGAATCTCATTCTCCTTTAGAATAATCCAAGAATTCCGTGCTCAAGTATTCTCCTCCTTGATCTCATCATAGGACATAATACTTATACCCGTATTTTGGTTCTCTACTTCTAACTTATATTCCGTGAATATCTCAAAAGGTTCAGACTTGTGTTTCAACAGGAACATATGTCTGAATCTTAAGAGATTATCAGAGAATGTAATGAAGTATAAAGAACCGGTCCTGGTATATGTAGACATGGGACCTTACATACATCATCATGTATCAGTCTCAAGAGTTTGCTAACTCTTTCTCTGTTTCCATTAAACAGAGCTATGGTCATCTTATCTTTGTGACATGACTGGCGAGTTTCACAAGATGTAAATTCAAACTAATTTAAATATGCATCTTTATGTAACTCTAGCTAGTCGGGTCACATTGATCTGACCTAGTCTACAATACCTCAAGAAGGAATCGTTCAATTCTGAACTCTTCCTCTTGTGTGTGATCCGTATACTAAGAACTGTAGTTTGATTTAGAACGTCAATGCTTTTAGATAACGTGCCTGAACCGATCAACTTTTGATATAGGAAATGTTCAAAACATTATCCTACAATACAAAATTATATCCTTTCTTTACTAATAAAGAGATTGATATGATTTTGTATATCAGGTTCGGTATCTAATAACATTCGTTCAGAATCAATGTATTGGTAATAAAGGGTGATAGTGACCAACAGACTTGGCTGCAACTCTTGCCCCGTTTTCTGCCTCATGAAACTTATCACCCGTTCTCAGTCCTCTACCTTTCTGTGGCCCTATGTAACAGATTACATATCTGGGATCCTGATCTGGTATCACATACCCAGGACGTAAAGGATACTGAGAAACAGTTCTCTGTAATGAACACACCCGAAGATAATGCATCATCATGCACTCTCTTCGTTTAGGCGGCACGGGAATTCTGGTAATCCCCAATTTCCTGCTCTGTCTTATAACAATTATAAGTTGGAGCGGGACCAACGTTCCCCAGCTCAGTATAACAAGCGGGTTCGGTCAATAATCCGTATTATTATCTTGATTAAGGCGTGATATGGTCGCTACCTGGAGAGAGAGAGAAGAAAACACTCAGCGTGCGCTCTTGCAAGATCAGATTGGTTATTATTTTATCTAATCAGGATGGCTCCCACTGTTTTTATCAAATCTTCCTTCAAACCCTAAAAGGAAAGACTAGCCGGGATTAATTACACACTACAAGTTCGCCAATCTTTCAGCCAGGCCAGTGTCGGTACTTTGAGGGAGGTCCCCCGTGCTTTCGCACGAACCTAATTAATGTAAACCTCATTTTTCCAGAGGCGTAACCCCGTTGACATCTTTCTAGACACCTACTAGATCGGCTAATTGTAATGTGTAAAACTCTCCCAGGAGTAACAATTACTCACAGCGGGTATCGGGATCCAACTATCTCATAGAAGGTATGCAATCTCATTACAAATTTCAACACTTGAAATTCCCGATAATATTTTGCCCCTAGCAACTATATGACCTTAACATAGTCAACAAATCATAAGTGCTAGTCAAGTTCAACCCGTCATTTCCCGATTGAATTAAACCCACCCGTACGACCCTTAACATAGTCAACAAAGTCGCACGACTACCCTAATCCAATCGCATCATATGCTTATGCAGATAAGCACTAATTAGCTACCGCACACTACGCCTTAACATAGTCAACAAACGTAGCACGAATACTAACTAGTACTTATCTGAAATGACGGAGGGCGACGACAAGTTTTTCTGAAAACCTATTGCGTAATGAACTTGATATCGTTGTAGAATCAAATGAATTTTGAAATGGAGTGCTTTTGAGGCTTTTTTAGTTTTGCTAAAGGAGTCACTCCTGGTGAAGGGATCGTCGGTCCTTTCCTCGTCGAATGAGGTGCGGGATATATCATATATATCACTGTGCAAAGCAAAAACTCTTAAAAGCAATCAAAAGGCAAACCGAGGGTTGTAGCATCTGCCAGTTATTGCTAAAGGAGTCACTCCCGATGAAGGGATCTCGGTCCTTTCCTCATCGAATAAGGTGCAGGATATATCATATATATCACTGTGCAAAGCAAAAACTGTAGCTACCTGTTTTATTTTGAAATTCAATTCTACAACATCTTTAGGTTTCTTTTATTTCATTAATCACATTAATGAAGTCCCGTCATTTAATTACCTAAACATCACAGATAAATACGACGTACACTTATGCCATCCGCATTCGCCTCGATGTCCCCTCGTGCACCGTTAGGTTAGGTAACTAACGGCAGAGCAGGGCAGGGCTAGCGCGGGTGTAAAACATAAGTAACGTCTATATAATATATCATATATACTATATACAGTATTTATCACAGAACATCACATGATCACATCACAGATATCGCAGCAGAAGAATCATATGAAACATTGGATATACTAGGACGTCCGTGTTTTTAATATGAGCCAGTATAAAACACGGATTCCACGGTCGCGATGAATAGCCAAACCCACACCCCTAGACCTCTATGAGAGCGGCAAGCAACCCTACCAATTCTAGAGTTAGGAGACCCGGACTCGACTCCTCGAGTTGGTCTCCCACTGGACTCCAGAACCCGGTTACTTGTGCTCCCCTCCTTGGGTCTATTCTAGTGCGGAAAAGAAAATAATATACAAACGGTGACATCTTCCGCAACCTGGAAGTGCCCCAATGAAAGAATATTACATACAAGTTTTTACATGAATGAAAATGAAAAACACTCATCTCACATAAAAACCCCCGGCTATTCAAACACGACGATCCAATATAACATATCCAGCAACACATAACATCACATGTCATCAACGTAAGTAAACATGCGTATCCCAATTGTCGTTGACCTATAGCAACGAAACCGGCGATATCACATATTACACTTAAGATCACAGAAAAGAAAGTGTAAAACTACAACAGTTGGAATCCGCAAACTCTTTAGACATCGCATGCCTAATCAAATGAATTCTTTAGATATCGCATGCCTAACAATTATAAAGCCCGCATTTTAGTCTCAAAATCGAAAACTCTTTTCAATATCAAGTCGGGCAATTCAACAAGATTCCCGACATCCTGATCGAATGCTCGTCGCAAACTTCAGTAGACGGCCACACCCCCGATACCGTCGACGAAGTGCACCAAGGCGGAACACCGCTGCCGCGAGCACCCAGATGGATGCTTTCGGCGACGGGGTTCTCCTACAGTCACTTGGTCGGGGCTAAGGGATGTAGCTGTCTATTAAGTTTATCCGGCGAGTATCCGCGTACGCTACGTGATTGCGACGGACTTTTGATCACATCAAAATTCCGTGGCAACCGATCAAGTGAGACTAAACTGCTATGTTTATAACATTCATTCAGTTATCTCATAACTACTTGTGGATTCCAAGTATTGTATCACATTCCGGATAAATAGAAAATGTTAAACTTTTCGATCGAACAGTCAAACACCCAAGTTTTCCCGAAACAGATCAACACATGAAACAAGTTTAAAAACATCCAGTTCATGCCTCAGTACCAACGGTCCAGCCGTAGAAGGGTCAAGCCAACGCCTCACATGTGGCACGCCGTACTGCCCCAAACCCTAAGGTTCAAAGGGCAGTTCAAGACGGTCACATAATCGAGTTAAGGTTTGTTGTCTTCTAGAGGGACCATCGCGTTACTTGCACTACTTAGAACGTTATTAAACCACGGAAAGATCCAACACTTGGAAATTTCCCGACAGGGGAAAAGTTGGGTATTTATATCCGGTCGAACTTTTTAACATATTCTAAAATATCCGGAAAGCCACATAGACAAAATTAGACAATCCGATCGAAACATCGAGTCCCCAATACAACCCAGAAAACTCAACTCTTGAGTTCAGAAAAAAAATATCCCAGGAAAACCAGCACTGCAAAATAGGAATTACTGTGCAAAATTCAATGGGAGAAGAGACAAAATGGCCACGGAACAGCCGCATTAGCACGCTAATGCCGCGGTTCCGCCGCACTTTAGACAGATCATTAGGTAATTTTTGCACCGTAATTCTTAGAATTTCCTGCTGAATTTTCTGCATATTTTTAATCTTGAAAAAACCCAATTTTTGGAAAAAGTCCAGAGAGCAAATTTGTGTTAGGGTTTCGGTTTAATCGGACTTCAAACTCCGTCTACGCATCGCCTAAGGCTCTAGCTAGGCTCTGATACTACTGTAGGGTTCCTAGGCACACACAAGAGGTCTCACAAGGCATCAACCATACCAATTTCAAATTTTACGGTGCCGAGAAACCCTAGTCTAGATCGTTAACTAGAATTTTAGGCGACAAATGAAACTAGTTAACAACTTAACTAAAGGAACGGAAATACAACCTTTGTAGATCCGGTCCTCCACCTCCATAGGTCCGCAATGAAGTTTCCTCACTGTCCAAATCGAATCCCGGGCTCTAGCGTCGGCTTCATCGGAGAAATGGACGGGCTAGGTCATCGACTACGATGCCGAAGATGATCTACGTCGAGGCATCACAAGATCAAGCTCCCACTTCACCAAGTCATGAAACTTGTGAAGAAAACACCCTTTACAACTTGGCAAGAGGTAGAGGATGAAGAAATAGGAGGTGGATTCACTTTAGAATTGGATTTCTCACTCAATTGCTCAAGTTGCCATTGATGAAGCAAGCTTTCTTCTTGAAAAAGAAGAAGAAAAAGATGAAAATGTTATGATAAGTATATTCAAAATGAATAATAAAATCAATACTTATCATATGGCTACCATGATTAGGTGTAGAGAATAGACCATGGTTAATTGGAAGGGTTAGGGGGTTAGGGTTAAACATGAAGACAAAATGGTCACTAGGTCAAAGCTTCAAGACGCTTCAAAAACAAACAAAGAAAGCCACCATTTTCTCTTCATCATTTTCTTTTGCTAAAATAAACAAAATGGATAAATAAATGAATAAGTAAATGAAGCAAAAGAAACCCTAACCATTGACCAACCATGGTTTAAACTATACACCAAACTATCATGTATCATCAAACATGATACAATCAAATGCACAAAAGTATATCATATATACAATGTGCACTTCAAGTGAGAAAATCCTTTTTAAGTGAACCTTTATTAGTTAATGTAAAGTGATATATCAAATATATAATAATACATTAAATCATTAAATCAACACTTGATTTAACGACCAGGTCATATCGCATATAACCGACTAATATTAATAGTAACAACTTATCGAATCAACACTTGATCCGATAACCCGGCTATAACGCATATAACCGATCAATGTTACAAATCGCGAGAATGGAATACGGTATCACATACACGCATTATTCTCGGTCCCGCACATATCTCATATGCGCTCCTATTTCGTTTCGCTTGAGCCACGAAACCTCTGTGTAGGACTCTAAAGACTCGTCAATACGCCGGCAGTAGGTGATGATCATATCAAACACCCACAAGCCACAAGCGGTCTGCTAAACGTAACGGCCACCCGGGTATTGAGTGATCAGAAGATCGACGAGCAAGCCCGCTCACACTCCTGTGAATCCAACCAGTAACACTTACCGTACAGTCCGGTCTGATCGTCTGATATGTCGCATATCTCGCCTAGGGGTGGTAAACGTCAAACCACAATAGCTCGATAAGTCGTGTCGATATGAGGTCTATAACATTTCGAGATACTACTGGTAACACTTACCAGTAAATCTCAGCAACCCTGGCCAGGGATTTCCTGTTATAGCCAATCGAACACAGCGCAACATCAACTCCCTATACCGGGAGAGACGAATCCCCTCCTATCGCTCATTGCCTCCATGTGATTCGGGACTGTACCCAAAAACCACCGTTTTGCATGCCCTCTTGGACGTGGTAAGGTGGAAATAAAAGCATAGTGGGAACCACACAAGACTCTATGACGATCTCGAGTCAACAGACTACTCTGTACCAGTGTCACCAGAGAACTGCCATCTGACGTAAGGTATAATACCATCTGGGAGTTCTCGGCGAGTCCGTCCAGTGTACCCAGTCTCCACTGAGCACCGTATATCATCTCTGATGTCAAACACCAATGGATATGGGATCATCCATCGCCCATCTGTATGGGTCGAGAAGGTATACGCTAGTCTACTCTGGTATATCGTTGCCCTGTCTCGATACACCCACGACTAGGGACCTTGAAGGATGTACTTATGGACTACCATGTCCCCACTAGTATGATCCGCATCATAGTCCAGGTAGTCAAGTACACATCCTAAGGGCTTTACCAACATGTACACGTTAAGGTAAAGAGCAACCAGATAGCATACTATCATGTCGAGCAAGAAAGTCCTCCCTATATTTGTCCAAGCATCCACTACAATATACATCCTATGTATAGTAATGGCCTCTAGGGCATACATATAACTAACATTACCATATTAGATTCTCGCGGTATATGATATCGGCCGGGTATATGTGATATAGCCGGGTCATCGGATCAAGTGTTGATTCAATGAACTGATACAGATTATATTAGTCGGTTATTTGTGAAATAGCCAGATTATCGGATCAAGTGTTGATTCGATAATTTAATGTATAATTATATATTTGATATATTATATTACATTAACTAATAGTAGCTCACTTAAAGATTCTTTTGCTCACTTGGATAATACATTGATATATATGTGATATATGTTAATTGTATTATTTTATTTTGTTACAATAAATATTGTATGTATGATATATAATATTGTAACAAGTTATGGTTACAAATGCAACATGTTTTATGGAGTTTAAATGTGGTTAGGGTTAAGCTTGCATGAGGCTTTCAAGAAGCTTCTTGAAGCTTTGACTTTGACTATGATATTTTGTGTAGATATTTTTTAACCCAACCCAAACCCTTTACCATAGTTAGTTCTCCACAAGGGTTAAGTCTTCATTCTTAACCCATGGTTGCAATTCTAACCTCACATAAGTTTTCATTATTCATCACAAATAGATTTCTTCTTCTTCCTCCTCTTGAAAAAGCTTTCTAACTTTTTGATATGTGATGATAATGAGTGAGAAATTGAAAACAAAAGAGAGCTAAATTCCTACTTCATCATCCTCATCTATTCTAGCCACTTAGATTAGGGTGTTTGCTTTGCTAATACTTGATTAGTGAAGCAAGAGCTTGGGTTTGAGTTTCTTCAAGGTAGATCATCTTAGTTATTGAAGATCGGAAGCAAGCTTGCATCTTTCTCTTCATGGAGCCTCTCCAGAGTTCGGGTACTTGATGATCGCAGCGAAGGGAGCTCAACACGGAGATTATGAAGTGAAGGAACGGACTACAAAGGTTGTAATCCCTCTCTCTTAGAAGTAAAGTTGTTTACATGCTATGTTTACCTTAAGTCTCTAGTTAAGATCTTGGTTAGGGTTTGTTTAGCACCCCAAAATTTTAATATAGCAAGTTTGATACTTTCCAAAACCTTCATAAGGTGCTAAGCTAACCCTACAGTGACATGTGTACAAGTTAGTCTATCGACCTGAGATCGTCATTTGTCTCGTGTGAGTTCCCACTGTGCTTTGATTATTACCCTACCACGGCTCAAAGGAGTCGTGCAAACAGGTTCTAGTTGGGTACAGTCCCGAGCCACATGGAGGCAGTGAGCGGATCGGTAGAGGATTCGTCTCTCCCTACGTTGGGAGTGAGATCATGCTATGTCTAGGAGAGCCGTTACACAAAATCCATAGCCATGGTAAGCGAGATTTACTAGTAGGTATTCCATTAGTATCTCAGGTGTTTTGGGCTACACTCCGACACGACTTATACTGCTTTTGGGGGTCTGACGTTTACTAGCTCCCTAGGCCCGATATACGATACTCATAGACGAATGGACTGGACTGTATAGATATTATCACACATAGGCTCAGTAGGGTTCCAGGATGAGTTCGCTCATCGGACTCCCTTTCACTCAGTACATGGGCAGCCGTTACGTACAGCTAGTACCACTGACGGCTTGTGGTTAAACCCAATGCCAGAGTATTGATGAGTCTTTAGAGTTCCCCACAGAAAGTTTCCCAGTTCGGGCAAAACGTTGTAGAGGCCGTATGGTATTATGGCAGGGTTCGAACATACACATGCACTTGTGCGCATGTCATGGTTCGGACGGATAATACTAGATAGCTTTGGTTTAAGCCGGATCCTAGTAATATATCTTGTAGGGATATTTTTGTCTCATTGTATTTGTATTCGGTCGGAATACAAATGCGGGTATGTATATACAGTTGCGGGGTTATCTTGTAATTAGTTATGGGATCGCTTTTTGAAGTTGCCAGTTTTTATCTTCATTTTGGCCATTTATCTTTCTTTTCTTCTTTGGCAGAAATTGATGTGAAGGGGTTTTTTGCAAATATGGCATTTCGTAAATGGGGGGGGGGGTTTATGTGGTGCAGGGTCTCCAGCTGTTTTCCTGAAGGTTCTAGTTTGCATGAGGTGTATGTTATGACTCATGGTTAGCATTTATTGCTCTTTGGATTGGTTTAGATATTTGTTGTGATATTTTAGCCTATGGTCACCATCTCTTTTGCCTTGTGCTCACCCCTCCTCTTTATGGCCGAGAGCATTTTGGGCAGCCCCATAAAATTCTGGCCGAGCCTCTAGATGGTGAGATTGATTTCATTTCATTTGCAACAAAAATCCTTAGCACTTTCAAAGCTCATTTCTCCTCACACTTCTCTTATGGAAACTTCAATTAACCTTCATCCATTCTCTTGGATGCTTTGAGACAAAGTGTTCTACACTTACTCTACATCAACCTTGGACACATCAGCTAGCAAACTTCATGTCCGTGTTGCCTCGGTTCAGAGGCGGGAACCCGTATAAAGATTCGTTGACGTGGTGCAGCTTTCGACGAGGAGGAGATCGTAGATCGAGCGAGATCGGAGAGCGAGCTTTGCCGGCACATCCGCAACATGCTAGGGGCAGAGGTTAAAGACCGAAGGACACGGATCGATCGGTATAATCTCTAAACCCTTTTTACAGTATACTAGTTTACAGTTAATAGAACGATCCGGGTTTTTGGGTTGCGGTTAGCGCCAGTTCGTAAAAAGTTTTTGTTCCGCATTTGGCCTCGGAAAGATGGCCGGGGCGCTGCTGTATCCCAACATGGTATCAGAGCCAAACTATTAACCGTTAACTAGTTGGTTTAAACAATGTTAAAGTATCAAAACCGGAACAAACCCAAACGATGCTACAGGATTTCTGTTCTCTGTTGTTTTTGAAATGGTCCAGAAAATTTTTTTAAACATGTGCAGAAGACTACTCAGGAGGACATAAGAACACACCCCAAACACGGACCCCAACCCTCGAATTTTGGCCTATCCCTAGCCTAGGATTTCCGGCGTCACCGGCCCTGTATAGGCTAATGGTGTTAGTGTTTTGGGTGATGCTCTAGTCTCTAGGAACTTGGTTCTGTGGTGTTGTTTGTGTAGCCCAATTTGGATATGGTTTTATCAACCTGTTTGGGCTATTCGGGGGTTATTTCAGAGACGATATTTTCTAACATTGTTTAAGTTTTGCAGTGCATTACATTATTATCTACGACCGTGAATGTCATTCGATCGATAAATCTTGTCTAATTGCTATAGTTCTTTTAGACGGGTTTGCGAACGTGACATTCACGTTGATTTTCTGTGTTGTGCTGTGATATTGCGGATTTGTCGTGGTGGATAGCTTGCGTGCAATGGTAGTGCAGTTTAGATATATTTGTACATTTTATATTGCGGGGCGAGCGTCCGACATGTGGACTGTCGTCACTGCCTGTTTGTATATTATTCTTTTGGGGCACGACCGGGTTGAGGTCGATGTACCCGTTGTATATATTTTCTTTTCTGTACTAGGATTACCCCGCGGTGGAGTGCATGGATAGCCGGGTTCTGGAGGGCAACGGGTCCGCATCTCATGGCTTTGAGAGGGAGGGGACCTCACTCTAGGATTGGCGGGCTATTCGCCGCACTCGAAGGGGGTACAGGTTGACCCAAGGTAGGGTGCTCAAGTTACCGGATTCCGTGAAGTGTTGGGTGATCCATTCACGATGCTGAAGGGGGCTGCCTCGCTTCTGGTTTTGGCGGGTAACTTGCCGCACTCGTAAGGGTCTAGGTTTTCATTGCACAGGCTATCCACACAACCAGGGGAACGTCGGGTTTCATTTGTGGCTCTATGAAACCCGGGGATCCCAGATTCTCTGTATTGTTCTGTGATGCTTATTACTTTTCTGTAATGTTGCATTTATCACACCTGGAGCGATTATTGTATATTGATATATATATATACTAGTAGATATTGTATATGTTTTACACCCGCTCTAGTTCAGTCCCCGCTCTGTCGTTAGTTAAGTAACCTAATGGGTGATGACGGGACCCAGTGGCGAATGCAGATGGCATATACGTACATTTTATTTTCGTTCTTTATTGGTGTGATTAATTGATGGGACTGCGTTGATTCGTATCAATGCAAGGAAAACGACCTATATAGATGTTGTTGGAACAATTTTTCAAAAAGCTGTTATTACAAGGTCGTTTTCATTTGTCTTGCATAGTGGTATTCAGTTTAGAATATCCAGCACCTCATTCGATGAGGCAAGGGCCGAGATCCCTTCACCGAAAGTCACTCCTTGGACAGAGGTTTGCGTCAAGGTAATAACTTCATTATAGTCGATTACTTTTTGCTTTGCATCGTGGTATTCAGTTGGAATATCCTGCACCTCATTCTACGGGGAAAGAGCCGAGATCCCTTCACCGGGAATGACCTCTTTAGTAAAGGTTTTCGCCACTATATTTTTATAAAAGGCTATGCAGTTCCTTCAACGATATCAAGTTCATTACGCTAAAGGTTTTTCGCCAAAAATCAGTCGTAGCCCTCCGTCATTTCTTACGAGTATTATTTAGTATTCGTGCTGCGTTTGTTGACCTAGTCAAGGCGTAGTGTTCGGTAGCTAAGTGGTGCTTGTTTGTTGCATAAATAGGATTGGTTAGGACAGTCGTGCGGCCTTGTTGACCTAGTCAAGGGCACGTATGGATGGGTTTAATGCAATCCAGGATAATGACGGGTTGAACTTGACAAGTGGTTTATAGTTTGTTGACCTAGTCAAGGTCATAAGCCGCATGGGGTAAAAACATACATCGGGAGTTTCTAAAGAAACTGAAACTTGCCAGGCATACGCATACCTTCTGGAGTGTGATAACGTGAGTGGATTCCATCACGTTATCAAACTACGATAGTTGGATTCCGATTCCCACTGATGAGTTGGTTTGCTCCTCGGGTGATCCCGACTAATTCTTCTTTTAGGTTTGGAGGAGAATTTGAGGATACAGTAGGAGGTTTCCTGATTAGATAAAGTGATAACCATTCTGATCTAGGTTAGAGTGCACGCAGAGTGTTTCTTTTCTCTCTCTCTCTCTTTGGCAGCGACCATGACCCGACCCTAGACTATGACTCAGTGACCAGTTAACCGAACTTTCTTAAAACACTGACTTTTGGATTGTCTGAGTTGCATACATCATTACCACTCCTTCGTTTACCCTTTGAATTTCTCCAGAACACCACGTATCACTACGGATATCCACTTCCATTGGATAAATCCTTCGTATGGTTATATACGAACTCGGAGCAACTTGTTCCAGATTCGAGGATGGATTCTGGTTCTGGAGAGATAGAATAGGACTATTCAGTTGTCTTTTCCTTTTGCCTTCTCTCAGGTTATGAGGTCTCATAGGATTAGGGGACAGTACACCTATTACACTTATTGGATAGCCTTCTTCCAAACCATAAGCAGGTGCCGAACGATAGGGAATGAAGAAAACCAAATAGCCTAAGTGTGGTGTACAGAAGGTAATAAGTAAAGACAAATAAAGGGATTAGAAAGAAGGCAAAATAAATTGCGACTGTTATTCACGACCAAACCAAGTATTTCATCGCCATTCCTATTTCACCTTTGTATTTCTCCAGAACACCCCGTATCACTACAAAGATCCATAGTTATCTGGATAATCCATCATATGGTTATATACGAACTCGATGGAACTTGTTCCAGTTCGGGGATGGATTCTGGTTCAGGAGAAATAGAATAAAGTTTATTCAGTTGTCTTTTATCATAACCTTCTCTCAGGTTGCGAGTACTCCTAGGATTAGGAGAGTACACCTATTATGCTTATTGGATAGTTTTCTTCCAAACTATAGGCTGGTGCCGAACGGTATGGAAAGAAGAAAACCATTAAGCCTAACGATGGTGTACAAAAGGTAATGACTAAAGACAAATAAAGGGATTTGGAGAGATGGCAAAGAAATACACGGTTATAGTCATGAATCTGGATAATGGAAGAGGCATTACTAGGAATACCCGGATACCCCTTCGAAATATATTCATGTTTCAGTTTCACTGTGTATTGTTAATAGAAAACTGATTTCCCAATTAATCCTTACTCTAGGGTATGTATTTACCAGGTATGATTCCCACATCTGTATCGTTTTAGAGATGATGAGTGGGAGTAAGCTATTGGGAATTAGGTGATCATCCTCATTATATCGGAATTCGTTGTAATTGGTGATATTTGAGGAAATCGCCTGGGTTGTTGTAAGTCCACGGTAGCGCATCAGCCGTTTAACAGACGCCAAATGCAGAACAAAAACTTTTTACAAACTGGCGCTATCGTGTACCGTAACCCGGATCTGCCATTAAAGCTAAACTAACAAATTACAAAAGGGTAGAAACGTTATACCGAATGATCCGAGTCCTTCGGTCTTCAACCATCATCCCACGCTTTGTTGCGGCTGCTCCGATCTTCTGAAACTCCAGTCTCGTCGTCCAGGTGGCACCACGTCGACGGATCTTTAAACGGGCTCCCGCCTCTGAACCGAGGCAACTCGATCGTCAAGTTTGCCAAAAGAGACGACCAAGATGAAGTAGAGAATGAGTAGAATATTTTGTCTCGTTACGTCCAAGACTATGGACGAACGGTTAAAAGAAGTTGCCTTTTGGATCGATCGAATTGAGAAATGAGCAATCTAATTTTCATGAGGCCAAAACCATAATCTTTTCAATCAAAAATAAATCTCTCTCCTTTCAAGAGGAGGCCGGCCACAATTTATCAAGAGGAGGGTGAGTGTAGGAGATGGCAAGAGGTGACCATAACAAGGATACTTATCAACAAAGAATGAATCACAAACTAGCATTAAATGCAAACCAATCAACATAAACCTAGTCATCCTCCATCATTAATGAACCATTAATGACACAAATGAGTCACAAGCCTCATCACCACATCAAGAAGCTTCTACAAACTTCCACACTCATCTCAAGAAAAGATAAATCAGTAATTAACCCACTGTTAAATACGGCTGATAGAAAACTGGAAACTGGCAACTTCCAAAAGCGATCCCGAAACAGATTTCAGGATAACCCCGTATTAGTATAAACATACCCGCATTTGTATTACGACCGAATACAAATGCAACTGAGACAAAGATATTATATCTACACAGTATAATACTCGGATCCGGCTTAAACTAAAGCCGACCAGTATTATCTACCCGAAAAATGACACGTGCGAAAACGCACGTGCATTTTCCGAAACTTGCCATAAAACTATACGGCCTCTACAACGTTTCGCCCAAACTTGGGAAAGTGTCTGTAGGGGACTCTAATGACTTATCAACACACTGGCACTGGGTATAACCTCTAGCACGTCAGAGGTACAAGCTGTACGTAACGGTTTGCCTATGTATTAATTGGAAGAGAAGCTGACGAGCGAACTCATCTATAAACCCTACTGAGCCTGACAGTGACAATGTATATACAGTCTGGTCCGTTCGTCTAAAGAGTATCGCATATCGAGTTTGGGGGATGGATAAAGTCAGACCCCTAATAACGCGATAATTCGTGTCGGTATGAAGCCCATCACCACCTGAGAAACTACTGATCCAAATCAGTAATTCTCCACTACCTTGGCCAAGGATTTCTAGTGATGGCCACCCGTGCACTGCGCGACATCAACCCCCAATACTGGGAGAGACGAACCCCCGACGATCCGCTCACTTGCCTCCAATGTGGCTCGGGACTGTGCCCAACTAAAACCTGTTTGCACAACTCCTTTGAGCGTGGTAGGGTAGTAATATAAGCACAGTGGGAACTCACATGAGACAAATGACGATCTCAGGTCGATGAACTAACCTGTACACATGTCACCAGGGAACTGCTATCTGATGATATGTATAATACCAACTAGCATGTTCCCGGCGAGTCCTGTCCGGTGTACTCATAACCTAATGAGCACCTGTATACATCTTAGGTGAACCAACTGACACCAGTGGCTTGTGAGACCGGCCACCGCCCCTCGTCGGGGTCTCGACTGTATACACTAGTCTACTCTGGAGTATCGATGCCCTGTCTCGAAACTCCCACGACTAGGGACACTTTTAAGGATGTGCTTATAGACCCCAGCTCCCACGTATATGATCGCCATCATACTGCTGGTAGTCAAGCATGAATCCTATGGGCTCTATCATCAGGCAATAGTGAACTAAAGCATATATACGATGATAAATACAAACCAGATAGCATACTATCATCTCGAGCAAGACTGTCATATCGGTATAGGTCCTGGCTCAATCATTGCAATCACCTACCTGGGATCCAATAATTGACTTTGAGGGCACTATCTCCAACAATCTCCCACTTGCACTCAAGGCTAATTATTGCGATATCTCATACTCACAGCCCGTGTGATATCGAACATCCAACTCCTCTACTAATCAGTTTCATAAAGCCAGTTTGTAAAACTCTTGTGTTCGAGAAATAGCCTCAGTGAGTGGATCCGCCCAGATGTTTCTTTCTCTATCTCTCTTAATCTCAAGTTCGCGGAGAAAGCCATCTCCCGAATCGAGTAATACCTGTCTTAGAATGCGTCTGAATATCTGATGGGACCTAGTTCATAAATGAACTCCAAATCCAGACTTCTTAGACTTTATTGATAACTGAACCTAATCAGTATCGCGCACCATGCCTCCCACGGTATCCTCTTGGACCACCTGTCCATAATACTATCCTTCGTCATAGGGAAAACTATAATTCTGACAATCACTCTGTCATCCATGTCACCTTTGAAGCCTGGAATGATAACCGTCTCCCGAAGGAGGCTGTCGTCATCAAATCCATAGAACATGCATTTATGTTCTAAAACCGCTTCCTAATATTTCTTCAGGATTGGATTAATATAAACTTATCGCATCTAGTGCAAAAACAACATCTAGTGCGGTATTTGACATCTCATGATTGACTCAATTACCTAAGCAAGTGATCTGCCAATCATGCACATCCCTCTCTCCTTTAGTCTCTAAGACACCTTTAGAGAGGGTGACTCCATCACCTGCAGGTACACCACCATGCCAGGAGTCATCTATTCTAAAATACTATTAGAATACTCTCAAAATACCCACATTGGGATACTACCCAAATCTAGATCTAAAACCATAGATCTAGTAACCAGAATGTCTGTTATTATATCTATATCCTGTCTGGAGAAACAACTGTGTGACGACCACAGTACAACCGATCGTAGTATAGGAATTTTACTTCCTACTCTGTGTATGTCATCCAAATACCAGGATATCACACTCTACTACCTTCTTAACAGATCCATCCCCTATTCTGATGAAGTCAAAGCTATGACCGTCTCATCAAAATTAGATGATCTAATCTCCACTATTTTTGCTCAAGCCTATAAATAGACATAAGCTACTTGCCCACTACGCTTCCGCTGCTCCCACTGACTACGACAATCCTATGGCAGAATAATATACACGTACACTTCTAAAGCTAGTTGAGAATGATGCTATACTTATCCTCTTGCCGGGTTTCATAGTCTGGAACAACAGTAGTGTCAAGTCTAAGTAAACAAGAACCTCCCTGTCACCGTCCTTGAGGCTATCGGAGTACCTCTCGGGTGTCTGAGGTTACCCACCATGTCTGCGGAGTGGCTATTGGAATGTCTAACCTGATTGAATATATAGGTCCTATTAAATTTTTCGTAATCGTTTGCGGTTCTGGAATCACTTCCAGTTCTACCATACTCCCACTACTGTTTTCTGAAAAAATCCATTTTAATAAAATTGTGGCGAGTCAAGAACAATATCACCATTGATCTTCCAGATGGTAGAAATGTCAATCCTCGTCAAAGCCAGGGTCAACCCACAAACAGCCATTACAGAAACGTGCCTTGAGTTATCCAGTGTCTGGTTTTAAGCATAAGCTGGACAACTCCCCTTACCTTAACATCGTTAAGATATGAACCATTCTATATCCAATATAGAAACAGAGGC
The DNA here is from genome assembly GCA_030015575.1 of Agapanthus africanus. Lineage (NCBI taxonomy): Eukaryota > Viridiplantae > Streptophyta > Magnoliopsida > Asparagales > Amaryllidaceae > Agapanthus > Agapanthus africanus. The sequence continues at coordinate 512,251,733 of CM057342.1, read as the reverse complement.
ACTAATTTAATTGGAACCAGATTCAAATCATGCAGCTGTCTCCAGTGCATATCATCTTAATGGAGAGAGGTTGATCAGCATTACTCAACTTAGGAATCCATCCAATTATGAGTAACCTGAAAGAGAAACAAGTTTCTCAAAACCATTACTATCAACTGAATACCAATCACAAGAATCTACATCTTCGATCTCTTTGAAGAATCCCGATACTTGCGATATCTGGTTCTCTACTTTATTCTTATACTCATAACTTCTCAAAACTTAGACATTGTATTTCTACGAAACACTTGTCCAAAAAAAACTAGAGAAGTCACAAGTAAACAGAACATGTACGAGGACCTACCCCTCTGTCCTGACGGACACTGGACAACATACAATACTCTGTATAAGTCCGCTGAGTTGAATAACTCAAAACCTGTGCATCGTAGGTTAAAAACTGTACCCAGGTGATTTCCTCAAATATCACCAATTTCAAAGAATTCCGATATAATGAGGATGATCACCTAATTCCCAATAACTTACTCCCACTCATCATCTGTAAAAACCATATAGATATGAGAATGAAACCTGGTAAATACATACCCTGGAGTAAGTATCTAATCGGGAAAACAGTTTTCTTTTAACAATGCGCAGTGAAACTGAAACATTAAAATGTCTCGTAGGGGTATCCTGGTATTCCTAGTAATGCCTTTTCCATAATCCTATTCATGACTGTAACCGTATACTTCTTTGCCATCGCTCCAAATCCCTTTATTTGTCTTTATTCATTACCTTCCGTACACCTTCCATAGGCTAAACGGTTTTCATCCTTCCCTACCGTTCGGCACCAGCCTATGGTTTGGAAGAAGACTATCCAGTAAGCATAATAGGTGTACCCTCCTAAACCAAGGAGTACTCGCAACTTGAGAGAAGGTGATGATAAAAGACAATCTGAATAATACCTTATTCTATTAAAGGTGAAATAGGAATGGCGATAAAATACGTGGTTTGGTTGTGAATGATAACAGTCGCAATTTACTTTGCCCTTTTTCTAATCCCTTTATCTTGTCTTTACATATTACCTTCTGCACACCCTACTTAGGCTAATTGGTTTTCTTCATTCCCTACCTTTCGGCAACTGCCTATGGTTTGGAATAAGACTATCCAATAAGCATAATAGATGTACTCTCCTAAACTAAGGAGCCCTCGCAACCTGAGAGAAGGTGATAATAAAAGACAAGTGAATAAACCAATTCTATTTCTTCTGAACCTGGATCCATCCTCGAAGAAGTCGCTTCGAGTTCGTATATAACCATACGATGGATCTATCCAATGGAAGTGGATGTGCGTAGTAATACGGGGTGTTCTGAGAAATATAAAGGGTAAAGGAAGGAGCGGCAATGACTTATGCAACTCGGACAATCCAAAAGCCAGTATTTTAAGAAGGTTCGGTCAACTTGGTCACTGAGTCATAGTCTAGGGTCGGTCAAAGGTCGCTGCCAAAAAGAGAGAGAGAAAAGAAACACTCTGCGTGCACTATAACCTAGATTAGAATGGTTATTACTTTATCTAATCAGGAAACCTCCCACTGTAATCTCAAATTCTCCTCCAAACCTGAAAGAAGAATTAGTCGGGATCACCCGAAGAGTAGACCAACTCATCAGTGAGAATAGGGATCCAACTATCATCGCATGATAACTTGATGGAAGCCACTCAAGTTATCACACTCCAGAAGGTATGCGCATACTTGGCAAGTTTCAATTTCTTTAGAAACTCCCGATATGATTTTTGCCCCATGCTCTTATGACCTTGGCTAAGGGCCAAGTATGTCATAAGTTACATGCCAAGTTCTACCCATCACTATCCAGGTCAATTTGAACCCACCCGCACATGCCCTTGACTAAGGGCCAAGTATGACAGAACGACTGTCCCAAACCAACTCATCTATCTATGCAACAAATGAATACCCGGCAGCTACCAAACACTATGCCTTGACTAAGGGCCAAGCATGCATAGCTTGAATACTACTGAATACCCAAAAGAAATGACGGAGGGCTACGGCTGGTTTTTGGCAAAAAACCTTTAACGTAATGAACTTGATCTCGTTGAAGGAAACTGATAGCTTTTTATAAAATATAGTGGCGAAAGCGTTTTGCTAAAGAGGTCACTCCCGGTGAAGGGATCTCGGCTCTTTCCTCGTGGAATGAGGTGCAGGATATTCCAACTGAATACCGCGATGCAAAGCAACTTGTAATCGACTATAATAAAGTTATTACCCTGACGCAAACTTCTGCCTAAGGGGTCACTCCCGGTGAAGGGATCTCGGCCCTTGCCTCGTCGAATGAGGTGCGGGATATTCTAACTGAATATCATTATGCAAAACAAATGGAAGCATCTTTGTAATAACACCTTTTAAAATTTGTTCCAACAACATCAAATATAGGTTTGTTTTATCCTTGCATTGATCAGAATCAATACAGTCCCATCAATCAATCATACCAGAAAAGAACGAAAAATAAAATGTACGTATATGCCATCCGCATTCGTCACTGGGTCCCGTCATCACCCGTTAGGTTACTTAACTAACGACAGAGCGGAGGCTGGACTAGCGCGGGTGTAAAACATATACAACATCTAATAGTATATATACCAATATACAATAATCGCTCCAGGCATGATAATATGCAACATTACAGAAAAGTAATAAGTATCACAGAACAAAACAGATAATCTGGGATCCCCGGGTTTCACAGAGCCGCTACTGAAACCCGACGTTCCCCTGGTCGTGTGGATAACCTGTGCAATGAAACCTAGACCCCTACGGGTGCGACAAGTTACCCGCCAAAACCTGAAGCGAGGTAGTCCCCCACAGTATAGTGAATGGAACACCCGGCACTTCACGGAATCCGTTAAATTGAGCACCCCTCCTTGGGTCAACCTGTACCCCCTACGAGTGCGGCGAATAGTCTGCCAATTCTAGAGTGAGGTCCCTCTGCCTCTTAAAACCATGAGATACGGACCCGTTGCCCTCCAGAACCCGGCTATCCGTGCACTCCTTCGCGGGGTAAACCTAGTACAGAAATAAAAAATATGTACAACGGGTACATCGACCTCGACCCGGTCGTGCCCCAAAATAATATTATACAAACAGGCAGTGACGGCAGTCCACATGTTGGACGCTCGCCCCGCAATATCAAATGTACAAATAAATCCAAACTGCACTATCATTGCACCCTGCTATCCACTACGACATATCCGCAACAATACAGCACAACACAGAACATCAACGCGAATGTCACGTTCGCAAACCCGTCTAAAAGAACTATAGCAATCAGACGCGGTTTACCGATCAAATGACATTCCCGGTCGGAGATATAATGTAAATACTGTAAACTAACAAGTTTAAAATTTCGATCGACAAAATTTCCCGAAGTGGGCCCCACGTACATCTGCAGTACAGTAACAAAATCTGGGCCCAAAAGAAATATATCAAAAGCCACAATTTCCTAACTAGAACTCACTGTAGAAATTTGGAGTGTCAATCTCACAAAACTGCGTCGGATCCGCGGCCAAACCCTTGTTTGGGCCGCGGATCCACGGCGGTTCTGTGGAATTGGGCCTCCAAATTTCACCAGTTTTCTAGTAAAAGCCTTCTCTGTTTTCTGGTATGTTTAAAATAATTTTTGGGCCCTGTTAAAAATCGACAGAAACTTTGAACATAGAAATTGACGTTTTTGAAAAACGGTTCGATCGATATTTCAAACGTGTTAGCGCAAGTTAGTATAGCTTAATGGTGAGGCTCTGATACCACTGTAAGTCCACGGTAGCGCCCCGGCCGTCTAACAGACGCCAAATGCGGAACAAAAACTTTTTACAAACTGGCGCTATCGTGTACCGTAACCCGGATCTGCCATTAAAGCTAAACTAACAAATTACAAAAGGGTAGAAACATTATACCGAATGATCCGAGTCCTTCGGTCTTCAACCATCATCCCACGCTTTGTTGCGGCTGCTCCGATCTCCTGAAACTCCAGTCTCGTCGTCCAGGTGGCACCACGTCAACGGATCTTTAAACGGGCTCCCGCCTCTGAACCGAGGCAACTCGATCGTCAAGTTTGCCAAAAGAGACGACTAAGATGAAGTAGAGAATGAGTAGAATACTTTGTCTCGTTACGTCCAAGACTATGGACGAACGGTTAAAAGAAGTTGCCTTTTGGATCGATCGAATTGAGAAATGAGCAATCTAATTTTCATGAGGCCAAAATCATAATCTTTTTAATCAAAAATGAATCTCTCTCCTTTCAAGAGGAGGCCGGCCGCCATTTATCAAGAGGAGGGTGAGTGTAGGAGATGGCAAGAGGGTGACCATAACAAGGATACTTATCAACAAAGAATGAATCACAAACTAGCATTAAATGCAAACCAATCAACATAAACCTAGTCATCCTCCATCATTAATGAACCATTAATGACACAAATGAGTCACAAGCCTCATCACCACATCAAGAAGCTTCTACAAACTTCCACACTCATCTCAAGAAAAGATAAATCCGTATTTAACCGACTGTTAAATACGGCTGATAGAAAACTGGAAACTGGCAACTTCCAAAAGCGATCCCGAAACGGATTTCAGGATAACCCCGTATTAGTATAAACATACCCGCATTTGTATTACGACCGAATACAAATGCAACTGAGACAAAGATATTATATCTACACAGTATAATACTCGGATCCGGCTTAAACTAAAGCCGACCAGTAATATCTGCCCGAAAAATGACACGTGCGAAAACGTACGTGCATTTTCCGAAACTTGCCATAAAACTATATGGCTTCTACAACTTTTCACCCGAACTTGGGAAAGTGTCTGTGGGGGACTCTAATGACTCATCAACACACTGGCACTGGGTATAACCTCTAGCACGTCAGAGGTACAAGCTGTACGTAACGGTTTGCCTATGTATTGATTGGAAGGGAAGCTGACGAGCGAACTCATCTATAAACCCTACTGAGCCTGACAGTGACAATGTATATACAGTCCGGTCCGTTCGTCTAAAGAGTATCGCATATCGAATCTGGGGGGTGGATAAAGTCAGACCCCTAATAACGCGATAATTCGTGTCGGTATGAAGCCCATCACCACCTGAGAAACTACTGATCCAAATCAGTAATTCTCCACTACCTTGGCCAAGGATTTCTAGTGATGGCCATCCGTGCACTGCGCGACATCAACCCCCAATACCGGGAGAGACAAACCCCCGACGATCCGCTCACTTTCCTCCAATGTGGCTCGGGACTGTGCCCAACTAAAACCTGTTTGCACAACTCCTTTGAGCGTGGTAGGCTAGTAATATAAGCACAGTGGGAACTCACATGAGACAAATGATGATCTCAGGTCGATGAACTAAGCCGTACACATGTCACCAGGGAACTGCTATCTGACGATATGTATAATACCAACTAGTATGTTCCCGACGAGTCCTGTCCGGTGTACACATAACCTAATGAGCACCTGTATACATCTTAGGTGAACCAACTGACACCAGTGGCTTGTGAGACTGGCCACCGCCCCTCGTCGGGGTCTCGACTGTATACACTAGTCTACTCTGGAGTATCGATGCCCTGTCTCGAAACTCCCACGAGTATGGACACTTTTAAGGATGTGCTTATAGACCCCAGCTCCCACGTATATGATCGCCATCATACTGCTGGTAGTCAAGCATGAATACTATGGGCCCAATCATCATGCAATAGTGAACTAAAGCATATATACGATGATAAATACAAACCAGATAGCATACTATCATCTCGAGCAAGACTGTCATATCGGTATAGGTCCAGCCTCAATAATTGCAATCACCTACCTGCGATCCAATAATTGACTTTGAGGGCACTATCTCCAACAGTTGTTTGCCGGACGGCAAATTTTTGGTTATGAATATCCGTTGTTATGCACCAATTTCAAACTAATATATCTGTACGTTTATTTTTATAAAGTGAGATATAACTTTTGGAAATTATGTCGATGACATTTACCTGTATTAGTTGATAGTTAGGTAAGGAGCATTAAACAGCGGTGTAATTCTTCATAACCATAGTACAGTTTTCAACCTACGGTGCACAGGATTTGAGTTATTCAACTCAGGGAACTTATACAAAGTATTGTATGTTGTCCAGTGTCTATTAGGACAAAGGGGTTGGTTCTCGTACTGTATTCTGTTTACTTGTGACTTCTCTAGTTTTAGACATGTGTTTCGTAGAAATACAAGGTCCAAGTTTGAGAAGTTATAGGTACAGGAATAAAGTAGAGAACCAGGTGTAGCAAGTATCGAAGATATAGATACTTGTAGTTGGTATTCAGTTGATAGTAATGTTTTTAGAAAACTTGCTTCTCTTTCAGGTTACTCATAATTGGATGCTCTTCTAAGTTGAGTAATGTTGATCGACCTCTCTACATTTAGTTGACATGCACTGGAGACAGCTGCATGATTTGAATCTAGTTCCAATTAAATCAGTGCCTCTGTTTCTATATTGTATATAGAATGGATCATATCTTAACGAAGTTAAGGTATATGGAGTAGTCCGGCTTATGTTTAAAACCAGACCCTGGATAACTCAAGGCACGTTTCTGTAATGGCAGTTTGTGGGTTAACCCTGGCTTAGACGAGCGTTGATTTTCTACCATCTGGAAGATCAATAGTGATATTGTTCTTGACTCGCCACAGTTTTAGTAAAATGGATTTTTTTCCAGAAAACAGTAGTGGGAGTATGGTAGAATTGGAAGAGATTCCAGAACCGCAAAAGATTACAGAAAATTTAATAGGACCTAAAGATTCAATCAGGTATGACATTCCATTAGCCACTCCGCAGATATGGTGGGTAACTTCAGGCACCCGAGAGGTACTCCGGTAGCCTCAAGGACGGCGACAGAGAGGTTCTTGTATACCCAGACTTTCCATTACTGCTGTTCTAGACTATGAGAGCCGACAGGAGGATAATATAGCGTCGTACTAAACTAGTTTTAGAAGTGCACGTGTATATTATTCTTCCAGAGGGTTGTCGTAGTCAGTGGGAGCAGCGGAAGCATAGTGGACAAGTAGCATGTGTCTATTTATAAACTAAAGCAAATATAGCAGAGATAGATCATCTATTTTTGATGTGACAGTCATGGGCTTTGACTTCATCAGAATAGGGGATGGATCTGCTAAGAAGGTAGTAAGGTGTGATGTCCTGTTACTTGGATGACATACAAATTGTAGGAAGTAAAATTCCTATACTACGATCGGTTATACTTAGGTTGTCACAGTGGTTTCTCCACATAGGATATGGATATTATATAAGACATTCTGATTAGTAGATCTATGGTTTTAGATCTAGATTTGGGTAGTTTCCCAATCTGGGTACTTAGACAGCATTCTAAAGGTATTTAGAATGGACGACTCCTGGTATTGTGGTGTACCAGCAGGTGATAGAGTCATCCTCTCTAAAGGTGTCTTGCAGACTAAAGGGGAGAGGGATGTGCATAATTGGCAGATCATTTACTTAGGCAATTGAGTTAATCATGAGAAGTCAAGCACCACACCAGATGTTGTTTTTGCACTAGCTGCAATAAGTTGACATTGATCTAATCCTGGAGAAACGTTCAGAAGCAGTTTTAGAACATAAGTGAATGTTCTAGGGATATGGTAACGATAGCCTCCTTCGGGAGACAGTTATCATTCCAGGCTTCCAAGGTGACCTGGATGACAGAGTGACTGTCAGAGTTTTAGTTTTTACTTTGACCAGGGGCAGTAGTTTGGACAGGTGGTCCAAGCGGATACTGAGGGAGGTGTGGCACATGATACTGATTAGGTTCAGTTGACAATACAGTCTAAGAAGTTTGGATTTGGAGTTCATTCATGAACTAGGTCCCATCAGATATCCAGACATATTATAAGAGAGGTATTGCTCATTTCGAGAGATGGGTTTCTCCGCGAACTTCAGATTAAGAGAGACATAGAAAGGAACATCAGAGCGGATCCACTCACTGAGGCTATTTCTCGAACACAATAGTTTTACAAACGAGCTTTGTGACACTGATTAGTAAAGGAATTGGGTGTTCGGTATCACACGGGCTGTGAGTATGCGACATCGCAATAATTAGCCTTAAGTGCAAGTGGGAGATTGTTGGATATAGTGCCCTCAAAATCAATTATTGGATCGCAGGCACATGATAGCAATGATTGAGGGAGGACCTATACCGGTAGGACAGTCTTACTCGAGATGATAGTATGCTATCTGGTTTATCTTTACCATCGTGTACTGTTTTAGGTGACATGATATGTATCACTATCACACGTTGATAGAGCCCATAGGATTCTTTCTTGACTACCAGCAGTATGATGGCGATCATATACGTGAGAGTTGGTTAGTCTATAAGCACATCCTTAAAAGTGGTCCCTAATCGTGGGAGTTTCGAGATAGGGCATCGATACTCCCGAGTAGACTAGTGTATACAGTCGAGACCCCGACGAGGGGCGATGGCCAGTCTCACAAGCCATTGTTGTCAGTTGGTTCACCTAAGATGTATACAGGTGCTCATTAGGTTATGAGTACACCGGACAGGACTCGCCAGGAATATGTTAGCTGGTTATTAAAACCCATCGTCAGATAGCAATTCCCAGGTGACATGTGTACAGGTTAGTCTATCGACCTAAGATCATCATTTGTCTCGTGTGAGTTCTCACTGTGCTTTGATTATTACCCTACCACGGCTCAAAGGAGTCATGCAAACAGGTTCTAGTTGGGTACAGTCCCGAGCCACATAGAGGCAGTGAGCGGATCGGCAGGGGATTCGTCTCTCCCAACGTTGGGAGTGAGATCGTGCTGTGTCTAGTAAAGCCATTACAAAAAATCCATGGCCATGGTAAGGGAGATTTACTGGTAGGTATTCCAGTAGTATCTCAGGTGTTTTGGGCTACACTCCGACACGACTTATTCCGCTTTTGGGGATCTGACGTTTACTAGCTCCCTAGGCCCGATATGCGACACTCATAGACGAACAGACCGGACTGTATGGATATTGTCTCACATAGGCTCAGTAGGGTTCCAGGATGAGTTCGCTCATCGGACTCCCTTTCACTCAGTACATGGGCAGCCGTTATATGCAGCTAGTACCACTGACGGCTTGTGGTTAAATCCGCTGCCAGAGTATTGACGAGTCTTTAGAGTCCCCCACAGAAAGTTTCCCAGTTCGGGCGAAACGTTGTAGAGGCCGTATGGTATTATGGCAGGGTTCGAACATACACGTGCGCTTGTACATGTATCATGGTTCGGACGGATAATACTAGAGGGCTTTGGTTAAGCCGGATCCTGGTATTATATCTTGTAGGGATATTTTTGTCTTATTGTATTTGTATTCGGTCGGAATACAAATGCGGGTATGTATATACAGTTGCGGGGTTATTCTGTAATTAGTTACGGGATCGCTTTTGAAGTTGCCAGTTTGTATCTTCACTTTGGCCATTTATCTTTCTTTTCTTCTTTGGCTGAAATTGATGTGAAGGGGTTCTTTGCAAATATGGCATTTTGTAAATGGAGGGGTTTTATGTGTTGCAAGGGCTCCTGTAGCTGTACCGAAGGTTCTAGTTTGCATGTGGTGTATGTTATGACTCATGGTTAGCATTTATTGCTCTTTGGATTGGCTTAGATATTTGTTGTGATATTTTAGCCTATGGTCACCATCTCTTTTGCCTTGTGCTCGCCCCCTCCTCTTTGTGGCCGAGAGCATTTTGGGCAGCCCTATAAAATTCTTGCCGAGCCTCTAGATGGTGAGATTGATTTCATTTCATTTGCAAAAAAAATCCTTAGCACTTTCAAAGCTCATTTCTCCTCACACTTCTCTTATGGCAACTTCGATTAACCTTCATCCATTCACTTGGATGCTTTGAGACAAAGTGTTCTACACTTACTCTACATCAACCTTGGACACGTCGGCTAGCAAACTTCGTGTCCGAGTTGCCTCGGTTCAGAGGCGGGAGCCCATATAAAGATTCGTTGATGTGGCGCAGCTTTCGGCGAGGAGGATATCGTAGATCGAGCGAGATCGGAGAGCGAGCTTCGCCGGCACATCCACAACATGCTAGGGGCAGAGGTTAAAGACCGAAGGACACGGATCGATCTGTATAATCTCTAAACCCTTTTTACAGTATACTAGTTTACGGTTAATAGAACGATCCGGGTTTTTGGGTTGCGGTTAGCGCTAGTTCGTAAAAAGTTTTTGTTCCGCATTTGGCCTCAGAAAGACGGCCGGGGCGCTACCGTATCCCAACAATCCTCAAAAATATCCTCAAAATTTTCCTCAAAGTTAAGCTCATCCATGCATTTATCATCAAAATCTAGACGCATATGATGTTCGGGAAAAACAGTTAATGACTCGGGATGATGAATTGGAGAGAGAAACTCATCCAAATCTGCTGGTTCATCATCCAAAATATTCCCAGCGTCAATATCCTTAATCAAGTGAAAATCAATTTTCTCAGACACCTCATCAAAAGCATGGATTTCAATCGATTCTGGTTCTAAGATGGAGGTGTAGAGGTCAAAAGGATTGGGTGTGGTTTCACTCAAAAGGGACCCTTCACAATCGGGTAAATCAAACACTACAAAGTTGCACAACTCATCAAACATTCTATCTTCAATCGGTAAATCCTTTGAGACACTTGATAGACATTCAAAACTGGGATGGGTAGGTTTGATTTGGAAGGGTGTACAGCTCACTCTCTCCACTCAAATTCTCAGCCCGTCCATGGCCGCCCTCATACAATCTAGTGACCCGGTAGCTAGTTTTCAACTAGCTCAAAATTTTCCAATATATTGAGGGAGTTTCAAATGGAAAAGACGGGAAAAGGAAATGAGGAACGAAACGTTAATTTACAATATCTTTCTGTTTTCCTAACAGCATATATTAACAACCATTCACAAAATAAACCAAAAAGAGCAAAAGAAAAGAGAAAAGAAAGGAAAAAGATTACAAGTAAGTAAGTGCATGGAATTTAAAGTGCAAGTAAGTAAAGCATGGTAATAAATTGCATGAATGTAAAGCAAGTAAAAAAATGCAAGAAAGAAATAAACAAGAAAGTAACACTAAGAACCATACAACTCATGACAAGCCATGGGATCAATAACCAACCCTTAAACTTGCAAGCTCAATCAAGAGGTTGCAAGATCAAGAGAAGGGTAAAGAACTCATGTGAAATGAAGGCAAAGAAGAGAGAACTTTATTAATCTTCAAGAAGATACAACCCTTGAGATCAAATACCAACCCTTAAACCTTCAAGCTCAATGAAGAGGTTGAAGGATCAAGAGAAGGCAAGGATCTCAAGGGGAAGCTATGTACAAGAACTAAAAAGAAAACAAAAGAGTTACAAAGTGTAAAATGAAAGATACAATGTGAGACCCCTTCCCTTGCTGCCATGATCAGCTTTTATAGGCAAGAAAAGGAATAAAGCAAACAATAAAATAAAGACCAAATGGCAAAAATGGAGACACTGTGAGAAGATGGGGCCCACAGGAGGAGGTGGGGCCGGCCAGGCCAGTTTTAGCAAGGAAGATCTCAGCCAAAATCCGAGGCCTGGGTCCCGTATTGCAGTGGTGGTCTTGTCTTGTCCCCAGTATGACTTTGGTGCAGTTTGATTTGTCTATTTTGAACTTGTGGTGCACCAGGAATTGGAGGGAAACTAGTAGCTTAAAGTCAACACACACTTGTAGCATTTAATGCATGTCACACTCATGCCCACTTGTGTCTTGGGCAGCCCCCTTGCTCATAGCCATCATGCCATGGCTGCCCCCTAGGTCCATGGTCTATGTTCCAAGAGTTGTGTGCACACACATGTAATGTGTTGGACCAAAATATTTTGCACACACTAGTTTGCAAAATAACTCTTGGGATATCGGTCAGTTTCCAGTTCTGGTTGCAGTGTTGGCTCACAAATGATATATCCGTGATTCTGGATGTATTTCTAGTATTTTGTCACGGACATCTGTAATATGTATTACTGAGCAAACACCGGTTAATAGTACGGATATAAAACAAAATAGATAAAGAATGAGCGGTATTAAAATGCAGTTTTCTGATATGAACAATGAGCCAACTAGCTTCCAGCAAACCATTTAGAGCGGCAAATCGGTAAAATAGCTGGTGCAATGCGGACCAAGATGGAGTCTATATACACCAACAAAATATGCACTTTGAACATTGCTCCAGAAGGGGTAAAACCCGTAGGCTAAAAATGGATCTTTAGAAAGAAAATTGGTGTAGATGGACTGGTTGAAACCTATAAGTCTAGACTTGTTGCAAAAGGTTTTCGTCAAAGACCTGGTTTGGACTATGATGAAACCTTTTCGCCAATGGCTATGCTCAAATCCATTCGGATCCATCTTGACATTGCTGCCATTCAAGATTATGAGATCCGGCAGATGGACGTAAAGAGGGATTTTCTAAATGGTAATTTGGAAGAGTGCGTCTATATGAATCAGCCAGAGGGTTTCAATCAAAGTGGGAGCAGCGGGAAAGTGTACAAGATGCTTAATTCCATTTATGGACTAGCAGGCATCGCAGAGTTGGAACATCTGTTTTGATGAGAAGGTCAAAGAATTCGACTTCATCAAAAATGCAGATGAACCATGCATTTATAGTAAGATTGTAGCGAGAACTGCGGGATTTCTCGTCTAGTACGTGGATGAAATTTTCTTGATAGGAAATAATATTCCTATGCTACAATCAGTCAATGGATTCTTATCACTAAGGTTCTCCATGAAAGACCTAGGTGATGCCAACTACATTCTAGGGATCCAGATCTATCGTGATAGATCAAAGAGGATGGTGGGACTTTCACAGTCAAGGTACATCAACACCATACTAAAAATATTTAGTATGGACGATTCTAAGCGCGGTAGTCTACCGGCTTGTCACGGAATCACCCTCTCCAAAGAGATGTCTCCTGAGACTGATTTGGAAAGGGCTCGCATGTCAATTATACCCTACGCTTCTGCGGTAGGCTCTATAATGTATGCGATGTTGTGTACCAGACCAGATATTGCTTACGCACTTAGTGTGGTAAGCCGGTATTAATCAAACCCAAGGGAGAAACACTGGATATCAGTAAAGAACATTCTCAAGTACCTGAGAAGGACTAAGGAGATGTTCTTGGTGTTTGGCGGAAAAGACCTCCAAATCGAGGCTTTTGCTGACTCCATCTTCCAGAGTGATAAGGTTGACTCCATATCCATGTCAGGTTATGTCTTTACCCTCAATAGAGGGGCGGTCTGTTAGAAGAGCTCCAAACAGGACACCGTTGCAGACTCGATGATGGAAACGGAGTAGTTCGCTGCATGAGACGCCGCAAAAGAGGAAGTCTGGATGAAGAAGTTCTTAACTGAACTTCAGGTGGTTCCTTCCATTGTTGATCCAATACTTTAGTATTATGACAACATAAGGCGCTATAGCTATAGGGAAGGAACCCAGGTCCCATCAGAGATCTAGAAAAATCTTAAGGCGGTACCACCTGATCAGGAAGATAGTTGATCTCCGGGAGATCGAGGTGAGGAGAGTAGATTCGGAGAACAGCACTGCAGATCCACTAACAACAGACCATCTCTCATACACTGTTCGAGGGGCTATTCGAGATCATTGGTCTGCGATACGCTAATATATTGCCTTAGTGCAAGTGGGAGATTGTTAGTGATATATGCCCTGGAGGCCATTATTGTATCATACTGGTTTGTATATTACTTAATGGAAGCTTGGGATATACTCGGATATAGTAACAGTCTTGCTTGAAATGGTAGTATACTACCTGGTTTGTTTCTACCTCAATATGTGCATGTGATTTCTTAGCATATTGCTTATATATATTGGTAGAGCCCTTAGGATCTTTGCTTGATTACCAGCGTTGGAATGGCAGTCTCACTAGTAGGGGCTGGGTAGTCTATAAGCACATCCTATACAGGTCCCTAGTCGTAGGATTATCGAGACGAAGTATCGATACTCCAGAGTAGACTAGTGTATACGCTTCTCATCCCAGCAAGGGAGATGGTCTGTCCCATAGTCATTAGTACGTCGTACTGGAGATAGTATGCAGGTGCTCATTAGGTTATGAGTACACTGGGCAGGACTCATCGGGAACTGTTGGTGGGTATTATACCTATCGTCAAGTAGCAGTTTCCAGGTGACATGAGTACAGCTTAGTCTATTGACTTGACACTGCAACTTCGCCTCGAGTGTGTTCCCACTGTACTTTGATTACTACCCTACCACGGCTCAAAGGAGTCGTGCAAACAGATAGTAGTTGGGTGCAGTCCTAAAGCAGATGGAGGCAGTGGCGGTTAGATAGGATTCGTCTCTCCCGGTGTTGGGGGTTGATATCGCGCTATGTTCGGAAGGCCATTACACAAAGTTCTTGGCCAAGGCAAGCGAGATTTATTGGTAGGTATTCCAGTAGTTTCTCAGGGTGTTTTGGGCTATACTCTAACATGACTTATTGCACTATTAGGGGTCTGACGATTACCGCCCCCCTAGATCCGATATGCGATACTCTTAGACCAACAGACCGGACTGTACGGAGATTGTCACAGATAGGCTCGGTAGGAGTTCGGATGAGTTAGCTCATCGGTCTTCTTATCGACACATACCTGGGTAGCCGTTACGTGCAGCTAGTACCGCTTGTGGCTTGTGGTTAAACCCACTGCCAGCGTAGTTCGAGTCTTTAAAATCTCACACAGAGGGTTTCCCTGCACCGGGCAAAAGGTGTAGAGGCCGTATGGTTTTACGGCAGGGCTTCCATCACTTACGTGTACTTGTGCACGTATGATGATCGGGCAGATAATATTAGTGGGCTTTAGTTTAAGCCGGATCCTAGTAATATATTGATGGATTATTTTCGTCTCTTTGTATTCGTATTCTACGGAATGCAGATGCGGGTATGTATATACGGATGAGGGGGCATTCTCGCAATTTCATCGGGATTGGCTTCTAGAAGAAACACCTTATTAGGGTTTCTATTTCTTTTGGGATTTAAATTTAAATGAGGTGGAGGAAATGAGGTGGAGGTGGACAAAACATCAAGCATGACTCATCATTAGATATTTTCAAGCTTGCTAGATTTTTGTTGAGATCTTTTCTCATCAAGTATAAGCATGCTTGATTATTCTTTACATGAGCCAAGCTTTATTCTTTAGTTACTTCTCCTCTCTCATTTCCTCAAGCCATCTTCTTCTTCCTCTAAACCCTAAATGTCTCATGAGTTGAGAAACCTAGGGTTCCAAGAGACAAAGTAACTCATCTTCTCACTCTACACCATCTAGGACTTCTAGTTTAGCGAACTAGAAGCCGTAGTTATATCAGATTCGAGCTAGAAGCTCGGACTATAGACTCTCGGGTGGATCGTCTTGTAACACCTTAGAATGTGATTAGTGTTAATTAAGCGATAATACGAGTTAATAGTAAAAATGTTAACCAAAATAGTTTTCACATATTTTATAAAAATTAATTAATATTTTATTACTATTTGTTTTGGCTTGCACACACTTGTGCATGTTAACCTAGGGTTAATTAGTGTTAACCATGCTTAAATAGCCATGGCACCTTAACCCTCATTTCCATTATGTTATATGTAATTATATAAATTATTTAGTTTTAAAATAAAGGTTTGAATTTGGGGTTGACTTGAGAGAGAGGGAGAGAGAGAGGGTTGACATGGAATGATGAGGAATGGGCAAGCATAGGGTGCATTTAATGAAGAGAGAGAAGGGGCATGGCTACTCTCACCCTCTCATTCTCTCATTCTCACCTCACACTCCTCATTTCACTTCTCATTCTCTCATTCTCACTTGTTTTCTTCATCTCATTTTTCCTCATCCCTCAAACTGAACCCTAACCATATCTTCAAAAAACCAAGAAAAATCACCACTAAACTGTTGGAGATAGTGCCCTCAGAGTCAATTATTGGATCACAGACACGTGATTGCAATGATTGAGGGAGGACCTATACCGGTAGGACAGTCTTACTCAAGATGATAGTATGCTATCTGGTTTATCTTTATCATCATGTACTGCTTTAGGTGATATTAATGATCACTATAGCACGTTGATAGAGCCCCTAGGATTCTTGCTTGAATGCCAGCGGTATGAGGGCGATCATATACGTGGGAGCTGGGGTCTATAAGCACATCCTTAAAAGGTCCCTAGTCGTGGGAGTTTCGAGACAGGGCATCGATACTCCAGAGTAGACTAGTGTATACAGTCGAGACCCCGACGAGGGGCGGTGGTCGGTCTCACAAGCCACTGGTGTCAGTTGGTTCACCTAAGATGTATACAGGTGCTCATTGGGTTATGAGTACACCGAACAGGACTCGCCGGGAACATGCTAGTTGGTATTATACCTACCGTCAGATAGCAGTTCCCTAGTGACATGTATACAGGTTAGTTCATCGACCTGAGATCGTCATTTGTCTCATGTGAGTTCCCACTGTGCTTTGATTACTACCCTGCCACGGCTCAAAGGAGTCGTGCAAACAGGTTTTAGTTGGGTACAGCCCCGAGCCATATGGAGGCAGTAAGCGGATCGGCAGGGGTTCGTCTCTCCCGGTATTGGGGGTGAGGTCGCGTTGTGTCTAGGAGAGCCATTACACGAAGTCCTTGGCCAAGGCAGGAGATTTAATGGTAGGTATTCCAGTAGTACCTTAGGGTGTTCTGGGCTACACTCCGACACGACTTGTACCGCTTTTGGGGGTCTGACTTTTACCAACCCCCTAGGCCCGCCATGCGATGCTCATAGATGAACGGACCGGACTGTGCGGATATTGTCACTGACAGGCTCAGTAGGGTGTCAGGATGAGTTCGCTCATCGACATCCCTATTGGTCAATACCTGGTAGCCCGTTGCGTATGGCTAATACCTCTGACGTGCTAGTGGTTAAATCCACAACCAAGGTGTTGACGAGTCTTTAGAGTCCTCCACAGACAGTTTCTCAAGTTTCGGGCGAAACGCTGTAGAGGCCGTATGGAGATATGGCAGGGTTCGATCTTATACGTGCGGTATTGCACGGATCATGATCGAACGAATAATACTAGCGGGCTTTGGTTTAAGCCGGATCCTAGTATTGTACAGTGTAAATTTTGTCTCTTTGCATTTATATTCAGTTGGAATACAAATGCGGGTATGTATATACAGTCGCGGGGTTTTCCTATTATTTATTACGGGATCAGTTTTCTGAAGTTGCCAGTTTGCATTCCGTTTCGGCCAGTTTTCCTTTGTTCCTTCACGGCCGGATTTTTCTGATGGAGGGGCTAATTTGCAAATATGCAAATTAGCAACTGTGGAGGGTTTATTTGTAAATGAGTGATTATGATAGATATAGCATCTTTGCTTTTTCTTTCATCATGGTTTGCATTTATTGTGATGGGCTTTATGAAAGGATGGGATTTGAAATTGATGTGATATTTTTCTTTGATATCACTCTTATTTCTCTCTTAGATTATCATTCTTTTTTTTCCCTTTCACCATGAGAGAGGCCGGCCACATTTTTTGGAGGGAGAGGGAGAGGGTTTATTTTGGTGGAGGGAAATTATACATCATTCATCTTATTTTCTTGCCACCAAAATTCCATAGCACATTTCCTTAGTTGATTTCTCCACCTCCACATCAATGGCAACTTCATACCCCATTGAGACAATGGATTCTACACTTAGCCTACAGTATTCTTGGGCACGTCGGCTCGCCAACTTCGTGCCCGAGATGCCTCGGTCCAGAGGTGGGAGCCCGTAAAAGAACCCGGCGATGTGGTGTCCGTTCCGACGAGGAGATGAAGACCGGAGATTCCGCGGGGAGATCGGGATGGAGGCCGAAAACCGAAGGACACGGATCGCTCGGTATAGCTTTCCCCCCATTTCCTAGTTTGCTAGCATTAGGTTAATGGCCCGATCCAGGTTTTATAGTGCGCGGTAGTGCCGGTTTACAAGTTTTGTAAAAGTTTCGTTTCCGCAATCCGGCGTCGGATTGACGGCCGAGGCGCTGCCGTGCACTTACAATGGTATCAGAGCTACGCCATTAACCTAGTCTAGCTTGCTCTAACGTGTTTACAAGTTCGATCGAACGGATTTTCCAAAAACCGCGTTTCCATGTTGTACTTTCTGTCGAATTTTTATGTGCTCTAAAAATTATTTGGTACATTGGAAAATTACGTGCAGGGTTTTTTATGAATTCTGTGAAAATTTGGTAGGCTGATGTTACTGTAGCACGGCGGATCCGCGGCCAAAACCACGTTTTGTCCACGGATCCGCCGCCGTTCTGTGGCCAAACTGCACCAAATTTTCACAGTGGGCTTCTGAAATGGAAATAGGGTTTTTGGTATGTTCTGTTTGGGCCCAGATTTATTTTGAGTACTGGTTATTGTGCTTGGGGCCCACATCGGAAAATTTAGTCGATCGAAAATTTTAAACATGTTAGTTCACAGTATTTACATTATATCTGCGACCGTGAATGTCATTTGATCGGTAAATCCTGTCTAACTGCTATAGCCCTTTTAGACGGATTTGCGAACGTGACATTCATGTTGATATTCTGTGTTGTGCTGTGATGTTGCGGATTTGTCGTGGGGATAGCCTGGATGCAATGTTAGTACAGTTTGGTTGTTTATGTACATTTGATATTGCGGGGCGAGCGTCCGACATGTGGACTGCCGTCACTGCCTGTTTGTATATTATTCTTTTGGGGCATGACCGGGCTGAGGTCGATGTACCCGTTGTATATATATTTTACTTTCTGTACTAGGATTACCCCACGGAGGGGTGCATGGATAGCCGGGTTATAGAGGGCAACGGGCCCGCATCTCATGGCGTTGAGACGGAGGGGGCTTTACTCTAGAATTGGCGGGCTATTCGCCGCACTCGTAGGGGGTACAGGTTGACCCAAGGAGGGGTGCCCAAGTTACCGGATTCCGTGAAGTGTTGGGTGGTCCATTCACGTTGCTGAAGGGGGCTGCCTCGCTTCAGGTTTTGGCGAGTAACTTGCCGCGCCCGTAGGGGTCTAGGATTTCATTGCGCAGGCTATCCACACGACCAGGGGAATGTCGGGTTTCAGTAGTGGCTCTATGAAACCCGGGGATCCCAGATATCTGTATTGTTCTGTGATGCTTATTATATTTCTGTGATGTTGCATTTTTATCACGCCTTGAGCGAGTATTATATATTGATATATATACTAGTAGATGTTGTATATGTTTTGCATCCGCGCTAGTCCAGTCCCCGCTCTGTCATTAGTTAAGTAACCTAACTGGTGATGACGGGACCCAGTGGCGAATGCGGATGGCATATACGTACATCATTATTTTCGTTCTTTATTGGTATGATCAATTGATGGGACTGCGTTGATTCGGATCAATGCAAGCTAAACAAACATATTCTGATGTTGTTGGAACTTTTTTTCAAAAAGCTGTTATTGCAAGGACGTTCTCTTTTGTTTTGCACAGTGGTATTCGGTTATGAATATCCAACACCTCAGTCGACGAGGCAAGGGCCAAGATCCCTTCACCGGGAGTGACCCCTTGGACAGAAATTTGCATCAGGGCAATAACTTCACTATAGTCGATTACTTTTTCTTTGCATCGTGGTATTCAGTTGGAATATCCTGCACCTCATTCTATGGGGAAAGAGCCGAGATCCCTTCATCGGGAGTGACCTCTTTAGCAAAGGTTTTCGTCACTATATTTTTAAAAAAAGCTATCCAGTTCCTTCAACGATATCAAGTTCATTACGTTAAAGGTTTTTTGCCAGAAACCATTCGTAGCCCTCCATCATTTCAGAAGGGTAGCACGTAGTATTCATGCTATGTTTGTTGGTCTTAGTCAAGGCATAGTGTATGGTAGCTGCTTGTTACCTTTCTGCTACATAGATAGATGCGTTGGTTTGGGACAGTCGTATAGCCTTGTTGGCCCTAGTCAAGGGCTTGTACGGGTGGGTTCAAATTAACCTGGACAATGACGGGTAGAACTTGACATGTGACTTATGATTTGTTGGCCTTAGTCAAGGTCATAAGAGCATGGGGCAAAAATCACATCGGAAGTTTCTAAAGAAACTGAAACTTGTCAGATATGCGTATACCTTCTGGAGTGTGATAACGTGAGCGGATTCCATCACGTTATCATGCGATGATAGTTGGATCCCGATTCCCACTGATGAGTTGGTTTACTCCTCGGGTGATCCCGACTAATTCTTCTTTCAGGTTTGGAGGAGAATTTGACGTTACAGTGGGAGGTTTCCTGATTAGATAAATTGATAACCATTCTGATCTAGGTTAGAGTGCACGCTGAGTGTTTCTTTTCTCTCTCTTTGGCAGCGACCATGGCCCGACCCTTGACTATGACTCAGTGACCAAAATTAACCGAACCTTCTTAAAACACTGGCTTTTGGATTGTCAGAGTCGCATACCTCATTGCCACTCCTACTTTTACCCTTTTCTCTAGAACACCCCGTATTACTACGAACGTCCACTTCCATTGGATAAAACCATCGTATGGTTATATACGAACTCGAAGGGATTTATTCGAGGATGGTTTCCGGTTCTGGAGAAAACGAATAGGACTATTCAGTTGTCTTTTCCTTTTACCTTCTCTCAGGTTGCGAGTACTCCTTGGTTTAGGAGATAGTACGCCTATTACGCAAATTGGATAGTCTTCTTCCAAACCATAGGCAGGTGCCGACCGGTAGGGAATGAAGAAAACCAATTAGCGTAACGATGGTGTACAGAAGGTATTAATAAGTTAAGACAAATAAAGGGATTAGTAAGAGGGCAAAGTAAACTGCGACTGCTGTTCACGACCAAACCAAGTATTTCATTACCACTCCCACTTCACCTTTGTATTTCTCCAGGACACTCTGTATCACTACGAAGATCCACAGTTTATTGGATACTCCATCGTATGGTTATATACGAACTCGAAAGGAACTTGTTCCAGTTCGAGGATGGATTTTGGTTCAGGAGAAATAGGAATAAGGTTTTATTCAGTTGTCTTTTATCTTCACCTTCTCTCGCATTGCGAGTGCTCCTAGGATTAGGACAGTACACCCATTATGCTTATTGGATAGTCTTCTTCCAAACCATAGGCTGATGCCGAACGGTAGGGAAGGAAGAAAACCATTTGGCCTAAAGGGGTGTACAGAAGGTAATGACTAAAGACATATAAAGGGATTTGGAGAGATGGCAAAGAAATATACGGTTACAGTTGTGAATCTGGATAATGGAAGAGGCGTTACTAGGAATACCCGGATACCCCTACGAAACATTTCAATGTTTCAGTTTTACTGTGCACTGTTAAAAGAAAACTGATTTCCCAATTAGTCCTTACTCCAGGGTATGTATTTACCAGGTTTGATTCTCACATCTGTATGGTTTTATAGATGATGAGTGGGAGTAAGTTATTGGGAATTAGGTGATTATCCTCATTATATCGGAATTCGTTGTAATTGGTGATATTTGAGGAAATCACCTGGGAAGTTTGCCGGACGGCAAATGTTTGGTTTTGAATATCCGTCGTTGTGCAGCAATTTCAAATTGATGTATCTGTACGTCTATTTTTTTAGAGTGAGATATACCTTTTTGAAATTATGTCCATGACATTTACCTATATCAGTGGATGGTTAGGTAAGGAGCATTAAACAGCGGTGTAATTCTTCTTAACCATAAGTACAGTTTTCAACCTACGACACATAGGGAATGAGTTATTAGACTCAAGGGACTTATACAGAGTATTGTATGTCGTCCAGTGTCCATTAGGATAGAGGGGTTGGTACTCGTACTATATTCTGTTTACTTGTGACTTCTCTAGTTCTTAGACATGTGTTTCGTACAAATGCAGGTTCTGAGTTTTGAGAAGTTATAGGTATAAGAGTAAAGTAGAGAACCAGGTGTTGTAAGTATCGGGATTCTTCAAGGTGATCGAAGATGTAGATACTTGTGAATGGTATTCAGTTGATAGTAATGATTAAGAGAACTTGCTTCTCTTTCAGGTTACTCATAATTGGAAGTACTCCTAAGTTGAGTAATGCTGATCGGCCTCTCTCCATTTAGTCGACATGCACTGGAGACAGCTGCATGATTTGAATCTGGTTCCAATTAAATCAGTGTCTCTGTTTCTGTATTGGATATAGAACAATTCATATCTTGATATTGTTAAGGTACGGGGAGTTGTCCAACTTATGCTTAAAACCAGACACTGGACAACTCAAGGCACGTTTCTGTAATGGCCGTTTGTGGGTTGACCCGGGCTATGACGAGGGTTGATTTTCTACCATCTGGAAGATCAATAGTGATATTGTTCTTGACTCGCCACAGTTTTAATAAAAATGGATTTTTTTCAGAAAACAGTAGTGGGAGTATGGTAGAACTGGAAGTGATTCCAGAACCGCAAACGATTACTGAAAATTTGATAAGAACCTAAAGATTCAATCTGATTTGACATTCCATTGGCCACTCCGCAGATATGGTGGGTAACCTCAGGCACCCGAGAGGTACTCCGGTAGCCTCAAAGACGGTGACAGGGAGGTTCTTGTTTACCCAGACTTTCCATTGCTGTTGTTCCAGACTGTGAGACCCGGCAAGAGGATGAGTATAGCATCGTTCTGAACTAGCTTTAGAAGTGTACGTCTATATGACTCTTCCAGAGGGTTGTCGTAGTCAGTGGAAGCAGCGGAAGCATAGTGGACAAGTGGCTTATGTCTATTTATAGACTAAAGCAGACATAGCGAAGATAGATCATCTATTTCTGATGTGACAGTCATAGGTTTGACTTCATCAGAATAGGGGATGGATCTATTAAGAAGGTAGTAGGGTGTGATGTCCTGGTATTTGGATGACATACACAAAGTAGGAAGTGAAATTCCTATACTACGGTTGGTTATACTTTAGTTGTCACACAGTAGTTTCTCCACATAGGACTTGGATATTATTTCAGACTTTCTGGTTACTAGATCTATGGTTTTAGATCTAGATTTGGGTAGTTTCCCAATCAGGGTACTTAGACATCATTCTAAGAGTATTTAGAATGGACGACTCCTGGCACGGTAGTGTACCTGCAGGTGATGGAGTCACCCTCTCTAAAGGTGTCTTACAGACTAAAGGGGAGAGGGATATGCATGATTGGTAGATCACTTGCTTAGGCAATTGAGTCAATCATGAAATGTCAAGTACCACACCAGATGTTGTTTTTGCACGAGATACAATAAGTTGATATTAATCCAATCTTGGAGAAACGATCGGAAGCAGTTTTCGAACATGAGTGGATGTTCTAGGGATATAATAACGACAGCCTCATTCAGGAGACAGTTATCATTCCAGGCTTCCAAGGTGACCTGGATGACAGAGTGACTGTCAGAGTTATAGTTTTCCCTCTGACGAGGGGCAGTATTTTGGACAGGTGGTCCAGGTAGATACTGAGGGAGGCATGGCGCAGGATAATGATTAAGTTCAGTTGACGATACGGTCTAAGAAGTTTGGATTTGGAGTTCATTTCTGAACTAGGTCCCATCAGACATCCAAACATATTTTAAGACAAGTATTGCTCATTTCGGGAGATGGCTTTCTCCGCGAACTTGAGATAAAGAGAGACATAGAAAGAAACATCAGGGCGGATCCACTCACTGAGGCTATTCCTCGAACGCAATAGTTTCGCAAACGAGCTTTATGAGACTGACTAGTAGAGGAGTTGGGTGTTCGGTATCACACGGGCTGTGAGTATGCGACATCGCAATAATTAGCCTTGAGTGCAAATGGAAGATTGTTGGAGATAGTGCCCTCAGAGTCAATTATTGGATCACAGGCGCGTGATTGCAATGATTGAAGGAGGACCTATACCGGTAGGACAGTCTTACTTAAGATGATAGTATGCTATCTGGTTTATCTTATCATCGTGTACTGCTTTAGGTGATATTAATGATCACTATTGCACGTTGATTGAGCCCCTAGGATTCTTGCTTGACTGCCAGCAGTATGAGAGCGATCATATACGTGGGAGCTGGGGTCTATAAGCACATCCTTAAAAGGTCCCTAGTCGTGGGAGTTTCGAGACAGGGCATCGATACTCCAGAGTAGACTAGTGTATACAGTCGAGACCCCGATGAGGGGCGGTGGCCGGTCTCACAAGCCACTGGTGTCAGTTGGTTCACCTAAGATGTATACAGGTGCTCATTGGGTTATGAGTACACCGGACAGGACTCGCCGGGAACATGCTAGTTGGTATTATACCTAGTGTCAGATAGCAGTTCCCTAGTGACATGTGTACAGGTTAGTTCATCGACCTGAGATCGTCATTTATCTCGTGTGAGTTCCCACTGTGCTTTGATTACTACCCTACCACGGCTCAAAGGAGTCGTGCAAACAGGTTTTAGTTGGGTACAGTCCCGAGCCACATGGAGGCAGTGAGCGGATCGACAGGGGTTCGTCTCTCCCGGTATTGGGGGTGAGGTCGCGCTGTGTCTAGGAGAACCATTACACGAAGTCCTTGGACAAGGCAGGAGATTTACTGGTAGGTATTCCAGTAGTATCTCAGGGTGTTCTGGGCTACACTCCGACACGACTTGTACCGCTTTTAGGGGTCTGACTTTTACCAACCCCCTAGGCCCGCCATGCGATGCTCATAGACGAACGGACCGGACTGTACGGATATTGTCACTGACAGGCTCAGTAGGGTGTCAGGATGAGTTCGCTCATCGACATCCCTTTTGGTCAATACCTGGTAGCCCGTTACCTATGGCTAATACCTCTGACGTGCTAGTGGTTAAATCCACAACCAAGGTGTTGAGGAGTCTTTAGAGTCCCCAACAGACAGTTTCTCAAGTTTCGGGCGAAACGCTGTAGAGGTCGTATGGAGATATGGCAGGGTTCGATCTTATACGTGCGGTATTGCACGGATCATGATCGGATGGATAATACTAGCGGGCTTTGGTTTAAGCCGGATCCTAGTATTGTACAGTGTAGATTTTGTCTCTTTGCATTTGTATTCAATTGGAATACAAATGCGGGTATGTATATACAGTCGCGGGGTTTTCCTGTAATTTATTACGGGATCAGTTTTCTGAAGTTGCCAGTTTGCATTCCGTTTCGGCCAGTTTTCCTTTGTTCCTTCACGGCCGGATTTTTCTGATGGAGGGGCTAATTTGCAAATATGCAAATTAGCAATTGTGGAGGGTTTATTTGTAAATGAGTGATTATGATAGATATAGCATCTTTGCTTTTTCTTTCATCATGGTTTGCATTTTTTGTGATGGGCTTTATGAAAGGATGGGATTTGAAATTGATGTGATATTTTTCTTTGATATCACTCTCATTTCTCTCTTGGATTATCATTCTTTTTTTTCCCTTCCACCATGAGAGAGGCCGGCCACATTTTTTGGAGGGAGAGGGAGAGGGTTCATTTTGGTGGAGGGAAATTATACATCATTCATCTCATTTTCTTGCCACCAAAATTCCATAGCACATTTCCTTAGTTGATTTCTCCACCTCCACATCAATGGCAACTTCATACCCCATTGAGATAATGGATTCTACACTTAGCCTACAGTATTCTTGGGCACGTCGGCTCGCCAACTTCGTGCCCGAGATGCCTCGGTCCAGAGGTGGGAGCCCGTAAAAGAACCCGGCGATGTGGTGCCCGTTCCGACGAGGAGATGAAGACTGGAGATTCCGCGGGGAGATCGGGATGGAGGCCGAAGACCGAAGGACACGGATCGCTCGGTATAGCTTTCTCCCCATTTCCTAGTTTGCTAGCATTAGGTTAATGGCCCGATCCGGGTTTTATAGTGCGCGGTAGTGCCGGTTTACAAGTTTTGTAAAAGTTTCGTTTCCGCATTCCAGCGTCGGATTGACGGCCGGGACGCTGCCATGCACTTACATAAACCTCACTAAAACCCTTCATAAAGTCAGGTTAAGCCACTAAGATGACTTGGAGCATGGAAAGCTAGGGTTTTTGAGCAAGTGTGGAAAGGTAGTGGTCTCTAACTGTTAATTAGGTGTTTATAGTGTTGTGTTGCTGACTAGCTATTGTTTAGAACACTAAAGATATAGTTTTGTGCATATATCGAATTTTTAGTGTTATTTTAGAGTCATTATAACCTGCTATCACCACGAATTTTTACTGTAAAATCTAGCAATGTTGTAGTGTTGTACTAGAGGCCCTGAGTGTTCACCTGAAGCCCAAACCCTACCTGACCTAGTTGGACCGGCAAGATTGGGGAGAATTCCGGCATCGCCGGATTTCCTGGGGACTGGGAGGTTGTGGTTTTCAGGGTAGCTGTCTATAGGTATTTTGGGGTGTTTGGTACTGCTTGATTTTTCTATATTGACAGTATGCAAAATCTCTGACCACTTGGCTAATTTTAGGTGTTTCGACAAAGTGCGATACGATTGATCCGACATAGTTTAAGTGTTTCTGGTAGCTTGCAGTCGTGGATTTGTTTTGATGATGTCGCTATACACGTTAGCCGCTAAGTGAACCCTTTTGTAGCTTAAGGGAACCGATTCGTTAATTGGCGTTGTGTTCGTTTATTATTGGGTGGTTTGCTAAATCCATGCGTTATTGTGTTGTGTGTTAATAGGATCGCAGGTGGGGACTTCGGACACTGCGAAGAAAGGAAAGCAGGTGGTTGGATTTACTTAGCTCGAGATCATCGGTAAGTAGATTTAACATCTACGGGAAAATTGCCCGTATGGCGTTAAGCTTCAGGGCTAGATATGATATTATAGTCACATGTTATATGCATATGAGTTGATTGTGCATGAGCATCATTGCATACCATTACTCGTTGTGCCTTGACTTAGTACCTAGTAGACACTGCACCATTACTGACGGTTCATATTGCACGAGCACTAAATTGTATGCTACACACACCGTTGGTAATTACCATGACACGCATAACATATACACATATGTGGTATTGTATTCGTTATTGATATTGAGACGTTGATTCTTATTCTATTACGCATATGAAATGTATCATGCATACATACCTACATGTATACACACATACCTCACTATAGCTACATATACACCTTTATATCATGTTGTATTTGATTTTGGAGAATGTGGGAACCACATGATATATTTAAAAACTTGATTCATTTAAAAGAGCGGTCTTCCTTTGATATGCTCATATTACTGTTCTATGTTGCATACATCATATTTCATGGATTTACGCATTGAGATACGGATTTCATATGATTTATGGATTTGAGAACCGTGGTGATATTTCAAGAAAGTATACATTGTTTTGAAAACCCGGTTTCTCTTGATATTATAATTCGATGCGTCCACCATGAGTTTTTCTCGGTTCTGAGCATGAGTATACCCGATTCAAGGAGTGGTAGGCACCGTCTGCGGGTACATGGTGGACCCGGTGAGGTACCCCAGGGCAAGAAGGCTCGTATAAAAAGGCGGTGAGCCCGATGGAGGGAATACTACCTATCGGTGATTGGTTGGACCCGGCGGTTATCCGGAGGATACCGACCGGAGTCGTGAAATGAATATGGGCCGATCCAGACTGACGGAGCCCGAGTTATGTAGATTTACATGTCAATGTTAGACATGGGTTTTCATGATGTTTCGAGTGTCGATGTTAGGCACTCATGTTCCATGAGATTTACAGATATGAGGGCCGATCAGAGTGACGGCGTCTGAGGTATTGGGATTTGGGGTGTCGTTGATGGACACCGGGTTTTTCCACGTTGATGATTCATTGATGATGATATGTTTTATCCCACACTCAGTAGTTATTTGATATGCATTGTAGTTGTAGTACCCTGATGGTGTACCTTGATCATGATTGTTACATATCCATATTGCCATACTTATGCTATTAAATTGCATGTTTTAGATTATCGTTGTACGTGCATACATGCGATTATCTGTATGATGTTACTTACTATTCACGAGTTGGAAACTCACCCCCGTTGTGCCACAGTGTTTTGCAGGATTGACCCTCAGAGTAGTCGCGATAGAGGTTCTTATTGTATCTTTTTCAGTGGATACCGCTACGGTTGGCTGTGAGCTTTTTGCTGTATGTGGGTTTGCGGTTATCCGATTGTATCCCTTATATATCTCATTATATCTAGTACTCTCCATCTACCACATTCATGTATTGACTTAGAGACGAGTTTGTGAGGACCGATATTGTATATTTTGTGACTCTGGGTGTCGTGCTCGTGTGAGCCGTCCTTTATTATGTAGTTTTACCTCTTTATGCTGTTTTTCATTTATATTGTCTATTTCTTCGCTACGGCGTCGTATATATGCTTGTGGTGGTTGTTTCCGCCTTTGGGCGTGATTTGCTTCCATTTGGAGATGCTTTATTTATATCCTATATTTGTACCCGTTTCGGGGCTAGTTTTTAAAAAGGAGGTGCTGCCGAAATTTTTAATAAAATAAACTTAAGCTTTAAGATTTTTACTTGAGATTTCCAAATGTTTTTAACAATGTTATCACTTACTTCTTATGATGGTTTAGATTTCTGGGTTTTCGGCTTACTTAAATTGTGTTACGCCTGTTGACGTCACGTAGTTTAAGTGCCGGTCACATGCCTAAATTTGGGTCGTGACACGCCTTTGACTCGAGGAGGCCGTCGAGGTTGCCCGATCCGTTTTTGATCCTTGGAGCTAACGATGAGTAGAGGACAACGATGAAGACCCGAAGGACTTGGTATCGTGAGGTATAACTTTCATCCGAATAGTTAAACCTCATTTCATGTTAGCTAGTTAGGGTTTAGTATCGATCCTGGAGTTCAAGTCGGTGTTGCGAGCTTTGAAAAATCGTTTTTTGAATATTCCGCCTCCTCGCGAACCCGCGGGGTGCGCGACATCGACTTACAATAAGTACCCACTATCTGCACTAGATCCAGTTGCTGGCATACCGCATGCCTAACATCTCAAACAGTCTCTCGAATTGGACTTGAGGGATGGACTTGGTGAATGGATCTGCCGTGTTTTCTTTTGTATCCACTCTCCGCACCTCGATCTCCTGGCGATGCACGATCTCCCAGATCAGATGATACCGCCTCAAGATATGTCTGGATTTTTTATGGGACCTTGGTTCCTTCGCTAATGCTACAGCCCCATTGTTATCGCAATACAAGGGTATTAGATTGGAAATGGATGGAACCACCTGAAGTTCAGAGATGAACTTTCTTATCGTTAGCAGCTATATACTCAGCTTCCATCGTTGAATCTGCGACGGTGTCCTGTTTGGAACTCTTCCAACATACCGCCCCTCCATTAAGGGTAAACAAAAAACCAGAGATGGATTTAGAGTCATCCTTATCACTTTGGAAGCTGGAATCGGTAAAAGCCTTAATCTGGAGGTCCCCATTACCGTAAACCAAGAACATCTCCTTAGTCCTTCTCAGGTACTTGAGAATATTCTTTACCGCTATCCAATGCTTCTCACCCAGGTTAAACTGATATCTGCTTACCAAATTAAGTTCGTAATCTACATCTGATCCGGTACATAACATCGCATACATTATAGATCCTACCGCCGACGTATAAGGTATAATGCCCATGCGGGCCCTGTCTTCATCAGTCTTTGGAGACATCTCTTTGGAGAGGGTGAACCCATGACAAGCGGGTAAATTACTACGCTTGGAATCTTCCATACTAAACCTCTTTAGTATGGTGTCAATGTACCTGGACTGTGAAAGTCCCAACATTCTTTTAGACCTATCACGATAAATCTTAATCCCCAGAATGTAGGAGGTATCACCCAAGTCTTTCATGGAGAACTTCTGTGACATGAAGAGCTTGACTGACTGTAGCATAAGGAAGTCATTCCCTCTCAGGAGTATGTCGTCAACGTACAGTATGAGGAAGACCACTGCTCCTCCTACAATCTTCCTATAAATACATGGCTCATCTACATTTTTGATAAAATCAAATTCTTTGACCGTCTCATCAAAGCAGATGTTCCAACTCCGCGATGCTTGCTTTAATCCATAAATGGATTTAAGCAACTTGCACACATTTTCACTGCTCCCACTGTCTAAGAAACCCTCTGGCTTATCCATGTAAACATTTTCTTCTAAATATCCATTTAGAAAAACTGTTTTTACGTCCATCTGCCAGATTTCATAGTCATGGAAGGCAGCAATGGCAAGAAGGATCCGAATGGATTTAAACATAGCCACTGGAGAAAAGGTTTCATATCCTGGTCTTTGACGAAAAACTTTTGCAACAAGTCTAACTTTGTAGGTTTCCACTTGTCCATCTACACCAATCTTCTTTTTGAAGATACATTTGCATCCAACTGGTTTTACCCCAGGAGGAGCAACATCCAAAGTCCATACTTTGTTGGTGTACATAGATTCCATTTCGGATCTCATAGCATCCAGCCACTTCACCGAGTCTTTACTCATGAGAGCCTGCTGAAAATTAGTAGGCTCATCATCATCGATAATGCAATCCTCTCGATCCCCATCTACGAGAAACCCATAGTATCTCTTAGGCGGACGAGAAAGCCTACTAGATTTGCGGAGCGATGTTGGTTCATCGGGCTCTATTGAAACCTGAGGTTCTACTAAGTTCTCGGCAGTAGTTTGGGGTTCTGGAATTTCTTCCAGTTCTACAGCGCACCCACTAATTTCTTTTGCAAGAAATTTGCTCTCTAAAAAGACAATGTGGCAAGCGACAAACACCTTTTGTTCTTCAGTGTGGTAGACAAGATACCCCCTTGAATTCTTAGGGTATCCCACAAACTTGCACAAAACCGATCGTGCCTCGTGCTTGTCCGGATTCTACTTTTTGACAAAAGATGGACACCCCCCTATCTTGAGATACTTGAGATACGGTTTCTTCCCATTCCACATTTCATATGGAGTGGTTGGCACAGACTTAGTTGGAACCCTATTCAATAGATATGCTGCTGATTCCATCGCAAACCCCTAGAAGGAAAGTGGCAACTCAGCACTACTCATCATTGAACGCACCATATCGAGTAGCTTGCGATTCGTCCTCTCCGATACACCGTTATACTGAGGTATATATGGAGGAGTAAGCTGAGAGATAATTCCATTCTCTTTTAAGCATTCAAGGAAACTGGTACTTAAGTATTCTCCACCTCGATCAGATCGACATGTCTTGATACTTTTACCAGTTTGTTTCTCTACTTCATTTTTATACTCCTTGAATTTCTCAAAGGCCTCGGATTTATGCTTCATTAAGAACGCATGTCCATACCTTGAAAAATCATCAGTAAAAGTGATGAAGTAGGAGTGACCGCTTCGTGCATGTGTAGACATCGGACGACATGCATCGCTGTGTATAAGTCCCAAGAGCTCAGTGGCTCTTTCTCCGTGTCTTATGAACGGAGATTTAGTCATCTTTCCTTTGATACATGATTGACAAGTTGCATATGATGTATATTCAAACGGATCTAAATATCCATCTTTATACAACTTAGTTAACCTTGTTTCATTTATATTACCAAGTCTACAATGCCATAGAAGGCTTGGTTTGAATCTGGAGCCTTTCTTTTGAATGTGTTTTGGATATTGAAAACTTGATGTTGATTGAGTATGTATATACCATTTTCCAGTGATCCAGAACCAATCAATTCTTGATTTAGATGAATGTTTATGACATTTCTTTGAAAATTACATCGTTTATTAGATAATAAAGACACTGATATAATATTACATAGCATACTGGGAATACAAAAACAGCTATACAACATCAAAATGTGCAGGGTTACTAGGCACTCTCACAATGGTCTATAAGGCATCAACCATGCCCGATTTAAAATTTAGACGTGCCGAACTGTAACCCTTCGAAAATCGTTTAGGCAGTTTTTCGGTAATCGGCTAAAATGTCAGCTTTTTCCGTAAAAAAGTCAAAATAGGTATTTTTCATTGTAGACCTAATTATACAAAATTTAGATAAGATATTACTATAATTTGGTCACTAAAATTCCACTTATAATTTTCTAGTTAAATAAAAAAAAATTCGTAATTAATTATTTTTAATATTATTTTAAGCTTTTAAAAATACATTAAATTAGTGATAAATACAAATTTAATTAGGTAAATTTCTTAATTAGGAATCTTTATAAACTAAAATTTAGTGTTAATAAAATTGCATCATGACTTTTCAAGAGTTTTTTCAAGGGTGTAAGAAACATATGAAAAATGATAAGAAAAGGGTTGTTTTTGAAAAATCTTGATGTGAAAGCTTCATTTGACCTTAGATGATATTTTTCTTCATGGAATTTTCTACACATCCTCTCATTCTCCCTCTCCTCTTGCTCAGGCCGAGCCCCCCCCCCCTCCTACAGCCCAATTCTTTTCACCATTTTCCTTCTTCAAATTCTTGCAAAAAAATCTACAAAATCTACAAAAATTTCACACTTTTCTTCATAAATTCAAACCACAATCCTTGTCCACCCCTTTCCAACACAAATTAGTTTAAAAACTTGAAGAAAGGAGGCATCTTTGGTGGCTTGTGCAAGCTAGGGTTCAACTTGTGAGGTGAAAATTCTAAACTAGTTGTTAAATTGTAGTTTAAATGTGCAAAAATTGAACTTTGATGTAAAAATTTATTAGTAATTGCTTGTTTATGAAATTCAAGAAAGGGATTTGATTGTGAATTAGGGTTTGTAGCATGGTTGATGGATTAAAGTTAGGGTTTTGGTTATCTAATTGGTTAGAATGGTAAATTATGCGATGTTGCGCTCGCTAAATCGATAATTTGCGATTTTTGCATCGAAATCGGTATGCAAATGCTTTCTAGGTTTTTATGTAAATTAGGAGGCGATCTAATTGCGATATTTGGACGATGTAATTAGCATCATATACGACTTTTAGTGTGCGCGAATGCGTGGTTTTGTCTAGTCGGGTTCTAGTTTTGTCGATTGCCCCGAAATGACGATTCTAGTTAAGATTTAACGATTTGCGTGTGTTTTTCTGCGCACCGAGTGCACGTTATGTTTAATTCGAGAGTGTCGATATTTGTATATTGTTACTTGCATCGTTTTAGGGGTATGTAATCTTATATTGTGTGTTATGCAATTCTAGGATCGGTCGCGGAAACATCGGACACGGCACGTAAAGGCAAGGCGGTGGTCGGATCGGATTAGCGAGGCATTCAGGTGAGTAGATGTATTCATCTATGGGGGAATCGTCTGGATGGCGCGAGACGCCCTCTAGTTAGGATTACCCTATTTCTTGCAAGACTTGTATTGTTAGTTAGCTTACCCCTTTATTTACATTGCATACCCTTATAGCTAACAGTATGCTAGATTGCATGGATATTCATATACACATATGCGATATCACTTCGTAGGAGACGAACACCATTACCATTGGCATCTGTTGCACGCGCACTATTCATGTGACACACACGCCTTTGGTAATTGCCATGCCACATGCACTATAGAACCTGTTTAGCTTAGTATCGCCACTTGCATCATACATGATATATGAAATTGCATAGCTTGTATATACCTCGCATCATCATCGTACTTACATAGATTTCTAGCCAAAATTCACATCGCATACATTGATATCATAGACATTTATCATATACAACATGTTGGATATTATGATTTTCTTGAGAATTTCAGTATTGCTGCGATTTCTGGATTTTTGGGGAAAACCGCAAGAATTTAACAAAAGCTTATATTTATCATTTTTAAAACAAAGTTGCGGTTTTCTCGTGATGTATGTGTCGTCCACCATGAGTTTTCATGTTTTCTGTTGGATTTCGAGACCCGATTCGAGGAGTGGATGAACCGTCTCGGGTACATGGTGGGCCCGGTATGGTACCTCGGGGCAAGAAGATCGAGTTGTAGACGATGAGCCTGGCAGGGGAAGACTACCTACCGGTGATGTCTGGCGGGGCGGATATCCGGAGGATACCGACCGTTGTCGTGAGATTTGATGACATGGGTCGATCCGGACTGACGGAGCCCGATATTTTGAGACATTGATACAGTGAGACATTGAGACAGAGGTGATTTCATATTTGGTGTCGATGCTTGACACGGTTTTCAGATGATTTCTTGATGGTATTTAGCTATTATACAGATATTCTTTTTCTAAAGTTAAGAATGCAGAACTCTTAGCATTTAAAACCCTTAAATATTTAGTAATGACATTGCATACATGTGCATGCATACTAGAGGTATTACATCACATCTGGACATACATGCTGTGACGCATTTGCGTGCATTCTTACGATTGCCTTACTAGATGTTATATTCTACTCACGAGCTGGCAACTCACCCCCGTTGTGCCATAGTGTCGTGCAAGTCGGACCCGTCATCCTTGTAGCGGCGGTTATCTTATCATCAGCTCCTTTTGCTCAGACTCGCGACATTGCTCGTAGGTGGGTTGCGAGCGTACTTTATTTCTTTTTGCTCTATCATTGTATCTAGTATCCTCCATCTATCACTTTCTATTTGTATATGCGACCTAGTGATGAGACTGAGAGATTTGTATATATGTGGTTTCTTTTGGGTCGAGCTCACTTGAGCCGACGTTGTGTTTTCTGATATTTTGCATTTCCTTTATGCTCTTTTCTTGATATTACTTATATATTGCGTGTGGTTGTGATCCGCCTTGGGCGAAGAGCTAGCTCCCGCTTGGGGATGCCATTTTATGATTTCAGGTTATATATATCTTGTTGTACCCATTTTGGGGGATAGAATTTACAGAGGAGACTCTGCCGAAATTTTCGGAAATTTTTGATGTTTTAAAAAGGGGATTCTATGCAACTTAATTGATTTAAAAATCGTTTTCATGTAAGGTTTTCCTTCACTCTCTTTTGATTTTGGTTTAGATTTTTCTGGGCTTTGGCTGACTTAGGTTACGGTACGCCTTTAGACGTCTCGTAATCTAAGTGCCAGACACGTTCCGTACTTTCGGGTCGTGACACGAACAACCCTAACCAAGATCTTTAAACTAGAGATTAGGCGAAACAAAACATGTTAAACACTTTAACATCTAAGAGTTTGGGATTACAACCTTTGTAATCCGGTCCTTCACTTCTAAAGCTCTGTGTTGAGGTCCCTTCGCTGCGATCATCGAGTTTCCAGACTCTAGAGTGGCTCCACGAAGAGAATGATGCAAACTTACTTCCGATCTTCGATAACAAAGATGATCTACCATGAACTTTCTTTAACACAAGCTCTCACTTACAAATGAAGTGAACATCCTAATCTAAATGGCTAGAATAGATTAGGATGATGAAGTAGGAATTTAGCTCTATTTTATTTTCATAATCTCACCCATTTTCATCACAAGAATCAAAGCTAGAAAGCTTTGCAAGAAGAAGAAGAAGAAGAACAATGAATAATCCATTTGTGATGAATAATGAAATGTTATCATAATCATTAATAATGCAACCATGGTAGACTATGAAGAGGCTAACCCATGTAGAGACTTAACCAAGAGTGAAGGGTTTGGATTGGGTTAACAATGAGTCACTAAAATATCAACCATAATATCTTAGCACAAAACTGTTAGTTATGTATATGCCCTAGAGGCCATTGTTGTACATATGATGTATATTATGATGGATGCTTGGATATATATAGAGAGGACTTTCTAGCTCGTCATGATAGTATGCTATTTTGTTTCACTTTATCTTAACATGTTGACTTATACTGGTTTACTGTCTTTCTCTCACATGTTGATACAGCCCTTAGGATCTGTACTCGACTACTGGGACTATGATGAGATCATACTAGTGGGGCCACGGTAGTCGATGAGTACATCCTATAACTGTTCCTAGTCGAGGGTATATCGAGACAGGGCATCGATACACCAGAGTAGACTAGCTTATACGCATCTTGACCCATATGATGGGCGATGGATGATCCCATATCCATCGGTGTTGGACATCAAGGGTGGTGTACAGGTGCTCAGTGAAGACTGGGTACACTGGACGGACTCGCCGAGAACTCCCAGATGGTGATATACCACACGTCAGATGGCAGTTCTCCGGTGACACTGGTACAGGGTAGTCTGTAGACCCGAGATCGTCATAGAGTCTTATGTGATTCCCACTGTGCTTTGATTTCCACCTTACCACGTCCAAGAGGGCATGCAAAACGGTGGCTTTTGGGTGCAGTCCCAAATCACATGGAGGCAATGAGCGATAGGAGGGGATTCGTCTCTCCCGGTATAGGGAGTTGATGTTGTGCTGTGTTCGACTGGCTATAACTGGAAGTCCCTGGCCAGGGCTGATATAGAGATTTACTGGTAAGTGTTACCAGTAGTTTCTCGACCCGTTATGAGCCACACATCGACACGACTTATCGGTTACTGGGGTCTGACGTATACCACCCCTAGACTTGATATGCGATATATTAGACGAAGAGACCGGACTGTACGGGAGTGTTACTGATTGGATTCACAGGAGAACGTACAGGCTAGCTTGTTGATCTTCTGATCGCTCAATACCTGGGTGGCTGTTACGTTTAGCTGACCACTTGCAGCTTGTGGGTGTTTGATATGATCATCACCTGCTACCGGCGTATTGACGATTCTTTAGAGTCCTACACAGAGGTTTCTTGGCTCAGGCAAAACGGAGTAGCGGCACATATGTGATATGTGCAGGACCGAGGATAATGCGATATGAGATACCGTATTATATTCTCGCAATATTTAGATATGAACCGGGTCATCGGATCAAGTGTTGATCCGATGAATCGGTACTTGATATATTAGTCGGTTATATTCGATATAGCCGGATTGTCGGATCAAGTGTTGATTCGATGATTTAATGTATAATAATATATATGATATATTGTATTACATTATCTAATATTGGCTCACTTTATTATTTCATTTTCTCACCGGATAATACATTGATATATATGCGATATATGTTAATTGTATTATTTTATTTTGTTACAAATATATAATATATATGTGTGATATATATTATAGTAACATGATATGATTAATAATGGAACATGTTTAGTAGAGATAAAGCAAGGTTAGGGTTTGATTAGGGTTAGCTCTTTCTTGCACATTCTAGAAAGAATTTCTTTTGTCATGAGAAAGATATTATGTTGATATTTATCCATGACTCACTCTTTAACCTAACCAAACCCTAGCCCTAGTTTATTCTCTACAAAGGTTATCCTTGTCATCCTTGACCATGGTTCCATGATTAATCATATATTCATTTCTATTATTCATCACAAAAGGATTATCACATTATTCATCACAAAAGGATTAACTCTTTTTCCATCATCTTCTTCTCTCTTGAGCTTTGAGAAAGCTTGCTTGATTTTCCTTTTGTGATGATTTCTTATGAGAATATGATATAAAAAGAAAGCATAAATACTACTTCATCATCCTCATCTAATCTAGCCCATTAGATTAGGGTGTTCACCTCATTAGAGTGAGAGAGCTTGAGTTATTACAACTTCGACGTAGATCATCGGAGAAAAGGAATACTAGAAGCTAGAATGGATCGTTCGAGTCGTGGAGCCTCTCTTGAGTCCGAGAGATCGTGGATCGCGGTGAAGGGACTTCTACTCGGAGCTTATGAAGCGAGAGAGCGGACTACAAAGGTTCTAATCCCTCACACTTAGTGGTAAAGATGTTTACTTGCATGTTAAACCCTAATAATCGAGCAAAGATCCCGGCTTTGGGTTGTTCGGCACGTCTAAAATTTTATTCGGACATGTTTGATGCCTTATGAACCTTCACAAGAGTGCCTAAGAACCCTACAGTGGTATTAGAGCCTAGCTAGAGCATTAGGGGACGTGTATACGAAGTTAAAACTCTGATCGAACCACGAAACGACGAAACGACCCCTCTCTGGATATTTTTTAAAACTGTGATTTTTTCTGAATTAAAAATGCTTTAAAATACCAGCAGGAAATTATAAGAAATGCTGTGAAAAACGAAAGGCTAAATCGTACGGACCGCCGCGGTTCCGCGGCCAATACTTGCTTGGGCCACGGATCCGCGGCCGTACAGTGGAAATTGTCCTATCTTTTTCCACAGTAATCTATATTTCTGTAAGTTATATTTTCTGGGTATTTTTAATTTGACTCAAGTGTAGAGTGTTCTGGGGTTTACTTTGTAATCGTTGATTCGATCGGAATATTTAATTTTGTTATGTTTTCCGGATATTTAAAAACTGTTAAAATGTTCGAGCGGATATCATTAACTCACTTTTTTCCGGCACGAAAAACTTTCAAGTGTTGAATTTTTATCGGGTTTAAATCTTTCGGGAAAAATGTGCAAGTAACGCGGTAGACCCTCTAGAAGAACACAAACCTTAACTCAATTATGTGACCGTCTTGAACTGCCTCTAAACCTTAGGGTTTGGGGAAGTATGGCATGCCACATGTGAGGCGTTGGCTTGACCCTTCTACGGCTGGATCACCGGTACTGTGACATATTCTGGGATTATTTGAACTCCGCTCAAGTGTTGAGCTATTTAGGAAATCTTGGGTATTTGATTATCCGGTCGGAAAGTTTAATACTGTCTATTTATCTGGAATGTGATACAATATGTGGAATTCATATACTTAGGCATGAAATGCGAAGTATGTGATATTTCGGATTTACGATGTCTAAAGTGATTGTGGATTCCTAATATTGTGGTTTTACAATTTCTTTTCTGTGACCGTAAGTGTAGTATGTAGTTGTATTGCCGGTTTTCGTTGCTATACGTCAACGACGATCGGTGTATGCATACTTACTTACGTTGATGATATGTGATATTATGTGTTGCTGTGATATGTTATATTGGATCGTCGTGTTCTGAATAGCCGGGGGTTTTATGTGAGATGAGGGTTTTTATTTTCATTCATGTAAAATTCATTTGTATGTAATATTCTTTTATTGGGGCACTTCCGGGATGAGGTTGATGTCACCAGTGTATATTATTTACTTTTCCGCATTAGATAGACCCAAGGAGGGGAGCACAAGTAACCGGGTTCTAGGGTCCAGTGGGAGGCCATCTCGAGGAGTCGAGACCGGGTCTCCTAACCCTAGAATTGGCAGTGTTACTTTCCGCTCTCGTAGGGGTCTTGGGATGTGGGTTTGGCTATTCGTCGCGACCGTGGAATCCGTGTTTTATACAGGCTCGTATTGAAAGCACGGACGTCCTAGTATATCCAATATTTCATATATGTTCTTCAGCTGCAATGTTCTGTGATGAGATCATATTACTGTCTGAGACGAATGCTTATACTATATATATATGCTGATATATAAATATTACTGCTTTCGTTTCTTCTGTGATGCTTAGGAAGCATAAGCTGATGGGATTTTATTAATGAGATTAATAAAAAGAAAAGAAATCTAAAAGATGTTGTAGAATCAAAACTTTATAAAAAGGGTAGCTACATATTTGCTTTACATAGCGGTATATATGATATACCCTGCACCTTATTCGATAAGGAATGAGCTGAGATCCCTTCACCGGGAGTGACCTCTTTAGCAAAACTGGCAGATGCTACAAACTCACGATTTTGTTTTTGACAGCTTATATAGTTTTTGCTTTGCACAGCGGTATATATGATATATCCTGCACCTTATTCGATGGGGAAAGAGCCGAGATCCCTTCACCGGGAGTGACCTCTTTAGCGAAACTAGAAAAGCTTCAAAAACACTCCTTTTCAAAAACCACTCGATTCTACGAAGATATCAAGTTCATTACGCTCAAGGTTTTCTGAAAAACCTGCGTAGCCCTCCGTTATTTCAGATAGATATTATTTAGTATTCGTGCTGCATTTGTTGGCTTTCGTCAAGGCGTATTGTGCGGTAGCTAACTATTACTTATCTGCTACATATGATGAGATTGGGTTAGGGTTGTCATATGGCTTTGTTGGCTTTCGTCAAGGGACGTACGGCTAGGTTTAATTCAATCAAGAAATATTCGGGTTGAACTTGACTAGCGGACTATGGTTTGTTGGCATTCGTCAAGGTCATAGCACGTTAGGGGTAAAAGCATTATCGGGAATTTCAAGTGTTGAAATTTGCAATGAGATTGCATACCTCCTATGAGATAGTTGGATCCCGATACCCACTACGAGTAAGAGTTACTCTTGGGAGAATTTTACACAGGATAATTAGCCGATCAAGTAAGTGTCTAGAAAAGTGTTAACGGGGTTACGCCTCTGGAAAAACGAGGTTTACTTTAATTAGGTCCGTGCGAAAGCACGGGGAACTTCCCTCAAGTACTGACACTGATCTGGCTGAAAGATTGACGAAATTGTAGGGTGTAATTAATCCCGGCTAATCTTACCTTTTAGGGTTTGAAGGAAGATTTGATAAAAACAGTGGGAGACATCCTGATTAGATAAGATAATAACCAATCTAATCTTGCAAGAGCATACGCTAAAGTGTTTTCTTCTCTCTCTCAACAGGTAGCGACCATGTCAGGCCATAATCAAGATAATAATATGGATGTATTGACTGAACCCGCTTATTATACTGAGCAGTGGAACGTTGGACCCGTTCTTTCTTATAAGAGTTATAAGACTGAACAGGAAACATGAGAATATCTGGATTCTCACGCCGCCCAAATGAAGAACATGCATGTTGATGCACCTTCTTCGGGTGTTTTAGTTATTGAGAACTGTTTCTCGGTTCACCCTACGTCCTGGGTATTAGATACTGTTGGAGATAGTGCCCTCAGAGTCAATTATTAGGTCACAGGTACGTGATTGTAATGATTGAGGGAGGACCTATCCCGGTAGGACAGTCTTACTCGAGATGATAGTATGCTATCTGGTTTACCTTTATCATCGTGTACTGCTTTAGGTGACCTGACACGTCGCTATTACACGTTGATAGAGCCCCTAGGATTCTTGCTTGACCACCAGCAGTATGAGGGCGATCATATAAGTGGGAGCTGGGGGTCTACAAGCATATCCTTAAAAGGTCCCTAGTCGTGGGAGTTTCGAGACCGGGCATCGATACTCCATTAGTAGACTAGTGTATACAGTCGAGACCCCGACGAGGGGCGGTGGCCGGTCTCACAAGCCACTGGTGTCAGTTGGATCACCTAAGATGTATACAGGTGCTCATTGGGTTATGAGTACACCGGACTGGACTCGCCGGGAACATGCTAGTTGGTCATATACCAGACGTCAGATGGCAGTTCCCTGGTGACATGTGTGCAGGTTAGTTCATCGACCTGGGGATCGTCATTTGTCTCGTGTGAGTTCCCACTGTACTTTGATTACTACCCTACCACGGCTCAAAGGAGTCGTGCAAACAGGTTTTAGTTGGGTACAGTCCCGAGCCACATGGAGGCAGTGAGCGTATCTTCAGGGGTTCGTCTCTCCCGGTATTGGGGGTGAGGTCGTGCTGTGTCTAGGAGAGCCATTACACAAAGTCCTTGGCCAAGGCAAGGAGATTTACTGGTAGGTATTCCAGTAGTATCTCAGGGTGTTCTGGGCTACACTCCGACACGACTTGTACCGCTTTTGGGGGTCTGACTTTTACCAACCCCCTAGGCCCGCCATGCGATACTCATAGACGAACGGACCGGACTGCACGGATATTGTCACTGACAGGCTCAGTAGGGTTGTCGGGCTAAGTTCGCTCACAGACGTCCCTTTTTAGTCAGTACCTGGTAGCCCGTCACGTATTGGCTTATACCTCTGACGTGCTAGTGGTTAAATCCACAACCGAGGTGTTGATGAGTCTTTAGAGTCCCCCACATTTCAGTTACTCAGCTTTCGGGCGAAACGCTGTAGAGGCCGTATGGAGATATGGCAGGGTTCGATCAGATATGTGCGGTATTACACAGATCGTGATCGGACAGTTTTTACTAGCCGGTTTTGGCTTAAGCCGGATCTTGGTATTTGATAGTGTAGTTTTGTCTCTTTGCATTTGTATCCGGTCAGAATACAAATGCGGGTGTGTAAGCACAGTATCGGGGTTTTCCTGTAATTTATTATGGGACCAGTTTTCTGGAGTTGCCGGTTTGCATTCCGTTCCGGCCGGTTTTCTCTTTTTCCTTCCCGGTCGGACTTTTCGTTGGAGAGTGTTAATTGCAAGTTTGCAATTAACATTTTGTGGAGGGGGTTTATTGCAAAAGGATTGATTATGATATCTTCTTTGCTATTCATGCATTTATGAGATTTGAGAGGGTATGGTTTGGATGTGCATTGATTTTGTGTTGGAATTGGGAATGAGTGTGGATTATTTTAAGAGGGCATGGGCATACATGAGTGTGGAGGCATTGGTCAGATGTTGCATTAATTTATTAGAAGGGGTAAATGAGTGTGCTGTTTTTTTTTTTTTTTTTTTGGTGATGGAAATAGGGTTTGGGGCCGGCCACTGTTTGATGTTTGTA
Organism: Agapanthus africanus; assembly: GCA_030015575.1. Taxonomy (NCBI): domain Eukaryota; kingdom Viridiplantae; phylum Streptophyta; class Magnoliopsida; order Asparagales; family Amaryllidaceae; genus Agapanthus; species Agapanthus africanus. The sequence goes on along the minus strand of CM057342.1, from coordinate 512,209,411 downwards.
TAGTGGATTAATTAATGTATGGAATGAATGATATAAAATGGAGTGTGCTGGAGAATTTTTAGAGAGGGGAGTTTGCTTTATTCCTTGACAGTGCACAAATTGGTGTGTGAAAAAAGAGTGGGCTGAATTTTTTTCTTTCACAGAAAAAGAGAGTGAGGTGCACAATGGTGTGCAGGGGCTGATAAGTTTTTAACAGAGAATGTTTGTGGCCGAGCTCCATCTTTGACAGAGGCTCCATTTCATTTCCATTGCATGCTCAATTTCTCCATCAATCATCCATGATTATTCTTGCAAAAATTCCTCCATACATGGCAACACCTTAAACCCCAGAGAGACAAGTTTCTACATTATTCTACAGCAAATCTTGGGCGCGTCGGCTAGCCAACTTCGCGCCCGAGTTGCCTCGGCATTGAGGTGGGAGCCCGTAAAAGACGTAGGCGATGTGGTGCCCTTCCGGCAAGGATGGCGACCACCGGAGTTTCCGCGGGAGATCGGGACGACGGCGAGAAGACCGGAGGACTCGGATCACTCGGTACATCTCTTCCCTTCTTGTAGTTAGCTAGAACTAGTTTAATGGCCCGATCCGGGTTTAGTGCGCGGTGGTGCCGGTTTGCTAAGTCCGCAAAATTAAAGTTTTTCACCGCTTCCGCATTCCGGCGTCGGATTGACGGCCGGGGCGCCGCCGTGCACTTACAGTGGTATCAGAGCCTCGCCATTAACTTCGTCTAGCTTGGTTTAATGTGTTTTACGTTTCCGATCGAACAAAATCCCGAAACCGCATTTTTCTAGCACATCAGTTTCTGTCGAATTTTTTTTTTTTTTTTTTGAGTCCAAAAAATTTTTCAGGTTGTCTCAGAATGATGTGCAGGGAGTTCTAAGACTACTGCAAAAATTTGGTAAAGTGATCATACCTTAGGACCGCGGAAGCGCGGCCTTAGCCCCTCATTGGCCGCGCTTCCGCCGCAGGAATAAGGCTTCACTTCACCAATTTCTTTCAGTGGGCTTGTGGGCTTTTTTTAGGGGTTTTGGGATATTAAAATTGGGCCCAGGTTTTCTATGAGTGCTACAGTTTTGATTGGGGGCCCACTTGTTAAGGTTTGATCAATCGGAAATTTTAAACACATTTTTCACAGTATTTACATTATATCTGCGACCGTGAATGTCACTCGATCGGTAAATCCGGTCTAACTGCTATAGCCCGGTTAGACGGATTTGCGAACGTGACTTTCACGTTGATGTTCTATGTATTTGCTGTGATGTTGCGGATCGGTCGTGGGGGATAGCCTGGATGCAATGCTAGTACAGTTGTGGTTGTATTATGTACATTTGATATTGCGGGGCGAGCGTCCGACATGTGGACTGCCGTCACTGCCAGTTTGTATTATTATTTTGGGGCACGACCTGGTTGCGGTCGATGTACCCGTTGAATGTATATTTTACTTTCTGTACTAGGATTGCCCCGCGGAGGGGTGCACGGATAGCCGGGTTCTAGAAGGCAACAAGCCCGCATCTCATGGCATTGGGACGGAGGGGGCTTCACTCCAGGATTGACGGGCTATTCGCCGCACTCGTAGGGGGTACAGGTTAACCCAGGAGGGGTGCCCAAGTTGCCGGATTCCGTGAAGTGCTGGGTGGTCCATTCACGGCGCTGAAGGGGCTGCCTCGCTTCAGGTTTTGGCGGGTAACTTGCCGCGCCCGTAGGGGTCTAGGATTTCATTGCACAGGCTATCCACACGACCAGGGGAACGTCGGGTTTCAGTAGTGGCTCTGTGAAACCCGGGGATCCCAGATATCTGTATTGTTCTGTGATGCTGTACATTTCTGTGATGTTGCATTTTATTCACGCCTTGAGCGAAATACTATATATTGGTATATATATTAGTAGATGTTGTATATGTTTTTCACCCGCGCTAGTCCAGTCCCCGCTCTGCCGTTAGTAAGCTAACCTAACGGGTGATGACGGGACCCAGTGGCGAATGCGGATGGCATATACGTACGTCAGTATATTTTCGTTCTTTGTGGTGTGATCAATTGATGGGACTGCATTGATTCGCATCAATGCATGATAAACAAACCTAATCTGATGTTGTTGGAACACTTTTCAAAAAGCTGTTATTGCAAGGACGTTTACTTTTGTTTTGCATCGTGGTATTCATTGGAATATCCTGCTCCTCAGTCGACGAGGCAAGGGCCGAGATCCCTTCACCGGGAGTGACCCCTTGGACAGAAGTTTGCGTCAGGGCATTAACTTCACTATAGCCGATTACTTTTGCTTTGCATCGCGGTATTCATTTGGAATATCCTGCACCTCATTCTACGGGGAAAGAGCCGAGATCCCTTCACCGGGAGTGACCTCTTTAGCAGCGGTTTTCGTCACTATATTTTAAAAAGCTATCCGTTCCTTCGACGATATCAAGTTCTTTACGTTAAAGGTTTTCGCCAGAAACCATTCGTAGCCCTCCGTCGTTTCATATGGGTGGTCAATAGTATTCAAGCTGTGTATGTTGGCCAAAGTCAAGGCACAGTGATTGGTAGCTATTGGGGTATTCATATGCAGCATAGATAGATGCGTTGGTTTGGGACAGTCGTGCTGCCATTTTGGCCAAAGTCAAGGGTATGTACGGGTGGATTCAAATTAACCTGGAGAATGACGGGTAGAACTTGACATGTGACTTATGATATGTTGGCCAAAGTCAAGGTCATAAGAGCATGGGGCAGAAATCACATCGGGAGTTTCAAAAGTACTGAAACTTGCCAGATATGCGCATACCTTCTGGAGTGTGATACCGTGAGCGGATTCCGTCACGTTGTCATGCGATGAGAGTTGGATCCCGATTCCCACTGATGAGTTAGTTTACTCCTCGGGTGACCCCGACTAATTCTTCTTTCAGGTTTGGAGGAGAATTTGAGGTACAGTGGGAGGATTCCAGATTAGATAAATTGGTAACCATTCTGATCTAGGTTAGAGTGCACGCTGAGTGTTTCTTTTCTCTCTCTCTCTTTGGCAGCGACCATTGACCCGACCCTAAGACTATGACTCAGTGACCAAGTTGACCGAACCTTCTTAAACACTGGCTTTTGGATTGTCAGAGTTGCAGACCTCATTGCCACTCCTACTTTTACCCTTTTCTCCAGGACACCCCGTATTACTACGAACGTCCACTTCCATTGGACAAAACCATCGTATGGTTAGATACGAACTCGAAGGAATTCGAGGATGGTTTCCGGTTCTGGAGAAAACGAATAGGATTATTCAGTTGTCTTTTCTTTTCACCTTCTCTCAGGTTGCGAGTACTCCTTGGTTTAGGAGTAGTACACCTATTACGCAAATTGGATAGTCTTCTTCCAAACCATAGGCTGGTGCCGACCGGCAGGGAATGAAGAAAATCAGTTAGCCTAAACGGTGTACAGAAGGTATTAAGTTCAGACAAAACAAGGGATTAGTAAGAGGGCAAAGTAAATTGCGACTGCTATTCACGACCGAACCAAGTATTTCTTCGCCAATCCTAAATCACCTTTGTATTTCTCCAGGACACTCCGTATCACTACGAAGATCCACAGTTTATTTGGATACTCCATCGTATGGTTATATACGAACTCGAATGGAACTTGTTCCAGTTCGGGGATGGATTCTGGTTCAGGAGAAATAGGAATAAGGTTTATTCGGTTGTCTTTTATCTTCACCCTCTCTCATTGCGAGTGTTCCTAGGATTGGGACAGTACACCCATTATGCTTATTGGATAGTCTTCTTCCAAACCATAGGCTGGTGCCGAACGGTAGGGAAGGAAGAAAACCATTTGGCCTAAAAGGGTGTGCAGAAGGTAAAGACTAAAGACATATGAAGGGATTTGGAGAGGTAGCAAAGAACTATACGGTTACAGTCGTGAATCTGGAAGAGGCATTACTAGGAATACCGGGATACCCCATCGGAACATTTCAATGTTTCAGTTTCACTGTGTAATGTTAAAGGAAAACTGATTTCCCGATTAGATACTTACTCCAGGGTATGTATTTACCAGGTACGATTCTCACATCTGTATGGTTTTACAGATGATGAGTGGGAGTAAGTTATTGGGAATTGGGTGGTTATCCTCATTATATCGGGATTCGTTGTAATCGGTGATATTTGAGGAAATCACCTGGGCTGTTTGCCGGTCGGCAAATATTTGGTTTTGAATATCCGCTGTTATGCACCAATTTCAAATTGATATATCTGTACGTCTATTTTCATAGAGTGAGATATACCTTTCTGAAATTATGTCTACGACATTTACCTATATCAGTGGATGGTTAGGTAAGGAGCATTAAACAGCGGTGTAATTCTTCTTAACCATAAGTACAGTTTTCAACCTACGACACACAGTGAATGAGTTTTCAGACTCAAGGGACTTATACAGAGTATTGTATGTTGTCCAGGGTCCATCAGGACTGAGGGGTGGTTCTCGTACTATATTCGGTTTACTTTTAACTTCTCTAGTTCTTAGACATGTGTTTCGTAGAAACACAGGGTCTAAGTTTTGAGGAGTTATAGGTATTTGAATAGAGTAGAGAACCAGGTGTAGCAAGTATCGGGATTCTTCAAAGTGATCGAAGATGTAGATACTTGCGTATGGTATTCAGTTGATAGTAATGATAAAGAGAAATTGCTTCTCTTTCAGGTTACTCATAATTGGTAGCATTCCTAAGTTGAGTAACGCTGATCGGCCTCTCTCCATTTAGTTGACATGCACTGGAGACAGCTGCATGATTTGAATCAGGTTTGACATTCCATTGGCCACTCCGCAGATTTTGGTGGGTAACTTCAGGCACCCGAGAGGTACTCCGGTAGCCTCAAGGATGGTGACAGGGAAGTTCTTGTTTACCCACAATTACCATTGCTGTTGTTCCAGGCTGCGAGACCCGGCGGGAGGATGAGTATAGCGTCGTTCTAAACTAGTTTTAGAAGTGCACGTCTATATGACTCTGCCAGAGGGTTGTCGTAGTCAGTGGGAGCAGCGGAAGCATTGGTGGACAGGTAGCTTATGTCTATTTATAGACTAGAGCAGATGTAGCGGAGATAGATCATCTATTTCTGATGTGACAGTCATGGGTTTGACTTCATCAGAAAAGGGGATGGATCTGTTGAGAAGGTAGTAGGGTGTGATATCCTGGTATTTGGATGATATACACAGAGTAGGAAAGGAAACTCCTATACTACGATCGGTTATACTTTGGTCGTCACACAGTGGTTTCTCCACAAAGGAAATGGATTTTATATCAGACATACTGGTTACTAGATCTATGGTTTTAGATCTAGATTTGGGTGGTTTCCCAATCAGGGTACTTGACAGCATTCTAAGAGTATTTAGGATGGACGACTCCTGGCACGGTAGTGTACCTGCAGGTAATGGAGTCACCCTCTCCAAAGGTGTCTTACAGACTAAAGGGGAGAGGGACGGGCATGATTGGCAGATCACTTGCTCAGGCAATTGAGTCAATCGTGAGATGTCAAGTACCACACCGGATGTTGTTCTTGCACTAGATGCAATAAGTTGACATTAATCCAATCCTGGAGAAACGGTCGGAAGCAGTTTTAGAACATAAGTAGATGTTCTAGGGAGATAATAACGACAGCCTCATTCAGGAGACAGTTATCATTCCAGGCTTCCAAGGTGACATGGACGACAAGGAGGTTGTCAGAGTTATAGTTTTCCTTCTGATGAGGGGCAGTATTTTGGACAGGTGGTCCAAGGCAATACTGAGGGAGGCATGGGGCGCAGGATACTGATTAAGTTCAGTTGACGATACAGTCTAAGAAGTTTGGATTTAGAGTTCATTTATGAGCTATGTCCCATCAGACATCCAGACACATTCTAAGACAGGTATTGCTCTTTTCGGGAGATGGGTTTCTCCGCGAACTTGAGATATAGAGAGACATAGAAAGAAACATCAAGGCGGATCCACTCACTGAGGCTATTCCTCGAACGCAATAGTTCCGCAAACGAGCTTTGTGAGACTGACTAGTAGAGGAGTTGGATGTTCGGTATCACACGGGCTGTGAGTATGCGACATCGCAATAATTAGCCTTGAGTGCAAGTGGGAGATTGTTGGAGATACTGCCCTCAGAGTCAATTATTAGGTCACAGGTACGTGATTGTAATGATTGAGGGAGGACCTATCCCGGTAGGACAGTCTTACTCGAGATGATAGTATGCTATCTGGTTTACCTTTATCATCGTGTACTGCTTTAGGTGACCTGACACGTCGCTATTACACGTTGATAGAGCCCCTAGGATTCTTGCTTGACCACCAGCAGTATGAGGGCGATCATATAAGTGGGAGCTGGGGGTCTACAAGCATATCCTTAAAAGGTCCCTAGTCGTGGGAGTTTCGAGACCGGGCATCGATACTCCATTAGTAGACTAGTGTATACAGTCGAGACCCCTACGAGGGGCGGTGGCCGGTCTCACAAGCCACTGGTGTCAGTTGGATCACCTAAGATGTATACAGGTGCTCATTGGGTTATGAGTACACCGGACTGGACTCGCCGGGAACATGCTAGTTGGTCATATACCAGACGTCAGATGGCAGTTCCCTGGTGACATGTGTGCAGGTTAGTTCATCGACCTGGGGATCGTCATTTGTCTCGTGTGAGTTCCCACTGTACTTTGATTACTACCCTACCACGGCTCAAAGGAGTCGTGCAAACAGGTTTTAGTTGGGTACAGTCCCGAGCCACATGGAGGCAGTGAGCGTATCTTCAGGGGTTCGTCTCTCCCGGTATTGGGGGTGAGGTCGTGCTGTGTCTAGGAGAGCCATTACACAAAGTCCTTGGCCAAGGCAAGGAGATTTACTGGTAGGTATTCCAGTAGTATCTCAGGGTGTTCTGGGCTACACTCCGACACGACTTGTACCGCTTTTGGGGGTCTGACTTTTACCAACCCCCTAGGCCCGCCATGCGATACTCATAGACGAACGGACCGGACTGCACGGATATTGTCACTGACAGGCTCAGTAGGGTTGTCGGGCTAAGTTCGCTCACAGACGTCCCTTTTTAGTCAGTACCTGGTAGCCCGTCACGTATTGGCTTATACCTCTGACGTGCTAGTGGTTAAATCCACAACCGAGGTGTTGATGAGTCTTTAGAGTCCCCCACATTTCAGTTACTCAGCTTTCGGGCGAAACGCTGTAGAGGCCGTATGGAGATATGGCAGGGTTCGATCAGATATGTGCGGTATTACACAGATCGTGATCGGACAGTTTTTACTAGCCGGTTTTGGCTTAAGCCGGATCTTGGTATTTGATAGTGTAGTTTTGTCTCTTTGCATTTGTATCCGGTCAGAATACAAATGCGGGTGTGTATGCACAGTATCGGGGTTTTCCTGTAATTTATTATGGGACCAGTTTTCTGGAGTTGCCGGTTTGCATTCCGTTCCGGCCGGTTTTCTCTTTTTCCTTCCCGGTCGGACTTTTCGTTGGAGAGTGTTAATTGCAAGTTTGCAATTAACATTTTGTGGAGGGGGTTTATTGCAAAAGGATTGATTATGATATCTTCTTTGCTATTCATGCATTTATGAGATTTGAGAGGGTATGGTTTGGATGTGCATTGATTTTGTGTTGGAATTGGGAATGAGTGTGGATTATTTTAAGAGGGCATGGGCATACATGAGTGTGCAGGCATTGGTCAGATGTTGCATTAATTTATTAGAAGGGGTAAATGAGTGTGCTGTTGTTTTTATTTTTATTTTTTTTGGTGATGGAAATAGGGTTTGGGGCCGGCCACTGTTTGATGTTTGTATAGTGGATTAATTAATGTATGGAATGAATGATATAAAATGGAGTGTGCTGGAGAATTTTTAGAGAGGGGAGTTTGCTTTATTCCTTGACAGTGCACAAATTGGTGTGTGAAAAAAGAGTGGGCTGAATTTTTTTCTTTCACAGAAAAAGAGAGTGAGGTGCACAATGGTGTGCAGGGGCTGATAAGTTTTTAACAGAGAATGTTTGTGGCCGAGCTCCATCTTTGACAGAGGCTCCATTTCATTTCCATTGCATGCTCAATTTCTCCATCAATCATCCATGATTATTCTTGCAAAAATTCCTCCATACATGGCAACACCTTAAACCCCAGAGAGACAAGTTTCTACATTATTCTACAGCAAATCTTGGGCGCGTCGGCTAGCCAACTTCGCGCCCGAGTTGCCTCGGCATTGAGGTGGGAGCCCGTAAAAGACGTAGGCGATGTGGTGCCCTTCCGGCAAGGATGGCAACCACCGGAGTTTCCGCGGGAGATCGGGACGACGGCGAGAAGACCGGAGGACTCGGATCACTCGGTACATCTCTTCCCTTCTTGTAGTTAGCTAGAACTAGTTTAATGGCCCGATCCGGGTTTAGTGCGCGGTGGTGCCGGTTTGCTAAGTCCGCAAAATTAAAGTTTTTCACCGCTTCCGCATTCCGGCGTCGGATTGACGGCCGGGGCGCCGCCGTGCACTTACAGATACCGGATCAGGATCCCACATATGTAAATTGTTACATGGGCTACGGAAAGGTAGAGAACTGGGAAAAGGTGATCATTCCGTTCAAGTAGGGAATGGTGCAAGTTTTGCAGCCAAAGCAGTAGACAAATATCACCTAGTATTACCAAGTCATAATACACTGATTCTGAATGAGTGCTATTATATACCGAACATGATATGCAACATTATATCAGTTTCTTTACTAAGTAAAGAAGGATATAATTTTGTAGTACAGGATAATGTTATGAACATCTTCCTAAATCAAAAGTTGATTGCATCAGGCTCGTTACATAATGGCATATTCATTCTCAATCAAAATACAGTCCTCAATATACAAAACACACACAAGAGGAAAAGTTCATAAATGAACGAATCCTACTTGTGGCATTGTAGACTTGGTCATATCAATGCGACACGACTGGCTAAGTTACATAAGGATGGATATTTGAATCCGTTCGAATTATCATCTTATGATACTTGCCATTCATGTCTCAAAGGAAAAATGACCAAAGCTCCGTTTAGTGGACACGGAGAAAGAGTTACGGAACTCTTAGAACTGGTGCATAGTGATGTATGCGGTCCCATGTCTACGCATGCCAGGAACGGTTCTTCCTACTTCATTACATTCACTGACGATCTCTCTAGATACGGACATGTGTTTCTGATGAAACACAAGTCTGAAGCTTTTGAGAAATTCAGAGAATATAAGCAGGAAGTAGAGAACCAAACGGGCAAAAGTATTAAGATTCTTCGATCTGATCGAGGAGTTGAATACTTAAGCAATGAGTTCCTAGATTATCTAAAAGAGAATGGGATTCTCTCTCAGCTTACTCCTCCTTATACACCACAGCACAACGGTGTATCGGAGCGGAGGAATCGCAACCTATTAGATATGGTGCGCTCTATGATTAGTACAGCTGAGTTGCCTATTTCCTTCTGAGGATATGCACTGGAGACAGCTGCAGACCTATTGAATATGGTTCCCACCAAATCTGTGCCAACCACTCCATATGAGATTTGGAAAGGAAAGAGACCATATCTTAATTATGTTAGGATATAGGGTTGTCCGGCATATGTAAAAACACAAAATCCGGACAAACTCGGCGCAAGGTCTATTCTGTGCAAGTTTATTGGATATCCCAAACATTCGCGCGGGTATATCTTCTACTGTTGGAGATAGTGCCCTCAGAGTCAATTATTAGGTCACAGGTACGTGATTGTAATGATTGAGGGAGGACCTATCCCGGTAGGACAGTCTTACTCGAGATGATAGTATGCTATCTGGTTTACCTTTATCATCGTGTACTGCTTTAAGTGACCTGACATGTCGCTATTACACGTTGATAGAGCCCCTAGGATTCTTGCTTGACCACCAGCAGTATGAGGGCGATCATATAAGTGGGAGCTGGGGGTCTACAAGCATATCCTTAAAAGGTCCCTAGTCGTGGGAGTTTCGAGACCGGGCATCGATACTCCATTAGTAGACTAGTGTATACAGTCGAGACCCCGACGAGGGGCGGTGGCCGGTCTCACAAGCCACTGGTGTCAGTTGGATCACCTAAGATGTATACAGGTGCTCATTGGGTTATGAGTACACCGGACAGGACTCGCCGGGAACATGCTAGTTGGTCATATACCAGACGTCAGATGGCAGTTCCCTGGTGACATGTGTGCAGGTTAGTTCATCGACCTGGGGATCGTCATTTGTCTCGTGTGAGTTCCCACTGTACTTTGATTACTACCCTACCACGGCTCAAAGGAGTCGTGCAAACAGGTTTTAGTTGGGTACAGTCCCGAGCCACATGGAGGCAGTGAGCGTATCTTCAGGGGTTCGTCTCTCCCGGTATTGGGGGTGAGGTCGTGCTGTGTCTAGGAGAGCCATTACACAAAGTCCTTGGCCAAGGCAAGGAGATTTACTGGTAGGTATTCCAGTAGTATCTCAGGGTGTTCTGGGCTACACTCCGACACGACTTGTACCGCTTTTGGGGGTCTGACTTTTACCAACCCCCTAGGCCCGCCATGCGATGCTCATAGACGAACGGACCGGACTGCACGGATATTGTCACTGACAGGCTCAGTTGGGTGTCGGGGTGAGCTTCCTCATCGACGTCCCTTTTGGTCAATAGCTGGTGGCCCGTCACGTATTGGCATATACCTCTGACGTGCTAGTGGTTAAATCCACAGCCATAGTATTGACGAGTCTTTAGAGTCCACCACATTTTCAGTTACTCAGCTTTCGGGCGAAAGGTTGTAGAGGCCGTATGGAGATATGGCAAGGTCCGATCAGATACGTGCGGTATTGCACGGATTAGGATCGGACAGTTTGTACTATAGGCCGTATGGTTATATGGCAGGGTTCGATCACATACGTGCGGTATTGCACGGATCAGGATCGAACGGATATTACTGGCCGGCTTTGGTATAAGCCGGATCCTAGTATAGTACAGTGTAGATTTTGTCTCATTGCATTTGTATTTCGGTCGGAATACAAATGCGGGTGTGTATGCACAGTATCGGGGTTTTCCTGTAATTTATTACGGGACCAGTTTTTGGAGTTGCCAGTTTGCTTTCCGTTTCGGCCGATTTCCATTGTTCCGTTCATTGGCCGAAGATTGGTGGAGGAGGGTTTATTTGCATTGTTGCAAATAGGCATTTGTGGAGGGGTTCTTTGCATCTTTTTGTATCATGATGGTTTTCATGATGAGCACCATCATTGACTTCTCCTTCTCATGATGGATTGACTTTGGATATGTTGATGGTTGTTTGAGTGTTGGACTTTCCTAGCTATCATTTCTTCACATCATAACTTGACACTCCCTTGTATGATGGTTCCACCACTCCCCCTTGACTTCTCACTCCATCCCTCCCTCACAAGAGTGTGGCCGGCCATTCTTTAGGATGGGGGGTTGATTGATTCATTTTAGGTGTGGCATATTTGTTTTCTTATGCTTGCTAGAAAAGCTCTCTAGTTCTTTTGCAAAAAGAGTTCCTCTCTTTTCCTCCACAAAATGGCACAACTCCACAACCCCAAATGAGATCTCTACACTACATTCTACAACGAACCTTGGGCACGTCGAGTAGCCGGCTTCGTGCCCGAGTTGCCTCGGCATTGAGGTGGGAGCCCGTAAACGATGTAGGCAACGTGGTGCACTTCCGGCGACGAGGAGGAGACGGACGGAGATCCCGCGAGGAGATCGGATTGGAGATGAAGACCGGAGGACTTGGATCGTCGGTATATCTCTTCCCCTTCTCTTTGTAGTTAGCTAGATTTAGTTTAATGGCCCGATCCGGTTTTAGTGCGCGGTGGTGCCGGTTTGCCAAGTCCGCAAAATTTAAAGTTATTCACCGCTTCCGCTTTCCGGCGTCGGATTGACGGCCGGGGCGCCGCCGTGCACTTACAGTGGTATCAGAGCCTCGCCATTAACTTCGTCTAGCTTTCGTTTGATGTGTTTTGCGGTTCCGATCGACCAAAATTCCAAAAACTCATTTTACCTCACATCAGTTTTCTGTTGAGAATTTTTGGTGTCTAAAAATTTTTTAGGTGGTCTCAGAATGATGTGCAGGAGATTCTAAGAACTCTGGGAAAATTCGACACTCTGATCTCTCACACAGAGCGCGGATCCGCGGCCCCACCCTTCTATTGGGCCGCGGTTCCGCCGCAGTCTTGAGAGTTCAGTGGGCCATCTTTTTCCAGTGGGCTTCAGGGGTGTAATTAGGGGTTTTTGGAATATTAAAATTGGGCCAATTATTTCTGTGAGTCCTGCAGTATTGGTTTGGGGCCCACTTGTTAATTTTTGGTCAATCGGAAAATTTTAAACACATTTTTCACAGTATTTACATTATATCTGCGACCGTGAATGTCACTCGATCGGTAAATCCGGTCTAACTGCTATAGCCCGGTTAGACGGATTTGCGAACGTGACTTTCACGTTGATGTTCTATGTATTTTCTGTGATGTTGCGGATCGGTCGTGGGGGATAGCCTGGATGCAATGCTAGTACTGTGCTGTTGTATTATGTACATTTGATATTGCGGGGCGAGCGTCCGACATGTGGACTGCCGTCACTGCCTGATTGTATTATTATTTTGGGGCACGACCTGGTTGCGGTCGATGTACCCGGTGTATGTATATTTTACTTTCTGTACTAGGATTGCCCCGCGGAGGGGTGCACGGATAGCCGGGTTCTGGAGGGCAACAAGCCCGCATCTCATGGCATTGAGATGGAGGGGGCTTCACTCTAGGATTGGCGGGCTATTCGCCGCACTCGTAGGGGGTACAGGTTGACCCAGGAGGGGTGCCCAAGTTGCCGGATTCCGTGAAGTGCTGGGTGGTCCATTCACGGGGCTGAAGGGGGCTGCCTCGCTTCAGGTTTTGGCGGGTGACTTGCCGCGCCCGTAGGGGTCTAGGATTTCATTGCACAGGCTATCCACACGACCAGGGGAACGTCGGGTTTCAGTAGTGGCTCTGTGAAACCCGGGGATCCCAGATATCTGTATTGTTTCTGTGATGCTGTTCATTCTCTGTGATGTTGCTTTCTTTTCACGCCTTGAGCGAAATATAATATATTGGTATATATATTAGTAGATGTTGTATATGTTTTTGCATCCGCGCTAGTCCAGTCCCCGCTCTGTCGTTAGTAAGCTAACCTAACGGGTAATGACGGGACCCAGTGGCGAATGCGGATGGCATATACGTACATCAGTATATTTTCGTTCTTTTTGGTGTGATCAATTGATGGGACTGCATTGATTCGGATCAATGCAAGTTAAAACAAACCTAATCTGATGTTGTTGGAACACTTTTCAAAAAACTGTTATTGCAAGGACGTTTACTTTTGTTTTGCATCGTGGTATTCATTTAGAATATCCTGCTCCTCAGTCGACGAGGCAAGGGCCGAGATCCCTTCACCGGGAGTGACCCCTTGGACAAAAAGTTTGCGTCAGGGCATTAACTTCACTATAGCCGATTACTTTTGCTTTGCACCGTGGTATTCAGTTGGAATATCCTGCACCTCATTCTACGGGGAAAGAGCCGAGATCCCTTCACCGGGAGTGACCTCTTTAGCAAAGGTTTTCGTCACTATATTTTTTAAAAGCTATCCGTTCCTTCAACGATATCAAGTTCATTACGTTAAAGGTTTTCGCCAGAAACCATTCGTAGCCCTCCGTCATTTCAGTTAAATATTCGGTAGTATTCAAGCTATGTATTTTGACCTCACGCCAAGGCATAGTGATTGGTAGCTGCCGGGTATTTATCTGTTGCATAGATAGATGCGTTGGTTTGGGACAGTCGTACTACTATTTTGGCCTACGTCAAGGGTATGTACGGGTGGGTTCAGATTAACCTGGATAATGACGGGAAGAACTTGACATGTGACTTATGATATTTTGACCTCACGCCAAGGTCATAAGAGCATGGGGCAAAATTCACATCGGGAGTTTCAAAAGAACTGAAACTTGCCAGATATGCGCATACCTTCTGGAGTGTGATACCGTGAGCGGATTCCGTCACGTTATCATGCGATGATAGTTGGATCCCGATTCCCACTGATGAGTTGGTTTACTCCTCGGGTGACCCCGACTAATTCTTCTTTCAGGTTTGGAGGAGAATTTGAGGTACAGTGGGAGGTTTCCAGATTAGATTAAGTGATAACCATTCTGATCTAGGTTAGAGTGCACGCTGAGTGTTTCTTTTCTCTCTCTCTCTTTGTCAGCGACCATTGACCCGACCCTAAGACTTTGACTCAGTGACCAAGTTGACCGAACCTTCTTAACACTGGCTTTTGGATTGTCAGAGTTGCAGACCTCATTGCCACTCCTACTTTTACCCTTTTCTCCAGGACACCCCGTTTTACTACGAACGTCCACTTCCATTGGACAAAACCATCGTATGGTTAGATACGAACTCGAAAGAATTTATTCGAGGATGGTTTCCGGTTCTGGAGAAAACGGATAGGATTATTCAGTTGTCTTTTCCTTTTACCCTCTCTCAGGTTACGAGTACTCCTTGGTTTAGGGGTAGTACACCTATTACGCAAATTGGATTGTCTTCTTCCAAACCTTAGGCTGGTGCTGACCGGTAGGGAATGAAGAAAACCAATTAGCATAACGATGGTGTGCAGAAGGTATTAAGTTCAGACAAAGAAAGGGATTAGTAAGAGGGCAAAGTAAATTGCAACAGGTATTCACGACCAAACCAATTATTCCTTCGCCAATCCTAAATCACCTTTGTATTTCTCCAGGACACTCCGTATCGCTATGAAGATCCACAGTTTATTTGGATACTCCATCGTATGGTTATATACGAACTCGAAAGGAACTTGTTCCAGTTCGGGGATGGATTCTGGTCCAGGAGAAATAGGAATAAGGTTTATTCGGTTGTCTTTTATCTTCACCCTCTCTCATTGCGAGTGTTCCTAGAATTGGGACAGTACACCCATTATGCTTATTGGATAGTCTTCTTCCAAACCATAGGCTGGTGCCGAACGGTAGGGAAGGAAGAAAACCATTTGGCCTAAAGAGGTGTACAGAAGGTAAAGACTAAAGACATAAGAAGGGATTTGGAGAGGTGGCAAAGGATTATACGGTTACAGTCGTGAATCTGGAAGAGGCATTACTAGGAATACCAGAATACCCCATCGGAACATTTCAATGTTTCAGTTTCACTGTGTAATGTTAAAGGAAAACTGATTTCCCGATTAGATACTTACTCCAGGGTATGTATTTACCAGGTACGATTCTCACATCTGTATGGTTTTACAGATGATGAGTGGGAGTAAGTTATTGGGAATTGGGTGATTATCCTCATTATATAGGGATTCGTTGTAATCGGTGATATTTGAGGAAATCACCTGGGCTGTTTGCCGGTTGGAAAATATTTGGTTTTGAATATCCGCAGTTATGCACCAATTTCAAATTGATATATCTGTACGTCTATTTTCATAGAGTGAGATATACCTTTCTGAAATTATGTCTACGACATTTACCTATATCAGTGGATGGTTAGGTAAGGAGCATTAAACAGCGGTGTAATTCTTCTTAACCATAAGTACAGTTTTCAACCTACGACACACAGTGAATGAGTTATCAGACTCAAGGGACTTATACAGAGTATTGTATGTTGTCCACGGTCCATCAGGACAAAGGGGTTGGTCCTCGTACTATATTCGGTTTACTTATGACTTCTCTAGTTTTTAGACAGGTGTTTCGCGGAAACACAGGGTCTGAATTTGGAGAAGTTATATGTATTTGAATAGAGTAGAGAACCAGGTATAGCAAGTATCGGGATTCTTCAAAGAGATCGAAGATGTAGATACTTGTGTATGGTGTTCAGTTGATAGTAATGATTAAGAGATCTTGCTTCTCTTTCAGGTTACTCATAATTGGAAGCACTCCTAAGTTGAGTAACGCTGATCGGCCTCCTTCCATTTAGTTGACATGCACTGGAGACAGTTGCATGATTTGGATCTGGTTCAATTAAATCAGTGCCTCTGGTCCTATATGGGATATAGAACAGTTCATATCTTAACGATGTTAAGGTACGGGGAGTTGTCCGGTTTATGATTAAAACCAGACACTGGACAACTCAAGGCACGTTTCTGTAATGGCTGTTTGTGGGTTGACCCAGGCTATGACGAGGGTTGACTTTCTACCATCTGGATGAACAATAGCGATATTGTTCTAGACTCGCCACAGTTTTAATAAAAATGGATTTTTTCAGAAAACAGTAGTGGGAGTATGGTAGAACTGGAAGTGATTCCAGAACCACAAACGATTACTGAAGATTTGATAAGGAACCTAAAGATTCAATCTGGATTGACATTCCATTGGCCACTCCGCAGATAAGGTGGGTAACTTCAGGCACCCGAGAGGTACTACGGTAGCCTCAAGGACGGTGACAGGGAAGTTCTTGTTTACCCACAATTACCATTGCTGTTGTTCCAGGGTGCGAGACCCTGCGGGAGGATGAGTATAGCGTCGTTCTAAACCAGTTTTAGAAGTGTACGTCTATATGACTCTGCCAGAGGGTTGTCGTAGTCAGTGGGAGCAGCGGAAGCATTGGTGGACAGGTAGCTTATGTCTATTTATAGACTAAAGCAGATGTAGCGGAGATAGATCATCTATTTCTGACGTGACAGTCATAGGTTTGACTTCATCAGAATAGGGGATGGATCTGTTGAGAAGGTAGTAGGGTGTGATGTCCTGGTATCTGGATGACATACACAGAATAGGAAAGGAAACTCCTATACTACAATCGGTTATACTTTGGTCGTCACACAGTTGTTTCTCCACAAAGGAAATGGATTTTATATCAGACATACTGGTTACTAGATCTATGGTTTTAGATCTAGATTTGGGTGGTTTCCCAATCAGGGTACTTGACAGCATTCTAAGAGTATTTAGGATGGACGACTCCTGGCACGGTAGTGTACCTGCAGGTAATGGAGTCACCCTCTCTAAAGGTGTCTTACAGACTAAAGGGGAGAGGGACATGCATGATTGGCAGATCACTTGCTCAGGCAATTGAGTCAATCATGAGATGTCAAGTACCACACCAGATGTTGTTCTTGCACTAGATGCAATAAGTTGACATTAATCCAATCCTGGAGAAACAGTCGGAAGCAGTTTTAGAACATAAGTGGATGTTCTAGGGATATGATAACGACAGCCTCATTCAGGAGACAGTTATCATTCCAGGCTTCCAAGGTGACATGGACGACAAGGAGGTTGTCAGAGTTATAGTTTTCCTTCTGATGAGGGGCAGTATTTTGGACAGGTGGTCCAAGGCAATACTGAGGGTGGCATGGCGCAGGATACTGATTAAGTTCAGTTGACGATACAGTCTAAGAAGTTTGGATTTGAAGTTCATTTATGAGCTAGGTCCCATCAGACATCCAGACATATTCTGAGACAGGTATTGCTCTTTTCGGGAGATGGCTTTCTCCGCGAACTTGAGATTTTGAGAGAGACATAGAAAGAAACAACTAAGCGGATCCACTCACTGAGGCTATTCCTCGAACGCAATAGTTCCGCAAACGAGCTTTGTGAGACTGACTAGTAGAGGAGTTGGATGTTCGGTATCACACGGGCTGTGAGTAGGCGACATCGCAATAATTAGCCTTGAGTGCAAGTGGGAGATTGTTGGAGATAGTGCCCTCAGAGTCAATTATTAGGTCACAGGTACGTGATTGTAATGATTGAGGGAGGACCTATCCCGGTAGGACAGTCTTACTCGAGATGATAGTATGCTATCTGGTTTACCTTTATCATCGTGTACTGCTTTAAGTGACCTGACATGTCGCTATTACACGTTGATAGAGCCCCTAGGATTCTTGCTTGACCACCAGCAGTATGAGGGCGATCATATAAGTGGGAGCTGGGGGTCTACAAGCATATCCTTAAAAGGTCCCTAGTCGTGGGAGTTTCGAGACCGGGCATCGATACTCCATTAGTAGACTAGTGTATACAGTCGAGACCCCGACGAGGGGCGGTGGCCGGTCTCACAAGCCACTGGTGTCAGTTGGATCACCTAAGATGTATACAGGTGCTCATTGGGTTATGAGTACACCGGACAGGACTCGCCGGGAACATGCTAGTTGGTCATATACCAGACGTCAGATGGCAGTTCCCTGGTGACATGTGTGCAGGTTAGTTCATCGACCTGGGGATCGTCATTTGTCTCGTGTGAGTTCCCACTGTACTTTGATTACTACCCTACCACGGCTCAAAGGAGTCGTGCAATTAGGTTTTAGTTGGGTACAGTCCCGAGCCACATGGAGGCAGTGAGCGTATCTTCAGGGGTTCGTCTCTCCCGGTATTGGGGGTGAGGTCGTGCTGTGTCTAGGAGAGCCATTACACAAAGTCCTTGGCCAAGGCAAGGAGATTTACTGGTAGGTATTCCAGTAGTATCTCAGGGTGTTCTGGGCTACACTCCGACACGACTTGTACCGCTTTTGGGGGTCTGACTTTTACCAACCCCCTAGGCCCGCCATGCGATGCTCATAGACGAACGGACCGGACTGCACGGATATTGTCACTGACAGGCTCAGTTGGGTGTCGGGGTGAGCTTCCTCATCGACGTCCCTTTTGGTCAATAGCTGGTGGCCCGTCACGTATTGGCATATACCTCTGACGTGCTAGTGGTTAAATCCACAGCCATAGTATTGACGAGTCTTTAGAGTCCACCACATTTTCAGTTACTCAGCTTTCGGGCGAAAGGTTGTAGAGGCCGTATGGAGATATGGCAAGGTCCGATCAGATACGTGCGGTATTGCACGGATTAGGATCGGACAGTTTGTACTATAGGCCGTATGGTTATATGGCAGGGTTCGATCACATACGTGCGGTATTGCACGGATCAGGATCGAACGGATATTACTGGCCGGCTTTGGTATAAGCCGGATCCTAGTATAGTATAGTGTAGATTTTGTCTCATTGCATTTGTATTTCGGTCGGAATACAAATGCGGGTGTGTATGCACAGTATCGGGGTTTTCCTGTAATTTATTACGGGACCAGTTTTTGGAGTTGCCAGTTTGCTTTCCGTTTCGGCCGATTTCCATTGTTCCGTTCATTGGCCGAAGATTGGTGGAGGAGGGTTTATTTGCATTGTTGCAAATAGGCATTTGTGGAGGGGTTCTTTGCATCTTTTTGTATCATGATGGTTTTCATGATGAGCACCATCATTGACTTCTCCTTCTCATGATGGATTGACTTTGGATATGTTGATGGTTGTTTGAGTGTTGGACTTTCCTAGCTATCATTTCTTCACATCATAACTTGACACTCCCTTGTATGATGGTTCCACCACTCCCCCTTGACTTCTCACTCCATCCCTCACTCACAAGAGTGTGGCCGGCCATTCTTTAGGATGGGGGGTTGATTGATTCATTTTAGGTGTGGCATATTTGTTTTCTTATGCTTGCTAGAAAAGCTCTCTAGTTCTTTTGCAAAAAGAGTTCCTCTCTTTTCCTCCACAAAATGGCACAACTCCACAACCCCAAATGAGATCTCTACACTACATTCTACAACGAACCTTGGGCACGTCGAGTAGCCGGCTTCGTGCCCGAGTTGCCTCGGCATTGAGGTGGGAGCCCGTAAACGATGTAGGCAACGTGGTGCACTTCCGGCGACGAGGAGGAGACGGACGGAGATCCCGCGAGGAGATCGGATTGGAGATGAAGACCGGAGGACTTGGATCGTCGGTATATCTCTTCCCCTTCTCTTTGTAGTTAGCTAGATTTAGTTTAATGGCCCGATCCGGTTTTAGTGCGCGGTGGTGCCGGTTTGCCAAGTCCGCAAAATTTAAAGTTATTCACCGCTTCCGCTTTCCGGCGTCGGATTGACGGCCGGGGCGCCGCCGTGCACTTACATCTACCACACCGAAGAACAAAAGGTGTTTGTTTCTCGGCACGCCACCTTTTTAGAAAAGGAATTTCTTACAAAAGAAATTAGTGGGAATGAGGTAGAACTGGAAGAAATTCCAGCAAAACAAACTACAATAGATGATTTAATGGAACCAGAGGATTCAGTAGTACCCGACGAACCCCAGCCTCTCCGCCGATCTAGCAGGGTTTCTCATCCACCTGAGAGATACTATGGTTTTCTCATTGATGGTGGAAGTGAGGATTGCATCATGGAAGATGATGACCCAACTAGTTTCGAGCAGGCCATCACGAGTGGTGACTCTGTGAAATGGCTGGATGCAATGCGATCTGAGATGGAATCCATGTACACCAACAAAGTATGGACTTTGGAAAATGCTCCTGAAGGGGTAAAACCCATTGGGAGAAAGTGGATCTTTAAAAAGAAATTTGGTGTAGATGGAAAAGTTGAGACTTTCAAAGCTAGACTTGTTGCAAAGGGTTTTCGTCAACGACCAGGTGTGGATTATGACGAAACCTTTTCTCCAGTAGCTATGCTTAAGTCCATCCGGATCTTACTTGCCATTGCTGCATACCATGACTACGAAATCTGGCAAATGGATGTTAAGACCGTCTTTCTAAACGGTGATTTAGAAGAGTGCGTGTACAAGACTCAGCTAGAGGGCTTCATAGATAGTGGGAGCAGCGGAAAGGTGTGCAAGCTGCTTAATCCATTTATGGGTTAAAGCAAGCATCACGGAGTTGGAACATCTGTTTTGATGTTGTAGTCAAAGAGTTTGACTTCATCAAAAATATAGATGAACCTTGTATCTATAAGAAGGTAGCAGAGAGTAAGGTTGTCTTCCTCGTATTGTATGTGGATGACATACTCTTGATAGGAAATGATATTCCTATGCTGCAATCAGTCAAGCTCTTCTTATCACAAAGATTCTCAATGAAAGATCTAGGTGATGCCTCCTGCATATTGGGAATCATGATCTATAGAGATAGATCCAAACGGATACTGGGATTGTCCCAATCCAAATACATTGACACCATACTAAAGAGGTTTAGTATGGAAGAATCCAAGCGTGGGAACCAACCCACGATCTTTGGACTCACTCTCTCCAAAGAGATGTCTCCCAAGACTGATTTGGAGAGAGCTCGCATGCAAGGGATACCCTATGCTTCGGCAGTAGGCTCTATCATGTATGCGATGCTATGTACCAGACCCGATGTAGCATACTCACTAAGTGTAGTGAGTCGGTATCAAGCAGATCCTGGAGAGAGTTACTAGACAGCTGTGAAGAACATTCTCAAGTACTTGCGAAGGACTAGAGACATGTTCTTGGTGTATGGTAACGGAGAACTCCGGGTGGAGTCCTTTACCGATTCCAGCTTCCAAAGTGATAAGGACGACTCTAAGTCACACTCAGGATTTGTCTTTACCCTCAATGGAGGGGTGGTATGTTGGAAGAGTTCCAAACAGGATACCGTTGCAGACTCGACGATGGAGGCTGAATACATCGCTGCCAACGATGATGCCAAAGAGGCTGTCTGGATAAAGAAGTTCATTAGTGAACTTGGTGTAGTTCCATCTATTGAGCATCCAATACCTCTGTATTGCGATAACAATGGAGCTGTGGCTTTGGCCAAGGAACCCAGGTCCCATCAGAAGTCCAGACATATTCTGAGACGGTATCACCTGATCAGGGAGATAGTTGATCGCCGGGAGATCGAGGTCAGGAGAGTAGATACGAAGGACAACACTGCGGATCCACTCACGAAGGCCATTCCCCAGATACAGTTTGAGAGATTATTCGGGATGCTAGGTATGAGATACTACAGCAGCTGGCCTTAGTGCAAGTGGGAGATTGTTAGTTATGTATATGCCCTAGAGGCCATTGTTGTACATATGATGTATATTATGATGGATGCTTGGATATATAGAGAGAGGAATTTCTTGCTCATCATGATAGTATGCTATTTGGTTTCACTTTATCTTAACATGTTGACTTGTACTGGTTTACTGTCTTTCTCTCACATGTTGATAAAGCCCTTAAGATCTGTACTCGACTACTGGGACTATGATGAGATCATACTAGTGAGGCCACGGTAGTCGATGAGTACATCCTATAACTATTCCTAGTCGAGGGTATATCGAGATAGGGCATCGATACACCAGAGTAGACTAGCGTATACGCATCTTGACCCATACGATGGGCGATGGATGATCCCATATCTATCGGTGTTGGACATCAAGGGTGGTGTACGGGTGCTCAGTGAAGACTGGGTACACTAGACGGACTCGCCGAGAGCTCCCAGATGATGATATACCACACGTCAGATGGCAGTTCTCCGGTGACACTGCTACAGGGTAGTCTGTAGACCCGAGATCGTCATAGAGACTTCTGTGATTTCCACTGTGCTTTGATTTCCACCTTACCAGGTCCAAGAGGGCATGCAAAACGGTGACTTTTGGGTGCAGTCCCGAATCACATGGAGGCAAGGAGCGATAGGAGGGGATTCGTCTCTCCCGGTATAAAGAGTTGATGTTGTACTGTGTTCGATTGGCTATAACTGGAAGTCCCTGACAGGGCTGATATAGAGATTTTCTGGTAAATGTTACCAGTAGTTTCTCAACCCGTTATGAGCCACACATCGACACGACTTATTGGTTACTGGGGTCTGACGTATACCACCCCTAGACTTGATATGCGACATATTAGACGAAGAGACCGGACTGTACGGGAGTGTTACTGATTAGATTCACAGGAGAACGTACAGGCTAGCTTGTTGATCTTCTGATCACTCAATACCTGGGTGGCTGTTACGTTTAGCTGACCGCTTGCAGCTTGTGGGTGTTTGATATGATCATCACCTGCTACCGGCGTATTGACGATTCTTTAGAGTCCTACACAGAGGTTTCTTGGCTCAGGCAAAACGGAATAGTGGCACATATGTGATATGTGCAGGACCGAGGATAATGCGATAATAGATACCGTATTATATTCTCGCGATATTTAGATATGAACCGGGTCATCGGATCAAGTGTTGATTCGATGAATCGGTACATGATATATTAGTCTGTTATATTCGATATAGCCGAATTGTCGGATCAAGTGTTGATTCAATAATTTAATGTATAATAATATATATGATATATTGTATTACATTATCTAATATTGGCTCACTTTATTATTTCATTTTCTCACCGGATAATACATTGATATATATGCGATATATGTTAATTGTATTATTTTATTTTGTTACAAATATATAATATATATATGTGATATATATTATAGTAACATGATATGATTAATAATGGAACATGTTTAGTAGAGATAAAGCAAGGTTAGGGTTTGATTAGGGTTAGCTCTTTCTTGCACATTCTAGAAAGAATTCCTTTTGTCATGAGAAAGATATTATGTTGATATTTATCCATGACTCACTCTTTAACCTAACCAAACCCTAGCCCTAGTTTATTCTCTACAAAGGTTATCCTTGTCATCCTTGACCATGGTTCCATGATTAATCATATATTCATTTCTATTATTCATCACAAAAGGATTATCTCATTATTCATCACAAAAGGATTAACTCTCTTTCCATCATCTTCTTCTCTCTTGAGATTTGAGAAAGCTTGCTTGATTTTCCTTTTGTGATGATTTCTTGTGAGAATATGATATAAAAAGAAAGCATAAATACTACTCCATCATCCTCATCTAATCTAGCCCATTAGATTAGGGTGTTCACCTCATTAGAGTGAGAGAGCTTGATTTATTGCAATTTCGACGTAGATCATCGGAGAAAAGGAATACTACAAGCTAGCATGGATCGTTCGAGTCGTGGAGCCTCTCTTGAGTTCGGGAGATCGTGGATCGCGGCGACGGGACTTCTACTCGGAGCTTATGAAGCGAAGGAGCGGACTACAAAGGTTGTAATCCCTCACACTTAGTGGTAAAGATGTTTACTTGCATGTTAAACCCTAATAATCTAACAAAGATCCCGGCTTTGTGTTGTTCGGCACGTCTAAAATTTTATTCGGGCATATTTGATGCCTTATGAACCTTCATAAGAGTGCCTAGGAACCCTACAAAAACAAAAGAAAACCTTCTAGAAGGTTCATGAAAGAACTAACCCAATCAAACCCTAACCTTGTTTAATCTCCACTAAACATGTTGCATTAGTAATCATATCATGTTACAATATTATATATCACATATATAATAAATATTTGTAACAAAAGAAAATAATACATTTAACATATATCACATATCAATGTATTACCCGGTGAGAAAATGAATCAATAAAGAGAGCCAATATTAGATAATGTAATTAAATATATCATATGTATAATTATACATTAAATTATCAAATCAACACTTGATCCGATAATCCGGCTATTTCACAAATAACCGACTAATATAATCTGTATCAGTTCATCGAATCAACACTTGATCCGATGACCCGGCTATATCTCATATACTTGGCCGATATCTCATATCGTAAGAATCTAATACGGTATCACATACACGTATTGTTCTCGATCCTGTACATATCACATATGTGCTCCTACTCCATTTTGCCTGAGCCAAGAAACCTCTGTGTTGGACTCTAAAGAATCGTCAATACGTCGGCAGTAGGTGATGATCATATCAAACACCCACAAGCTGCAAGCAGTCAGCTAAACGTAACAGCCACCCAGGTATTGAGCGCTCAGAAGATCAACAAGCAAGCCTGTACTTTCTCCTGTGAATCCAGTCAGTAACACTCCCGTACAGTCCGGTCTCTTCGTCTGATATGTCGCATATCTCGCCTAGGGGTGGTAAACGTCAGACCCCAGTAGCTTGATAAGTCGTGTCGATATGAGATCTATAACAGTTCGAGAAACTACTGATAACACTTACCAGTAAATCTCAACAACCCTGGCCAGGGATTTCCAGTTATAGCCAATCGAACACAGCGCAACATCAACTCCCTATACCGGAAGAGACGAATACCCTCCTATCGCTCATTGCCTCCATGTGATACGGGACTGTACCCAAAAGCCACCTTTTTGCATGCCCTCTTGGACGTGGTATGATGGAAATCAAAGCACAGTAGGAATCACACAAGACTCTATGACGATCTCGGGTCAACAGACTACTCTGTACCAGTGTCGCCGGAGAACTGCCATCTGATGTGAGGTATAATACCATCTGGGAGTTCTCGGCGAGTCCGTCCAGTGTACCCAGTCTCTACTGAGCACCCGTATACCTTCTCTGATGTCAAACACCAATGGATATGAGATCATCCATCGCCCATCATATGGGTCAAGAAGCGCATACACTAGTCTACTCTGGAGTATCGATGCACTATCTCGGTACTCCCACGACTAGGAACATTTGAAGGATGTACTTGGCGACTACACTCTCCTCACTAGTATAATCCGCATCATAGTCCTGGTAGTCAAGTACTCAGCCTAAGGGCTTTATCAATATGTAGCATAGAGACAATCAGAGTACATGTTAAGATAAAGAGCAACCAGATAGCGTACTATCATGTCGAGCAAGAAAGTCCTCCTATATATGTCCAAGCATCCACTACAATATACATCGTATGTACAGTAATGGACTCTAGGGCATACATATAACTAACATTCTCCCACTTGCACTTGGGCCATCTGTTGTGGTATCGCATACCCAACAATTAGCTGTGATTGAAGTATCTCATACTCAACCATCCCATAAAAGTCTCTACTGGGAAAAAGTCCTTTGTGAGTGGATCCGCGCTGTTGTCCTCTGTGTCTACTCTCCTAACCTCGATCTCCCTAGAGATCAACCATCTCCATGATCAGGTGATACTGCCTAAGAATTATATCTAGATTTCTGATGGGACGGGGGTTCCTTGGCATAAGCCACAACTCCATTGTCACACAATAGTTGGAACGAAGTTCATCTCATGAATTTATATATATATCCAGACTGCCTCTTTGGTAGCATCCTTGGTAATGACGTATCTTGCCTTTAATCGTCTAGTAAGTCACGGTATCTAGCTTGGAACTCTTCCAACACACCGTCCCTCCACTGAGGATAAAGACAATTCCTGCGACTGACATTCAGTCGTCCTTATCACCCTGGAACCTTTCCAGTGATTCTCCCCAGGATCGATTGATACCATCTCACTACAACTAGTGAGAATCCTAACATCCAATTAGATCTATCTCATAGATCCAAACCCAGGATTTAGGAGGTATCGATTTGATCCTATATGGAGAATCCTTGTGATAAGCGGAGATTGACCGAGCGTAGCATAGGAAACTCCTTCCCTATCAAGAGTATGTCATCCACGTACTCTACGAGGATCATCGCCATACTCTCTACTACCTTTTTGTATATACAAGGTTCATCTACCATTTTGATGAAGTCAAACTCTTTGACTACCACATCAAAACAGACATTCCAACTCCGCGATGCCTGCTTTATCACATAAAACATCTTGCACACGTTTCCGCTGCTCCCACTGTCTACGAAGCCCTCTAGCCGTGTACTTATAGACGCTCTCTTCCAAATCAACATTTAGAAAAGCAGTCATGACACCAAACCGGCAGATATCGTAGTCATGGTATGTAGCCGGGGCAAGTAGGATCTGGATGGACTTAAGCATAGCTTTGAAAGTCTCAACTTTTCCATATACACCAAGTAATCTTCTCAAGATATACTTGCTCCTGATGGGGATTTAACCCTTCAGATAAAGCAACCAAAGTCCATACTTTGTTGGTGTATAAGGATTCCATCTCAGATCGATAAGCATCCAGCCATTCTTATAGAGTCCCACTCCTGATGGCCTGCACGAAATTAGTTAGGTCATCATCTCATGATGCAATCCTCGCTCCCACTGTAATAAAGAAAATGAAGTATCTCTCAGGTGGGTGAGGAACCCTACTAGATCGGCGGAGAGGCTGAGCTTCGTTGGAAACTATTGAATCTTTTGGTTCTACCAAATCATCAGCTGCAGTTTGTATAGCTGGAACTACTTCCTGTTCTACCTCATGACCATTAATTTCTTCACAAGAAATTCCCTTTCACAAAGGTGGCATGCTGAGAAACAAAAACACTTTTTGTTCCCCAGTTTGTTAGAAGATATTCCCTTGCGAATGCTTGGGATATCCAACAAACATCCACAGAACTGACTTTGCCTCGAGCTTGTCCGGATTTTGCTTTTAGACATAGGCCGGACAACCCCAAATCTTAACATCTTTAAGAGATGGGCTCTTCCCATACCATATCACATATGGAGTGGTAGGCGTCTGATGTGATTGGAACCCTATTCGATAGGTATGCAACTTCTCAAGTGCATAACTCCCAAAAGGAAATAGAAAACTCAGTAGTACTCATCATAGAGCACACCTTATCACATAGGGTGCTATTTCTCCGCCCCGATATACCATCGTTTTATGGTGTATACGGAGGAGTAATGCTGAGAGAGAATCTCATTCTCCTTTAGAATAGTCCAGGAATCTCGTGCTCAAGTATTCTCCTCCTTGATCTCATCAAAGGACATAATACTTATACCCATTTTTACTTATACCCATTTTTGGTTCTCTACTTCTAACTTATATTCATTGAATTTCTCAAAAGTTCCAGACCTTTGTTTCAACAGGAACATATGTCCGGATCTTGAGAGACAATCAGTGAATGTAATGAAGTACAAAAAACTGGTCTTGGCATGTATAGACTGGGGACCTTCATACATCAGCATGTATCAATCCCAAGAGTTCACTAACTCTTTCTCTGTTTCCAATAAACGGAGCTGTCGTCATCTTATCTTTGTGACATGACTGGAAAGTTTTACAAGATGTAAATCCAAACTAATTTAAATATGCATATTTATGTAATTTCAGCTAGTCGGATCGCATTGATATGACCTAGTCTACAATGCCTCAAGAAAGATTCGTTCATTTCTGAACTCTTCCTCTTGTGTGTGTTCTGTACGTTAAGAACTGTGGTTTGATTTAGAACGACTATGCTTTTAGATAACGTGCCTGAACCGATCAACTCTTGATATAGAAAATGTTCAAAACATTATCCAACAATACAAAATTATATCCTTCTTTACTAATAAAGAGACTGATATGATGTTGTATATCAGGTTCGGTATCTAATAACATTCGTTCAGAATCATTGTATTCTGGTAATACAGGGTGATAACTACCAACAGACTTGGCTGCAACACTTGCACCGTTTCTATCTCATGAAACTTATCACCCGTGCTCAGTTCTCTACCTATATGTAGCCCATGTAACAGATTACATATGCGGGACCCTGACCCGGTATCTCATACCCAGGACGTAAAGGATACTGAGAAACAGTTCTCTGTAATGAACATACCCGAAGAAGATGCATCAACATGCACTTTCTTCGTTTGAGCGGCACGGGAATTCTGGTAATCCCCTATTTCCTGCTCTGTCTTATAACAATTATAAGTTAGAGCGGGACCAACGTTCCCAGCGCAGTATAACAAGCGGGTTCGTTCAATACATCCGTATTATTATCTTGATTAAGGCGTGACATAGTCGCAACTAGGAGAGAGAGAGAGAAGAAAACACTCAGCGTGCGCTTTTACAAAATTAGATTGGTTATCAATTTATCTAATCAGGATGTCTCCCACTGTTTTAGTCAAATCTTCCTTCAAACCCTAAAAGGAAAGACTAGCCAGGATTAATTACACTCTACAAGTTCGCCAATTTTTCAGCCAGGACAGTGCCGGAATTTTGAGGGAGGTTTCCTGTGCTTTCGCACGGACCTAATTAAAATAAACCTCATTTTCCCAGGGGCGTAACCCCGTTAACACGTTTCTAGACACCTACTTGATCGGCTAATTGTAATGTGTAAAACTCTCCCAGGAGTAACTCTTACTCACAGCGGGTATCGGGATCCAACTATCTCATAGAAGGTATGCAATCTCATTGCAAATTTCAACTCTTGAAATTCCCAATAATATTTTGCCCCTAGTATCTTATGACCTTGGATAAGGTCAACAAATCATAAGTGCTAGCCAAGTTCAACCCGTTATTTTCCGATTGAATTAAACCCACCCGCACGACCCTTGGCTAAGGTCAACAAAGTCGCACGACTACCCTAACTCAATCGCATCATATGCTTATACAGATAAGCACCAATTAGCTACCGCACACTACGCCTTGGCTAAGGTCAACAAACGCAGCACGAATACTAAGTAGTACTTATCTGAAATGACGGAGAGCTACGACAGGTTTTTAAGAAAACCTTTTGCGTAATGAACTTGATATCGTTGTAGAATCGAGTGATTTTAAATGGAATGTTTCTGAGGCCTTTTCTAGTTTTGCTAAAGAGGTCACTCCCGGTGAAGGGATCGTCTGCTCTTTCCTCATCGAATAAGGAGCAGGATATTTCACAAATATCACCATGCAAAGCAAAAATTATAGAAGCAATCAAAAGACAAACCGAGTATACAGCATCTGCTAGTTTCGCTAAAGAGGTCACTCTCGGAGAAGGGATCTCGGCTCTTTCCTTATCGAATAAGGTGCTGGATGTTCTACAAGGAACACCGCTAAGCAAAGCAAGAACTAGAGCTACCAGTTTTTAAACAAGTCTCTACAACATCTTTAGCTTTCTTTTATTTTCATTAATCTCATTAATGAAGTCCCATTTAATTATGCTTCACAAGCATCACTTTTGAAATGAAATCTGCAATATAACTTTTATCTCATATAT
This sequence comes from Agapanthus africanus, assembly GCA_030015575.1. Lineage (NCBI taxonomy): Eukaryota > Viridiplantae > Streptophyta > Magnoliopsida > Asparagales > Amaryllidaceae > Agapanthus > Agapanthus africanus. The sequence continues at coordinate 512,179,816 of CM057342.1, read as the reverse complement.
ATAATATAAACATTCGTCTCAGGCAGTAATATGATCTCATCACAGAACATTGCAGCAGAAGAACATATATGAAATATTGGATATACTAGGATGTCCATGTTTTAATACGAGCCTGTATAAAACATGGATTCCACGGTCGCGATGAATAGCCAAACCCACATCCCTAGACCCCTACGAGAGCGGCAAGTAACACTGCCAATTCTAGGGTTAGGAGACCCGGTCTCGAATCCTCGAGATGGTCTCCCACTGGACCCTAGAACCCGGTTACTTGTGCCCCCACCTTGGGTCTACCTAATGCGGAAAAGTAAATAATATACAATGGTGACATCATCCTCAGCCCGGAAGTGCCCTAATAAAAGAATATTACATACAAATAAATTTTACATGAATGAAAATAAAAACCCTCATCCCACATAAAACCCTCGGCTATTCAGAACGCGACGATCCAATATAATATATCACAGCAACACATAACATCTCATATCATCAACGTAAGTAAATATGCGTATCCCAATTGTCGTTGATGTATAGCAATGAAACCGGCGATACACCACATATTACACTTACGATCACAGAAAAGAAAGTGTAAAACTACAACAGTTGGAATCCGCAACCTTCTTAGACATCGCATGCCTAACCAAATGAATTCCATAGACATCGCATGCCTAACAATTATAAACCCCGCATTTTAGTCTCATTATCAAAAATTCTTTTCAATATCAAGTCGGGCAATTCAACAAGATTCCCGACATCCTGATCGAATGCTCGTCGCAAACTTTAGTAGACGGCCGCACCCCCGGATGCCGTCGACGAAGTGCACTAAGGCGGAACACAGCTGTCGCGAGCACCCGAACGGATGCTTTTGGCGACGGGGTTCTCCTACTGTCACTTGGTCGGGGCTTTGGGGCGTGGCTATCTATTAAGTTTACCCGGCGAGTATCCGCGTACGCTACGTGATTGCGACGGACTTTTGATAGCATCAAAATCCCGTGGCAACCGATCATCTGAGACTAAACTGCTAGATTTATAACATTCAAATTAGTTATCTCATAACTACATGTGGATTCTAAATATTGTTCACATTCCAGATAAAATGACAGTGTTAAACTTTCCGATCGAATAATCAAACACCCAAGATTTCCCAAATAGCTCAACACTTGAGCGGAGTTCAAAAAATATCCATCACATGCCACAGTACCAATGGTCCAGTCATAGAAAGGTCAAGCCAACGCCTCACATGTGGCAACGCCGTAATGCCACAAACCCTAAGGTTCAGAGGCGGTTCAGACGGTCACATAATCGAGTTAAGGTTTGTGTTCTTCTAGAGGGTCCACCGCGTTACTTGCATGATTTTCCGGAAGTTTCAAACTCAAGAAAAAATCCAACTTTTGAAAAAATTTCCGACAGGGAAAAAGTGAGTTATTGATATCCGTTCAAACTTTTTAACACGTTCTAAAATTACCCGGGAAAAAAATTAAACGAAGTTAAATTATCCAATTGAATCAACGAGTCCCCAATACAAACCAGAAAACTCAACACTTGAGTAGAATTAAAAATTCCCAGAATAATGCAAAAGAACCCAGGAATAATACTGTGAAGCAGTGGGCCCCAACGACACTGTTCGGCCGCGGAACCGCCGCCACGTGCGCGGTTCAGCCGCGGTTCCGCAGTCACGTGAGGGATTTAGAGGACCGTACTTCACAGTAATTCTTATATTTCCCTTCATGATTTTCTGAATATTTTTAATACGAAAAAATCAATATTTTTAAAAATTTCCAGAAACTAGGTTTTATCGGGTATACGGAGTTCGATCGGACATTAAACTTCGCATAGACTTCGCCTAAAGCTCTAGCTTGGCTCTGATACCATTGCAGGGTTACTAGGCACTCTCATAAGGGTCTATAAGGCATCAACCATGCCCGATTTAAAATTTATACGTGGAGAACAAGCCTAACCAAGATCTTTAAACTAGAGATTAGGCGAAACAAAGCATGTTAAACACTTTAACATCTAAGAGTTTGGGATTACAACCTTTGTAGTCCGGTCCTTCACTTCTAAAGCTCCATGTTGAGATCCCTTCGCTGCGATCATCGAGTTTCCGGACTCTAGAGAGGCTCCACGAAGAGAATGATGCAAACTTACTTCCGATCTTTGATAACAAAGATGATCTACCTTGAAGTTTCATTAACACAAGCTCTCACTCACAAATGAAGTGAACACCCTTATCTAAATGGCTAGGATAGATTAGGATGATGAAGTAGGAATTTAGCTCTATTTTATTTTCATAATCTCACCCATTTTCATCACAAGAATCAAAGGTAGAAAGCTTTGCAAGAAGGAAGAAGAAGATGAACAATGAATAATCATTTTGTGATGAATAATGAAATGTTATCATAATCATTAACAATGCAACCATGGTAGACTATGAAGAGGCTAACCCATGTAGAGACTTAACCAAGGGTGAAGGGTTTGGGTTGGGTTAACAATGAGTCACTAAAATATCAACCATAATATTTTAGCACAAAACAAAAGAAAACCTTCTAGAAGGTTCATGAAAGAACTAACCCAATTCAAACCCTAACCTTGTTTAATCTCCACTAAACATGTTGCATTAGTAATCATATCATGTTACAATATTATATATCACATATATAATATATATATGTAACAAAAGAAAATAATACATTTAACATATATCACATATATATCAATGTATAACCCGTTGAGAAAATGAATCAATAAAGCGAGCCAATAATAGATAATGTAATTCAATATATCATATATATAATTATACATTAAATTATCAAATCAACACTTGATCCGATAATCCGGCTATTTCACAAATAACCGACTAATATAATCTGTATCAGTTCATCGAATCAACACTTGATCCGATAACCCGGCTATATCTCATATACCCGGCCGATATCTCATATCGTGAGAATCTAATATGGTATCACATACACGTATTGTTCTCGGTCCTGCACATATCACATATGTGCTCCTACTCCGTTTTGCCTGAGCCAAGAAACCTCTGTGTAGGACTCTAAAGAATCGTCAATACGCCGGCAGTAGGTGATGATCAGATCAAACACCCACAAGCTGCAAGCGGTCAGCTAAACGTAACAGCCACCCAGGTATTGAGCGCTCAGAAGATCAACAAGCAAGCTTGTACTTTCTCCTGTGAATCCATTCAGTAACACTCCCGTATAGTCCGGTCTCTTCGTCTGATATGTCGCATATTTTGTCTAGGGGTGGTAAACGTCAGACCCCAATAGCTTGATAAGTCATGTCGATATGAGGTCTATAACAGTTCGAGAAACTACTGATAACACTTACCAGTAAATCTCAGCAACCCTGGCCAGGGATTTCCAGTTATAGCCAATCGAACAAAGCGCAACATCAACTCCCTATACCGGGAGAGACGAATCCCCTCCTATCGCTCATTGCCTCCATGTGATTCGGGACTGTACCCAAAAGCCACCTTTTTGCACGCCCTCTTGGACGTGGTATGATGGAAATCAAAGCACAGTGGGAATCACACAAGACTCTATGACGATCTCGGGTCAACAGACTACTCTGTACTAGTGTCACCGGAGAACTGCCATCTGACGTGAGGTATAATACCATCTGGGAGTTCTCGTCGAGTCCATCCAGTGTACCCAGTCTCTACTGAGCAACCGTATACTTTCTTTGATGCCAAACACCAATGGATATGAGATCATCCATCGCCCATCATATAGGTCAAGAAGCGCATACGCTAGTCTACTCTGGAGTATCGATGCCCTGTCTCGGTACTCCCACGACTAGGAACATTTGAAGGATATACTTGGCGACTATACTGTCCTCACTAGTATGATCCGCATCATAGTCCTGGTAGTCATGTACTCATCCTAAGGGCTTTATCAACTTGTAACATAGAGACAATCAGAGTACATGTTAAGATAAAGAGCAACCAGATAGCGTACTATCATGTCGAGCAAGAAAGTCCTCTTTATATATGTCCAAGCATCCACTACAATATACATCGTATGTACAGTAATGGCCTCTAGGGCATACATATAACTAACAAAATGTACCCACTTGTCAACCTTAGGTGATAATCGCCTACTGCAACAGCATCAACGCTTGTTCCATTGCCAACCATGAGGGTCATATCACCTGCTTTCAGTGCTCTGAAGTTTCTCAGAGGATGCAAAGAATTACATATGTGAGAACTAGAACCAGTATCTAGTACCCATGATGTAGAGTTCACTGAAAAACAGTTTTCGATTACAAACACACCTGAAGCAGAAGTATCAGCTTGCTTCGTGTCCTTAGCTTTAAAAGTGTTGCAATCCTTCTTCCAGTGCCCCTTCTTGTGACAGTAGTAGCACTCATCCTTTTCCGCTTTTACTCTCCCCGCTTTGTTCGTTCCCTGCACCTTTTTAACACCTTCTTTCTGTTTAGTGGTGATCATCTTCTTCTTCCCCTTATCTTTCACTTTGGATTTAGAAGAGGATGATTGGCCAACATACAGAACAGGTGTCTTCTCCTTTTTCAAGGAGCTCTCCGCTACCCTCAACACGTTGAGGAGTTTTGTAAGATCAGCTTCCATATCGTGCATGTTGAAGTTCAGCACGAACTGAGAGAAGGTGTGAGGAAGGGACTGTAAAATCAAGTCAATGTATAACTCGTTTTCTAGCATGCATCCTAGGTTTGCGAGTTCCTCAATGAGACTGATCATCTTTAGGACGTGCTCTCCTACAGGTGATCCTGGAGCTAACCTCATCTGGAATAACTTCCTTGAGGTCTCGTACCTGGCGATACGAGAGTGCTCGCCATACAATTCCTTGCAATGGAGAAAAATGAATTTGATATCCATATCCTCGTGCTGCTTCTGGAGTTCATTATTCATGGACGCCAACACGATGGACTTAGCTCTCTCGCAATCCAGATCCCAAGTTTTGCGGACCTCTTTGTCCGCAACTGAGGAATCTGGTCCTGAAATAATGGAAGCAGTAGTGGTGAGGACATATGCCACTTTGTCATATGTAAGTGCAACGGTGACATTCCTCGACTAATCTTTATAGTTTGACCCAGTCAGTGTATTTTTTTCAAGTAATAGTTTGAGTCCCGTCATAGTAGCTGCGAGAGAGAGAGAGAGAAGAAACACTCAGCGTATGCTCTTGCAAGTTTAGATTGGTTATTAGTTTATCTAAACAGGATGGATCCCACTGTTTCCTCGAATTCTTCTTCAAACCCTAAAAGAAGAATTAGTCAGGATTAATCGCACAGCATAATACTTGCTTAACCTTTCAGCCAGGCTAGTGTCGATACTTCGAGGGAGGTTTTACAACGCTTTCGCGAAGTTCCTTAATTAAATAACATCTTTTCTCTGGAGGCGTAGCCCCGCTAACACCGTTCTAGACACCTACTTAGTTTATAGCATTGATTGTTAAGTAAAAAATTCTCCCGAGAGTAATCCTACTCATAAGTGGGATCGGGATCCACTTATCATTGTGTGATGACCTAGATGTAAGCCACTCTAGTCACTGTAAGTCAATGTACAACACCCCACGAGTTGCGGGGAGGCGGAAATATGAAAAACGATCTTGTTTTGTATGTAAACATCGACTAACCGAAGATCTTTACTAAACGATAATTAACAATAAGCATAGAGTTCTAAGCTACTATGTAAAAAGAGATTATACCAAATGATTCTAGTCCTTCGTCTTTATGATCTCTAATTCCTCCTCGGCCTCCTATCCATGATAGATGATCCACCCGAGAACCCTAATCCAAGCTATAACCTCTAAACTTGAGGTTACTTAGTTTCTCTAGTTGCTAATCAAAGTAACTAAGATGATATAGAGTTAGGTTATGAAGTGTTTAGTCTATACTAATCCTTGGTCTCAACTCATGAGTGGTAGGATTAGGGTTTGATGAAGGAGAGAGCTTGAGGAGAAAGAAGGTGGAGATGATAATGATTTGAGAAAAGCTTCTCACTTGAATATATAAAGCAAAAATGAATTATCAAATAAAATCAATTAAATGATTATTCACCATGCTTCATTTATTCAACAAGAGTGATTCATCATGTGAGTCATTAGATCATTAATGATGCATTAATGATGCATTTAATAATATGATGAATCATACAAATGAGTCACTAAAGCAATTAATGAAAATGCCACCTTAACCCCTCATGTCACCATCCTTCTAGAAGCTTCTCGGAAAATTATGAGAACGCCCTTCGCATCCGTGAAAACACGGAAAAACTTTAGACTGTATTAATCCAATAACCTGATACTAGAATCTGGCTTAAACCAAAGCCGGCTAGTAAAAACTGTCCGAATGTCGTACGTGCGTTTAAACACGTATGCGTCCAAACCTTTGTCGTAAAACCATACGACCTCTATAGCTTTTCGCCTGGGTTTAGGAAATCTCTGTGTGGGACTCTAAAGACTCGACTACTACGCTGGCGGTGGGTTTAACCACAGACCGCAAGCGGCACTAGCTGTACGTAACGGTCCCCAGGTAGTTGTCGATAAGAAAGCCGATGAGGTAACCCATCCGAAATCCTACTGAGCCTGTCCGTGACAATATACGTGCAGTCCGGTCTGTTTGTCTAAGAGTATCACATGTATGGTCTAGGGAGGTGGTGGACGTCAGACCCCTAATAACCGTACAAGTCGTGTCGGTATGGCTCAAGACCATCCGAGAATCTACTGATCAGTCCATCAGTAATTCTCAATTAGCCCTGACCAGGGACTTATGGTAATGACCAACCGATCACCGTGCGATATCAACTCCCTATACCGGGAGAGACGAATCCCTAACAGTCGCTCACTGCCTCCACGTGGCTCGGGACTGTGCCCAACTAAAACATGTTTGCACGACTCCTTTGAATCGTGGTAGGGTAGTAATCAAAGCACAGTGGGAACTCACACGAGACAAATGACGACCTTAAGTCAACGGACTATCTGCACACATGTCACCTGAGAACTGCTATCTGACGTTAGGTATAATACCATCCAGTCAGTTCTCGGCGAGTCCTGTCCGGTGTACTCACACCCAGTGAGCATCTGTATACAATCTTAGATGCACTCCACCAATGGCTGCGGGACCAGTCCATCGCCCCTCCTCAGGGTCTAGATATGTATACACTAGTCTACTCCGGAGTATCGATGCCCAGTCTCGATATTCCTGTGACCAGGGAAATCTAAGGATGTGCCTATTGACTATCCAGCTCCCACAAGTATGACTGCCATCACAACGCCGGTAGTCAGGAAAACACCCTATGGGCTTTATCAACGTATATATATAAATACCAAGTAAAATATATCATACGTTAAGACAAAGACGAACCAAATAGAGTACTATCATATCAAGCAAGACTGTCATGTACATACATATCCCTAGCATCATATACGATGAAGGCCTCTAGGGCATATATATCCAACAGTCACCACACTCCAGAAGGTATGCTAAATCTGCAAGTTTCCTTTATATTTGAAACTCCCGATGTGATTTTTTCCCTAAGCTCTTATGACCTTGACGAAGGCCAACAAATCATAAGATGCAACTCAAGTTCTTCCCGTCGTTGTCCTGATTAATTTAGACCCATCCGTACTCGCCCTTGACGAAGGCCAATAAGGCTGTATGACTGTCCTAAACTAATGCATCTATTTATGCTACAAACAAACAACACATTGCTACCATTCACTACGCCTTGACGAAGGTCAACAAATATAGCATGAATACGATGTGTTGTTCATTTGAAATGAAGGAGGGATACGGCTGATTTTTGGCGAAACCATGAACGTAATGAACTTGATATAATTGAAGGAACCATGATAGCTTTTAAAGGAGTAGTTTAGGCCCCGCATTTAAAAATTGCTTTTTGAAGAAAACCGAGTGGTTTTGAAATTGTTCCAACGATTCAACTTAGGTATTTTTCTTTGCATTAATGAATTAATGATGTCCCATCATTTAATCCTATCATTGCAGAAAGAAACGAAAATACAACGTATGCATATGCCATCCGCATTCGCCTCGGGTCCCCGTCATGCATCGTTAGGTTACTTAACTAACGGCAGAGCAGGGGCTGGACTAGCGCGGGTGCAAAACATAAGCAACGTCTACTATATATCATACACACACACACACACACACACACACACACATTCGTCTCACGCAATAATAAACATCACAGAGAATGGAAAAATGGATCAACTAGGCACATTTGCATTTCAACGAGCAACCAATGAAACACTGTCCTCCACGGTCGTGTGAATAACCGAGTGTGAATCATCCTAGACCCCTACGTGTACGGAAAGCTACCCGCCAATCCTAGAATTGGATGACCCGGGTCTAGACTCCTCGAGATGACCACCCACTAAATTCTAGAACCCGGTAGCTTGTGTACTCCGTGGGTCAAACCTTGATGCGGAAATGAAAAGTAATATACAGCCGGTGACTGCATCCTCAACCCTGATGTGCCCCAATAAAATAATATACAAGAATTATTACATGAATTAAAAAAAATTCACTCACATCTCACATCTAGATTCACACCGAGCCATTCACACGACGATCCATGAAACCATTCGCATCCAAACATCACAAGATATGTGCAACCCCTTCTAATCGACGTATAGCGATTAGGAGACGTTTGCGAACACATATACACATCATAAATCAAGTAAAGAAAACCAAGAAGTTATAAAATCCGCACACAATTAGCGAACTAAACTAGTTTTTCCAAGACTTGAAAATTGTCCACTAAAGTCCCCAAAAATTTCGTTTTAAGCCAATCCGGGAGTCGAAACGAACTCGAAACCCGTCCGAACCTTCGCGGAGGCGAGGGGGAAAAAATTAATTGTCGATCCGGAGGACTTAGGAGGGTACCCACCCCGGGGGTCCACCATAAGGTAGCCCCAAGGGGAGGCAGACCCGAGAGCACCCTTTTGGGGTGCTCTCGGGTCACCACCCCTCAAGGCCACCTTGTAGTGGTCTTGGGGGGTGGGTCCGGCATTAGGTCCTCCCGGGGTATCCCCGGGGTGCCCATGCTCTACCCTGCGGCTTCTCGGTTCAAACCGTGAGCCCGTGGGGTGTGCAAACTTCTTAAAACAATATTTTCGGGACTATTTTTTTTTTTTTGCGGCAGTTCGTGCGCGGCAAAAACGGTGGATTTTAAACGTCACAACAAATTATCTAAGGCTTATGGAGTGGCTCTGATACCATGTAAGTGGATGTTGCACACTCTACAGGGTTTGTAGAGAGATGGAATTAACAAAAAACAATTTTGGAACAAGCAACATAAACTTAACTTCCATAAAATCTACCATAAGCCCTAGCTAACAAAACTACAAAGAGGTTCTAACTACTATGAAGAAAGTTATACCTCCAGGTATCAAGTCCTTAGGTTCTTGTTCACCTCCTCCTCTTCTTAAGCTCATAGATGAGTGAACGGATCGTGCTCGATCGTCGGTCTCCCACGCCAAAGATGATCCATCCGAGAGTGTCAACTTTGAGCTCCTACCTCTTAATTGAGGTAACTAGGGTACTTAGTGTGCTAGTCTAAGTAACTTAGAAGATATAGAGAGTGATTAGGGATTAATTAGTCTCTTGAACCCTATGATTCTCAACTCACTAAATGAGTCATCAAGTAGCCATACTTCATTTATTGTAATATAACACCTCATCCTCCACCTCATTAACCATTTAACATAAATGGTTATATAACTAATGTCTTCTTCTAGAAGCACTCTTGCTAAAATTACAAGAATACCCCTCACCTTATATACATTCCCGTATCCGTATTCCGAAAAATACGATTACAAAGGGACAAAATAATCTGATAATCTAATACTAGGATCCGGCTTAAACCAAAGCCTACCAGTATTATCTGTCCGAATCATGATCCGTGCACAAGTACACGTATATGATCGAACCCTGCCGTAAAACCATATGGCTTCCACATCGTTTCGCCCGAAGCAGAGAAACCCTCTGTGTGGGACTTTAAAGACTCGACAGTATGCTGGCAGTGGGTTTAACCACAAGCTCGTCGGCGGTACTAGCTGTACGTAACGGCTACCCAGGTATCTGTCGAAAAGGAAGGCCGACGAGCGAACTCATCCGAACCCCTACTGAGCCTGTCCGTGACAATCTCCGTGCAGTCCGGTCTGTTCATCTGAGAGTATCGCGCATAAGGTCTAAGGGGGTGGAAAACGTCAGACCCCTAATAACCAAACAAGTCGTGTCAGTGTAGCTCAAGACCATCTAAGAATCTACTGGTCCAATCACCAGTAATTCTCAATCCGCCCTGGCCAGGGACTTATGGTATTGACCAACCGATCACAGCACGACATCAACTCCCTATACCGGGAGTGACGAATCCCCAACAGTCGCTCACTGCCTCCATGTGGCTCGGGATTGTACCCAACTAAAACCTGTTTGCACGACTCAGTAGAGCCGTGGTAAGGTAGTAATCAAAGTACAGTGGGAACTCACACGAGACAAATGACGACTTCAGGTCGACAGACTATCTGCACACATGTCACCAGAGAACTGCTATCTGACGCTAGGTACAATACCATCTAGTCAATCCTCAGTGAGTCATGTCCGGTGTACTCACACCCAGTGAGCATCTGTATACAATCTTAGATGCACCTCACCAATGGTTGCGGGACCAATCCATCGCCCCTCGTCAGGGTCTAGATATGTATACACTAGCCTACTCTGGAGTATTGATGCCCAGTCTCGATACTCCGTCGACTAGGGACAATTCAAGGATGTGCCTATCGACTACTCAGCTCCCACAAGTATGATTGCCATCACAACACTGGTAATCAGGCAAATATCCTACAGGCTTTATCAACATGAATATAAGATATGAAATACAAAGTAAAACATATCACATGTTAAAATAAAGACAAACCAAATAGCGTACTATCATATCGAGCAAGATTGTCCTGTACTTATATATCCCTAGCATCCTATACAATGAAGGCATCTACGACATATATATCCAACATTATCATCATAATCATCAAGAGATTTAATATGAGTTTTAGTAGAACGTTTCGTACCCAATTTCTACTAAGAATTCCTGAAGGAGGAGGTGAATCCATACGAAAGGGAAAGATGCTTATCGAAAAAAGTAGCGGTAATCAAATTTTTCTTAGGGATTATCTTCTTAGCACAAGGTGGTTTGAATCCAGAGGGATCACGAGATCTCCTTCCGAGTCCAACTCAATCGAATTAGAACTTTGGACAATTGAATTATCCGAGATAGCAAGCTCAAACGCATACATTATTCTTCATGTTCTAAGATAATGATTCTTGGTGTAGAATTTTATTATTCAAATCATTAGAGATATCATTCGTGTAGGGTTCCTAGGCACTCTTGTGAAGGTTCATAAGGCATCAAACATGCCCGAATAAAATTTTAGACGTGCCGAACAACCTAAAGCCGGGATCTTTGCTAGATTATTAGGGTTTAACATGCAAGATAACATCTTTACTACTAAGTGTGAGGGATTACAACCTTTGTAGTCCGCTCCTTCGCTTCACAAGCTCCGAGTAGAAGTCCCTTCGCCGCGATCCAAGATCTCCCGAACTCAAGAGAGGCTCCACGACTCGAACGATCCATGATAGCTTGTCGTATTCTTTTTCTCCGATGATCTACGTCGAAGTTGCAATAGCTCAAACTCTCTCACTCTAATGAGGTGAACACCCTAATCTAATGGTCTAGATTAGATGAGGATGATGGAGTAGTATTTATGCTTTCTTTTTATATCATTTTCTCACAAGAATTCATCACAAAAGAAATCACAAGTGAGCTCTCTCTCAAACTCAAGAGAGAAAAAGATGAAGAATAATGAGAATAATCCTTATGTGATGAATAGTAGATAAGAATATATGATTGATATGAAACTATGGTCAAGGATGATAGGTTTAACCTTTGTAGAGAATAAACTAGAGCTAGGGTTTGGTTAGGTTAAGTAAGAGTCAAGGATAAGTATCAACCATAATATCTTAACCAAGACAAAAAGGAAATCCTTCTAGAATAATCAAGAAGGAGCTAACCCTAATCAAACCCTAATCTCTTTTTATCATCCTTAAACATGTTTCATAATAAATCATATCATGTCACAATAATATATATCACATATATATTATATATTTGCAACAAAAGAAAATAATACAATTAACATATATCGCATATATATCAATATATTAATCCAGTGAGAAAATGAAATAATAAAGCGAGCCAATATTAGATAATGTAATATAATATATCATATATATCATTATACATTAAATCATCGAATCAACACTTGATCCGACGATCCGGCTATATCGAATATAACCGACTAATATATCATGTACCGATTCATCGAATCAACACTTGATCCGATGTCCCGGTTCATATCTAAATATCGCGAGAATATAATACGGTATCACATATCGCATTATCCTCGGTCCTGCACATATCACATATGTGCATCTACTCTGTTTTGCCTGAGCCAAAAAACATCTGTGTAGGACTCTAAAGAATCGTCAATACGCCGGTAGCAGGTGATGATCATATCAAACACCCACAAGCTGCAAGCGATCAGCTAAACGTAACAGCCATCCAGGTATTGAGCGATCAGAAGATCAACAAGCTATCCTGTCCGTTCTCCTGTGAATCCAATCAGTAACACTCCCATACAGTCCGGTCTGTTCGTCTGATATGTCGCATATCAAGTCTAGGGGTGGTATACATCAGACCCCAGTAACCGATAAGTCGTGTCGATGTGAGGCTCATAACAGGTCGAGATACTACTGGTAACACTTACCAGTATATCTCTATAGCAGCCCTGGCCAGGGACTTCCAGTTATAGCCAATCGAACACAGCACAACATCAACTCCCTATACCGGGAGAGACGAATCCCCTCCTATCGCTCATTGCCTCCATGTGATTCGGGACTGTACCCAAAAGCCACCATTTTGCATGCCCTCTTGGACGTGGTAAGGTGGAAATCAAAGCACAGTGGGAATCACACAAGACTCTATGACGATCTCGGGTCTACACACTACTCTTTACCAGTGTCACCGGAGAACTGCCATCTGACGTGAGGTATAATACCATCTGGGAGTTCTCGGCGAGTCCGTCCAATGTACCCAGTCTCCACTGAGCACCCGTACACCATCCTTGATGTCAAACACCGATGGATATGGGATCATCCATCGCCCATCATATGGGTCAAGATGCGTATACGCTAGTCTACTCTGGTGTATCGATGCCCCGTCTCGATATACCCCCGACTAGGAACATTTATAGGATGTACTCATCGACTACCGTGGCCCCACTAGTATGATCTCATCATAATCCCAGCAGTCGAGTATAGATCCTAAAGGCTTTATCAACATGTGAGAGAAAGACAATAAACCAATACAAGTCACATGTTAAGATAAAGTGAAACCAAATAGCATACTATCATGACGAGCAAGAGAGTCCTCTCTGTATATATCCAAGCATCCATCATAATATACATCATATGTACAACAATGGCCTCTAGGGCATATACATAACTAACAATCTCCCACTTGCACTAAGGCCAGCTGCTATAGTATCTCATACCTGGCATCCCGAATAATCTCTCAAACTGTATCTGGGGAATGGCCTTCGTGAGTGGATCCGCACCGTTGTCCTTCGTATCTACTCTCCTGACCTCGATCTCCCGGCGATCAACTATCTCCCTGATTAGGTGATACCGCCTCAGAATATGTCTGGACTTCTGATGGGACCTGGGTTCCTTGGCCAGAGCTACAGCTCCATTGTTATCGCAATACAGAGGTATTAGATGCTCAATGGATGGAACCACACCAAGTTCAGTGATGAACTTCTTCATCCAGACAGACTCTTTGGCAGCATCGTTGGCAGTGATGTATTCAGCCTCCATCGTCGAGTCTGCAACGGTATCCTGTTTGGAACTCTTCCAACATACCGCCCCTCCATTGAGGGTAAAGACAAATCCCGAGTGCGACTTAGAGTCGTCCTTATCACTTTGGAAGCTGGAATAGGTAAAGGACTCCACCCGGAGTTCTCCGTTACCATACACCAAGAACATGTCTCTAGTCCTTCGCAAGTACTTGAGAATGTTCTTCACAGCTGTCCAGTGACTCTCTCCAGGATTTGCTTAATACCGACTCACTACACTTAGTGAGTATGCTACATCGGGTCTGGTATATAGCATCGCATACATGATAGAGCCTACTGCCGAAGCATAGGGTATCCCTTGCATGCGAGCTCTTTCCAAATCAGCCTTGGGAGACATCTCTTTGGAGAGAGTGAGTCCAGAGATCATGGGTTGGTTCTCACGCTTGGATTCTTCCATACTTAACCTCTTTAGTGTAGTGTCAATGTACCTGGATTGGGACAATCCCAGTATCCGTTTAGATCTATCTCTATAGATCCTAATCCCCAATATGCAGGAGGCATCACCTAGATCTTTCATTGAGAATCTTTGTGATAAGAAGAGCTTGACTGATTGCAGCATAGGAATATCATTTCCTATCAAGAGTATGTCATCCACGTACAATACGAGGAAGACAACCTTACTCTCTGCCACCTTCTTATAGATACAAGGTTCATCTATATTTTTGATGAAGTCAAACTCTTTGACTACAACATCAAAACAGATGTTCCAACTCCGCGATGCTTGCTTCAACCCATAAATGGATTTAAGCAGCTTGCACACCTTTCCGCTGCTCTCACTATCTACGAAGCCCTCTGGCTGAGTCATGTACACGCACTCTTCTAAATCACCGTTTAGAAAGGCGGTCTTAACATCTATTTGCCAGATTTCGTAGTCATGGTATGCAGCAATGGCAAGTAAGATCCGGATGGACTTAAGCATAGCCACTGGAGAAAAGGTTTCGTCATAATCCACACCTAGTCGTTGACGAAAACCCTTTGCTACAAGTCTAGCTTTGAAAGTCTCAACTTTTCCATCTACACCAAATTTCTTTTTAAAAATCCACTTGCTCCCAATGGGTTTTACCCCTTCAGGAGCATTTTCCAAAGTCCATACTTTATTGGTGTACATGGATTCCATCCCAGATCACATTGCATCCAGCCATTTCACAGAGTCACCACTCGTGATGGCCTGCTCGAAACTAGTCGGGTCATCATCTTCCATGATGCAATCCTCGCTTCCACCATCAATGAGAAAACCGTAGTATCTCTCAGGTGGACGAGAAACCCTACTAGATCGGCGGAGAGGCTGGGGTTCGTTGGGTACTACCGAATCCTCTGGTTCCACTAAATCTTCAGTTACAGTTTGTGTTGCTGGAACTTCTTCCAGTTCTACCTCAGAGCCACTAATCTCTTTTGCAAGAAATTCCTTTTCTAAAAAGGTGGCATGTTGTGCAATAAACACCTTTTGTTGTTCACTGTGGTAGAAAAAATATCCATTTGAATGTTTAGGATATCCCACAAACTTACATAGAACTGACCGTGCCTCGAGTTTGTCTGGATTTTGCCTTTTGACATAGGCCAGACAACCCCATATCTTAACTCATTTAAGACATGGTCTCTTCCCACTCCATATCTCATATAGTGTGGTAGGTACAGATTTAGTTGGAACTTGATTCAATAGGTATGCTGCTGTTTCAAGCGCATACCCCCAGACGGAAATAGGTAACTCAGCAGTACTCATCATCGAGCGCACCATATCTAATAGGGTGCGATTCCTCCGTTCCGATACACCGCTGTGCTGTGGTGTATAAGAAGGAGTAAGCTGAGAGAGAATCCCATTCTCTTTTAGATAATCTAGGAACCCATTGCTTAAGTATTCTCCTTCTCAATCAGATCGAAGGATCTTAATACTTTTGCCCGTTTGTTTTTCTACTTCGTGCTTATATTTTCTGAATTTCTCAAAAGCTTCAGACTTGTGTTTCATCAGGAACACATATCCGAATCTAGAGAGATCGTCAGTGAATGTAATGAAGTAGGAAGAACCGTTCCTGGTATGCGTAGACATGGGACCGCATACATCACTATGTACCAGTCCTAAGAGTTCCGTAACTCTTTCTCCGTGTCCACTAAATGGAGCTTTGGTCATTTTTCCTTTGAGACATGAATGGCAAGTATCATAAGATGATAATTCGAACGAATTCAAATATCCATCCTTATGCAACTTAGCCAGTCGTGTCGCATTGATATGACCAAGTCTACAATGCCACAAGAAGGATTCGTTCATTTCTGAACTCTTCCTCTTGTGTGTGTTTTGTATATTGAAGACTGAATTTTGATTTAGAATGAATATGCTATTATGTAACGAGCCTGATGCAATCAACTTTTGATCTAGGAATATGTTCATAACATTATCCTTTACTACAAAATTATATCCTTCTTTACTTAATAAAGAAACTGATATAATGTTGCACATCATGTTCGGTATATAATAGCACTCATTTAGAATCAGTGTATTACGACTTGGCAATACTAGGTGATATTCGCCAACTGCTTTGGCTGCAATACTTGCACCGTTCCCTACTTGAACGGAATGATCACCTTTTCCCAGTTCTCTACCTTTACGTAGCCCATGTAACAATTTACATATGTGGGATCCTGATCCGGTATCTAATACCCAGGACGTAGGGTGAACTAACACACCTGAAGAAGATGCATCAACATGCATGTTCTTTTGGGGGGCGTGAGAATCCAGATATTCTCCTGTTTCCTGTTCAGTCTTATAACTCTTATAAGAAAGAACGGGTCCAACGTTCCCCTGCTCAGTCTAATAAGTGGGTTCAGTCAATACATCCATATTATTATCTTGATTATGGCCTGACATGGTCGCTACCTGGAGAGAGAGAGAAGAAAACACTTTAGCGTATGCTCTTGCAAGATTAGATTGGTTATTATCTTATCTAATCAGGATGTCTCCCACTGTTTTTATCAAATCTACCTTCAAACCCTAAAAGGTAAGATTAGCCGGGATTAATTACACCCTACAATTTCGTCAATCTTTCAGCCAGATCAGTGTCGGTACTTGAGGGAGGTTCCCCATGCTTTCGCACGGACATAATTAAAGTAAACCTCATTTTCCCAGAGGCGTAACCCCGTTAACACTTTTCTAGACACCTACTTGATTGGCTAATTATCCTGTGTAAAACTCTCCCAGGAGTAACTCTTACTCGCAGTGGGTATCGGGATCCAACTATCTCATAGGAGGTATGCAATCTCATTGCAAATTTCAACACTTGAAATTCCCGATAATATTTTTCCCCTCGTGTGCTATGACCTTGACAGAGGTCAACAAACCATAGTGCACTAGTCAAGTTCAACCCGTCATTTCTTGATTGAATCAAACCCACTCGCACGACCCTTGACAGAGGTCAACAAGGTCGTACGACTACCCTAATCCAATCACATCACATGCTTTACAGATAATTACTAATCAGCTACCGCACACTACGCCTTGACAGAGGTCAACAAACGCAGCACGAATACTAAATAGTCTTTATCTGAAATGACGGAAGGCTACGACAGGTTTTTCTGAAAACCTATTGCGTAATGAACTTGATATCGTCGTAGAATCAAGTGAAATTTTAAAATGGAGTGATTTTTGAGGCTTTCATTAGTTTTGCTAAAGAGGTCACTCCCGGTGAAGAGATCTCGGCTCTTTCCCCATCGAATAAGGTGCAGGGCATATCATATATACCGCTATGCAAAGCAAAACTCTAAAAGCAATCAAAAGACAAACCGAGTTTTGTAGCATCTGCCAGTTTCGCTAAAGAGATCACTCCCGGTGAAAGGATCTCGGCTCTTTCCTCATCGAATAAGGTGCAGGGTATATCATATATACCGCTATGCAAAGCAAAACTGTAGCTACCTTTTTTATAAAGTTTTGATTCCACAACATCTTTTAAGTTTCTTTTCTTTTTATTAATCTCATTAATAAAAAATCCCATCAGCTTATGCTTCCTAAGCATCACAGAAGAAACGAAAGCAGTAATATTTATATATCAGCATATATATATAGTATAAGCATTCGTCTCAGGCAGTAATATGATCTCATCACAGAACATTGCAGCAGAAGAACATATATGAAATATTGGATATACTAGGACGTCCGTGTTTTCAATAACGAGCCGGTATAAAACACGGATTCCACGGTCGTGATGAATAGCGAAACCCACATCCCTAGACCCCTACGAGAGCGGCAAGTAACACTGCCAATTCTAGGGTTAGGAGACCCGGTCTCGACTCCTCGAGATGGCCTCCCACTGGACCCTAGAACCGGGTTACTTGTGCTCCCCTCCTTGGGTCTACCTAATGCGGAAAAGTAAATAATATACAATGGTGACATCAACCTCACCCCGGAAGTGCCCCATTAAAAGAATATTACATACAAAAGAATTTTACATGAATGAAAATAAAAACTCTCATCTCACATAAAACCCCCGGTTATTCAGAACACGACGATCCAATATAACATATCACAGCAACACATAATATCACATATCATCAACGTAAGGAAGTATGCATACACCGATCGTTGTTGTCGTATAGCAACGAAAACCGGCAATACAACTAAATACTACACTTACGGTCACAGAAAAGAAATTGTAAAACTACAATATTTGGAATCCACAATCACTTTAGACATCATAAATCCGAAATATCACATACTTCGCATTTCATGCCTAACTATATGAATTCCACATATTGTATCAAATTCCAGATAAATAGACAGTATTAAACTTTTCGAACAGATAATCAAATACCCAAAATTTCCTAAATAGCTCAACACTTGAGCGGAGTTCAAATAATCCCAGAATATGTCATAGTACCAGTGATCCAGCCGTAGAAGGGTCAAGCCAACGCCTCACATGTGGCACGCCGTACTGCCCCAAACCCGAAGGTTCAAAAGGCAGTTCAAGACGGTCACATAATCGAGTTAAGGTTTGTTGTCTTCTAGAGGGTCTACCGTGTTACTTGCACATTTTTCCGAAAGATTTAAACCCGAAAAAAAATTCAACACTTGAAAGTTTGCCGAGCCGGGAAAAAATGAGTTAATGATATCCGTTCGAACATTTTAACAGCTTCTAAATATCCGGAAATAATCACAAAATTAAATTTTCCGATCGAATCAACGATTACAGAATAAACCCTAGAACACTCAACACTTGAGCCAGATTAAAAGTACCCAGAAAAATACATAATCACCTACGGTTATAACCATTGAAAAACGAGTCATCAACAAGACTGTACGGCCGCGGATCCGCGGCAGGAGCAAGGTATTGCCGCAGTTCCGTGGCGCAATGTACGGATCAATGACACGTGTTTCAGGTAGATGCTTATATTTTCCTGCTGGTAATTTTAAGAATTTTTAATTCTGAAAAATCATAGTTTTTAGAAAAAGTCCAGAGAAGGGTTCATTTCGTAGTTTCGGGGTTCGTTCGGAGTTTTAACTTCGTATACACGTCGCCTAATGCTCTAGCTAGGCTCTGATACCACTGTAGGGTTCCTAGGCACTCTTGTGAAGGTTCATAAGGCATCAAACATGCCCGAATAAAATTTTAGACGTGCCGAACAACCCAAAGCCGGGATCTTTGCTAGATTATTAGGGTTTAACATGCAAGATAACATCTTTACTACTAAGTGTAAGGAATTACAACCTTTGTAGTCCGCTCCTTCGCTTCACAAGTTCCGAGTAGAAGTCCCTTCGCCGCGATCCACGATCTCCCGGACTCAAGAGAGGCTCCACGACTCGAACGATCCATGATAGCTTGTCGTATTCCTTTTCTCCGATGATCTACGTCGAAGTTGCAATAGCTCAAGCTCTCTCACTCTAATAAGGTGAACACCCAAATCTAATGGGCTAGATTAGATGAGAATGATGGAGTAGTATTTATACTTTCTTTTTATATCATTTTCTCACAAGAATTCATCACAAAAGAAATCACAAGTGAGCTCTCTCTCAAACTCAAGAGAGAAGAAGATGAAGAATAATGAGAATAATCCTTTTGTGATGAATAGTAGATAAGAATATATGATTGATATGGAACCATGGTCAAGGATGATAGGTTTAACCTTTGTAGAGAATAAACTAGAGCTAGGGTTTGGTTAGGTTAAGTATGAGTCAAGGATAAGTATCAACCATAATATCTTAACCAAGACAAAAAGGAAATCCTTCTAGAATAATCAAGAAGGAGCTAACCCTAATCAAACCCTAATCTCTTTTTATCATCTTTAAACATGTTTCATAATAAATCATATCATGTCACAATAATATATATCACACATATATTATATATTTGCAACAAAAGAAAATAATACAATTAACATATATCGCATATATACCAATGTATTAATCCGGTGAGAAAATGATATAATAAAGCGAGCCAATATTAGGTAATGTAATACAATATATCATATATATCATTATACATTAAATCATCGAATCAACACTTGATCCGACGATCTGGCTATATCGAATATAACCGACTAATAGATCATGTACCGATTCATCGAATCAACACTTGATCCGATGTCCCGGTTCATATCTAAATATCACGAGAATATAATACGGTATCACATATCGCATTATCCTCGGTCCTGCACATATCGCATATGTGCATCTACTCCGTTTTGCCTGAGCCAAGAAACCTCTGTGTAGAACTCTAAAGAATCGTCAATACGCCGGTAGCATGTGATGATCATATCAAACACCCACAAGCTGCAAGCGGTCAGCTAAACGTAACAGCCACCCAGGTATTGAGCGATCAGAAGATCAACAAGCTATCCTGTCCGTTCTCCTGTGAATCCAATCAGTAACACTCCCGTACAGTCCGGTCTGTTCGTCTGATATGTCGCATATCAAGTCTAGGGGTGGTATACGTCAGACCCCAGTAACCGATAAGTCGTGTCGATGTGAGGCTCATAACTGGTCGAGAAACTACTGGTAACACTTACCAGTATATCTCTATATCAGCCCTGGCCAGGGACTTCCAGTTATAGCCAATCGAACACAGCACAACATCAACTCCCTATACCGGGAGAGACGAATTCTCTCCTATCGCTCATTGCCTCCATATGATTCGGGACTGTACCCAAAAGCCACCGTTTTGCACGCCCTCTTGGACGTGGTAAGGTGGAAATCAAAGCACAGTGGGAATCACATAAGACTCTATGACGATCTCGGGTCTACAGACTACTCTTTACCAGTGTCACCGGAGAACTGCCATCTGACGTGTGGTATATCACCATCTGGGAGTTCTCGGCGAGTCCGTCCAGTGTACCCAATCTCCACTGAGCACCCGTACACCATCCTTGATGTCAAACACCGATGGATATGGGATCATCTATCGCCCATCATATGGGTCAAGATGCGTATACGCTAGTCTACTCTGGTATATCGATGCCCCGTCTCGATATACCCCTGACTAGGAACATTTATAGGATGTACTCATCGACTACCGTGGCCCCACTAGTATGATCTCATCATAATCCCAACAGTCGAGTACAGATCCTAAGGGCTTTATCAACATGTGAGAGAAAGACAATAAACCAATACAAGTCAACATATTAAGATAAAGTGAAATCAAATAGCATACTATCATGACGAGCAAGAAAGTCTTCTCTGTATATATCCAAGCATCCATCATAATATACATCATATGTACAACAATGGCCTCTAGGGCATATAAATAACTAACAATTCGGAGGTACGAAAGGCAACACATCAACGATGTTGGTTCTACAGTTAGACTCTGCTATTGCTGGAATTTGAAAACCAAAATCTCAATTTACAACTTTAATATTTTCCTCCTTCGATAAAGATAACTTGGCCTGAGGATTAAAAATGTTGACATTTTGATTGTTGTCATTACAGTCAGGAGCATCACAAGGTTGATGGATAATATCATACATGTGAGCGTGAGAAATTTGTTTGCGGATATAGAAGTAGAAGCTTCCAAAGGTGGATTATAAGAAATAGGAGAAAGTTGTTGAATAGCCTGATAACTATTTTTATTCCCATCATTATTAGGACTTAGCAATGCAATAAAATCTTTAAGATCATCAGCATCAATATTGAATTATCCTCACTACTTACGGGCGACAAAACAATAGTGTTGCCTGTAGGTTTCCAAGTTCTCAAACTTCTACCATTCGGCATTTCTCGATTTGAAACCCTAGTTATTAGAGAATTATAGTTGGAGAGGCTTTATCCAGCTTGGTTGGAACAAGAGTTTTAAATATTTATAAAAATTATATCCATTCATTTTTTTAATTTTAAAATGATCTTATAATAATTTAATCGACATTTTGATAGAGAAATACTTTTCCCTCCTGTTTGAAAGAGAGAGAGGAGGGAGATGGACTTTTTCCTCACAAATTAGAGGCTATCTATGTGTAAAAAAAAAAAACAAAGATCAACTACGACCAACAAAAGATTTGCACGGCAAGAACTAGCATTTTCAGGCGTTGCATGTAATTAAAGTAGTTTTGATGATAAATTTTTCGTGCTTATATAAAATAATAATCGCATGACAATTTATTTACGTGCTATCTATATCTACATAAAAAGACAAAGATCAATTATGACCCACAAAAGGTTTGCACTATAAGAATAAAGACACACAACAAGCACCTACCATTACAATCAAATTCAATCGGTTTCATACTTAAAAATACCATGAGCATCTTGAGTAGTAACTACATGTATGGTTTACACCAACTTACTACATATGTAAAAAGAATTTAATCTCATAACTCAACACACATTAAAATGGACATTCACACCATGTGTGACAATAATTTATGCTTGTTGCAATATCTTTTTTGAAGTAATATATTTGCATTCTAAAAGTTATTTTTCATGAGTGATGATTATATTTGCTTAAACGAAGCAACTTGATAAGAATAGAACCCTATAAATAAGCGACACAATTTCACAATCATAATTTGAACCATATAAGTTTATAGAGAGTGCTCAAAAGGATTCATGAATAGGGGTATTCACACCAGTTGAAACATGTCAATACCACTCTAAACTCAACGTTGTATTTAGCAAAGGAAAAAAGTACTCTTGATGATCTAAAATACAACACAATCACACTTGTTATAAGTTTTGATTTTCCTGTTTTTCGAAAAAGAAAAAGAAATAGAAGAGAGCCGCAAGCAATATACAATTGGACTTGACCAAGCAAGGTGATCTTCACCATTATTAAAAAAAAAAAATTCCTTCCTACTGAATTACTCGGCCATTGCTCAATCTTTCAGTAACCTGTTATAATGCAAATTTTACCTCCCAATGAATATTTCAATTCACCAGGCCATCAACATTATCCATGCATTCATGCTTTTTTTATTTTTTTTGGCATTGGCCGCAACTGAACATTTTAAGTTCCAAGATCTATGCTATAGCTCCAAAGCAAAAAGTGGCAACTAGAAACTCATCTTCTAGCACGTGCCACAAATGATTGGCTAACAAGAATAATTTCTTTTGGTTGCCATTCTTTTCACCTATATAGACTTCGAAATTTCATAACCGTTACTACTCTTCTTCATTTTTTGCCAAAGGCGAGGGCATAATAAAGCCCAAATTTCATAAACCATTAATGGTTCATTCATAACCATTATTTAGTTCAAATAATTGATTGCTGCATTTTATCGGCAGTTGGCAGTTTGGTGAGGCCAATCATCTGCGTAGGGCAATGCTCAATGCATGCTATGTTTAGCCCCGAAAATTAACTCTAAATGCAATATTTTTTTTTTTGGGAGGGGGGGCACGTCTTAATCCAAGGATAATAAGTCGCACTTTTTTACTTTCGGGTTAGAGAGTACTGAATCATCGCTAGGAAATATTCGGAAAATCAAAGCAACCATCATGCTATTTATTTGTACGACGAAGATATGATACTGAAAGATATCTGCCCCAATATCAATACAAGTTTAACCCCCATTTTAATGAAATTAAGTAATATGAAATTTGAAAAGGGAAACCATCTAGAGCCACTTCATGTATCGATGAGAAGTCACTGTTAAAAGAAACAGCAAAGATTTTTCGCTCATAATTCATGATTTATGGAGTGTTACAAATTAGAGAAGAAAATGATAGGTGCGGAGAAGTGCTCATTGAGTGAGCAACTTGGAGTCGCAAGCGACAATTTTCACTCTACCAACAGTGTCTTGGCATTCCTCATTCTTGAAGGTGGCATCTTGTAAGATGAAGGTCCATACATTGTCACAAAACCTGTAGGTGTGAAGATGACCCTGAAAGGAGGAAAGAAAAAAAGAATAAACAACCAATGCGGAGCAAGCTTTGGCATGAACCTAGAGCCGTAGCCTATACATAGCTGACAGTTTGAACAACTAGTTAGTATGATTGTTATTCAATTGAAGTACAACAAACCTGATTCAAGAGCATAATGGATCTTTTCGAGTAGATAAACTTAAATTTTCACGCTAGGCATGATATTGCTGGTAAATATACTAATACCTTTAAGTAACTCGAGATATTCAGCAATTCAATATACCATATTTTTTCATATACAGAAGATAGAGAAAGGAGGAAAATCAGAGCAAGTATATAACTAATCCTTCTTGGGTATACATAAGAACATGCTTTATCAGTCGCACGTTGAATAAGAAAATTACATCATATACCATATGGATTAGCCGGAAAACGCTGACGGTTCATTGTAATTTGGAGAGATTAAAGGTAAAAAACACCCAAACAAACACTAACAAAGAGCTTTATATGGAGAGGGCTCAAGCTATTATACACCAACTTTACAATCTGTTTTTGGCGGAACTCAATGTTGAAGCTGATAACATTTTGGTGGGCATGCATGTCAGTCACTGCTCATCAACCCCGTCCAGTTACTTGTCTGGCCTATAGAGTTAAACCAGTCACCCATTTATATCAAAGGAACATAGCTTCCGGACTAAGCTTTTGCTCCCCAAGTCGGAGTTCAATTTTTCTATTCTTGTCAATGCCACAAGAGAAGATTTAAGAAATAAAAACTTCTCCATTTTGCATCCAGTTCTTTACTTTAAAGTTTTATATGTGTCTTTAATGATGTTCAGCTATAAACTTCTTGACAAAAATTTGCATCAATTCAAGTTTCAATATCTCAAATTTCTGTCTGGTCAAGGTTGATATAGATCTTGCATGTCTGTCTATCAGAGATTATTATTCAGAGTTGATGGCTCTACCAAACATAATTGGAATCCTTAATATTTGCTGATATCATATATGTAGCATTCCACGTATCCATACCTTTTTGTTCCGTTCTGCTAAGAACTCCTTTATTTCACCATTCTTTTTTAATAATATATCCTTCATTCTAATACACTTGACATCTCCCCAAGTATTAAGTCTCCTAATACCCTTCCAAGCACTTGCAGCAATCCCCCTACTCTTTTCGTTACATATAATAAGCATTTTTTTCTACACCCGTTCCTGCCGTTGATGTAAGATTACAGGTATCTGGCTAAAATTTTGTTTTCAGCAATAACATAAGCTGCTTTGGTTTTGATCCAAAGTCGTACCAATCAATTCTAACCTATTCTCCAATCCCTAATCTTAACCAGCGCATCCGACCATAATCTTCAACAGTATTTTCCATTCAAAGGGAAAAAAAACCCACATCTACTTATGAATCATCACTGCATACCTCTCGGTGATATGAAGTTATGAACCATAAACTAGCCAACCAGACAATTATTAAATGCATATAGCAGTGCTGATTCATTAGCATAAAGTCGCATTATCGCATGATATGATGGATAAGAAGTGCACCCATAAACATGAGTTGCACACATAAACAAGGCAGCCGTGAAGTAGCTTTATCGCAAGATACGATAGAGATGCTGCAAATAAATGTCTCCGTCTTTTTAAGTGTCATTTGGTTTTATGGAGAATTTTTTTAGGTTGTTTAAATGAATTTCCATGATTATTTTTATGGAAAGAGGTCTAAAAAGTTACTAAGAAAAGTCCAATTTAACTTTTAGATTCTTTGTTTTTCTAATTAGTTTTTTCAAATATTTTTCATCATTTGACTAATTGAAGGGAATGCTATTCTTTCCAAATATAATCTTTAATTTTTTCAAATTTGACAAAAAGGGCATAAATCTAACAAGAGGCCTTTCATATTGTGATTGGATATAATATTTCTTCGCCCAGCTTGGATCCACTATGTTATATCCAGGGTCGGGCATAAAACTAAGAGTTAATATGACAAGATCTACAATTTTTATCAATTTTTTTCTAATTTGTCCTTTGGATGCAAGTTACAGTGTTTAAAAGTAAGGTTAGTTTGGATAATATCTCATGGATGTTCAAGTAATTATTGCATGTTCATGTTCTTTCTTGGAGCTAATTAGGCAGTGTAATTATTATGCTTATTAAATTGATAACCATCAAATGATCTGGATGGATTATCCATTGGGATTCATATGCTTTGAATTTAAATTTTGGGCACATATAGAGACGAGAGATAGAGAGGATAGACCAAAAGTTCTCTATATTATCCTTGTCACAATGTTATCTTCCTTTTTTCCTTTTAGAGCATAGTTTATTTTTTCACAAAAGATTGTTGACAATGGAGTTAATTGTGGATCTTTGGTGGTTTTTTCATTGCAACTTCATTTTTTTTGGGATATTTCTCTAGATTAGGTTAGATTCTTTTTATTTAAAAAGAAATAATATAATGTTCAAAATAAATATTCTTTTGAACATTTTTATAAAATGGAATCAAAATTAGAATAGTACTTTAGATGAAATTCTAGAACTTCCCATAATGATGAGACCTTTAATTTTCTATCAATTCTTTGTTTCTATGGATTTTTACTGATTAGTTTAGATAAGGTCACAATTTCTGCAACATTCTAAAAGTTTGGAGAATTTTATCATTTGGTTTGCTTTGTTTTCATTTCGTTCTTTTTTGATATACCACCCCTAAAAATAAGGTAAGTTCGAAAACTGCCCCAAAAATTTCGATATTCAAATATAACCCCGAAAAGTTATAAGTTGTCTAAAAAAGACCTATAGTTAGTTTTACCAGTATCTTTTCGGCATATTCCTTTATACTGGCTTTGAACTGTTTGGGGGTTAGTAAAAGACAAATAACCCTTAGGGTTTGGATTTTGCTCTAATTTCAAAATTAGGGTTTACCTTGGGAGGGGAATTGGATCATTGAACTTCCATATAAACAAACTTATTACTAACATAAAAAATAACTCAAATATTGCAAAGAAAAGTAAATACCCAAGTCTCTAAAATTAAAACAAGAGCAAAGAAAATCCTACATTTTGAAAATTGAGAGAGAATGCACATAGGTACAAATTTTACAAATCCACTGTCCAATATTTGAATAATAAACATAATAAACACAAGCAAACTAAAATTTATACAAAAAAATCTTTTTGACATATTTGACAAAGGGAATGGAGATTGAATGAGATTTTAGCTCTCTATTGATGGCAAAGTTATTAGAATTGAATCAAAATATATAAAGTAATTTTAAATGGATCTTTGGGTTTTCTTTTATGAGTTTAAAATGGGTGAAGAAATAGGTTTTGACATGGAGGAAGAAAGGCTTAAAAGATGTTGAGAGAAGGCACACTCACTCTTTTCTTTAATGTTAATTTTATGTTAACCCAACCCTAACGGAGAACTTTTGGGGGTGATTTTTGGAAATAGCTTACTTTTGGTGAAAAACCTATAAAGTCATGCTTTTTAGTAAACAATTTATAGGAGTTCCAAAAATCTGTTTCTTAGTAATTTCAAATACATAAATAATTATTATGATATTTAAAAATGAAATGAAATCTACGATGTTGACAAAAAATATGTTTTTATATGTGGTCATATCCACCATTCTTATTATAGAATTAATGATGCAAATATGATAATGTAACTTTTATCATGGTTCAAAATTTATAAGCGAATTGAACTTTCTTTCACAAAAAATTCAGTATACAGAGAGGCACTTTTTATAGCCTTATTACACGAGTATAAGAAGATATGAGGAAAACAATAAAATAAGGAAATTACAAACAAATTCTGTTACAAACAAATTCTAACAGATTTTGTTACAAACAGATTCTAACTAATCTGAGAAATATCTTACTGTTGACTATTTCCAACACTCCCCATCAAGTTGGTGCGTAGATGTCCATCATGCCCAACTTGCTTATGAGTCCCTCGAACACTGCTTTGAATAGTCCCTTTGTAAAGATATCTGCAGTTTGTTCTTTTGTCGGAATGTAGGGGATACAGATGGTACCGGCATCCAGTTTTTCCTTGATGAAGTGGCGGTCGACTTCAATATGCTTCGTTCTGTCATGCTGTAAGGGTTGTGTGCTATGCTGATGGCAGCTTTGTTGTCCTAGTATAGTTTTAGTGGCTGAGTTATAGGCTGCTTTATTTCCTGTAGTACCCGTTGAACCCACAGAACTTCATAAATACCGCTGGCCATGGCTCGAAATTCTGCCTCCACACTACTCCTTGCCACGACACTTTATTTCTTGCTCAGCCATGTAACTAGATTGCCCCACACGTACGTACAATACCCTGAAGTTGACTTCCTGTCTACGATGGAACCTGCCCAATCCGCGTCAATGAATACTTCGACGCTGCGAGTCTCACATTTTTTTGAAGAATAAATCTCTTTCTGGTGCGCCCTTTAAATACTTCAAAACTCTATATGCTGCATCAAGATACTCTTCTTGAGATGAGTGCATAAATTGGCTTATCATACTCACTGCAAAGGTGATATCCGGACGTGTGTGTGTGATAGATCAATTTTCCCACTAACCTCTGGTATTGTGGAATGTCCACTGACGGGCTCTGTGTAAATTCTCCGAGCTTTTTATTCGGATCTATCGGTGTCTCCGCAGGTTTGCAGTTTGTCATCCCTATTTCTTTGAGAAGATCGTGAACATACTTCCGTTGAGACACGGCAATGCCTTTCTTACTTCGAGCAATTTCCATACCCAAGAAATACTTCAATTCTCCCAAGTCTTTTACTTCGAACTCCTTGGCGAGATTTCCTTTTAACTGGTTGACCTCTTCCTCGTCATCTCCTGTAACAATGATGTCATCAACGTAAATAATTAGTATTGCAATTTTTCCATGTCTAGAGACTCTGTAGAACATGGTGTGATCTGCCTGAGCCTGATTGTATCCTTGCCCTTTCACAAACTGATGGAAACGTTCGAACCAAGCTCGTGGAGATTGTTTAAGACCGTAAAGTGATCTTTTCAATCTGCACACTTTGGAGCCGAACCCTTTTTCAAACCCCGGCAGAGGTTCCATGTACACTTCTTCGTCAAGTTCTCTATTCAAAAACGCGTTCTTCACATCTAGTTGTTGAAGTCGCCAATCGAGGTTTACTGCAACTTACAGCAAGATCCGGATCGTGTTTAGCTTAGCCACAGGTGCAAAAGTCTCCGTGTAGTCGATCCCGTATGTTTGAGTGAACCCTTTAGCAACGAGCCCCGCCTTATATCGTTCTAGGGTTCCATCTGCACGAAACTTTGGTGTGAATACTCATTTGCATCCTACAGACTTCTTTCCTCTCGACAGCTCTTCCATATTCCAAGTCTGATTTTTCTCAAGTGTATTCATCTTCTCGAAAATCGCCTTTCTCCACTCTGGAGCTCTCAGAGCGTCCTGTACAGTTTTTGGAATCTCCACAGCAGACACATTAGAGGTAAAGACTGAAAAACTGGGTGAGAGATTATTTGAGGACACAAATTTTGACACTGGATATAAGGGATGACTAGTACATGACCTTATGGACTTTCGGAAAGTTATGGGAAGATCCAGCTCACTGTGATCCGGTTCTGTTCTCGAGTCGGATTCTTGGTGGGGCTGGACAGAGTCGGCCTCTGCTTCTAGAGAAGGATCTATCTCAATTAAATGCAATTAAATGCTCCTGTTGTGTTTTTTCCAGACCTGTTTCACGTTAATTCCTTTTGTAAGTTTTAATTTCCACATCAGCTTCTGGTGGATTTAAATCCACGGGGCAAGTTGTTTTAGCAGTCGGTGGTGTGTTCCTATTTTTATGGGATTTTTCCGGATTTTCTAATAAAAGAACCGAGTTTTCAACAGACATATTTTCTGAGTTTTCAAGGACCTTTTTTTTAGTGTCCAGTGAATTTTCACTGTTTTGATTTGCCAGGTGTTCAAAAGACTGGTCTAAAATGTCTTGATTTAAAAAATCTAGATCTTATGAATTTGTATGTGGGATTAAGTTGGGTATTTTTGGGAGACTATTTTTTATGGAAACCGAGTCTTCACTATTTGTTTCCCCCTGAAGAGGAGGCTTAAAAAAAGATTTATTTTCAAAAAACAACACATCCATTGTGATAAATATTTTATTTGATAAAAGATCAAAGCATTTATACCCTCTTTTTGATTCGTGGCGTAGCCAATGAAAACATATTTTTTCGATTTTGGATCAAGTTTACCCCTAGTGGGGTTGTGATCGTGAACAAACACGGTACAACTAAAAAATTTCAACGGTAGATCCGAGATTGCAAGGCGGCTTTGAGGGTAAAGAGATTTTAACAAGGCAACAGGTTTTTTAAAATTGAGAATTTTCGAGGGCATTCTATTAATAAAATAGGTTGCTGTTAAAATTGCTTCATTCCATAATGTTTTTGGAACATGGTTGGTGAATAATAATGCCCTAGCAATTTCAAGAATGTGTTTATTTTTTCTTTCAGTCACACCATTTTGTTGCGGTGTGTTAATGCAAGAACTTTGGTGAATGATGCCTTTCTTTGCAAAAAAATCTCCCAAGGTTTCGTTAAAAAATTCTCGTCCATTGTCACTTCGAAAATTCTGAATTTTTGTGTTAAACTGTGTTTCAACCATGTCATAAAAGGTTTTGAAAACTTGTTCAACTTCTGATTTTTTCTTTAGCAAAAACACCCAAAGGACTCTAGTATGATCATCAATAAACGAAACAAACCATTTTTTTCCGTCAAACGGTGCTGAAGATTTATAGGGTCGAGGTGGATAAATTGCCATTTTTTGTTTAGCAAAAACACATACTTCACATTGAAATTGAGAAGGATTTTTATTCCGAAACAACTTTGGAAACAAATACTGCATATAATGGAAACTAGGATGACCTAGACGAAAATGTAACATAATTAATTCATTGTCACGAGAAACAAACATGGATTGAGAACACAAACTAGATGCAGACTTATTGAGATGCGATCCTTCTTCAACCAAGTAGAGACCTCCACTGGTCCTAGTATTGCCAATCATCGTCCCTGAGTCCAGAACCTGAATTTCACAATGAAAGGGTATGAATTTAACTTGACACTTAAGGTCTTGAGTTAGCTTTATAATGGAAATCAGATTGCAGGAAAGCTTTGGAATATGTAAAACATTAAGGAGGGTTAAGGAAGGAGAGATTGTGATGGTTCCTTGGCCGGCTATGACAGAATACGAACCATCTGCAATTTCCTAAACAAGGTGTAAGTTGAAAATAATGTGAAGCAACTGGTCATGTGATCAGTTGCTCCAGAGTCAAGAATCAAAGAAAGTTGATTGATACATGAAAAAGAGATAGGGTGATTGTTACCGATTTAGGCTAAAGAACAAGAGGGTTGTGTTAACGGGTCTGCGGTGGAGTTAAAAAACTTGTACAAGTGCTCCAGTTGTTCCTTTGTGAATGGAGGCGATCCTGAGTTGATTCTTAACTGCTGAGAACTATCGGACTCGATCTGCAAAGCCTGTTTTTGTAAAGGACTCTGGCTGGTGTTCCGATCCCCTTGAGTTCCGGACCTGTATGTTGGTTGATACACGGAGGATACTTCAGTCTCTGTAGTGGAGGACATTATGGATGGAAAAAAATGAACTGGGATTTCTTTTGATTGAGGAAAAATGGTGATTTTTTATTTTTGGAGAAATTTTTACCTCTCTGATACCATATAAGTGAATTGAACTTTCTTTCACAAAAAAATCAGTATACAGAGAGGCACTTTTTATAGCCTTGTTACACGAGTATAGGAAGATATGAGGAAAACAATAAAATAAGGAAGTTACAAACAAATTCTGTTACAAACAGATTTTAACAGATTTTGTTACAAACAGATTATAACTAATCTGAGAAATATCTTACTGTTGACTATTTCCAACAAAATTGATACATGATCTTGGTAAGACCATAGTCTATATATTTTATGTGTTTGATCAATAATTTCACTCTAAGATGAAATTTCTAATAAACTTAAGAACCGGCTGAAATATATATCTAGTAATTTTCAAAAAAAATATTGTATAAAGCTATATTTAGTAGTAGTGTTTGAAAAAATAGAATCAGCTATATTTTTATTAATATAGTTTTTCTTCAATTGATGGAATTCCAAAAAAATCAAGTTTTTTTATTAATTCCAAATTTACAAAAAATATAGTCGATTGTGAAATGAAAATAATCTGGAATATTGACAACAATCATTCTTTGTACTCATAGAAGAACGTATATTTTTCATTTATTAATTGAATAGAAACATTGGAAACCAAGTTTTCTACTTTCATATCAAAATACAAATATTCTGAAAAAAATTCTTCATTACTATTTTTAGAAGCATAGGAAAAGTTCATTTTGCATAAATTCATCATTGGACAATAAAATTTCTAAAGCTAATAACACTACCATTTAATTGTTTTCAAAGATCAAGGACGTCCATTTAAAATGGATTTACCGATATCTCCTTCAATTGTTATGTAATCAATATATATCAGTATTATGTACAAGTTTTTCTCCTGAGGTGTTTATCCACCTTTTACCCATTGATCTTTGTCCATCCTTTCTTAATCTAAAATATGTGGGAAGACGGTAAAGATTGTTAAATATTGATGAGAAAATAATTAAAGATAATAATTTAGTTTTCCTTATTATTTTCCGGTTATTGTCCGACTTCATATGGTTATATTGAAAGTTCCTAGTGCCCTAACCGCTACAACCGCGGCCAATACGGAATCGAAAAACAAAAAATTTCAAGAGAACAATAGAAACTAATTCCTCGCGATCGTTCTAAACACTAAATTAGAAAACAAGTATGCAAGGTGAAAGTTCTTAGTGCTCTCGCCACGAATCCGCAGCCAATGCGGAATCCAAAAACAAAAATTTCATGGCATTAGAAACTTAATACCTAAAAATTTACACCAAACACCTAAAACTAAAAAAACAAGATAGAAATCACAACTTTTGTATCACCTTCATTTGTTCCAATTGGGTTGGACTTTAACATATTCTCAAGATCTTCGAGTCGCACTTGCAAGCCAGTCCTCTTTCGCCGAAAATGATCTACCCGAGGGAACCGATCCAAGCTCCAGCTGCACCTAGTGAAGCAACCAATGCTCTAACCTCGCTAGGAATGGAGAGTAGGGATGTAGCAATATTCCACTATAATTTTCTCTCAAATCTAAATCTCAAAAGTGCAAGCAGAGAAGGTGAAGAAACTTAACCATGAGTAAGTGTAGAAAAACATTAGAGAATGAATGAAGAATAATATAATGGCTTCATATTTTTCACAACCATACAAATAAAAAATCTCACATTATTTTGTAATAAACTAATGAAACCCATTCTTTTCTACGTGTCTTCAACCATGCTCAAGTCATCTCACTCTCCATCTCATTTTATGAATATTCACAAATGATGTGTCCATCTTCTAGAACAAATTCCGTATAAATACAACCCAATATACATATCGAAATACATATGCGCGTATCCATATAAAAATACGAATAGCCAAGAGAGAATGAATAGTGAATAATAATACTAGAATGCATATATTAAAAATATATATAAAATTATTAAATCAAAACTTGATTTAATAATCCAACTTAATCTTAAACCGCTAGTATTATCAACCGTCCGATTAAAATCCGTGTAGCCTGTACACATATTTAATCGGATACCTGTATGTACCAACATACGTTAACTACATCATATCGCCTGCACAGGGAAAATTCTCTGTGGGGACTTTAAAGACTCGACAATACGCTGACAGTGGGTTTAACCGCAGCACGTCAACGGCACTACCTGTGCGTAACGGCTACCTAGGTATTGAACGTGTTAATCAATGTTGCGCACCCCACGTGTTCGCGGGAAGGCGGAATTAGAAAAAAATGATTTTTACGGGCTACGCAACATCGACTTTAAGCAAGGATCGAACATAAAACCCTAGCTAGCAAACAATATGAGGTTTAACTATTCTGATGAAAGTTATACCTAGTAGTATCGTGTCCTTGTCTTCTTGCTGTCCTCCTTCACCTCGCGAGCTCCTTGGAGTGGAAATGGATAGCACCTCCTCATCGGCTTCTCGAAGTCAAAGAAGATCCACCCGAGAGTTCCAACCTTAAGCTTAACCTCCAAGTTGAGGCAACTAGATCACTTGGTGTGCAAAACTAAGTAATCTAGAATGGGTAGAGTGTGATTTTGGGTAGCTTAGTCTCACTAACCCTTGATTCTCAAGACATGAGACACTAGGGTTTTAAGAGGAAGGAGAGAATGAACTTTTGGAAAGAGAAATGATTTTTGATAATGATAATAGAAAATAAGATTGCTAACTTGACATGACCACAAGCATGGCATAATAAAATATCTCATCAAAATATCTAGGTCACAAAATATCTCACAAAAATATCTAAGTCAAATAGTCAAACCAAGTCAAGTGATCAAACCAAGTAAAGAAGTCAAGAACAAGTAGCCATGCCACAATTATCATTTGCAAAAATAACACATACTTTTCTCCACCTCATAATTGTATTAATCAAGTCAATGGTCAAAACCCTAATGAGGTGTCTCCTTCTATACCTCTCGCATCCGTATATACATACCCGCATCCGTATTCCGAGAAACACGAATACAATGAGAAGAAACTAATCCAACAATCAAATACTAGGATCCGGCCTAATCCCAAGCCCACTAGTATTGTCCGCTCGAATATCACACGCGCACAAGTACGCGTATATGATCGAACCCTACCGTAAAACCATACGACCTCTACATCGTTTCGTCCGAAGCAGGGAAACCCTCTGTGTGAGACTTTAAAGACTCGACACTACGCTGGCAGTGGGTTTAACTACAAGCACGTCAGCGGTACTAGCTGCACATAACGGCTACCCAAGTATCTCTCGATATGAAAGCCGACGAACAAACTCATCCAAACTCCTACTGAGCCTGTCTGTGGCAATCTCCGTACAGTCCGGTCTGTTCGTCTAAGAGTATCGCATATCGGGCCTGGGGGGCGGTAAACATCAGACCCCTAATAGAGCAATAAGTCGTGTCGGAATACAGCCCAAAACACCCTGAGAAACTACTGGAGTACCTACCAGTAAATCTCGCTTGCCCTGGCCAGGGACTTTGTGTAATGGCGTTCCGAACACAGCTCGACATCAACCCCCAATACCGGGAGAGACGAATCCTATCTAACCGCCACTGCCTCCAAGTGCTTCGGGACTGCACCCAACTACTACCTGTTTGCACGACTCAATAGAGTCGTGGTAGGGTAGTAATTTAAGAACAGTGGGAACACACTTGAGGCGAAGCAGCAGTGTCAAGTCAACGGACTAAGTTGTACTCATGTCATCTGAGAACTGCTACCTGACGATAGGTATAGTACCGACCAGCAGTACCCCACGAGTCCGTCCAGTGTAACTCATAACCCAATGAGCACCTGCATACTATCTCCAGTACGACGTACTGATGGCTGTTGGACAGACCATTTTCCCTCCTGGGACGAGAAGCGTATACACCAGTCTACTCTGGAGTATCGATGCCCTGTCTCGACAATCCTACGACTAGGAACCTGTATAAAGATGTGCTTGTAGACTACCCAGCCCCCACTAGGCATATAACACTAACAATCTCCCACTTGCACTAACGTCATGTGCTGGCATATCGCAGACCTATCATCTCGAATAGCGTCTCGAACTGCGTCTGAGAAATGGCCTTTGTGAATGGATCTGCAGTGTTGTCCTCCGCAGCACCTCTCCTCACCTCGATCTCCCGGCGATTCACGATCTCCCTGATCGGGTGATACCGCCTCAAGATGTGCCTGGACTTCTGATGGGACCTAGGTTCCTTTGCAAAAGCTATAGCCCCGTTGTTGTCACAATACAGAGGTATTGGATCAACAATGGACGGAACCACCTGAAGTTTTGTTAGGAACTTCCTCATCTAGACTGCTTCTTTTGCGACATCAGAAGCTGTGATATATTCCGCTTCCATCGTCGAGTCAGCAACGGTGTCTTGCTTGGAACTCTTCCAACATATCGTCCCTCCATTGAGGGTAAAGACATAACCCGACATGGATTTGGAGTCATCCTTGTCACTCTGGAAGCTGGAGTCAGCAAAGGCCTCGATCTGGAGGTCATTTCCGCCGTATACCAAGAACATCTCCTTAGTCCTTCTCAGGTACTTGAGAATGTTCTTTACTGCTATCCAGTGCTTCTCCCCAGGGTTTGACTGATACCGGCTTACCACGCTCAGTGCGTAAGCAACATCTGATCTGGTACACAACATCGCATACATTATAGAGCCTACCGCAGAAGCGTAGGGTATAATAGACATGTGATCCCTTTCCAAATCAATCTTGGGAGACATCTCTTTGGAGAGGGTGATTCCGTGACAAGCCGGTAAATTACCGCGCTTTGAATCTTCCATACTGAATATCTTTAGTATGGCGTCGATGTACCTGGACTGTGAAAGTCCTAACATCCTTTTAAATCTATCACGATATATTTGGATCCCCGGGATGTAAAAGGCATCATCCAGGTCTTTCATGGAGAACCTATGTGACAAGAATCCTTTGACAGATTGTAGTATAGGAATGTCATTTCCTATCAAGAGAATGGCATCCACGTACAAGACGAGAAATACTACAGTTCTAGCTACAATCTTACTATAAATGCACGGCTCATCTGGATTTTTGATAAAGTCAAATTCTTTGACCATCTCATTAAAACAGATGTTCCAACTCCGCGATTTCTGCTTTAGTCCATAAATGGACTTAAGCAACTTGCACACTTTCTCGCTGCTCCCACTCTGAATGAAACCCTCTGGTTGGTCCATATAGACGCATTCTTCCAAATGTCCATTTAGAAAAGCGGTCTTTACGTCCATCTGCCAAATCACATAATCGTGAAAGGCAGCAATGGCAAGAAAGATCCGAATGAATTTGAGCATAGCCACTGGAGAAAAGGTTTCATCATAGTCCAAACCAGGTCTTTGACGAAATGCTTTTGCAACAAGTCTAGCCTTATAGGTTTCAACATGTCCATCTACACCAATCTTCTTTCTGAAGATACATTTGCAGCCTACGGGTTTTACCCTTTCTGGAGCAAAATGTCCAAAGTCCATACTTTGTTGGTGTACATAGACTCCATCTCGGTCCGCATTGCATCCAGCCATTTTACCGAGTCTATGCTCTGAACGGCTTGCTGGAAGTTAGTTGGCTCATCATTATCAATGATGCAATCCTCTCTATTCTTGTCTACGAGAAAACCGTAGTATCTCTCGGGCGGATGAGACAGCCTACTACTTCTGCAGAGTGGCGCGGGAATGTCCTGTTCTTTTGGAACTTCTGGTTCCACCAAGCTCTCAGTAATAGCTTGTGGTTCTGGAATTTCTTCCAGTTCTATTACGCTCCCACTAGTTTCTTTTTCTAAAAAATGATGTTCCAAAAAGTAGGCATGACGAGAAACAAAAACCTTTTGTTCCTCTGCGTAATAGAAAAATACCCCCTGAAGTTCTTTGGGTATCCCACAAACTTATACAGTAATGAGCGTGCCTCGAGTTTGTCCGCATGCTGCTTTTTAACAAAAGCTGGACATCCTCATATCTTCAGATACTGAAAATAGGGTTTCTTCCCACTCCACATCTGATATGGTGTGGTAGGCACAGTCTTAGTAGGAATCTTGTTCAAAAGATATGCAGCTGATTCTAGTGCATAGCCCCAGAATGATCGCGGTAATTCGACGTTACTCATCATGGAACGTACCATATCAAATAAGGTTCGGTTTCGTCTCTCCGATACACCGTTGTGTTGTGGTGTGTATGGAGAAGTAAGCTAAAAGAGAATTCCATTCTCTTTTAGGCAATCCAGGAACTCGGCACTCAAGTATTCACCATCTCGATCAGATCTTAGTGTCTTGATACTTTTGCCGGTTTATTTTTCCACTTCATTCTTATATTCTCAGAATTTCTCAAAAGCCTCGGATTTATGTTTCATCAAGACGACATGTCCATACCTAGAGAAATCATCTGTAAAAGTAATGAAATAGGAATAACCACTTCTTGCATGTGTAGACATTGGACCATACACGTCGCTGTGTATGAGTCCCAAGAGCTCACTCGCTCTTACTCCGTGTCCAGTGAATGGAGTCTTTGTCATTTTTCCTTTGAGACATGATTGACAAGTTGCATAAGATTGATATTCGAACGGATCCAAATATCCTCTTTATATAACTTGGTTAACCTTGTCTCATTGATGTGACCCAGTCTACAATACCATAAGAAAGCTTGATTTAATTCTGGAGTCTTTTCTTTTATGTGTGTTCTGGGACATTGAAAATTTGTAGCTGGTTTAATACGTATATACCGTTGTTTAGAGTACCTGACCCAATCAGACCATGATTAAGGTGGATGTTTACAACATCGCTTACAAATGTAAAATCATAACCTTCTTTTGATAACAAAGATACAGAAATGATATTACAAGTCAAACTAGGTACACAAAAACAGTTGCGCAAAACCAAAATATGTTCACTCGTCAATCCTAGGTGATATTCCCCTACGGACACAGCATCCACGCTCGCTCCGTTAGCAACCCCGAGGGTCATATCACCGGTCTTCAGAACTCTACGGCTTAGTGCCTGCAAAATATTACAGATATGAAATCCTGATCCGGTATCCAATACCCAGGAAGTAGAGTTGATTGACAGACAGTTTTCAATTACAAACACACCTGAAGCCGAAGCCACAACTTGCTTCGGGTCCTGGTTCTTGGCTCTCCAATCCCTGCAATCTTTCTTCCAATGGCCCTTTTTATGACAATAGAAGCATTCTTCCTTCCCTACTGTCGGCCCTGCCACTTTTGCCTTTCCCTTTGCTTCCACCTTACTAACACCGCCTCTCGGCTTGGTGGGGGCCTTCTTCTTCTTTCTTTTGGCTTTCGCCTTGGATCTAGAAGAAACAGCTCCACCAACAAGCAGAGCGGGTGTTTCCCTGAATTTCTTCAGGATGCCCTCAGCACTCCTCAAGATGTTGAGGAGTTTCGGTAGTTCAACTTCTTTACCTTGAATATTAAAATTCAAGATAAACTGAGTGTAGGTGGAAGGAATAAACTAGAGAATCAAGTCTCTATACAACTCGTTCTCTAACGTGGTCCCAAGGTCCGCGAGCTCCTCAATATACCCGATCATCTTAAGGACGTGTTCCCCTACAAATGACCCGACAGCCAACCTCGCCTGAAATAGAGGTCTCGTATCTTGTGATACGAGATTGCTCTCCATATAATTCCTTGGTATGGAGGAATATGGATTAAGGATCCATATTCTCGTGCCGCCTCTGGTGTTCATTGTCCATGGAAGATCCATATTCTCGTGCCGCCTCTGGTGTTCATTGTCCATAGAGGCCAGCACGAGACACTTGGCTTTCGCGCAATCAATTTCCCAGGTCTTACGGATTTCCTTATCCGCGACGCTGGAATCTGGACCTGGCACGACGGGGGCTTTAGTAGTAAGAACATACCCCAATTTGTCATAAGTGATTGCTATCTTAACATTCCTAAACCAATCTTTATAGTTTGGCCCTGTCAATATATTTTTATCTAATAGTAACTTAAGGCCCATCATGTTTGGTCGCTGCAATTAGGAGAGGGAGAAGAAACACTTTAGCATGATACTCTTGTAAATTTAGATAGGTTTTTAGTTTATCTAAACAGGATGGCTCCCACTGTTTCTCGAATCCTTTCTCAAACCATAAAAGAAGAATTAGCCATGATTAATCTCACCGTACAATACTTGCTTAACATTCAGCCAGGCCAGTGTCGGTACTTCGAGAGAGGTTTTACGACGCTTTCGCGGAGTTCCTTAATTAAATAACCTCTTTTCCCTGGGGGCGTAGCCCTACTAACACCTTTCTAGACACCTACTTGGTTTATAGTATTGATCGTTAAGTGAAAAAATCTCCCGAGGAGTAGCATATACTCACAGTAGGATGGGATCCAAATATCATCGTGTGATAAAGTCGAAAGAATCCTACCAAAATTATCACTCCAAATGGTATGCAACACTAGCAAGTTTCAGTTTCTTTAGAAACTCCCAATGTGGGTTTTTGCCCCATGCTCTTATGACCTTGACAAAGGTCAACATATATTAAGTCACATGTCAAGTTCTACCCGTCATTGTCCAGGTTAATTTGAACCCACCCATACATACCTTTGACGAAGGCCAAAATAGTTGTACGACTGTCCCAAACCAACGCATCTATCTATGCTACAGATGAATATTCAGCAGCTACCAATCACTATGCCTTGGCGAAGGTCAAAATACATTGAATACTACTAAATATCCAACTGAAATGACGGAGGGCTACGAATGGTTTTGGCGAAACCGTGAACATAGTGAACTTGATATAATCAAAGGAACTTGATAGCTTTTAAAAGGAGTGGGTTTAAGCTCCGCATTTTAAAAGTTTTCCTGTTCTGAAAAAAAACTAGTGGTTTTAAAATTGTTCCAAAGATTCAACTTTGGTTTGTTTGCTTAGCATTAATGTAATGCAGTCCCATCAATTAACCTACCATTGCAGAAAACAACGAAAATACAATGTACGTTTATACCATCCGCATTCACCACGGGGCCCGTCATCACCCATTAGGTTACTTAACTAACGACAAAGCGGGGGCTGGACTAGCGCGGATTCAAAACATATAAGCAACGTCTACTAGATATCATATATAGATATATACATTCGTCAGAAGCAAATATAAGCATTTCAGATCACAGATGAACACATTGGATATACTAAGAATTCCGCATTTCGTTTGAGCCTGTAACGAAAGACGGATTCCACGGTCGTGATGAGTAGCCAAAACCCCACCCTAGACCCCTACGGGTGCGACAAACTACCCTCCAAATACCCGAAGTGAAGCAACCTCTCTCAACAAAGTGAGTAGGCCACTCGGCACTTCAAAATACCCGGTAGTTTATGCACCCCACCCTGGGTCTATCCTAGGAGCAAAAACAGTAAAAGAAATAATACAACGGTGGCTACAACCTCAAACCGGATGTGCCCCGCAAAAATAATATTATATCACTTCACAAATTTTACATCGAATGAAAGAATGAAAAAAACACATCTCACATCCCCGGCTATTCATCCACGACGATCCAATAAGTTCATATACACAAACCAACACAACATCACAGATATGTGCAACCCCGACTAATCGACGTATAGCAATTAGTCGACATTTACCAACACATATATACATCACAAAGCTTGCAAAGTAACTACGACATTAAAATTCCGCACGCAATTAGCAAACTTAAACAATTTTCCAAGACATGAAAATCCAGTGAGCTAAAGTTCCAAAATCGATAGTTTTGAGCCAATCCGAGAGTCGAAACAAACTCGAAACCCGCCCGAATCTTCGCTGAGGCGAAGACACAAGTATTACCGTCGAATGGGGGCCTCGAGGGGGTACCCACCCCTGGGGGCCACCACGAGGTGGCCCCCAAAGGAAGGCAGGCCCGAGAGCACCAATTCCTGGTGCTCTCGGGTCACCAACTGTAACGTTTTAGAAATCGTTTTGCGAATTTTCCGTTTTGAGGGTAAAATAGTCGGTATTTTCCGTTTTAGCCCGATTGTATTCAAACTTCAATATTGACCTGTCGGCACCTAGTTTAGCTAGAATAAAGCTAGTGCGCGAACTTTGGAGGTCAATGGAAAGTTTTGGTTCACAGAGAATTTTTTCCTAATTAAATATTATTTTATGTAGTAATTACATTTTTTGTTTGGGTTAAATTAAGCTTCTAATAAGAATCATTTTAATCTAATCACTAGAATTAGTTTGGAAGCTTCTCTTCAAATATCTAGATTCTTTTGTGCAAAAGGATTTAAAATTTAAAAAGAAAAGAAAGAGAATGAAATGGTGGCATTTGCTTTTAATGTTGCATTTAATGTTTTAAGCTAGATCTTTCTTCATTTTAATTTCACAAATAACCCCCTCCCCCCCCCCCATCAACCTTGGCCGAGCCTACCCCATTTCTGCCCCAAACTTTTCTTTGCTCATTTCTTCATTTTATTTCACTCAAAAACTCATCAAAAATTCCAAAATAAATCCACAAAACCCTAAATAAAACTTTAACCATCATTTCCTTTCACTAACTTGCATAGTTCTTCATGAAAAACTTGATCTTTAGAGGCAAAAGTTGATGGAATCTTGTTGCTAGAATTTGTTCTTGAGAGGTATAAATTCTAACCCTAATGCTCTTTTGTTATACTAAATCATTAAGATAACTAATTAATTGGATTATTATAGCTTAAAACTTATGTTTAATTCATTCTTTATAATTTTAAAGAAAATCAAGTTAGTGTTTGTGATGGATAATGGTTAAAATGAGGATTTTGGAAACTTAATTTTGTGAATGATAATTATTGATAATTCCTAAGTTAACAAATGAAGTTTTTGCTTACGAGGTTTTAATAAAACCTAATTTGGTAGGTTTAAAAATTATAAAAGTGGTTTGGATAGCTTAGTTAAGCTATTATATGATGTTTGAAATCGCTAGATATGTGTTAGCTTTAAACTTGTGCGAAATATTGCTTGCTAGGTTTCGGTAACTTTTAGGCGTGGGTTTCTTTTGACGTTGCGACGTTAATTATATTGATTCCACGTTTATTAGTGTGTTGTGATTGTGTGATCGGTACGATCAGGGTCTAGCCTTGGTAGTTGTATCGCTTTGCGTTCCTAATTAGGGTCGTGCCGATATCGTTCGTGTCCTTATGTAGCTTTTGCTCTTGAGTTCGTTTCGTAGTATCGTTACGCACGTTGGCCGCTAAACGGGCACTCGAGAGTATGTTTGGAGTTGGTGTGTCGGTCAAACGTAGTTATACGTATTTTTAGTCGATTGCTTATATACACTTGCTTTATTGTTATATGTGTTCAGGATCGCAGGCGGAGACTTCGGGCGCTGCGAACAGGAGAAAGCGAGTGGTTGGCTTTTCTTAGTCAGGACGGTTGGTGAGTAGATTTAACATTTACAGGGGAATCGTCCGCATGGCGTTATGCGTATGGACTAGAGATGTTATTGCCGCATATTCTATTTCATGTATAGAGTAATGCATACACATTATTGCTTAGTTATTGTTGTGCTTGAACTAGTACCCTTAGAACACTGCACTATTATTGACGGCTTATATTGCACGAGCACTGATTTTATACCACCCCCCGTCAATAATTACCATGACACGCACAACACCCATAATTATACGATATTGATTGGTTAGGGACATTGAGACATTGATTCATATTTCTTTATGCATATGACTTATAGCATACATGTATACCTACATGCTTACACATATGCCTTGACATGCTTACATGCTAGTTACCTGTATTACCTATAGGGTATTGTACCATTAGCGATAAGTACATACACACATAATGACATAGCTACGTGTATACCTTGCATACATACATTACTTATACCTAGAGGGTATATTACATCATTACTGATAGGTAGATACATTTACCTTGCTATACCCTTATGTTTATACATATATCTGGCTATAGCTTCATGTTCACCTTTATTTGATGTTATATAGACTTTGAGAAATTAGGAAACCGCATGATTTATATTTTAACTTGTTGCAGTTAAATAGCGGCTTTTCCTTTATATGCTCGCATTTCAGTTTCATGTTGCGTATATTATATTCATGGATTTTCGCATTGGGATATGCATTTTTCATGATGTTTTCTGGATTTAGGGGCCGTGGTGTTTTCATGAAATTTTGCATTATTTGAAAAACCCGGTTTCCCTTGATATGATATTTCAGCGCCCACCATGAGTTTTATCGGTTCTGTGTATACCCCACGTGAGGAAAGGAGGGGTCTGTGTGCGAGTACATGGTGGGGGGTGGAGGTACCCGGGGCAAGAATCTCAGTGAGGAGATGAGTTAGTGGGGGAACCATACCTACCGGTGACAGTACCTATGACTCGGCGGTTATCATGAGGATACCGACGGGAGTCATATACGTATGGATACGTCGGAAGGCGAGGGTCAGAGCTAGGCACTCGAGCTTTCGGTATAGCGTATGATAC
This sequence comes from Agapanthus africanus, assembly GCA_030015575.1. NCBI lineage: Eukaryota > Viridiplantae > Streptophyta > Magnoliopsida > Asparagales > Amaryllidaceae > Agapanthus > Agapanthus africanus. The sequence goes on along the minus strand of CM057342.1, from coordinate 512,135,455 downwards.
GTACCTATCAGGGGGCCAGTCGTGGTGACAGCACCCGATAGATCAGTATTTATGTGTCGATGCTTGACACTTGGTTTCATAATATTTTACTTCTAAGTATATATATATTAGTGGAGTGGGACGCTAATATATATGTATACATATCAATTTATATACTTCTTCATAAGTATTCATGCAAATATACTTAGGATATATGAGGTTGATTTGATATTGGATACATGATATATATAAGATTCACTTGATATTGGATTCAGGATATGTGAGATTTACTTGATATTGTACATTCAGGATTTGTGAAATTTATATGATATGAGAGCCAATTTGGGGGCTGATTTGAGGAATTGGGATTTGGATTGTCTTGATGGACTTCGGTCCTACCACGATGTCAGGATTCCGTGGAAATGACATGTTTCACCCCATACTCCACATTTATTGTTGATGCACTGCTTCATGTATTAGTAGTACCTGACAGAGTACCTTTCATGGCTGTTGCATATATACATTGTCATATCATCGCTTCATGTATTAGTAGTACATGATAGAGTACCTTACATGATTGCTGCATACAGATTGTCATATTATTATTGCTTCATGTATTAGTTGTACCTGCTAGTGTACCTTCATGACTGTTGCATTCTCATGACTTTTATTGCTATTAGTTGCATATGTTAGATTCGCGCTGTACGTAAATACTTGCGATTACATGCATATGTTATTTACTATTCACGAGTTGGCAACTCACCCCCGTTGTGCCACAGTGTTTTGCAGGTGTTCCCCAGAGTAGTCGAGGCAGGCTATTTATCTATCAAATCATCTTTTGCTGCGGATACCGCTTCGGCTCACAGTGTGCAGTGTTGTATTATGTACTCTCCATCTACCATTATCTTGTTTGACTTAGAGACTTGACGTGAGGACGATATTGTATTTTATATTGTGACTTGGATGTCTTTTATGCAGTTTTAGTTCTATCGTCTTTTATTTCTTCGCTACGGCGTCGTATATCTGTTATGGTGGTTGTTTTCCGCCATTGGGTGTGGATTTGCTCCCGTTGGGGATACTTTACTTATATTTATGTTATGCCCATTTTTGGGGTTGGTTTTTACAAAAGAGGTGCTGCCGAAATTTTTAAGAAAGTAAAATTGGACTTTAAAGAATTTGGTTTGCGATTTCAAAAGTTTTGAAAATGCTATTATCACTTACTACTTTTGATGGTTTAGATTGCTGGATTTTCGGCTTACTTAAATTGCGTTACGCCTGTAGACGTTGCGTAGTTTAAGGGCTGTCACGTGCCAATTTCGGGTCGTGACAAAGTTGGTATCAGAGCGCTAGGTTTTATCTTTCGGAGTGTAGGATGACCTTGGTATGATGGAGTAGGTAGTTTAAGCAGAGTAACGTAGTGTGTATGTCCGCGGCATACTCACGACGCGGTACTCCGCCTAAAGTGACCTAAGTACAAATTACTTGAAATTCCTTCTTTGATGATACATATCCTTGTGATTCGATTTCCATGTTCTTATCGAATCATTTTCCATTTATAGCTTTTGCCGTCGATGACTATGGGGACTCAGAGTGATGCAGCGAGGGCCGAGGTCAGGGTTGACTCGTATGGGACGAGGACTGACCAGGATGGCACGCTCGTTGCACCGGAGCAGATGGATCTGCCTTCGATAGATCGTATTGATAGGCTTGTAGCAGAGATGCAGGACTTGCGCCAGACGATGAGTTCTTTGGTTGAGGCCATTCGAGCGCAGCGACAGGAGGTTGCCACCCCTGTTACCCAGTTGTTCCTTGCGGTTAGCACACAGCACTTCGTCACTTACACAACACCAGTGGATGCAGCCCTAGTTGACGAGACACGTCTTCCAGAGACTTTGGGAGTTCGAGGACCGAGAAGGGCTAATACAGGTATGCCAGCCCCGAGACAGAGGCTTAGTCGTCGAGACAGATTTCGTGACCATCGCGGGAGTAGCAGAGGCTTAGAACAAGGACAGTCATTCAGCTCTCAACCCCAGGTGGGTCAGCAGTTTTATTCTGGATGCTATCGGTGCGGGAGCCTTCATCACCACATCAGGAGTTGTTCCCTAACACCACGTCAGGGTTGTATTCAGAGAGGTCGTGGACGCGGAGGGTTCGCTCAGAGTGGACAGCTTGGCAGAGGAGGAGTTCAGCCAGTTGCGGGTAGGGGGCAGACACCAGAGTTTGCTTCTACTCATCGGGACGCGCAGGCGTCCAATGCAGAGTTTTCAGGTATTCTTAATTCGTTTGTTCTTTTGATGCACTAGTTTGTTTTACACACTTTGTGCCGTGGTTGGGCCGAGAGTCGTGTTAGCTAAATCAGTCGTTTGTTGTGTTAACTTCTGTCAGCGATTCTTTTGTTGCGCGACACGTTTTTTCAATCGTGTGCCAATTGGATAGAAGATAGAGATTCGTCCGTCGTTTTGATCCTTCTAGAAATGTTGGATTTGACGTTCTCCTGGGCACGGACTGGTTAGCTACGTGCTAGGCGTCTGTGGACTGCCGTGAGAAAACGGTCAGGTTTTGTTTTCCCGGTGAGTCAGTTCTTGTTGTGCAGGGGACAGTGGTACCGCCCATCACAGCTTGAATTCAGCCTTTTTCGCTTGTCCGCTTTTGAGGAGAGGATGTCGAGAATTCTTGGCTTTCATTCATGATACCGGAGCCATTGTGGGTTTGTTGGACCGGGTTCCTTTCGTGCGAGAGTTTTCCGACGTTCCAGATGAGCCGACGGAGTTTAGGGAGCTTAAGGATCTGCTGCAGAGTTGCTAGATAGAGGGGCTTGTGTGTCTGAGTGTTTCGCTTTGGGAGCTCCTATTCTTTTCGTCAGGAGAAAGACGGCAGTTGAGGTTGTGTATTGATGGATCGTCAATTGAACCGAGTTACGGTGCGGATAGGTATCCTTTATCTCGCATTGACGATTTCTTCAATCAGCTCTAGAGTGTGAGACATTTTCTAAGTTTGTTTGGGATCAGGTCATCATTGTTGCGGGTTCGGAGTGATGTCATTCCGAACTCTGCTTTTGTGCGTGCTACGGGCTTTATGTGTTTTGGTGGTGTCATTGGACTCACCAGTGCCCTAGCAGCATTCGTGGATATGATGAACCGGATTTCTTCAGGCCGTTCCTCAACCAGTTTATTGTTGTGTCATTAATGACGTTCTGGTCTATTTCAAGAGTCGTGAGGAACGTGTGCAGCACTTGAGGATTTGTTTTGCAGATACTAGGAGAGCACCAGTTGTCTGCTAAATTCTCGGAGTGTTCCTTCAAGCTTGATTGTGCTGACTCCTAGGTCTTGTAGTTACGGGAGACGGTTTCGTATGGTTCCGAGGAAAATCGAGGCCGTACGGCTTTGGCCCAGACTTGTGTACGGAACGGAGGTCCGCAGATTTTGGGCTTAGCAGGTTTTTACCGCCGTTTCGTGCAGGATTGCTTGTGTATCGCTGCACCGTTGACTGGACTGACCGGAAAGGAGATTCTTTTTCCTTGGACTGAAGCATGCGTTCGGAGTGTTCGGCAGTTGAAGATTCGGTTGATAACTGCACCAGTTCTTTCTTTGCTTTCTGGTTCGGGCGATTTTGTTGTTTAACTGTGATGTTTCGCGAGTGGGGCTCGATTTGTACTGAGGTGACACTATAGAGTTATCGCTTATGCTTCCCGACAGTTGGAGGAAGTACGAGCAGGATATCCCACTCATGATCTAGAGATGGCCGCTGTGGTCGTACGTTGAAGATCTGAGACAATACTTGTTCGGAGAGTCGTGTCAGATTTTCACGGACCACCAGAGCTTAATGTACATCTTCCTACAGCGGGTTTTGATTGTTGAGACAACGCCGTTGGATGAAACTTGTGTAGGATTGTGTTTGTGAGATCCTCGTTACCCGTGGCAAGGCGATTGTGGTAGCTGATGCTGGAGTCGTAGACCCGGGGTTAGCTTGTTCCAGCTGTGCGCAGTGTTGAGACAATTTTCTGCAGATTTACAGTTGTATGATCGTTGAGTACAGCTTAAGTTCGCCTCTACTGAGGGGACAGCTTGCTCATGTCCGCGCCCGTCCACTTTTCCTTAGTCGTTTTCGTGAGGCAGAGCCCGCCGATGCTCGTTCGTTAGAGATTCTTGAGCATACTCGGCTGGGTAGTGATTTGGAGTCCTTGATTTGTGACTAGGGTGTGCTACGTTTAGGAACGCATTTTTGTGTACCTGTTACTGATGGGTAGAGACGCGAAATCTTAGAGCAGGCACATCAGTCGGCTTTCTGTCTTCATCCAAATGCCACCAAGATGTGACGTGACTTGTGAGATAGTTACGTGTGGACAGGGATGAAGAGTGAAGTTTCGGATTTCGTTTCAAGGTGCCTGTCTTGTTGTGAGCTAAGGTTGAGCCCTTGAGACCGGCTGGAGAGTTGCAACCTTTAACCGTTCCAGAGTGGGAATGGGAGCAGATCTCTAAGAATTTCGTTGTGGTGTTTACGCCGGTTTAGACAGGGTGCGACTCCATTTCGGTGTTTGTTGTCCGAAGATGCCCAGTTTTCTCAGTTGTTCTTTGTTAAGTTTGTGCGTTTGCACGGAGTTCCTTCATTTGTTGTATCCAATGAAGACACCTTGTTCGCTTGCCGTCTTGGGCAGAAGCTTCAGGAAACCTTGGGTACTAGTTGAGCTTTAGCTCCGCTTTTTCCATCCGCAGGACGAGGGTTTGTGAGAACGGGCTATGCAGACTCTGGAGGATATGCTTTTGCGTACGTACTAATTGTTGTCGGCAGTGGGGATCGCACTGGCCATTGTTAGGATTCTCCTTCGATAGCTGTTATCATAAGACTTTCCAATTGGCGACCTATCTGGCCTTGTGTGGTTGGTTGTGTCGATCGCCAGTCTGTTGTACTGACTCCGCGAGAGCAGGATTTTGGACCCCGGCTAGTCCAGAGACGTCGGAGAAGATCCGATTGGTTCAGGTCAGGATAAGAGTAGCCCAGTGCAGACAGAAGTCTTATGCCGACCGTGGTGGTCGCAGACTTGAGTTCGCAGTGGGAGATCATGTATTCCTACGGATTTTTCCGGTGAAATGGCATGTTGAGTTTTGAGAAGCTTATCCCAGGATAGTGGGTCCTTTTGAGATCCTTAAAGCGAGTTAGTTCTGTCGCCTTTAATTTGGCACTTCCGCCCAGATTATTGAGTATTCTCCCGTTTTCCTTGTGTCGATACTTCGCAAATACCATCATGACCTTTCTCACATGACTCAGCACCAGACCATACTTTTGATGCGATCTTTCGTTCACCAGCAGCCGATAGTTTTAGTGGATCGGCAGGTGGAGAGACTTCGGTCAAGGGTCTTGCAATATGTGAAGGTTCGTGGCGTAGCCGTATAGTGAGGAGATCACTTGGGAGGTTGCTAGCGAGATTTGGGAGTTTTGTACTCATCTCTTTGAAAGTACGCTTAGTGAGAATTTTAAATTCGGGGACCAAATTTCTTTAAGGGGGGAAGATTGTAACGTTTTAGAAATCGTTTTGCGAATTTTCCGTTTTTAGGATAAAATAGTCGGTATTTTCCGTTTTAGCCCGATTGTGTTCAAATTTCAATATTGACTTGTCGGCACCTAGTTTAGCTAGAATAAAACTAGTGCGCGAACTTTGAGGGTCAATGGAAAGTTTTGGTTCACATAGAATTTTTCCCTAATTAAATATTATTTTATGTAGTAATTACATTTTTGGTTTGGGTTAAGTTAAGCTTCTAATGAGAATCATTTTAATCTAATCACTAAAATTAGTTTGGAAGCTTCTCTTCAAATATCTAGATTCTTTTGTGCAAAAGGATTTAAGATTTAAAAAGAAAAGAAAAAGAATGAAATGGTGGCATTTGCTTTTAATGTTGCATTTAATGTTTTAAGCTAGATCTTTCTTCATTTTAATTTCACAAATACCCCCCCCCCATCAACCTTGGCCGAGCCTACCCCATTTCTGCCCCAAACATTTCTTTGCTCATTTCTTCATTTTATTTCACTCAAAAACTCATCAAAAATTCCAAAATAAATCCACAAAACCCTAAATAAAACTTTAACCATCATTTCCTTTCACTAAACTTGCATAGTTCTTCATGAAAAACTTAATCTTTGGAGGCAAAAGTTGATGGAATCTTGTTACTAGAATTTGTTCTTGAGAGGTATAAATTCTAACCCTAATGCTCTTTTGTTATACTAAATCATTAAGATAACTAATTAATTGGATTATTATAGCTTAAAACTTATGTTTAATTCATTCTTTATAATTTTAAAGAAAATCAAGTTAGTGTTTGTGATGGATAATGGTTAAAATGAGGATTTTGGAAACTTAATCTTGTGAATGATAATTATTGATAATTCGTAAGTTAACAAATGAAGTTTTTGCTTACGAGGTTTTAATAAAACCTAATTGGGTGGGTTTAAAAATTATAAAAGTGGTTTGGATAGCCTAGTTAAGCTATTATATGATGTTTGAAATCGCTAGATATGTGTTAGCTTTAAACTTGTGCGAAATATTGCTTGCTAGGTTTCGGTAACTTTTAGGCGTGGGTTTCTTTTGACGTTGCGACGTTAATTATATTGATTCCACGTTTATTAGTGTGTTGTGATTGTGTGATCGGTACGATCAGGATCTAGCCTTGGTAGTTGTATCGCTTTGCGTTCCTAGTTAGGGTCGTGCCGATATCGTTCGTGTCCTTATGTAGCTTTTGCTCTTGAGTTCGTTTCGTAGTGTCGCTACGCACGTTAGCCGCTAAACGGGCACTCGAGAGTTTGTTTGGAGTTGGTGTGTCGGTCAAACGTAGTTATACGTATTTTTGATCGATTGCTTATATACACTTGCTTTATTGTTATATATGTTCAGGATCGCAGACGGGGACTTCGGGCGCTGCAAATAAGGGAATGCGAGTGGTTGGCTTTACTTAGCCAGGACGGTTGGTGAGTAGATTTAACATCTACAGGGGAATCGCCCGCATGGCGTTATGCGTCTGGGCTAGAGATGTTACTGTCGCATATTCTATTTCATGTATAGAGTTGTGCATACACATTATTGCTTAGTTATTGTTGTGCTTGGACTAGTATCCTTAGGACGCTGCACTATTATTGACGGCTTATATTGCACGAGCACTGATTTTATGCCACCCCCCGTCAATAATTGTCATGACACGCACAACACCCATAATTATACGATATTGATTGGTTAGGGATATTGAGACATTGATCATATTTCTTTATGCATATGACTTATAGCATACATGTATACCTACATGCTTACACATATGCCTTGACATGCTTACATGCTAGTTACCTGTATTACCTATAGGGTATTGTACCATTAGCGATAGGTACATACACACATAATGACATAGCTACGTGTATACCTTGCATACATACCTTACTTATACCTGAAGGGTATATTACATCATTACTGATAGGTAGATACATATACATTGTTATACCCTTATCTTTACACATATATCTTGATATACCTACATGTTCACCTTTATTTGATGTTATATAGACTTTGAGAAATTAGGAAACCGCATGATTTACATTTTAACTTTTTGCAGTTAAATAGCGGCTTTTCCTTTATATGCTCGCATTTCAGTTTCATGTTGCGTATATTATATTCATGGATTTTCGCATTGGGATATGCATTTTTCATGATGTTTTCTGGATTTGGGGGCCGTGGTGTTTTTATGAAATTATGCATTATTTGAAAAACCCGGTTTCCCTTGATATGATATTTCAGCACCCACCATGAGTTTTATCGGTTCTGTGTATACCCCACGCGAGGAAAGAAGGGGTCCGTGTGCGGGTACATGGTGGGGGCGAAGGTACCCGGGGCAAGAATCTCAGTGAGGAGATGAGTTAGTGGGGGAACCATACCTACCGGTAACAGTACCTATGACTCGGCGGTTATCATGGGGATACCGACGGGAGTCATGTACGTATGAATACGTCGGAAGACGAGGGTCAGAGTTAGGCACTCGAGCTTTCGGTATAGCGTATGATGCGTACCTATCAGGGGGCCAGTCGTGGTGACAGCACCTGATAGATCAGTATTTATATGTCGATACTTGACACTTGATTTCATGATATTTTACTTCTAAGTATATATATATATATTAGTGGAGTGGGACGCTAATATATATGTATACATATCAATTTATATACTTCTTCATAAGTATTCATGCAAATATACTTAGGATATATGAGGTTGATTTGATATTGGATACATGATATATATAAGATTCACTTGATATTGGATTCAGGATATGTGAGATTTACTTGATATTGTACATTCAGGATTTGTGAAATTTATATGATATGAGAGCCAATTTGGGGGCTGATTTGAGGAATTGGGATTTGGATTGTCTTGATGGACTTCGGTCCTACCACGATGTCAGGATTCCGTGGAAATGACATGTTTCACCCCATACTCCACATTTATTGTTGATGCACTGCTTCATATATTAGTAGTACCTGACAGAGTACCTTTCATGGTTGTTGCATATATACATTGTCATATTATCGCTTCATATATTAGTAGTACATGATAGAGTACCTTACATGATTGCTGCATACAGATTGTCATATTATTATTGCTTCATATATTAGTTGTACCTGCTAGTGTACCTTCATGACTGTTGCATTCTCATGACTTTTATTGCTATTAGTTGCATATGTTAGATTCGCGCTGTACGTGAATACTTGCGATTACTTGCATATGTTATTTACTATTCACGAGTTGGCAACTCACCCCCGTTGTGCCACAGTGTTTTGCAGGTTTTCCCCAGAGTAGTTGAGGCAGGCTATTTATCTATCACATCATATTTTGCTGCGGATACCGCTTCGGCTCACAGTGTGCAGTGTTGCTTTAGGTGGGTTTTGTGGTTATCCGTTCATGTTTATTGTATATTCGTTGTATCCTGTACTCTCCATCTACCATTATCTTGTTTGACTTAGAGACTTGACGTGAGGATGATATTTTATTTTATATTGTGACTTGGTGTCTTTTATGCAGTTTTACTTCTATCGTCTTTTATTTCTTCGCTACGGCGTCGTATATCTGTTGTGGTGGTTTGTTTTCTGTCGTTGTGCGTGGATTTGCTCCCGTTGGGAATGCTTTACTTATATTTATGTTGTACCCATTTTTGGGGTTGGTTTTTACAAAAGAGGTTCTGCTGAAATTTTTAAGAAAGTAAAGTTGGATTTTAAAGAATTTGGTTTGCGATTTCAAAAGTTTTGAAAATGCCATTATCATTTACTACTTTTGATGGTTTAGATTGCTGGGTTTTCGGTTTATTTAAATTGCTTTACTCCTGTAGACGTTGCATAGTTTAAGGGCCGTCACGTGCCAATTTCGGGTCGTGACACCAACCCCCAAGGCCACCAAGTGGTGGTCTTAGGGGATGGTCCCTGCCGTTGGTCCCCCGGGGTGTCCTCAGGGTGCGCACGCTTCACCCCGCGGCTTCTCGGTTCAAACCGTGAGCCCGCGGGGTGCGCAAACAACTCAAAATATCACTTTTGAAAAATGTTTTTGTCGACAGTTTTTCCGCGACAAAAAAGGCGGAATTCTAATATCGTTACAAGTTATCTAGGGTTTATGAGAGGATCTGATACCACTGTTAGTCAATGTTGCGCACCCCACGTGTTCGCGGGGAGGCGGAATTAGCAAAAAATGATTTTTACGGGCTTCGCAACATCGGCTTTAAGCAAAGATCGAACATAAAACCCTAGCTAGCAAACAATAAGAGGTTTAACTACTCGGATGAAAATTATACCTAATGGTATCGTGTCCTTCTTGTCTTCTCGCTGTCCTCCTTCACCTCGCGAGCTCCTTGGAGTGGAAATGGATAGACCTCTTCGTCGGCTTTTCGAAGTCGAAGAAGATCCACCCGAGAGTTCCAACCTTGAGCTTAACCTCCAAGTTGAGGCAACTAGATCACTTGGTGTGCTAAACTAAGTAACCTAGAATGAGTAGAGTGTGATTTTGGGTAGCTTAGTCTCACTAACCCTTGATTCTCAACACATAAGACACTGGGGTTTTGAGAGGAAGGAGAGAGTGAACTTTTGGAAAGAGAAGTCAAATAGTCAAACCAAGTCAAGTGGTCAAACTAAGTCAACTGGTCAAACCAAGTCAAGAAGTCAAGAACAAGTAGCCATGCCACAATTATCATTTGCAAAAATAACAAATATTTTTCTCCACTTCATAATTGTTTTAAGCAAGTCAATGGTCAAAACCCTAATGAGGTGTCTCCTTCTATACCTCTCGGATCCGTATATACATACCCGCATCTGTGTTCCGAGAAACACGAATACAATGAGACGAAACTAATCCAACAATCAAATACTAGGATCCGGCCTAAATCAAAACCCACTAGTATTGTCCGCTCGATTATCGCACGCGCACAAGTACGCGTATATGATCGAACCCTGTCGTAAAACCATACGACCTCTACATCGTTTCGTCCGAAGCAGGGAAACCCTCTGTGTGGGACTCTAAAGACTCGACAGTACACTGGCAGTGGGTTTAACCACAAGCACGTCAGCGGTACTAGTTGCACGTAACGGCTACCCAGGTATCTGTCGATAAGAAGGCGGACGAGCAAACTCATCCAAACTCCTACTGAGCCTGTCTGTGGCAATCTCCGTACAGTCCGGTCTGTTCGTCTAAGAGTATCGCATATCGGGCCTAGGGGCGGTAAACGTCAGACCCCTAATAGAGTAATAAGTCGTGTCAGAATACAGCCTAAAACACCCTGAAAAACTACTGGAGTACCTACCAGCAAATCTCGCTTGCCCTGGCCAGGGACTTTGTGTAATGGCGTTCCGAACACTGTGCGACATCAACCCTCAATACCGGGAGAGACGAATCCTATCTAACCGCCGCTGTCTCCAAGTGCATCGGGACTGCACCCAACTACTACATGTTTGCACGCCTCAATAGAGCCGTGGTATGGTAGCAATCTAAGAACAGTGGGAACACACTTGAGGCGAAGTAGCGGTGTCAAGTCAACGGACTAAGTTGTACTCATGTCGTCTGTGAACTGCTACCTGACGAAAGGTATAATAACAACCAACAGTTCCCGACGAGTCATGTCCAGTGTACTCGTAACCTAACGAGCACCTGCATACTATCTCCAGTACGACGTACCGATGGCTGTGGGACAGACAATTTCCCCTGCTGGGACGAGAAGCGTATACACCAGTCTACTCTGGAGTATCAATGCCCTGTCTTGATAATCCTATGACAAGGGACCTGTATAAGGATGTGTTTGTAGACTACCCAGCCCCACTAGTGTGACTGCCATCACAACGCTGGTAGTCAAGCAAAGATCCTAAAGGCTCTATCAATATGTATTAGCGATACGTTAAAAAGAAACATATACACATATTAAGATAGATACAAACCAAGTAGCATACTACTATATTGAGCAAGACTGTTATAAATCCGTGTATACATCTCAAGCTTCCAAAATGTAATATACAAATTAGTACTATACAATAATAGCCTCTAGGGTATATAACACTAAAAGAACGAAAGGAATGCCGACTTGAAAACTTATCCGTACCAGTATTGAGCCTGTATGTGACAATCTCCGTACAGTTCGGTCTGTTCGTCTAAGAGTATCACATACCGGGTTTAAAAAGGTGGATAAAGTCAGACCCATAATAACGCGATAAGTAGTGTCGGGGTAAAACCCATCACCCACTGAGAAACTATTAATCCAAATCGGTAAATCTCTTCCAGCTTGGCCAAGGATTTCTGGTGATGGCCACCTATGCACAGCCCGACATCAACCCCTAATACCGGGAAAGACGAATCCCTGATGATCCGCTCACTGCCTCCATATGACTCAAGACTGTACCCAACTAAAACCTGTTTGCACAACTCCTTTGAGCCGTGGTAGGGTAGTAATCAAAGCACGGTGGGAACTCACACGAGACAAATGACGATCTCAGGTCGACAGACTAATCTGTACTCATGTCACCTGAGAACTGCTATCTGATAATAGATATAATACTATCTAGCATGTCCCTGGCAAGCCCGTCCCATGTAACCCATAACCCAATAACCACCCGTATACTATCTTTAGTGACTAACTGACACCAATGACTGTGAGACCGGCCATCGCCCCTCGTCGGGGTCAAGAAACGTATACACTAGTCTACTCTGAAATATCGATGCTCAATCTCGATATGCTTATAGACTACTCAGTTCTCACAAGTGTGATCGCCACAATAACCCTGATAGTCAAGCAAGAATCCTATGGGCTCTATCAAAATATAATAATGATCCGTAATACCACATAATACATGTACATGATGATAGAGATGAACCATATAGCATACTATCATCTCGAGTAAGACTGTTCAACCTGTATAGGTCCTCCCTCAATCATCAAAATCGCATGCCTGCGATTACAATAAATGCCTTGAGGAAACTATAGCTAACAATCTCCTACTGGCACTTAAGGCAAATTATTGCGGTGTCGCATACTCACAGCCCATGTGCTACCGGTCACCCAACTTCTCTGCTAATCAATTTCGCAAAGTATATTGTGAAACATTCGCGTTCGAGAAATAGCCTCAGTGAGTGGATTCGCTCCAATGTTTCTATCTTTATCTCTCTATATCTTAACTTCGCGGAGAATGACTATCTTCCGAAATGAGCGATACTTGCCTTAGAATTTGCCTGGATAGCTAATGGGGCCATTTTCATAAATGAACATCCAAATCCAACAAACTACTGAAGTTGTATCCATTTGCTGATGTAATCAACACCCAGCGCCATGACCACCTCAGTATCCTACTTGGAAACCTATCCAACATACTGCACCTCAAAAGAGGGCAAACTATTATCTCTGACAGCCACTTTGTCATTCATGTCACTTTGGAAACCTAAAACCGATAACCGCCTCCCACTGGAGGTTGTCGTTACCGCATACCAAGAACATCCTTTTATGTTCATAACTTCTTCCTAATATTTTTCCAGGATTGGATTAAAATATGCTTATTGCAGCCAGTGCAAAAGTAATATCTGGTGTGGTACTTGATATCTTATGATTGACTCAATTGCCTAAACAGTTGATATGTCAATCATGCAAATCTCTCTCCTCATCAGTCTAGAAGACATCTCTTTAGAGGGTGACTCCATCACCTGCGGATACACCACCACGTCAGGAGTCGTCTATTCTAACTCTTTAGAATAGTGTCAAAGTATCCGAATTGGGACACTTCCCAAATCTAGATCTAAAACCATATATCTAATTACCAGTATCCCTAATATTTTGTCCAGATCCTAAGTGGAGAAACACCTTGTGACAACCACAGTATAACCGATCGTAGTATAGGAACATCACTTCCTATCAAGAGTACATCATCCAAATATCAGGACACCACTCCCTACTACTTTCTTACCAGATCCATCTATTATTCTGATGAAGTCAAACTCTATGACTGTCACATCAAAAATAAATGATCTATCTTCGCTATATTTAGTTTAGTCTATAAATAGACAAACTACTGGCCCACCACACTTCCGTTGCTCCTACTGACTACAACCCTCCGACAGAGTCAAATATACATGCACTTCTAAAGCTAATTTAGAACGACGATATAGTCATCTACCTGTCAGATCTCATAGTCTAGGACAGCAGTAGTGGCAAACTTGGGTCATCAAAAACCCCTGTCACCGTCTATGAGGAGAACAAAGTACATCTCGGGTGGCTGAGGATACCAACCAAATCTACAAAGTGGCTAATGGATTGTCGAATCCAATTGAATCCTTAGGTCTACTAAATAATCAGTATTTGTTTGTGGTTTTGAAATCACTTTCAGTTCTACTATACTCCCACTAATGTTTTCTGAAAAGAATTCATTTTACTAAAACGAGTGGCGAGCCAAGAACAATATAATATTGATCCTGCAAATGGTAGAATGTTAACCCTCGTCAAAGCCCGGGATAACTCACAAACTGCCTTACTGAAATGTGCCTTGAGTTTATCCGGATTCTGATTTTAAGCATATGCCGGACAACTCTATATATCTTAACATCATTAAGATATGAATCCATTTTATATTTAATATAGAAACAAAGAAACTAATTTAATTGGAACCAGATTCAAAAAATCATGCAGCCGTTTCCTGTGTATATCAACTAAATGGAAGAAGGCCATAAAGAATTACTCATCAAGAAGCGCATCCACGGATGAGTAACCTGTGAGAAGCAAGTTCTCAAATATATTACTTATGACAGAATACCTAGCATAAGTATCTATATTTTCGATCATCTCGAAAAATCCTGATACTTGCAATGTATGGTTCTCCACTTTATTCTTATACGCATAACTTCTCAAAATTTAGACATTGTATTTCAACGAAATACATGTCTAAAACCAGAAAAGTCATAAGTATACGGACTATAGTGCAAATACCAACCCCTTATCCTAATGGACATCGAACAACATACAATACTTTGTATAAGTTCTCTGAGTTTAATACCTCAAACCATGTGCGTCGTAGGTTGAAAACTGTATTATGATTAAGAAGAATTACACCGTTATTGAATGCACCTTACTTAATCAATCAACTGATAAAGGTAAATGTTATAAATATAATTTCAAAAAGTTATATCTCACTTTATCTAATCAGGATGGCTCCCACTATTTCCTCGAATTCTCTTTCAAACCATAAAAGAAGAACAAGTTGGGATCATGTACACCACCATACATGTTCGCTAACCGTTCAGCCAGGCCAGTGTTGGTACTCCGAGTGAGGTCCCCCGTGCTTTCGTACGGACCAAATTAAATAACAGTGTTTCCACAGAGACGTAATCGCGTTAACACTTTCTAGACACCTAATAGGTTAGCTAGTTGTGAAGTGAAAATCTCCCGAAAAGTAATACCTACTCATCAGTGGAAATCAGGACCCAACTATCACCGCGTGACAACTAAATAGAAGCCACTCAAGTCACCACACTTCAGAAGGTATGCACATACTTGACAAGTTTCCTTTATATTTGAAACATTTGGTATGGTTTTGCCTCTAGAACCCAAGTGACCTTGACTGAGCAAACATATCAAAAGGACTTAGTCAAGTTCAACCTGTAATTATCTTGATTGCATTAAACCCACCAGTACGAGTCCTTGACTGAGCTAAAATGACCGTACGACTGTCCTAACCAATCGTATCACCATGCAACAGAAAATCACTACATAGCTACCGAACACTATGCCTCGGCTGAGCACGATATACGTAGCACGAATACTAAGCAATACTACTCTGAAATGACGGAGAGCTACGGCTAGTTTTTGGCGAAAAAACCTTTAACGTAATGAATTTGATCTTTTTGAAGGAACTCAAATGGTTTTTTAAATATATAGCGGTGCAAACTTTTGCCAAAGAGGTCACTACCTGTGAAATGATCTAGGCTCTTTCCTCATGAAATGAGGTGCAGGATATTCCTAACCGAACACCACGATGCAAAGCAAAAAATCAACTATAGTGAAGTTATTACAGTGATACAAACTTTTGCTCAAGAGGTCACTCCACGTGAAAAGATTTAGGCTCTTGTCTTGTCGAGTGAGGTGCTGGATATTTATAACCGAATACCGCTGTGCAAAACAAAAGAAAACGCCTGTAATGTCAATTTTAAAACAAAATCGGTTCCCGCAATATCATTTAGCTTTGTTTTACTTTCATTAATCAGAATTAATGCAGTCCCAATAATTAATCATATCATGCCAAAAAGAAACGAAAATAGGCACGCACATATATGCCATCCGCATTCGCCACAGGATCCTGGGTGTTCACCGTAAGGTTACATAACTTACGGCAGGACGGAGACAAGACTAGCGCGGATACAAAACATATATAGCGTCTACTAAATATATAATATATATAGCAACATTCAACTCACGCATGATATCAAGTAACATCATAAAAACATCACAGCAGAAGCAAACACAGTATGGAAATGCGAATAATCTAGAAAAGGTAAATTTCAATGGAGCCAAATATGAAAAGCAATTTTCCCGGTCGTGTGGACAACCCGTAGTATCATATCCTAGACTTCTACGAGTGCGGCAAGCCACCCGCCAATCCCAGAAGCTAGGCAACTCCAATCAACGAAGTGAGTGGGCAACCCAACACTTCCAAAATCCGATGACTTGGACACCCCTCCGCAGGTCAATCCTATACCCCTACAAATGCGGCGAATAGCCCGCCAATTCTATAGTAAGGCACCCCAGTCTTAACGCCATGAGATGGAAGCCCGTTGCCCTCTAGAACCCGGCTACTCGAGTACTCCGCCGTGGGGTAATCCTAGTGCATGTAATGAAAACCTGAATATCCAACGGTAAGTACGTCCACAACCAGGACGCGCCCCAAAAAATAATACAAGCCGCGATGACGGCAGTCCACATGTCGGATGCTCGTCACACAATAATGAATATACATTACATCACAGAGAATTACATCTAATACTACATACACCGAGCTATCCATCATCACAATCTAACACAACCATAAACATTAAGCATCATTCATCACAGAACATGCAAACTTGCGAGTATCAATTTCGTAACCCCGTCTAATTGATACGTATAGCAATTAGACGACGTTTTACTAAACTTATAATACACAGCCATCACAAAGCATACGACAATCGAACACCGCACACTAATAGCCAACACTTCAATTTTCTAAAACACCGAAAATCAAGTGAGCTAAAAACAGGCAAAAATTTCATGCTAAACCCCACTCTAAAAGTTCGAAATGAGCTCGGATTGATCTGAAACTTCGCGGAGGGCCCCGACATAAAATTAGAGTCAACCTGGAGGGCACCTATGTGGCACCCCCGTTAGGCCACCCTAAGGTGGCCAAAGGGGTCAGCAGGCCCGAGCCTGACCTCTTGGAGCTGGGCTCTGGTCCCCACCCCCAAGGCCACCTTAGGGTGGTCTCGGGGGGTGGGCCCTCCCTACGTCCCTCCGGGACGTCCTCAGGGTCCCCGTGCACCTCCCAGCGGCTTCTCGGTCCAAACCGAGAGCCCGCGAAGAGTCAAAACATCAGATAAGAATGAATTTTGTCACTGGTTATACGGCAGTTTTTGCGGGGCAAAAGCCGACGAGATTCGGAAGTCGTATCTATCTAGTTTAGGGTGTTTGGATGGCTCTGATACCATTGAAAGTTCCTAATACCATCGCCACTAACCCGCGGCCAATGCAGAATCCAAAAACAAAAATTTCATGGCACTAGAAACTTAACACCCAAGAATATACACCAAACACTTGAACTAGAAAAACAACAAGATAAAAATCACAACTTTTGTAGTGTCTTCATTTGCTCAAATTTGGTTGGACTCTAACTGTAGTGTTGCTAGGCACTGCCACAAGGGTCTACGAGGTATCAACCATGCCCGATTAAAATTTTAGCCGTGCCGAACAATCCGAAGCCGGATCTTTAAACTAGGGTTTAGGCGAAAACTAGCAAGTTAATAACTTTAACTACAAGTGAAAGTGAATACAACCTTTGTAGATCCGGTCCTTCACTTCAATAGCTCCGTGTAGGCATCCCCTTCGCCGCGATCGTGAACTTCGGACTCTGGAGAAGATCCACAAGAAGAACGAGCGTGCTTGCTTCGATGACTTCGAGGCCGAAGATGATCTACGTCGGGGAGACACTAACTTAAGTTATTCCTTCACTAGGTCATAAACTTTGTGAAGAGAACACACTCTACTACATGGCAAGTGGTAGAGGATGAAGTAGGAAGTGGGCTCACTTTAGAATTGATTTTCTCACTCTTTTTCTCATGGCACCATTGGAGCTAGTAAGCTTTTGGATGGAGCTTGATGAAGAAGAAGAGAGAATCAATAATCCATCCAAATGAAAACTTATCCTCAATAATGTAACCATGGATGAGTTAAGCTATCATACTAAACTCATGTAGAGAATTAACCAAAGCATTAGGTTAAAGGTTAGATTAAAGAATATCAAAAGAAACGACAAAAAAGTGGACTTTGTCAAAGCTTCTCCAAGCTTCTTCAAGCTTGATTACTTTGACTAAGTTAAACCCTTTTGTTAAATCTTAAGATAAAACTATAACCCTAATCTTTACCCTAATCTTGGTATGAGTCTCATACACCCATCTTTGATGTATCATGAAGCATGATACAATCATGTACACTTGCATATATCATATATAAACAATGTGCACAAACTAGTGAGAAAATAAATCTTAAGTGGGCTAATACTAGTTAATGTAATGTAATATATCAAATATATAATTATACATTAAATTATTAAATCAACACTTGATTTAATAATCCGGTTATAACCGACTAATATCAAAAGTAACAACTTATCGAATCAACACTTGATCCGATAACCCGGCTATATCGCATACAACCGATCAATGTCACAAATCGCGAGAAGAGAATACGGTATCTCATATCGTATCAATCTCGGTCCCGCACATATCACATATGCGCTCCTACTCCGTTTCGCTTGAGCAAGGAAACACCTGTGTAGGACTCTAAAAACTCGTCAATACACCGGCAGTAGGTGATGATCATATCAAACACCCACAAGCCGCAAGCGTGTGCCAAACGTAACGGCCATCCGGGTATTGAGCGATCAGAATATCAACAAGCAAGCCTGCTAGTACTCCTGTGAATCCATCAGTAACACTCCCGTACAGTCCGGTCTCGTCGTCTGATATGTCGCATATCTCGCCTAGGGGTCGTAAACGTCAGACCCCAGTAGCTCGATATGTCGTGTCGATATGAGGTCTATAACAGTTCGAGAAACTACTGGTAACACTTACCAGTAAATCTCAGCAACCCTGGCCAGGGATTTCCGGTTATAGCCAATTGAACACAGCACAACATCAACTCCCTATACCGAGAGAGACGCATCCCCTCCTATCGCTCATTGCCTCCGTATGATTCGGGACTGTACCTAAAAATCACCGTTTTGCACGCCCTCTTGGACGTGGTAAGGTGGAAATCAAAGCACAGTGGGAATCACACAAGACTCTATGACGATCTCGGGTCAACAGACTACTCTGTACTAGTGTCACCGGAGAACTGCCATCTGACGTGAGGTATAATACCATCTGGGAGTTCTCGGCGAGTGCGTCCAATGTACCCAGTCTCCACTGAGCACCCGTACACCATCCTTGATGTCAAACACCGATGGATATGGGATCATCCATCGCCCATCATATGGGTCAAGATGCGTATACGCTAGTCTGCTCTGGTACATCGATGCCCTGTCTCGATACACCCTCGACTAGGAACAGTTATAGGATGTACTCGTCGACTACCGTGGCCCTACTAGTATGATCTCATCATAGTCCCAGTAGTCCAGTACATATCCTAAGAGCTTTATCAACATGTATTAGAGACAATAAGAGTACATGTTAAGATAAAGTACAACCAGATAGCATACTATCATGTCGAGCAAGAAAGTCCTCCCTATATACGTCCCAGCATCCACTAAAATATACATCGTATGTACAGTAATGGCCTCTAGGGCATATATATATAACTAACAATCTCCCACTTGCACTAGGGCCATCTGTTGTGGTATCACATACCCAACAATTAGCTGTGGTTGAAGTATCTCATACTCAACCATCCCATAAAAGTCTCTACTGGGGAAAAGGCCTTTGTGAGTGGATCAACGATGTTGTCCTCTGCGTCTGCTCTCCTAACCTCGATCTCCCTGGAGATCAACCATCTCCATGATCAGGTGATACTGCTTAAGAATTATATCCGGATTTCTGATGGGACGGGGGTTCATTGGCATAAGCCACAACTCCATTGTCACACAATGGTAGGAACGAAGTTCATCTCATGAACTTATATATATCCAGACTGCCTCATTGGTAGCATCCTTAGTAACGATGTATCTTGCCTTTAATCGTCTAGTATGTCACGGTATCTAGCTTGGAACACTTCCAGCATACCGTCCCTCCATTGAGGGTAAAGACAATGCCTACGACTGACATTCAGTCGTCCTTATCACCCTGGAACCTTTCCAGTGATTCTCCCCAGGATCAATTGATACCATCTCACTACATCTAGTGAGTGTCCTAAAATCCAAATAGATCTATCTCATAGATTCTAAACCCAGGATTTAGGAGGTATCACTTTGATCCTATATGGAGAGTCCTTGTGATAAGCGGAGATTGACCGAGCGTAGCATAGGAAACTTCTTCCCTATCAAGAGTATATCATCCACGTAATCTACGAGGATCACCACCATACTCCCTACTTACCTTCTTGTATATACAAGGTTCATCTACCATTTTGATGAAGTCAAACTCTCTGACTACCACATCAAAACAGACGTTCCAACTCCGCGATGCCTGCTTTATCATATAAAACATCTTATACACGTTTCCGCTGCTCCCACTGTCTACAAAGCCCTCTGGCTGTGTACTTATAGAAGCTTTCTTCTAAAACATCATTTAGAAAAGCTGTCATGACACCCAACCACCAGATATAGTAGTCATGGTATGTAGCCGTGGCAAGTAGGATCTGGATGGACTTAAGCATGGCTTTGAAAGTCTCAACTTTTCCATGTATACCAAGTAATCTTCTCAAGATATACTTGCTCCTGATGGGGATTTAACCCTTCAGATAAAGCAACCAAAGTCCATACTTTGTTGGTGTATAAGGATTCCATCTCAGATCGCTAAGCATCCAGCCATTCTTACAGAATCCCACTCCTGATGGCCAGCTCGAAACTAGTTGGGTCATCATCTCATAATGCAATCCTCGCTCCCACTGTCATAGAGAAACCAAAGTATCTCTCAGGTGGGTGAGAAACCCTACTAGATCGACAGAGAGGCCAAGATTCGTTGGTTACTATTAAATCCATTGGTTCTACCAAATAATCTGCTGTAGTTTGTATAGCTGGAACTCCTTCCAGTTGTACCTCATGTCCACTAATTTCTTCTCAAGAAATTCCCTTTCATAAAAGTCGCATGTTGAGAAACAAAACATTTTAGTTCCTCGGTTAGGTAGAAGATATTCCCTTGCGTATGCTTGGGATATCCAACAAACTTCTACAGATCTGACTTTGCCTCGAGCTTATCCGGATTTTGCCTTTTAGACATAGGCCGGACAACCCCAAATCTTAACAAACTTAAGATATGGGCTTTTCCCATTCCATATCACATATGAAGTGGTAGGCAACTGATTTGATTTGAACCCTATTCAATAGGTATGCAGCTTCTCAAGTGCATAACTCCTAAAAGGAAATAGGAAACTCAGTAATACTCATCATAGAGCACACCATATCACATAGGGTGCTATTGCTCCGTCCCGATACACCGACGTACTGTGGTGTATACGAAGGAGTAATGCTGAGAGAGAATCTCATTCTCCTTTAGAATAGTCCAGGAATTCCATGTACAAGTATTCTCCTCCCTGATCTCATCATAGGACATAATAGTTATACCCGTTTTTGGTTCTCTACTTCTAACTTATATTCGGTGATTATCTCAAAAGTTTAGGACTTGTGTTTCAATAGGAACATGTGTCCAAATCTTGAGAGATCATCAGTGAATGGAAGTACAAAGAACCGGTCTTGGCATATGTAGACAGGAGACTTTCATACATCAGCATGTATCAATCCCAAGAGTTCAATAACTCTTTCTCTGTTTCCAATAAACGGAGCTGTGGTCATCTTATCTCTGTGACATGACCGGCAAGTTTCACAAGATGTAAATTCAAACTAATTTAAATATGCATCTTTATGTAACTTTAGCTAGTCGGGTCGCATTGATATGACCTAATCTACAATGCCTCAAGAAAGATTCGTTCATTTCTGAACTCTTCCTCTTGTGTGTGTTCTGTGTACTAAGAACTGTAGTTTAATTTAGAACGTCAATGCTTTTAGATAACGTGCCTGAACCGATCAACTCTTGATATAGGAAATATTCAAAACATTATCCAACAATACAAAATTATATCCTTTCTTTACTAATAAAGAGACTGATATGATGTTGTACATCAGGTTCGGTATCTAATAACATTCGTTCAGAATCAATGTATTCTGGTAATACAGGGTGACAGTGACCAACAGACTTGGCTGCGACACTTGCAGCGTTTTGTCTCATGAAACTTATCACCCGTTCTCAGTTCTCTACCTTTCTGTAGCCCATGTAACAAATTACATATGTGGGATCCTGATCCGGTATCTCATACCCAGGACGTAAAGGATGCTGAGAAACAGCTCCCTATAATGAACACACCCGAAGATGATGCATCAGTATGCACTTTCTTCGTTTGGGCGGCACGGGAATTCTGGTAATCCCCAATTTCCTGCTCTGTCTTATAACAATTATAAGTTGGAGCGGGACCAACGTTCCCCAGCTCAGTATAACAAGCGGGTTTGGTCAATGTATCCGTATTATTATCTTGATTAAGGCGTGATATGGTCGCTACGTGGAGAGAGAGAAGAAAACACTCAGCGTATACTCTTGCAAGATTAGATTGGTTATCTAATATATCTAATCAGGGTGTCTCCTACTGTTTTAATCAAATTTTCCTTCAAACCCTAAAAGGAAAGACTGGCCGGGATTAATTACACGCCACAAGTTCGTCAATCTTTCAGCCAGGCCAGTGTCGGTACTTTGAGGGAGGTGTCCCGTGCTTTCGCACGGACCTAATTAAAGTAAACCTCGTTTTCCCAGAGGCGTAACCTCGTTAACACCTTTCTATACACCTACTTGATCGGCTAATTGTAATGTGTAAAACTCTCCCAGGAGTAACTCTTACTCGCAGCGGGTATCGGGATCCAACTATCTCATAGAAGGTATGCAATCTCATTGCAAATTTCAACACTTGAAATTCCCAATAATATTTTACCCCTAGCGTCCTATGACCTTGACGCA
Source organism: Agapanthus africanus (assembly GCA_030015575.1). Lineage (NCBI taxonomy): Eukaryota > Viridiplantae > Streptophyta > Magnoliopsida > Asparagales > Amaryllidaceae > Agapanthus > Agapanthus africanus. The sequence continues at coordinate 512,112,543 of CM057342.1, read as the reverse complement.
GGCCAACAAACCATAGTCCGCTAGTCAAGTTCAACCCGTCATTTCTTGATTGAATTAAACCCACCCGCACGACCCTTGACGCAGGCCAACAAAATCGCACGACTACCCTAATCCAATCTGCATCATATGTATAAACAGATAAATACTAGTTAGCTACCGCACACTACGCCTTGACGCAGGCCAACAAACGTAGCATGAATACTAAGTAGGACTTGTCTGAAATGACGGAGGGCTACGACATGTTTTTCTGAAAACCTATTGCGTAATGAACTTGATATCATTGTAGAATCAAATAATTTTAAAATGGAGTGTTTTTGAAGCTTTTTCTAGTTTTGCTAAAGGGGTCACTCCCGGTGAAGGGATCGTCGGCCCTTTCCTCATCGAATAAGGTGCAGGGTATATCATATATACCACTATGCAAAGCAAGAACTAAAGAAGCAATCAAAAAACAAACCGAGGGTTGTAGCATCTACCAGTTATTGCTAAAAGGGTCACTCCCGGTGAAGGGATCTCGGCCATTTCCTTATCGAATAAGGTGCAGGATGTTCTACAAGGAACACCGCGATGCAAAGCAAGAAATGTAGCTACCTGTTTTTTTTTTTTGAAAATTCGATTCCACAACATCTTTTAGGTTTCTTTTTCTTTCATTAATCATATTAATGAAGTCCCATCATTTAAGTCACCTAAACATCACAGATAAATATAACGTACGCTTATGCCATCCGCAATCGCCTCGATGTCCCGTCTGCACCGTTAGGTTAGGTAACTAACGGCAGAGCGAGGCAGGGCTAGCGCGGGTGTAAAACATAAGCAACGTCTATATAATATATCATATATACTATATACAGCATCTATCACAACATATCAAATGATCACATCACAGATATCGCAGCAGAAGAAACATATGAAACATTGGATATACTAGGACGTCCGTGTTTTATTTTGAGCCTCTATAAAACACGGATTCCACGGTCGCGATGAATAGCCAAACCCACACCCCCAGACCCCTACGAGAGCGGCAAGCAACCCTACCAATTCTAGAGTTAGGAGACCCGGACTCGACTCCTCGAGTTGGTCTCCCACTGAACTCCAGAACCCGGTTACTTGTGCTCTCCTCCTTGGGTCTATCCTAGTGCGGAAAAGTAAATAATATACAAATAGTGACATCAACCTCATACCGGAAGTGCCCCAATAAAAGAATATTACATATAAGTTTTTACATGAATGAAAATGAAAAACACTCATCTCACATAAAAACCCCCGGCTATTCAAAAACGCGACGATCAAATATAACATATCCAGCAACACATAACATCATATGTCATCAACGTAAGTAAATATACGCATCCCAATTGTCGTTGACATATAGCAACGAAACCGGCGATATCACATATTACACTTACGGTCGCAGAAAAGAAAGTGCAAAACTACAACAGTTGGAATCCGCAACCTCCTTAGACATCGCATGCCTAACCAAATGAATTCCTTAGACATCGCATGCCTAACAATTATAAACCCCGCATTTTAGTCTCATTATCGAAAACACTTTTCAATATCAAGTCGGGCAATTCAACAAGATTCCCGACAACCTGATCGAATGCTCGTCGCAAACTTTAGTAGACGGCCGCACCCCCGATGCCGTCGACAAAGTGCACTAAGGCGGAACACCGCTGCCGCGAGCATCCGAACGGATGCTTTTTGGCGACGGGGTTCTCCTACAGTCACTTGGTCGGGGCTATAGGGCATGGCTGTCTATTAAGTTTACCCGGCGAGTATCCGCGTACGCTAGGTGATTGCGACGGACTTTTGATCACATCAAAATTCCGTGGCAATCGATCATCTGAGACTAAACTGCTATGTTTATATCATTCAAATTAGTTATCTCATTACATGTGGATTCCAAATATTGTATCGCATTCCAGATAAATAGAAAATGTTAAATTTTCCGATCGAATAATCAAACACCCAAGTTTTCCCAAATAGTTCTCAACACTTGAGGGGAGTTTAAAAACATCCATCACATGCCATAGTACCAACGGTCCAGCCGTAGAAGGGTCAAGCCAACGCCTCACATGTGGTACGCCGTACTGCCCCAAACCCTAAGGTTCAAAAGGCAGTTCAAGACGGTCACATAATCGAGTTAAGGTTTGTTGTCTTCTAAATGGTCCATCGCGTTACTTGCACGACTTAGAACGTTCTTAAACTACGGAAAAATCCAACACTTGGAAATTTTCCGGCAGGGGAAAAAGTGAGATATTGACATCCGGTCGAACTTTTTAACACGTTCTAAATTACCCGGAAAAACACACAGACGAAGTTAAACTTTCCGATCGAATCAACGAACTCCCAATACAACCCAAAAAACTCAACTCATGAGTATAAATTAAAATTACCCAGAAAACACAGGACTTACATATGGAGATTACTGTGCAAACAGAGGAGCAAGATGCCACTTTATTGCCGCGAAACCGCCGCCCAACCTAGGGTACTGCCGCGGTTCCGCGGCGCAGTGAGGGAATCAGGGACACGTGCTTCATAGTATTTCCTAGAAAACCCTGCTGAATTTTTTGAGTATTTTTAATTTGGAAAAAACCACATTTTCAGAAAATGTACAGAGAAGGGTTTGAGTTGGGGTTTCGGGGTTCGATCGGATTTCTAACTTCGTCTACACTTCGCCTAAAGCTCTAGCTTGGCTCTGATACCACTGTAGGGTTGCTAGGCACTGCCACAAGGGTCTACGAGGCATCAACCATGCCCGATTAAAATTTTAGTCGTGCCGAACAACCCAAAGCCGGATCTTTAAACTAGGGTTTAGGCGAAAACTAGCAAGTTAACAACTTTAACTACAAGTGAAAGGGAATACAACTTTTGTAGATCCGGTCCTTCACTTCAATAGCTCCGTGTAGACGTCCCCTTCACTGCGATCGTGAACTTCGGACTCTGGAGAAGATCCACAAGAAGAACGAACGTGCTTGCTTCGATGACTTCGAGGCCGAAGATGATCTACGTCGGGGAGACACTAACTCAAGCTATTCCTTCACTAGGTCATAAACTTTGTGAAGAGAACACACTCTACTACATGGCAAGTGGTAGAGGATGAAGAAGTAGGAAGTGAGCTCACTTTAGAATTGATTTTCTCACTCTTTTTCTCATGGCACCATTGGAGCTAGTAAGCTTTAGGATGGAGCTTGATGAAGATGAAGAAGATGAAGAGAGAATCAATAATCCATCCAAATGAAAACTTATCCTCAATAATGTAACCATGGGTGAGTTAAGCTATCATGCTTAACCCATGTAGAGAATTAACCAAAGCATTAGGTTAAAGGTTAGGTTAAAGAATATCAAAAGAAATGACAAAAGAATGGACTTTGTCAAAACTTCTCCAAGCTTCTTCAAGCTTGATTACTTTGACTAAGTTAAACCCTTTTGTTAAATTTTAAGATAAAACAATAACCCTAATATTTATCCTAATCTTTGTATGAGTCTCATACACCCATCTTTGATGTATCATGAAGCATGAAACAATCATGTACACTTGCATATATCATATATAAACAATGTGCACAAACTAGTGAGAAAATAAATCTTAAGTGAGCTAATACTAGTTAATGTAATGTAATTTATCAAATATATAATTATACATTAAATTATTAAATCAACTCTTGATTTAATAATCCGGCTATAACCGACTAATATCAAAAGTAACAACTTATCGAATCAACACTTGATCCGATAACCCGGCTATATCGCATACAACCGATCAATGTCACAAATCGCGATAATAGAATACGGTATCTCATATCGTATCAATCTCAGTCCCGCACATATCACATATGCGATCCTACTCCGTTTCGCTTGAGCCAGGAAACCCCTGTGTAGGACTCTGAAGACTCGTCAATACGCCGGCAGTAAGTGATGATCATATCAAACACCCACAAGCCGCAAGCGGTGTGCTAAACGTAACGGCCACCCGGGTATTGAGCGATCAGAAGATCAACAAGCAAGCCTGCTAGTACTCCTGTGAATCCAATCAGTAACACTCCCGTACAGTCCGGTCTCGTCGTCTGATATGTCGCATATCTCGCCTAGGGGTGGTAAATGTCAGACCCCAGTAGCTCGATAAGTCGTGTCGATATGAGGTCTGACCCCAGTAGCTCGATAAGTCGTGTCGATATGAGGTCTATAACAGTTCGAGAAACTACTGGTAACACTTACCAGTAAATATCAGCAACCCTGGCCAGGAATTTCCGGTTATAACCAATCGAACACAGCACAACATCAACTCCCTATACCGGGAGAGACGAATGCCTTCCTACCGCTCATTGCCTCCATGTGATTCGGGACTGTACCCAAAAACCACCGTTTTGCACGCCCTCTTGGACGTGGTAAGGTGGAAATCAAAGCACAGTGGGAATCATACAAGACTCTATGACGATCTCGGGTCAACAGACTACTCTGTACCAGTGTCACCGGAGAACTGCCATCTGACGTGAGGTATAATACCATCTGGGAGTTCTCGGCGAGTCCGTCCAGTGTACCCAGTCTCCACTGAGCACCCGTACACCATCCTTGATGTCAAACACCGATGGATATGGGATCATCCATCGTCCATCATATGGGTCAAGATGCGTATACGCTAGTCTACTCTGGTGCATCGATGCCCTGTCTCGATACACCCTCGACTAGGAACAGATATAGGATTGTTAGTTATATGTATGCCCTAGAGGCCATTACTATACATAGGATGTATATTGTAGTGGATGCTTGGACATATATAGGGAGGACTTTCTTGCTCGACATGATAGTATGCTATCTGGTTGCTCTTTACCTTAACGTGTACACTGATCGTCTCTCTGTTACATGTTGGTAAAGCCCTTAGGATGTGTACTTGACTACCTGGACTGTGATGCGGATCATACTAGTGGGGACATGGTAGTCCATAAGTACATCCTTCAAGATCCCTAGTCGTGGGTATATCGAGACGGGACATCGATATACCAGAGTAGACTAGCGTATACCTTCTCGACCCATACAGATGGGCGATGGATGATCCCATATCCATTGGTGTTTTACATCAGAGATGATATACGGGTGCTCAGTGAAGACTGGGTACACTGGACGGACTCGCCGAGAACTCCCAGATAGTATTATACCTTACGTCAGATGGCAGTTCTCTGGTGACACTGGTACAGGTTAGTCTGTTGACCCAAGATCGTCATAGAGTCTTGTGTGATTCCCACTGTGCTTTGATTTCCACCTTACCACGTCCAAGAGGGCGTGCAAAACGGTGGTTTTTGGGTACAGTCCCGATTCACATGGAGGCAATGAGCGATAGGAGGGGATTCGTCTCTCCCGGTATAGGGAGTTGATGTTGCGCTGTGTTCGATTAGCTATAACCGGAAATCCCTGGCTAGGGTTGCTGAGATTTACTGGTAAGTGTTACCAGTAATTTCTCGAACTGTTATAGACCTCATATCGACACGACTTATCAAGCTATTGGGGTCTGACGTTTACCACCCCTAGGCGAGATATGCGACATATCAGACGAACAGACCGGACTGTACGGTAAGTGTTACTGGTTGGATTCACAGGAGTGTGAGCGAGCTTGCTCGTCGATCTTCTGATCGCTCAATACCCGGGTGGCCGTTACGTTTAGCAGACCGCTTGCGGCTTGTGGGGGTTTGATATGATCATCACCTGGTGCCGGCGTATTGACGAGTCTTTAGAGTCCTACACAGAGGTTTCCTGGCTCAAGCAAAACGAAATAGGAGCGCATATGAGATGTGCGGGACCGAGAATAATGGGCGTATGTGATACCGTATTCTATTCTCATGATGAATGTATCGATTGGTTGTATGTGATATAACCTAGTTATCGAATCGAGGATTGATTCGATAAGTCGATACATTGGATATTAGTCGGTCATATGCGATATGACCGGATCATTAAATCAAGTGTTGATTTAATGATTTAATGTATAATTATATATTTGATATATTAATTTACATTAACTAGTATTGGTTCACTTAAGATGGATTTTCTCACTTGATGTGCACATTATATATATGATATAGTTTTGTGCACTAGTTTGTATCATGTTTGATGATACATGCAACCTTGGATGTGTGTATGCTATACACTATGTGTAGTTAATGGTTAGGATTTCCATTGCTTTATTTGTTTATCTATTTATTTTGGTTAAAAGAAAAAAAGGAAAACTAAATGGTTGCTTTCATACATGAAGGTTCTTGATGCTTCATGCATCTTTGACTAAGTGACCATTTTGTCTTCATCTCCTAAACCTAACCATTTAACTAACCCTAGTTTATTCTCTACACTTAACCAAGGTTGCATTATGATAAGAATAAATGGGATTTTCTTTTTAAACTAATCCTTTTTATTCTATCATCATCTTCATCTTCATCAAGCTTTATGAAAGCTTGCTAGCTTCAATGGCAACATGAGAAAAAGAGTGAGAAATCCAATTCTAAAGTGAACCCACTTCCTATTTCTTCATTCTCTACCACTTGCCAAGTAGTATAGGGTGTTTTCTTCACAAGTTTCATGACTTGGTGAAGTTGGAGCTTGATCTTGAGTTGCCTCGACGTAGATCATCTTCGGCATCGAAGTCGACGACCTAGCCCGATCATTTCTTCGATGAAACCACCGCGAAAGTCCGGGATCCGATGGGTACAGCGGAGGGAGGTCATCACGGAGCTAAGGAAGTGGAGGACCGGATCTACAAAGGTTGTAGTCACTTCCCATTTAGCAGTAAAGTTGTTTACTACTTGTAGTTTCGCCTAATATCTAGTTAACGATCCGTATTATGGTTTCTCGGCACCGGAAAATTTTGAAATTGGCATGGTTGATGCCTTGTGAGACTTCATTAGTGTGCCTAGGAACCCTACAAGGATGTACTCGTCGACTACTGTGGCCCCACTAGTATGATCTCATCATAGTCCCAGTAGTCAAGTACATATTCTAAGGGCTTTATCAATATGTATTAGAGACAATCAGAGTACATGTTAAGATAAAGTACAACCAGATAGCATACTATCATGTCGAGCAAGAAAGTCCTCCCTATATACGTCCCAGCATCCACTACAATATAGATCGTATGTACAGTAATGGCCTCTAGGGCATATATATAACTAACAATAACCTCTTAAAAGCTCCGGATCGCGCTTGCAAACCGGTCCTCTTTAGCCGAAGATGGTCCACCCAAGAGAACCGATCCAAGTTCCAGCTTCACCTAGCGAAACAACCGACGGGTCAAGATCGCTAGGAATGGAGAGTAGGGTTGTACGAATATTCCACTATAATTTTCTCTCAAATCTAAAGCTCAAGAGAGCAAGCAAAGGAGGTGAAGAAACTTAGCCATGAGCAAGTGTAGAAAAGCATGAGAGAATGAATGAAGAATAATAGAATGGCTTCATATTTTCAAAACATGCAAATAAAAATTATCACAATATTTTGTAATAAACTAATGAAGTCCATTCCTCTACGTGTCTTCAACCATGCTCAATGCCATCTCACCCTCCATCTCATTTTATGAAATTCAAAAATAAATATTCACAAATAATATGTCCATCTTGTAGAACAAATTCCGTATAAATACGGAATACAACCCAGTATGCGTAACGAAATACATATATGCGTATCCGTATAAAAATATGAATAGACAAGAGAGAAAATGAATGGTGAACAATAATACTGAAATACATATATTAAATATATATATATATATATAAATTATTAAATCAAAACATGATTTAATAATCCAGCTTAATCCTAAATCGCTCGTATTATCAACCGTCCAATTAAATTCCGTGTACATATTTAATCAGACAACTGTATGTACCTACATATATCATCTATATCATATCACCTGAACCGAGAAAACCCTCGGTGTGGGACTCTAAAGACTCGACAATACGCCGGCAGTGGGTTTAACCACAGCACGTCAGCGACACTAGCTGTACGAAACGGTTGCCCAAGTATTGAACGAAAGGAATGCCGACGAGCATGTTGGCTATAGTGCCCTCAAGGCAATTGTCATAGTCGCGGACTTGTGATTATGATGATTTAGACAGGACCTATACCGATGAAACAGTTTTACTCAAGATGATAGTATGCTATCTGGTTTGTCTTTATCATCATATACATGTAAATAGAGCCCATAGGATTCTTGCTTGACTGCCAGTATTGTGATGGCGATCACATATGTGGGAGCTAGGGTCTATAAGCACATCCTTAAATGTCCCTTATCGTAGGAGTATCGAGACCGGGCATCGATACTCCAGTGTAGACTAGTGTATACTGATCGAGATCCCGACGAGAGACGGTGGCCAGGTCTCACAAGCCATTGGTGTTAGTTTGTTCACCTAAGATAGTATACAGATGCTTATTGGGTTATGAGTACACTGGACGGACTCGCCGGGAACCTGCTAGTTGGTATTATACCTATTGTCAGATAGCAGTTCCCAGATGACATGTATGCAGGTTAGTCTGTCGACCTGAGATCGTCATTTGTCCCGTGTGAGTTTCCACTGTGCTTTGATTACTACCCTACCACGGCTCAAAAGAGTCGTGCAAACAAGTTTTAGTTGGGTACAGTCCCGAGCCACATGGAGGCGGTGATCGGATCGTCGGGGATTCGTCTCTCCCGGTATTGGGGGTTGATGTCGCGTTGTGTACGGATGGCCATCGCCAAAAATCCGTGGCCACGGTGGACGAGAATTATCGATCCAGGATCGATAGTTTCTCAGGTGGTGATGGGTTTCATACCGACACTAAATATCGCGTTGTTGGGGGTCTGACTTTATCCACCCCCTAGACTCGATATGGGATACTCTTAGACGAACAGACCGGACTGTACGGATATTGTCACTGACAGGCTCAGTAGGGGTTCAGGATGAGTTTGCTCATCGGCCTCCCTTTCGCTCAATACCTAGGCAGCCGTTACGTACAGCTAGTACCGCTGACGTGCTTGTGGTAAAACCCACTGTCAGCGTATTAACGAGTCATTAGAGTCTCACACAGAGGGTTTTCACGGTTCAAGCGATATGGTATACATGAGGTATGTTGATACATACAGGTGTCCGATTAAATATGTGCAAGTGCTGCGCAGATTTTAATCGGACGGTTGATAATACTAGCGGCTTAGGATTAAGCCGGATTATTAAATCGGGTTTTGATTTAATAATTGATATATGTATTTGTATATACGTATTCTAGTATTATTGTTCACTATTCGTTTTCTCTCTCGGCTATTCGTATTTTGGTACTTATACGCGTATATGTATTTCGATACATGTACCGGGAAGTATTCCGTATTTTATACGGAATAGCTTCTAGAAGTTTTGCCACCTCATTATTTGATTTTCCATTTATGGAAATTCATTATGATTTAATAATGAGGTGGAGGGTGGAAAAGGCGACAAGGAATGGGCATGGGTCAAAGCATGGGCTTGAGTATGGTTTGCATTGTTTAATGTAATTAAACAATGAAATATTTTTGGGGAATGAGAGGGGGCCGGCCACTTTAGAGTGGGCATGGGGCTCATTTCATTTTAGGGGGATATTGATTATTACACTAGCTCACTCTCTCACTCTCTCATGCTCCAAAAAATACTTAGCCATTTTTGTTCATGCCAAAGCTTTTTCCTCACTCATCTTCTATGCTTGCTCAATGACCAAAAATGAAAGAGAGAAAAATGTAGTGACACTTCCAAACACCTCGACTCTCCATCGCTAGCGACGTTGGAGCGTCGGTTACCTCGTTTGACGAGGTTGGAGCTTGCGCCGTTTCCCTCGGGTGGATCATCGGGAATGGAGGAAGATCGGCAACCAAACATCGTCACAGGATCATTAGGAGCTTGGAATGAAGACCGAAGGACACGGATCAACTCGGTATAACGATTCTAACTCTTAGTTAGCTCGCTAGTTTAGGGTTTAATGTCGATCCGTATATCGGGTAACGGTAGCGCCAGTTTTAGAAATTTTAATTCCGCATTTTGGCCGCGTTTCGACGGCCGGGGCGCTGCCGGGACCCTACATGGTATCAGAGCCACCCTTTAAATCCTTACTAGCTTGTTTAGACGTGCTTAAAAGATCGATCGACGGATTTTACCGAAATCACGATTTCATTCTTCAGTTTGCTGTCGATTTTCAAATGTGGTCAAAAAATTATTTCACACATCTTAAAAATCCGTGCAGGCAATTATAAGGGTACTGGAAAAATTTGGGCTCCTGAAGTCTCTAATGCGCCGCGGATCCGCCGCACTAACCCCACATTGGCGGCGGATCCGCGGCCATTTAGTGGGGACGGACTTCTAAATTTTTCCTGTAGCCTCCTGATGTGAAATTGTGATTTTTATGATATTCTGTTGTGGCCCATTTTTCAGTGAAGTGTTGTTTTGCTATTGGGGCCAATTTGGAACTTAGTCGATCGATATTTTAAATGGGCGTTTAACAGTACATACATTTATATCTGCGACCGTGAATGTCATTTGATCGGTAAACCCGTCCAACTGCTATATGTTCTTTTAGACGGGTTTGCGAACGTGACATTCGCGTTGATGTTCTGTGTTGTGCTGTGATGTTGGTTGGATCGTCGTGGTGGATAGTTATGGTGCAATGTTAGTACAGTTTATTTTCATTTGTACATTTGATATTGCGGGGCGAGCGTCCGACATGTGGACTGTCGTCACTGCCAGTTTGTATATTATTCTTTTGGGGCACGACCGGGCTGAGGTCGATGTCACCCTTGTATATTATTTTCTTTTCTGTACTAGGATTACCCCGCAGTGGGGTGCACGAATAGCCGGATTCTAGAGCGCAACAGGTCCGCATCTCATGACGTTGGGACGGAGGGGACTTTACTTTAGAATTGGCGGGCTATTCGCCGCACTCGTAGGGGGTATAGGTTTCATTGCACATGCTATCCACACGACAGGGAACGTCGGGTCTCACTTGCGGCTCAAGTGAAACTCGGGGCTCCAGATTATCCACCATTCTGTATTGCTTCTGTGATGTTGCTTTATATCATGTCTGAGACGAATGTGTTATATATTTATATATATACTAGTAGATGTATATGTTTTGCACCCGCGCTAGCCCAGTCCCCGCTCTGTCGTTAGTTAAGTAACCTAATGGGTGATGACGGGACCCAATGGCGAATGCGGATGGTATATACGTACATTTTATTTTCGTTCTTTTCCGGTGTGATTGATTGATGGGACTGCATAGATTCTTATCAATGCAGGGATAAAACAAACCTATATATGATGTTGGAACCAAGTTTTTAAAAAACTGACATTACAGACGTTCTCTTTTGCTTTGCACAGTGGTATTCGGTTATGAATATCCAGCACCTCATTCGACAAGGCAAGGGCCGAGATCCCTTCATCGAGAGTGACCCCTTGGGTAAAAGTTTGCGTCAACGTAATAACTTCACTATAGTCGATTACTTTTGCTTTGCATCGTGGTATTCAGTTTGGGATATCCGGTACCCCATTCGACGGGGAAAGAGCCGAGATCCCTTCACCGAGAGTGACATCTTTAGCAAAAGTTTTCGCCACTATATATTTATAGAAAAACCACTTGGATTCCTTCAACGAGATCAACTTCACGTTACAGGTTTTTCGCCAAAAACCAGCCGTAGCTCTCCGTCATTTCTTTCAGGTGGTACCTAGTATTCGTGCTGCATTTGTTGGCCTTTGTCAAGGCGTAGTGTGCGGTAGCTAGATATTGCTTGTCTGTTGCATTGAGTTGCGATTATCTAGGACAGTCGTATAACCTTGTTGGCCTTTGTCAAGGGTTCGTACGGGTGGGTCTAGAGTAATCCAGGATAATGACGGGTTGAACTTGACTTGTGGTTTATGATTTGTTAGCCTTTGTCAAGGTCATAAACCACTTGGGATAAAAATCATATCGGGAGTTTCAAATATACAGGAAACTTGCCAGGCTTGCGCATACCTTCTGGAGTGTGGTGACTTGAGTGGCTTCCATCAGGTTATCATGCGATGATAGTTGGATCCCGATTCCTACTGATGAATAGGATTACTCCTCGGGTAATTCCGACTAATTCTCCTTTTGGGTTTGGAGGAGAATTCGAGGAGACAGTGGAAGCCATCCAAATTAGATAAAATGATTAACCATTTTGATTTAGGTTAGAGTGCACGCTGAGTGTTTCTTCTCTCTCTCTGGCTGCGACTATGACTCGACCTTTGACTAAAACTCATGAAACCAAGTTGACCGAACCTTCTTAAAACACTTTGGCTTTTGGAATGTCACGGTGTCGCATACATCATTGCCACTTCTACATCACCTTTTTCTTTTCTCCAGAACACCTCGTATCACTACGATCATCCACTTCCATTGGATAAATCCATCGTATAGTTACATACGAACTCAAAGGAACTTTTTCGAGGATGGATTCTGGTTCTGGAGAGATTGAATAGGATTATTCGGTTGTCTTTTCTCTTTACCTTCTCTCAGGTTGTGAGGGCTCCTAAGATTAGGAGAGGGTACACCTATTGAGCTTATTGGATAGTCTTCTTCCAAACCATAGGAAGGTGCCGAACGGTAGGGAAGGAAGAAAACCAATTAAGCTTAAGTGTGGTGTACAGAAGGTAATAAGTAAAGACATATAAAGGGATTAGAATAATGGCAAAGGAAATTGCGACCACCATATTTCACAACAAAAACCGTGTATACCCCTGCCACTCCTACATCCACTTTGCTTTTCTCTAGGACACTCCGTATCACTACGGATATCCACTTCCATTGGATAAATGCATCGTACAGTTACATACGAACTCGAAGGAACTTTTTCGAAAATGGATTCTGATTCAGGAGAAATAGAATAGGATTATTCAGATGTCTTTTCCCATTACCTTCTCTCAGGTTGCGAGGGCTCCTAGGATTAGGAGAGTCCATCTATTACACTTATTGGATAGTGTTCTTCCAAACCTTAGGCTGGTGCCGAAAGGTAGGGAATGAAGAAAACCAATTAGCGTAAAAGAAGTGTACAGAAGGTAATAAGTAAAGACATAATAAAGGGATTGCAGAGAGGGCAGGCAAGTATATGGTTACTGTCATGATTCAGGAAAATGGAAGAGGCGTTACTAGGAATACCAGTTAACCCTTTTGAAACATTTTTCATGTTTCAGTTTTACTGTGCGATGTTAATTGAAAACTGTTTTCCCAATAAGAATCTAACTCCAGGGTATGTATTTACCAGATCAGTTTCTCACATCTGTATGTTATTACGGATGGTGAGTGGGAGTAAGATATTGGGAATTGGGTGATTAGATCCTCATTATATCGGAATTCGTTGTAATTGGTGATATTTGAGGAAATCATCTGGATTTTACCGGATGGCAAATATTTGGTTTTGAATATCCGTTGTTATGCACCAATTTCAAACTGATATATCTGTACATTTATTTTATAAAGTGAGATATAACATTGTGAAATTGTGTTTATGACATTTACCTATATCAGTTGGTGATTAGGTAAGGTGCATTCAACAGCGGTGTAATTCTTCTTAACCATACTACAGTTTTTCAACCTACGACGCACAGGGTTTGAGTTGTTGAACTCAGGGAACTTATACAAAGTATTGTATGTTGTCCAGTGTCCATTAGGACAAAGGAGATGGTACTCGTACTATATTGTGTTTACTTATGACTTCTCCAGCTCCGGACATGTATTTCGTTGAAATGCAAGGTCCAGATATTCAGAAGTTATAGGTATAAGAATAAAGTAGAGAACTATTTGTTGTAAGTATCAGGATTCTTCGAGGAAGTCGAACATGTAGATACTTGTGTTTGGTACTCCATCGATAGTAATGGGTTTGAGAACTTGCTTCTCTTTCAGGTTACTCATATATGGATGCACTCCTAGATGAGTAATGCTGATTGTCCTTTTTCCATTTGGTTGATATGCACTGAAGACAGCTGCATGATTTTGAATCTGTTTCCAAATTAGATTAGTGCTTTTGTTTCTATATTAGATACATATAGAATCAATTTATATCTTAACGATGTTAAGGTATAGGGAGTTGTCCGGCTGATGCTTAAAACCAGAATCCAGATAAACTCAAGGCGCGTTTCAGTAATGGCTGTTTGTGGGTTATCCCGGGCTTTGACGAAGGTTAACTTTCTACCATCAGGAAGATCAATATTTATATTGTTCTTGACTTACCACATTTTTAGTAAAATGGATTTTTCAGAAAATAGTAGTGGGTGTATGGTAGAACTGGAAGTAATTCCAGAACCACAAACGATCACTAAAGATTTAATAGAACCTGAGGATTCAATTGGTTTCAACATTCCATTAGCCACTCCGCAGATTTTGGTGGGTAACCTCAGGCACCCGAGAGGTACATCGGTCTTCTCAGAGACGGTGACAGGGAGGTTCTTGTTTACCCACCAGACTTGCCATTGCTACTGTTCTAGACTATAAGACTCGGCAGGAGGATGAGTAGAGCGTCGTTCTAAACTAGCTTTAGAAGTGCACATGTATATGACTCTGCCAGAGGGTTGTTGTAGTCAGTGGGAGCAGCGGAAGCAGAGTGAGCAAGTAGCTTATGTCTATTTATAGACTAAAGCAGGTATAGCGGAAATAGATCATCTATTTTTGATGTGATAGTCATAGGTTTTGACCTCATCAGAATAGGAGATGGATCTGGTAAGAAGGTAGTAGAGAGTGATGTCCAGGTATTGGGATGACATTCACTTGATAGGAAGAGATATTCCTATACTACGATCGGTTGTACTATGGTTGTCACAAAGTTGTTTCTCCACACAGGATATGGATGTAATATCAGGGTTTCTGCTTACTAGATCTATGATTTTAGATCTAGATTTAGGAAGTATCCTAATCTGGGTACTTTGACATTAAATGGACGACTCCTGGCATGGTGGTGTACCTGCAGGTGATGGAGTCAACCTCTCTAAAGATGTCTTACAGACTAAAGGGGAGAGGGATCTACATGATTAACATATCATTGGCTAGGCCAATTGAGTTAGTCATGAAATGTCAAGTACCACACCAGATATTGGCTTTGCACTAGATGCAATAAGCAGATATATTAATCAATTCCTGAAGAAACATTAGGAAGCAGTTTATGAACATAAGTGAATGTTCTTGGGAAATGATTACGGCAGCCTCCTTCAGGAGACGGTTATCATTTCAGGCTTCCAAGGTGACCTAGATGACAGAGTGACTGTCAGAGTTATAGTTTTCCCTCTTTTGAGGGACAGTATGTTGGACAGGTGGTCCAAGCGGATACTGAGGAAAGGCATGGCGCAGGATACTGATTAAATTCAGTGGACGATACAGTCTAAGTAGTTTGCTGAATTTGGAGTTCATTTGTGAACTGGGTCCCATCAGATATCCAGACAATTTCTAAGACAAGTATTGCTCATTTCGAGAGGTAACTTTTCTCGCGAAGTTGAGATATAGAGAGATACAGAAAGAAACATTGGAGCAGATCCACTCACTGAGGCTATTTCTCGAACGCAATCATTTTCGCAAACGGGCTTTGCGAAACTTATTAATAGAGAAGTTGGGTGTTCGGTAACACACAGGCTATGAGTATGCGACATCGCAATAATTGGCCTTAAGTGCAAATGGGAGATTGTTGGTTATAGTGCCCTCAAGGCAATTGTCATAGTCGCGGACTTGTGATTATGATGATTTAGGCAGGACCTATACCGATGAAACGGTCGTACTCAAGATGATAGTATGCTATCTGGTTTGTCTTTTTCATCATATACATGTTGATAGAGCCCATAGGATTCTTGCTTGACTGCCAGTATCGTGATGGCGATCACATATGTGGGAGCTGGGGTCTATAAGCACATCCTTAAATGTCCCTTGTCGTAGGAGTATCGAGATCGGGCATTGATACTCCAGTGTAGACTAGTGTATACTGATCGAGACCCCGACGAGGGGCGGTAGCTAGGTCTCACAAGCCATATACCGATGAAACGGTCGTACTCAAGATGATAGTATGCTATCTGGTTTGTCTTTTTCATCATATACATGTTGATAGAGCCCATAGGATTCTTGCTTGACTGCCAGTATCGTGATGGTGATCACATATGTGGGAGCTGGGGTCTATAAGCACATCCTTAAATGTCCCTTGTCGTAGGAGTATCGAGATCGGGCATCGATACTCCAGTGTAGACTAGTGTATACTGATCGAGACCCCGACGAGGGGCGGTAGCTAGGTCTCACAAGCCATTGGTGTTAGTTTGTTCACCTAAGATAGTATACAGGTGCTTATTGGGTTATGAGTACACTGGACGGACTCGCCGGGAACCTGCAAGTTGGTGTTATACCTATTGTCAGATAGCAGTTCCCAGGTGACATGTGTACAGGTTAGTCTGTCGACCTGAGATCGTCATTTGTCTCGTGTGAGTTCCCACTGTGCTTTGATTACTACCCTACCACGGCTCAAAGGAGTCGTGCAAACAGGTTTTAGTTGGGTACAGTCTCGAGCCACATGGAGGCGGTGATCGGATCGTCGGGGATTCGTCTCTCCCGGTATTGGGGTTTGATGTCGCGTTGTGTACGGATGGTCATCACCAAAAATCCGTGACCACGGTGGACGAGAATTATCGATCCAGGATCGATAGTTTCTCAGCTGGTGATGGGTTTCATACCGACACTAAATATCACGTTGTTAGGGGTCTGACTTTATCCACCCCCGTAGACTCGATATGCGATACTCTTAGACGAACAGACCGGACTGTACGGATATTGTCACTGACAGGCTCAGTAGGGGTTCAGGATGAGTTTGCTCGTCGGCCTCCCTTTCGCTCAATACCTGGGCAGCCGTTACGTACAGCTAGTGCCACTGACGTGCTTGTGGTTAAACCCACTGCCAGCATATTGACGAGTCTTTAGAGTCCCACACAGAGGGTTTTCACAGTTCAGGCGATATGGTGTACATGAGGTATGTTGATACATACAGGTGTCCGATTAAATATGTACAAGTGCTGCGCAGATTTTAATCGGACGGTTGATAATACTAGCGGCTTAGGATTAAATCGGGTTTTGATTTAATAATTGATATATGTATTTGTATATACGTATTCTAGTATTATTGTTCACTATTCGTTTTCTCTCTCGGCTATTCGTATTTTGGTACGAATACGCGTATATGTATTTCGATACATGTACCAGGAAGTATTCCGTATTTTATACGGAATAGCTTCTAGAAGCTTTGCCACCCTCATTATTTGATTTTCCATTTATGGAAATTCATTATGATTTAATAATGATGTGGAGGTTGGAAAAGGCGACAAGGAATGGGCATGGGTCAAAGCATGGGCTTGAGTATGGTTTGTATTGTTTAATGTAATTAAACAATGAAATATTTTTGGGGAATGAGAAGGGGACGGCCACTTTAGAGTGGGCATGGGGCTCATTTCATTTTGGGGGGATATTGATTATTACACTAGCTCACTCTCTCACTCTCTCATGCTCCAAAAAATACTTAGCCATTTTTGTTCATGCCAAAGCTTTTTCCTCACTCATCTTCTATACTTGCTCAATGAGCAAAAAGGAAAGAGAGAAAAATGTAGTGACACTTCCATACACCTCGACTCTCCATCGCTAGCGACGTTGGAGCGTCGGTTATCTCGTTCGACGAGGTTGGAGCTTGCGCCGTTTCCCTCGGGTGGATCATCGGGGATGGAGGAAGACCGGCAACCAAACATCGTCAAAGGATCACTAGGAGCTTGGAATGAAGACCGAAGGACACGAATCAACTCAGTATAACGATTCTAACTCTTAGTTAGCTCGCTAGTTTAGGGTATAAGGTCGATCCATATATCGGGTAACGGTAGCGCCAGTTTTAGAAATTTTAATTCCGCATTTTGGCCGCGTTTCGACGGCCGGGGCGCTGCCGGGACCCTACAGAGCAAACTTATCCGTA
Source organism: Agapanthus africanus (assembly GCA_030015575.1). Taxonomy (NCBI): domain Eukaryota; kingdom Viridiplantae; phylum Streptophyta; class Magnoliopsida; order Asparagales; family Amaryllidaceae; genus Agapanthus; species Agapanthus africanus. The sequence continues at coordinate 512,094,587 of CM057342.1, read as the reverse complement.
CCCCCACTGAGCCTGTCAGTAACAATCTCCGTATAGTCCGGTCTGTTTATCTAAAAGTATCACATACCGGGTCTAAGGGGGTGGATAAAGTCAGATCATAATAACGCGATAAGTCGTGTCGGTGTGAAACCCATCACCCACTGAGAAACTACTGATCCAAATCAGTAAATCTCGTCCACCATGGCCAAGAATTTCTGGTGATGGCCACCCATGCACAACGCGACATCAACCACCAATACCGGGAGAGACGAATCTTTGACGATCCGCTCATTACCTCTATGTGGCTCGGGACCGTACTCAACTAAAATTGTTTGCACGACTATTTTGAGCCGTGGTATGGTGGTAACCAAAGCACAGTGGGAACTCATAAGAGACAAATAACGATTTCAGACCGACAGACTAACATGTACTCATGTCACCTGAGAACTGCTATCTGACAATAAATATAATACCATCTAGCATGTCCCCGACGAGTCTGTCCACTGTAACTCTCATAACCCAATGAGCACATGTATACTATCTTTGGTGACTAACTGACACCAATGGTTGTGAGAGGCCATCGCCCCTCGTCGGGTCAAGAAACGTATACACTAGTCTACTTTGAAATGACGATACTCAATCTCGATATTCCCACCACTATGGACATTTAAGAATTTGCTTATAAACTACTCAGTTCTTGTTGGATATAGTGCCCTTAAATTCAATTATTGGATCGCAGATACGTAATTGCAATGATTGAGGGAGGACCTGTACCGATAGGACAGTCTTACTCGAGATGATAGTATGCTATCTGGTTTGCCTTTACCAGTTGTGTACAGCTTTAGGTGACATGATCACTATTACACGTTGATAGAGCCCTTAGGATCCTGCTTGACTACAAACAGTATGATGGCGATCATATACGTGAAAGTTGGGTAGTCCATAAGCACATCCTTAAAAGTGGTCCCTAGTCATAGGAGTTTCGAGACAGGGGCATCGATACTCCAGAGTAGACTAATGTATACAGTCGAGACCCCGACGAGGGGCGGTGGTCGGTTTCACAAGCCATTAGTGTCAGTTGGATCACCTAAGATGTATACATGTGCTCATTAGGTTATGAGTACACCGGACAGAACTCGCCGGGAATATGCTAGTTGGTATTATACCTGACGTCAGATAGCAGTTCCCTGGTGACATGTGTACAGGTTAGTTCATCGACCTGAGCTCGTCATTTGTCTCGTGTGAGTTCCCACTATGCTTAGATTACTACCCTACCACGGCTCAAAGGAGTCGTGCAAACAGGTTTTAGTTGGGTACAGTCCCGAGCCACATGGAGGCAAGTGAGCGAATCGGCAGTGGATTCGTCTCCCCCGGTATTGGGGGTGAGATCGCGCTGTGTCTAGGAGAGCCATTACACCAAGTTCTTGGCCAAGGCAGGTGAGAATTACTGGTAAGTATTCCAGTAGTTTCTCAGGGTGTTCAGGGCTACTCCCTGACACGACTTATACCGCTATTGCGGGTCTGACGTTACCAAGCCCCCTAAGCCCGATATGCGATGCTCATAGACGAACGGACCGGACTGTATGTATATTGTCACTGATAGGCTCAGTAGGGTTCCAGGATGAGTTCGCTTATCAGGCTTCCCTTTCGGTCAGTACATGGGCAGCCGTTACTCGCACTGCTAGTGCCGCTGACGTGCTTGTGGTTAAACCCACTGTCAGGGTACTGACGAGTCTTTAGAGTCCCCCCACAGATAGTTTCCAAGTTCGGACGAAACGTTGTAGAGGCCGTATGGTTTTATGGCAGGGTTCGAAAATGCACGTGCACTTATGCACGTGTCATATTTCGGACTGATAATACTGGTGGGCTTTGGTTTAAACCGGATCCAAGTATTATATTGAGTCGGAATATTTTTGTCTATCGTATTCATATTCGGTCGGAATACGGATACAGATATGTATATACAGGTGAGGGGTATTCTCGTAATCCGTTACGAGAATATTTTAGAAGATGCATTTCTTTTTGGGTTAATCATTTTGGTTTAAATGATTATGGATTTTGGAAAGTGTGACTCATTATGGATGAGACATTTCTTCTAGCATGTTCATTAGTAACTCATGCTAATGAGTCACTAAGTGAGTCATGATAGAATTAATGTGTTTTGTTTTGGGTTTGGATATTTGAGGAGATATTTTCATAAGATATTTTTCTCTTTGGTTTTAAATATATAACCTCATATATCTATTCACAAGAGAAGAAGAATAACACTAGTTTTATGAGCTTAGTTTTCTTTCGGCTCACTGGTTATTTCTTGAGTTCACCATTTCCAACTCTTAGCATCTTCTTCAACCTCCACCATAACCCTCTCATGTGATGAGAACCTTAGGGTGTTTGAGACAAAGTATTCTACTCATTCTCTATTTTATCTTGGTCATCTCTTTTAGCATACTTGATGACCGAGTTGCCTCGGTATAGAGATGGGAGCCCGTTTAAAGATCCGTTGACGTGGTGCCACCTCGATGGGGAGACAAGAGATCGGAGTTGCCGCGAGGAGCGTGGGATGATGGCTAAAGACCGAAAGACTCGGATCGATCGGTATAGCCTTTCTACCTCTTTACAGTTTGTTAGTTTAGCGTTAATGGCAAGATCCGGGATATAGTATGCGATAGCGCCAGTTATAAAAGTTTTTGTTCCGCGTTTGGCGTCAAAATGACGGCCGGGGCGCTACCGTAAACTTACATGGTATCAGAGCCATGCCATTAACCTTTACTAACTTGTTCTAACGCGTTTAAAATGTCGATCGAACGAAATTTTCAAAACCGCATTTTTCGTGATAAAGCTTCTGTCGAATTTTTAAACTGGTCTAAAAATCATTTTGAGTATCTCAGAAAATCGTACAGGCTTTTTTAAAAATACTGTAGAAATTTGGTACACTGAATCCACAAGACTGCCGCGGAACCGCCGTACAAACCATGGTTTGGTTGCGGTTCCGCCGCCGATTTGTGGCAACAGTGGACCAAATTTCTTCTGGGTGTTTTGCATGTGAAATTGTGGTTTCTGGAATGTTTTGTTTGGGCCCAAATTTTGTTTGAGTACTGCAGTTGTACGTGGGGCCCACTTCAGGAAGTTTTGTCGATCGGAATTTTAAACTTGTTAGTTTACAGTACTTACATTATATCTCCGACCGTGAATATCATTCGAGCGGTAAATTGCGTCTAATTGCTATAGCTCTTTTAGACGGGTTTGCGAAAGTGACATTCGCGTTAATGTTCTGTGTTGTGCTGTGTTGTTGCGGATTTGTCGTGGTGGATAGCTGTGTGCAATGGTAGTGCAGTTTGGATTTATTTGTACATTTGATATTGCGGGGCGAGCGTCCAACATGTGGACTGCCGTCACTGCCTGTTTGTATAATATTCTTTTGGGGCACGACCGGGCTGAGGTCGATGTACCCGTTGTACATATTTTTCATTTCTGTACTAGGTTTACCCCGCGACGGAGCGCACTGATAGCCGGCTTCTGGAGGGCAATGGGTCCACATCTCATGGCTTTGAGAGGCAAAGGGGCCTGACTCTAGAATTGGCAGACTATTCGCCGCACTCGCAGGGGGTACAGGTTGACCCAAAGTGAAGTGCCCAAGTAACCGGATTCCGTGAAGTGCTGGGTGGTCCATTCACTTTGCTGTAGGAGGCTGCCTCGCTTCAGGTTTTTGCGGGTAACTTGCCGCACTCGAAAGGGTCTAGTTTTTCATTGCACAGGCTATCCACACGACCAGGGGAACGTCGGATTTCAGCAGCGGCTCTATGAAACCCGGGGATCCCAGATTATCTGTATTGTTCTGTGATACTTATTACTTTTCTGTAATATTGTATATTATCACGCCTGGAGCGATTATTGTATATTGGTATATATACTAGTATATGTTGTATATGTTTTACACCCGAGCTAGTCCAGTCCCCGCTCTGTCGTTAGTTAAGTAACCTAACGGGTGATGATGGGACCCAGTAACGAATGCGGATGGCATATACGTACATTTTATTTTCGTTCTTTTCTGGTGTGATTGATTGATGGGACTGCGTTGATTCTGATCAATGCAAAGGAAAACAAACCTGTTTGGACGTTGTTGGAACAGTTTTAAAAAGTGTTATTACAAGGACGTTTTCTTTTGTTTTGCACAGTGGTATTCAGTTGGAATATCATGCACCTCATTCGACGAGGCAAGGACCGAGATCCCTTCACCGGGAGTGACCCCTTGGGCAGAAGTTTGTGTCAGGGTAATAACTTCACTATAGTCGATTACATGTTGCTTTGCATCGCGGTATTCAGTTAGAATATCCTGCACCTCATTCCACGAGGAAAGAGCCAAGATCCCTTCACCGGGAGTGACCTCTTTAGCAAAAGGTTTTCGCCATTAAATTTTATAAAAAGCTATCAGGTTCCTTCAACGAGATCAAGTTCATTACGTTAAAGGTTTTTCGCCAAAAACCAGCCGTAGCCCTCCGTCATTTCATATGAATGATCAGTAATATTCAAGCTATGTTTGTTTGGCCCTTAGTCAAAACATAGTGATTGGTAGCTGCTGGGGTGTTCACATGTTGCATAGATAGATGCGTTAGTTTGGGACAGTCGTATTACTTTGTTAGCCCTTAGTCAAGAGTATGTACGGGTGGGTTCAAATAAACAAGATAATGATGGGAAGAACTTGACATGTGACTTATGATTTGTTGGCCCTTAGTCAAGGTCATAAGAGCATGGGGTAAAAATCATATCGGGAGTTTCTAAAGAAACTGAAACTTGTCAGGCATGCGCATACCTTCTGGAGTATGATAACATGAGTGGATTCCTTCACGTTATCATGCAATGAGAGTTGGATCCCGATTCCCACTGATGAGTTGGTTTACTCTTCAGGTGATCCCGATTGATTCTTCTTTGAGGTTTGGAGGAGAATTTGACAGTACAGTGGGAGGTTTCCTGATTAGATAAAGTGATAACCATTCTGATCAAGGTTAGAGTGCACGCAGAGTGTTTCTTCTCTCTCTTTGGCTGCGACCTTTGACCGACCCTAGACTTTGACTCAGTGACCAAGTTGACCGAACCTTTTTAAAATACTGGCTTTTGGATTGTCTGAGTTGCATAAATCATTGCCGCTCCTTCTTTTACCCTTTGAATTTCTCAGAACACCTCGTATCACTACGAACATCCACTTCCATTGAATAGATCCATCGTATGGTTATAAACGAACTCGAATGGACTTCTTCGAGTGGATCCAGGTTCAGGAGAAATTGAATTGGTTTATTAAGTTGTCTTTTATCATCACATTCTCTCAGGTTGCGAGGGCTCCTTAGTTTAGGAGAGTACACCTATTATGCTTATTGGATAGTCTTCTTCCAAACCATAGGCAGGTGCCGAAAGGTAGGGAATGAAGAAAACCAATTAGCCTAAGTAGGGTGTACAGAAGGTAATAAGTAAAGACAAAATAAAAGGATTAGAAAGATGGCAAAGTAAATTGCGACTGATATCATTCACGACCAAACCGAGTAGTTCATCGCCACTCCTATTTCACCTTTGCTTTTTTCTCCAGTTCGGGAGAAATAGAATAAGGTATTATTCAGTTGTCTTTTATCATCACCTTCTTTCAGGTTGCGAGTACTCCTAGGATTAGGAGAGTACACCTATTATGCTTACTGAATAGTCTTCTTCCAAACCATAGGCTGGTGCCGAACGGTAGGGAAGGAAGAAAACCACTTAGCCTAAAAGGGTGTACAGAAGATAATGAATAAAAACAAATAAAAAGATTTAGAGAGATGGCAAAGAAATATACGGTTACAATCATGAATTGGATTATGGAAGAGGCATTACTATGAATACCAGAATACCCCTTCGAAACATTTTCATATTTCAGTTTCACTATGCATCGTTAAAGGAAAACTGTTTTCCCGATTAGATACTTACTCCAGGGTATGGATTTATCAGGTATGATTCTCACATCTGTATGGTTTTACAGATGATGAGTGGGAGTAAGTTATTGGGAATTAGGTGAACATCCTCATATATCGGAATTCGTTGTAATTGGTGATATTTGAGGAAATCGCCTGGGTTTTTGCCGGACGGCATGTATTTGGTTTTGAGTATCCGTTGTTGTGCACCAATTTTAAACTGATATATCTGTGCGTTTATTTTTATAAAGTGAGATATAACTTTTTGAAATTATGTCCGTGACATTTACCTATATCAGTTGACGATTGGGTAAGGTGCATTGAGCAGCGGAGTAGTTCTTAACCATAAGTACAGTTTTCAACCTACGATGTACAGGTTTTGAGTTATTCAACTCAGCGGACTTATACAGAGTATTGTATGTTGTCCAGTGTCCATCAAGACAAAGGGGTTGGTCCTCGTACTATGTTCTGTTTACTTGTGACTTCTCTAGTTTTTAGACAAGTGTTTCATAGAATACAATGTCTGAGTTTTAAGAAGTTGTGGGTATAGGAATAAAGTAGAGAACCAGATGTCGCAAGTATCGGGATTTTTCAAAGAGATCGAAGATGTAGATACTTGTGATTGGTATTCAGTTGATAGTAAAAGTTTTGAGAAACTTGTTTCTCTTTCGGGTTACTCATAATTGGATGCATTCCTAAGTTGAGTAATGCTGATTAGCCTCTTTCCATTAAGTTGATATGCACTGGAGACAGCTGCATGATTTGATTCTGGTTCCAATTAAATAAGTGCCAAAGTTTCTATATTGGATATAGAATGGTTCATATCTTAACGATGTTAAGGTATGGGGAGTTGTCCGGCTTATGCTTAAAACCAGACTCTGGATAACTCAAGGCACGTTTCTGTAATGGCAGTTTGTGGGTTGACCCAGGCTATGACGTGGGTTGACTTTCTACCATCTGGAAGATCAATGGTGATATTGTTCTTGACTCGCCACAGTTTTAGTAAAATGAATTTTTTCAGAAAACAGTAGTGGGAGTATGGTAGAACTGGAAGTAATTTCAGAACCGCAAACGATTACGGAAAATTTAATAGGACCTAAACATTCGATCAGGTTTGACATTCCATTTGCCACTCCGCAGATATGGTGGGTAACCTCAGACACCCGAGAGGTACTCCGGTAGCCTCAAGGACGGTGACAGGAAGGCTCTTGCTTACCCAGACTTGACACTACTATTGTTCCAGGCTTTGAGACCCGGCAGGAGGATGAGTATAGCGTCGTTCTAAACTAGTTTTAGAAGTGCACGTATATATTATTCTGCCAGAGGGTTGTTGTGGTCAGTGGGAGCAGCGGAAGTATAGTGGACAAGTAGTTTATGTTTATTTATAGACTCGAGCAGATATAGCGGAAATAGATCATCTAATTTTGATGTGGCAGTCATGGGTTTGACTTCATCAGAATAGGGGATGGATCTGTTAAGAAGGTAGTAGGGTGTGATGTCCTGGTATTTGGATGACATATACAGAGTAGGAAGTAATATTCATATACTATGATCGGTTATACTTCGGTTGTCACACAGTTGTTTCTCCACACAGGATATGGATATAATATAAGATATTCTGGTTACTAGATCTATGGTTTTAGATCTAGATTTGGGTAGTTTCCCAATTTGGGTACTTAGACAGTATTCTAAAAGTATTTGGAATAGATGACTCCTGGCATGGTGGCATGGTGGTGTACCTGCAGGTGGTGGAGTCTCCCTCTCTAAAGGTGTCTTACAGACTAAAGGAGAGAGGGATGTGCATGATTGGCATATCACTTGCTTAGGCAATTGAGTCAATCGTGAGATGTCAAGTACCACACCAGATGTTGTTTTTGTACTGATGCAATAAGTTTATATTAATCCAATCCTGGAGAAACATTCGGAAGCAGTTTTAGAACATAAGTGGATGTTCTAGGGATTTGATAACGGCAGCCTCCTTCGGAGACGGTTATCACTCCAGGCTTCCAAAGGTGACAAGGATGACAGAATGATTGTCAGAGTTATAGTTTTCCCTTTGACGAAATGGGCGGTATTATGGATAGGTGGTCCAAGAGGATACTGTGGGAGGCATGGTGCTGGATACTGATTAGTTTCAGTTGTCGATACAGTCTAAGAAGTTTGGATTTGGAGTTCATTTATGAACTAGGTCCCATCAGATATCCAGACATATTCTAAGACAAGTATTACTCAATTCGGGAGATGGCTTTCTCCGCGAACTTGAGATTAAGAGAGACATAGAAAGATACATCAGGGCGGATCCACTCACTGAAGCTATATCTCAAACACAAGAGTTTTTACAAACGAGCTTTGTGAAACTGTTTAGTAGAGGAGTTGGGTGTTCGGTATCACACGGGCCGTGAGTATACGACATCGCAATAATTAGCCTTAAGTGCAAGTGGGAGATTGTTGGATATAGTGCCCTCAAATTCAATTATTGGATCGCAGGTACGTGATTGCAATGATTGAGGGAGGACCTGTACCGGTAGGACAGTCTTACTCGAGATGATAGTATGCTATCTAGTTTGCCTTTACAGCTTTAGGTGACATGATCACTATTACACGTTGATAGAGCCCTTAGGATCCTGCTTGACTACAAACAGTATGATGGCGATCATATACGTGAGAGTTGGGTAGTCCATAAGCACATCCTTAAAAGTGGTCCCTAGTCGTAGGAGTTTCGAGGCAGGACATCGATACTCCAGAGTAGACTAGTGTATACAGTCGAGACCCCGACGAGAGGCGGTGGCCGGTCTCACAAGCCATTGGTGTCAGTTGGATCACCTAAGATGTATACAGGTGCTCATTGGGTTATGAGTACACCGGACAGGACTCGCCGGGAACCTGCTAGTTGGTATTTATACCTAGTGTCAGATAGCAGTTCCCTGGTGACATGTGTAGAGATTAGTTCATCGACCTGAGCTCGTCATTTGCCTCGTGTGAGTTCCCACTGTGCTTAGATTACTACCCTAACACGGCTTAAAGAAGTCGTGCAAACAGGTTTTAGTTGGGTACAGTCCCGAGCCACATGGAGGCAAGTGAGCGGATCGGCAGGGGATTCGTCTCTCCCGGTATTGGGGGTGAGATCGCGCTGTGTCTAGGAGAGCCATTACACCAAGTCCTTGGCCAAGGCAGGTGAGAATTACTGGTAAGTATTCCAGTAGTTTCTCAGGGTGTTCAGGGCTACTCTCCGACACGACTTATACCGCTATTGGGGGTCTGGCGTTACCAGCCCCCTACGCCCGATATGCGATGCTCATAGACGAACGGACCGGACTGTATGTATATTGTCACTGATAGGCTCAGTAGGGTTCCAGGATGAGTTCGCTCATCAGGCTTCCCTTTCGGTCAGTACATGGGTAGCCGTTACGCACTGCTAGTGTCGCTGACGTGCTTGTGGTTAAACCCACTGTCAGGGTACTGACGAGTCTTTAGAGTCCCCCACAGATAGTTTCCCAAATTCGGACGAAACGTTGTAGAGGCTGTATGGTTTTATAGCAGGGTTCGAAAATGCACGTGCACTTGTGCACGTGTCATATTTCGGACAGATAATACTGGTGGGCTTTGGTTTAAGCCGGATCCAAGTATTATATTGAGTCGGAATATTTTTGTCTCTCGTATTCGTATTCGGTCGGAATACGGATACAGATATGTATATACAGGTGAGGGGTATTCTCATAATCCGTTACGAGAATATTTTAGAAGACGCATTTCGTTTTGGGTTAATCATTTTGGTTTAAATGATTATGGATTTTGGAAAGTGTGACTCATTATGGATGACACATTTCTTCTAGCATGTTCATTAGTGACTCATGCTAATGAGTCACTAAGCGAGTCATGATAGAATTAATGTGTTTTGTTTTGGGTTTGGATATTTGAGGAGATATTTTCATAAGATATTTTTCTCTTTGGTTTTAAATATATAACTTCATATATCTATTCACAAGAGAAGAAGAATAACACTAGTTTTATGAGCTTAGTTTTATTTTGGCTCACTAGTTATTTCTTGAGTTCACCATTTCCAATTCTTAGTATCTTCTTCAACCTCCACCCTAACCCTCTCATGTGATGAGAACCTTAGGGTGTTTGAGACAAACTATTCTACTCATTCTCTACTTCATCTTGGTCATCTCTTTTAGCAGACTTGATGACCTAGTTGCCTCGGTATAGAACCGGGAGCCCGTTTAAAGATCCGTTGACGTGGTGCCACCTCGATGAGGAGACAAGAGATCGGAGTTGCCGCGAGAAGCGTGGGATGATGGCTAAAGACCGAAGGACTCGGATCGATCAGTATAGCCTTTCTACATCTTTACAGTTTGTTAGTTTAGCGTTAATGGAAAGATCCGGGATATAGTATGCGATAGCGCCAGTTATAAAAGTTTTTGTTCCGCGTTTGGCGTCAGAATGACGGCCGGGGCGCTACCGTAAACTTACAGTTCTCACAAGTGTGATCGTCACAATAACCCTGATAGTCAAGAAAGAATCCTATTGGCTTTATCAACATGTAATAGTGATCTGTAATACCCCACAATACATGTACATGATGATAGAGATGAACCAGATAGTATACTATCATTTCGAGTAACACTGTTCAACCCGTATTGGTCCTCCCTCAATCATCAAAATCTCCTGCCTATGATTACAATAATTGCCTTGAAGGCACTATAGCTAACAAAGGTTTGGGAATTACAAGCTTTGATGTGTGTCTACCAAATCGTGGAAGACCCTTTTAAGCTACTCGTAAGCTGTCGAGAACAAGCTTGAGAGACGACTGTCCATACCGAAGATGATCCACCCGAGAGAATCGATCCAAGCTTCAGCTTTGCCTAGTGAAGTAACCGTCGCTCCAAACTTGCTACATATGGAGAATGGGGATGTAGGAATTTTCCACTATCATTTTCTCTAAAACACGATGCTCAAGAGAGCAAATGAAGAAGGGGGAGAAGAGGTTAGCCATTACACACAAAAATAAGTCTGCAATAAAGGAGAGAATAGCTTCATAATATTTTTCCACTCAAATAAAAATATCACAACCATTTTTGAATAAACAAATGAAGCACATCTCTCTCTTCATTCTCACAACCGTACCCAAAGCAACCTCACCATCCACCTCATTTCCAATTGAATTTCTAAAAAAAAGTTCACCTTCTAGAAGTATTTTATATAAATACAGAATACAATCCGCTATACGTATCTGTAGGGTTAGCTTAGCACCTTATAAAGGTTTTGGCAAGCATCAAACATGCTATATTAAAATTTTTGGGGTGCTAAACAAACCCTAGCCAAAATCTTAACTAGAGACTTAGGGTTAACATGCATGTAAACAACTTTACATCTAAGAGAGAGAGGGATTACAACATTTGTAGTCCGTTCCTTCGCTTCATAAGCTCCGAGTAGTAGTCCCTTCGCCGCAATCCATGAACTCCCGGACTCAAGAGAGATTCCACAAGTCGAATGATCTATGCTTGCTTGAAGTCTTCCTTTTCGAAGATGATCTACCTTGAAGAATCTCAAACTCAAGCTCTCACTTCTCTAATCAAGTATTAGTGAAGTGAACACCCTAATCTAAGTGGCTAGAATAGATGAGGATGATGAAGTAGGAATTTTGCTCTATTTTGTTTTCATATTCTCACATATAAACATCACATATGAAAAAGCTAGAAAGCTTTTCATCAAAGGAAGAAGAAGAAGATCAAAACCTTTTGTGATGAATAATGAATTATTAGTTATGGTTACAATTGCAACCCTTGGTTAAGAATGAAAGGCTTAACCATTGTAGAGAATAAACCATGGTAAAGGATTTGGATTGGGTTAAGAAATATCTTCACAAAATATCAATACAAAATATCTAAGCTTAAAACAAAATAAAACTTCTAAAAGCTTCATGAAAAAGCTAACCCAAACGCTAACCCAAATCAAACCCTAACTTGTTTAATCTCCATAAATCATGTTGCATTTGTAACCCTAACTTGTTACAATATTATATATCACATATAATACATTTTTGTAACAAAAGAAAATAATACAATTAACATATATCACATATATATCAATGTATTATCCGGTGAGAAAATGAATCAATAAGGCGAGCTTATATTAGTTAATGTAATGTAATATATCACATATATAATTATACATTAAATTATCGAATCAACACTTGATCCGACAATCCGGCTATATCGCATATAACCGACTAATATAACATGTACCGATTCATCAAATCAACACTTGATCCGATGACCCGACTATATCACATATACCCGGTCGATATTATATATCGTGAGAATAGAATACGGTATCACATATCGTAATATTCTCGGTCCCGCACATATCATATATGTGCTCCTACTCCGTTTTGCCTGAACCAGGAAACCTCTGTGTAGGACTCTAAAGAATCGTCAATACGCCGGCAGTAGATGATCATATCAAACACCCACAAGCTGCAAGCGGTCAGCTAAACGTAACAGCTACCCAGGTATTAAGCGATCAGAAGATCAACAAGCAAGAATGTACATTCTCCTGCGAATCCAATCAGTAACACTCCCGTACAGTCCGGTCTCTTCGTCTGATATGTCGCATATCTCGTCTGGGGGTGGTAAACGTCAGACCCCGGTAGCTTGATAAGTCGTGTCGATATGAGGTCCATAACAGTTCGAGAAACTACTGATAACACTTACCAGTAAATCTCAGCAACTCTGGTCAGGGATTTCCAGTTATGGCCAATCGAGCACAGCGCAACATCAACTCCCTATACCAGGAGAGACGAAACCCCTCCTATCGCTCATTGCATCCATGTGATTCGGGACTGTACCCAAAAGCAACCGTTTTGCACGCCCTCTTGGACGTGGTATGATGGAAATCAAAGCACAGTGGGAATCACACAAGACTCTATGACGATCTCGGGTCTACAGACTAACCTGTACCAGTGTCACCAGAAAACTGCAATCTGACGTGAGGTATAATACCATCTGGGAGTTCTCGACGAGTCCGTCCAGTGTACCCAGTCTCCACTGAGCACCCGTATACTGTCTCTGATGTCAAACATCAATGGATATGGGATCATCCATCGCCCATCTACATGGGTCGAGAAGCATACGCTTAGTCTACTCTAGTATACCGATGTCTTGGCTCGATACACCTACGACTAGGAACATTTGAAGAATGTACTTAGCGACTACACTGTCCCCACTAGTATGATCTGCATCATAGTCCTGGTAGTGAAGTACTCATCCCAAGGGCTTTATCAACATGTAACATAAAGACTATCAGAGTACATGTTAAGATAAAGGGCAACTTGATAACATACTATCATGTCGAGCAAGAAAGTCCTCACTATATATGTCCAAGCATCCATTACAATATACATCGTATGTACAGTAATGGCCTCTAGGGCATACATATCACTAACAATCTCCCACTTGCACTAGGACCATCTGTTGTGGTATCGCATACCCAACAATCAGCTGTGGTTGAAGTATCTCATACTCAACCATCCCATAAAAGTCTCTACTGGGAAATAGGCCTTTTGTGAGTGGATCCGCGTTGTTGTCCTCTTTATCTACTCTCCTGACCTTGATCTCTCTGGAGATCATCCATCTTCAGGATCAGGTGGTACTGCCTAAGAATATGTCTGGACCTCTGATGGGACGGGGGTTCCTAGGCATAAGGCACAGCTCCATTGTCACACAATGGTAGGAACGAAGTTCATCTCATGAACTATTATATATCCAGACTGCCTCTTTGGTAGTATCCTTGGTAACGATGTATATTGCCTTTAATCGTCTAGTGTGTCACGGTATCTAGCTTTGAACTCTTCCAACATACCGTCCCTCCACTGAGGGTAAAGACAATGCCTCTGACTGACACCTTACCACCCTGGAACCATTCCAGTGATTCTCCCCAGGATCGATTGATACCATCTCACTACACCTAGCGAGAATCCTAACATCCAATTAGATCTATCACATAGACCCAAAATCCAGGATTCAGAAGGTATCATATTGATCCTATATGGAGAATCCTTGTGATAAGAGGAGATTAACCGAGCGTAGTATAGGAAACTCATTCCCTATTAAGAGTATGTCATCCACGTAGTATACGAAGATCACCACTATACTTCCTACTGCCTTTTTGTATATACAAGGTTCATCTACCATTTTGATGAAGTCAAACTCTTTGACTACCACATCAAAACAGATGTTCCAACTCTGCGATGCCTGATTTATCCCAAAACAACTTGCACACGTTTCCGCTGCTCTCACTGTCTACGAAGCCCTCTGGCCGTGTACTTATAGACGCTCTCTTCCAAATCACTATTTAGAAAAGCAGTCCTGACACCCAACCGCCAGATATCGTAGTCATGGTATGTAGCAATGGCAAGTAGGATCTGGATGGACTTAATCATAGCTTTGAAAGTCTCAACTTTTCCATGTACACCTAGTAATCTTCTCAAGATATACTTGCTCCTGATAGGGATTTAACCCTTCAGATAAAACTACCAAAGTCCATACTTTGTTGATGTATATGGATTCCATCTCAGATCGCTAAGCATCCAGCCATACCTCATAGAGTCCTCACTCTTGATGGCCTGCTCGAAACAAGTTGGATCATCATCTTATGATGCAATTCTCGCTCCCACTATCATAGAAAAACCGAAGTATCTCTCAGGTGGATGAGGAACCTAACCGATCGGCGGAGAGGCTGAGGTTCGTTGAAAACTATTGAATCCTCCGGTTCTACCAAATCATCAGCTGCAGTTTGTATAGCTGAAACTCTTTCCAGTTCTACCTCATGACCACTAATTTCTTCATAAGAAATTCCCTTTCTCAAAGGTGGCATGCTGAGAAACAAAACACCTTTTGTTCCTCGATTAAGTAGAAGATATTCCCTTTCTAATGCTTGGGATATCCAACAAACTTCCACAGAACTGATCTTGCCTCGAGTTTGTCCGGATTTTGCTTTGGACAACCCCAAATCTTAACATCCTTAAGAGATGGGCTCTTTCCATACCATATCACATATGGAGTGGTAGGCACCTGATTTGATTGGAACCTTATTCAATAGGTATGCAGCTTCTCAAGTGCATAACCCCAAAAGAAAATAGGCAACTCAGTATTACTCATCATAGATCACACCATATCATATAGGGTGCAATTGCTGCGTCCCGATACACCGACGTGCTGTGGTGTATACGGAGGAGTAATGCTGAGAGAGAATCTCATTCTCCTTTAGAATAGTCCAGGAATTCCGTGCTCAAGTATTCTCCTCCATGATCTCATCAAAGGACATAATACTTATACCCGTATTTTGGTTCTCTACTTCTAACTTATATTCTGATAATCCCCTATTTCCTGCTCTGTCTTATAACAATTATAAGTTGGAGCGGGACCAACGTTCCGTAGCGCAGTATAACAAGCGGGTTCGGTCAATACATCCGTATTATTATCTTGATTAAGGCATGACATGGTCGCTACCTGGAGAGAGAGAAGAAAACACTCAGCGTATGCTCTTGCAAGATTAGATTGGTTATTAATATATCTAATCAGGATGTCTCCCACTGTTTTAGTCAAATCTTCCTTCAAACCCTAAAAGGAAAGACTAGTCGGGATTAATTACACGCTACAAGTTCGCCAATCTTTCAGCCAGGCTAGTGCCGGTACTTTGAGGGAGGTTCCCCGTGTTTTCGCACGGACCTAATTAAAATAAACCTCGTTTTCCCAGGGGCGTAACCCCGTTGACACCTTTCTAGACACCTACTTGATCGGCTAATTGTAATGTGTAAAATTCTCCCAGGAGGAACTCTTACTCGCAGTGGGTATTGGGATCCAACTATCTCATAGAAGGTATGCAATCTCATTGCAAATTTCAACACATGAAATTCCCAATAATATTTTACCCCTGGCAGCTATATGATATTAACATAGCCAACAAATTATAAGTGCTAGTCAAGTTCAACCCGTCATTTCCCGATTGAATTAAACCCACCCGTACAACCCTTAACATAGTCAACAAAGCCGCACGACTACCCTAATCCAATCGCATTATATGCTTATACAGATAAGCACTAATCAGCTACCGCACACTACGCCTTAACATAGTCAACAAACGTATCACAAATACTAATTAGTACTTATCTGAAATGACGGAGGGCTGCGACAGGTTTTTAAGAAAACCCTTTGAGTAATGAACTTGATATCGTCGTAGAATCGAGTGATTTTAAATGGAGTGTTTTTTTAGGCTTTTGCTAGTTTTGCTAAAGAGGTCACTCCCGGTGAAGAGATCTCGGCTCTTTCCTTATCGAATAAGGTGCAGGATATTTTACAAATACCGCTGTGCAAAGCAAAAACTATAAAAGCAATCAAAAGACAAACCGAGTGTGTAGCATCTGCTAGTTTCGCTAAAGAGGCCACTCCGGTGAAGAGATCTCGGATCTTTCCTTATCGAATAAGGTGCTAGATATTCTACAAGGAATACCGCTATGCAAAGCAACAACTAGAGCTACCTGTTTTTGAGACAAGTTTCTACAACACCTTTAGGTTTCTTTTAGTTTCATTAATCTCATTAATAAAGTCTCATTTTATTATGCTTCACAAGCATCACATTTGAAACGAAATCAACAATGTATAATATATATCTCATATATATAAGCATCACATTTGAAACGAAATCAACAATATATAATATATATCTCATATATATAATATAAACATTCGTTTCAGGCAGTAATATGATCTCATCACAGAACATTGCAGCACAAGAACATATATGAAATATTGGATATACTAGAAGTTCCGTGTTTTTAATACGGGCCTGTATAAAACACGGATTCCACAGTCGCGATGAATAGCCAAACCCACATCCCTAGACCCCTACAGAGCGGCAAGCAACACTGCCAATTCTAGGGTTAGGAGACCCGGTCTCGACTTCTCGAGATGGCCTCCCACTGGATCCTAGAACCCGGTTACTTGTGCTCCCCTCATCGGGTCTATCCTAATATGGAAAAGTAAATAATATACAATGGTGACATCATCCTCAACCCGGAAGTGCCCCAATAAAAGAATATTACATACAATGAGTTTTACATGAATGAAAATAAAAACCCTCATCTCACATAAAAACCCCGGCTATTCAAAACACGACGATCCAATATAACATATCACAGCAACACATAATATCTCATATCATCAACGTAAGCAAGTATACGTATCCCGATTGTCGTTGATGTATAGCAACGAAGCCGGCAATACCCCACATACTACGCTTACGGTCACAGTAAAGAAAGTGTAAAACTACAACATTTGGAATCCATAATCACTTTAGACATCTTAAATCCGAAATATCACATACTTCGTATTTCATGCCTAACTATATGAATTCCACATATTGTATCACATTTCAGATAAATAGACAATGTTAAACTTTCCGATCGAATAAACAAACACCCAAGATTTCCCAAATAGCTCAACACTTGAGCGGAGTTCAAAAAGTCCCAGAACATATCACAGCCGCTATGAACCAGCCGTAGAAGGGTCAAACAAACGCCTCACATGTGGCAACGCTAAACTACCACAAACCATATGGTTCAGTGGCGGTTTTGACGGTCACATAATCGAGTTAAGATTACGTTCTTTTAGAGGGTCCACAAATTCGCTTGTATGATTTTCTGAAAGTTTTAAACTCAGGAAAAATCCAACACTTAAAGTTTTTCCGACAGGAGAAAAAGTGAGTTATTGATATCCGTTCGAACTTTTTAACACGTTCTAAATTACCCAGAAAAACTTAAACGAAGTTAAACTTTTCGATCGAATCAACGAGTTCCCAATATTTCCCAGAAAGCTCAACACTTGAGTAGAATTAAAAATTCCCAGAAGCATGAAAAAGTACCCAAGAATAAAGCCCTGAAGTATTAGCCCCTAACTCCCAAAGTTGGCCACGGAACCGCCGCCAAACGCATGGTTTGGCAGCGGTTCCGCGGTCCTTTGAGGGAGTTATAGCTTCGTACTTCACAGTAATTCTTAGAATTGCCTGCATGATTTTCTGAGTATTTTTAATATGAAAAATTTCAACGTTTGAAAAGCCGAGTCTTGTGTACCCAGATACAACGATCTCGGGTCTACAGACTAACCTGTTCCAATGTCGCCGAGAACTCTCAGATGGTATTATATCTACAGACTAACCTGTTCTCGGCGAGTCCGTCCAGTGTACCCAGTCTCCACTGAGCACCCATATACTGTCTCTGATGTCAAACATCAATGAATATGGGATCATCCATTGCTCATCTATATAGGTCGAGAAGCATACGCTGGTCTACTCTGGTATATCGATGCCCTGTCTCGATACACCTACGACTAGGAACATTTGAAGGATGTACTTAGCGACTACACTGTCCCCACTAGTATGATCTGCATCATAGTCCTGGTAGTCAAATACTCATCCTAAGGGCTTTATCAACATATAACATAGAGACTGTTAGAGTACATGTTAAGATAAAGGGCAACCTGATAGCATACTATCATGTCGAGCAAGAAAGTCCTCACTATATATGTCCAAGCATCCATTACAATATACATCGTATGTACAGTAATGGCCTCTAGGGCATACATATCACTAACAGTATCGAAATACATATACGTGTATCCGTATAAAAATACGAATAGCCAAGAGAGAGAAAATGAATAATGAACAATAATACTAGAATATATATAATTATTATGAAGGGCTCTCTCCAATCGGAATCGTCTTGAACGATCGAAGCTTCTTCGGCAGGACTGCTCTTCTGTTCCGTGCTTTCCTCTTCTCGTAGAGAGACTGGGGGTAGAATTTGCCGGCTCCTGACTGTGATCATAATTTCGTCCATGTCAGGATCAGCCAGCTCCTTAGCTAAGCGAGTACGTCAGCTTTTCCATTCAACGCTCTAGGAACTCTCATTAGCTTAATATGGGTGAACTGTTTCATAAGCTCCACCACCCGGCTTCTGTACCGAGCTAACTCGGGTTTGTATATCTTATAGTCGCCACTTACTTGGTTGACAACAAGCTGGGAATTACCGTAGACTCGTAGCCGAAAGATTTCCATTTCTATAGCGAGCTCCAGACCAGCTATCAGAGCCTCGTACTCAGCCACGTTGTTTGTGCGAGGCTCGGTGAAAGCAAAAGAACGTCGTAGGGTTCCCATCGATGGCATGATGAACACCAATCATATCCCTGCTTTTATCTCCGGGATGCTTGATTTACTGGAGGTCCTTATTGATGAGGCTCCATCGAAGTAGGGCTCCCAACATAGCACACTATTCTCGAAGTGCAGCACTTGTTCATCGGGTAATTCACAATTTAGCGGCGACCTTTCTAGTATAGGATGAGCAGCGAGAAAATCGGCGAGGGCTTACCCTTTTATTGCTTTCTGAAGAGTATAAATTATGTCAAACTCAAGCAGCATGACAACCCATCTTGCCATTCTGCCGGCGGGGCTTACTTTGTTTATTAAGTGTTTGAGCGGGTCGACCTTGGAGATCAGCATAACCCGATGAGCAAGCAGATAGTGCCTCAGCTTCTTCACAGCGAATATCAGAGCCAGGCATTGCTTTTCGATCGGGAAATAGTTGTGTTCCGCCCCGACTAGAGTTCGGCTGAGGTAGTAAAGGGCATTTTCTTTTCCCTCCTCATTGTTCTGGGCAAGGAGCGCACCGAGTGACTCATGTAGTGCGACAGTATAGAGAATCAACGGTTCATTTAGAATAGGGACAGCAAGTACTGGAGGGTGCAACAGGTACCGTTTGATGCTTTCGAACGCTTCTTGACATTCGGCATCCCATACAAAAGGAGCTCCATTCTTCATGAGCTTTGAGAAGGACCTACATCTCCCCAATAAATTTGAGATAAACCTTCGTATAAAAGCAAACTTGCCTTGAAAAGATCTCAGCTGCGTCAGATTCTTCAGAGGGGGCATCTCCATGATGGCCTTTATCTTGGATGGGTCAACTTCGATCTCTCGATGTCGGACTATGAAGCCCAGGAATTTTCCCGATGACACGCCAAAAGCGCACTTCAGAGGATTCATCTTCAAGTCGTATTCCTTCGTTCTAGTGAGAACGATCCTAAGATCTTGGATGTGATCGGCCTTGGCTTTAGTCTTGACGACCAGATCATCAACATAGCATTCAACGACTTTATAGATTAGGTCATCACAAATATTAGTCATTGCCCTTTGATATGTAGCACCTGCGTTCTTCAGTACGAACGGCATCACTTTGTAACAGTATATGTCGATCGGGGTTCGAAATGCTGTATGCCTCTCATCCTCAGGCGATATTTTTATATGATTGTACCCAGACAAACCGTCCATGAAGGTGAACAGCTTGTAATTTGAGGTGTCATCGACCATTATTTCCATGACCGGAAGCGGGAAATCATCTTTAGGGCATGCCTTGTTAAGGTCCCTGAAATCGACACATACCCGGATCAGCCCATTTTACTTCTTTACTGGGACAATGCATGCGATCCAGTCTGTGTATTTCTCTTCCCTGATGAAGCCGAGCATCGATAAGTTTCTTAGTTTCCTCGATGACCTTTTCTTCCAGCTCCCTTCTCATTCTTCGAGGAGCTTGTTTGACAGGCTTGGCATCAGGAGATATAGCCAGCTTATGCACGGCCACTTCAGGGGAGAGGCCACGCATTTCTTTGTACGTCCATGCGAAGCAGTCGGCGAACTCATGCAGCAGGGCAATTATCTGCTCTTTCATTTTCTCTGACAAGAGTGAGTTGATGTAGGTCGGTCTTGGATTATCAGGCGTTCCCAAATCGATCTCGGTTAGCTCATCGAAGGCTGCTTGTCCGCCATCTTCGAGCTCTTGAGGAGCTTCTTCTGGCTCGGCTATCTCGTCATCATCATTTGACCTTTCAGTGGCTTCACCAACATGGATCATGTAACATGCCTTGGAATCAGGCTGGATGAAACCGTGGAATTCGTCCATCGATGAGTGCTCGGACCTGAGGCGGATGCCATAGCCCTTCATAAAACTTTGCTTCGGACTCCGTTTGATATAGCCGACACCCGCACTTTTTGAAATATTCCCGCATCTCGGACGCATAATATCTGGGATTGAGGACGGCCCTTATGCCTCTCTCATATGGAAGGCATGTCACAGACAAATCGTCCGGATGCGCGACAGGATTTGACCCATAAAACAAGATGCCCTTCTGTCCACTTTTCCTTTCGGGAACGTAGAAAGTTGCTGGTCGACGGTGGAGACTGACAATGCATCTAGCTCCTTGCACATCTGCTCCGGCACCCTTGTGACGGTTAAGGACTCTTCTGTAGTTTTGAAGGTTTCTCTTAGCTTCGCTTTTTGCATGAGGGCCCAATCTGCATGGTTGTTGCAAGACGGATCCTCTTCTTCTGATTCTTCAGTGTCACTACCTAACCGAGGGCGAATTTCGCTGCCGGATAGGCTTTCGGTATCAGACTCATCCGTATCGCTACCGAAGTGCGGGCGGGTTTTACGGAAGGACGGACTTCCAACGTCGGACTCATCGGTGTCACTGCCGAAATGCGGACGCACATAGGGTTTTTTCTTTTGAAAGTGACAGCCGGCTCGGATCTGCTTTTGAGCTTCGGAGTCGTTCTGTCCTTGGTCAATCGTGGCTCAGTATTTTAGGAATCCACAACGTACCGAGAATCTTCATATCGGACTTCGTGCACACCGAACGGCTGGATGTCTCCATCAATGCGTCATTCTTCGCCATTTTTAGTATATTTCATGCATTGATGGAGAGTTGACGGAACGATAGCGTAATCGTGGAGCCACATCCGTCCCAAGAGAATTTTATAAGACGTGTCAGCGTCGATCACGTATATCTTAACTTCGGTTTGCAGATCCCTAAATTTGATTGGCAGAGCAATAGACCCTAGAACTTGCTGGCAGTTTTGATTGAAGCCTGAATGACAATCCTTACCCTTGACAGGTGTCGAATGTCCATTGACAAACTCTTCAGAGTCCGCAAGTTCATGATATTCACCGAGGATCCCGGATCAATCAATATGCGATTAATCCGATCTCCGTCGTCGTGCCCGGTCACGTAAAGCGACCGATTATGCTCAGCCGTTCCGAGTAGCAAGTCTTCGTCCTTAAATGTGACTGCGGCGGCATGCAGAGCGTACTGGGCTTTTTTCATATTAATTTCAGCAAAGCGAGCCTGATACCGCTCAGGGTTTTGTAAAGCATGAATGATAACATCTCTAAGCTCCTTAGATAGGACCAAGGCATCGTAGATACTCAAGAGAGACGGAAACTTCCGGAGATGAGCCAAGACATTGTAGTCCACTGAGGAAGGACTTGAGTTTTCATTAGCCGGTTCTCTGCCATCTTCCTCATTAGCCGCCTGTTTTTCCTTTCCTTTTAGGGGCGCTGGCCTGATTTGGCGGTAGAGCCTGCCGCTTCTGAGCTGGATTTGGTTGGCCTTTGTGGCGAGCTCCTCGTCCTCTTCGGGAAAACAGAGCTCCTCAGAGTCACTGCCAAGATGGACGGCGTAATAGGTCACTATAGGGATCTCTTCATTGGAGTCTTCTTCTAACTCCTCCAGAATCTCAGCCGCTTCTATAGGGAAGAACTCTTTCGATTGAATTAGAGTTCTTTCCTTTTGTTCATAGTCTTCGAGGGAATCGATATATTTTTGAATGGTCGATCTCCCTGCAGACTCTTTTTCGCGTCGAGCTGTGCTTTTCTTTTTCTTGAGCTTTTTGGATTTTGAGCCTGATTAAGCCGAATTGGCAGCTAGAATAGTGGACTTCTTCTGCCCTTCCCATTCTGTTCTGGACTCTTTCCGAAGTAGCTTTATCATCTTTTTCGTCTTATTAGATATGTGCGTACTCCACGGAGGCTGCGGTGAGTCGGTTTCATTTCTCAGGGCAGCGGGTTCGGCTGACTGCTCCCAGAAGGCTTCAGCTTGTGTCTGTATGAAGTTGGTGGTTGTAGCTTGGTTGTTTACCAACACACTCTTGGACAGCTCGATCTCTCCAGTCTTGTACTGCTTCTCGACCCAGTCTTTGAAAATATAGCAATTCTCGATTGCGTAGCTCACTACTCTGTGGTACGGGCAATACAGGGGATTGTCGATCATTTTTTATCCATGCGGTCTCTTCAACTCCGGCAATTGTAGGCCGTTGTTCAAGACACTTTTGAATATCTTGCGAACCTTGTCCCTTCTGAAAGAGTAAACCTTGTTCTTTTTCTCCTCTAGAGAAGGCCCTTCTCCTCCCAGCACTGGCTTTCGAGACCGGTTGATTTTAGATTCGCATGCCTTTCGCTTGTCTTCATTATCGGACGCATTGAAGACATTGGTATTGCTGGAATTCCCGCTTTTACGGTTGTCTTCCCGCTTGCTTTTCCAAGTCTCGTCTCTCTGAGAGTCCGGGGTAGACTCTTATTTCGAGCGTTCCAACATTTGGACTTTCTTGGTCAGCTCCTGAAACGTCTTGAGGCCTGCTGTACACAAGAATGGGACTATCCAATTGCTGAGGTTCCCAATGAGGAGGCTGACAGACTGGTCCTGCTCTAGCGGCGATTCGCACTTGACAGTGAGGTTGCGCCATCGGGCAATTAAGTCCGTGTTGCTTTCATTTTTCCCCGGCTTGGTTCTCACGAAGTCGGCGATGGAGATTTTGTCACTGACGCTCATGAATCTTTGCCGAAACGGAGACTCCATTTAGGCAAAAGTAATGACGGACCCGTCTGGTATGCTTGCATACCAGTCGAAAGCAACACCGGTCAGGCTATTGACAAACTGACGAAGGAGCGCATCATTGCTCTATGTATTTCCGCACGACGCTTTAAAGTGGGCGACGTGTTGATTTGCATTTCCCGTCCCGTCAAATCTTCCGAACTTAGAAATGACGTAGCCGCTGGGGAACTCTATCAGATCGTACTGTGCGGGATATGGTCGTCCGCTACTGCCAATTTCTTTCTGAGCTTCGGCTTCGGCTACCAATGTTCTAACCTTGCTAGTGACCAAATCCATTATCCGATCTCGTGTTAGCGGGATAGTGTTATCTGGGGCCAAGGAGTCCCCAGAAGCAGAATGTGGCTGGCTTTCATGTGGCTCATCCAATCTTAGACCCAAGGGGACATGCATCGGTTACTTCGGGTTGCCATCACCCGGCTCATGAGTAAAGACATGTGCCTGATTGGAAGGCGCTCGAGCAATTTGAGCCGTGAGCTGCATCACAACATTCGTCAGGTCGTCGATTTTGGAGTAAAGCTTGGCCATTTCTTTATCTTTGCTCATGAGCTGTTTTCGAAGCTCTTGAAGCAGCTCTTGCTCTACGGTCCTGGGACGGAAAGTCGGCTCTTCCTCGTTGTCCGAGCTCGACTCTACATGGACTGAGGGGTCTTTCTGCCTATCATCCTCATCGAGAGGATTTTCATCATCCAGCGGTTGCGGCTGTTCTTGGAAAGCGGCAACCACATTCAAGCCAGATTGGGCTTGGGATGTGGTGGCCCCATCCTTGATTTTGCTGCGAAAGTTGTAGCTGGGGCGCGCGCCCGCCATATAGACCGTATGAATAACATATCCAGCCGTCTTTTTATTATCGGCGGCTGATTTCATGGATCGCTATCTTAACCCTCTTGTTTCGGTAACGGGCAGTCGACTGAAGACGGCTGGCCTGGCCGGATTCTTGAATGGTGCTGACGCTTTCTTTTTGGTTTTGCCCCGCTGTTTTCGTGCGGCACAGAGCGCCTGATAAACTCTTGAAGAGACAGTGTCGTACTTTCTCTGTCGGGGCTGGGCCACGTCTCTTTGTAGCAACGTTCGGACCGCTGTCTTCTTGAATCTGGCGGTCATGGAATTTTCTGAACCCACTTCAGAGGTTCGAAGGAATTGCTGATTTTTACGGCCGACTCAGCTGTCGTTGCGGAGTAACCCTGCTCTTGGAACCTCACAAGATTCTACATGGCCGAAGTCTTGGCCCTCTTGTTGGCTCGATACCTGAGTCGATTCTGCCTTAACTTTTCTGTTTTAAGCACTTGGCAGACTTTGGCTCTTCGGGAAGAAGCCGTAGACCGATTAACAGAGAGGCCGGAGAAGATGCCCGTTCGCGCGATTGTCAAGTGCACCATTTGAGCTTGTTGGAGCTGCTTTGTGGCCCCATTGGTATTGACGGCCTTTCCCCCAGTAGGAACAGTGGAGAGCCGTTCGAATACAGATTTGCATTTGGGGTGGGATCTTTGGCGACCACAACGTTCGGCCTCTTGCCCCTTGAGGTCGATTTGGCTGCTTGGTTTGCCGTGACCTCCGCCAGATGAACGCTTCCAGCAGGGTAGATGATGACGGAACCAAATTGACGGGGTGGCTCCTCCCATTGCCGGCTGAGACTGGCAGGGAGAACCATGCGGGCATTGATCTTGACCACGCACGAGATCGGGGTCGCGTAGGAAGCTGAATTCATCTTAGAAGATATCGTCGTTGAAAGTTGATTGCTGCACGGAAAAAATATTATTTCATTACAAACATCGGCATATATATTAAATGAGTTCGCATGAAAACTTGACCCGAGATATGGGAGGAGAGAAAGGTCCCACCGGGCGTGTCAGAATCTGTTGGGTGTTTTTCGTCAACCCGTTGAGATGGGAATACGCGCACGCATTACAGATTCCCCCAGCCTAGGGTAGGCTGGGGTTTATTGATTGTGGGGATCCGAATCTCCGGCAGTCGCGAACTAAGCTTCCGTTAATTACCCCTCGCCTTTGGAGTGAGAGAACCTCTAATTGACGAATCAAACAGGTCATGCGAACTTAATGTGCAGCGTTGTGTTTTGAAAGGGGGTTTTGGATATATCGGGTGCCTCACAGAGTTTACGGGGGTCCTGCTACCCGGATAGTGGGCTGGGGGTCAAGGGGGCTGCTAGCACCCTTGCGGGATGCGCGGCAGCGCCCCGTTAGAAATTTTTTCTGACGGGGGAGGTATTTTTAGTGTGGAGTGTATACAAAATGAGGGGGGAAATGGCGTCCAAAGGACGCGTGAGCGCCATCGCCCCACGTGCCGGGCACGCGGGCGCCGGCGCCCCACGTGCCGGGCACCGACGCCGGCAGCAAAAAGGACTTGGTCTCTGCACTGGGAGCTATGCTCCGGATTGATTTTTGGAGTTGAACTCCTGACAAAGAAGACAAAGGGGCTTAGCCCCTGCACTATGAGTTGTACTCCAAAAAAAAAGATTTAATATTTTATATATGTATATATTTTTTTTGAGGAGTTAAACTCCTAAGATATTTTCGAAGCTGATGAAAGGGGACTCCTTTCTTCTCCCTTGGGCCCTGGATCTTCCCCAAAATGGAGTTTTTGGAGTGGGTCTCCTTCTTCCTCCTCTCTATTGGCTGGATCTTGGAAGAAAGAATGTGAGATTTTATAAATCTCCTCTTTTGGAGATTTGATGGAAAATCCGCGTTCCCCTTCAAGGGTTTTGTGGTGAAAAACTATTTCTTTTTGGAAAAGGAAGAGTAAAACTTTTGATTTAGTTCAGAAAAGGGGAAGAAGGCTTAGAACCTTGAGGAAGGAGAAGTAGGCACAAAACCCTAGCTTTTGAGAGAAAGAAAAAGTTATCATTGATTTTTTCATCATGTTGCCTTTATAGGCTACACATTTTACATATAACCCTTTGGGCTTTGCCAAATGGCACTTATGTCACCCCATGCCTTATATACTTTATCTCTTTTTGCACATAAGCCATGGGGTTTACAAAATTTTGGTTTTTTGCTTATTTTACATACATTTATTTCAATGCATATATATAAAAAAGGAATTACATTAAACCGGTTTATGGCTTCATTCCTTTTGTAATGGGGTCGGTCCCTTTGACCTGGGCTTGGGCCCACTTGGCTTGGGGTTGACTTTGATTTTGACTTGGTGAACCGGGGTTTAATTTTTGACCCCAACAGTGTAGATGACGTATGTTGGTACATACAGGTGTCCGATTAAATATGTGTACAGGCTACACAGACTTTAATCGGACGGCTGATAATACTAGCGGTTTAGGATTAAGCCGGATTATTAAATCATGTTACGATTTAATAATTTATATATATATGTATATATATATATATATATATATATATGTATTCTAGTATTATTGTTCACTATTCATTCTCTCTCGGCTATTCGTATTTTTTGTACGGATACGCGTATATGATTTCGATACGTATACCAGGTTGTATTCCGTATTTATACGGAATAGTTTCTAGAAGTTGAACACCTCATTTATATGATTTTCTTTTTAGAAAATCATTTGTTTTTCTAAATGAGGTGGAGGATGAGTTGGCATGAGCTTGGTGAGGCATGTAGAGAGGCATGGCTCTTGTTTATTTTATTGGAAAATAAAAGAGAGATTTTTTGTTGCATGGTTACAAATGACTTGGCTAGATTCTTCACAAGCCATCCATTATTCTCTTAGTGATTCATTCATCACTTGCTTCATTGGTTCACTCTCATGTGAGGCTTAGCCATTTTTTCTTGAATTGTTCATGCCACTAGTTTTCCTCACCTCCTTCTTCATCTTCTTGGGTTGCTCATTTGAGCTCATGTGATGAGAGAAAAATATAGTGAGACATTCCTACACCTCCACTCTTCATTGCTAACAGCCTTAGAGCGTCGGTTGCCTCGCTTGGCGAGGTTGGAGCCTGGGTCATTTCCCTCGGGTGGATCATCATCGATGAAGGAAGACCGGCAACCAAGTTCGATCCGCGACCCTTAGGAGCTAATGAAGGTGGTAGAAGACCGAAGGACTTGGTTCATTCGCTATAACATTTCTAAACCTAGTAGTTTAGCTCTTTGTATTTGCAAGTATAGGTTTATGGTTTCGATCTTGAAGCGGGTTTTGTTTGCGCCAAATTTTTTAAACGCCAGTTTTTGTTCCGCATCGGCCACGGTAGATGGCCAGGGCGCAGACAGAACCCAACATGGTATCAAAGCCAGCCCATAAACCCCATACTAGCAGTTTAAATGGTGTTTGTAGTAACGAAACAGAAACAACTCCGAAACAATAAACAATGTTCCAGTTTCTGTCAAATTTTTCAGAGTCTTCTAAAATTTTTTAAACTGTTGCAGAAGGCTACTCATTGTGTAACTAGAACACTCTCAAAACACGAGCCACAAATAACATATTTTGGCGGGCGAGATTACACAAATTCCCGGCCTGCCCGGTTTTCTTAGGGGTTTGGAACTTGAAATTTTTTGGGTGTTCTAGTCTCTGGAATATTGGTTCTCAAGTATTGTTTGTTTTTGCCCAGGTTGGATATTATGTTATCTTTTGTTTCGGGCAATACGGAGTATTTCGTAGTCGCTATTTTTAACACTGTTTAAATGTTTTCTGTGCATGCATTACTATCTGTGACCGTGAATGTCGCTAGAGCGGTACAACTCGCCTAATTGCTATATGTTCTTTTAGATGGGTTTACGAACATGACATTCACGTTGATGTTCTGTATTGTGCTGAGGTAGTGGTTGGATTGTCGTGGCAGATAGCCAGTGATACTGTGGAAGGCATGGTGCAGGCTACTGATTAAATTCAGTGCATGATACAGACTAAGATGTTTGTTGGATTTGGAGTTCATTTGTGAACTGGGTCCCATCAGATATCCAGACAAATTCTAAGACAGGTATTGCTCAATTCGGGAGATATTCTTTCTCCGTGAAGTTGAGATATATAGATAGATAAAGATAGAAACACTGGAGCGGATCCACTCACTGAAACTATTTCTCGAACGCAATAGTTTCACAAACGAGCTTAATGAGACTGATTAGTAGAGAAGTTGGGTGTTCGGTATCACACGGGCTGTGAGTATGCGACACCGCAATAATTAGCCTTAAGTGCAAGTGGGAGATTGTTGGCTATAGTGCCCTCAAGTCAATTATTGTAATCGTAGGCACGTGATTGTGATGATTGAGGGAGGGCCTATACGGGTAGAACAGTCTTACTCGAGATAATAGTATGCTATCTGGTTTGCCTTTATCATCATGTACATGCATTATGTGGTATTACAGATCACTATTACATGTTGATAGAGCCCATAGGAATCTTGCTTGACTACCAGTATTATGATGGTGATCATATACGTGGGAGTTGGGTGGTCTATATGCACTTCCTTAAATGTCCCTAGTCGAGAGAGTATCGAGACTGGGCATTGATATTCCGGAGTAGACTAGTGTATACTTATCGAGACCCCAACGAGGGGCGGTGGCCGGTCTCACAAACCATTGGTGTCAGTTAGTCACCTAAGATAGTATACAGGTGTTCATTGGGTTATAAGTACACTGGACGGACTCGCCGGGAACATGCTAGTTGGTATTATACCTATTGTAAGATAGCAGTTCCCAGGTGACATAAATACAGGTTAGTCTATCGACCTGAGATCGTCATTTATCTTGTATGAGTTCCCACTGTGCTTTGATTACTACCCTACCACGGCTCAAAGGAGTCGTGCAAACAAGTTTTAGTTCGGTACAGTCCCGAGCCACATGGAGGCAGTGAGCGGATCGTCGAGGATTCGTCTCTCCCGGTATTGGTGGTTGATGTCGCGCAATGCATGGGTGGCCATCACGAGAAATTCTTGGCCAAGGCAGTCGAGAATTACTGATTTTGATCAGTAGTTTCTCAGCGGGTGATGGGCTTCATTCCGACAAGAAATGCCGCGTTATTAGGGGTCTGACTTTATCATCCCCCTAGACTCGATATGCGATACTCTTAGACGAACAGACCGAACTGTATGGAGATTGGACAGACTCGGTAGGGGTTTGGATGAGTTTGCTCGTCGGCCGACCTTTCGCTCAATACCTGGATAGTCGTTACGTACAGCTAATGCCGCTGACGTACTTGTGGTTAAACGCACTGTCAGCGTATTGACGAGTCTTTAGAGTCCCACATAGAGGGTTTTCACAGTTCAAGCGATATGGTATAGATGACATATGTTGGTATATACATGTGTCCGATTAAATATGTGTACAGGGTACACAGACTTTAATCGGACGGTTGATAATACTAACAGCTTAGGATTAAGCCGGATTATTTAATCAGGTTTTGATTTAATAATTTATATATATATATATGTATTCTAGTATTATTGTTCACTATTCATTCTCTCTTGGCTATTCGTATTTTTTGTAAGAATACGCGTATATGTATTTCGATACGAATACGCATATATGTATTTCGATACGTATACCAGGTTGTATTCCGTATTTATACGGAATAGCTTCTAGAAGTTGAACACCTCATTTAGATGGCCAAATATGTGAACTAGCATTATATTGCTTTGTTTAGGTATTTGTATTTTAACACAAATACGGTATTTATACGAATACGTTTATTTGTATGAATACAGGTATTTATATCTTGATACAAATACAAGTATTTCTTTCTTAATATGAATACGCATATTTTGTATTTTCGATACAAATACGATATTCGTATTTTGGTAGAAATACAGGTATACGTATTTATTATAAATACGGGTATTATGATTATGTGTGTGTATGTATATGTGTACATGATGAGGTGGCTTCTTTTTTCTTCTCTTCTCTTCTCTTCTCATGTTTACAAGATGTGTGGGCTTGTGACTCATAAACTCACTCACTTATTTTGTTTTTAAAATAAAAGAAGAAAAAGATATAGATATTATTATGCTAGCCATTCTCTAGTTCATCATCTTCTTTCTCTTTTTCTCTCGAGTTTAAAAGGAAAATAGAAAGAGAGCACCTTGATACTAATATTACATCTCTATGTATCACTTCTTAGCAAGTTTTGAAATTTAGTTGCTTCTTAATTCACTACTAGAAGCTAGAGCTTGAACAGGAATTGATCAGTCGAAAATACTGAATTTTTAACACGGCAATTTCCCTATCATTTGCATTCATATAGAAGTGTTCGACATTCATATTACACATATTAGCAAATCAGTCGTTAAATATCAGATTGCATGTGTTAGACTCTAAAATCGACATTTCTGAGGAAATTGTGTGTTTATCATGGCATCGCATCATTCCTGTATTGCGCAACACTTGTTTCGAGATTTGTGCAGGAAATTGCAGGATCAAAGCCAAAAGAAGCTGATCAAAAATACACCAACTCCAAGTCTTGAGTTCTGGTAGCAATCTAGAGGGCAAAACACAATTCAACATATCACAAAAGGGCCCATATGTCAGTACCAGAGAAGCCCAAAAGTTTCAAGCCACAAAGCCTCCAAAGCGCCGCGGTTCCGCGGCGGTTCTGCCACATCATCACCTAATTTTCAGGGCATAATTCTTATCTCAGTGGGTACACCTCATTTTGACACGTCAAATTCCAGAATTCTCCAGAGTCATCTGCCAGATCAGCAAAGATCATTAAGCAAAACTAATCCTAATTAAGCTCCTAACTAACCTCTTCTAGAAGCTCCCTCCTAATTAATCACATTTAGAAGCTTCTCCTCTAACTAACTTTTGGAGGGAAATTCAAATCTCCTCAACAAACTTTTGGAGGGAAACTTAAAATTCAAATCCTAGATCTAGGGTTTTGATGGCTATAAATAGGAACCTAGATCTAAGGGTTGAGGTTGTTCAATCTTAATTGTTAATTCTTCATCTTCTTCCACAAGGCTTGTGCGAAACCCTAACCCTAATTCCAATCCAAATTCAAGATCCCGAGTACAAATCAAGCAAGAAACCTTCAACCTTTTAGGAGCCGAGCCGATCTTCAATCGGGCAAGTGATCCAAGCCGATCCGCGACTCAAGGAGACGAGCGAAGCCAAATCGACGATCGAGTTCTTCCTCTTGTAGTTCTTGAGCGAATGTAACAAAATTGTTGATATAAATAAAAGGTGATTCTTTAATCTTGCTTTCTTTTAATTCTTGCATCATGATTAGATCTCAATTTGTGATTGTAGTTCTTGTTGTGATATTTGAGTAAAACTCCGCTCGTTAAGGAGTTGAGACGATCAATAGAATGATGATGTAACAAATCTTAATATGATTCTTGAGACCTACGAGCTTTGTAAACCCTAGCAAGTTTAAGAATCGATGACCTAATTTCGTAGCGATGCTTTCTTGATTGTGATCGCTCGAAATTAGGGATCTACGATCGTTTCTTGAATTTACTAGAGTCTAGAATGTGAATGATATCAACGAAAGAATAAGGGATAAATGATGAAACCCTAGTTTCACTAGAAATCCCCAATTCTCGTCTATCATCATCGATCTAGTATCAATTCATCAAAGGATAAGAATACGTAATTGTAAGATTACATCACATCTATAGATCCGATCGATTCCTACGACCTCATTTCGATTCTTGATATTTGGTTGGAAAAATCAACAAACTCTCAATTCTTGATTCTATCTTTTTCTTGTTATTAGATCTAGATTTTCTAATTCTTGAACTTCAATTACAAATCATGAATTGTTTGTTTTCTTTTCTTTAAAGTTTCAACTCATCTAATTCAAAAGACAAACGATTACACTTTTCCTGTGGACGATCCGCACTTACTAACGCGCTACAATCGACACCGTTATTGATTGCGGTCAAAATATTTTTGGTTATGATTTCTATACAATTTTCATTCAATCAAATGGCGCCGTTGCCGAGGATGGCGCCGTTGCCGAGGATGGCGCCGTTATTGTTCGTATTTTGAAATTTGAGTTGAAAAATTTATTCCATTATAATTTTTAGATCTAAACTCGCACAAACCCTAATACGTGTTTTATGATTTGATTGCGAGGAAATCTGGGATCATTGGAGCTAGAGAAAAAAATTTCTGAAAATTCCAGAGAGTTCAGGGGCTGAACAGTAGCAGCCTCAAGAATTTTGGTGCAGTGATCAGCACAGGAGACAGCGGAAGGGCGGCATTAAGTGGCTATTGCGGCGGAACCGCGGCCCTTTTGAGGGTTCTCTGTACAATTTTTCTCTCAGGTGCTTTCTTACCTTCTTCTCTCTCCTCTTTTTAGCTCCAACTAACATTTTGTGCAGGTTTCTTTGCAAATAAATCGCAGCGCCGCAAAAGCAAAAATAAATTGTGCGTGTTTTTTGATTTTTAGTTGTTTGCATAATTAACACGGAATTTAAGGGGCACGACCAAATCCAGATTAGGTGGGGAGTTCATTACCCTTCCTAAGCCCCAAAAATCACAAACTTGCATCCGCATTTACCCTCATTAACTAAAAAATATCTAGAGATGACTTTAAGGACCGTCGCGCTCACTTAGGACAGAAGAAGGCCGTGGGTAATTCATTGCTTATCCGCGTTTTCTTGTGGTGTCTAAGACAAGTGTGTCGAAGGCTAGTGGTTATTAATTAGGCCCACTACTTACGTAGTGGAGTACCTTCCCACTTACCTGGCACTTACCTGGCCACAGGGAGACAAAGAGGCAGTGGAGGATTCTATCCTGCGACTTGTCTTTTGGCAGTTAGGAGCGGTCTAGAGCCGGACCTAGGTGACCACTAGATTCTAGGGTTTTTGTTGTTGCATTTGTTGTGTTGCATCATATTTTCCAAAAATCCGTCCCTTTTTCAAAGCAAACACCGCATTCATTCATCATTTCTCTAATTATAAATTCACGCTGCCACTTGTACTAACCCTTTTTAGTGCAAGATAGGCTGGACAACGGGATTCTAGTGCCTGTTTGTCCGCGTCCCCCGATCGACCCTAAAGTCGGTATTTCTACATTTACCCTTTCTTTTACCCACCACCACACCCACATCGATGGATCCGTCTCCATCGAACTTCTTTACCACTACCCTGCCGCCGTCCGTTGGTGCGCAAAATCCACCTCGCATCTCTCTCCAAGAGAGGTGCTATCCTACACGAGGTCCCCTTTCCACCTGTCTTTCCATTTCACCAGCCAACGGGGGCAATTTTCAGATTAAACCCCAATACATCAACCTTCTACCAAAATTTCACGGTCTCGAGTCTGAAGACGCATATGCATTTATTACCAAATTTGAAAATGTATGCGCAATGATGGGTACTTCACAGCTTTCTGTGGATGCTTTACGTCTTCGTCTTCTCCCATTCACTTTGTGCGATTTAGCCGAGAAGTGGCTATATAACACTACCGCACATTCCATTTCAAATTGGGACGAATGCGTCAAAGCATTCCTTAAGAAATTCTACCCACATCAAAAGACAGCTCGAGTCCGTAGCGAAATCTATCAATTCACCCAGCTTCCAAATGAAACATTTTCAAAATGTCTTGAACGTTTCAAGGATCTGTTAGTCCAATGTCCACATCACGGCATCCCAAGATGGGAACTGTGCCGAATCAAGCATTACTCCTTACACAAGACGGACCCTTGAATCCATGTGTCAAGGCAACTTTATGACCAAAGATGATGGGGAAGCTTGGAAATTTCTAGAAGATTTCGCTGAAAAATCTTTACAGTGGGAGGGTGTGAGTCAATCGTCTAGGGATGGCAATGATATTTCCATAGAAGTTAGAGCTGAAATTTCAGCTTTACACAAGAAATTTGACGCTATGGAAAACAAATTTTTAACCGCCACCCTAAATCAAATGTCACTCTCCAAAACTGTATGTGGCTGTTGTTCTGATCCGTCTCACTTGACGGAAGTATGTCCGTTTCAAGGTCATGAGCATACCAATGCCGCATTTCAAAGACCTAGAAACAATCCATCTTCCTCCACATATGATCAGGGTTGGAGAAATCACCCTAACTTTGCTTGAAACCAATCCCAATTTCAAAACACGGTTCCAACCCAACACAATTTCCAAAGGGCTCCTCCACCACAACAGCAACCACAATTGAGTCAGCACCCCTTTCAAGCACAAAATTTTCAAAATCCGGTCAACACACCTGAACTGTCTAGTCCTTTGCATTTGACCGGGACTGATGAAACCTATTCATTTGCACAATGCATGAATTTGGTCTTAACAAATATCATGCAAGTTTCGGCTGAAATGAAGTCTGCTGTCGATAAAATTGAAAAAAAAAAACTCAGCGTCCCAAGCTGAGTATATCAAATCGATGGAAGCAGAAATTTCACGATTAAGAGCCGAAATGAGTGCAAGAGAGAAAGGGAAATTTCCAGCTCAACCTTTACCCAATCCTAGCTATTCACATCATGTGGATGCAATCATGTTGAGATCTGGAAAAGTGCTTGACAATCATATTGGGGAAGAGTTTGATGACACTGATAAATTAATCAATAAAACCCCGGCTGAGACCTTTCCTTCCACACACACTTCTAATTCTAACCCCAGTTCTTCTACCCCACCACCTTCTTGCGAGCCTATTCTTCGTTTCCCAAAAGGCTCGCCACCTCAGCCCATCTCTTCTAGTTCTCCACAGACGATCCCCACTCCTCTTTTGGGATCACGTCTACCCCCACTTCCTTCTCCTATGATGGACCCAGCGCTTATTGCTAAAGCACCTTATCCTAATCGGTTAAGGGCAAACACACTGAGTCCACATATGGAGAAAATTATGAACATTTTTAAGCAAGTTAACACCAACATCCCTCTCCTAGATGCCATCCAACAAGTTCCGTCCTATGCGAAAACTCTTAAGAACTTGTGCACTAGAAAGAGGAAGACTCAAGTGCCCAAAAATATTTTCATGGAAAAAACAATAGACACGACTTTCCCCCAACAATTACCGAGGAAACGTAAGGATCCTGGATATCCTACTATTTCCATTTCTATCGGGGAAAAACACATTAACCGTGCTCTACTAGACCTTGGCGCTAGTGTTAACTTGCTTCCATATTCAGTTTATGAGCAACTAGGTATCGGAGAGTTGAAGCCAACCCATTGCACTCTCCAGATGGCTGACCGATCAATCACCAAACCTAGGGGTGAACTGGAGGATGTCTTAATAAAAATCGGGGAATTCATATTCCCTGTGGACTTTATTGTAATTGATACACAGACTGTAGCGAACCCACGGAATCAAATTCCGGTGATTTTAAGTCGCCCATTTTTGGCCACTTCCAACGCTATCATCAACTGTCGTAATATTTCTATGACTCTATCTTTCAGGAATAGGTCAATAGAGCTGAACATTTACAAGTTGGGAAGTGTATCCTCCGAACCTACTGCTCATGTCTGTTCTGTCGACTTAATGGATGTCGACAGCAGCGAATTTGATGATCCTCCTGATACCGATCTTGACTCTTTTCATACGTTATTGTTTGACCCAACTATGTATCATACACATACGGACTCTTCCACCGAGATGTCCGGGTCAACAATTAACACTGATTATGAGCCGTTTTTAGAGTCTGAAGATCACCCCGCACTTTGTGATGACATTATTCATCGGGGTATTGATGAAACTTTTGAGGAAATCTTCGCTGATGAACTCGTATTTTTGAATGACACGGGTGTTGAGATGAATCATGTCCCAATCAATGAAATTGAACCTCCACCCCTTCCTCTGAACTGTAAAAAGAATGCGAGTAATCCATCACAAACACTGCATCGTCTCTCCAAACTGAGACGCACACACATTCTATTTCACCACTTACCCTTTCCCCACTTCTTCTTCCACCAACCAGAGCACTGCATTGATAAAATTTTTGAATGGTTGGTGTTAACTTTCGGTCTTTGCAAAGCTTGGCATCGACCAATGATTCTTGACCCCCTCATGTGATTTTCAAAAGATTAACATTGCATAAGTTTGGAGGGGGACATTTTTTCTGGCTCTTGGAAAGAAAATTTTTACAAAATTTTGAGCCAAAAATAAGTTTGGGGGAAGTTCTTCACTTAAATATTTTGCCCCACTAATAAATTCCTCCCAGGCTTACAGGTTTTTCGAGACATAGCGAATGGCAACAGTGAGGACACTGTTGAAAACAAGTTTGGGGGAGGTTTGTGCTTATTTTCGCATCATTTGCATCATACTTTGCATAAACACAACTTTTTTTCGAAAAACTATAAAAATTAAAAAAAATTCAAAAAGATAAAAATATTTTTTGTACATAAATAAGATAATAAAAGTTTAGATAGTGAAAAATTACATCCATGAGATTTAAAAAATTTAAGAAAATTAGAAATTTTCTTATACGAACTAGTAATAAATAGTTATGAGCCGTTGTCCCAAGGGTTAGTAAGATGAAGGACGTCACTAATCTGAGGATAAAATTAAGTCTGAAAAATAGTTTCTATTCTGGAAGCCAGACATTTTGAACGTTGCTACCCTGCTATTCGCACTTACACACGTCTTAAAGCCTGGGATAGTAGAGGATACCTTGAAATGCTCGTCTTAAAGCCAAAAGTTTGAAGGAAATACAAAAATAAAAAAAATGAAGAAAATATAAAGTGGTGAGAAAAATGAACACTGGTTTTGTTATCACCAAGGGCGATAAAAAAATATAGAGCGAGGGTGCCTCTTCACCTAGTGCCCTAAGGCCAACTGGTCTGAGAGTCACTGCTATGCCTGAGGTGATGCAAGACGAGGAAAATACACCAAGTAAGCAAGCACAGGAGTAATCGGTCGGTTAGTACCTCAAGAAGTATTAACGGTCGCATGAAAGTGTGTGAGCAATCTCATCTAAATATTCATTAATCAAAAAGTACTGAGGCCGATGGGCAAGAGTACGATAGCTTGAATTGAATTCTCCGGGTGTAGGGATGTCTTTACACACACGCAGGGTTATATGATCGATATTTGGAAGAAAAATAGGAATGAAAAATAAGACGATGTTTTATTGAGGGAGGACGTGATTTCTGACATCTTATCATGACCATTAAGATAGGGCTCATGACAACCGAAAAGCTAGCTTAGTTGGAAACCCTAATTTTCAAGGCTTTTCTTTTACAATTCTTGTCTTTAAATGTAATATTCATGATCTTCCTTTTATTATTGGATTTTGTGGGTGCAATCCGCTGAAAACCCTCAGGAGACAACACTCCTCCTACTAGGGACACCTAGAGGTTTAAAGGCTTGTTGCACGTGCTCAGTGCAATCGTGTTGCCTACGAAAGTGTGCTAGTTAGTTTTTCTCTTTCTTTATTTTCTCCTTCTCTTTTTAATAAAACAGTTCGCTCGAGACGATCGAAAATAAGTTTGGGGGAATTTGATCAATCGAAAATACTGCATTTTTAACACGGCAATTTCCCTATCATTTGCATTCATATAGAAGTGTTCGACATTCATATTACACATATTAGCAAATCAGTCGTTAAATATCAGATTGCATGTGTTAGACTCTAAAACCGACATTTCTGAGGAAATTGTGTGTTTATCATGGCATCGCATCATTCCTGTATTGCGCAACACTTGTTTCGAGATTTGTGCAGGAAATTGCAGGATCAAAAGCCAAAAGAAGCTGATCAAAAATACACCAACTCCAAGTCTTGAGTTCTGGTAGCAATCTAGAGGGCAAAACACAATTCAACAAATCACAAAAGGGCCCATATGTCAGTACCAGAGAAGCCCAAAAGTTTCAAGCCACAAAGCCTCCAAAGCGCCGCGGTTCCGCGGCGGGAGCCGGCTTGAGCCGCGGTTCCGCGGCGGTTTTGCCACATCATCACCTAATTTTCAGGGCATAATTCTTATCTCAGTGGGTACACCTCATTTTGACACGTGAAATTTCAGAATTCTCCAGAGTCTTCTGCCAGATCAGCAAAGATCATTAAGCAAAACTAATCCTAATTAAGCTCCTAACTAACCTCTTCTAGAAGCTCCCTCCTAACTAATCACATTTAGAAGCTTCTCCTCTAACTAACTTTTGGAGGGAAATTCAAATCTCCTCAACAAACTTTTGGAAGGAAACTTAAAATTCAAATTCTAGATCTAGGGTTTTGATGGCTATAAATAGGAACCTAGATCTAAGGGTTGAGGTTGTTCAATCTTAGTTGTTAATTCATCATCTTCTTCCACAAGTCTAGTGACAAGGCTTGTGCGAAACCCTAACCCTAATTCCAATCCAAATTCAAAATCCCGAGTACAAATCAAGCAAGAAGCCTTCAACCTTTTAGGAGCCGAGCCGATCTTCAATCGGGCAAGTGATCCAAGCCGATCCACGACTCAAGGAGACGAGCGAATCCAAATCGACGATCGAGTTCTTCCTCTTGTAGTTCTTGAGCGAATGTAACAAAATTGTTGATATAAATAAAAGGTGAAATTCTTTAATCTTGCTTTCTTTTAATTCTTGCATCATGATTAAATCTCAATTTGTGATTGTAGTTCTTGTTGTGATTTTTTAGTAAAACTCCGCTCGTTAAGGAGTCGAGACGATCAATAGAATGATGATGTAACAAATCTTAATACGATTCTTGAGTCCTACGAGCTTTGTAAACCCTAGCAAGTTTAAGAATCGATGACCTAATTTCGTAGCGATGCTTTCTTGATTGTGATCGCTCAAAATTAGGGATCTACGATCGTTTCTTGAATTTACTAGAGGCTAGAATGTGAATGATATCAACGAAAGAATAAGGGATAAATGATGAAACCCTAGTTTCACTAGAAATCCCCAAATCTCGTCGATCATCATCGATCCAGTATCAATTCATCGAAGGATAAGAATACGTAATTGTAAGATTACATCACGTCTATAAATCCGATCGATTCCTACGAGCCTCATTTCGATTCTTGATATTTGGTTGGAAAAATCAACAAACTCTCAATTCTTGATTCTATCTTTTTCTTGTTATTAGATCTAGATTTTCTAATTCTTGAACTTCAATTACAAATCATGAATTGTTTGTTTTCTTTTCTTTAAAGTTTCGACTCATCTAATTCAAAAGACAAACGATTATACTTTTCCTGTGGACGATCCGCACTTACTAACGCGCTACAATCGACACCGTTATTGATTGCGGTCAAAATATTTTTGGTTGTGATTTCTATACAATTTTCATTCAACACAACAAAAATCATTCAATCAGGAATCCTCGGACGGATCATCTTTGACGTGTTAGACTTCTTCGCAAGCTTATTCGAGGAACCCTAAGAGCTTAAAAAGATGACCACACAAGACCCGAATGACACGACATCAAAGGTTGTAGTCCTTAACCTAGTAGCTAAACTCTTTTATTACTTTAGTGTTTGGATTCGATTTCTAGGGTTTTAATTTCTATTGCTCACTTAAAATTAAAGTTTTTTGATTCAGCAAAAGCCGTATTTGTAGCGGCACGAGCACGAGCAACTTATAAGAAACATATAAAACGACCCGATATATGCCCTGCAAGAGACCCCATAGTTGTTCAGAAATTATAATTTTTTTAAACCCCGATGTTAACCTGACCATAAGTACAGTTTTAAGAATCCAAATCACGCGGAACTTAATTATTTGGAATAAGTATACCGAAAGACCTATAAGTTTCTAATAATTTTCGAGACATGAAAATCGACGGAAAATAATGCAAACTGTGTTTTAAAAACATGTGTCGGGTGGGACAAATTCTGATATATTTTGCGCGACGATACGAAAATGCGTATATCTCTCAAACCAGCAGTTGTAATTAGGTGAGACTTGAACTCACGTTTGCATAATAACTAGGACTAATGTTTCTTGTTTGTTTCGTGATTTCAATTGACTTGAGTAATTAATAGTTCACAACATTGTACTTGCCTAATTTCATGCAATGTGACTTCTTATTTTGTTGTACCAATATGAATCGTGTGAATAATCTGTTAGTTATATGTGCCCTAAGGCCATTACTGTACATACGATCTATATTGTAGTGGATGCTTAGACATATATAGGGAGGACTTTCTTGCTCGACATGATAGTACGCTATCTGATTGCTCTTTATCTTAACATGTACTCTGATTGTCTCTATGTCACATGTTGATAAAGCCCTTAGGATGAGTACTTGACTACCAGGACTATGATGCAGATCATACTAATGGGGACAGTGTAGTCGCCAAGTACATCCTTCAAATGTTCCTAGTCGTGGGAGTACCGAGACAGGGCATCGATACTCCAGAGTAGACTAGCGTATGCGCTTCTTGACCCATATGATGGGCGATGGTTGATCCCATATCCATTAGTGTTTGACATCAGAGAAGGTATACGGGTGCTCAGTGGAGACTGGGTACACTGGACGGACTCGCCGAGAACTCCCAGATGGTATTATACCTCACGTCAGATGGCGGTTCTCTGATGACACTGGTACAGGTTAGTCTGTAGACCCGAGATCGTCATAGAGTCTTGTGTGATTCCCACTGTGCTTTGATTTCCATCATACCACGTCCAAGAAGGCGTGCAAAAAGGTGGCTTTTGGGTACAGTCCCGAATTACATGGAGGCAATGAGCGATATGAAGGATTGCGTCTCTCCCGATATAGGGAGTTGATGTTGCGCTGTGTTCGATTGGCTATAACTGGAAATCCCTCGCCAGGATTGCTGGGATTTATTGGTAAGTATTATCAGTAGTTTCTCGAACTGTTATAGACCTTATATCGACACGACATATCAAGCTACTGGGGTCTGACGTTTTACCAGCCCTATACGGCATATCAGACGAAGAGACCGGACTGTACGTGAGTATTACTGATTGAATTCGCAGGAGAATGTACAGGCTTACTTGTTGATCTTCTGATCGCTCAATACCTGAGTGGCTGTTACGTTTAGCTGACCGCTTGCAGCTTGTGGGTGTTTGATATGATCATCACCTACTGCCGGCGTATTGACGATTCTTTAGAGTCCTACACAGAAGTTTCTTGGCTCAGGCAAAATAGAGTAGGAGCATATATATGATATGTGCGGGACCGAGAACAATAAGTGTATGTGATACCGTATTAGATTCTCGCGACATGAGATATCGGCCGGGTATATATGATATAGCCGGGTCATCGGATCAAGTGTTGATTCGATGAACTGATACAGATTATATTAATCGGTTATTTGTGAAATAGCCGGATTATCGGATTAAGTGTTGATTCGATAATTTAATGTATATATGATATATTAAATTACATTAACTAGTATAAGCTCACAAAAAGATTCTTTTTCTCACTTGGGTAATACATTGATATATATGCGATATATGTTAATTGTATTATTTTATTTTGTTACAATAAATATTGTATATGTGATATATAATATTGTAACATGTTAGGGTTATTAATACAACGTGATTAGTGGAGATTAAATATGATTAAGGTTTGATTTGGGTTAATTTTTCTAGAAGCTTTTGTTTTGTTTTTGCAAAGATATTTTGTATAGATATTCTTGTAGATATTTGTTAACCCAACTCAACCCTTGACCATGGTTAAATCTCTACATGGGTTAAGTTATCATACTTAACCCATGGTTGCATTTTCTAACCACACTACACTTTCATTATTCATCACAAAAGAGTTAGCTTCTTCTTCTTCTTCCTTCTTGCTTGAAAAGCTTTCTAGCTTTTTGAGAGGTGGTGAAAATGAGTGAGATTAAGAAAACAAATGAGAGCTAAATTCCTACTTCATCATCCTAATCTATTCTTGCCAATTAGATTAGGGTATTCACTTCATTTAGTAAGTGAGAGCTTGTGTTAAAGAAACTTCAAGGTAGATCATCTTAGTTATCGAAGATCGGAAGCAAGCTTGCATCTTTCTCTTCGTGGAGCCTCCCTAGAGTCCGGAAACTTGATGATCGCAGCGAAGGAACCACAACACGGAACTTATGAAGTGAAGGACCGGACTACAAAGGTTGTAATCCCAAACTCTTAGAAGTAAAGTTGTTTACTTGCTATATGTTTCGCCTAATCTCTAGTCTAAGATCTTGGTTAGGGTTGTTCGGCACGTCTAAATTTTAAATCTGGCATGATTGATGCCTTGTAGAACCTTGTGAGAGTGCCTAGTAACCCTACAGTGGTATCAGAGCCAAGCTAGAGCTTTAGGCGAAATCTAGACGAAGTTTAAAGTCCGATCGAACTCCGAATACCTGATAAAACCTAGTTTCTGGAAAAAAATTCAAAAGTAGACATTTTTCACATTAAAAATACTCAGAAAAATAAGCAGGGAATTATAAAGATTTATGTAAAAAACGAGCCATTAATTCGCCTAAACCGCCGCGGGACCATGCCTTGCGCGGCGGTTCCGCGGCTAAATAGTGTAATTATGGTTTTCTTTTTGCACAGTAATATCCGTACAGATTTCCTGATTGTTCTGGGAATTTTTATTCTACTCAAGTGTTGAGTTTTCTGGGTTGTATTGGGAACTCGTTGATTTGATCGGAAAGTTTAACTTCGTTTAAATTTTTTCCGGGTAATTTAGAACGTGTTAAAAAGTTCGAACGGATATCAATAACTCACTTTTTCCCCTGCCGGAAAATTTCCAAGTGTTAGATTTTTCCGTAATTAAAAAACGTTCTAAGTCGTGCAGGTAACGCGGCGGACCCTCTAGAAGAACACAAACCTTAACTCGATTATGTGACCGTCTGAACCGTCTCTAAACCTTAAGGTTTGGGGCAGTACGGCGTTGCCACATGTGAGGCGTTGGTTTGACCCTTCTATGGCTGGACCATTGGTACTGTGGCATATGATGGATACTTTTTGAACTCCGCTCAAGTGTTGAGCTATTTGGAAAATCTTGGGTGTTTGTTTATTCGATCGGAAAGTTTAACATTGTCAATTTATCTGGAATGTGATACAATATGTGGAATTCATATAATTAGGCATGAAATGCGAAGTATGTGATATTTCGGATTTAAGATGACTAAAGTGATTGTGGATTCCAAATGTTGTATTTTTTCACTTTCTTTTCTGTGACTGTAAGTGTAATATGTGGTGTATCGCCGGTTTCGGTGCTATATGTCAACGACAACTGGGATACGCATATTTACTTACGTTGATGATATGTGATGTTATGTGTTGATGTGATATGTTATATTGGATCGTCGTGTTTTGAATAGCCGGGGGTTTTATGTGAGATGAGAGTTTTTCATGTTCATTCATGTAAAAGCTTGTATGTAATATTCTTTTATTGGGGCACTTCCGGGTTGAGGATGATATCACCATTGTATATTATTTGCTTTTCTGCATTAGGATAGACCCAAGACGGGGAGCACAAGTAACCGGGTTCTAGGGTACAGTGGGAGACCATTTCAAGGAGTTGAGACCGGGTCTCCTAACTCTAGAATTGGTAGGGTTGCTTGCCGCTCTTGTAGGGGTCTAGAGATGTGGGTTTGGCTATTCATCGCGACCGTGGAATCCGCGTTTTATACAGACTCGCATAAAACACGAAAATCCTAGTATATCCAATATTTCATATGTTATCTTCTGCTGCAATGTTCTGTGATGAGATCATATTACTGCCTGCGACGAATATTTATATTATATATATGAGATATATGTTATATTGCAGATTTCGTTTCAAATGTGATGCTTGTGAAGCATAATAAAATGGGACTTCATTAATGAGATTAATGAAACTAAAAGAAACCTAAAGATATTGTAGAAACTTGTTTAAAAAAAATGGTAGCTCTAGTTCTTGCTTTGCATAGCGGTGTTCCTTGTAGAACATCCAGCATCTTATTTGATAAGGAAAGAGCCGAGATCCCTTCACCGGGAGTGACCTCTTTAGCGAAACTAGCAGATACTGCATACTCGGTTTGTCTTTTGATTGCTTTTATAGTTTTTGCTTTGCATAATGATATTTGTGAAATATCCTGCACCTTATTCGATGAGAAAAGAGTCGACGATCCCTTCACCGGGAGTGACCTCTTTAGCAAAACTAGAAAAGGCCTCA
Organism: Agapanthus africanus; assembly: GCA_030015575.1. Lineage (NCBI taxonomy): Eukaryota > Viridiplantae > Streptophyta > Magnoliopsida > Asparagales > Amaryllidaceae > Agapanthus > Agapanthus africanus. The sequence continues at coordinate 512,049,986 of CM057342.1, read as the reverse complement.
AAAACATTCCATTAAAAATCACTCGATTCTACAACGATATCAAGTTCATTACGCTCATGGTTTTCTTAAAAACCTGCGTAGCCCTCCGTCATTTCAGATAAGTACTTCATAGTATTCGTGCTGCGTTTGTTGGCCTGCGTCAAGGCGTAGTGTGCGGTAGCTATTTATACTTATCTGCAAAAGTTAGAAATTTTTGTTCTATGTTCCACCGCGGTTTGCAAGTGTTGCGATCCAAAACCATCCTTCTATGATGAAGGTACCAAGACATCCTTCAATGGTGAGTACCAAGACTTCCTTCAACAACGAAAGTACTAGACCTCTCTCTAATGGCAAAAATACCAAAATTCAATTCAACAAAACTACCAAAATTCTCTTTGATAGCAGAAAGTACCAAAATACTATCAAACACCAAAATTACAAAAATGTTCTTCAATCAATTGAGCATCAAAAAGCTCTTCTACAACGAAATAACTAGACTACTCTTCTTCAATCAATTGAGCATCAAAAAGCTCTTCTATAACGAAATAACTAAACTACTCTTCAATGATAAAGTTACCACGTGGTTTACTGCCAACGATATAACAAAATTGTCCCTCAACAACAGAACAATCAATCGTGAGTTCTTAAGTTCTTGAATTCTACGTCAATTCTAGAACTTTATGCACCCCTACATTCCTAAACTGGAATTCTATTAAAAAATTTAAAAAGGCCACTATGTTCCTAAACTTGAACACTTCCAAATTTTTCAAAATGGACAGCTATGTCCGGAAATCTACAAATTTTCAAAATTCTCCAAAATAGCCTCATATCGATAAATTTTCCACTCTAAAAATTTCAAATTGTACAAAATTCCCAAATCCTCTAGAATAGCTCCAACTTCATAAACTCCTACATTTTCCACGCTACACAAATGTTTCCAAAAATGTAAAAATAACATGCAAATCCTTAAAAATCCAAACAAAATTCAAAACCGACTGCTACGTCGTTAACTGGAATCCAAGACAAGTTCAAATAGAACCCTTGCGTCCCTAATTAGAACCCAAAACAAATGGTAGCAATTGGACCTCTACGTCGTTATACTAGAATCCAAATCAAATTTGATATCGACCTATATGCGTTAAACTGGGATCTTAATCAAATTCAAAACTGATATGTAGCCCAAATCAAATCCAAATGCAACTCTTACATCATTAAACCACAATATGAATTTAAGACCAATCTAGCATGTCTATAAGCAACCTTGAAGTTTTAACCCAATGCGAAAGTTCTCTCCACATTAAAAAATCTATCAAATTCTAATCTAATGTTAAAGCCACATCAGAAATCCACCAAATATGCTCTATTATGATTCCCAGATCAAAATTTAAAATCACACCAAGTTTCAATTTATAATAACATTCAAATATATCATCTCTATTGTCAAAGTTATTTTTAAAATAGAGTAGAGTTTAAAATTAGAGAAGAGTTGGGTTTTTACACATGGGCTTTTAATGATAAGTGGATTCCAACAATAAGACTCAAGCCTTATTGAGATGTAACCCATTTTATATCTTATACACATGTGTTTCTTTTATTGTCTCCAATGTGAGACCATCTTTAAAGTCCCATCATTTGGTTTTTTTTCTTTCAACACTCTCTTTCCCTCACATGCAACATTCACTTTTTTCTTTGGTATGGTTGTAATATGGAAAGTATAACACTTGGTAGTATTGTCAGGTCGTGTTTGGATAGAGCCATTGGCTCTGATACCATATCAAAGTTATTTTAAAGTAGAGTAGAATTTAAAGTTAGAGAAGAGTTGGAGGAATAATGGGCTTTTACACATGGGCTTTTAATGATAAGTGGATTCCAACAATAATACTCAAGTCTTGTTGAGATGTGACCCATCTTATATCTTATACTCATGTGTTTCTTTTGTTGTTTCCATATCTTTAAAGTCCCATCATTTGGGTTTTTTTACTTTCAACATCTATAAAAGAAAATCTTCGGATTAGAAGTCCTTCCTAAGTTTCGTCCACATCAAACTCATTATCATACATAAATCATTTCAATCATAAGGAAAACAATGAGTCTCTCCTGACATTCTTAGGCTGTAACATTGGTTAGGTGTTTCGTTGTTAGTAGTGCTAATCCGTCAAAACTCCAAAAGCACAAACTACCATTCTTGTTCTGAATATACTACACAACTATCCCTTTAATCAAGGGTAACCTTAGCACAATCTAAAAAGCAATTAACAATAGATTTGTCCACACACCGATTGGAGATATGATCTCTTACTAATATAACTTTATTTTGATTAGGGAATCTTAGAGTTAACAATCAAAATCAAATTCATCTATCTAAAGATCCATCCTAAGGAATAATTTTCCTCAAGGTGAGATTTTTTATCCCATGGCGTTAATTTTGTCTTTTTCCATTTGCCATCACAATTTAACTAAACTGGAAAATAAAGCAATAGCTACAAAATGTTTCTTTCTTTTTTAAATAAGATATTTACTCCATAATACATGCCTATCCCTTTCAAAATAATTTACTTACTTTTGAAATTTTCATTTAGTTAGGGTATTTGCTCCATAATCAATGTTACAATATCATGCATGCATCCATCCTTTTCTTTATACAATTCAATATCAGAGGCTTGGTGAGCATACAACAAATGAACAAATAAAGATATGATATCATACTTTTTAATAAACACGTAATTCAATACCTTATATTTCTTTTTTTCGTATATGTGCATGAATTGATACCTTTTATGTGCATTTAATGCCGAAGTGCATGGCTTTATAGGCATTACTTTGAGGTCAAGCGTAAAACTTTTAGATGGGTTGCAAATATAATTTAGCATAAATTATAGTAAATGTATGGAATTTAAAACATCATGAAAAAATGGCTTTTTAGTTCTGTCCAAACGAATTTATTAATTTGGGTTGTGCAATCTTAAAGGCCTCCCCTTAAAAAAGACTAGTATTATGCACGTGCAGTGCACGTGAAACCAAATCAATAGTCCCTCCCCCTATAAAAAATCATTGAATTAGATAAAGGCATCTTGCATTCTAAATAACGTGAAAATAGTATTTATATAATATTGATGTACAAAACTTATTAATAGACATTATTTGCTAATGCAAACTTTATTTTCTTAAGGAATAAAAATACAATTTATACATATTGTGGACTAATCAACATAGTTGTTTTTTACCAGGAAAAAAGATGCGAACTAAAATGCATCCAAGTGTTTAAGACCGTCCTATTGATTTCAATTTCTTGCATACATTTTATTAAAAAGCACCATAATGTGACAAATATATAGTATTTTTTAGAACCAAGTGCATTTTTTTATGATATATTATAGATTAACTATTATGATAACACGATGATCTTAATCTTTAAATCCAAAGATAGGTTTTTTTTTTACTGCAACGAAGCCCACTGACCCCGCATGCCCCTCTTCGAAACACTAAATGGAAGATTCCGGGTTCAATCTCGGGTCTACCCCCACAAACTCCTATTTCCCACCACTGGACTATGGGTCCCGCACAAGATAGAATATTGATTAGTTCAATATAAATCAATAATCTGACTAAAAAATAGTAGTTGGTAAATATTAAGATGACATTTTATATCTAAGACTAATTGCACAACATTATTCATTAATAAACTAAATATTAATAGATATAATTATTCCTATAATACCATGTACTTCACTTAGTTATTTTTATTTGGTTAAAAATTGGTTTTTGTTTCTTTTTTCTTAAGTGTTTCATTAATAAAATTGGCTTTTATTTTACATAGGTAGTCAATTTTTGAGTAAGATGATAGGGGGAGAAGATAGAGAGAGTGAAGTGAGTGGGGCAAAAATTGTCCAGAAAGCACAGGTTTTAAGAAAAGAATATAAATTGCTGGGCTGGGGTGGATTGCATAAAAAGACAGCAAATTTGAAGTAATATCTTTTTTATTTGAAAGACAGAATTAACCCATCATATGACGCACATTTGTTTAGTGTTCTAAATATCGATGATGAATATTGGATATCGGCCGATATATCAAAAATGGAAAAAAAAATGATATGATTTATTGATTTATATTATATTTTTGTAGTTTTCGAAAAATATCGGGCAATTTACCTTAATATTTGCCGATATATCGGCTGTTGGATATCGGGTTAAAATATTGCAATTTTTCTTCAAAATTTTATTTGGGTTTTTAGCTAACATCCCCGACCGACCTCCTATATGAGGATAATTTTAAATCAAAAAAACCATTAAAAACCCCTAGATTAGAACTCTTCTTATTTTTGTAACCAAAAAACTCTTCATCAAAACCCTATATAGTTTTTTCTGCATCGTCTTCAAAGGTAACATTTTTCTCTGGATAGTGAATTTCTCATAATATTATTGGCTAAACATCTCAAAAAATTAGAGCTGAATTTTAAGAAATTGAGGCATGAATTGCTGATAAATTCGCTATGAATTTCAAAGAAATTAGCAATCAGAAAAAGAGAGATTTGCCTTCGAAGACGAGAAAAGAAAAATAACCGATACAAGAACCTAAGACCAATCATTCAATATGACCGCTTTATCTGAGCTATTACGTAAAAACTCATTTAAGAAAGTCAATTATTTATATTGAGTTATTTATTGTACACAGATATATAATCCAATTCTTAGATAATATCTCCAGATGATATATCTGGTGTATCACAATATCTGGTATCCGTTATAAAAAAATTCGGGCTGATATGATACTAATATACGATATTCAAAACATTGCATTTACTTGGGGTCTTCGGTTAGCACTAAAATAGTAGTGAAAAGAATCTATGCAATACGTATAACTTTATATGACATGTGCATTATGCACAGGGTAATGGTGTAACAGAATTAGAATGCTCCCTTTTGTTAAAATCACCAAAGTATCATTTAAGGCAAATATAAAAAGGGATAGCAGACCTGGAAAGCATTCGAATTCCATAATCTACCAAATGTGGTATGGAAAAGTGTTCTGCTTGCTCTAGGTTTCCTTTGTGCCTTAAATATATAATTATCCTATAGCAAATCTATTGTTCTCTCCCTTTAGAATTTTCCCACCAGTATAAGATAATTTGAAGGACGCTAACTTGTCATTTAGGATTATGAAAGTCCATCAATCATAGTTTTCTCGGTCAGGATGCAGTAACTAAGAGAGAGGTGGAGTAGAGATGGTCATAAAACTCTGTTTAATCTTTCAGGGAGCCTTACTTCATCCAACCACACTTTGATGGGAAAAGGCCTAGAGATGATGTTGATGGGTAACTGGTGCAGTATGAACTTCATACGTGCACTAAGGTGTGACAAAGGTTGTCCAAAATCAAATAGACACAAGGGAAGCAAAAAGTCAAAATATCTTTGATTAAGGATAACGAAGGAATATATTAAGCTGAATATAGGGTTAGCCTATCTCTAATGTGGCTTAAACCTTCTCTTGTATCTAGCCAACACAAGCCTTCACATCGCATCTGAATAGTGTAAATTGATATTTAAAAGTAAAGGATTGTCCAAAAAGTACAGTATGCAATCAAAATACAGATGCATTGTGTAGTTACGGGTTCTCTCAAAGCAAATATGCCAATTTCAATTGACGCTTAAAAGGTTGGTTCTTCAGAAAGATTAGGTATTGAACCCAAACATACTGTAAAGAACGCGCAAATGCAGAACAGCTGAGATAGGAAGGTTAACGAGTGCGATTAAGTGATTAGGGGTTCTATCAAATCAAATATGCCAATTTCCATTGATACTAAAAGTTCGATTCTTCAGAAAGATTAAATATTTAACCCGATCCAAGTATATAGTGAAGAAAACGCAAATGCAGGACAGCTGAGATAGGAATGTAAATGAGAGAAATTAAGTGATCACCTTAATTGTAACCTTGCTCTTCACTTGATTTTCCAAAGCCTCGGTCATTGACTATAAATGAAGAAAATGCATACTAAATTAATTATCCAATTCAGTTTCTCAGAGGGATAAATGGAAAAGATCAAACCAAACCTTATCAAACTGCACGAGGACTTGAATAGCAAGTTCCGGGCTGAGCGTGCCGTTGGAGACCATCTCATCCAGGGTTTCTGTCAAACACATGCCAATTGTAGATCTTCGATACAACTCAAAAGTAGCCATCACCTGCATTCGCTTTCTATTTATTCAGTATTTAGGCTTAAAGCAAAGAGGTTAAAAAATACTACATCTATTCAAATTAAGGAATACAAAATAACATAATTAACAAAACTAAAAACATGCCAGAAAGGCAATCCAAATAAACGAGTATTATTTCCCTGACTTATTATGAAAGCTATAACTACTGTCTCTTAGTTTCAAATTTTCAATTACCACATAACTGTTCCAATAAGTTTGAGACCTTTTTGATAGGCCAAAAAACAGAAGTTCGACAATTAGTTGCATTACTTTGGAAAACTCAAGTTGTACTGCTTCATACAAAAAATACCATGTACAGACAGATTAAATTAGCTCAGTTTCCAATATTTTAAAAAAAAAATCTTCTCCACCATTCTGTAATAATTAGTTTCCAATATGACTAATGCAGAGGCTTCCCTAAAATGACTCGCTCTTCTTTTTCTTGTAATTTCGTGATGGATATAGATAAGCAGAGGACTCAAAACACCTAAAGTTACAAAGGGATTTAAGTGCAAGCTTGGATGTCAGGCTGCTAACAGAAAATCATATCCACAGATTTCAGTATATATTCTCATCCTGCATCAGAATTTGTAATAATGACTACAAACGGTGTAAAAGTGATGCTGGACCAGTGAAAAAAGGAAACAGATAACCAGTAGATTTATAAGTTGTCTTTTCAGCTCCATACCAATGTAATTGTGCGTTATCTGACCATAATTCATGTGAAAAATAATAAAAGAGTGAATCCTCATGTGAAATTGTTCCCTTGGATCAACCATAAATGAATATAACCAGGTTGTTTGCAAAGATCAAGTTACTTGCTCTTGGATTCATGGGAATCACCGCCTGGAGAGTGGAGACAGTCTACAACAGCAACAACATCAACAACCACCACCACAACAACAACAAGCCTTTATTCCAAAATTTTGGGTCAGAGAAGTCTAGAGCATGAGAATTAATTGTTAAAATTTTTTAATTGTATGTTCTTAGAGAGCCCGCGGTCATTAAGAGTAACATAGATGGTAAACCTTAAGACCGGCAATTGCTAGAATTTTTTTATTGGATGCCAATGATGAGTACGAGACGCAGAATGAGCAATGAAAGCAAGAGAGAAATCAGACAACCTGATTTATAAATTACAAGGCCGAGTAAGAGGTTCTAGACAAAGATCAACTCGACCTAATTTGAAAGGCAAGTAGCCTCTCTCTCTCTCTCTCTCTCTCTCTCACACACACACATACCGAAGAAACTAAACATGACAGCACAAGGGAGACCAGAAAATAAGACCCACAGGCCAACTAAAAGTCAGCTGGAAAAGGCATGTGCAGCATAATGATCACCACCATCCAAGCCTTTTTTTTTCACAAATGGTGGCAGTTGAGACGCTACGTAGTATGAGAAAACAATTTAAAAAAATGATGCCATGCTGACCTCAAATTTAGAGTTCCAGTTGAAATCTTGAAACATCTCGGTTTCGACCATTAAGGATGAGTTTTCGGTCAGAGCAGGTCCAAAATAAGCACCAAATGGCTCCATCAAAATAAACCAAAGGAACCCTATTTTTCGTAAATATATGAAATTTAAACACACTCACACAAGAACATAAAAAGGACTTTCCCCAAACCCCAAAAAAATTGTTTAATTTTTCCCTTTTAGATAAATCCCTAACCAGATGCTCATAAGAAAGGGAAAGGAACGAAAGGATCGGGGAGGGGGGAGATCTGAATTAAGACCAGTTGTTCATACCCCCTTGTTGCTTCAGCTGCTGATCTCCACTTGTTTCATGTTTTTCAAATGTCATGCATAACAAGAACTAAGCCTTTTATCCCAAGCATATGGAGTAGGCTACATGAACCAACATGAGAATCACGTCGAGTCCGGCACATGAATCCTCCGCCTCCACTCACTCCTATCGAACAATATACTTTCATTGAGGCCTTTGGCAACCATATCTTTTCGTATCACCTCCATCCATGTTTTCTTCTGTCTCCCTTTCGCCCTTTTGACATTGCCTATATCGATAGTATCCGTTCGTCGATCCAGTGTTTCCATAGGTCTGCGTCACACATGACCAAACCATCTTACCCGGTTTTCCCGCATATTCTCCTCCACAAGTGATACACCAACTTTTGCACGAATATCAGCATTTCGCACCTTATCTTTTCTAGTGTTACCACATATCCAACGAAGCATTCGCATCTCCGCTACATGCATCTTCTGTGTATGATGCTTCTTAGGAGCCCAGCATTCTGTACCATATAATAAGGTTGGCCGAATAGCACTCCGATAAAACTTCCCTTTCAATTTTAACGGAAAGTTACGATCGTACAAAATCCTTGTTGCACTACTCCATTTCAACCAACCAGCTTGGATCTTTTGATTAACATCGCTATCGATCTCCCCATCCTTTTGGATGATGGAACCTAAATATCTAAACTGGTCGCTCGGTGATATCTCTTGTTCTTTCAGTGTTATACCAATATGGTCTCGACTTCTCTGTTTGCTAAATTTGCAATGTATATATGCTGTCTTAGACCTGCTCAATCTGAACCCCCGAGATTCCAACGTTTGTCTCCATAACTCCAATTTGGTATTAACCCCTACTTTCATCTCATTTACTAGAACAATATCATCAGCGAATAGCATACACCAATATACCTCATCTTGGATAGTTCTAGTAAGCCCATCCATCACGATGGTAAATAGGAATGAACTTAATGCAGATTCTCGATGTAAGCCAATTGTAATCGGAAAATCACTCGTTAGACCGCCGCAAGTTCTGACATTTGTCACTACTCCATCGTACATAGTTTTGATTATATCGATGTACTTGACGGGACCCCCTTCTTCATCATTGTCCCCCATAATACCTCTCTAGGTATCTTGTTGTACATTTTCTCTAAATCAATAGATATCATATGCAAATCTCCTCTCTCAAAAACGCTCGACAAGTTGACGAAGCAAATGAATAGCCTATGTCGTCGATCGTCCAGGCATAAACCCAAACTGGTTCTCTGTTATCTTAACATTCTTTCTTAGCCTGTGTTCAATCTCTCTCCCAAAACTTCATGGTGTGACACATAAGTTTTATTCCACGGTAGTTTGAGCAATTTTAAATGTCCTTATTCTTGTAGATAGGTACAAAGGTATTTTTTCTCCATTCATTTGGCATCTTTTTGGTCTGCCAAATCTTATTAAACAGATCTGTCAGCCATTAAACGCCTATTTCTCTTAAGTATCTCCAAATCTCGATAGAAATCCCATCTGGACCAACCGTTTTCTTGATCTCGTTCTCTTCAAAACCTCTTTAATTTCTGGTATTCTTATTTTACGCATGAATTCACGGTTTATATCTTGAGATTGAATGACAAGTCCATCCAAATTCTTAGTGAAGCTCTCATTGAACAATTTGTTAAAATAATCTCTCGATCTTTCCTTGATATTCTCATCTTGAACTAAAACCTTCTAATCTTCATTTTTGACACACTTCACTGCACATTCAAATTTTTATAAGAATCTCTCTTGATTTTAATAGCAGCCTTTAGTTTTTCGTTCCACCATGATGTGTCCTTAGATGGTGGAGCACCACCTCTCGACTCACCAAGTAGATCTCTAACTACCTTCTTAATACAACTAACCATCTTGTTCCATATTCTGTCTGAATCATCTTCAAACTGCCAATCCGCCTCTTGAATTACATGATCTATAAAAGTCTTTTGGTTACCTTCTTTCAGTCGCCACCACTTGATTCTAGGTCCTACCTTATGTCTAACCTTCCTAGATCCTCTTCTAAATCAAAAATTTAGAACTAAAAGTCTATATTGAGTGGTTACACTCTCACCTGACACTACCTTACAGTCAATGCAACAACCCCTATCTATTCTTCTCGTCAGAAAAAAGTCTATTTGACTTACACTTGATCCGCTCCTAAAGGTGATAAGGTGAGACTTACTTTTCGTAAACCAAGTGTTTGCTAAGATTAAATAATAAGACAAGGAAAAATCTTGAATCGAGCTACATGTTTCATTCATTTGTCCAAAACCAAAATCTCCATACATAGTATTAAACCCACTACGACTAGTACATACATGTCCATTGAGATCACCACTAATAAATAACTTCTCTCCACTAGGTATGTTTTGTACCATCCCGTCTAAATCTTCTAAGAATAGACGCTTACTAGCGCCATCAAGACCTATCTGTGGTGCATAAGCACTAATAACAGTAAGGATCTTCCCACCTAGAATAAGCTTAACCAGTAAAATTCTATTACATTTTCTCCTAATCTCAACTACATTCTCAAGCAACCGTCTATCTATGATTACGCCTACCCCATTACGATTTTTATCTCTACCCGTATACCAAAGTTTATAACCCCAAGGTTCTATGACTCTACCCTTTTCACCTACCCACTTAGTTTCTTGCAAACATATAATACCAACTCTCCTCATAATCATCGTCTCCACTAATTCTGTTAGTCTACCCGTAAGAGAACGTATATTCTAAGAAACTAGACGGATCCTATGAAACCCTTGCTTATTTGTCACTACATCCGGGGTCCGATGTAGCACGCCACTTCCAGACGACGACCTAAAAGCCCTTGCATATTTAACACTACACCCGGAATCCGATGTAGCGCGTCGCTGAGCAAGAGACGCCCCAACGATATTCTTATTATGGTTCATGTCATAGAATATAACAAAGTTTTACGTTGGCTGTCACAAGCCTACCATAACCATCACCCTTTCTTATCCGGACTTGGTGTAAGTTGATGTCACGCACCCCGCGGTTCCGCGGGGAGGTGGAATATTTAAAAACGGATTTAAAGATCGCAACACCGACTTGAACTCCAGGATCGATGTTAAACCCTAACAAGCAAACATGCAAGAGGTCAACTACTCGGAAAGAAGTTTTTACCTCATGAATACACGTCCTTCGGGTCTTCTTGTCGTTGTCCTCCACCTCGTCATAGGCTCCATGGATCGTTTGGATCGGGCCTACTCGTCGGTCCTCTCATGTCGAAGACGATCCACCCGAGAGTCTGTAGATCGAGCTCCCACCTCAACTGAAGTAACTAAGGCACCTAATTCGCTACAGTAGATGTCGTAGACGATGTAGAGAATATAGATGGAATGGTTTGTCTCTCATAGCAATAGGATTCTCAACTCATGAGACAAGAATGGCTTGAGGTAAGTAGAAGAACTCTTGAGGAAAAAGCTAGTGAGAAAGTTTGCATAAGAAAAGAGCATGAACTCTCTTAGCTCCAAACTGATCCATCCCCTTTTTCCTAATGAATAATTCATATTGGAAAATGAAATATGGTTCAATATCAACTTGGTGAGTCATGGGATGAAAACCCCATAAGTGTCACCAAAAGCCGTGCTCAATTTTATGCAAAATACACCTTATTTCCTCCACTCATAAAATGAATAATCATTTAAACTAAAATGATAAATACAATTATGAGGTGTCTCTTCTAGAAAGCATCTTTGAACAAATTACAAAAATGCCCATCATCCATATATACATACACGTATCCGTACTCCGAAAAATACGAATATAAAAGAGACGAAAATAATCTATCAGTATAATACTAGGATCCAGCTTAAACCAAAACCCACTAGTATTATCTGTCCCAATCATCATCCGTGCACAAGTACACGTACGTGATCGAACCCCGTCGTAAAACCATACGACCTCTCCATGTTTTGCTCGATGCATGGAAACCCTCTATGTGGGACTCTGAACACTCGACACTACGCTGGAAGTGGGTTTAACCACTGGCCGCAAGCGGTACTAGCTGCACGTAACGGCCCCCAGGTATATGTCGATAAGAAGGCCGATGAGAATAACTCATCTGAACTCCTACTGAGCCTATCTGCGACAATCTCCATACAGTCCGGTCTGTTCGTCTAAGTGTATCGCATATCGGGCCTAGGGGACGGTAATCGTCAGACCCCTAATAGCGCAATAAGTCGTGTCGATGAGTAGCCCAAAACACCCTGAGAAACTACTGGAGTACCTACCAGTAAATTTCGCTTGCCTTGACCAAGGACTTTGTGTAATAGCCTTCCGAACACAGCGCGATATCAACCCCCAATACCGGGAGAGACGAATCTTATCTAACCGCCACTGCCTCCACGTGCTTCGAGACTGCACCCAACTACTATATGTTTGCATGACTCCTTTGAGCCGTCAAAGGGTAGTAATCAAAGTACAGTGGAAAAACACTTGAGGCGAAGTAGCAATGTCAAGTCAACAGACTATGCTGTGCTCATATACCTGGGAACTGCTACCCGACGATAGGTATAATACCCACCAGCAGTTCCCGACGAGTCTTGTCCAGTATACTCATAACCTAATGAGCACATGCATACTATCTTCAGTACGACGTACTAATGGCTGTGGGACAGACCATCTTCCCTGCTGGGATGAGAAGTGTATACACTAGTCTACTCTGGAGTATCGATGCCCCGTCTCGATAATCCTACGACTAGCGACCTGTATAAGGATGTGCTTATAGACTACCCAGCCCCCAGTAGTGTGACTGTCATCACAACGCTGGTAATCAAGCAAAGATCCTAAGGGCTCTACCAATATGTATAAGCGATATGCTAAAAGAAACACATGCACATATTGAGGTAGAAACAAACCAGGTAGCATACTACCATTTTGAGCAAGACCGTTACTATATCCGTGTATATCCCAAGCTTCCATTAAATAATATACAAACCAGTATGATACAATAATGACTCTAGGGCATATATCACTAACAATCTCCCACTTGCACTAAGACCATATATTGGCGTATCGCTGACCAATGATCTCGAATAGCCTCTCGAACGGTGTCTGAAAAATAGCTCTTATGAGTGGATCTGCAGTGTTGTTCTCCATATCTACTCTCATCACCTCAATCTCCCTGATCAGGTGGTACCGCCTCAAGATATGTCTGGACCTTTGATAAGATCTGGGTTCCTTCCCTAAAGCTATAGCGATGTTTGTTGTCAATACTAAAGTATAGGACCAACAATGGAAGGAACCACCTGAAGTTCAGTTAAGAACTTCATCATCCAGACTGCCTCTTTTGCGGCGTCTCATGCAGCGAAATACTCCGTTTCCATTGTCGAGTCAGCAACGATATCCTGCTTGGAGCTCTTCCAGCAAACCGCCCCTCTATTGAGGGTAAAGACATAACCCGACATGGACTTGGAGTCATCCTTATCACTCTGAAAGCTGGAGTCAGCAAAGGCATCGATCTAGAGGTCTTTTCTGCCATACACCAAGAACATCTCTTTAGTCCTTTCTCAAGTACACAAGAATGTTCATTACTACTATCCAGTGCTTCTCCCCTGGGTTTGACAGATACTGTCTTACCACGCTGAGTGCGTAAGCAACATCTGGTCTAGTACACAACATCGCATACATTATAGAGCCTACCGCAGAAGCGTAGAGTATAGATGTGATGCGAGCCCTTTCCAAATTAGTCTTGGGAGACATTTTTTTGGAGAGGGTGATTCCGTAAGAAGCCGGTAGACTACCGCGCTTTAAATCTTCCATACTAAATATTTTCAGGATGGTGTTGTTGTACCTTGACTGTGGAAGTCCCACTATCCTCTTTAATCTATCACGATAGATCTAGATCCCAGAATGTAGTTGGCATCACCCAGGTCTTTCATGGAGAACCTGACAAGAATCCTTTGACTGATTGTAGTATAGGAATGTCCTATCAACAGAATGTCATCCACGTACTAGATGAGGAATCCCACAGTTCTCGCTACAATCTTACTATAAATGCATGGTTCATCCGGATTTTTGATAAAGTCGAATTGTTTGACCGTCTCATCAAAACAGATATTCCAACTCCGCGATGCCTGCTTTAGTCTATAAATGGACTTAAGCAACTTGCACATTTTCTTGTTGCTCCCACTCTGATTGAAACCCTCTGGCTGACCCATATAGACACATTCATCCAAATATCCATTTAGAAAAAGCCGTCTACATGTCCATCTGCCAAAACATACAATCACGGAAGGTAGCAATAGCAAGAAGGATCCAAATGGATTTGAGCATAGCCACTGGAGAGAAGGTTTTATTATAATCCAAACCAGGTCTTTGACGAAATCCTTTTGCAACAAGTCTAGCCTTATAGGTTTCAACCTGTCCATCTATACTAATCTTCTTTCTGAAGATCCATTTGCAGCCTACGGGTTTTACCCCTTCTGGAGCAAAATTCAAAGTCCATACTTTGTTGGTGTACATGGACTCCATCTCGATCCGCATTGCATCCACCCATTTTACCGAGTCTCTGCTCTAAATGGCTTATTGGAAGCTAGTTGGCTCATCATATACAATGATGCAATCCTTTCTATTCTCGTCTATGAGAAAACCGTAGTATCTCTCGGGCGGATGAGACTGTCTACTAGTCTTGCGGAGTGGCACGGGGATGTCTAGTTCTTCTAAAAGCTCTGGTTCTACCATGCTTTCAGTAATAGTTTGTGGTTTTAGAATTTCTTCCAGTTCTATTGCGCTCCCACTATCCTTTTTCTAAAAAATGATTTTCTAAAAGAATGGGCATAACGAGAAACAAAAACCTTTTATTTCTCTGCGTAATAGAAAGAATACCCCCTGGAATTCTTTGGGTATCCCACAAACTTACACAGTACTGAGTGTGCCTCGAACTTGTCCGTATACTGATTTTTCACAAAAGCTGAATATCCCTATATCTTCTAGTACTGAAGATAGGGTTTCTTCCCACTCCACATCTGATATGGTGTGGTAGGCACAGTCTTGGTAGAAACCTTGTTCAAAAGATATGCAGCTGATTCTAATGCATAACTTTAGAAGGATCGCAGCAACTCAGTGTTACTCATCATAGAACGAACCATATCCAATAGGGTTCTGTTCCGCCTTTCCGATACACCGTTGTGTTGTGGTGTGTATGGAGGAGTAAGCTGAGAGAAAATTCCATTTTCTTTTAGCTAATGCAGGAAATCGGCACTTAAGTATTCACCCCCTCGATCAGATCTCAGTGTCTTGATACTTATGCCTGTTTGTTTTTCCACTTTATTCTTATATTCTCGAAATTTCTCAAAGGCCTCGGATCTATATTTCAACGAGAAAACATGTCCATACCTAGAGAAAACATCCGTAAAGTAATGAAATAGGAATAACCACTTCTTGCACGTGTAGACATTTGGACCACACACGTCGCTGTGTATGAGTCCCAAGAGCTCGCTCGCTCTTACTCCGTGCCCGGTGAACGGAGTCTTTGTCATCTTTTCTATGAGAAATGATTGACAAATTGCATAAGACTGATATTCGAACGGATCCAGATAACCCTCTCTATGTAACTTCGTCAACCGTGTTTCATTGATGTGACAGTCTATAATGTCATAAGAAAGCCATATTTAATTCTGGAAACTTTCTTTTAAGTATGTTCTGGACGTTGAAAACCTGAGCTTGATTTAATACGTATATACCGTCATCTAGTGTACCTGACCCAATCAAACTCTGATCTAGGTGGATCACATCGCTTGCAAGCTAGACTAGGTACACACAAACAGTTACATAAAATCAAAATCTGCCCACTTGTCAATCCTAAGTGATATACCCATACGGATACAGCGTCCATGCTCATTCCGTTAGCAACCCTGAAAGTCATCATATGCCCTGATAACTCTACGGTTTCTCAAAGTCTGTAAAGAATTGCAGATATGAGATCCTGATCCGGTATCTAGTACCCAGGAAGTAGAGTTAATTGACAGACAATTTTCAATTACAAGCGCACCCGAAGTCGAAGCCACAACATTCTTCGAATCCTGGATTCTAGCTTTCCAAGCCCTGCATTCCTTCTGCCAATGCCTTTTTCCCGTGACAATAGGAACATCCATCATTCCCTACTGTTAGCCCTGAAACTTTTGCCTTTCCCTTTTATTCTACCTTACTGACACCGCCTATCGGTTTTGTGGAGGTCTTCTTCTTCTCATCCTTGGCGTTTGCCTTGAATCCAGAAGAGGAAGATTTCCCCAATAAACAGAGCGGGTGTCTCCCTGGTTTCTTTCAGGGTGCCCTGGACTGGAAGTATAACTTTCTTCCCCTGGGCGTAAGTAAAAGGTAAGGACAGTAGAATTAAGTCAACATATGACTCGTTCTCCAACATGGTCTCCAATTCCGTGAGCTGTTTAATACAGCTGATCATTGTAGGGACGTGATCCCCTACAGATGACCCGACAGCCAACCTCGCTAGAAGCAATTCCTTCGAGGTCTCATATTTTGCGATACGAGATTGCTCTCCATATAAATCTTGTTATGGAGGAAGATGGAAGCAAAGTCCAACTTCTCGTGCTGCTTCTGATATACACCATCAACTAAGGCCAGCACGAGGCACTTGGAATTCGCACAGTCTTTTTCCCTTGTCTTACGGATATCATCCGTGACGGTGGAATCTGGACCTGGGACGGTGGGGCTTTAGTAGTAAGAAGGTGGTCCAGTTTGTCGTGGGTAATGGACATCTGGACAAACATTTGCCAGTCAATATAGTAAAACTCAGTCATCATATTATCTAATTGTAACCTAATCTTGGTCACCTGGTCGCTGCAATTAGGAGAGAGAAGAAACACTCAACATGATACTCTTGCAAGTTTAGATTGGTTTTTAGTTTATCTAAACAGGATGGCTCCCACTGTTTCTCGAATCCTTCCTCAAACAATAAAAGAAGAATTAGTCAGGATTAATCTCACCCTGCAATACTTGCTTAACCTTTCAGTCAGGCTGGTGTTGGTACTTCGAGAGAGCTTTTCCAACGCTTTCGCGAAGTTCCTTAATTACATAACCCCTTTTTCCTGGAGGCATAGCCCCGCTAACACCGTTCTAGACACCTACTTGGTTTATACCATTTGATTGTGTTAGTGAAATATCTCCCGAAGAGTAGCGGATACTCACAGTGGGATCGGGATCCAAATATCATTGTGTGATAATCCTGAAGGAATCCTACCAACATTATCACACTCCAAATGGTATGCAGCACGAGCAAGTTTCAGTTTCCTTAGAAACTCCCGATGTGGATTTTTGCCCCATGCTCTTATGATCTTGATGAAGGCCAACAAATCATAAGTCATATGTCAAGTTCTACCCATCATTGTCCAGGTTAATTTGAACCCACCCGTACATACCCTTGACGAAGACCAACAAAGTAGTACGACTGTCCCAAACCAACGCATCTTTCTATGCTACATATGAATATCCAGCAGCTACCAATCACTATGCTTTGACGAAGGTCAACAAACATAGCTTGAATACTACTGAATATTCATATGAAATGACGGAGGGTTACGGCTGGTTTAGGCGAAACCGTGAACGTAATGAACTTGATTTAATCGAAAGAACCTGATAGCTTTTAAAAGGAGTGGTTTAAGCTCCGCTTTTAAAAGTCTGTTGTATTGAAAAAACCGAGTGGGTTTAAAATTTGTTCCAACGATTCAACTTTGGTTTGTTTACTTTGCATTAATAATGCAGTCCCATCATTTACACCTATCATTACAGAGAGAAACGAAATATGGCGTACGCTTATGCCATCCGCATTCTCCACAGGGCCCCGTCTAACACCGTTAGGTTACTTAACTAACGCCAGAGCGGGGGCAGGACTAGCGCGAATGCAAAACATAAGCAACGTCTAATATATAGCATATATATAATAATCATTCGTCTAACGCAATAATAGGCATTCCAGATCACAGATGAACATATTGGATATACTAGGAATTCCGCGTTTCGTTTAAGCCTGTAACGAAAGACGGATTCCACGGTCTTGATGAATAGCCAAACCCCGACCCCAGACCCCTCCAGGTGAGGCAAACTACCCGCCAAATTCCCGAAATGAAGCAACTTCCCTCAGCAAAATGAGTAGGCCACTCAGCACTTCAAAAAACCCGGTAGTTTGTGCACCCCACCTTGGGTCTATCCTAAGAGCAGAAAACAGTAAAAAGAAATAATACAACGGTGGCTACAACCTCAACCCGGATGTGCCCCGCAAAAATAATATTACATCAAATTACAATTTATATCGAATGAAAGAAAAACAACTCTCTTTTCACATTCCCGGCTATTCATCATCGACGATCCAACAAAGTTCATATACACAAACCAACAGATATGTGCAACCTCAAACTAACCGACATATAGCAATTAGCTGAAATTTAAAAACACATATAACAACACAGAAGATCCGGTTAGCCAAGAACATTTCGAAATTCGATCGAAATATATTTTCCGTGTTTACCCCAAATGCAAACCAGCACACCAAAACACAATGGGTAGAAACCAAATATTCTAGAAAACAATACACCAAAATTAAGAAATAACAGAAGAAAAATGAGGTCAATAGACCTCGACTTGGCCGCGACTCCGCGGCGGAATGGACGTTTCCGCCGCGCTTCCGCGGCCATCTTGGCGATTCATGGGCTCATTTTTCTTCCGTCTTCTTAGAATACCCTGCACTTATTTTTAATACATCTGAAATAATTTTTCTGGCACTTCTAAAAATCGACAGAAAGTTAGGGTATAGGTGTTTCGTTTTCCGATTTTTCCGACGATCGAAATTCTAACACTTGCTAACGAGCTAGTAAAGGGTTTAATAGGCTCTGATACCACTGTAAGTCGATGTCGCGGACCCCGCGGGGAGACGGAATATTTAAAAAACGGATTTTACAAAGATCGCAACACCGACTTGAACTCCAGGATCGATGCTAAACCCTAACTAGCAAACATGCAAGAGGTTAACTACTCGGAAAGAAGTTTTTACCTCATGAATACATGTTCTTCGGATCTTCTTGTCGCTGTCCTCCACCTCGTCATAGGCTCCATGGATCGTATGGATCGAGCATCCTCGTCGGTCCTCTCATGTCGAAGACGATCCATCCGAGAGTCTGTAGATCGAGCTCCCACCTCAACTGAAGTAACTAGGGCACCTAGTTCGCTACACTAGATGTCGTAGACGATGTAGAGAATATAGATGGAATGGCTTCTCTCATAGCCATAGGATTCTCAATTCATGAGACAAGAATGGCTTGAGGTAGGTAGAAGAAGAACTCTTGAGGAAAAAGCTAGGGAGAAGGTTTGCATAAGAAAAGAGCATGAACTCTCTTAGCTCCAAACTGAACCATCCCTTTTTTCCTAATGAATAATTCATATTGGAAAATGAAATATGGTTCAATATCAACTTGGTGAGTCATGTGATGAAAACCCCACAAGTGTCACCAAAAGCCATGCTCAACTTATGCAAAATACACCTCATTTCCTCCACTCATAAAATGAATAATCATTTAAACTAAAATGATAAATACAATTATGAGATGTCTCTTCTAGAAAGCATCTTTGAACAAATTACAAAAATGCCCATCATCCGTATATACATACCCGTATCGGTATTCCGAAAAATACGAATACAAAAGAGACGAAAATAATCCATCAGTATAATACTAGGATCCGGCTTAAACCAAAGCCCACTAGTATTATCTGTCCCAATCATCATCCGTGCACAAGTACACGTACGTGATCGAACCCTGTTGTAAAACCATACGACCTCTACATCTTTTGCTCGATGCAGGAAAACCCTCTGTGTAGGACTCTAAACACTCGACACTACACTGGCAGTGGGTTTAACCGCAGGCCGCAGGCGGTACTAGCTGCACGTAACGGCCTCCAGGTATATGTCGATAAGAAGGCCGATGAGAATAACCCATCCGAACTCCTACTGAGCATATCTGTGACAATCTCCGTACAGTCCGGTCTGTTCGTCTAAGTTATCGCATATCGGGCCTAGGGACGGTAATCGTCAGAGCCCTAATAGCGCAATAAGTCGTGTCGGAGAGTAGCCCAAAACACCATAAGAAACTACTGGAGTACCTACCAGTGAATCTCGCTTGCCTTGGCCAAGGATTTTGTGTAATGGCCTTCCGAATACAGCGCGATATCAACCCCCAATACCGGGAGAGACGAATCCTATCTAACCGCCACTTCCTCCAAGTGCTTCGGGACTACACCCAACTACTAACTGTTTGCACTACTCCTTTGAACCGCGGTAGGGAAGTAATCAAAGTACAGTAGGAACACACTCGAAGCGAAATAGCGGTGTCAAGTCAACAGATTATGATGTACTCATGTCACCTAGGAACTGCTACCCGACGATAGGTATAATACCCACCAGCAGTTCCCGACGAGTCTTTTCCAGTGTACTCATAACCTAATAAGCACCTGCATACTATCTCCAGTACGACGTACTAATGGCTGTGGGACAAACCATCTCCCCTACTAGGATAAGAAGCGTATACATTAGTGTAACATTTTGGAAAATTATAAATATTAATTTATAATTTTAAATATAGAGATAATGAGTTTATAAAAATGATATCGCTTATGAAATTTTGGTATCGGATTTATATCCGCAAAAATATGATTATTTTGGTAAATGTGAAGAAAAGTGTGTGATATCATTTAAAATGGTATTTTAATTATTTTAACATGACATGATATTTTATACCATGGGTATTCGTATTTGATTCTTGTGAGTTTTCAGGATGTTTTATTTTGATGATATATATCAGTCGTATGGGACGCTGTTATATATGTATATATAAAATATATCTTCAGAAGGATCTATGAGATTATTCTTATTCTTTACTTGTTATCTTTGGATATGATGAGTTGATATCCACCATGAGTCGCTTTTATGTTTTGTTTTACACCGAACCGAGTGGGGACTATACGGTTACGGATTACTTCGATATCCAGACTGGGTGGGAGGATATACAGTCAGATACATGGCGGACCCTGTTTCAGACCGAGGGACGGGATAGCCGCATTAGAAATGGGAAGCCTAGCGAGGATACTCGATACCGGAGATAAAGATGAGCGCAGCAGTTATCCAGGGGACACTGACCGGGGCTAGATTTGAGCACGGCGGATATCCAGAGGATACTGACTGGGGCCAGAGATATCGGATGGCGATCATTTGTTGAGATGGTGTCGACGATATTTGCATTTGCGTATCCGTGATGGACACGAGAGATTTGAGGATTTACGTGTCGGTGATGGACACGGGGGATTTTTTATTTCGGAGATTTGAGGATTTACGTGTCGGTGATGGACACGAGAGATTTGAGGATTTACGTGTCGATGCTGGACATCCAGAGGTTGATATGTTGCTATCATATGAGGTATACAGTTATGTTATGAGTTATTGTAACCGACCAGGACTGATCCGGGAGACAGTACCTGAATAACCTTTTTACCAATTGTTGCATATAAAAAGGATTTCAAATCGAGCTATACCCTCATTATTTGACATGTGTGATATGACACTGGGATCTTTTAAATTGTAAATATCTTAACACTCTTCACTAAAACAGCAAGACGTATATCTTAAATAAGATACCTATTATATTTCATACTATCACGTCTGCTTTTATGCCGTGACATATGTATTCCGCGGCTATTTTAAAGAAGAGGTTTTATATATATATATATATATATATATATATATATGGGGCTACTTTTGGGCTTATACCTAGGTACAGATCATTTGCATGGATATATTCTATTTTGGGTTCATGTGATGGATAGAGTTATATTTATGATACATATGCATATCATATATTATATTAGTACAGGATATGATAGTACTATAATTATGACCTAGGTATCGTTGTGTATTTTGATTTCTATTTTGTGATGTACTTTTATTCACTGAGTTGGCAACTCACCCCCGTTGTGCCACAGTTTCTTGCAGGTTACCGCTCGGATTATCGACGGATTGCGGCACACCCTTCATCTCAGTGATTGCTTTGACAGGTGGGCTACTGTTGTTCGTACCCACACTTGTATATTTATATATTCTTGTATCTAGTAAAACTCTATCGACTTAGAACTGGTATATTGTGGACTTAGAAGCGAGACTTTGAATTATGTGTTGTGGGCGTCGTACTCATTGGAGTCGACCTTTTTATATTGTTGATTTTATTTCGCTTTTCTTTTCTTTTCTTCGCCATTATGCGTCGTATATTGTTTGCTTGGTTGCTCCGCCGTTTGGGCGTGGAAGCTAGCTCCCGTTGGGATGTTATTTTTATTGTCATGTTTGTATCGGATTTTTTTCAAAATTTACAAAGAAGGTGCTGTCGAAATTTAAAACGTCATAGATGCTTTTCAAACATACTTAGTTAGACTTAAATGTTTATTTTAAACTGATCCCATCTGATGACTATTTTAAATCTCACCTCCAATATTTTCAAAAAAAGAGGTTTAGATTCAGGGTTTCGGCTTACTTGGACCGCGTCGACGTTTTTAGATGTCACGTGATTTAAGTGCCGGTCACGTGCTACATTCGGGTCGTGACAACTAGTCTACTCTGGAGTATCGCTGCCCCGTCTCGATAATCCTAAGTGATCCTCAAGAACGGAGCGAAGCCCCTTAGTGTGAGCTAGTAGTGAAAAGAGAAAGTGACTAACCTTGTTCGAGTTCGACTAGGGATCTGTATAAGAATGTGCTTATAGACTACCCAGCCTCCACTAGTGTGACTGCCATCACAACGCTGGTAATCAACCAAAGATCCTAAGCGCTCTACCAATATATATAAGCGATATGCTAAAAGAAACGCATGCACATATTTAGGTAGAAACAAATCACGTAGCATACTACCATTTTGAGCAAGACTGTTACTATATCCGTGTATATCCCAAGCTTCCATTAAGTAATATACAAACCGGTATGATACAATAATGGCCTCTAGGGCATATATCACTAACACTTGGGACCAGCAACGATGGGAAATATCAAATGTCATGCATGCAGTTAGGAATTTAATAATTTATAGAAGAACTAAATAGGGGCGAGGAGTATGTTTTCCAGGTTCGGGCTTAAGGACCCAAATACCTTTATCACAGATGTTATCTGCATCCTGCATCCTAAATTATGTAGATGTGGATTTGAGAATGATACCCATTAACTAGAGTATCATGGTAAACTAGAAATCTGCAATGCACATCACAGAGAGAATTGCGCATTAATCCATATTATTATTTACATTCAGATATTGAAAAACACCGTCGATTTCAAAGTTAACCGGCATCCTAAGTTTTAATCTTAACTTTAATTCGATAACATAGTATTTTGTTTTACTGCTATTTGTCAATAATAAAGTAGCAAATGAGAATGTAAATTGGGTACGCTAACAAAGTTAAAAGGAATCATATGATAAGGGTGTGAGTACTAAATAAATATTTACGTAGATATAGTTGAAGTCTGGAATTCTATCTACACAAACATTTAAGATGTCTCTATCTAGAGCCTAAATGGAAAAAAGAAGAGAGAAAATTCTCACCAAGAAATATAGGATATTCAAAAATTTAGAAATAAACCTAACTTTACCCAAAAAAAATAAATATAAAACCAAATGAATGTGCCTTACAAAACTTTTAAAATTAGGGTAAATTGTCAAAAAAAACAAAGCATTTTTTTCCGCTGTCAAAAACTTCTGGGCCTCGAAGCGGTTGTCAAAAAACCATGAAAAATTTTCCTACGGTATCTACATAGTAGCCTACTATATCTAACCAATTCATACAAATTATTTAGATATCGCAGAAAACGGTTTAGATATCACAGGCAACAGCTTAAATATCGCTGACTACCGCTCACATATCGCAGGAAACTAGATATAGCGGGAAACTACTAGATATCATAGGTAAGGAGTTTTTTAACAACTACACTTTTTTTAAGGGGTTTTGACTACAGTTTCGAGGCCGGGGGTTTTTTGAAAACGGAAAAAGTTGCTTGGGGTTTTTGACAATTTACCCTTAAAATTAACCAACATTACTCCCAAGCTGGGCACATCTGATAGACATAATCCCCATTTTATATAAACTAATAACTATATAAATAGTAGCAAAAATCAGCCAGAAAGATGTGTTATTTTACAAATAACATCATGATCAACATAAATGCTCCTCAATTTTAATAGATTCTGCTACTATGAAAATATCAGACTCCTGTCTGTAATTTATCATTAGTAGATTTTAAATTGCTTCAATAAACTATGTACAAATCTTACTATGTACCCATGTAATTTTGTCACTTTGTTGGAGATTGATTATTTCCAACAAACTTCACACTGTAAGTTTGCATAGAAAGAGATGGGGACATGTGGGGTCAGTGACCCCAATGGATTTGGGCAATTCTTCTATGTTACTACAATGGTTTTGCATTATACCTTTTCCATAATCCCATCAATCCCTGCCTTGAAGTCCAGTAGCTTCTTGAGTATTTGTATCATCATGTGATGCACAGTTGATGAGTAAGTTTCTACGCATTCTAATAAGAATTTGGAATACGCGGCCATTACTCATAAATAACATAGAGACGTGGTTAGTGTGATCCCATTGTTCAAGTTAGCTATATTACATGAGAGAACTAGCTAGCAAGACTGAAGTTTCCGCTCATCCACCTCAACAATCTCATTTCAAGTACTTAGTTTTATACATGTTTCTTCTCTTCTTAATAAAAAGTTGTAGCTCATCTTAAACACATGCTGCGTTTAAATTGCCTAACATTCTGACACATAAAGCATTGCTTTGGTCTTGCAGTCATAGATATTTCCCCTTCAATTTCATGAGTATCTGCTCAAGAAGAATTATTCCATTCACTTAGAATCTGTGTATCACATTCCCGACTATAGCACTATCTCAGAATCGTAATTAATTATTTATTTTTAAGGGTCCTCTACTAGGATTGAGGAAATAACAATAATTACATATGTATGTAGGTTTTTCATTTTCTTAAAGAGAACTCATACATAGGTATTAGGTACTGACTATATAGACAGATATGGTAATTTGAAAATTTAATGCTAAGAATATAAGGATGTCCTAACCAATTGTGTTACATATACAATCAAATTTGTATTCATAATTTGTATGCAAGACCATCTATTATCATTCATTCATATTTTTTTATGTATTTAAATTTAAAGAAATTGGGTACTACTCATAATAACAAGTAATTGTATAAATCTGATGATATAGATACCAATCAAAAATATCAAGATTGATGATTGATATGGTTATGTGCTAAAGGTTAAGCAATTTGATTTCCAACTGATAGAATGGTTTGGTCATAAGGTTGAACTTGGAAGTAACAGCAAAATCAATTCCAGATGCACTCACAACTTAAGGTAACATCAAGATAAAAATAAGAATATATTTAAAAAGTATCATCTATATGAAGCCTTTGCCGAAAATAGACCGATTTGATATCACTCTTGAACCATGAAAAAATTTAGATACAGTTAAAAATGGAATTTAGATGCCGTTAAAAATAGGCAACCTTCTTATTCTTGTTTCAATGATGCCATTAAAACGCATTTCAACCATTTACCAGATTACATCGATAATAAGAAAAGGTCCTCAATTACCTAAACACCCTCCCCTAGAAGTAGTAATAAAAGCATAAAAGTAAAACAATTATAAGAGATTAAGTTTAGCAAGGTGCATGACAACAATCTGTGAGATAAGAAGCGAAGAAAGAAAGAAACGTAGCAATAATCAAATTCACATATTTCTAAGTTATACCCTTTATGTATAGAAACCACAATATACAAATGTCATACTACAAGTTTTTTGTGAGCTGACATAAGAAACAATATGGAAACAGCATACTTATTGTTATGTGTGCCTTGGATATAGCGTCCTGGATCCACATTACTTGTTCAAGCCCTTTGTACTACTTGTTTAGCTTTATAATCAACCCATTAAGATTATTCAAATCCTCACTGATGGCAAGCCCGTAAGAAGAACCAAGCAGTTATTGACCATGTACTGAGGGGCTCAGCCCCATAAGGGACCGGCCAAGCCCAAGTGCCACGGCCCAACAGTGCAGAGGCAGAGCCCTCACGGTCCGACTGAACATGATTGGCAAGCATTTGAACACTACATATCCTGAATAGTCTTGGGTTTCATATGGAATTTTGTACAAGAGATAAGGCCGACGCCTTTAGGTAAGCTTGGGATTAGGGTTTGAGAGATCCTCCACCATAGTTGTAACCTCACATTTTTGAGATCAAAATAGATTGTTTCTCCTCCGCCCAAGGTCGATTTCGCCTAACCTCATCAAATTTGTGTGATCTGTTTCGTTCTTCTCTTTATCCTTTTTCCTACTTTGTGCATTTGTTGTAACGCTTAAATTTCCCATTGCATAATTGGCAAGTGTTTGAACTCTTAAATTTTCAACGAGAAAATAATTAACGTACTTCCAATGGCATTAAAACTAACATGCATCAAAAATAAAATTATACTGAAGAAACATGGCCGCCACCATGGAAAATCCCGCAAAACCTAGAAGACCAACTGAAACCCTTGAGCCCCAATTATGTACTTCAAGTGACCAACACTAGTTTCATAAGTAATTCTAGCGAGCGACCCAAATTCAAACTTAGGAAATTAATTTAAAGCTTTTGCATCAAGATCAATGCAATTACCACCAATACTCTAATTTCCTATAATTTCCTAAAATAGCCCAAAGATATATGTAAAAATCAAATCATGGATAAACATGATTTTAAACCTAAGAAATTTAATCTTTGGAGTAAATATAAAATAAATCAAAAATTGTACCGTACATTAGAATCAATACATGCAAAGAGTACGATCGATCATAGTAAAAGGCAAAGAATCCAAGAAAAGCCATAAAATTGGAAGAAATCAACAAACGAAGATGATTGAAATTACCTGAATCGAAGTAAATCGCTTTGGGGTCGACAAAAAGAGATTGTTTTTTTCCCCTAGAATTTCCCTCTCAATTTATTTACTTGAGAAATGGAGAAATGAATCAGGGACATGAATTCTAGGGTTTATATAGAAGCCAGCGATTCAGTAGCGCCCCACGAACCGGGTCCGGGTCGTTCTTGATCCGGTTTGATTTTCTGGTGAATTAAACCGAACCCGATCGTGAATGGACATCCCTATTTTATTTTATTTTATATTAGAAAATTAGATTTCCTTTTTATTTTAAAATGTTTATTATCTAAAAAGATGCATCAAACTTAATTATATGACTGTATATACAACATGTAGGTTTAATTATATGAATGTATATCACTAAGGCGGATGCATCCAATGTTTCTTTTACTTTTTCTTTTTTTTAGGGTAAACCAAGTAAGGGCTAAAGCTGAGATTTACAAAGATAAGAGAATGATAAAACGTCTATTCATTAGAGTCTACTATGAGTCAGTCGACCTGCTGAAGGTAAACGACCTCCTTAATGATGAAATAGCTAGGCAAATTTGGCAATTAATGGAATCCAGCATTGGTGTTAGTGAGCTACCAGAAGTTCCATATATGGTTCCCCTCACTCTTTACTTTGAATCGAATCTTATCTTTCACAACATACCTCTGGGCGGGTATTTTGAGATAATTGAAAGTAAACGGTAGCACCTATACAAGGGCTTTAGGGAAAGCACGCATGCAATTTAAAAATTCTAGAAGGCTAAGTCAACATTCAAGAATCAAACTAAAGGTTTAAGACTGGGAAGGAAAACAAAGAGAGTTTAAATTAAGTGTTGAAAGAGCTGCAACTTTTATAGCCAAGTCTTTCATTTCTAAAGCTCCATGTAGAAGTCTTTTGAACTCTTCCATAAGCTCCTCTTGAAGTATTGGATCAAGCTTGCTAGAAGTCTTCAATATCAAAGATGATCCATCTTGAGGCAACTTTAGCATAAGCTCTCACTTCACTAAACAAACTTGTAGCTTAGAGAACAAACTAAACCAACTTGCTAATTTAGTTTGGATTGAAAAAGTAAGATTTAAGCTCACTTAATTTTCTTTTCTTTTCTTCACTTTTTCTCAAGCATGAAATCAAGAGAGGAGATAAAGAAAATGAAGATACAGATGAGAATAACTAAGTGTTGAAATAAGATCAAATGATAAACTTATTTCATTTAAAAGGAAAAGAGAAAATGAGTCATAGTTTCTATAAACTTCTAAAGCCATAACTCATTTTTCTTATTCAAAAATCAAATAAGTAAATCATTATCCTCTTATCCTTTACCCTAGATAATTCTCATATACACGACTCTTGTGCATAATCAACCATGACAAAATGTATGTGTGTGTGTGTGTGTGTCTATACGTATACGTATACGTACGTATATACATATACGTACGTATACACGTACATATACGTACGTATACACGTACATATACGTACGTATATACATATACGTACGTATACACGTATATACATATGTGTACCTATATACTTATACATACCTATATACATATACGTATATTATTTATATCATATATAAATAAAAGAAAAAATAAAGTGAGTATGATATTAGTTAATATATAAATCATATATAACTATATATCAAATTATTAAATCAACACTTGATTTAATAATCTGATTATATCATATATAATCCGGCTAATATTAAATAACGCTAAATTTAATACGGTATCATAAACCCGTATTTAATCGAGCTCCCGCACATATCTCTATACATACCCTATTTCGTTTCGCTTGTGCTAGGAAATCTCTATATGGGACTCTAAAGACTCGTCAATATACTGGCGGTCGGTAATGATCACATCAGTTGACTATAGTGCCATCAAGGAATTATCGTAGTCGCAGGCAGGTGACTATGATGATTGAGAGAGGACCTATACCGGTAGAACAGTCTTACTCGAGATGATAGTATGCTATCTGATTTGTCTTTATCATCACTATTACATGTTGATAGAGTCCATAGGATTCTGTAAGTCCATATTGCAACCCCCGGTGCTTACGGGGAGGCGGAAACGGTATAAAAAACAAATTTTTATCACAAGAGGCAACATGGACTAAACAAGGTCGGGATCGTGTCTAAACTAAACTAGCAAAACCGCTAAAGGGAGTTAGCTACTCGGATGAAGGTTATACCTAAACTTGAACTCCTTCTTCTTGAAATCTTGTAGAGGTTGATGGTTCTCTTTTCGTCGCCTTCTTCCGTCGAAGATGGATCCACCTCGAAGGTTCGACCTTTGGGCTCTTCCTCGATCTTTGAGTGAACTAGGGTTTCCGGCTTGCTAAACCTTTAACCTAGAATGAGTAGAGAGTGACTAGGGTTTGCTTTTCTTTTTAAAGAGAAGGATTCTCAACACATGAGAAGGTTTCTCTTTGCTAGAGGAAGAAGAAGATGAAGAGAGGAGAGAGAAGCTAAATGAGATAATGAGCTATGTTTTCTTTCTTGCAACCATAATGCCAAAAGAAAAACAATTATCTAAATAATAATAATTCAAAATGAGAATAGTTGATGGCAATTTGGAATGACCACTACCATGCTTCATTTAATGAAATGTAAGCATGAATCAAGGAGGACTTTTTAAAGCATGATGGTGGTCAACTTTCAACCATGGTCAACAAGTCAACCATGGTCAACAAGTCAACAAAATCAACCATAACATAATTCTCATTTAATTACTATTATTAATAGATAATTCATAAATCCATTAGGGTTTGGAAAATGATAACCGTCAACTGTGCATACGCACCCGTTCCGAAACCCTAATGAAATACCTCATCCTCCGCCTCAAGCAACTGTGCATACACACCTGCATTCTCGTTCCGAGGAACAAGAATACCAAGATATAAAAGCAACCCCAAATATATATACCAGTATCTGGCTCAAACCAGAGCCTGCCAGTATAATCCGTCCGGACTCCAAACGTGCACAAGTGCGCGGATGAGAACGAACCCTGTCGCAAAACCATGCGACCTCTACTCTGTTTTGCCCAGAGGCGAATACCCTCTGTGTGGGACTCTAAAGACTCGACACTACGCTGGCAGTGGGTTTAACCACAGACCGCAAGCGGCACTAGCTGTGCGTAACGGTCCCCAGGTAGATGCCGACAAGAAGGCTGACGAGGTGAAACCCCATCTGAACTCCTACTGAGTCTGAATGTGACATTCTCCGTACAGTCCGGTCTGTTCGTCTGATACATCGCATGTCGGGCCTAGGGGGCGGTAAAACGTCAGTCCCCCAATAGCGGTACAAGTCGTGTCGGAGTGAAGCCCAAAACACCCTGAGATAACACTGGAAACCTACCAGTATATCTCGCTTGCCCTGGCCAGGGACTACTCGTGTAATGGCTCTCCTAGACACAGCGCGATGTCAACCCCCAATACCGGGAGAGACGAATCCTGTCTAACCGTCACTGCCTCCAAGTGCTTCGGGACTGCACCCAACCACCACCTGTTTGCACGACTCCTTTGAGCCGTGGTAGGGTAGTGATCAAAGTGCAGTGGGAACACACTCGAGGCGAAGTGCCAGTGTCAAGTCAGCGGACTAAGCTGTACTCATGTCACCTGGGAACTGATAACTGACGATAGGTATAATACCAACCTGTCAGTTCCCGACGAGTCCTGTCCAGTGTACTCGTAACCCAACGAGCACCCGTATACTATCTCCAGTACGACGTACTGATGGCTGTGGGACAGACCATCTCCCACACTGGGATGAGAAGCGCATACGCTAGTCTACTCCGGAGTATCGATGCCCTGTCTCGATAGTCCTACGACTAGGGACCTATATAAGGATGTGCCTATAGATTACCCAGCCCCCACTAGTGTGACTGCCATCACAACGCTGGTAATCAAGCAAAGATCCTAAGGGCTCCACTAATGCGTATAAGTGATATACTGAAATAAACACAAGTACACATTGAAGTAGAAACAAACCAAGTAGCATACTACTATATTGAGCAAGATTGTTTATACAAGGTGAATATCCCAAGCTTCCATCAAGTAATATACAAACTAGTATGATACAGTAATGGCCTCTAGGGCATATACACTAACAATCTCCCACTTGCACTAAGGCCATGTACTGGCGTATCGAAGACCTATCATCTCGATCAGCCGCTCGAACTGAGTCTGGGGTAGGGCCTTGGTGAATGGATCTGCAGTGTTCTCTTCTGAAGCAACCCTCCGAACCTCGATCTCCTTGCGATCCACGATCTCCCTGATCAGGTGATACCGCCTCAAGATGTGCCTGGATCTCTGATGGGACCTGGGTTCCTTTGCTAAAGCTATAGCCCCGTTGTTGTCGCAATACAGAGGTACTGGGTCAACAATGGATGGAACCACCTGAAGTTCTTTTAAGAACTTCCTTATCCAGACAGCTTCTTTTGCGGCATCAGATGCAGCGATGTATTCCGCTTCCATAGTCGAGTCTGCAACGGTTTCCTGTTTGGAACTCTTCCAACACACCGCCCCTCCATTGAGGGTAAAGACAAAACCCGACATGGACTTGGAATCATCCTTGTCACTCTGGAAGCTGGAGTCAGCAAAGGCCTCAATCTGGAGGTCTTTTCCGCCATACACCAAGAACATCTCCTTAGTCCTTCTCAGGTACTTGAGAATGTTCTTTACTGCTATCCAATGTTTCTCCCCAGGGTTTGACTGATACCGGCTTACTACACTCAGTGCATAAGCTACATCCGGTCTGGTACACAACATCGCATACATTATAGAGCCTACCGCAGAAGCGTAGGCTATAATAGACATGCGATCCCTCTCCAAATCAGTCTTGGGAGACATCTCTTTAGAGAGGGTGATCCCGTGACAAGCCGGTAGGTTACCGCGCTTGGAATCTTCCATACTGAATCTTTTCAGTACGGTGTCGATGTACCTGGACTGTGAAAGTCCTAATATCCTCTTGGATCTATCACGATGGATCCGGATCCCCAGGATGTATGAGCCATCACCCAGGTCTTTCATGGAGAACCTGTGTGACAAGAAACCCTTGACAGATTGTAGCATAGGAATGTCATTTCCTATTAAGAGAATGTCATCCACGTATAAAACAAGGAATACTACAGTTCTCGCTACAAATCTACTATAGATGCATGGTTCATCTGGATTTTTGATAAAGTCAAATTCCTTGACCGTCTCATCAAAACAGATGTTCCAACTCCGCGATGCCTGCTTTAGTCCATAAATGGACTTAAGCAACTTGCACACCTTTCCGCTGCTCCCACTCTGAATGAAACCCTCTGGCTGATCCATATAGACACACTCCTCTAAATTTCCATTTAGAAAAGCGGTTTTTACGTCCATCTGCCAAATCTCATAATTGTGGAAGGCAGCAATGGCAAGAAGGATCCGAATGGATTTCAGCATAGCCACTGGAGAAAAGGTTTCGTCATAGTCCAAGCCAGGTCTTTGACGGAAACCCTTTGCTACAAGTCTAGCTTTATAGGTCTCAACCTGTCCATCTACACCAATCTTCCTTTTGAAGATCCACTTGCATCCTACGGGTTTTACCCCGTCTGGAGCAATGTCCAACGTCCATACTTTGTTGGTGTACATGGACTCCATTTCGGTCCGCATTGCATCTAGCCATTTTACCGAGTCAACGCTCTGAACGGCCTGCTGGAAGCTAGTAGGCTCATCATAGTCTATGATGCAATCCTCTCTATCCCCGTCTATGAGAAAACCGTAGTATCTCTCGGGCGGATGAGACTGCCTACTACTCCTGCGGAGCGGCATAGGAATGTCCTGTTCTTTTGAACTCACTGGCTCTTCCAAGTCTTCAGTAATAGCTTGTGGTTCTGGAATCTCTTCCAGTTCTATTGCGTTCCCACTTATCTGGGTTTCCAAAAACTCAGTTTCCAAGAAGCGGGCATGTTGAGGAACAAAAACTTTTTGTTCCTCAGCGGAATAGAACAGATACCCCCTGGAGTTCTTTGGGTATCCCACAAACTTACATTGTACTGAACGTGCCTCGAGCTTGTCCGCATGCTGCTTTTTTACAAAAGCTGGACATCCCCATATCTTAAGGTACTTAAGACAGGGTTTCTTCCCACTCCACATCTGATATGGAGTGGTAGGCACAGTCTTGGTAGGAGCCTTGTTCAAGAGATATGCAGCTGCTTCTAGTGCATAGCCCCAGAAAGATCGCGGTAACTCAGCCTTACTCATCATGGAACGAACCATATCCAATAGGGTTCGATTCCTCCTTTCCGATACACCGTTATGTTGCGGAGTGTATGGAGGAGTACGCTGAGAGAGAATCCCATTCTCTTTTAAGTAATTCAGGAACTCGGCACTTAAGTATTCTCCACCTCGATCCGATCTTAGAATCTTGATACTTTTTGTCACGACCCGCAGGGTACGGAACGTGACTGGCACTTAAGTTTACGAAACGTCTAAAGACGTCCGTAAAATAAGTAAGCCAAAGCCCAGAAAACAAAACCAATTAAGCAAAAGAGTGAAGAAAACCCAATCATTTGAAGCAAGTTTATCAAATAAGTCATGTAAAACCCTTTTTAAAAACAATACCAATTTTTCCCGAAAATTTCGGCAGAGTCTCCTTTGTAAATACTGGCCCCCAAAATGGGTACAACAAAATATATACATGAATCCAACAAAAAAGGGCATCCCCAAGCGGGAGCTAGCTCTTCGCCATAAGGCGGTCACAAATCCCACGCAATGTAAATGACAACAAGCATAATAATCATAAGGAAGCATGAAAAAAAGTAGCATGTCGGCTCAAGTGAGCTCGACCCCAAAATACAGCATAAAATCCACAAACCTCACAGTCTCATCTCTAGGTCAATATACAATAATCTGGTAGAAACAGTAGATGGAGTACACTAGATACAAGAATATACAAGGTGGTACAAAATAATAACATAACCCACCTATGAGCAAATCTCGAGCCCAAGCAAAACAGGCAAAAGAACAAGTGCGCCCGCCGCTACTGAACTGACGGAGCGGACCTGCAAAAGACTGTGGCACAACGGGGGTGAGTTGCCAACTCGTGAGTAATAAATAACATCTGCAAAGGCTATCGAATGCATGC
The DNA here is from genome assembly GCA_030015575.1 of Agapanthus africanus. Lineage (NCBI taxonomy): Eukaryota > Viridiplantae > Streptophyta > Magnoliopsida > Asparagales > Amaryllidaceae > Agapanthus > Agapanthus africanus. The sequence continues at coordinate 512,015,932 of CM057342.1, read as the reverse complement.
ACACAAGCATCCTAGCATCTAAAATACAGATATGACTGGATGCACTAGCAGGTGTGTATATCATATCAGTGTGCTAATATGTATGCAACATGAATATCTGATGTCTCAATATGTATATATAAGAAATATTTATTCTCTTTTTGTTTTTGAAACTCTTTTAGAAAGCCAGCATAATGTCAATGAATCGACAAAAATCGGTGTCCAGCAACGACACCCAAAAGCTGTCTCAAATCTCATAAATGTATCTCTGGCCTCAGCCGTCCGGCTGACCCATCTCAAATATCAATATCTCATCATCTAGCGGCCACGGTCGGTATCCTCTGGATATCCGCCGTCCCAAACAGTCACCGGTAGGTAATCCGTCCCCTGCCAGGCTCAACGTCATCACCACATTCCTCTTGCCCCGGGGTACCTTACCGGGCCCACCATGTACCCGTGCCGGTTCCTCCACTCCTCGACACGGATTTCCAAATCCACAGCAAACTCATGGTGGACGACACTTACATCACTAGAAAACCGCAATTTTTACATATTTTAAAATATAATAAGTTTAGAAATTTTGCGGTTTTCCCCCCGAAATCCAGCAATATCATAAAATCTCAAGAAATCCTCATAAGTGCATATATCAATGATAATGAATGCGTATGATATCAATAATCAAGTTGCGATGTGTGATTAATGTATTAAGCATGAACAATGAATATGATGAAGTACATGCATATGAATAGCAATCCTACGGTTTCATTTTAAGGAAATAGCACAATTTAAGTATCAATTAGTAAAAGGTTTAAATTAAAGGTTATCTAGTGTGGTGGCATGGCAATTACCAGGGTGTGTGTGTAAACATGAATAGTGCTCGTGCTGCATATAAAACCTGGTAATGGTGCATGTGTCCTACAATTGAGTTTGCGTATATGGATATAACATATTGATCTAATTGCAGCAATTATCATGCCAGTATTATTATTCTAATGTCACAAGTGATTATCCAATTTACTATTTTCCAGTTTACTAAATCTATCGGGCGACTTGCGCCATCCAAACGATCGTCCCCCGTAGATGTTAAATCTACTCACCGGAATCCCTGGCTAGCTGTGTCCAATCACCGCCTTTCCCTTTCGCGCCGCGTCTGACGTTTCCGCGACCGAACCTGGAATTTACATCAGTACCAAATATAAGGTTACATATCAAGAACGACGCAAAACCCCAACGAAACTACTAAAGTTCGCTAGCTAGGTACAACGTGCACAAGGTGCGCGGACACACGCGAAAATCGCAAAAACTGCCGAAAAACGCCGATTTGGTCGCCCGGCAAAACTAAAACCCGACTACCCAAAAACCGCACTCACGCATCCTAAAAGTCGCAGGACAAGCCATTACAATCATCAAGATATCAAAATTAATCCATCACATAATTTATATAAAAATCTAGTAAGCATATACATTCCAAAAATCGGTGCAACAATTGCCGATTTGCGACAAAACGACTACAATCTAGCACAATCGCCCAACCACACTACAAGCAATCTACAAACACTAATTATAACACAACAACAATGATTCCAATCCTATTTTCCATAAACAACCATTCTTGAATTTATAACTTAGCAAAATCCAATCAGTTTCCTCACTTGAAACTTTAAATTAACACAACAAAGCCCACTTAAGAAAATTAACCTCTTAGGTTAGGTTAGCAAAATACTAGATAACAAGTTAGGTTTAATCAATGAAATAATGCTTTCTAAAACTTAATCCACTCACTAATCAAGCTTCACAAACCAATTCCATACAAAAACCCTCTCTTGAAAATCCTAAAAAGCAATTTCACACTTCTAAATTTAATCAAATTAGCATAATTGAAAACTACATCAACAAGATAACTATATGGATTAGTTAATTAACCACTAGATTAACTATAAAACAATCTAATTAAGTATTATGGCTTCAAAACCCTAGCTAAAATTTTCAAGCAAAACCTAAGAAACTAGATTAAACTACACTAAATTAACACTAAACCATCTAACATAAGAACTTAAACAAAAGAATTTAATATGATAGAAATTATACCTCTTGATCTATGGATCAAGCAAGAAAATTTTGCTCCAAATGATGGCCTCAACACCAAGATCCAAGCAAGAATGGCTAAGGATAATGATAGCTTAAGGATTTTGTTTGGATTTTTGAATTAAATCATGGATTTTGATGTATTTTCTTGAAGAAATTGAAGAAAATGAAAAGAAAAGAGAGGAAGAAGAGGGTGTGCAGGATTTTCGGCCAGAGGAGGAATGGGGGAAGGTGTGGGCAAGTGGGGAAGGTCATGGGTCAAGTCCACAAAGTCAAATGCACCTTACTTTATTCATTTTAATTAAAATAAATCCAAAAAACCCCTTAAATCACTCAAGAAAGCAACTAAAGAAAAGAGATCAGAATTTTCTGGTCTCACACAAGGTGGGGCTGTCCTAGGGCTGAGGAAAAAGAGAGAGGGGTTTTACAAAAGAAATTTTATGCAAAAAGGTCCCCTACAACTCAAAAATTGCAAGTTTTAGCTCAAAATTCAATAAATTCGTTTCAATTTATAAAAATTTGTTAAAAATCAAAATAAATTACTAAAAATTCATGTTATCACTAGATTATAATTATCATAATTTTAGAGATTAAAATTAGCCCGGAAAAATTTGTATTTATCGCTTATTTAATGTATTTTCTTACCGGCTTAAAATAATATTAAAAAATTGAAAAATAGGGAAATTTTTTTAAATGACCAAAATTTCATAATTAACTCATTAGATACTAAAAACAAGTAATTACCTACCCATTTAAGGTATAATTAGCCCTAAACTGCAAAATATCGAGAAAGACGGTTTTCGGAAAAATACCGAATTTTCACCGAATTTCAGGAAAACACCAAAACGACTTTTCAAGATGCTACACTTTTGCCGGTTTGTTTTTCAACTTCATTCTTGTAATCCCGAAATTTCTCAAAGGCCTCGGATTTGTGCTTCATTAAGAAGACATGTCCATACCTAGAGAAATCGTCTGTGAAAGTAATGAAGTATGAATAACCGCTTCGCGCATGTGTAGACATTGGACCACACACGTCACTGTGTATGAGTCCCAAGAGCTCGCTCGCTCTTTCTCCGTGTCCAGTGAACGGAGTCTTTGTCATCTTTCCCATGAGACAAGATTCACAAGTGGCATAAGACTGATACTCGAACGGATCCAAGTATCCTTCTTTATGTAACTTAGTCAACCGTGTCTCATTGATGTGACCCAGTCTACAATGCCATAAGAAAGCCTGATTGATATCTGGAGACTTTCTTTTGTGTGTATTCTGGACATTGAAAATCTGTGGTTGGTTTAATACGTATATACCATTGCTCAGTGTACCTGACCCAATCAGAACTTGATTAAGGTGAATGTTTACAACATTACTTACAAACGCAAATTCATAACCTTCTTTAGAAACCAAAGATACAGAAATGATATTACAAGTTGCGTTGGGTACAAAAAAGCAATTACGCAAAACCAAAACATGCCCATCTGTCATTCCCAGGTGATAGTCCCCCACGGCTTTAGCATCCATGCTAGCTCCGTTCGCAACTCTGAGGGTCATGTCACCTGCCTTCAAAAACCTACGGTTTCTCAACGCCTGCAAAGAATTACAGATATGAGATCCTGATCCGGTATCCAATACCCAGGAAGTAGAGTTTATAGAAAGACAGTTTTCAATAACATACACACCTGAAGCTGAAGCCGCAACCTGCTTCAGTTCCTGTGTCCTGGCTTTCCAAGCCCTGCAATCTTTCTTCCAGTGTCCACTCTTATGACAATAGAAGCACTCTTCCTTTCCAACAAGCTTCCCCGCAATCTTTGTTGCCTTTTCCTTTCCCTTCGCACCCACTTTACTAACACCGCCTCTTGGTTTGGCGGGGGCTTTCTTCCTCTTTCCCTTGGCTTTCGCCTTGGACCTAGAGGAAGAAGATCCTCCTACAAACAAAGCGGGTGTTTCCCTACCCTTCTGTAGGGTGCCCTCTGCGCTCCTCAGCAGGTTGAGGAGTTCTGAAAGTTCAACTTCCTTTTCTTGCAAGTTGAAGTTCAGTATGAACTGGGCGTAAGTGGATGGAAGGGACTGGAGAATTATATCCGTATAGAGTTCACTGTCCAACGTGGTCCCAAGTTCCGCGAGCTCCTCAGTGTAGCCAATCATCTTAAGCACGTGGTCCGCTACCGATGATCCGACGGCCAACTTTGTCGAAAATAACTTCTTCGACACTTCGTATCTTGCGATACGAGACTGCTCTCCATACAGTTCTTTTGTATGAAGAAATATGGATTCCAAATCCATATTCTCGTGCCTCCTCTGATGGTCGTTGTCCATCGAGGCAAGTACGAGGCATCTGGCCTTCGCGCTGTCAATCTCCCAAGTCTTACGGATTTCCTTATCCGCGACGCTGGAGGTGGGACCTGGGACGGGGGGAGCTTTGGTGGTAAGAAGATACCCCAGCTTGTCGTAAGAGATTGCTAACTTGACATTCCTGAGCCAATCTTTGTAGTTTGGCCCTGTCAATATGTTTTTATCTAGAAGTAACTTAAGTCCAGTCATTTCGATTTGGTCGCTGCAGGGGGAGAGAAGAAACACTTAGCACGATGCTCTTGCAAGTTTAGAATGGTTTTTAATTTGTCTAAACAGGATGGCTCCCACTGTCTCTCGAATCCCTCCTCAAACCACAAAGGAAGAATTAGCCGGGATCAATCCCACCGTACAATACTTGCTTAACCGTTCAGCCAGGCCAGTGTCGGTACTTCGAGGGAGGTTTTCCAACGCTTTCGCGAAGTTCCTTAATTTAAGAACCTCTTTTCCCTGGGGGCGTAGCCCCGCTAACACCTTTCTAGGCACCTACTAGGTTTATAGCATTGATCGTTTAGTGAGAAATTTCCCGAGGAGTAGCATATACTCACAGTAGGATCGGGATCCAAATATCATCGCGTGACGAAAAATGAAGGAATCCTACCATAATCATCACACTCCAAATGGTATGCAAATCTAGCAAGTTTCAGTACTTATGAAACTCCCGATGTGGATTTTTGCCCCATGCTCTTATGACCTTGACGAAGGTCAACAAATCATAAGTCACATGTCAAGTTCTGCCCGTCATTAGCCAGGTTAATTTGAACCCACCCGTATATACCCTTGACGAAGGTCAACAAGGCAATACGACTGTCCCAAACCAACGCATCTATCTATGCTACATATGAACACCCAATAGCTACCAATCTCTATGTCTTGACGAAGGTCAACAAACATAGCTTGAATACTATTGAATTTTCATTCGAAACGACGGAGGGCTACGAATGGTTTTGGCGAAACCGTGAACGTAGTGAACTTGATATAATCGATGGAACGAGATAGCTTTTAGAAGGAGTGGCTCAAGCTCCGCATTTAAAAGTTAGTTTTGAAAAGAACCGAGTGGTTTTTCGAAAGTGTTCCAACGACTTTAACTTGGTTTATTATCTTGCATTAGTTCTTTTAATGCGTGATATTCTTGCATTAGTTCTTTTAATGCGTCCCATCATTTAATCCTACCATTGCAGAAAACAACCAAAATATGACGTACGCTTATGCCATTCGCATTCGCCACGGGGTCCCGTCATCACTCGTTAGGTTACTTAACTAACGACAGAGCGGGGGCTGGGCTAGCGCGGCTGTAAAACATAAGCAACGCCTAAATAGAAAGCAATGATAGACATTACAGATCACAAATGAATACATTGGATATACTAGCAATCCACAATCCTTTCGAGCCTGCAACGAAAAGCGGATTACACGGTCGCGGTGAATAGCCAAATACCCCACCCAAGACCCCTACGGGTGCGGCAAACTACCCGCCAAGTACCCGGTAGTTTGTGCACCCCTCCATGGGTCTATCCTAGGAGCAAAAACAGTAAAAAGAATTATACAATGACGGCTACAACCCCGACCCGGTTGTGCGGCCAAACAAATAATATTATTAGATCAATTTACATTTACAATGAATGAAAGAAAAACAAAAGCTCATCTCACATCCACCCCGGCTATTCACCCGCGACAGTCCAACACATTCATATACACAATCCAACATCAAACACAGATCATGTATAACCCCGACTAATCGACTTATAGCGATTAGCCGACGTTCAATACATGCAAACATCACAGATATAACCAACATAGCCAAAGTGCAGTGAAGTTCGAAAAAAATACGGAATTATAGGACCCCAAAAGTGAATTTCTGTTCTGGAAAATCTGGGTACATATAATACATCTGAAAAATCCCAAAATCCCACCAGAAGAACACTGCACGAAAAACGATGCAGAGAGGAAACTAAACTGCGGCGCTTCCGCGGCATATGCCTACCTCGTGCCGCGGAAGCGCGGCGGTTTAAACGAATTATGGCATCGTATTTCTTGTGTGTTCAAACAAAACCCTGAGTCGAATTTACAAGTATAAAGTTTTTCATTTAGAGCAGAAAAAAATTCAACAGAAACTTAGGGTTTTGGTTTTTCCGGTTTTGTGATTTTTCGGTTTCGAACTTCCATACACTTCGCTACCAAGCTAGTTTAAGTTTAGTTAGTCTCTGATACCACTGTAAGTCCATATTGCGACCCCCGGTGCTTACGGGGAGGCGGAAACGGTATAAAAAACAAATTTTTATCACAAGAGGCAACATGGACTAAACAAGGTCGGGATCGTGTCTAAACTAAACTAGCAAAACCGCTAAAGGGAGTTAGCTACTCGGATGAAGGTTATACCTAAACTTGAACTCCTTCTTCTTGAAATCTTGTAGAGGTTGATGGTTCTCTTTTCGTCGCCTTCTTCCGTCGAAGATGGATCCACCTCGAAGGTTCGACCTTTGGGCTCTTCCTCGATCTTTGAGTGAACTAGGGTTTCCGGCTTGCTAAACCTTTAACCTAGAATGAGTAGAGAGTGACTAGGGTTTGCTTTTCTTTTTAAAGAGAAGGATTCTCAACACATGAGAAGGTTTCTCTTTGCTAGAGGAAGAAGAAGATGAAGAGAGGAGAGAGAAGCTAAATGAGATAATGAGCTATGTTTTTCTTTCTTGCAACCATAATGCCAAAAGAAAAACAATTATCTAAATAATAATAATTCAAAATGAGAATAGTTGATGGCAATTTGGAATGACCACTACCATGCTTCATTTAATGAAATGTAAGCATGAATCAAGGAGGACTTTTTAAAGCATGATGGTGGTCAACTTTCAACCATGGTCAACAAGTCAACCATGGTCAACAAGTCAACAAAATCAACCATAACATAATTCTCATTTAATTACTATTATTAATAGATAATTCATAAATCCATTAGGGTTTGGAAAATGATAACCGTCAACTGTGCATACGCACCCGTTCCGAAACCCTAATGAAATACCTCATCCTCCGCCTCAAGCAACTGTGCATACACACCTGCATTCTCGTTCCGAGGAACAAGAATACCAAGATATAAAAGCAACCCCAAATATATATACCAGTATCTGGCTCAAACCAGAGCCTGCCAGTATAATCCGTCCGGACTCCAAACGTGCACAAGTGCGCGGATGAGAACGAACCCTGTCGCAAAACCATGCGACCTCTACTCTGTTTTGCCCAGAGGCGAATACCCTCTGTGTGGGACTCTAAAGACTCGACACTACGCTGGCAGTGGGTTTAACCACAGACCGCAAGCGGCACTAGCTGTGCGTAACGGTCCCCAGGTAGATGCCGACAAGAAGGCTGACGAGGTGAAACCCCATCTGAACTCCTACTGAGTCTGAATGTGACATTCTCCGTACAGTCCGGTCTGTTCGTCTGATACATCGCATGTCGGGCCTAGGGGGCGGTAAAACGTCAGTCCCCCAATAGCGGTACAAGTCGTGTCGGAGTGAAGCCCAAAACACCCTGAGATAACACTGGAAACCTACCAGTATATCTCGCTTGCCCTGGCCAGGGACTACTCGTGTAATAGCTCTCCTAGACACAGCGCGATGTCAACCCCCAATACCGGGAGAGACGAATCCTGTCTAACCGTCACTGCCTCCAAGTGCTTCGGGACTGCACCCAACCACCACCTGTTTGCACGACTCCTTTGAGCCGTGGTAAGGTAGTGATCAAAGTGCAGTGGGAACACACTCGAGGCGAAGTGCCAGTGTCAAGTCAGCGGACTAAGCTGTACTCATGTCACCTGGGAACTGATAACTGACGATAGGTATAATACCAACCTGTCAGTTCCCGACGAGTCCTGTCCAGTGTACTCGTAACCCAACGAGCACCCGTATACTATCTCCAGTACGACGTACTGATGGCTGTGGGACAGACCATCTCCCACACTGGGATGAGAAGCGCATACGCTAGTCTACTCCGGAGTATCGATGCCCTGTCTCGATAGTCCTACGACTAGGGACCTATATAAGGATGTGCCTATAGATTACCCAGCCCCCACTAGTGTGACTGCCATCACAACGCTGGTAATCAAGCAAAGATCCTAAGGGCTCCACTAATGCGTATAAGTGATATACTGAAATAAACACAAGTACACATTGAAGTAGAAACAAACCAAGTAGCATACTACTATATTGAGCAAGATTGTTTATACAAGGTGAATATCCCAAGCTTCCATCAAGTAATATACAAACTAGTATGATACAGTAATGGCCTCTAGGGCATATACACTAACAGATTCTTGCTTGACTACCAGCATTATGATGGCGATCATATATGTAGGAGCAGGAGGTCTATAAGCAAATCCTTAAATGTTCCTAGTCGTGGGAGTTTCGAGACTGGGCATCGATACTCCATTATAGACTAGTGTATACTGATCGAGACCCCGACGAGGGGCGGTGGCCAAGTCTCACAAGCTTTTGGTGTTAGTTTGTTCACTTAAGATAGTATACAGGTGCGCATTGGGTTATGAGTACACTGGACGGACTCGCCGGGACCTGCTAGTTGGTACTATACCTATTGTCAAATAGCAGTTCCCAGGTGACTGTGTATAGGTTAGTCTGTCGACCTGAGATCGTCATTTTTCTCGTGTGAGTTCCCACTGTGCTTTGATTACTACCCTACCACGGCTCAAAGGAGTCGTGAAAACCGGTTTTAGTTGGGTACAGTCCCGAGCCACATGGAGGCAGTGAGCGGATTGTCGGGAATTCGTCTCTCCCGGTATTGGGTTTGATGTCGCGCAGTGCACGGGTGGCCATCACCAGAAATCCTTGGCCAAGGTAGTCGAGAATTACTGATCTAGGATCGGTAGTTTCTCATGTGGTGATGGGTTTCATACCGACACGAATTCTCGCGTTATTAGGGGTCTGAGTTTATCCACCCCCCTAGACTCGATATGCGATACTCTTAGACGAACAGACCGAACTGTACGGATATTGTCACTGTCAGACTCAGTAAGGGTTTGGATGAGTTTGCTCGTCGGCCTTCCTTTCGCTCAATACCTGGGTAGCCGTTACGTACAGCTAGTGCCGCTGATATACTTGTGGTTAAACTCACTGCCAGCGTATTGACGAGTCTTTAGAGTCCCACACAGAGGTTTTCACGATTCAGGCGATATGGTGTAGATGACGTATGTTGGTACATACAGGTGTCCGATTAAATATGTGTACAGGCTACACAGACTTTAATCAGACGGTTGATAATACTAGCAGCTTAGGATTAACCCGGATTATTAAATCAGGTTTTGATTTAATAATTTATATATGTATGTATATATATATATATGTGTGTGTGTGTATTGTAGTATTATTGTTCACTATTCATTTTCTCTCTTGGCTATTCGTATTTTGGTACGAATACGCGTATATGTATTTCGATACGTGTATCGGGTTGTATTCCGTATTTATACGGAATTGTTTCTAGAAGATGGCCACCCCATTAATTGATTTTCATTTTAGAAAATCAATTAGGAAATGAGGTGGAGGGTGAGTTGGCATGAGCATGGGTCATGGCATGTAGAGAGGTATGGCATGCAATTGTTTATTGGAAAATGATGGAGATATTTTTCTTTGCATGATTGGAAAAAAGAAGGGGGGCTGCCACATTCTCTATGGGGCTTGCTCATTTCTTTTCTCCACTTGATTTCTTTACTTGCTCTCTTCACTCATTCATTCTCACTTGGATAAAATACTTAGCACATTTCTTTAGTTGCTCATGCCACATGTTTCCTCACCTCCTCTTCATCTTCTTGAGTTGCTCATGGAGCATTTGTGATGAGAGAAAAATTATAGTGACAAATTCCTACACCTCCACTCTCCATTGCTAGCAACCTTGGAGCGTCGGTTGCCTCGCTTGGCAAGGGTGGAGCTTGCACCGTTTCCCTCAGGTGGATCATCGTAGATGGAGGAAGACCGGCAACCAAACTCGATCCGCAATCACTAGGAGCTTGGGATGAAGTTTGAAGACCGAAGGACACGGATCAACTCGGTATAACCATTTCTAACCCTTTATATTGCTTGCTAGTATAGGGTTTAGGGTAGATCCGGGCATCGGGTTATGGTAGCCCCAGTTTAGAAAATTTTTATTCCGCATTTTGCCACGGTTTGATGGCCGGGGCGCTGCCGTAACCCAACATGGTATCAGAGCCAACCTTTAAACCCTTAGCTAGCTAGTTTAGACGATATTAAAGTATCGAAACCGAAACAACCCCGAAACAGTGCACTGCATACTTTAGTTTCTGTTGAATTTTCAGAGTCTTCAAAAAAAATTTAAAGCAACTGCAGAAGACTACTATGGTGACCACTAGACTACACCCCAAAAACGAGCCAATTTCACCCGTATTGGACCGGCCACATTAAGCAAATTTCCGAGCCGGCCGGCCCTGCAGTCGAGTTTGGGTTTCGTATTTTGGGTGTGGTCTGGTCTCTGGAATTTTGGTGCAGTGGTATTGCTTGTTTTGCCCATTTTGGATATTATGTTATCTTTTGTTTAGGGGCAATTCGGGGTGTTTCGAACTCGATAATTTAACAATGTTTAAATGTTTACAGTACATGCATTACTATCTGCGACCGTGAATGTCATTCAAGCGGTACAACTCGTCTAATTGCTATATGTTCTTTTAGACGAGTTTGCGAATGTGACATTCACGTTGATATTCTGTGTTGTGCTGTGTGGTGGTTGGATCGTCGTGGTGGATAGCTTGGGGTGCAATGTTAGTACCGTTTAGTTTCAATTGTACATTTGATATTGCGGGGCGAGCGTCCGACATGTGGACTGTCGTCACTACCGGTTTGTATATTATTTGTTTGGGGCACAACCGGGTTGAGGTTAATGTCACCCTTGTATATTATTTTCTTTTCAATACTAGGATTACCCCGCGGTGGAGTGCACGAATAGCCGGGTTCTAGAGGGCAACGGGTCCTCATCTCATGGCGTTGAGACGGAGGGGACCTTACTCTAATATTGGCGGGCTATTCGCCGCACTCGTAGGGGGTATAGGTTGACCCACGGAGGGATGCCCAAGTTACCGGATTCCGTAAAGTGCTGGGTGGCCCATTCACGTTGTTGATTGGGGTTGCCTCGCTTCTGGGATTGGCGGGTAACTTGCCGCGCTTGTAGGGGTCTAGGTTAGGTGGCACAGGCTATCCACACGACAGGGAACGTCGGGTCTCATTTGCAGCTCAAGTGAAACCCGGGTCTCCAAGATTATCCACCATTCTGTGATACTTCTGTGATGTTGCTTTATATCATTCCTGGGACGATTGTTATATATATTTATATATATACTAGTAGATGTTGTATATGTTTTGCACCCGCGCTAGTCCAGTCCCCGCTCTGTCGTTAGTTAAGTAACCTAACGGGTGATGACGGGACCCAATGGCGAATGCGGATGGTATATACGTACATCATATATTTTCGTTCTTTTCTGGTATGATTAATTGGTGGGACTGCATTGATTCTGATCAATGCAAGGAAAACAAACCTTTATATAATGTTGTTGAAACCAAGTTTTTTAAAATTGACATTACAGACGTTTTCTTTTGCTTTGCACAGTGGTATTCGGTTATGAATATCCAGAACCTCATTCGACGAGGCAAGGGCCGAGATCCCTTCATCGGGAGTGACCCCTTGAGCAGAAGTTTGCGTCAACGTAATTACTTTACTATAATCGATTCTTTTGCTTTGTATCGTGGTATTCAGTTTGGAATATCCCACACCTCATTCGACGAGGAAAGAGCCGAGATCTCTTCACCGGGAGTGACCTCTTTATCAAGAGTTTTCGCCAATATCATTTGTAAAACCACTTGGATTCCTTCAATAATATCAAGTTCATTACATTAAAGGTTTTTCGCCAAAAACCAGCCGTAGCCCTTCGTCATTTCAGAAAAGTAGCACCTAGTATTCGTGCTATGTTTGTTGGCTTCCGTCAAGGCATAGTGTGCAGTAGCTATGTGTTACTTTTCTGTAGCATGGATATGCATTAATCTAGGACAATCGTACAGCCTTGTTGGCATCCATCAAGGGCGAGTACGGGTGGGTCTAAATTAATCAGGACAATGACGGGTAGAACTTGACTTGCAACTTATGATTTGTTGTCATCCATCCAGGTCATAAGCTGCTTGGGGTAAAAATCACATCGGGAGTTTCCAAACATACAGGAAACTTTCCAGGCTTGCGCATACCTTCTGGAGTGTGGTAACTTGAGTGGATTCCATCAAGTTATCATGCGATGATAGTTGGATCCTGATTCCCATTGATGAGTAGGATTACTCCACGGGTGATTTTAGATAATCCCGACTAATTCTCCTTTTGGGTTTGGAGGAGAATTCGAGGATACAGTGGGAGACATCCTGATTAGATAAAGTGATTAACCATTCTGATCTAGATTAGAGTGCACGCTGAGTATTTCTATTCTCTCTCTCTCTCTCTCTCTTTGGTAGCGACCATGGCCCAACCCTTGACTAAAACTCATGAATCAAGTTAACTGAACCTTCTTAAAGCATTTTGGATTTTTGGAATGTCACGGTGTCGCATATATCATTGTCACTTCTATATCACCTTTGTATTTCTCCAGAACACCCCGTATCACTACGAACATCTACTCCTATTGGATAAATCCATCGTATAGTTACATACGAACTCGAAGGAACTTGTTCCAGATTCGAGGATGGATTCTGGTTCTGGAGAGATTGAATAGGATTATTCGGTTGTCTTTTTCCTTTACCTTCTCTCAGGTTGTGAGGGCTCCTAAAATTAAGAGAGTGTACACCTATTGAGTTTATTGGATAGTCTTCCTCCAGACCATAGGCAGGTGCCGAAAGGTGGGGAAGGAAGAAAACAAATTAGCCTAAAGGCGGTGTACAGAAGGTAATAAGTAAAGACATATAAAGGGATTAGAATAACGGCAAAGAAATTTGCGACTGCTATCATTCACGACAAAACCGTGTATACCCCTGCCACTCCCACATCCACTTTGGATTTCTCCAGAACACTTCGTATCACTACGAACGTCCATAATGCTTAGACATGCCATCGTATAGTTACATACGAACTCGAAGGAATTCGTTCCAGATTCGAGGATGGTTTCCGGTTCAGGAGAAATAGAATAAGATTATTCAGATGTCTTTTCCCATTACCTTCTCTCAGGATGCGAGGGCTCCTGGCATAAGGAGTGTACACCTATTACGCTTATTGGATAGTCTTCTTCCAAACCTTAGGCTGGTGCCAAAGGGTAGGGAAGGAAGAAAACCAATTAGCCTAATGAAGGTGTACAAAAGGTAATAAGTAAAGACATAATAAAGGGATTGAAGTGAGGGCAGTTAAGTATATGGTTACTGTCATGAATCAGGATAGTGGAAGAGGCGTTACTAGGAATACCAGGTTAACCCCTTCGAAACATTTTCATGTTTCAGTCCGACTGTGCGATGTTAATTGAAAACTGTTTTCCCAATTGGAATCTAATTCTAAGGTATGTATTTACCAGATCAGTTTCTCACATCTGTATGGTGTTACAGATGGTGAGTGGGAGTAAGATATTGAGAATTGGATGATTAGATCCTCATTATATCGGAATTCGTTGTAATTGGTGATATTTGAGGAAATCATCTGGGTTTTGCCGGATGGCAAATTTTTGGTTTTGAATATCCGTAGTTATGCACCAGTTTCAAACTGAAATATCTGTACGTTTATTTTATAAAGTGAGATATAGCCTTTTGAAATTATGTCTGTGACATTTACCTATATCAGTTGATGGTTAGGTAAGGTGCATTCAACAGCGGTTTAATTCTTCTTAACCACAGTACAGTTTTCAACCTACGACGCACAAGGTTTGAGTTATTGAACTCAGAAGACTTATACAAAGTATTGTAAGTGCACGGAGGCACCCCGGCCGTCGATCCGACGCCGGAAATGCGGAAACGAAAAACTTTGCAAACTAACAAACCGGCACCACCGCGCACTTTTAACCCGGATCGGGCCATTAACCTAGCAACTAGCAAACAAGAAAAGAGTAGAGAAGTTATACCAAGCGATCCGTGTCCTTCGGTCTTCGTCTCCACTCCGATCTCCCGCGGAATCTCCGTCCGTCAACTCCTCGTCGGAAAGGGCACCACGTAGCCGGAATCTTTTACGGGCTCCCACCTCTGGACCGAGGCAACTCGGGTGCGAAGTTGGCTAGCCGACGCTTCCAAGGTTTGCGGTAGACTAGTGCAGAATACTATGTCTCTTTTGGGGTTATCAAGTTGCCTTGATGATGGTGGAGGTGGAGAATGAATGAAGGAGAGAAGTTTGGAATTTTGGCAAGCATAGAAGCATGAAATGAGATGAATCAATCCCTCACATATCAAATGAGCTCTCTCATCCTCTCCCCAATAGTGTGGCCGGCCTCACAAGAATAATGGTGGAGGAAAAATGAATAAATCATTTTCAAGAGAAGAAATGGTATCAAAAAGAAATGAGAAAAATCACACCATTTCCCATCCACATCCACTCACAAACCATCACCAAAAAAGCAATGAATAAGACTAGAAAAGAATCTCATCATGATAAGAATACACAAAAGCAATAAACCCCCTCCACAAATGTTATTTGCAAACTTGCAAATAACCCCTCCACCACAAAAGTCCGGCCGAGAAGGAACAAAGGAAAACCGGCCGGAACGGAATGCAAACTGGCAACTTCAGAAAACTGATCCCGTAATAAATTACAAGAAAGCCCCGCTACTGCAAATACATGCCCGCATTTGTATTCCCACTGAACACAAATGCAAAGAGACAAAATCTACACTATCTTATACTATGATCCGACTTAAGCCAAAGCCGTCTAGTAAAATCCGTCCGATCACGATCCGTGCAATACCGCACGTATCTGATCGAACCCTGCCATATCTCCATACAGCCTCTACAGCGTTTCGCCCGAAACTTGAGTAACTGTGTGTGGTGGACTCTAAAGACTCGTCAATACTATGGCTGTGGATTTAACCACTAGCACGTCAGAGGTATAAGCCAATACGTGACGGGCTACCAGGTATTGACCAAAAGGGACGTCGATGAGCGAACTCATCCTGACACCCTACTGAGCCGGTCAGTGACAATATCCGTACAGTCCGGTCCGTTCGTCTATGAGCATCGCATGTCGGGCCTAGGGGGTTGGTAAAAGTCAGACCCCCAAAAGCGGTACAAGTCGTGTCGGAGTGTAGCCCAGAACACCCTGAGATACTACTGGAATACCTACCAGCAAATCTCCTGCCTTGGCCAAGGACTTTTCATGTACTGGCTCTCCTAGACACAGCGCGACCTCACCCCCAATACCGGGAGAGACGAACCCCTGCAGATCCGCTCACTGCCTCCATGTGGCTCGGGACTGTACCCAACTAAAACCTGTTTGCACGACTCCTTTGAGCCGTGGTAGGGTAGTAATCAAAGCACAGTGGGAACTCACACGAGACAAATGACGATCTCAGGTCGATCACCTAACCTGTACACATGTCACCAGGGAACTTCTATCTGACATCAGGTATAATCCCAACTAGCAGGT
The DNA here is from genome assembly GCA_030015575.1 of Agapanthus africanus. NCBI lineage: Eukaryota > Viridiplantae > Streptophyta > Magnoliopsida > Asparagales > Amaryllidaceae > Agapanthus > Agapanthus africanus. The sequence continues at coordinate 511,999,926 of CM057342.1, read as the reverse complement.
TCCCGGCGAGTCCTGTCCGGTGTATTCATAACCCAATGAGCACCTGTATACATCTTAGGTGAACCAACTGACACCAGTGGCTTGTGAGACCGGCCACCGCCCCTCGTCGGGGTCTCGACTGTATACACTAGTCTACTCTGGAGAATCGATGCCCTGTCTCGAAACTCTCACGACTAGGGACCTTTTAAGGATGTGCTTATAGACTCCAGCTCTCACTTATATGATCGCCCTCATACTGCTGGTAGTCAAGCAAGAATCCTAGGGGCTCTATCAACGTGTAATAGAGACTCGTAAGGTCACCTAAAGCAGTACACGATGATAAAGATAAACCAGATAGCATACTATCATCATGAGTAAGACTGTCCTACTGGGACAGGTCCTCCCCTCAATCATTGCAATCACGTGCCTGTGATCCAATAATTGACTCTGAGGGCACTATCTCCAACAATCTCCCACTTGCACTCAAGGCTAATTATCGCGATGTCGCATACTCACAGCCCGTGTGATACCGAACACCCAACTCCTCTACTAGTCAGTCTCACAAAGCTCGTTTGCGAAACTATTGCGTTCGAGGAATAGCCTTAGTGAGTGGATCCGCTCTGATGTTTCTTTCTATGTCTCTCTTTATCTCAAGTTCGCGGAGAAAACCATCTCCCGAAATGAGCAATACCTGTCTTAGAATATGTCTGGATGTCTGATGGGACCTAGCTCATAAATGAACTCCAAATCCAAACTTCTTAGACTGTATCGTCAACTGAACTTAATCAGTATCATGCGCCATGCCTTCCCTCAGTATCCACCTGGACCACCTGTCCAAAATACTGCCCCTCGTCAGAGGGAAAACTATAACTCTGACAGCCACTCTGTCATCCAGGTCACCTTGGAAGCCTGGAATGATAACTGTCTCCCGAAGGAGGCTGCCGTTATCAAATCCCTAGAACATTAACTTATGTTCTAAAGTTGCTTCTGATTGTTTCTCCAGGATTGGATGAATATCAACTTATTGCACCTACTGCAAGAACAACATCTGGTGTGGTACTTGACATCTCATGATTGACTCAATTGCCTAAGCAAGTGATCTGCCAATCATGCGTATCCCTCTCCCCTTTAGTCTGTAAGACACCTTTAGAGAGGGTGACTCCATCACCTGCAGGTACACCACCATGCCAGGAGTTGTCCATTCTAAATACTGTTAGAATGCTGTCTAAGTACCCTGATTGGGAAACTACCCAAATCTAGATCTAAAACCATAGATCTAGTGACCAGAATGTCTGATATAAGATCCAATTCCTTATGTGGAGAAACCACTGTGTGACGACCAAAGTATAACCGATCGTAGTATAGGAATATCACTTCCTACTCTGTGTATGTCATCAAATACCAGGACATCACACTCTACTACCTTCTTAACAGATCCATCCCCTATTCTGATGAAGTCAAACCTATGACTGTCATGTCAGAAATAGATGATCTATCTCCGCTATATCTGCTTTAGTCTATAAATAGACATAAGCCAACTGTCCACCAATGCTTCCGCTGCTCCCACTGACTACGACAACCCTCTGGCTGAGTCATATAGACGTACACTTCTAAAGCCAGTTTAGAACGACGCTATACTCATCCTCCTGCCAGGTCTCACAGTCTGGAACAACAGCAATGGCAAGTCTGGGTAAACAATAACCTCCCTGCCACCGTCATTGAGCATACCGAAGTACCTCTCGGGTGCCTGAGGTTACCCACTTTATCTGCGGAGTGGCCAATGGAATGTCAAACCAGATTGAATCTTTAGGTTCTTATCAAATCTTCGGTAATCGTTTGCGGTTCTGGAATCACTTCCAGTTCTACCATACTCCCACTACTGTTTTCTGAAAAAATCCATTTTTGTTAAAACTGTGGCGAGTCTAGAACAATATCACTATTGATCTTCCAGATGGTAGAAAGTCAACCCTCGTCATAGCCCGGGTCAACCCACAAACAGCCATTACAGAAACGTGCCTTGAGTTATCCAGAATCTGGTTTTAAGCATAAGCTGGACAACTCCCCGTACCTTAACAATGTCAAGATATGAACTGTTCTATATCTAATATAGAAACAGAGGCACTGATTTAATTGAACCAGATTCAAATCATGCAGCTGTCTCCAGTGCATATCAATTAAATGGAAGGAGGCCGATCAGCGTTACTCAACTTAGGAGTGCTTCCAATTATGAGTAACCTGAAGGAGAAGCAAGTTCTCTTAATCATTACTATCAACTGAATACCATCCACAAGTATCTACATCTTCGATTACCTTGAAGAATCCCGATACTTGCAATACCTGGTTCTTTACTTTATTTTTATACCTATAACTTCTCAAAACTTGGACCCTGTGTTTCTACGAAACACCTGTCTAAGAACCAGAGAAGTAATAAGTAAACCGAATATAGTACGAGGACCAACCCCTCTGTCCTAATGGATACTGGACAATATACAATACTCTGTATAACTCCCCTGAGTCTAGTGACTCAATCACTATGTGTCGTAGGTTGAAAACTGTACTTATGGTTAAGAAGAATTACACCGCTGCTCAATGCTCCTTACCTAACCATCCACTGATATAGGTAAATGTCATAGACATAATTTCAAAAAGGTATATCTCACTCTATAAAAATAGACGTACAGATATATCAATTTGAAATTAGTGCATAACAACGGATATTCAAAACCAAATATTTTCCGTCCGGCAAACAACCCAGGTGGCTTCCTCAAATATCACCAATTACAACGAATTCCGATATAATGAGGATGATCACCTAATTCCCAATAACTTACTCCCACTCATCATCTGTAAAACCATACAGATGTGAGAATCATACCTGGTAAATACATACCCTGAAGCAAGTGTCTAATTGGGAAATCAGTTTTCTTTTAACAGTACACAGTGAAACTGAAACATTGAAATGTTTCGATGGGGTATCCTGGTATTCCTAGTAATGCCTCTTCCATTATCCAGATTCACAACTGTAACCGTATAATTCTTTGCCACCTCTCCAAATCCCTTTTTTATGTCTTTAGTCATTACCTTCTGCATACCCCTTTAGGCCAAATGGTTTTCTTCCTTCCCTACCGTTCGGCACCAGCCTATGGTTTGGAAGAAGACTATCCAATAAGTATAATGGGTGTACTGTCCTAATCCTAGGAGTACTCGCAATGCGAGAGAAGGTGAAGATAAAAGACAACCGAATGAACTTAATTCCTATTTCTCCTGAACCAGGATCCATCCCCGAACTGGAACAAGTTCCTTTCGAGTTCGTATATAACCATACGATGGATTATCCAATAAACTTGGGATCTTCGTAGTGATACGGAGTGTCCTGGAGAAATACAAAGGTGATTTAGGATTGGCGAAGAAATACTTGGTTTGGTCGTGAATAGCAGTCGCAATTTACTTTGCCCTCTTACTAATCCCTTTCTTTGTCTTTACTTAATACCTTCTGTACACCGTTTAGGCTAATTGGTTTTCTTCATTCCCTACCAGTCAGCACCTGCCTATGGTTTGGAAGAAGACTATCCAATTTGCGTAATAGGTGTACTACTCCTAAACCAAGGAGTACTCGCAACCTGAGAGAAGGTAAAAGGAAAAGACAACTGAATAGTCCTATTCGTTTTCTTCAGAACCGGAAACCATCCTCGAATTCCTTCGAGTTCGTATATAACCATACGATGGTTTTGTCCAATGGAAGTGGACGTTCGTAGTAATACGGGGTGTCCTGGAGAAAAGGGTAAAAGCAGGAGTGGCAATGAGGTTTGCAACTCTGACAATCCAAAAGCCAGTGTTAAGAAGGTTCGGTCAACTTGGTCACTGAGTCATAGTCTAGGGTCGGGTCAATGGTCACTGCCAAAGAGAGAGAGAAAAGAAAACACTCAGCGTGCACTCTAACCTAGATCAGAATGGTTATCACTTTATCTAATCTGGAAACCTCCCACTGTAACGTCAAATTCTTCCCCAAACCTGAAAGAAGAATTAGCCGGGATCACCCGAGGAGTAAACCAACTCATCAGTGGAAATCGGGATCCAACTATCATCGCATGATAACGTGACGGAATCCGCTCACGCTATCACACTCCAGAAGGTATGCGCATATCTGGCAAGTTTCAGTTCTTTTGAAACCCCCGATGTGGATTTTTGCCCCATGCTCTTATGACCTTGACTTTGGCCAACATATCATAAGTCACATGTCAAGTTCTACCCGTCATTGTCCAGGTTAATTTGAACCCACCCGTACATACCCTTGACTTTGGCCAAAATAGTAGTACAACTGTCCCAAACCAACGCATCTATCTATGCTGCATATGAATACCCAACAGCTACCAAACACCGTGCCTTGACTTTGGCCAACATACACAGCTTGAATACTATTGACTATCCATATGAAACGACGGAGGGCTACGAATGGTTTCTGGCGAAAACCTTTAACGTAATGAACTTGATATCGTTGAAGGAACTGATAGCTTTTTAGAAAAATATAGTGACGAAAATCTTTGCTAAAGAGGTCACTCCCGGTGAAGGGATTTCGGCTCTTTCCCCGTAGAATGAGGTGCAGGATATTCCAACTGAATACCACGATGCAAAGCAAAAGTAATCGGCTATAGTGAAGTTATTGCCCTGACGCAAACTTTTGTCCAAGGGGTCACTCCCGGTGAAGGGATCTCGGCCCTTGCCTCGTCGACTGAGGAGCAGGATATTCCAACTGAATACTGTAAGTGCACGGCGGCACCCCGGCCGTCAAACCGACGCCGGAATGCGGAAGCGGTGATAAACTTTAATTTTGCGGACTTAGCAAACCGGCACCACCGCGCACTAAACACCCGGATCGAACCATTAACTAGTCTAAGCTAACAAGAAGATGGGTTAGAGATATACCGACGATCCAAGTCCTCCGGTCTTCTCGTCATGGTCCCGATCTCCTGCGGAAAAGTCCCGTCTCCTCCTCGTCGCCGGAAGTGCACCACACCGCCTACTTCTTTTACGGGCTCCCACCTCAATGCCGAGGCAACTCGGGCACGATGCTGGCTAGTCAACGTGCCCAAGATTCGCTGTAGAATATGTAGTAGAGGATTGTGTCTCATTTGGGGTTCATGGAGGTGCCATATGGTGGAGGGATGAAACAAGAACAATGTGGAGGAGCTAGTGGGTATTTTGGAGCATGATATGAACCAAAAATACACACACACAATTTTTGACAACCCTTGCACATAGTGGCCGGCCACAAGAGATGATGGAGGGAGTGAAATGAAAAAACAAAAGATCAAACCACAACCATAAACCAAAAAAGAGAGAGAGAAAGGAATGGTTATGATAATCAACCATGATCACAAAGCAATGCCAACACTCCACACAACCATCATCAACAACCATGATGCTAACAAAGTCAAGCCATCATGAAGTAAGAAGTCAAGGTCAATGAGAGACTATCATGACATGATAATATGCAAAGACCCCCTCCACAAATCCTTATTTGCAACAATGCAAATAAGCCCTCCTCCACCAAACTTCGGCCAATGAACGGAACAATGGAAATTGGCCGAAACGGAAAGCAAAGTGGCAACTCCAGAAAACTGGTCCCGCAATAAATTACAGGAAAAACCCCGATACTGTGCATACACACCCGCATTTGTATTCCGACCGAAATACAAATGCGATGAGACAAAATCTACACTGTACTATACTAGGATCCGGCTTATACCAAAACCGGCTAGTAAAATCTGTTCGATCCTGATCCGTGCAATACCGCACGTATCTGATCGAACCCTGCCATATAACCATACGGCCTATAGTACAAACTGTCCGATCCTGATCTGCGCAATACCGCACGTATCTGATCGGACCTTGCCATATCTCCATACGGCCTCTACAACCTTTCGTCCGAAAGCTGAGTAACTGAATGTGGGGGACTCTAAAGACTCGTCAACACCTCGGTTGTGGATTTAACCACTAGCACGTCAGAGGTATAAGCCAATACGTGACGGGCTACCAGGTACTGACCAAATGGGACGTCGATGAGGAAGCTCACCCCGACACCCAACTGAGCCTGTCAGTGACAATATCCGTGCAGTTCGGTCCGTTCGTCTATGAGCATCGCATGGCGGGCCTAGGGGGTTGGTAAAAGTCAGACCCCAAAAAGCGGTACAAGTCGTGTCGGAGTGTAGCCCAGAACACCCTGAGATACTACTGGAATACCTACCAGTAAATCTCCTTGCCTCGGCCGAGGGCTTCGTGTAATGGCTCTCCTAGACACAGCACGACCTCACCCCCAATACCGGGAGAGACGAACCCCTGAAGATACGCTCACTGCCTCCATGTGGCTCGGGACTGCACCCAACTAAAACCTGTTTGCACGACTCCTTTGAGCCGTGGTAGGGTAGTAATCAAAGTACAGTGGGAACTCACACGAGACAAATGACGATCCCCAGGTCGATGAACTAACCTGCACACATGTCACCAGGGAACTGCCATCTGACGTCTGGTATATGACCAACTAGCATGTTCCCGGCGAGTCCTGTCCGGTGTACTCATAACCCAATGAGCACCTGTATACATCTTAGGTGATCCAACTGACACCAGTGGCTTGTGAGACCGGCCACCGCCCCTCGTCGGGGTCTCGACTGTATACACTAGTCTACTAATGGAGTATCGATGCCCAGTCTCGAAACTCCTACGACTAGGGACCTTTTAAGGATATGCTTGTAGACCCCCAGCTCCCACTTATATGATCGCCCTCATACTGCTGGTGGTCAAGCAAGAATCCTAGGGGCTCTATCAACGTGTAATAGCGACGTGTCATGTCACCTAAAACAGTACACGATGATAAAGGTAAACCAGATAGCATACTATCATCTCGAGTAAGACTGTCCTACCGGGATAGGTCCTCCCTCAATCATTACAATCACGTACCTGTGACCTAATAATTGACTCTGAGGGCACTATCTCCAACAATCTCCCACTTGCACTCAAGGCTAATTATTGCGATGTCGCATACTCACAGCCCGTGTGATACCGAACATCCAACTCCTCTACTAGTCAGTCTCACAAAGCTCGTTTGCGAAACTATTGCGTTCGAGGAATAGCCTCAGTGAGTGGATCCGCATAGTTGTTTCTTCCTTTGTCTCTCTATATCTCAAGTTCGCGGAGAAAGCCATCTCCCGAAAAGAGCAATACCTGTCTTAGAACGTGTCTGGATGTCTGATGGGACATAGCTCATAAATGAACTCTAAATCCAAACTTCTTAGACTGTATCGTCAACTGAACTTAATCAGTATCCTGCGCCATGCCTCCCTCAGTATTGCCCTGGACCACCTGTCCAAAATACTGCCCCTCATCAGAAGGAAAACTATAGCTCTGACAACCTCCTTGTCGTCCATGTCACCTTGGAAGCCTGGAATGATAACTGTCTCCTGAATGAGGCTGTCGTTATCATATCCCTAGAACATCCACTTATGTTCTAAAACTGCTTCCGACTGTTTCTCCAGGATTGGATTAATGTCAACTTATTGCATCTAGTGCAAGAACAACATCTGGTGGTACTTGACATCTCATGATTGACTCAATTGCCTAAGCAAGTGCTCTGCCAATCATGCACGTCCCTCTCCCCTTTAGTCTGTAAGACACCTTTGGAGAGGGTGACTCCATTACCTGCAGGTACACTACCGTTCCAGGAGTCGTCCATTCTAAATACTCTTAGAATGCTGTCAAAGTACCCTGATTGGGAAACCACCCAAATCATAGATCTAAAGCCATAGATCTAGTAACCAATATGTCTGATACAAAATCCATTTCCTTTGTGGAGAAACCACTGTGTGACGACCAAAGTATAACCGATCGTAGTGTAGGAGTTTCTTTTCCTACTCTGTGTATATCATCCAGATACCAGGATATCACACCCTACTACCTTCTCAACAGATCCATCCGTTATTCTGATGAAGTCAAACCCATGACTGTCACGTCAGAAACAGATGATCTATCTCCGCTACATCTGCTTTAGTCTATAAATAGACATAAGCCACCTGTCCACCAATGCTTCCGCTGCTCCCACTGACTACGACAACCCTCTGGCAGAGTCATATACACGTGCACTTCTAAAACTAGTTTAGAACGACGCTATACTCATCCTCCCGCCGGGTCTCGCAGCCTGGAACAACAGCAATGGTAATTGTGGGTAAACAAGAACTTCCCTGTCACCGTCCTTGAGGCTACCGGAGTACCTCTCGGGTGCCTGAAGTTACCCACCTTATCTGCGGAGTGGCCAATGGAATGTCAATCCAGATTGAATCTTTAGGTTCCTTATCAAATCTTCAGTAATCGTTTGTGGTTCTGGAATCACTTCCAGTTCTACCATACTCCCACTACTGTTTTCTGAAAAAGTCCATTTTATTTAAAACTGTGGCGAGTCTAGAACAATATTGCTATTGTTCATCCAGATGGTCGAAAGTCAACCCGCGTCATAGCCTGGGTCAACCCACAAACAGCCATTACAGAAACGTGCCTTGAGTTGTCCAGTGTCTGATTTTAAGCATAAACCGGACAACTCCCCGTACCTTAACAATGTTAAGATATGAACTGTTCTATATCCAATATAGAAACAGAGGCACTGATTTAATTGAACCAGATTCAAATCATGCAGCTGTCCCCAGCGCATGTCAACTAAATGGAAGGAGGCCGATCAGCGTTACTCAACTTAGGAATACTTCCAATTATGAGTAACCTGAAAGAGAAGCAAGATCTCTTTATCATTACTATCAACTGAATACCATACACAAGTATCTACATCTTCGATCTCTTTGAAGAATCCCGATACTTGCTATACCTGGTTCTCTACTCTATTCAAATACCTATAACTTCTCAAAATTCGGACCCTGTGTTTCCGCGAAACACCTGTCTAAAAACTAGAGAAGTCATAAGTAAACCGAATATAGTACGAGGACCAACCCCTATGTGCTAATGGACCCTGGACAACATACAATCCTTTGTATAAGTCCCTTGAGTCTGATAACTTATTCACTGTGTGTCGTAGGTTGAAAACTGTACTTATGGTTAAGAAGAATTACACCGCTGTTTAATGCTCCTTACCTAACCATCCACTGATATAGGTAAATGTCATCGACATAATTTCAGAAAGGTATATCTCACTCTATAAAAATAGACGTACAGATATATCAATTTGAAATTGGTGCATGAAAGCGGATATTCAAAACCAAATATTTGCCGACCGGCAAACAACCCAGGTGATTTCCTCAAATATCACCGATTACAACGAATCCCGATATAATGAGGATGATCACCCAATTCCCAATAACTTACTCCCACTCATCATCTGTAAAACCATACAGATGTGAGAATCATACTTGGTAAATACATACCCTGGAATAAGTATCTAATCGGGAAATCAGTTTTCCTTTAACATTACACAGTGAAACTGAAACATTGAAATGTTCCGATGGGGTATTCTGGTATTCCTAGTAATGCCTCTTCCAGATTCACGACTGTAACCGTATAGTTCTTTGCCACCTCTCCAAATCCCTTCATATGTCTTTAGTCTTTACCTTCTGTACACCCCTTTAAGCCAAATGGTTTTCTTCCTTCCCTACCGTTCGGCACCAGCCTATGGTTTGGAAGAAGACTATCCAAAAAGCATAAAGGTTGTACTGTCCTAATCCTAGGAGCACTCACAATGAGAGAGGGTGAAGATAAAAGACAACCGAATAAACCTTATTCCTATTTCTCCTGAACCAGAATCCATCCCCGAACTGGAACCAGTTCCATTCGAGTTCGTATATAACCATACGATGGAGTATCCAAATAAACTGTGGATCTTCGTAGTGATACGGAGTGTCCTGGAGAAATACAAAGGTGATGTGGGAGTGGTAACGAAATATTTGGTTTGGTCGTGAAAATCTGTTGCAATTTACTTTGCCCTCTTACTAATCCCTTGCTTTGTCTGAACTTAATACCTTCTGCACACCATCGTTAGGCTAATTGGTTTTCTTCATTCCCTACCGGTCGGCACCAGCCTAAGGTTTGGAAGAAGACTATCCAATTTGCGTAATAGGTGTACTACCCCTAAACCAAGGAGTACTCATAACCTGAGAGATGGTAAAAGGAAAAGACAACTGAATAATCCCATCCGTTTTCTCCAGAACCGGAAACCATCCTCGAATAAATTCTTTCGAGTTCGTATCTAACCATACGATGGTTTTGTCCAATGGAAGTGGACGTTCGTAGTAACACGGGGTGTCCTGGAGAAAAGGGTAAAAGTAGGAGTGGCAATGAGGTTCGCAACTCTGACAATCCAAAAGCCAGTGTTAAGAAGGTTCGGTCAACTTGGTCACTGAGTCATAGTCTTAGGGTCGGGTCAATGGTCGCTGCCAAAGAGAGAGAGAAAAGAAACACTCAGCGTGCACTCTAACCTAGATCAGAATGGTTACCAATTTATCTAATCTGGAAACCTCCCACTGTACCTCAAATTCTTCTCCAAACCTAAAAGAAGAATTAGTCGGGGTCACCCGAGGAGTATACCAACTCATCAGTGGGAATCGGGATCCAACTATCATCGCATGATAACGTGACGGAATCCGCTCACGGTATCACACTCCAGAAGGTATGCGCATATCTGGCAAGTTTCAGTTCTTTTGAAACTCCCGATGTGATTTCTGCCCCATGCTCTTATGACCTTGACTTTGGCCAACAAATCATAAGTCACATGTCAAGTTCTACCCGTCATTCTCCAGGTTGATTCGAATCCACCCGCACAAGCCCTTGACTTTGGCCAACAAGGCTATACGACTGTTCCAAACCAACGCATCTATCTATGCTGCATATGAATAACCAACAGCTACCAAACACTGTGCCTTGACTTTGGCCAACAAACACAGCTTGAATACTATTGACTACCCATATGAAACGACGGAGGGCTACGAATGGTTTCTGGCGAAAACCTTTAACGTAAAGAACTTGATATCGTTGAAGGAACTGATAGCTTTTTGAAAATATAGTGACGAAAACCGTTGCTAAAGAGGTCACTCCCGGTGAAAGGATCTCGGCTCTTTCCCCGTAGAATGGGGTGCAGGATATTCCAAATGAATACCGCGATGCAAAGCAAAAGTAATCGGCTATAGTGAAGTTAATGCCCTGACGCAAACTTCTGTCCAAGGGGTCACTCCCGGTGAAGGGATCTCGGCCCTTGCCTCGTCGACTGAGGAGCAGGATATTCCAACTGAATATCACGATGCAAAACAAAAGTGAACGTCCTTGCAATAACAGCTTTTTGAAAAGTGTTCCAACAACATCAGATTAGGTTTGTTTTAACTTGCATTGATCCGAATCAATGCAGTCCCATCAATTGATCACACCAAAAAGAACGAAAATATACTGATGTACGTATATGCCATCCGCATTCGCCACTGGGTCCCGTCATTACCCGTTAGGTTAGCTTACTAACGACAGAGCGGGGACTGGACTAGCGCGGATGCAAAACATATACAACATCTACTAATATATATACCAATATATTATATTCGCTCAAGGCGTGAATAAAATGCAACATCACAGAGAATGAACAGCATCACAGAAACAATACAGATATCTGGGATCCCCGGGTTTTACAGAGCCACTAATGAAACCCGACGTTCCCCTGGTCGTGTGGATAGCCTGCGCAATGAAATCCTAGACCCCTACGGGCGCGGCAAGTCACCCGCCAAAACCTGAAGCGAGGCAGCCCCCTTCAGCGCCGTGAATGGACCACCCAGCACTTCACGGAATCCGGTAACTTGGGCACCCCTCCTGGGTCAACCTGTACCCCCTACGAGTGCGGCGAATAGCCCGCCAATCCTAGAGTGAAGCCCCCTCCGTCCCAATGCTATGAGATGCGGGCTTGTTGCCTTCTAGAACCCGGCTATCCGTGCACCCCTCCGCGGGGCAATCCTAGTACAGAAAGTAAAATATACATACACCGGGTACATCGACCGCAACCAGGTCGTGCCCCAAAATAATAATACAAACAGGCAGTGACGGCAGTCCACATGTCGGACGCTCGTCCCGCAATATCAAATGTACATAATACAACAGAACTGTACTAGCATTGCATCCAGGCTATCCCCGACGACCGATCCGCAACAACACAGCAAAAACAGAACATCAACGTGAAAGTCACGTTCGCAAATCCGTCTAACCGGGCTATAGCAGTTAGACCGGATTTACCGATCGAGTGACATTCACGGTCGCAGATATAATGTAAATACTGTGAAAAATGTGTTTAAAATATCCGATCGATCAAAAATTAACAAGTGGGCCCCCAATCAAAACTGTAGCACTCACAGAAAACCTGGGCCCAATTTTAATATTCCAAAACCCATATTTTAAGCCCAGAAGGCCTCTGTAAAAAATTGGTGAAGTGATCTCCACAGTGCGCGGCGGAAGGGCGGCGGGAAGGGGGTTTTCGCGGCGGTTCCGCGCTCCCACTGTGGAGTTACTTCGTCGAATTTTTACAGAGCTCTTAGATTTTCCAGTACATCAATATTTTACAACCTGAAAAAATTTTCGACACCAAAAATTTCCAACAGAAAACTGATGCTAACAAAAATGTAGTTTTGGAACATTCGATCGATCGAAACAGAAAAACACACTACACCAAGCTAGACTAAGTTAATGGGGAGGCTCTGATACCACTGTAAGTGCACGGCGGCACCCCGGCCGTCAAACCGACGCCGGAATGCGGAAGCGGTGATAAACTTTAATTTTGCGGACTTAGCAAACCGGCACCACCGCGCACTAAACACCCGGATCGAACCATTAACTAGTCTAAGCTAACAAGAAGATGGGTTAGAGATATACCGACGATCCAAGTCCTCCGGTCTTCTCGTCATGGTCCCGATCTCCTGCGGAAAAGTCCCGTCTCCTCCTCGTCGCCGGAAGTGCACCACACCGCCTACTTCTTTTACGGGCTCCCACCTCAATGCCGAGGCAACTCGGGCACGATGCTGGCTAGTCAACGTGCCCAAGATTCGCTGTAGAATATGTAGTAGAGGATTGTGTCTCATTTGGGGTTCATGGAGGTGCCATATGGTGGAGGGATGAAACAAGAACAATGTGGAGGAGCTAGTGGGTATTTTGGAGCATGATATGAACCAAAAATACACACACACAATTTTTGACAACCCTTGCACATAGTGGCCGGCCACAAGAGATGATGGAGGGAGTGAAATGAAAAAACAAAAGATCAAACCACAACCATAAACCAAAAAAGAGAGAGAGAAAGGAATGGTTATGATAATCAACCATGATCACAAAGCAATGCCAACACTCCACACAACCATCATCAACAACCATGATGCTAACAAAGTCAAGCCATCATGAAGTAAGAAGTCAAGGTCAATGAGAGACTATCATGACATGATAATATGCAAAGACCCCCTCCACAAATCCTTATTTGCAACAATGCAAATAAGCCCTCCTCCACCAAACTTCGGCCAATGAACGGAACAATGGAAATTGGCCGAAACGGAAAGCAAAGTGGCAACTCCAGAAAACTGGTCCCGCAATAAATTACAGGAAAAACCCCGATACTGTGCATACACACCCGCATTTGTATTCCGACCGAAATACAAATGCGATGAGACAAAATTTACACTGTACTATACTAGGATCCGGCTTATACCAAAACCGGCTAGTAAAATCTGTTCGATCCTGATCCGTGCAATACCGCACGTATCTGATCGAACCCTGCCATATAACCATACGGCCTATAGTACAAACTGTCCGATCCTGATCTGCGCAATACCGCACGTATCTGATCGGACCTTGCCATATCTCCATACGGCCTCTACAACCTTTCGCCCGAAAGCTGAGTAACTGAATGTGGGGGACTCTAAAGACTCGTCAACACCTCGGTTGTGGATTTAACCACTAGCACGTCAGAGGTATAAGCCAATACGTGACGGGCTACCAGGTATTGACCAAATGGGACGTCGATGAGGAAGCTCACCCCGACACCCAACTGAGCCTGTCAGTGACAATATCCGTGCAGTTCGGTCCGTTCGTCTATGAGCATCGCATGGCGGGCCTAGGGGGTTGGTAAAAGTCAGACCCCCAAAAGCGGTACAAGTCGTGTCGGAGTGTAGCCCAGAACACCCTGAGATACTACTGGAATACCTACCAGTAAATCTCCTTGCCTCGGCCGAGGGCTTCGTGTAATGGCTCTCCTAGACACAGCACGACCTCACCCCCAATACCGGGAGAGAAGAACCCCTGAAGATACGCTCACTGCCTCCATGTGGCTCGGGACTGCACCCAACTAAAACCTGTTTGCACGACTCCTTTGAGCCGTGGTAGGGTAGTAATCAAAGTACAGTGGGAACTCACACGAGACAAATGACGATCCCCAGGTCGATGAACTAACCTGCACACATGTCACCAGGGAACTGCCATCTGACGTCTGGTATATGACCAACTAGCATGTTCCCGGCGAGTCCTGTCCGGTGTACTCATAACCCAATGAGCACCTGTATACATCTTAGGTGATCCAACTGACACCAGTGGCTTGTGAGACCGGCCACCGCCCCTCGTCGGGGTCTCGACTGTATACACTAGTCTACTAATGGAGTATCGATGCCCAGTCTCGAAACTCCTACGACTAGGGACCTTTTAAGGATATGCTTGTAGACCCCCAGCTCCCACTTATATGATCGCCCTCATACTGCTGGTGGTCAAGCAAGAATCCTAGGGGCTCTATCAACGTGTAATAGCGACGTGTCATGTCACCTAAAACAGTACACGATGATAAAGGTAAACCAGATAGCATACTATCATCTCGAGTAAGACTGTCCTACCGGGATAGGTCCTCCCTCAATCATTACAATCACGTACCTGTGACCTAATAATTGACTCTGAGGGCACTATCTCCAACAAATACCACTGTGCAAAACAAAAGAGAACGTCCTTGCAATAACAGCTTTTTGAAAAAGTGTTCCAACAACATCAGAAGAGGTTTGTTTAACTTGCATTGATCCGAATCAACGCAGTCCCATCAATTGATCACACCACAAAAAGAACGAAAATAATGATGTACGTATATGCCATCCGCATTCGCCACTGGGTCCCGTCATCACCCGTTAGGTTACTTAACTAACGACAGAGCGGGGACTGGACTAGCGCGGATGCAAAACATATACAACATCTACTAGTATATATATAATATATAATTTTCGCTCAAGGCGTGATAAAATGCAACATCACAGAAATGTACAGCATCACAGAATAATACAGATATCTGGGATCCCCGGGTTTCACAGAGCCGCTACTGAAACCCGACGTTCCCCTGGTCGTGTGGATAGCCTATGCAATGAAAACCTAGACCCCTACGGGCGCGGCAAGTTACCCGCCAAAACCTGAAGCGAGGCAGCCCCTTTCAGCAACGTGAATGGACCACCCAGCACTTCACGGAATCCGGTAACTTGGGCACCCCTCCTGGGCCAATCCTATACCCCCTACGAGTGCAGCGAATAGCCCGCCAATTCTAGAGTAAAGCCCCCTCCGTCTCAACGCCATGAGATGCGGGCTCGTTGCCCTCTAGAACCCGGCTATCCGTGCACCCCTCCGCGGGGTAATCCTAGTACAAAAAGTAAAATATACATACAACGGGTACATCGACCGCAACCTGGTCGTGCCCCAAAAGAATAATACAATCAGGCAGTGACGGCAGTCCACATGTCGGACGCTCTGTAAGTCCATATTGCGACCCCCGGTTCTTACGGGGAGGCGGAAACGGTATAAAAAACAAATTTTTATCGCAAGAGGCAACATGGACTAAACAAGGTCGGGATCGTGTCTAAACTAATCTAGCAAATACACTAAAAGGAGTTAGCTACTATGGAAGATGGTTATACCTAAACTTGAACTCCTTCTTCTTTAAACCTTGTAGAGGTTGATGGTTCTCTTTTCGTCGCCTTCTTCCGTCGAAGATGGATCCACCTCAAAGGTTCGACCTTTGGGCTCTTCCTCGATCTTTGAGTGAACTAGGGTTTCCGGCTTGCTAAACCTTGAACCTAGAATGAGTAGAGAGTGACTAGGGGTTGCTTTTCTTTTAAAAGAGAAGGATTCTCAACACATGAGAAGGGTTCTCTTTTGCTAGAGGAAGAAGAAGATGAAGTGAGGAGAGAGAAGCTAAATGAGATAATGAGCAATCTTTTCTTTCTTGCAACCATAATGCCAAAAGAAAAGAATTATCTAAATAATAATAATTCAAAATAAGAATAGTTGATGGTAATTTGGAATGACCACTATCATGCTTCTTTAAATGAAGTGTAAGCATGAATCAAGGAGGATCTTTCAAAGCATGATGGTGGTCAACATTCAACCATAGTCAACAAGTCAACCATGGTCAACAAGTCAACAAAATCAACCATAACAAAATTCTCATTTAATTACTATTATTAATAGATAATTTATAAATCCATTAGGGTTTGGAAAATGAAGACTGTCAACTGTGCATACGCACCCGTTCCGAAACCCTAATGAAATACCTCATCCTCCGCCTCAAGCAACTGTGCATACACACCTGCATTCTCGTTCCGAGGAACAAGAATACCAAGATATAAAAGCAACCCCAAAACATATACCAGTATCTGGCTCAAACCAGAGCCTGCCAGTATAATCCGTCCGGACTCCAAACGTGCACAAGTGCGCGGATGAGAACGAACCCTGTCGCAAAACCATGCGACCTCTACTCTGTTTTGCCCTGAGGCGAATACCCTCTGTGTGGGACTCTAAAGACTCGACACTACGCTGGCAGTGGGTTTAACCACAGACCGCAAGCGGCACTAGCTGTGCGTAACGGTCCCCAGGTAGATGTCGACAAGAAGGCTGACGAGGTGAAACCCCATCTGAACTCCTACTGAGTCTGAATGTGACATTCTCCATACAGTCCGGTCTGTTCGTCTGATACATCGCATGTCGGGCCTAGGGGGCGGTAAAACGTCAGTCCCCCAATAGCGGTACAAGTCGTGTCGGAGTGAAGCCCAAAACACCCTGAGATAACACTGGAACCTACCAGTATATCTCGCTTGCCCTGGCCAGGGACTACTCGTGTAATGGCTCTCCTAGACACAGCGCGATGTCAACCCCCAATACCGGGAGAGACGAATCCTGTCTAACCGTCACTGCCTCCAAGTGCTTCGGGACTGCACCCAACCACCACCTGTTTGCACGACTCCTTTGAGCCGTGGTAGGGTAGTGATCAAAGTGCAGTGGGAACACACTCGAGGCGAAGTGCCAGTGTCAAGTCAGCGGACTAAGCTGTACTCATGTCACCTGGGAACTGATAACTGACGATAGGTATAATACCAACCTGTCAGTTCCCGACGAGTCCTGTCCAGTGTACTCGTAACCCAACGAGCACCCGTATACTATCTCCAGTACGACGTACTGATGGCTGTGGGACAGACCATCTCCCACACTGGGATGAGAAGCGCATACGCTAGTCTACTCCGGAGTATCGATGCCCTGTCTCGATAGTCCTACGACTAGGGACCTGTATAAGGATGTGCCTATAGATTACCCAGCCCCCACTAGTGTGACTGCCATCACAACGCTGGTAATCAAGCAAAGATCCTAAGGGCTCCACTAATGCGTATAAGTGATATACTGAAATAAACACAAGTACACATTGAAGTAGAAACAAACCAAGTAGCATACTACTATATTGAGCAAGATTGTTTATACAAGGTGAATATCCCAAGCTTCCATTAAGTAATATACAAACTAGTATGATACAGTAATGGCCTCTAGGGCATATACACTAACAATCTCCCACTTGCACTAAGGCCATGTACTGGCGTATCGAAGACCTATCATCTCGATCAGCCGCTCGAACTGAGTCTGGGGTAGGGCCTTGGTGAATGGATCTGCAGTGTTTTCTTCTGAAGCAACCCTCCGAACCTCGATCTCCTTGCGATCCACGATCTCCCTGATCAGGTGATACCGCCTCAAGATGTGCCTGGATCTCTGATGGGACCTGGGTTCCTTCGCTAAAGCTATAGCCCCGTTGTTGTCGCAATACAGAGGTACTGGGTCAACAATGGATGGAACCACCTGAAGTTCTTTTAAGAACTTCCTTATCCAGACAGCTTCTTTTGCGGCATCAGATGCAGCGATGTATTCCGCTTCCATAGTCGAGTCTGCAACGGTTTCCTGTTTGGAACTCTTCCAACACACCGCCCCTCCATTGAGGGTAAAGACAAAACCCGACATGGACTTGGAATCATCCTTGTCACTCTGGAAGCTGGAGTCAGCAAAGGCCTCAATCTGGAGGTCTTTTCCGCCATACACCAAGAACATCTCCTTAGTCCTTCTCAGGTACTTGAGAATGTTCTTTACTGCTATCCAATGTTTCTCCCCAGGGTTTGACTGATACCGGCTTACTACACTCAGTGCATAAGCTACATCCGGTCTGGTACACAACATCGCATACATTATAGAGCCTACCGCAGAAGCGTAGGCTATAATAGACATGCGATCCCTCTCCAAATCAGTCTTGGGAGACATCTCTTTAGAGAGGGTGATCCCGTGACAAGCCGGTAGGTTACCGCGCTTGGAATCTTCCATACTGAATCTTTTCAGTACGGTGTCGATGTACCTGGACTGTGAAAGTCCTAATATCCTCTTGGATCTATCACGATGGATCCGGATCCCCAGGATGTATGAGCCATCACCCAGGTCTTTCATGGAGAACCTGTGTGACAAGAAACCCTTGACAGATTGTAGCATAGGAATGTCATTTCCTATTAAGAGAATGTCATCCACGTATAAAACAAGGAATACTACAGTTCTCGCTACAAATCTACTATAGATGCATGGTTCATCTGGATTTTTGATAAAGTCAAATTCCTTGACCGTCTCATCAAAACAGATGTTCCAACTCCGCGATGCCTGCTTTAGTCCATAAATGGACTTAAGCAACTTGCACACCTTTCCGCTGCTCCCACTCTGAATGAAACCCTCTGGCTGATCCATATAGACACACTCCTCTAAATTTCCATTTAGAAAAGCGGTTTTTACGTCCATCTGCCAAATCTCATAATTGTGGAAGGCAGCAATGGCAAGAAGGATCCGAATGGATTTCAGCATAGCCACTGGAGAAAAGGTTTCGTCATAGTCCAAGCCAGGTCTTTGACGGAAACCCTTTGCTACAAGTCTAGCTTTATAGGTCTCAACCTGTCCATCTACACCAATCTTCCTTTTGAAGATCCACTTGCATCCTACGGGTTTTACCCCGTCTGGAGCAATGTCCAACGTCCATACTTTGTTGGTGTACATGGACTCCATTTCGGTCCGCATTGCATCTAGCCATTTTACCGAGTCAACGCTCTGAACGGCCTGCTGGAAGCTAGTAGGCTCATCATAGTCTATGATGCAATCCTCTCTATCCCCGTCTATGAGAAAACCGTAGTATCTCTCGGGCGGATGAGACTGCCTACTACTCCTGCGGAGCGGCATAGGAATGTCCTGTTCTTTTGAACTCACTGGCTCTTCCAAGTCTTCAGTAATAGCTTGTGGTTCTGGAATCTCTTCCAGTTCTATTGCGTTCCCACTTATCTGGGTTTCCAAAAACTCAGTTTCCAAGAAGCGGGCATGTTGAGGAACAAAAACTTTTTGTTCCTCAGCGGAATAGAACAGATACCCCCTGGAGTTCTTTGGGTATCCCACAAACTTACATTGTACTGAACGTGCCTCGAGCTTGTCCGCATGCTGCTTTTTTACAAAAGCTGGACATCCCCATATCTTAAGGTACTTAAGACAGGGTTTCTTCCCACTCCACATCTGATATGGAGTGGTAGGCACAGTCTTGGTAGGAGCCTTGTTCAAGAGATATGCAGCTGCTTCTAGTGCATAGCCCCAGAAAGATCGCGGTAACTCAGCCTTACTCATCATGGAACGAACCATATCCAATAGGGTTCGATTCCTCCTTTCCGATACACCGTTATGTTGCGGAGTGTATGGAGGAGTACGCTGAGAGAGAATCCCATTCTCTTTTAAGTAATTCAGGAACTCGGCACTTAAGTATTCTCCACCTCGATCCGATCTTAGAATCTTGATACTTTTTGTCACGACCCGCAGGGTACGGAACGTGACTGGCACTTAAGTTTACGAAACGTCTAAAGACGTCCGTAAAATAAGTAAGCCAAAGCCCAGAAAACAAAACCAATTAAGCAAAAGAGTGAAGAAAACCCAATCATTTGAAGCAAGTTTATCAAATAAGTCATGTAAAACCCTTTTTAAAAACAATACCAATTTTTCCCGAAAATTTCGGCAGAGTCTCCTTTGTAAATACTGGCCCCCAAAATGGGTACAACAAAATATATACATGAATCCAACAAAAAAGGGCATCCCCAAGCGGGAGCTAGCTCTTCGCCATAAGGCGGTCACAAATCCCACGCAATGTAAATGACAACAAGCATAATAATCATAAGGAAGCATGAAAAAAAGTAGCATGTCGGCTCAAGTGAGCTCGACCCCAAAATACAGCATAAAATCCACAAACCTCACAGTCTCATCTCTAGGTCAATATACAATAATCTGGTAGAAACAGTAGATGGAGTACACTAGATACAAGAATATACAAGGTGGTACAAAATAATAACATAACCCACCTATGAGCAAATCTCGAGCCCAAGCAAAACAGGCAAAAGAACAAGTGCGCCCGCCGCTACTGAACTGACGGAGCGGACCTGCAAAAGACTGTGGCACAACGGGGGTGAGTTGCCAACTCGTGAGTAATAAATAACATCTGCAAAGGCTATCGAATGCATGCACACAAGCATCCTAGCATCTAAAATACAGATATGACTGGATGCACTAGCAGGTGTGTATATCATATCAGTGTGCTAATATGTATGCAACATGAATATCTGATGTCTCAATATGTATATATAAGAAATATTTATTCTCTTTTTGTTTTTGAAACTCTTTTAGAAAGCCAGCATAATGTCAATGAATCGACAAAAATCGGTGTCCAGCAACGACACCCAAAAGCTGTCTCAAATCTCATAAATGTATCTCTGGCCTCAGCCGTCCGGCTGACCCATCTCAAATATCAATATCTCATCATCTAGCGGCCACGGTCGGTATCCTCTGGATATCCGCCGTCCCAAACAGTCACCGGTAGGTAATCCGTCCCCTGCCAGGCTCAACGTCATCACCACATTCCTCTTGCCCCGGGGTACCTTACCGGGCCCACCATGTACCCGTGCCGGTTCCTCCACTCCTCGACACGGATTTCCAAATCCACAGCAAACTCATGGTGGACGACACTTACATCACTAGAAAACCGCAATTTTTACATATTTTAAAATATAATAAGTTTAGAAATTTTGCGGTTTTCCCCCCGAAATCCAGCAATATCATAAAATCTCAAGAAATCCTCATAAGTGCATATATCAATGATAATGAATGCGTATGATATCAATAATCAAGTTGCGATGTGTGATTAATGTATTAAGCATGAACAATGAATATGATGAAGTACATGCATATGAATAGCAATCCTACGGTTTCATTTTAAGGAAATAGCACAATTTAAGTATCAATTAGTAAAAGGTTTAAATTAAAGGTTATCTAGTGTGGTGGCATGGCAATTACCAGGGTGTGTGTGTAAACATGAATAGTGCTCGTGCTGCATATAAAACCTGGTAATGGTGCATGTGTCCTACAATTGAGTTTGCGTATATGGATATAACATATTGATCTAATTGCAGCAATTATCATGCCAGTATTATTATTCTAATGTCACAAGTGATTATCCAATTTACTATTTTCCAGTTTACTAAATCTATCGGGCGACTTGCGCCATCCAAACGATCGTCCCCCGTAGATGTTAAATCTACTCACCGGAATCCCTGGCTAGCTGTGTCCAATCACCGCCTTTCCCTTTCGCGCCGCGTCTGACGTTTCCGCGACCGAACCTGGAATTTACATCAGTACCAAATATAAGGTTACATATCAAGAACGACGCAAAACCCCAACGAAACTACTAAAGTTCGCTAGCTAGGTACAACGTGCACAAGGTGCGCGGACACACGCGAAAATCGCAAAAACTGCCGAAAAACGCCGATTTGGTCGCCCGGCAAAACTAAAACCCGACTACCCAAAAACCGCACTCACGCATCCTAAAAGTCGCAGGACAAGCCATTACAATCATCAAGATATCAAAATTAATCCATCACATAATTTATATAAAAATCTAGTAAGCATATACATTCCAAAAATCGGTGCAACAATTGCCGATTTGCGACAAAACGACTACAATCTAGCACAATCGCCCAACCACACTACAAGCAATCTACAAACACTAATTATAACACAACAACAATGATTCCAATCCTATTTTCCATAAACAACCATTCTTGAATTTATAACTTAGCAAAATCCAATCAGTTTCCTCACTTGAAACTTTAAATTAACACAACAAAGCCCACTTAAGAAAATTAACCTCTTAGGTTAGGTTAGCAAAATACTAGATAACAAGTTAGGTTTAATCAATGAAATAATGCTTTCTAAAACTTAATCCACTCACTAATCAAGCTTCACAAACCAATTCCATACAAAAACCCTCTCTTGAAAATCCTAAAAAGCAATTTCACACTTCTAAATTTAATCAAATTAGCATAATTGAAAACTACATCAACAAGATAACTATATGGATTAGTTAATTAACCACTAGATTAACTATAAAACAATCTAATTAAGTATTATGGCTTCAAAACCCTAGCTAAAATTTTCAAGCAAAACCTAAGAAACTAGATTAAACTACACTAAATTAACACTAAACCATCTAACATAAGAACTTAAACAAAAGAATTTAATATGATAGAAATTATACCTCTTGATCTATGGATCAAGCAAGAAAATTTTGCTCCAAATGATGGCCTCAACACCAAGATCCAAGCAAGAATGGCTAAGGATAATGATAGCTTAAGGATTTTGTTTGGATTTTTGAATTAAATCATGGATTTTGATGTATTTTCTTGAAGAAATTGAAGAAAATGAAAAGAAAAGAGAGGAAGAAGAGGGTGTGCAGGATTTTCGGCCAGAGGAGGAATGGGGGAAGGTGTGGGCAAGTGGGGAAGGTCATGGGTCAAGTCCACAAAGTCAAATGCACCTTACTTTATTCATTTTAATTAAAATAAATCCAAAAAACCCCTTAAATCACTCAAGAAAGCAACTAAAGAAAAGAGATCAGAATTTTCTGGTCTCACACAAGGTGGGGCTGTCCTAGGGCTGAGGAAAAAGAGAGAGGGGTTTTACAAAAGAAATTTTATGCAAAAAGGTCCCCTACAACTCAAAAATTGCAAGTTTTAGCTCAAAATTCAATAAATTCGTTTCAATTTATAAAAATTTGTTAAAAATCAAAATAAATTACTAAAAATTCATGTTATCACTAGATTATAATTATCATAATTTTAGAGATTAAAATTAGCCCGGAAAAATTTGTATTTATCGCTTATTTAATGTATTTTCTTACCGGCTTAAAATAATATTAAAAAATTGAAAAATAGGGAAATTTTTTTAAATGACCAAAATTTCATAATTAACTCATTAGATACTAAAAACAAGTAATTACCTACCCATTTAAGGTATAATTAGCCCTAAACTGCAAAATATCGAGAAAGACGGTTTTCGGAAAAATACCGAATTTTCACCGAATTTCAGGAAAACACCAAAACGACTTTTCAAGATGCTACACTTTTGCCGGTTTGTTTTTCAACTTCATTCTTGTAATCCCGAAATTTCTCAAAGGCCTCGGATTTGTGCTTCATTAAGAAGACATGTCCATACCTAGAGAAATCGTCTGTGAAAGTAATGAAGTATGAATAACCGCTTCGCGCATGTGTAGACATTGGACCACACACGTCACTGTGTATGAGTCCCAAGAGCTCGCTCGCTCTTTCTCCGTGTCCAGTGAACGGAGTCTTTGTCATCTTTCCCATGAGACAAGATTCACAAGTGGCATAAGACTGATACTCGAACGGATCCAAGTATCCTTCTTTATGTAACTTAGTCAACCGTGTCTCATTGATGTGACCCAGTCTACAATGCCATAAGAAAGCCTGATTGATATCTGGAGACTTTCTTTTGTGTGTATTCTGGACATTGAAAATCTGTGGTTGGTTTAATACGTATATACCATTGCTCAGTGTACCTGACCCAATCAGAACTTGATTAAGGTGAATGTTTACAACATTACTTACAAACGCAAATTCATAACCTTCTTTAGAAACCAAAGATACAGAAATGATATTACAAGTTGCGTTGGGTACAAAAAAGCAATTACGCAAAACCAAAACATGCCCATCTGTCATTCCCAGGTGATAGTCCCCCACGGCTTTAGCATCCATGCTAGCTCCGTTCGCAACTCTGAGGGTCATGTCACCTGCCTTCAAAAACCTACGGTTTCTCAACGCCTGCAAAGAATTACAGATATGAGATCCTGATCCGGTATCCAATACCCAGGAAGTAGAGTTTATAGAAAGACAGTTTTCAATAACATACACACCTGAAGCTGAAGCCGCAACCTGCTTCAGTTCCTGTGTCCTGGCTTTCCAAGCCCTGCAATCTTTCTTCCAGTGTCCACTTTTGTGACAATAGAAGCATTCCTCTTTACCAACAAGCTTCCCCGCAATCATTGTTGCCTTTTCCTTTCCCTTCGTACCCACTTTACTAACACCGCCTCTTGGTTTGGCGGGGGCTTTCTTCCTCTTTCCCTTGGCTTTCGCCTTGGACCTAGAGGAAGAAGATCCTCCTACAAACAAAGCGGGTGTATCCCTACCCTTCTGTAGGGTGCCCTCTGCGCTCCTCAGCAGGTTGAGGAGTTCTGAAAGTTCAACTTCCTTTTCTTGCAAGTTGAAATTCAGTATGAACCGGGCGTAAGTGGATGGAAGGGACTGGAGAATTAAATCTGTATAGAGTTCACTATCCAACGTGGTCCCAAGTTCTGCGAGCTCCTCAGTGTAGCCAATCATCTTAAGCACGTGGTCCGCTACCGATGATCCGACGGCCAACTTTGTCGAAAACAACTTCTTCGACACTTCGTATCTTGCGATACGAGACTGCTCTCCATACAGTTCTTTTGTATGGAGAAATATGGACTCGAGGTCCATATTCTCATGCCTCCTCTGATGTTCGTTGTCCATAGAGGCAAGCACGAGGCACCTGGCCTTCGCGCAATCAATCTCCCAAGTCTTACGGATTTCCTTATCCGCGACGCTGGAGGTGGGACCTGGGATGGGGGGAGCTTTGGTGGTAAGAAGATACCCCAGCTTGTCGTAAGTGATTGCCAATTTGACATTCCTGAGCCAATCTTTGTAGTTTGGCCCTGTCAGTATGTTTTTATCTAGAAGTAACTTAAGTCCAGTCATTTCGATTTGGTCGCTGCAGGGGGAGAGAAGAAACACTTAGCACGATGCTCTTGCAAGTTTAGAATGGTTTTTAATTTGTCTAAACAGGATGGCTCCCACTGTCTCTCGAATCCCTCCTCAAACCACAAAGGAAGAATTAGCCGGGATCAATCCCACCGTACAATACTTGCTTAACCGTTCAGCCAGGCCAGTGTCGGTACTTCGAGGGAGGTTTTCCAACGCTTTCGCGAAGTTCCTTAATTTAAGAACCTCTTTTCCCTGGGGGCGTAGCCCCGCTAACACCTTTCTAGGCACCTACTAGGTTTATAGCATTGATCGTTTAGTGAGAAATTTCCCGAGGAGTAGCATATACTCACAGTAGGATCGGGATCCAAATATCATCGCGTGACGAAAATGAAGGAATCCTACCATAATCATCACACTCCAAATGGTATGCAAATCTAGCAAGTTTCAGTACTTATGAAACTCCCGATGTGGATTTTTGCCCCATGCTCTTATGACCTTGACTAAGGCCAACAAATCATAAGTCACATGTCAAGTTCTTCCCGTCGTTATCCAGGTTAATTTGAACCCACCCGTATATACCCTTGACTATGGCCAACAAGGCAATACGACTGTCCCAAACCAACGCATTCTATCTATGCAACATATGAATACCCACCAGCTACCAAACACTGTGCCTTGACTAAGGCCAACAAACACAGCTTGAATACTGTTGAATATTCATATGAAACGACGGAGGGCTACGGATGGTTTTGGCGAAACCGTGAACGTAGTGAACTTGATATAATCGATGGAACGAGATAGCTTTTAGAAGGAGTGGCTCAAGCTCCGCATTTAAAAGTTAGTTTTGAAAAGAACCGAGTGGTTTTTCGAAAGTGTTCCAACGACTTTAGCTTGGTTTATTATCTTGCATTAGTTCTTTTAATGCGTGATATTCTTGCATTAGTTCTTTTAATGCGTCCCATCATTTAATCCTACCATTGCAGAAAACAACCAAAATATGACGTACGCTTATGCCATTCGCATTCGCCACGGGGTCCCGTCATCACTCGTTAGGTTACTTAACTAACGACAGAGCGGGGGCTGGGCTAGCGCGGCTGTAAAACATAAGCAACGCCTAAATAGAAAGCAATGATAGACATTACAGATCACAGATGAATACATTGGATATACTAGCAATCCGCAATCCTTTCGAGCCTGCAATGAAAAGCGGATTACACGGTCGCGGTGAATAGCCAAATACCCCACCCAAGACCCCTACGGGTGCGGCAAACTACCCGCCAAGTACTCGGCAGTTTGTGCACCCCTCCATGGGTCTATCCTAGGAGCAAAAACAGTAAAAAGAATTATACAATGACGGCTACAACCCCGACCCGGTTGTGCGGCCAAACAAATAATATTATTACATCAATTTACATTTACAATGAATGAAAGAAAAACAAAAGCTCATCTCACATCCACCCCGGCTATTCACCCGCGACAGTCCAACACATTCATATACACATTCCAATATCAAACACAGATCATGTATAACCCCGACTAATCGACTTATAGCGATTAGCCGACGTTCAATACATGCAAACATCACAGATATAACCAACATAGCAAAAGTGCAGTGAAGTTCGGAAAAAATACGGAATTATAGGACCCCAAAAGTGAATTTCTGTTCTGGAAAATCTGGGTACATATAATACATCTGAAAAATCCCAAAATCCCACCAGAAGAACACTGCACGAAAAACGATGCAGAGAGGAAAATAAACTGCGGCGCTTCCGCGGCACATGCCTACCTCGTGCCGCGGAAGCGCGGCGGTTTAACTGAATTAGTGCATCGTTTTTCTTGTCTGTTCAAACAAAACCCTGAGCCGAATTTACAAGTATAAAGTTTTTCATTTAGAGCAGAAAAAAATTCAACAGAAACTTAGGGTTTTGGTTTTTCCGGTTTTGCGATTTTTTCGGTTTCGAACTTCCATACACTTCGCTACCAAGCTAGTTTAAGTTTAGTTAGGCTCTGATACCACTGTAAGTCCATATTGCGACCCCCGGTTCTTACGGGGAGGCGGAAACGGTATAAAAAACAAATTTTTATCGCAAGAGGCAACATGGACTAAACAAGGTCGGGATCGTGTCTAAACTAAACTAGCAAATACACTAAAAGGTGTTAGCTACTATGGAAGATGGTTATACCTAAACTTGAACTCCTTCTTCTTTAAACCTTGTAGAGGTTGATGGTTCTCTTTTCGTCGCCTTCTTCCGTCGAAGATGGATCCACCTCGAAGGTTCGACCTTTAGGCTCTTCCTCGATCTTTGAGTGAACTAGGGTTTCCGGCTTGCTAAACCTTGAACCTAGAATGAGTAGAGAGTGACTAGGGGTTGCTTTTCTTTTAAAAGAGAAGGATTCTCAACACATGAGAAGGGTTCTCTTTTGCTAGAGGAAGAAGAAGATGAAGTGAGGAGAGAGAAGCTAAATGAGATAATGAGCAATCTTTTCTTTCTTGCAACCATAATGCCAAAAGAAAAGAATTATCTAAATAATAATAATTCAAAATAAGAATAGTTGATGGTAATTTGGAATGACCACTATCATGCTTCTTTAAATGAAGTGTAAGCATGAATCAAGGAGGATCTTTCAAAGCATGATGGTGGTCAACATTCAACCATGGTCAACAAGTCAACCATGGTCAACAAGTCAACAAAATCAACCATAACAAAATTCTCATTTAATTACTATTATTAATAGATAATTTATAAATCCATTAGGGTTTGGAAAATGAAGACTGTCAACTGTGCATACGCACCCGTTCCGAAACCCTAATGAAATACCTCATCCTCCGCCTCAAGCAACTGTGCATACACACCTGCATTCTCGTTCCGAGGAACAAGAATACCAAGATATAAAAGCAACCCCAAAACATATACCAGTATCTGGCTCAAACCAGAGCCTGCCAGTATAATCCGTCCGGACTCCAAACGTGCACAAGTGCGCGGATGAGAACGAACCCTGTCGCAAAACCATGCGACCTCTACTCTGTTTTGCCCTGAGGCGAATACCCTCTGTGTGGGACTCTAAAGACTCGACACTACGCTGGCAGTGGGTTTAACCACAGACCGCAAGCGGCACTAGCTGTGCGTAACGGTCCCCAGGTAGATGTCGACAAGAAGGCTGACGAGGTGAAACCCCATCTGAACTCCTACTGAGTCTGAATGTGACATTCTCCGTACAGTCCGGTCTGTTCGTCTGATACATCGCATGTCGGGCCTAGGGGGCGGTAAAACGTCAGTCCCCCAATAGCGGTACAAGTCGTGTCGGAGTGAAGCCCAAAACACCCTGAGATAACACTGGAACCTACCAGTATATCTCGCTTGCCCTGGCCAGGGACTACTCGTGTAATGGCTCTCCTAGACACAGCGCGATGTCAACCCCCAATACCGGGAGAGACGAATCCTGTCTAACCGTCACTGCCTCCAAGTGCTTCGGGACTGCACCCAACCACCACCTGTTTGCACGACTCCTTTGAGCCGTGGTAGGGTAGTGATCAAAGTGCAGTGGGAACACACTCGAGGCGAAGTGCCAGTGTCAAGTCAGCGGACTAAGCTGTACTCATGTCACCTGGGAACTGATAACTGACGATAGGTATAATACCAACCTGTCAGTTCCCGACGAGTCCTGTCCAGTGTACTCGTAACCCAACGAGCACCCGTATACTATCTCCAGTACGACGTACTGATGGCTGTGGGACAGACCATCTCCCACACTGGGATGAGAAGCGCATACGCTAGTCTACTCCGGAGTATCGATGCCCTGTCTCGATAGTCCTACGACTAGGGACCTGTATAAGGATGTGCCTATAGATTACCCAGCCCCCACTAGTGTGACTGCCATCACAACGCTGGTAATCAAGCAAAGATCCTAAGGGCTCCACTAATGCGTATAAGTGATATACTGAAATAAACACAAGTACACATTGAAGTAGAAACAAACCAAGTAGCATACTACTATATTGAGCAAGATTGTTTATACAAGGTGAATATCCCAAGCTTCCATTAAGTAATATACAAACTAGTATGATACAGTAATGGCCTCTAGGGCATATACACTAACACGCTCGCCCCGCAATATCAAATGTACATATAAAACAAAACTGTACTAGCATTGCATCCAGGCTATCCCCACGACCGATCCGCAACATCACAGCACAACACAGAATATCAACGTGAATGTCACGTTCGCAAATCCGTCTAAAAGGGCTATAGCAGATAGACAGGATTTACCGATCAAGTGACATTCACGGTCGCAGATATAATGTAAATACTGTGAACTAGCATGTTTAAAATATCCGATCGAACAAATTCTATCAAATGGGCCCCAAGCAGTACTGTAGCACTTACAGAAAATCTGGGCCCAAAAATAATATCCCAAAACCCCTAATTCCATGTCTAAAGCCCTCTGGAAAAATTTGGAACGCTGAACAATCAAAAGTGCGGCGGAACCGCGGCCCAAGCATGGGTTTGGCCGCGGTTCCGCTGTGGTATGGAGCGATCTCGCGACTAAATTTTCACAGATTTCTTAGATTTGCATGCACAGTATTCTGAAACAACCTGAAAAATTTTTGGAGCAAAAAAAATTTCGACAGAAACACGATGCATTGGAAAATACGGTTTTTGGGGATTTTTGTTCGATCGAGTTCTAAACATACTAGAGCAAGCTAGGCATGGTTAATGGCGTGGCTCTGATACCAATGTAAGTGCACGGCGGCACCCCGGCCTCGATCCGACGCCGGAAATGCGGAAACGAAAAACTTTGCAAACTAACAAACCGGCACCACCGCGCACTTTTAACCCGGATCGGGCCATTAACCTAGCAACTAGCAAACAAGAAAAGAGTAGAGAAGTTATACCAAGCGATCTGTGTCCTTCGGTCTTCGTCTCTACTCCGATCTCCCGCGGAATCTCCGTCCGTCAACTCCTCGTCGGAAAGGGCACCACGTAGCCGAAATCTTTTACGGGCTCCCACCTCTGGACCGAGGCAACTCGGGCGTGAAGTTGGCTAGCCGACGCATCCAAGGTTTGCGGTAGACTAGTGCAGAATACTATGTCTCTTTTGGGGTTATCAAGTTGCCTTGATGATGGTGGATGTGGAGAATGAATGAAGGAGAAGTTTGGAATTTTGGCAAGCATAGAAGCATGAAATGAGATGAATCAATCCCTCACATATCCAATGAACTCTCTCATCCTCTCCCCAATAGTGTGGCCGGCCTCACAAGAATAATGGTGGAGGAAAAATGAATAAATCATTTTCAAGAGAAGAAATGGTATCAAAAAGAAATGAGAAAAATCACACCATTTCCCATCCACATCCACTCACAAACCATCACCAAAAAAGCAATGAATAAGACTAGAAAAGAATCTCATCATGATAAGAATACACAAAAGCAATAAACTCCCTCCACAAATGTTATTTGCAAACTTGCAAATAACCCCTCCACCACAAAAGTCCGGCCGAGAAGGAACAAAGGAAAACCGGCCGGAACGGAATGCAAACTGGCAACTTCAGAAAACTGATCCCGTAATAAATTACAGGAAAGCCCCGCTACTGCAAATACATGCCCGCATTTGTATTCCCACTGAACACAAATGCAAAGAGACAAAATCTACACTATCTTATACTAGGATCCGACTTAAGCCAAAGCCGTCTAGTAAAATCCGTCCGATCACGATCCGTGCAATACCGCACGTATCTGATCGAACCCTGCCATATCTCCATACGGCCTCTACAGCGTTTCGCCCGAAACTTGAGTAACTGTGTGTGGTGGACTCTAAAGACTCGTCAATACTATGGCTGTGGATTTAACCACTAGCACGTCAGAGGTATAAGCCAATACGTGACGGGCTACCAGGTATTGACCAAAAGGGACGTCGATGAGCGAACTCATCCTGACACCCTACTGAGCCGGTCAGTGACAATATCCGTACAGTCCGGTCCGTTCGTCTATGAGCATCGCATGGCGGGCCTAGGGGGTTGGTAAAAGTCAGACCCCCAAAAGCGGTACAAGTCGTGTCGGAGTGTAGCCCAGAACACCCTGAGATACTACTGGAATACCTACCAGCAAATCTCCTGCCTTGGCCAAGGACTTTTCATGTACTGGCTCTCCTAGACACAGCGCGACCTCACCCCTAATACCGGGAGAGACGAACCCCTGCAGATCCGCTCACTGCCTCCATGTGGCTCGGGACTGTACCCAACTAAAACCTGTTTGCACGACTCCTTTGAGCCGTGGTAGGGTAGTAATCAAAGCACAGTGGGAACTCACACGAGACAAATGACGATCTCAGGTCGATCACCTAACCTGTACACATGTCACCAGGGAACTTCTATCTGACATCAGGTATAATCCCAACTAGCAGGTTCCCGGCGAGTCCTGTCCGGTGTATTCATAACCCAATGAGCACCTGTATACATCTTAGGTGAACCAATTGACACCAGTGGCTTGTGAGACCGGCCACCGCCCCTCGTCGGGGTCTCGACTGTATACACTAGTCTACTCTGGAGAATCGATGCCCTGTCTCGAAACTCTCACGACTAGGGACCTTTTAAGGATGTGCTTATAGACTCCAGCTCTCACTTATATGATCGCCCTCATACTGCTGGTAGTCAAGCAAGAATCCTAGGGGCTCTATCAACGTGTAATAGCGACTCGTAAGGTCACCTAAAGCAGTACACGATGATAAAGATAAACCAGATAGCATACTATCATCATGAGTAAGACTGTCCTACTGGGACAGGTCCTCCCCTCAATCATTGCAATCACGTGCCTGTGATCCAATAATTGACTCTGAGGGCACTATCTCCAACAAGTATTGTATATTGTCCAGTATCCATTAGGACAATGGGGTTGGTACTCATACTATATTCTGTTTACTCATGACTTCTCCATTTTCAGACAAGTATTTCGTTGAAATGGATGGTCCAGATATTGAGAAGTTATAGGTATAAGAATAAAGCAGAGAACCATTTGTTGGAAGTATCAGGATTCTTCGAGATAGTCGAAGATGTAGATACTTGTGCTATGGTATTTCGTTGATAGTAATATTTTTGAGAACTCACTTCTCTTTCAGGTTACTTATACATGGATGCGCTCCCAGATGAGTAATGCCGATTGACCTCTTTTCATTTGGTTGATATGCACTAGAGACAGCTGCATGATTTTGAATTTGGTTCCAATTGAATTAGTGCTTTTGTTTCTATATTGGATATATATAGAATCAATTTATATCTTAACGATGTTAAGGTATAGGGAGTTGTCCGGCTGATGCTAAAAACCAGAATCCGGATAAACTCGAGGCACGTTTCAGTAATGGCAGTTTGTGGGCTATCCCAGGCTTTGACGAGAGTTAATTTTCTACCATCAGGAAGATCAATAGTGATATTGTTCTTGACTCGCCACGGTTTTAGTAAAATGGATTTTTTCAGAAAACAAAAGTGGGAGTATGGTAGAACTGGAAGTGATTCCAGAACCACAAACAATCACTGAAGATTTAATAGAACCCGAGAATTCAATTGGATTTGACATTCCATTAGCCACTTCGCATATTTGATGGGTAACCTCAGGCACCCGAAAGGTATTTCGGTCTTCTCAGAGACGGTGATAGAGAGGTTCTTGTTTACCCAGACTTACCATTGCTGCTGTTCTAGACTATAAGACCCGGCAGGAGGATGAGTATAGCGTCGTTCTAAACTAGCTTTAGAAGTGCACGTGTATATGACTCTGCCAGAGGGTTGTTGTAGTTAGTGGGAGCATCGGAAACATAGTGGGCAAGTAGCTTATGTTTATTTATAGACCAAAGCAGGTATAGTGGAAATAGATCATCTATTTTTGATGTGACAGTCATAGGCTTTGACTTCATCAGAATAGGAGATGGATCTGGTAAGAAGGTAGTAGGGTGTGATGTCCTGGTATTTGGGATTACATGCACTTTATAGGAAGTGAAATTCCTATACTACTATTGGTTATACTGTGGTTGTCACACAGTTGTTTTTCCACATAGGACATGGATATAATATCAGGGTTTTCTGGTTACTAGATCTATGGTTTTAGATTTAGATTTGGGAAGTGTCCCAATTTGGGTACTTGACACTATTCTAAAGTGTTTTAGAATGGACGACTCCTGGCATGGTGGTGTACCTGCAGGTGATGGAGTCACCCTC
Organism: Agapanthus africanus; assembly: GCA_030015575.1. Taxonomy (NCBI): domain Eukaryota; kingdom Viridiplantae; phylum Streptophyta; class Magnoliopsida; order Asparagales; family Amaryllidaceae; genus Agapanthus; species Agapanthus africanus. The sequence continues at coordinate 511,966,279 of CM057342.1, read as the reverse complement.
TCTAAAGGTGTCTTATAGACTAAAGGGGAGAGGGATCTGCATAATTAGCATATCACCTGCTTAGACAATTGAGTTAATCATGAAATGTCAAGTACCACACCAGATGTTGTTTTTGCACTAGCTGCAATAAACATATATTAATCCAATCCTGGAGAAATGTAGGGAAATAGTTTATGAACATAAATAGATGTTCTAAGGATATGGTAACGGCAGCCTCCTTCAGGAGACGGTTATCGTTTTAGGCTTCCAAGGTGACCTGGATGACAGAGTGGCTGTCTGAGTTATAGTTTTTCCTTCTTTTGAGGGACAGTATGTTGGACAGGTGGTCCAAGCGGATACTGTGGAAGGCATGGCACAGGATACTGATTGAGTTCAGTGGACGATACAGTCTAAAAAGTTTGCTGGATTTGGAGTTCATTTGTGAACTGGGTCCCACCAGATATCCAGACATATTCTAAGACAGGTATTGCTCATTTCGGGAGATCGCTTTCTCCGCGAAGTTGAGATATAGAAAGAAACACTGGAGCGGATCCACTCACTAAGGATATTTCTCGAACGCAATAGTTTCGTAAACGGGCTTTGCGAGACTGATTAGTAGAGGAGTTTGGTGTTCGGTATCAGACGGGCTGTGAGTATGCGACACCACAATAATTAGCCTTAAGTGCAAGTGGGAGATTGTTTGCTATAGTGCCCTCAAGGCAATTATCATAGTCGCAGGCAGGTGATTATGATAATTGAGGGAGTACCTATACCGGTAGAACAGTTTTACTCGAGATGATAGTATGCTATCTGGTTTGTCTTTATCATCACTATTACATGTTGATAGAGCCCATAAGATTCTTGCTTGACTACCAGCATTATGATGACGATCATATATGTGGGAGCTGGGGGTCTATAAGCAAATCCTTAAATGTCCCTAGTCGTGGGAGTTTCGAGACTGGGCATCGATACTTCAGTGTAGACTAGTGTATACTGATCGAGACCCCGACGAGGGGCGGTGGCCAGGTCTCACAAGCCATTGGTGTTAGTTTGTTCACCTTAGATAGTATACAAGTGCTCATTGGGTTATAAGTGCACTGGACGGACTCGCCGGGAACCTGCTAGTTGGTACTATACCTATTGTCAGTTAGCAGTTCCCAGGTGATATGTGTACAGGTTAGTCTGTCGACCTGAGATCGTCAATTGTCTCGTGTAAGTTCCCACTGTGCTTTGATTACTACTCTACCACGGCTCGGAGGAGTCATGAAAATAGGTTATAGTTGGGTACAATCCCGAGCCACATGGAGGCAGTGAGCGGATTGTCGGGAATTCGTCTCTCCCGGTATTGGGGGTGGATGTAGGGTTCCTAGGCACACTCAAGAAGTTCCACAAGGCATAGACCATGCCAAAATCAAATTTTTCATGTGCCGAGAAACCCTAATGCAAGATCGTTAACTAGAGGTAAAGGTGAAACTAGAAGCTAGTAAACTACTTTACTACTAAGTGAAAGGGATTACAACCTTTGTAGATCCGGTCCTCCACTTCTTTAGCTCCGTGATGACGTCCCTCCGCTGCGATCATAGGGATCCCGGACTCTAGCGTTGGTTTCATCGGAGAAATGATCGGGCTAGGTCATTGATTTCGATGCCGAAGATGATCTACGTCGAGGTGATTCAGACTCAAGCTCCATCTTCACTAGGTCATGAAACTTGTGACGATAACACCCTATACAACATGGAAAGTGGTAGAGGATGAAGAAATAGGAAGTGGGTTCACTTTGGATTTGGATTTCTCACTTGATTTCATCACTTGAAAATTTTCAAGAAAGCTTTCTTCACTTCATCAAGAAGAAGAAGAAGAAGGAAATGAAAAATGAATTAATTCAAAAAGAAAATTCAAGTGAAGTTTATCATATTGCAACCATGGGTGAGTTAACACATGTAGAGAATAAACTAGGGTTTAGGTTGATGGTTAGGTTAAAGCAAAAAACAAAATGGTTAGACTTTTCAAAGATGCTTAAAAAGCTTCATGAAGCTTCAAGCATAAATCAAAGAAAACCACCATTTTATTTTTGCCAAAAATAAATAAATAAGTTAAAACCCTAACCATTAACCTAAACATGGTTTAAAGCATACACACACCCAAGTTTGCATGTATCATCAAACATGATACAAACTAGTGCACAAACATATATCATATATACAATGTGCACAATCTAGTGAGAAAAATAATCTTAAGTGAACCAATACTAGTTAATGTAAAGTAATATATCAAATATATAATTATACATTAAATCATTAAATCAACACTTGATTTAATGATCCGGTCATACTGCATATAACCGACTAATATCAAGTGTATCAATATATCGAATCAACATTTGATTCGGTAACCCGGCTATATCTTATATAACCGTCCGATGATACAAATCGCGAGAATAGAATTCAGTATCACATACTGGTATTATTCTCGGTCCCGCACATATCTCATATGCACTCCTATTTCGTTTCGCTTGAGCTAGGAAACCTCTGTGTAGGACTCTAAAGACTCGTCAATACGCCGGCAGTAGGTGATGATCATATCAAACACCCACAAGTCGCAAGCGGTCTGCTAAACGTAACGGCCACCCGGGTATTGAGCGATCAGAAGATCAACGAGCAAGCCCGCTCACACTCCTGTGAATCCAACCAGTAACACTTATCGTACAGTCCGGTCTGTTCGTCTGATATGTCGCATATCTCGCCTAGGGGTGGTAAACGTCAGACCCCAATAGCTTGATAAGTCATGCCGATGTAAGGTCCATAACAAGCGTGAAACTACTGATAACTCTTACCGGTATTGTAGGGTTCCTAGGTACTCTTAAGAGGTCTCACAAGGCATCAACCATGCCAATTTCAAATTTTACGGGTGCCGAGAAACCCTAATACGGATCGTTAACTAGAAATTTAGGCGAAAAACGAAACTAGTTAACACTTTAACTAAAGGAGAAAGACTACAACCTTTGTAGATCCGGTTCTCCACTTCCTTAGCTCCACGTAGGTGTCCTCTCGCTGTCCATCTCGAATCCCGAACTCATGCGTCGGCTTGATCGAAGAAATGGGCGGACTAGGTCGTCGGCTTCGTGCCGAAGATGATCTACGTCGAGGCATCACAAGTTCAAGCTCCGACTTCACAAAGTTGTGAAACTTGTGAAGAAAACACCCAAAACAACTTGGCAAGAGGTAGAGGGTGAAGAAATAGGAGGTGGGTTCACTTTAGAATTGGATTTCTCACTTTAGATCTCAAGTTGCCATTGATGGCATCAAGCTTTCTATCTTGAAGAAGAAGGTCAAGAAGAATAAAGAATATGACAAGTGTTAAATTAAAATGAAAAATAATTCAATACTTATCATAAGCTAACCATAGTTGAGTGTAGAGAATAGACCATGGTTACTTGGATGGGTTAGGGTTAAGCATGAAGACAAGAATGGTTAAGAAGTCAAAGCTTCATGAAGCTTCAATTAGAAACAAATAAAGCCACCATTCTTATCTAAATCATTTCCAAATAAATAAATGAACAAATAAATAAATAAATGAATATGCAAAACCCTAATTATCAAATTAACCATGGTTTAATTCTATACACTTAACTAAATGATCAAGTATCATCAAACATGATACAAATATGTGCACAAAAAAATATATCACATATACAATGTGCATCAAGTGAGAAAATCCTTTTAAAATGAACCAATACTAGTTAATGAAAAGCAATATATCAAATATATAATTATACATTAAATTATTAAATCAACACTTGATTTAACGATCCGGTCATATCGCATATAACCGACTAGTATCCAATGTATCGGCTTATCGAATCAATCCTTGATTCGATATCTAGGTTATATCGCATATAACCAATCGATACATTCATCGCGAGAATGAAATACGGTATCACATACACGCATTATTCTCGGTCCCGCACATATCTCATATGCGCTGCTATTTCGTTTCGCTTGAGCCAGGAAACCTCTGTGTAGGACTCTAAAGACTCGTCAATACGCCGGTAGCAGATGATGATCATATCAAGCACCCACAAGCCGCAAGCGGTCTGCTAAACGTAACGGCCATCCAGGTATTGAGCGATCAGAAGATCGACGAGCTAGCCCGCTCACACTCCTGTGAATCCAACCAGTAACACTTACCGTACAGTCCGGTCTGTTCGTCTGATATGTCGCATATCAAGTCTAGGGGTGGTAAACGTCAGACCCCAATAACCGATAAGTCGTGCCGATATGAGGCTCATAACGGGTCGAGAAACTACTGGTAACACTTACCAGCAAATCTCTGATCAGCCCTGGCCAGGGACTTCCCTGTTACGGCCAATCGAGCACAGTGCAACATCAACTCCCAATACCGGGAGAGACGAAACCCCTCCTATCGCTCATTGCCTCCATGTGACTCGGGACATACCCAAAGACCACCGTTTTGCACGCCCTCATGGACGTGGTAAGGTGGAGATCAAAGCACAGTGGGAATCACACAAGACTCTATGACGATCTCGGGTCTATAGACTAACCTGTACAAGTGTCACCTGAGAACTGCCATCTGACGTGAGGTATAATACCATCTGGGAGTTCTCGGCGAGTCCGTCCAGTGTACCCAGTCTCCACTGAGCACCCGTATACCATCTCTGATGTCAAACACCAATGGATGTGGGATCATCCATCGCCCATCTCATGGGTCGAGAAGTGTATACGCTAGTCTACACTGGTATATCGATGCCCCGTCTCGATACACCTACGACTAGGGACTTTGAAGGATGTACCTATGGACTACCATGTCCCCACTAGTATGATCTGTATCATAGTCCAGGTAGTCAAGTACACATCCTAAGGGCTTTACCAACATGTAACTATAAGACAGTATAAAGAGACAAGTGTACATGTTAAGATAAAGAGTAACCAGATAGCATACTATCATGTCGAGCAAGAAAGTCATCTCTATATATGTCCAAGCATCCAATATAATATACATCATCTGTACAATACTGGCCTCTAGGGCATACATACAACTAACAAGTATATCACTGCAACCCTGGCCAGGGATTTCTAGTTATGGCCAGTCGAGCATAGCGCAACATCAACCCCCAATACCGGGAGAGACGAATCCCCTCCTATCGCTCATTGCCTCCATGTGAATCGGGACTGTACCCAAAAACCACCTGTTTGCACGACTCAGTAGAGCCGTGGTAGGGTAGAAATCAAAGCACGGTGGGAGACACACAAGACTTTATGACGATCTCGGGTCAACAGACTAAGCTGCACCAGTGTCACCAGAGAACTTCCATCTGACGTGAGGTATAATACCATCTGGGAGTTCTCGGCGAGTCCGTTCAGTGTACCCGTCTCCACTGAGCACCTGCATACCATCTCTGATGTCAAACACCAATGGATATGGGATCATCCATCGCCCATCACATGGGTCGAGAAGATATACGCTAGTCTACTCTGGAATATCGATGCCCCGTCTCGATATTTCCCATGACTAGGAATATTGAAGGATGTACTCATGGACTACCCAGGCCCCACTAGTATGATCTACATCACAATTCTGGAAGTTGAGCACATATCCTAAGGGGTTTATCAACATGTAATAGAGAGACAACATGTAACATTTTAAAAATAATTAAATAAATAAAAAAATTTTAAGTGAATTTTAGGATTTTCGGTAAAGTAAAATGTATTTTTCGTAAAACTAAACCGTAATTATTTTTCACTATAAATTTAAAAATATCTATTTTAATTATGTTATTACTAGTAAATGGTGTTTATTTAGCCACTTATAAATTTTTAGTTCAATTAAATATTTTTCCTAAATTAAATATTTTAAATATTAACATAAGCTTTATTTTTTATTTAAATTAGTGTAAATTACAAATTTGAATGGTTTTAATTTGTAAAAATGAGCCATGGTATATTAGAATCAAGTGTGTAATATGCAAAATCTTTTCCAAAATCTCTCCATGGTTCTAGAAATTTCTAGGAAAAGGGTTAAATTGAAAAAGTTAGATAATAAAGGGTTTAAGTGAAAAAAATGCATTATTTATGAACTTTCTACACAATACCACACATTTTTTCTCTCTCTCCACCCTCCTCCCTCTCCATGGCCGACCTCCCCTCCATGAGTAGCCCCAAAAATTTTCCCCCATCATTTTTGCATTAAAAATCATCAAAATTCATCAAAAATTCAAAAAATAAATCTCAAAAATCAACATTCAACCTCTACCATTTTCCTTTGACCTATTTAGCATGGATTTTGGAGATGGAAAGCATGCATTTTGGACGCTTATTTCATGTTTGGGTTTCATATTTTGGAGGTATAAATTTCCTTGTTTTGATTTATTGTTATTAGATGTTCATTTAAGCATAATTAGATTTAATATATTAATTCTATTTGCTACTTTTAAAATTCAAGTTAGGGTTTGAAAAATCAAGTTGTGATTTTTATTAATTAAATAAGGTTATAATAGCTAGTTTAACATTTTTAAAGTGGAAAAATCTTGCATGGTTGTTGTATAATAATTTGTTTATCCAAAATTGATTTAATTAAGCTATTTAGCTAACTAGGATTTTATAAAATGTGTTTGTGGGTAAAATAAAATTCTAATTGAGGTTGCTATCATTAGATTGTAGTTTTAGTGAAAATATTAGCATGTTATTGGAAAGAAAAAAACTTAGTTTGATTACTAGTTTCCTTTGATAATTGGAAATTACTAATAAAATGCTATTTTTGTAAACTAGATTTTGGAAATTCCTAAATAAATGAGATTAAAAATATAATTTATGGTTTCATTATATCATTATCATCATGAATTGTAGTTTAAAACATTAATCCATGTAAAATCAAGTTTTGTTGTGGAATTGTGGTATTTTGCTTGAAAGATGTTAAAAATTACTAAAGGTTGCAAACTAGAAATTTCAAATTAATACAAATTTGTGTAATAAAAATATAGTAATGGTTTGTATAGTCTAGTTATGCTATTTAATGAGTTTTATGACCATTGGTTTCATTTAAATGTTAAGTTTTGAAGAAAAACGGTAAATTGGCATTTTCGGGTTTTACGAAATCGGGCGATTTGATGGATTTTAGGATTTTGATGGATTTAATCATGTTTTATAATATAAGTAATGAGTTTTAAAACTACGAGTTATTTGTTGATGTTTATCTCGATCCATCGGAGTCTGTACGCCGATATCGAGCGATATTTGGTTCTTTTGCGTGGACGGGACATAGGTTTTAACCTATGCTTGTTCCTTGCGTCGTTTTGGCTTTTGTATGTGATTCAGTTTACGATACTATTTATATGTTTGCGTTTAGGTACCCCTCACATGGACTGCGGGCGATGAAGAGGATGATGGCGACACCGTCTTCGGCAGACATGGACCAGGTGAGTAGATGCATATCTACGGGGGGAAGTCGGGTGGATGGCGTTTAGCACCCCCGCAATGTAGAATAGGAATAGTACTTGTTGACATTAGGAAACCAGATGTGACCCTAGATTCTTAATGAGTAGGACCCTAGTAATGACCCTAGGCTGGACCAGACTGATTTAGGAAGACCATACCAGAGGATGAATACCCTGGAAGAGGTTCGTAGGTTTCAGGTAGAAACACACACACGCACACACTGAAACTCGACATGGTGTATACGGGTATGTGTATATATATATAGGACTAGATATATACAACACGTATGTGGGATACATTGATACACGGGAATGAAACAGGATAATTGGGCTTGATGCCGTGATTCTTGACTATACAGTCGTAATAAAGTGTTAGCGGATCATTAGAGAATGAGATAATGAACATGTATACATAAATTATAATGGGTGGTGATGATATTGAGATACATGGGACTCTAAAATAGTACTCGGACTGTAACTTGTGACTGATCATGATATGATATATACATGACTTGATTACGACATCATATAGGTGTGACCAGATGTCGATATCATATAAGTGTAACTTGATGACGATATGATATCAGTATGACTTAATCACAATATGATACATATGACATGATATTTCTGAGGATAAACTAATGATGCATATTATGATGGCAATGATATATGATTGATGTAGGCGGTTACAGTTTAGCACCTTGATCATGAGATGTATTGATGATGACATTATACGAATGATGAGACACCTAGGAGATACTTGACCCGTACCCCGATATTGGGATGCCGTACGATGGATTTTACCGTACGAGGCATAGATGTGATGATTGATCCGCACTCCTGATTTGAGGAAGTCGTACTATGTACGTGACGCTATTGAGGCAGGATCGCCGACTATTAGAGATATGGACTCAGGCGTTAGGTGTACTTCTGTCGACCAGTTCTTAGGTTTAGTTTTCCTTAGGAGGGTTAGATGAACACTAGGTTAGGTTTGAGCCATATAGTGGTAGTGGTATTTGTATATCAAATGAGTGGATAACACACATCCGTCTTTACTTTTTTTCACTGTAATCATAATGTTGCATGTTCATACATATGTTGCTATAATCAGTATAAACTTTACCTGTTAGGACACCAGCACCATTACCGATGATGTGCATATTCCACGCACACTCATTTGCCGGCTCACACATATCATCATCGGTAATTGCTATGTCACGTACACTTTAGATCATATTGTCTTTTATTGATAAAATCAGTTAACAACTAGACCGATATAATATCGTGATTACTATCTGATGTTAGTATAGACATGATATTTATTACTTGACATTCATGCATTCATATTTTCATGTTATCATGCAGTATCATGGGCATATGCCGACACTTATCATATACTTACTCATGATTTTAATATTTGGATTTCTATGAGATTTCTGGATTTTTGGGGAAAACCGCAAGAAATTATAAAAACTTCTCTCTCTCTCCTCCTCTCTTTTTAAAATAAGATGCGGTTTTCTCGTGATGTATGTGTCGTCCACCATGAGATTTCATGTTTTCTGTTGGATTTCGAGACCCGATTCGAGGAGTGGATGAACCATCTCGGGTACATGGTGGGCCCGGTATGGTACCCCGGGGCAAGAAGATCGAGTTGTAGACGATGAGCCTGGCAGGGGAAGGCTACCTACCGGTGATGTCTGGCGCGGCGGATATCCGGAGGATACCGACCGTTGTCGTGAGATTTGATGATATGGGCCGATCCGGACTGACGAAGCCCGAGGTATTGAGACTATGAGACTTGAGATTTACATGTTTGTGTCGATGCTTGACACGGATTTCCATGGATTTCATTGTTGAGATTTCAGATTCCTATACATATTTTACTATGATAACAGCTAAAGATTTCTTATACAAATATTTCAGGATTTCAGGATTGATTATTTTATATTCATGATGCATGCATATCCATTCATATGACATAGTATGATATGAGGCACTGACATGAGCATGGAGTATCTATATTTACACGTAGTTTTTACCCTGCTATTACTAGATGATTAGGATATAATAGTGTATTATTATGACCTAGGATAGCGTCGTGCATTCGATTTCTTTTCGTAGATGTCTTCTACTCACGAGTTGGCAACTCACCCCGTTGTGCCAAATTTTATTACAGGTTCGATGTACAGGTTTCCCTTGGCAGTTGCTGGCACATCATTTTTATTTCGGGTGATTTGCACGGTAGGTTGGTTCACTTGTATCTGAACCACCATTGTATTTTTTATTCTTTCATTTGTATCTAGTAAGCTCCATCAACCATACTTGTATTACTTGATAAGTTTATTGGACCAGTCTTTTATTTCGACCTTAGAGTCGCGCATGTATTATTCTGATCTGGTGGTTTGTTTTATTTTGAGTTTTGAGCCTCGCCCTTTGGCGTTGTATATTATTGTGCTTATTGTGGTTGTTTCCGCCTGTTGGCGTTGAGCTAGCTCCCGTTGGGGATGTTTTTTATTGTTTATGTATATTATACTTGTTGTACCCATTTGGGGGCCAGTTTTTACAGAGGAGACTCTGCCGAAATTTTTGGGAAATTTGCTGATTCTTTTAAACTTGTTTTCTTTTTCTTCTTCTTCTTCTTCTATGGTTTAGATTTCTGGGCTTCGGTTTACTTAGGTTACGTGGCGCCTCTAGATGCTTCATAATCTAAGTGCCGATCACGTTCCGTACTTTCGGGTCGTGACAAAGTTGGTATCAGAGCGCTAGGTTTAACCTTGTATAAGTCTAGGTGACTCTTGGTTGATGGAGTAGGCGATTTAAGTAGAGTAACGTACCGTGGGTATGGTTTGCGGCATACTTACGATACGCTACTCTTCTTAAGGAGCCCTAGGATGTACATTGTTTGCACCGTATTTCATTCGTTCCTTTGATCTATCCTCGTCGATATCGGATGGTAGTTTCTGCTACCACGGGCACACGGGCAGAGGGAGCTGCGGCTCGAATACGATAACCATTAGAGTATTGGTTATTCTTGAGGATTGAAGCATTGCTTAGCGTGCGAACGAAGGGTATTCACATGCCGTCCGGATGAAGTTAAAGGGTTCGAACGATTATCAGAAAACCATTTTCCCAAGTTTAAAGTATTCGGAAGAACATGCAGGTATTTCGATGGACCCTCTAGAAGAATGAAACCCTAACTCGACATAATGACCACGAGAACGCCCTTGAACCTTAGGGTTTACGGCAGTTTCGCGGTGCCATTAGTGAGGCTTGGGATTGCCCTTCTACGGCTAGATCATCGATGCTGGGGTATGTACCGGATATTTTTAAACTGTACTTGAGTGTTGAGCTCTCGGGGACTTATGGGATTTTGATGGATTGATCGAAAAGTTTAATATAGTCCGGATATCATGTGAAGGGATCGACTACGTGGGAGACTCTAGACATGAGTATTGCCGTTGGTAGCGCAGTCAGCACAGCTACGAAGAGACGAGTTCGAAGTAATCGACATCAGAGGAAAGATGCGTATATTGACGATAGTGTTTACGATTGTGATTTAGTGATTTGAATTTCATATTTTCGTTGATTGGATTTTGGTATTTGGAGGACTTTGTTCTACGATTGGTATTTCATGTGTGTACCTTCATTACATTCTATTTGTGTTTCATATATCAGTTGTATTGATATTGTTTAGTACACACCCAGTACACTTGATTTGGTTTTATATATTTCGAGATTTTTGATTTGATTTCGTGCATAGGGGTTACACATGATTTTGACATATGTTTCGACCTAGTTTTCATGCATTTTTGTACTGTGATTTCGATTTTGATATTCGATGTATGTTTTCTTGCACCATGTGCACCTGATTAGGATTCTTGCGCACACTTGGCGCACTTGATGCGATTTTGTGCACACCAGATGCACTAAATCGGGGTTTTGTGCAGATTAGATGCACCTGATAGTGAGTCGTGCACGCCCGTTGCACTTGACAGATATTTTGGTGCACACCTGTTGCACTTATTTTGTTTTTGTGTGTATTCATGGTATCTGTATTTGGTTTCGATTTCAGTGCGCACCGGACGCACATGATATTTTATTGATATGATTGGGATTGATTTCAGTTTGAGCAGTATGTTTCATAATCATTATTATTTGATTTAGTAACCAGGCGGGATGTGTATGTTAAATAAAAGATATACATATATATATATAGTTATTTTTTTAAAAAAATAAACGTCCGCTACTTATGCCGTGACACGTGCATCACACGGCGATTTTCAAAAGGGGTTTTTGCATATTTCCTTATCTAGATATTTGGATGGTTTTACTATGATGCGCACTATATATAAGTTATAGATTGATGTATATTAAGATGGTTTTCATATTGGGTTTTAATATTTTATTCTCGCCATAACTCCGATGATTGCGTAATGCTTGACGGAGTTGATTTTTGTTATGTATTGATGATTTCGGAGCCCCGACGATTTTAGTGTTTGCTAAATGTTTTAATATTTGGAGGGGGAGTTTTAATTTAAATTCGGGGACCGAATTTCTTAAAGGGGGGAAGACTGTAACATTTTAAAAATAATTAAATAAATAAAAAAATTTTAAGTGAATTTTAGGATTTTCAGTAAAGTAAAATGTATTTTTCGTAAAACTAAACCGTAATTATTTTTCACTATAAATTTAAAAATATCTATTTTAATTATGTTATTACTAGTAAATGGTGTTTATTTAGCCACTTATAAATTTTTAATTCAATTAAATATTTTTCCTAAATTAAATATTTTAAATATTAACATAAGCTTTATTTTTTATTTAAATTAGTATAACTTACAAATTTGAATGGTTTTAATTTGTAAAAATGAGCCATGGTATATTAGAATCAAGTGTGTAATATGCAAAATCTTTTCCAAAATCTCTCCATGGTTCTAGAAATTTCTAGGAAAAGGGTTAAATTGAAAAAGTTATATAATAAAGGGTTTAAGTGAAAAAATGCATTATTTATGAACTTTCTACACAATACCACACATTTTTTCTCTCTCTCCACCCTCCTCCCTCTCCATGGCCGGCCTCCCCTCCATGGGTAGCCCCAAAATTTTCCCCCCATCATTTTTGCATTAAAAATCATCAAACTTCATCAAAAATTCAAAAAATAAATCTCAAAAATCAACATTCAACCTCTACCATTTTCCTTTGACCTATTTAGCATGGATTTTGGAGATTGAAAGCATGCATTTTGGAGGCTTATTTCATGTTTGGGTTTCATATTTTGGAGCTATAAATTTCCTTCTTTTGATTTATTGTTATTAGATGTTCATTTAAGCATAATTAGATTTACTACATTAATTCTATTTGCTACTTTTAAAATTCAAGTTAGGGTTTGAAAAATCAAGTTGTGATTTTTATTAATTAAATAAGGTTATAATAGCTAGTTTAACATTTTTAGAGTGGAAAAATCTTGCATGGTTGTTGTATAATAATTTGTTTATCCAAAATTGATTTAATTAAGCTATTTAGCTAACTAGGATTTTATAAAATGTGTTTGTGGGTAAAATAAAATTCTAATTGAGGTTGCTATCATTAGATTGTAGTTTTAGTGAGAATATTAGCATGTTATTGGAAAGAAAAAAACTTAGTTTGATCACTAGTTTCCTTTGATAATTGGAAATTACTAATAAAATGCTATTTTTGTAAACTAGATTTTGGAAATTCCTAAATAAATGAGATTAAAAATATAATTTATGGTTTCATTATATCATTATCATCATGAATTGTAGTTTAAAACATTAATCCATGTAAAATCAAGTTTTGTTGTGGAATTGTGGTATTTTGCTTGAAAGATGTTAAAAATTACTAAAGGTTGCAAACTAGAAATTTCAAATTAATACAAATTTGTGTAATAAAAATATAGTAATTGTTTGTATAGTCTAGTTATGCTATTTAATTAGTTTTATGACCATTGGTTTCATTTAAATATCAAGTTTTGAAGAAAAACGGTAAATTGGCATTTTCGGGTTTTACGAAATCGGGCGATTTGATGGATTTTAGGGTTTCGATGGATTTAATCATGTTTTATAATATAAGTAATGAGTTTTAAAACTACGAGTTATTTGTTGATGTTTATCTCGATCCATCGGAGTCTGTACGCCGATATCGAGCGATATATGGTTCTTTTGCGTGGACGGGACATAGGTTTTAACCTATGCTTGTTGCTTGCGTCGTTTTGGCTTTTGTATGTGATTCAGTTTACGATACTATTTATATGTTTGCGTTTAGGTACCCCTCACATGGACTGCGGGCGATGAATAGGATGATGGCGACACCGTCTTCGGCAGACATGGACCAGGTGAGTAGATGCATATCTACGGGGGGAAGTCGGGTGGATGGCGTTTAGCACCCCCGCAACGTAGAATAGGAATAGTGCTTATTGACATTAGGAAACCAGATGTGACCCTAGATTCTTAATGAGTAGGACCCTAGTAATGACCCTAGGCTGGACCAGACTGATTTAGGAAGACTATACCAGAGGATGAATACCCTGGAAGAGGTTCGTAGGTTTCAGGTAGAAACACACACACGCACACACTGAAACTCGACATGGTGTATACGGGTATGTGTATATATATATATATGACTAGGTATAGGTATATATATAGATATATACAACACGTATGTGGGATACATTGATACACGGGAATGAAACATGATAATTGGGCTTGATGCCGTGATTCTTGACTATACAGTCGTATTAAAGTTTTAGCGGATAATTAGAGAATGAGATAATGAACAGGTATACATAAATTATAATGGGTGGTGATGATATTGAGATACATGGGACTCTAAAATAGTACCCGGACTGTAACTTGTGACTGATCATGATATGATATATACATGACTTGATTACGACATCATATAGGTGTGACCAGATGTCGATATCATATAAGTGTAACTTGGTGACGATATGATATCAGTATGACTTAATCACAATATGATACATATGACATGATATTTCTGAAGATAAACTAATGATGCATATTCTGATGGCAATGATATATGATTGATGTAGGCGGTTACAGTTTAGCACCTTGATCATGAGATGCGTTGATGATGACATTATACGAATAATGAGACACCTAGGAGATACTTGACCCGTATCCCGATATTGGGATGCCGTACGATGGATTTTACCGTACGAGGCATAGATGTGATGATTGATCCGCACTCCTGATTTGAGGAAGTCGTACTATGTACGTGACGCTATTGAGGCAGGATCGCCGACTATTAGAGATATGGACTCAGGCGTTAGGTGTACTTCTATCGACCAGTTCTTAGGTTTAGTTTTCCTTAGGAGGGTTAGATGAACACTATGTTAGGTTTGAGCCATATAGTGGTAGTGGTATTTGTATATCAAATGAGTATAACACACATCCGTTTTTACTTTTTTTCACTGTAATCATAATGTTGCATGTTCATACATATGTTGCTATAATCAGTATAAACTTTACCTGTTAGGACACCAGCACCATTACCGATGATGTGCATATTCCACGCACACTCATTTGCCGGCTCACACACATCATCATCGGTAATTGCTATGTCACATACACTTTAGATCATATTGTCTTTTATTGATAAAATCAGTTAACAACTAGACCGATATAATATCGTGATTACTCTCTGATGTTAGTATAGACATGATATTTATTACTTGACATTCATGCATTCATATTTTCATGTTATCATGCAGTATCATGGGCATATGCCGACACTTATCATATACTTACTCATGATTTTAAGATTTGGATTTCTATGAGATTTCTGGATTTTTGGGGAAAACCGCAAGAAATTATAAAAACTTCTCTCTCTCTCCTCCTCTCTTTTTAAAATAAGATGCGGTTTTCTCGTGATGTATGTGTCGTCCACCATGAGATTTCATGTTTTCTGTTGGATTTCGAGACCCGATTCGAGGAGTGGATGAACCGTCTCGGGTACATGGTGGGCCCGGTATGGTACCCCGGGGCAAGAAGATCGAGTTGTAGACGATGAGCCTGGCAGGGGAAGGCTACCTACCAGTGATGTCTGGCGCGGCGGATATCCGGAGGATACCGACCGTTGTCGTGAGATTTGATGATATGGGCCGATCCGGACTGACGGAGCCCGAGGTATTGAGACTATGAGACTTGAGATTTACATGTTTGTGTCGATGCTTGACACGGATTTCCATGGATTTCATTGTTGAGATTTCAGATTCCTATACATATTTTACTATGATAACAGCTAAAGATTTCTTATACAGATATTTTAGGATTTCAGGATTGATTATTTTATATTCATGATGCATGCATATCCATTCATATGACATAGTATGATATGAGGCACTGACATGAGCACGGAGTATCTATATTTACACGTAGTTTTTACCCTGCTATTACTAGATGATTAGGATATAATAGTGTATTATTATGACCTAGGATAGCGTCGTGCATTCGATTTCTTTTCGTAGATGTCTTCTACTCATGAGTTGGCAACTCACCCCGTTGTGCCAAATTTTATTACAGGTTCGATGTACAGGTTTCCTTTGGCAGTTGCTGGCACATCATTTTCATTTCGGGTGATTTGCACGGTAGGTTGGTTCACTTGTATCTGAACCACCATTGTATTTTTTATTCTTTCATTTGTATCTAGTAAGCTCCATCAACCATACTTGTATTACTTGATAAGTTTATTGGACCAGTCTTTTATTTCGACCTTAGAGTCGCGCATGTATTATTCTGATCTGGTGGTTTTGTTTTATTTTGAGTTTTGAGCCTCCCCTTTGGCGTTGTATATTATTGTGCTTATTGTGGTTGTTTCCGCCTGTTGGCGTTGAGCTAGCTCCCGTTGGGGATGATTTTTATTGTTTATGTATATTATACTTGTTGTACCCATTTGGGGGCCAGTTTTTACAGAGGAGACTCTGCCGAAATTTTTGGGAAATTTGCTAATTCTTTTAAACTTGTTTTCTTTTTCTTCTTCTTCTTCTTCTTCTTCTATGGTTTAGATTTCTGGGCTTCGGCTTACTTAGGTTACGTGACGCCTCTAGATGCTTCGTAATCTAAGTGCCGATCACGTTCCGTACTTTCGAGTCGTGACACAACAAGTATACATGTTAAGATAAAGAGTAACCAGATAGCGTACTATCATGTCGAGCAAGAAAGTCCTACCTATATATGTCCCAGCATCCACTACAATATACATCCTATGTACAGTAATAGCCTCCAGGGCATACATATAACTAACAATCTCCCACTTGCACTAGGGCCATCTGTAGCAGTGGTTGTAGTATCTCATACTCAACCATACTCAACCATCCTATATAAGTCTCTCTCTGGGAAAAAGCCTTTGTGAGTGGATCCGCCGTGTTGTCCTCTGAGTCTACTCTCCTAACCTCGGTCACCCCGGAGATCAACTATCTCCATGATCAGGTGATGTTGCCTCAGAATATGTCTGGGTCACTGATGGGACCAGGGTTCCTGGGCCAAAGCCACACTTCCATTGTCATACAATGGTATGAACCTAGTTCATCTCATGAACTAATATACACCCAAACTGCCTCTTTGGTAGTATCTTTGATAGCAATGTTACCAGCCTTTATCGTCTAGTTTGCCACGATATTTAGCTTGGAACTCTTCCAACATACCGTCCCTTCACTAAGGGTAAAGACAATGCCTGCGACTGATATTCAGTCGGCCTTATCACCCTCGAACCTTTCCAGTGATTCTCCCCAGGATCGATTGATACCATCTCACTAAACCTAGTGAGAAGCCTAACATCCATTTAGATCTATCTCATAGATCCAAATCCCAGGATTTAGGAGGTATCACCTTTATCCTATTTGGAGAATCCTTGTGATAAGAGGAGATTGACCGTTCGTAGTATAGGAAACTCTTTTCCTATCAAGAGTATGTTGTCCACGTACAATACGAGGATGACCACCTTACTCTCTACTACCCTTTTGTATATACAAGGTTCATCTACCATTTTGATGAAGTCAAACTCTTTGACTACCACATCAAAACAGATGTTCCAACTCCGCGATGCCTACTTTATTCTGTAAAGCAACTTGCACACGTTTCCGCTGCTCCCACTGTTTACGAAGCCCTCTGGCTGTGTACTTATAGACGTTCTCTTCTAAATCAGTATTTAGAAAAATAGTCATGACACCCAACCACCAGATATCGTAGTCATGGTATGTAGCAATGTTAAGTAGGATCCGGATGGACTTAAGCATAGCCACTGGAAAAGGTTTCATCATTATCCACGCCTGGTCGATGACGAAAACCTTTAACAAGTCTAACTTTGAAAGTCTTAACTTTTCCATCTACACCAAGTAATCTTCTCAAGATATACTTGCTTCTGATGGGGATTTAACCATTCAGATATAGCAACCAAAGTCCATACTTTGTTGGTGTACATGGATTCCATCTTAGATCGCTAAGCATCCAGCCATTCTTACAGAGTCCCTACTCTTGATGGCCTACTCGAAACTAGTTGGGTCATCATCTCATGATGCAATCCTCGCTCCCACTGTCATCGAGAAACCGAAGTATCTCTCAGGCGGATGAGGAACCCTACTAGATCGGCGGAGAGGCTGAGGTTTGTCGGAGACTGCTGAATCCTTTGGTTCTATCAGCTGTAGTTTGTATAGCTGGAAATCCTTCCAGTTCTACAGAACTGACCTTGCCTCGAGCTTGTCAGGATTTTGCTTTTGACATAGGCCGGACAACCCCAAATCTTAACTTGCTTAAGAGATGGGCTCTTCCCATACCATATCTCATATGGAGTGGTAGGCAGTGATCTGATTCGAACCTAATTCAATAGGTATGCAGCTTCTTAAGTGCATAACTCCCAAAAGGAAACAGGTAACTCAGTAATACTCATCATAAAGCACATCATATCTCATAGGGTGCGATTGCTCCGCCCTGATACACCGTTGTGCTGTGGTATATTCAGAGGAGTAATGCTGAGAGAGAATCTCATTCTCTTTTAGAATAGTCCAGGAATTCTATGCACAAGTATTCTCCTCCCTGATCTCATCATAGGACATAATACTTATACCCGTATTTTGGTTCTCTACTTCTAACTTATATTCTGTGAATATCTCAAAAGCTTCGGACTTATGTTTCAACAGGAACATATGACTGAATCTTGAGAGATCATCAGAGAATGTAATGAAGTACAAAGAACCAGTCCTGGCATATGTAGACTGGGGACCTTTATACATCACTATGTATCAGTCCCAAGAGTTCACTAACTCTTTCTCTGTTTCAAGTAAACAGAGCTATGGTCATCTTATCTTTGTGACATGACTGGCATGTTTCATAAGATGTAAATTTAAACTAATTTAAATATGTATCTAAATGTAACTTAGCTAGTCGGGTCGCATTGACATGACCGAGTCTATAATGCCTCAAGAAGAATTCGTTCATTTCTGAACTCTTCCTCTCGTGTGTGTTCTGTATACTAAGAACTGTAGTTTGATTTAGAACGTCAATGCTTTTAGATAACGTGCCTGAACCGATCAACTTTTGAAATGTTCAAAACAATATTCAACAATACAAAATTATATCCTTTCTTTACTAATAAAGAGACTGATATGATTTTGTATATCAGGTTCGGTATCTAATAGCATTTGTTCAGAATCAATGTATTGGTAATACAGGGTGACAATGACCAATAGACTTGGCTGCAATACTTGCACCGTTTTCTGTCTCATGAAACTTATCACCCGTTCTCAGTTCTCTACCTTTCTGTAGCCCATGTAACAGATTACATTTGCGGGATCCTGATCTGGTATCTAATACCCAGGACGTAGAGGATACAGAGAAACAGTTCTTTGTAATGAACACACCCGAAGAAGATGCATCATCATGCACTTTCTTCGTTTGGGCGGCACGGGAAATCTGGTATTCCCCTAATTCCTGCTCGGTCTTATAACAATTATAAGTTGGAGCGGGACCAACGTTCCCTAGCTCAGTATAACAAGCGGGTTCGGTCAATACATCCATATTATTATCTTGATTAAGGCGTGATATGGTCGCTACCTGGAGAGAGAGAGAAGAAAACACTCTGCGTGCGCTCTTGCAAGATTAGATTGGTTATATATTTTATCTAATCAGGATGGCTCCCACTGTTTTTATCAAATCTTCCTTCAAACCTTAAAAGGAAAGACTAGCCGGGATTAATTACACTCTACAAGTTCGCCAATCTTTCAGCCAGGCCAGTGTCGGTATTTTGAGGGAAGTTCCCCGTGCTTTCGCACGGACCTAATTACAATAAACCTCGTTTTCCCAGGGGTGTAACCCCGTTGATATCTTTCTAGACACCTACTTGATCGGCTAATTGCAAAATGCAAAACTCTCCCAGGAGTAACAATTACTCGTAGTGGGTATCGGGATCCAACTATCATATAGAAGGTATGCAATCTCATTGCAAATTTCAACATTTGAAACTCCCGATAAAGATTTTTACCCCTATCACTTATGACCTTAACTATGGTCAACAAATCATAAACACTAGTCAAGTTCTACCCGTCATTTCATGATTAATTAGACCCACCCACATGACCCTTAACTAAGGTCAACAAAGTCATGCGACTGTCCTAACTAATCGCATCATATGCGGTGTAGGAAGACATCACTTAGCTACCGTACACTGTGCCTTAACTAAGGTCAACAAACACAGCACGAATACTAAGTACTCTACTTCCTAAAATGACGGAGGGTTGCTGATGATTTTTAAGAAAACCTTTAACGCTTTAAACTTGATCTCGTTGCGGAATCAAATGGTTTTTAAATGGAGTGTTTTTGAGGCTTTTCTAGTTTTGCTAAAGGGGTCACTCCCGGTGAAGGGATCGTCGGCCCTTTCCTCATCGAATAAGGTGCAGGATATATCATATATACCGTTGTGCAAAGCAAAAACTATAGAACCAATCAAAAGACAAACCGAGGGTTGTAGCATCTGCCAGTTATTGCTAAAAGGGTCACTCCCGGTGAAGGGATCTCGGCCCTTTTCTCATCGAATAAGGTGCAGGATGTTCTACAAGGAACACTGCGATGCAAAGCAAGAACTGTAGCTACCTGTTTTTGAAAAATTCGATTCCACAACATCTTTTAGGTTTATTTTCTTTCATTAATCACATTAATGAAGTCCCATCATTTAAGTCCACCTAAACATCACAGATAAATATAACGTATGCTTATGCCATCCGCATTCGCCTCGATGTCCCGTCTGCGCCGTTAGGTTAGGTAACTAACGGCAGAGCGGGGCAGGGCTAGCGCGGGTGTAAAACATAAGCAACATCTATATAATATATCATATATACTATATATAGTATCAATCTGAACATATCACATGATCACATCACAGATAAGGCAGCAGAAAATATCATATGAAATATTGGATATACTAGGACGTCCATGTTTTATTTTGAGCCTGTATAAAACACGGATTCCACGGTCGTGATGAATTGCCAATCCCACACCCCTAGACCCCTACGAGAGCGGCAAGTAACCCTACCAATTCTAGAGTTAGGAGACCCGGACTCGACTCCTCGAGATGGTCTCCTACTGGACCCTAGAATCCGGTTACTTGTGCTCCCCTCCTTGGGTCTATCCTAATGCGGAAAAGTAAATAATATACAACAATGGTGACATCTTCCGCAACCTGGAAGTGCCCCAATAAAAGAATATTACATACAAGTTTTTACATGAATGAAAAAGAAAAACACTCATCTCACATAAAAAAAACCCCGGCTATTCAAACACAACGATCCAATATAACATATTCAGCAACACATAACATCACATGTCATCAACGTAAGTAAATATGCCCATCCCAATTGTCGTTGACATATAACAACGAAACCGGCGATATCACATATTACACTTACGGTCGCAGAAAAGAAAGTGTAAAACTACAACAGTTGGAATCCGCAACCTCCTTTGACATCGCATGCCTAATCAAATGAATTCCTTAGACATCGCATGCCTAACAATTATAAACCCCGCATTTTAGTCTCAAAATCGAAAACTGTTTTCAATATCAAGTCGGGCAATTCAACAAGATTCCCGACATCCTGATCGAATGCTCGTCGCAAACTTTAGTAGACGGCCGTACCCCCGGATGCCGTCGACGAAGTGTACTAAGGCAGAACACCGCTGCCGCGAGCATCCGAACGGATGCTTTTGGCTACAGGGTTCTCCTAAAGTCACTTGGTCGGGGCTATGGGGCGTGGCTATCTATTAAGTTTACCCGGTGAGTATCCGCGTATGCTACATGATTGCGATGGACTTTTGATCACATCAAAATTCCGTGGCAACCGATCAAGTGAGACTAAAGTGTTAGATTTATAACATCCAAATCAGTTATCTCATAATTACTTGTGGATTCCAAATATTGTATCACATTCCAGATAATTAGACAATGTTAAACTTTCCGATCGAATAATCAAACACCCAAGTTTTCCCGAAACAGCTCAACACATGAAATAAGTTTAAAAACATCCATTTCATGCCACAGTACCAACGGTCCAGCCGTAGAAGGGTCAAGCCAACGCCTCACATGTGGCACGCCGTACTGCCCCAAACCCTAAGGTTCAAAGGGCAGTTCAAGACGGTCACATAATCGAGTTAAGGTTTGTTGTCTTCTAGAGGGTCCATTGTAGGGTTCCTAGGCACACTCAAGAGGTCTCATAAGGCATCAACCATGCCAAATTCAAAAATTTTCCAGTGCCGAGAAACCCTAATACGGATCGTTAACTAGAAATTAGGCGAAACATGCAACTAGTTAACAACTTAACTAAGTGAACGGAAATACAACCTTTATAGATCCGGTCCTCCACCTCCATAGCTCCACGTTGACGTCCCTCCGCTGCGATCATCGGATCCCGGACTCTAGTAATAGTTTCGTCGAAGAAATGATCGGGCTAGATCGTCGACTTCGATGCCGAAGATGATCTACGTCGAGGCGACTCTAACTCGAGCTCCAACTTCACCAAGTCATGAAACTTGTGAAGAAAACACCCTATACTACTTGGCAAGTGGTAGAGGATGAAGAAATAGAAAGTGGGTTCACTTTAGAATTGGATTTCTCATTCTTTTCATCAAGTCACCATTGAAGGTTGCAAGTTTTCTTCTTCTTGAAGAAGAAGAAGAAGAAGAAAAAGAATATGATAAGAATTGTTGGAAAAATAGAAAACAAGTCATTCTTATCATATTAGCAACCATGGTTAAGTGTAGAGAATAAACTAAGGTTAGGTGAATGGTTAGGTTTAACATGAAACAAAAATGGTAGACTTTTTCAAAGCTTCATGAAGCTTCAACTATAAAACAAAGCAAGCCACCATTTCTCTTTTTGCCAAAATAAATAAATGAATGAATAAATAAAAACCCTAACCATTTACTTAACCAAGGTTTAAATCAAACATACACCTAAGTTTGCATGTATCATCAAACATGATACAAACTAGTGCACAAAACTATATCATATATACAATGTGCACATCAAGTGAGAAAATCCATCTTAAGTGAACAAATACTAGTTAATGTAAAGTAATATATCAAATATATAATTATACATTAAATCATTAAATCAACACTTGATTTAACGATCCGGTCATATCTCATATAACCGACTAATATCAATAGTAACAACTTATCGAATCAACACTTGATCCGATAACCCGGCTATATCGCATATAACCGATCACTGTCACAAATCGCGAGAATCAAATACAGTATCATATACTGGTATTATTCTCGGTCCCGCACATATCTCATATGCGCTCCTATTTCATTTCGCTTGAGCCAGGAAACCTCTGTGTAGTACTCTAAAGACTCGTCAATACGCCGGCAGCAGGTGATGATCATATCAAACACCCACAAGCCGCAAACGGTCTGCTAAACGTAACGGCCACCCGGGTATTGAGCGATCAGAAGATCGACGAGCAAGCCCGCTCACACTCTTGTGAATCCAACCAGTAACACTTACCGTACAGTCCGATCTGTTCGTCTGATATGTCTCATATCTTGCCTAGGGGTGGTAAACGTCAGACCCCAGTAGCTCGATAAGTCGTGTCAATATGAGGTCTATAACAGTTCGAGAAACTACTGGTAACACTTACCAGTAAATCTCAGCAACTCTGGCCAGGGATTTCCGGTTATAGCCAATCGAACACAGCCCAACATCAACTCCCTATACCGGGTGAGACGAATCCCCTCCTATCGCTCACTGCCTCTATGTGATTCAGGACTGTACCCAAAAACCACCGTTTTGCATGCCCTCTTGGACGTGGTAAGGTGGAAATCAAAGCACAGTGGGAATCACACAAGACTCTATGACGATCTCGGGTCTACAGACTAACCTGTACTAGTGTCACCAGAGAACTGCCATCTGACGTAAGGTATAATACCATCTGGGAGTTCTCGGTGAGTTCGTCCAGTGTACCCAGTCTCCACTGAGCACCCGTATATCATCTCTGATGTCAAACACCAATGGATATGGGATCATCCATCGCCCATCTGTATGGGTCGAGAAGGTATACGCTAGTCTACTCTGGTATATCGATGCCCCGTCTCGATACACCCACGACTAGGGACCTTGAAGGATGTACTTATGGACTACCATGTCCCCACCAGTATGATTTGCATCATAGTTTAGGTAGTCAAGTACACATCCTAAGGGCTTTACCAACATGTAACAGAGAGACAATCAGTGTACACGTTAAGGTAAAGAGCAACCAGATAGCATACTATCATGTCGAGCAAGAAAGTCCTCCCTATATATGTCCAAGCATCCACTACAATATACATCCTATGTACAGTAATGGCCTCTAGGGCATACATATAACTAACATCCATCGCGTTACTTGCACTACTTAGACGTTCTTAAACTACGGAAAAATCCAACACTTGGAAATTTCCCGGGTCGGGAAAAAAATGAGTATTTATATCCGGTCGAACTTTTCAACATGTTCTAAAATTTCCCGGAAAACACATAAACAAAGTTAGAATATCCGATCAAATCAATGAGTCCCCAATACACCCCAGATAACTCAACTCTTGAGTATAATTAATAATTTCCAGAAGAATCAGGAATCACATATGGAGGTTACTATGCAAAACTGAGTACCTATTCTTTACTTACGGCCGCGGAACCGCCGCCAATAGCATGGTAAGGCCGCGGTTCCGCGGCGCTTTAGAGGTGTTAGGGACACGTGTTGCACAGTAACTCCTAGAAAACCCTGCTGATTTTTCTGAGTATTTTTAATTCACAAAAATCACTGTTTTGAAAAAAATTACAGAGAAGGGTGTTCGATTCGGGTTTCGGGTTCGAACGGATTTCTAACTTCGTCTACACTTTGCCTAAAGCTCCAGCCAGGCTCTGATACTACTGTAGGGTTCCTAGGCACACTCAAGAGGTTCCACAAGGCATCAACCATGCCAAAATCAAATTTTTCATATGCCGAGAAACCCTAATGCAAGATCGTTAACTAGAGGTAAAGGCGAAACTAGATACTAGTAAACTACTTTACTACTAAGTGAAAAAGATTACAACCTTTGTAGATTCGGTCCTCCACTTCTTTGGCTCCGTGATGACGTCCCTCCGCTGCGATCATCGGGATCCCGGACTCTAGCGTTGGTTTCATCGGAGAAATGATCGGGCTAGATCATTGACTTCGATGCCGAAGATGATCTACGTCGAGGCGACTCAGACTCAAGCTCCATCTTCACTAGGTCATGAAACTTGTGAAGATAACACCCTATACAACATGGAAAGTGGTAGAGGATGAAGAAATAGGAAGTGGGTTCACTTTGGATTTGGATTTCTCACTTGATTTCATCACTTGAAAATTTTCAAGAAAGCTTTCTTCACTTCATCAAGAAGAAGAAGAAGAAGGAAATGAAAAATGAATTAATTCAAAAAGAAAATTCAAGTGAAGTTTATCATATTGCAACCATGGGTGAGTTAACACATGTAGAGAATAAACTAGGGTTTAGGTTGATGGTTAGGTTAAAGCAAAAAACAAAATGGTTAGACTTTTCAAAGATGCTTAAAAAGCTTCATGAAGCTTCAAGCATAAATCAAAGAAAACCACCATTTTATTTTTGCCAAAAATAAATAAATAAGTTAAAACCCTAACCATTAACCTAAACATGGTTTAAAGCATACACACACCCAAGTTTGCATGTATCATCAAACATGATACAAACTAGTGCACAAACATATATCATATATACAATGTGCATAATCTAGTGAGAAAAATAATCTTATGTAATATATCAAATATGTAATTATACATTAAATCATTAAATCAACACTTGATTTAATGATCCGGTCATATTGCATATAACCGACTAATATCAAGTGTATCAATATATCGAATCAACATTTGATTCGGTAACCCGACTATATCTTATATAACCGTCCGATGATACAAATCGCGAGAATAGAATTCAGTATCACATACTGGTATTATTCTCGGTCCCGCACATATCTCTTATGCGCTCCTATTTCATTTCGCTTGAGCCAGGAAACCTCTGTGTAGGACTCTAAAGACTCGTCAATACGCCGGCAGTAGGTGATGATCATATCAAACACCCACAAGCCGCAAGCGGTCTGCTAAACGTAACGGCCACCCGGGTATTGAGTGATCAGAAGA
Source organism: Agapanthus africanus (assembly GCA_030015575.1). NCBI lineage: Eukaryota > Viridiplantae > Streptophyta > Magnoliopsida > Asparagales > Amaryllidaceae > Agapanthus > Agapanthus africanus. Next base: position 511,940,144 of record CM057342.1, on the reverse strand, counting down.
TCAACGAGCAAGCCCGCTCACACTCCTGGGAATCCAACCAGTAACACTTACCGAACAGTCCGGTCTGTTCGACTGATATGTCGTATATCTCGCCTAGGGGTGGTAAACGTCAGACCCCAATAGCTTGATAAGTCATGCCGATGTAAGGTCCATAACAAGCGTGAAACTACTGATAACTCTTACCAGTATATCACTGCAACCCTGGCCAGGGATTTCCAGTTATGGCCAGTCGAGCATAGCGCAACATCAACCCCCAATACCGGGAGAGACGAATCCCCTCCTATCGCTCATTGCCTCCATGTGAATCGGGACTGTACCCAAAAACCACCTGTTTGCACGACTCAGTAGAGCCGTGGTAGGGTGGAAATCAAAGCACAGTGGGAGACACATGTTCATATCATAATATTGCAATTCATATTCCCCAATTCTTATTCGTTTTTATAACTAAACAGGTGCTTTTGACGCATGACTGCTGCATATTACAGGATACAGGTTCTTGGAGAAAATACAGTGAAAAAGACGAAATTTGATACAAAAGAGTGACTTTTAACAAGCAAGTAGAAGGGTCCTACTCAAGCCTAGACGAAGAACAATTCACAAGGCAATGCATGGTCCGAAATGTCAAAGGAAACAGTTAAAAGACCACTACAAATTTCACTGAAAATTCTAGAGAAGATCCAGAATCCAAATAGAGAAAAGTACTGAAGAAATAGAGAGGACAAGACATTATAATGAAGCCTAGGAAATTTGGTGAGATGATCTCACCAAAGGGCCGCGGAACCGCGGCCCAAGCCCACTAATGCCACGGTTCCGCGGCCATTTAAAACCCGTGTCGGTGCAATTTTCTCGTGACGGTGCGTCGGTGCGTGGGTTGGGATTTTTCGTGGGCATATCTGTAAAATCACATACGCGAGAATCTGTAACCCTAGTTTTCCCTATTTACTTATAAATTGTAATCAAAAGATTGTAAAACGGATGCCTCTTTTCAATCAATAAAATTTCAGAATTCTTGGGAGATTAAGAGCATCACTTTTCTGTAAGTTTTTAATTTTAATTTCTGTCTTAGCGTTAATTTAATTGTTGCCCTAGCTCTCTAGTATAATTCTTGCCGTAGATTAATCATACAATTGCCCTAGTTAATTTAGTGTAGTTCTTTCAAATGCAATCGGTAAGTGCTTTCAAAATGCTATTTTTAAAAGACACCCTAATGAGCGAGTAATTTCCTCGCTTGTTAGGGTTAGGAATAAAGGAGGGATTGAGAGATGAATATCTCTCATCTCTTTCAATGCCAAATATTTTTATAAGTAGAACTTCATGCACGCATGCATGATCCGTTCCCTACGGCACCCTACCCACGAGGTAACGGTGAAATCGTAGTATAAAGGACCGGACATGGATGACGTCCATGAAGGTTACAGTAATTATTAGGAAAGGACGGACAAGGATCAAGAGGAAGAAACTTCGTTTCTTCCCAATCATCCTAATCCCTTTTACTAATAATTGTTATGACTTCTAAAAAAGTTTTAATCGAAGGCATTGAAAGAGGTGTAAATACAAATCTTATCAAACCCTACTTTAGACCTAACCCTAGAAAGTTCCTTAATATCATACAACTTAGTTTTTAGACTCAATCAGCAAAATCAAACCACATTTGGAATCAATTCGTAAAAACACATAAGAAAATTACACATCTCTGTGGATCGACCCGTATTCACCGGCTAGCTGCAAAGCGACGTCGTTTCTGATTACGGTTAACATATATTTTTGCATTAATCAAATGGCGCCGTTGCCGGGGATGGCGTAAAATTTCTTTTGTGTAATTTCGGGTTGATATAAAGTTTAAAAATTATAAAAATCTGAAAATATAAAAAAAATATAAAAATTTTTATTAATTTTTATCTGTTTGAAGGGTTTAGTGTTTGAATCTTGCAGGAATAGCAAAGAATCGCGGATCTTGAAAATTACAGAGTGAAAAACAGAAAAAGTCGCATCGGAACAGAGGAGAAAATTCACAACAGAGTCGTACAAATTTTCTGACGACCTGATCTCCTAGTCCCACCGCGAAACCGCGGCTTAACTGCTGTCCAAACCACGGAACCGCGGTCGTCTGTGCGCTTCTTTGTGCGAAAAAAATTCCAGTTTGTTTCTCATTCTCCCCTCTGCTAACCTCAATATATCTTTTGTGAAATTTTCTGCAGGAATTCTTTGCGCTAAAAAATTCTTCTTCCCCCTTCTAAATAACAGATTTTCTGCAGGTTTCTTTGCGCCGCGCTAAAAATTGATTGCAAGTGAATTTAATGTTTTGCATAATTTAATCGGACTTTAAGGGGCTAATTGACCAAACTCAGATTGGGTAGGGATTTCATCACCTTTCCCAGGACCCCAGAAAACACTTAAAGCATTTGCATTGACCACAATTAATTAAAAAATACTAGACTCAGCCCTAAGGATATCGAGCTCAATAGGAAAAGGACTAGTATAGGCATCGACCGTTTATCCTAACCTGACTTTGCGGTGTCTAGGCAAGTGTGTCTAGGCTAGTGGTTATTAATTAGGCCCACTCCTATGGTTCCTTCCCACTTACCTGGCACTTACCTGGCCGCAATTGGCGGTGAAGAGGCGGTTTGAGGTCCTATTTCTAGCCCTAGTTAGGAGCTGTCTAGTAGACCTAGGTGACCCTAGATCTAGGCCTGATTGTGCATGTGTAGTTGATACATTTGTGTCACAAGTCCCTTTTCAAAAATCTCTTTGCAAAACTCTCACATATATAAAAAAAAAAGAAAGAAAAATCTTTTCAAAACTTGCAACTTGTCGCTAAAGGAACTTGCAACTCACTTACACCACTTCCCTTCATTGACGTTATCTTACCTCCACATTCTGTCTTTCTTTTTTTTTCTGACTACACTACCCCTTTTAGTGTATGTCACTTTGGACTAGGGATACTAACGCCCGATTAGTCCGTGTTTCGTTGGTACCGACCGACGAACCCTTCGACACCGAAGTCTACATTCCGTCCACTTTCTTACCTACACCTTCAAATTCTTCTTCCGAAGGCATGTCGGGATTCAACCCCAACAATACCTTACCGATAGGAATGATTCCACCTCCGTTAGGTGCGAATAACCCAAATCAACCGCCTGTTGAAGCGCCCGCACGAGTCGCGCTCCAGGATCTCTTCTACCCCGTCCGCACTTCTTTACCTACCTGTCTTTCACCCCCAAAGGCAAATGGGGACAATTTTGAAATAAAACCACATTTCATCAATATGCTGCCAAAATTTCATGGTTTGGAATCTGAAGATGCGTATATTTTTATCAATAAATTCCAAAATGTGTGCGCTATGATGAAAACGACCCAATTAAGTGATGACGCTATAAGGCTAAGGGTCATTCCTTTTACCTTATGTGACCTAGCCGAGAAGTGGCTATACAGCACCGCATCACATTCCATTAGAAATTGGGACGAGTTTGTGAAAGCTTTTCTTAAAAAGTTCTATCCTCATCACAAAACTGCTAGAATCCGTAACGAGATTATACAATTTTCATTCCTTCTGAACCATTTTGGAAGTGCTTCGAGAGATTTAAAGACCTACTCGTTCAATGCCCTCATCATGGGATCGAAAGTTGGCAACTTTGCCAAACATTATACGAGGGATTGAACTCAGCAACGAAGCAGTTGCTCGAAACCATCTGTCAAGGTCACTTTCTCTCCAAGTCTAGTGAGGAAGCGTGGCAGTTTCTTGAGGATCTTAGTGAACAAACAATTCAGTGGGAGAGCACCAAGACCACATCATCTTCTTTTAGTGGTCAATCTAGGGCAGGCATACATCAAGTAGAGATGTCGATTGCCATGAAGGCCGAGATGGCCGCTCTTACGAAAAAGCTGGAAGCGATTGAGACCAAAATCTCATCGTCTTCTCCTGCCCCTGTTGTGCCTCCACGAACTGTTTGTGCTTGTTGTTCGGCTCCATCACATCTCACCGAAGAGTGTCCTTACAATGCATCTACTCAAGGACAGGATCAAGTCAATGCTGCCTTTCAGCAACGACAGAGAAACGATCCATACTCTTCAACATATAATCCGGGGTGGAGGAGTCACCCAAATTTCGCTTGGAACCAAAATTAACAATTCCAAGGAAATAACAATTATCAAGGGCCTCCTCCACAACAACAACAAGCACCCCCACAAACTCAATTTCAACAACCTTTCCAACAGCAACCTTACCCTAATCAAGTGAACAATTTTGTGCCTAATAATTCTTACGCGCCAAACAATTTTGTTCAACCTAACAATGACAAGGTTAGCTCGCTCGAAAGAAGTCTAGATGCGTTCCTAAAGCAATCTACACAGTCTACAGCAAGACTAGAGACTTCTATTCAATCTTTGGTGCAAAACAGTGCCTCACACGATCAAAGCATCAAATCTATTGAGGCACAAATTGCACAACTCAATGCAACATTGAGCGAGCGAGAGAAAGGAAAGCTCCCATCTCAACCACTGCCCAATCCCGATCACGCACATGCTGCACATCAACAGCAAACTCATAACGTAAACGCTGTGACCACGTTGAGATCGGGTAAAATGTTGCAAAACAATGTGGGCATTCACAATGACACCCCTGCCGGTGGTTCTTCGTCACCTTCTTCTTCTTCTTCGTTAGAGCCTGTTCTCCATCATTCACAAGGCTCTACTCCTTCTAGCTCGAACGGACCCACTTCTCACAACACGAACACATCTACACGGGGTTCCGTTCCAACTCAACAATCTGATCCTCAAAAATTAGACTCAACATTTCAAAATGCTCATTTTCCAAACCGGTTGAGATCCAATAAACCAACTCCACAAATGGAAAAGATTGTCAAGTTGTTCAAACAAGTGAGCATAAATATCTCTCTTTTGGATGCAATCCAACAAGTTCCTTCATATGCAAAAATCTTAAAGGACTTATGCACCAAAAAGAGGAAGTCACAAGTACCAAAGAAAGTTTTCGTCGTTAGTGCTGTTAGTGATGCTCTTGTCAATTCTTTACCCCCTAAAGCAAAAGGACCCCGGTTGTCTTACTATTTCGATAACAATTGGGGGCAAGAACATCAATAGAGCACTATTAGATCTTGGTGCTAGTGTCAATTTGCTACCTTGTTCCGTGTACGAACAATTAGGGGTTGGAGAGTTGAAACCCACTCGTTGTACTCTCCAAATGGCTGATCGATCAATCACCCATCTAAGGGGTGAGCTAGAGGATGTGTTGATCAAAGTTGGGGAGTTCATATTCCCCGTTGATTTTATTGTTATGGATACACAACCTGTTGCTAACTCACGGAACCAAATTCCGGTGATTTTCGGTCGACCATTTTTGGCCACTTCCAATGCCGTAATAAACTGTCGCAATGGCTCCATGACTCTATCTTTCGGGAAGACGTCTAGTGAGTTCAATATTTACAAGTCAGGAAGTCTGCCCCCCGTGCCTAATGCTAGTACACGAGAAGTTTGCTCTATTCACGAAATCACGCAGGAGGACTGCGAGTTTGAAAGATTTTTGTTTGATGAGAACAGCTTTGACGCCACTAGTGCGTCCCTCCTTGAGCCTACCACAATTGACACAACCGATATTGATTATGAAAGTTTCACTTTTTCGGATGACGACGACTCACAGCCCGAATATGAGTCTTTTGAATTTTTGGATGAGTTAGTTGAACCATCCGAATCGGTTGTTTGCGGTGATTTCGAACCTGTGTTGGAGTCCTTTGAGTTCGAGGTAGATTCCCTAATTTTACCTATGATTCTTTCGCCTCTGAAACTCGAACTCATGTCCTTGCCGTCTCACCTTAAATATGCTTACATAGGTGAGAATGAGAATTTTCCCATTATAATATCAGCCTCTCTAGCCTTCGAGCAAGAGAACGCTATTTTAAAGGTCTTACAAGATAGGCGGCAAGTTTTCGGTTGGACTATGGCGGACATCGAGGGGATTAGTTCCCTCATAATCGAATATCATATGCAATTGATGGATGATGCCAAGTCAATAAAGGACTCACAGAAACATTTTGGGGGTATTGTGGTAAGTCAACCTCCTCCTTTAGGAGTTGAACCACCCCCATTTCTTTTAATAAGCTATGAGAATGCCAATATTCCACTGACTGCTAATCATTCTCATTCTCATTTTGATTCATCACCACATTATATCTATTCACTTCTACACTTTCACGACCATCACTCCTATCTTCCCCAATTCTTTTTGGATTGGTACGACATGTTCTTCCGCCAACCGACACTCTTTACAGATAAATTTTTCGACTGGTTGGTGTTGATGCTTGGTCTGTGCAAAGTCTGGCAGTAATATCTAACATTGTTTCACTGAAGTTTGGGGGGGCCTTTCTGTATATATTTTTGTTTTTCCTTTAACAATAAGAAAAAAAAATAAATAAACAGGGGAGTGCCGACATTTTCACCCTATTGGTGCAGCATGACAGTGAGGACACTGTCAAGTTCAAGTTTGGGGGTGTGCTCGGTACGTTTTCTTTCCTTTGCATTCATATGTACATTTTTGCAGTTGCATATTTATTTGAAAACCCATAAATATTGAAAAATTTCAAAAAAAATAAAATAAAATTTTGTATTCAATTTTGGCCAAATTTAACTTGAGTTTGACAAATAGGTTAACTAGCTACGAACAACTAGATCTTAGACTTGGTAAATTAAAAACCCTTAAAATAACCTTCTTTAAAGATTAACGGTAGAAAGTATATGTCTTTGTAGTTTATTTAGAAATAGGCAAATTTTGAGTTCACTTTTTGGGCTAAGTTGAAATAAAGGAAAATATTGATATTCTTATTAGAGTATAAGTTTGAAAAATAATTCCTGGCTTAAGTATGGATTCTGAAAATGTATACCCTACAAAAATTGCACAATCACACACCTTAAAGCTTGGAATAGTAGAGGAGACCTTGAAATGCTCTTGTCTAAAGTCCTTAGTACAATGAAAATATAAGAAAAAATGAATAAAGAAAAAATGGACACTGGTTTTTGTGATTACTTAAGGCTGTAAAAGTAAAAAAATATTTAGCGAGTGTGCTTCATCACCTAGTGCCTTAGACCGACTGGTTTGGGAGTCACTGCTAAAGCCTTAGGTGTTGCAAAACTAGGAAGTACGCTTTAAAGTGCTAACGCATCTTGTAATCGGTTGTTGGTACCTCAAGAAGTATTAACGGTCGCATGAAGGATGTGTAAGCGAAATTCAATTAAAAATTCACCAATTAATAAGTGTTTTGGATAACGGACAAGGGTATGATTGCTTAATTTGAATTTCCAAGTGTAGGGGTGATCTATACACACACGTGGAGATATGTGATTAGAGTTTAGATAAGAGAAAGGAATGAAGAATAAAACTTGTATCTTTAGTAGAGTTGATAGAAAAATTCCTAAGTGGAGATGGAACCCTAAAAGGAAAACCTAAGAAATGCCGAAAGCTGAGTGATTTTATAGAACATATATAATCTTAAGTTAAATGATGAGGAACTGTGAAGAATATGGGTGGATAATTTATGAGTCGATGATAATAGAATTCTGTGTTAGAAAACCTAATTGGAGAATTATTGTCGAAAAAGCCAAATTGATAGGATTTTGTGGGTGTAATCCGCTGAAAACCCTCAGGAGACAACACTCCTCCTACTAGGGACACCTAGAGGTTTAACGGCTTGTTGCACGAGCTCAGTGCAATCGCGTTTCCCTGCGAAAGTGCGGTTAGGTTTTATCGAGAATAAAATAATAAGTTTGCTCGAGGACGAGCAAAAGATAAGTTTGGAGGTATTTGTTCATATCATAATATTGCAATTCATATTCCCCAGTTCTTATTCGTTTTATAACTAAACAGGTGCTTTTGACGCATGACTGCTGCATATTACAGGATACAGATTCTTGGAGCAAATACAGTGAAAAAGATGAAAGTTGATACAAAAGAGTGACTTTTGACAAGCAAGTAGAAGGGTCCTACTCAAGCCTAGATGAAGAACAATTCACAAGGCAATGCATGGTCCGAAATGTCAAAGGAAACAGTTAAAAGACCCCTACAAATTTCACTGAAAATTCTAGAGAAGATTCAGAATCCAAATAGAGAAAAGTACTGAAGAAATAGAGAGGACAAGACATTATAATGAAGCCCAGGAAATTTGGTGAGATGATCTCATCAAAGGGCCGCGGAACCGCGGCCAAGCCCACTAATGCCGCGGTTCCGCGGCCATTTAAAGCCCGTGTCGGTGCAATTTTCTCGTGACAGTGCGTCGGTGCGTGGGTTGGGATTTTTCGTGGGCATATCTGTAAAATCACATACACGAGAATCTGTAACCCTAGTTTTCCCTATTTACTTATAAATTGTAATCAAAAGATTGTAAAACGGATGCCTCTTTTCAATCAATAAAATTTCAGAATTCTTGGGAGATTAAGAGCATCACTTTTCTGTAAGTTTTTAATTTTAATTTCTGCCTTAGTGTTAATTTAATTGTTGCCCTAGCTCTCTAGTATAATTCTTGCCGTAGATTAATCATACAATTGCCCTAGTTAATTTAGTGTAGTTCTTTCAAATGCAATCGGTAAGTGCTTTCAAAATGCTATTTTTAAAAGACACCCTAATGAGCGAGTAATTTCCTCGCTTGTTAGGGTTAGGAATAAAGGAGGGATTTAGAGATGAATATCTCTCATCTCTTTCAATGCCAAATATTTTTATAAGTAGAGCTTCATGCACGCATGCATGATCCGCTCCCTACGGCACCCTACCCACGAGGTAACGGTGAAACCGTAGTATAAAGGACCGGACATGCATGACGTCCATGAAGGTTATAGCAATTATTAGAAAAGGACGGACAAGGATCAAGAGGAAGAAACTTCGTTTCTTCCCAATCATCCTAATCCCCTTTACTAATAATTGTTATGACTTCTAAAAAAGTTTTAATCGAAGGCATTGAAAGAGGTGTAAATACAAATCTTATCAAACCCTACTTTAGACCTAACCCTAGCAAGTTCCTTAATATCATACAACTTAGTTTTTAGACTCAATCAGCAAAATCAAACCACATTTGGAATCAATTCGTAAAAACACATAAGAAAATTACACATCTCTGTGGATCGACCCGTATTCACCGGCTAGCTGCAAAGCGACGCCGTTTCTGATTACGGTTAACATATATTTTTGCATTAATCAACACACAAGACTCTATGACGATCTCGGATCAACAGACTAACCTGCACCAGTGTCACCAGAGAACTTCCATCTGACGTGAGGTATAATATCATCTGGGAGTTCTCGGCGAGTTCGTTCAGTGTACCCAGTCTCCACTGAGCACCCGCATACCATCTCTGATGTCAAACACCAATGGATATGGGATCATCCATCACCCATCGCATGGGTCGAGAAGATATACGCTAGTCTACTCTGGAATATCGATGCCCCGTCTCGATATTCCCACGACTAGGAACATTGAAGGATGCACTCATGGACTACCCATGCCCCACTAGTATGATCTACATCACAATCCTGGAAGTCGAGCATATATCCTAAGGGCTTTATCAACATGTAATAGAGAGACAGCAAGTATACATGTTAAGATAAAGAGTAACCAGACAGCTTACTATCATGTTGAGCAAGAAAGTCCTACCTATATATGTCCCGACATCCACTACAATATACATCCTATGTACAGTAATGGCCTCTAGGGCATACATATAACTAACAGTTGATGTCGCGCAGTGCACGGGTGGCCAGCACCAGAAATTCTTGGCCAAGGTAGTCGAGAATTACTGATCTAGGATCGGTAGTTTCTCATGTGGTGATGGGTTTCATACCGACACGAATTATCGCGTTATTAGAGGTCTGACTTTATCCACCCCCCTAGACTCGATATGCAATACTCTTAGACGAACAAACCGGACTGTACGGATATTGTCACTGTCAGGTTCAGTAGGGGGTTGGATGAGTTTGCTCGTCGGCCTTCCTTTCGCTCAATACCTGGGTAGCCGTTACGTACAGCTAGTGTCGCTGACGTGCTTGTGGTTAAACCCACTGCTAGCGTATTGACGGGTCTTTTGAGTCCCACAAAGAGGATTTTCACGGTTCAGGCGATATGGTGTAGATGACGTATGTTGGTACATACATGTGTCCGATTAAATGTGTATATGCTGCACAGACTTTAATCGGACGGTTGATAATACGAGCGGCTTAGGATTAACCCGGATTATTAAATCAGGTTTTGATTTAATAATTTATATATGTATATATATATATATTATAACAACCCCAAATTTCCTATACAAATTTTTTCAAAATATTTTTTCAAAATCCATAAAGGGGTATTTTAGCGTGAGCACAAGATATAAGTAATTATTTTGCTTTTTAATTTCAAGTTACAAGAATGTAACAACTTCTTTTTTAGTGTACAAAAATTTGTTTTAAAATTAATGTATACTTGGGGTATTTACATTTTCTGTGACTACTTTAAGTAATTAAATAGCCCCATAATTACAAGAAGAAGCTTGTGGCTCATTGGTAATACCTTGCACCGCTGAACCAAGCCACCAGAGTTCAAATCCCATGCCCCACATTATTTTTAATATTATTTTGTTTTGAATTTTTTAGAATACCAACAGTCAACACGTGTTAACTTCCGAAAACCCCACTACCCATGAAAAGTTAAATGTACCAGTGAGAAGGTGGAACGACGAAAAATACCCCGGCGGCCTGACTCGGCCGAGTCGGCCGGCGGACCGGCCGACTCAAGCCGGCGCCGCCCGCCGGACTCGGCCGGACCGCCGAGTCCCCAACAGCAAAGTGCTGCCTCTTGGTCTCCCCTATCCCTCTGTATACTTTAAATTGTTAGACCAGTAACAGAGCACCCTTTAAACACCATTTACTCCATTTTATTATATTTTATCACATTATTTTTATATTTTTCCAATTTAACTCTTCATCTACCCTAACTCCAGCCTAACCCTATAAATACCACCCCTACCCTCTACCCTCTCACCCTAAAACTCTGAGCCAACTCTATAAAATTCTCAAGAATCTTGTGCACTTGGAAAACGAGCTCGAGGCAAAGCTCCGACGAATTCCCGGCGGAACTTCCGGCGATCGTTCTAGGAACTCCCGGTGATGACGCAACACATCGGTGATTCCACTACTTCCCTCTCACCCTCTTGTGTGTCCTAAAACCGTAACTCCCTTTTCTATCTCTCTTTTCTATTCTAAAAATACGAAATTACAAAACCCGACGGAATCGGCACAAATCCGATTTCCGATTCGGTTTTCTTATAAACTTCACTTCTCGTTATTTCAATTATGTTTAAACACTCTCATGTTGACTATTAAACACTAATCAACTAAATTGATCAAGTTTAAATTCATAAAATGATAGCTATTTCCATTTATCGTATTTTTCACTTAAATACCACATTGTTTCAATTATACATTTAACTCCATTAAACTTGCTATACCTTTAAGTAGATCACGAGGTAACGACCTACCTCCTCACACACTCATATGCAAACATAACACGATACCTCGAGAACTTAGAATACGGGAAAAAAACATTTTCATTTAAATACCCTTTACTTAATAAAAACCAATTCTAAAAGATTTAGTATTGATACATCTTTATAAATAAATAACTTTTGAACTAATAAAAAATATCTAGACTCAGCCAATTAAGGACTGTCACATTCATTAGGACAGAGAAAGGTTGTAGGCATTCAGTCGTTTATCTAAACCTGACTTTGTGGTGCCTAGGCTAGACAAGTGAGAAATGTAACTTTAAAAGGCCCGTCTCATGGTGATTCGTGAGCGGATCCCTCTTTTCTTCACTTGTACTTACCTGGCCACAATTGGCGGTGAAGAGGCGATTTGAGGTATCTCACAACTTGTCGCTTTGGACCAGTTAGGAGCAGTCTAGTTGACTTAGGAGACCCTAGAACATAGAAAACGGGAAATCGACATCTTTACAAATAAATACCATTTACTTAATAAAACCGTTTTCTAAAAGATTTAGTATTTATACAATCTTTGCAAAGCGCCGCTACAACCCATTTTGGGGAACCCGTTTAGGATGGTGCGGATTATCGCATATCCTCGGGCTTAGTAGTGCGAGATTCAAATCTCCGCAAGGAGCATTCGGTCTCGAAAGATTTAAAATACGACATCTTGAGAAAATGAGATTTTTAGAATATAAAATATATATTAAAATTATTTTTGTATAAATATATGTATATCTATCATTAAAATACCTATTTTGTTATGATATAAATATTCCACATTTTTCTAAAAATCACAAGAATCAATTTTACACTAAAATACCATGAATTCCATACAAAACCAATATTACCAATAAATACCATTTATTATGAAATTAGGATATTTTCATTAGAAATATCACCATATAAAATTCACATTCATTATAACTCTAAAGACGAATAATAAATACGTGGGATACATTTTGAAAAGTATATAAAAGTATTTTTTATATAAAACCCCATCAAGTTTTATAAATTACCCTAAGGACCCTAGTAAATATAGGTTTAAAATAATCAAGACTTCGATTTACATTTCTAATTGTCTGACTCGGGTTTGAGTCTGATTATATCTGACTTGAATATGATTCAAGTACAATCTACAATATTCTAATTCAATATGAACACATGAATCCATGAATCCAGTTATCAATCTATACAACTTGACCGAACCGAACCATGGATATACATCTATTTACATGATTCTACAGTTATTCCATTTATCTGATTACTCAGTCACATCCATTTACTGATATCATGGTTTTGGTCAGTCATTCAACTATACAATCTATACAATACAACAATACAATCAAAATACTACGGGGTTTAAGGGGTAGATTGGTACGGAAGGTGTTAAAAGTGGCACGAGACAGTAAGATTAAGACACCTAACCTATATTCCGTTGCTGTTGTACCGTGGCTTAACGGTTTCTTGTACATTCCGTTAGCCCTGGTCTGTAGCATACTGAGACCCCTCTCGTATACACTGGCATTCTTCTGTACCAAACTACGAACAACGGCGTTAACACAATATTCTATAATATTATACAACTTTAAAAGATACCTTCTTATTCTATCTTTTCTATTTCTCCCTTATCTTTGGGACTTACCGAACGACCTGTTCGCTGACGACATTCTATTTCTTTCTTCTTTGAATGTCGTCAGGTGCTCTGGACACAGCAGAGATCGAGCCCACCAGTGAAGACTTGGATCAGTTCCTCGAAGACCCCGAGCTCTAGACATTGTACATTTCCATTCAGTACTCTTCAATCCCTGTTATGCCACTGTTTAGGCATCACTTTTATTTCCGTTGTATTTATTTTTCATGCATTGTACAAAAGAATGTTAATAAATAAAGTTGCTGTTATTTTTATATCTCTTGTCTCTTGTGATTACTTTTATATTGCTTAGATACGCTTAGCGTATTTACTTCACAGTAAATACGTAGCGGACCGGTCGCGTCCCCTTCGCCGTATACCGGGAAGCGGGGCGTGACATATAAATATATATATATATATATATATGTATTCTAGTATTATTGTTCACTATTCATTTTCTCTCTTGGCTATTCGTATTTTGGTACGAATACGCGTATATGTATTTCGATACGTGTACCGGGTTGTATTCTGTATTTATACGGAATTGTTTCTAGAAGATGGCCACCCCATTAATTGATTTTCATTTTAGAAAATCAATTGGGAAATGAGGTGGAGGGTGAGTTAGTATGAGCATGGGTCATGGCATATAGAGAGGTATGGCATGCAATTGTTTATTGGAAAATGATGGAGATATTTTTCATTGCATGATTGGAAAAAAGAAGGGGGGCTGCCACATTCTCTATGGGGCTTGCTCATTTCTTTTCTCCACTTGATTTCTTTACTTTCTCTCTTCACTCATTCATTCTCACTTGGAGAAATACTTAGCACATTTCTTTAGTTGCTCATGCTACATGTTTCCTCACCTCCTCTTCATCTTCTTGAGTTGCTCATGGAGCATTTGTGATGAGAGAAAAATTATAGTAACACATTCCTACACCTCCACTCTCCATTGCTAGCAACCTTGGAGCGTCGGTTGCCTCGCTTGGCGAGGCTGGAGCTTGCGCCGTTTCCCTTAGGTGGATCATCGTAGATGGAGGAAGACCGGCAACCAAACTTGATCTGCAACCACTAGGAGCTTGGGATGAAGGTTGAAGACCGAAGGACACGGATCAACTCGGTATAACCATTCCTAACTCTTTATATTGCTTGCTAGTATAGGGTTTAGGGTAGATCCGGGCATCGGGTTGTGGTAGCGCCAGTTTAGAAAAATTTTGTTCCGCATTTGGCCACGGTTTGATGGCCGGGGCGCTACCATAATCCAACAAGATCAAACACCTACAAGCACGTCAGCGTTACTAGCTGCACATAACGGCTACCCAGGTATTGAACAAAATAGAAGATCAACAAATAACTTGTCCAAACTCTCTGTAGAGCCTATAAGCGACACTTGTTAATGATATACGCCCTAGAGGCCATTATTGTATTATACTGGATTGTATATTACTTAATGGGAGCTTAGAATATATACGGATATAGTAACAGTCTTGCTCGAAATGGTGGTATGCTATCTGGTTTGTTTCTACCTCAATATGTGCATGTGTTTCTTTTAGCATATCGCTTATACATATTGGTAGAGCCCTTAGGATCTTTACTTGATTACCAGCGTTGTGATGGCAGTCACACTAGTGGGGGCTGGATAGTTTATAAGCACATCCTATACAGGTCCTTAGTCGTAGGATTATCGAGACGCAGCATCGATACTCCACAGTAGACTAGTGTATACGCTTCTCATCCCAGCAGAGGAAATGGTCTGTCCCACAGCCATCAGTACGTCGTACTGGAGATAGTATGCAGGTGCTCATTAGGTTATGAGTACACTGGACAGGACTCGTCGGGAAACTGTTGGTGGGTATTATACCTATCGTCGGGTAGCAGTTCCCAGGTGACATGAGTACAGCTTAGTCCGTCGACTTGACACTGCTATTTCGCCTCGAGTGTGTTCCCACTGTACTTTGATTACTACCCTACCATGGCTCAAAGGAGTCGTGCAAACAGGTAGTAGTTGGGTGCAGTCCCGAAGCACTTGGAGGCAGTGGCGGTTAGATAGGATTCGTCTATCCCGGTATTGGGGGTTGATATCACGCTGTGTTCGGAAGGTCATTACACAAAGTCCTTGGCCAAGGCAAGTGAGATTTACTGGTAGGTATTTCAGTAGTTTCTCAAGGTGTTTTGGGCTATACTCTGACACGACTTATTGCGCTATTAGGGGTCTGACGATTACCGCCCCCTAGGCCCGATATGCGATACTCTTAGAAGAATAGACCGGACTGTACGGAGATTGTCACATTTAGGCTCAGTAGGAATTCAGATGGGTTTGCTCATCAGCCTTCTTATCGACACATGCCTGGGTAGCCGTTACGTGCAGCTAGTACCGCTTGTAGCTTGTGGTTAAACCCACTGCCAGCGTAGTGTCGAGTCTTTAGAGTCCCACATAGAGAGTTTTCCTGCACCGGGAAAAAGGTGTAGAGCCCGTATGGTTTTACGGCAGGGTTTTGATCACTTACATGTACTTGTGAACGTATGATGATCGGGCGGATAATACTAGTGAGCTTTGGTTTAAGCCGGATCCTAGTATTATATTGATAGATCAGTTTCGTCGCATTGTATCCGTGTTTCTCGAAACACGGATATGAGTATGTATATACGGATGAGAGGGGCATTTTTGTAATTACTCAAGATTGTTTTTTAGAAGGAGACACCTCATTAGGGTTTTGACCATTGACTTGATTAAAACAATTATGAGGTGGAGGAAATTATTTGTTATAAATGATAATTGTGCCATGGCTACTTGGTTTGACTATTTGACTTGGTTTGACTATTTGACTTAGATATTTTGTGAGATATTTTGTGGAACTAGATATTTTGGGTGAGATATTTTTCTTGCCATGCTTGTAGTCATATCAAGAAAGCCATCTCAATTATCATTATGAAAACATTTTCTCTTTTCTCAAGCCATCTCGTTCTTCTTCCTCTCAACCCTTAAGTCTCATGAGTTGAGAAACCTAGGGTTCCAAGAGACAAACTAACTCATCTTCATTCTCTGCATCACCTAGGCCATCTAATTTGGCAAGCTAGTTGCCCTAGTTACCTCGGATTTGAGGTTGGAGCTCGGACTATAGACTATCGGGTGGATCGTCTTTGACTCGAAGAAGCCGACGAGGAAGCTTTGATCCGTTTCGATCCTTGGAGCCTACGATGATGAGGAGGACAGCGAGAAGACCCGAAGGACACAATACTACAAGGTATAACATTCATCCGAGTAGTTAAACCTCAAGTAGTTTGCTAGCTATGGTTTATGTTCGATCCTTGGTTCTAGTCGGTGTGCGAAGCCCGTAAAAATCATTTTTTGCAATTTTTGCCTCACCGCGAACACGTGGGGTGCGCAACATCGACTTACAGTGGTATCAGAGCCTCTCTTAAACCTTAGATAGCTTGTAGCAACGTTAGAAATCCGCCATTTTTGTCGCGCAAAACTGCCGATAAAAACAGTTTCCAAAAATGATGTTTTGACTTGTTTGCACACCCCGCGGGCTCACGGGTTGAATCGAGAAGCCGCGGGGTGAAGTGTGCGCACCCCGGGGACCCCACGTGGGGGACCGAACGGCTGGGCCCACTCCCCAAGACCACCACAAGGTGGTCTTGGCGGTGGGGACCCGAAACTGCCCCACCTTAGGCAGTTTCGGGTCTGCCTCACCCCCTGGCCACCTCGTGGTGGCCTCGAGGGTGGGGTATCCCTTCTAAGCTCTCCAACTCGAATTTAATTTTGTGATCTAACTCTCCACGAAGATTCGGGCGGGTTTCGAGTTCGTTTCGACTTCTGGATTGGCTTAAAACGATCGTTTTTGGAACTTTAGCTCACTGATTTTCAAGTTTTGGAAAATTGGTTAAGTTTGCTAATTGCGTGCGGAATTCTAATGTCATGGTTACTTTACAAGCTTTGTGATGTGTATATGTGTTTAGAAACGTTGACTAATTGCTATACGTCGATTAGTCGGGGTTGCACATATCTGTGATGTTGTTATGTTGGTTTGTGTATAAGAACTTATTGGATCGTCGTGGATGAATAGCCGGGGATGTGAGATGAGAGTTTTCGTTCTTTCATTCGATGTAAATTTGTAAAGTGATGTAATATTATATTTGTGGGGCACATCCGGGTTGAGATTGTAGCCACCGTTGTATTATTTCTTTTACTGTTTTTGCTCCTAGGATAGACCCAAGGTGGGGTGCACAAACTATCGGGTACTTTGAAGTGCCGAGTGGCCTACTCACTTTGCTGAGGGAGGTTGCTTCGCTTCGGATATTTGGCAGGTAGTTTGCCGCACCCGTATGTTGGGATACGGTAGCGCCCCGGTCGTCTTTCCGAGGCCAAATGCAGAATAAAAACTTTTTACGAACTGGCGCTAACCGCAACCCAAAACCCGGATCGTTCCATTAACCGTAAACTAGTATACTGTAAAGTGGGTTTAGAGATTATACCGATCGATCCGTGTCCTTCGGTCTTTAACCTCTGCTCCTAGCATGTTGCGGATGTGCATGCGAAGCTCGCTCTTCGATCTCATCCTCGCCGAAAACTGCGCCACGTCAACGAATCTTTATACAGACCCCCGCATCTAAACCGAGGCAACTCGGACACGAAGTTTGCTAGCCGACGTGTCCAAGATTGCTGTAGAATAAGTGTAGAACTCTTTGTCTCAAAGCATCCAAGTGAATGGATGAAGGTTAATCGAAGTTGCCATTTGGAGTGGAGATGGAAAAATGAGCTTTGGAGATGAGCTAAAGATTTTAGTGCTAATCAAATGGATCATTTTCTCACAACAACAATTGGGGGGCTGCCCCAGCAAGTGCTCGGCCAAGTGGGAATGGTGGGTGAGTGCAACGGAAAAGAATTGGTAACCTTAAGAAAAAGATCTCACACAAATATCCTAAGCTCATCCAAAAAGCATTTAATGCAAAGTTGCCTCACAAAAGACTCCAGAAACCTCAAGAGAGTTCAGGTAGCTGCCGGAGCCCCTGCACCACAGAAAAACCCCCATTTACAAATTGCAACGTATGCAAAGAGGTCCCTCAATGCAAAATTCAGCCAAGATGAAAAATGGCCAAAAAGAAGATACAAACTGGCAACTTCAAAAAGCGATCCTGTAACGAATTACAGGATAACCCCGCAACTGTATATACATACCCGTATTTATATTCCGACCGAATACAAATGCAACGAGACAAAACCTACACAGTATAATACTAGGATCCGGCTTAAACCAAAACCCGCTAGTATTATCCGTCCGAATCGTGACACATGCAAAAGTGCAAGCGTATGTTCGAACCCTACCATAATACCATACGACCTCTACAACGTTTTGCCCGAACTGGGAAACTTTCCGTGGGGGACTCTAAAGACTCGTCAATACTCTGGCAGTGGGTTTAACCACAAGCCGTCAGTGGTACTAGCTGTACGTAACGGCTGCCCATGTACTGAGTGAAAGGGAGTCCGATGAGCGAACTCATCCTGGAACCCTACTGAGCCTATATGTGACAATATCCGTACAGTCCGGTCCGTTCGTCTATGAGTATCGCATATCGGGCCTAGGGAGCTGGTAAACGTCAGACCCCCAAAAGCGGTATAAGCCGTGTCGGAGTGTAGCCCAAAACACTTGAGATACTATTGGAATACCTACCATTAAATCTCGCTTACCATGGCTATGGATTTTGTGTAATAGCTCTCCTAGACACAGCACGATCTCACTCCCAACGTTGGGAGAGACGAATCCCCTGTCGATCTGCTCACTGCCTCCATGTGGCTCGGGACTGTACCCAACTAGAACCTGTTTGCACGACTCCTTTGAGCCGTGGTAGGGTAATAATCAAAGCATAGTGGGAACTTACACGAGATAAATGGCGATCTCAGGTCGATAGAATAACCTGTACACATGTCACCTGGGAATTGCTATCTGACGACGGGTTTCAAAAACCAGCTAGCATATTCCCGGCGAGTCCTGTCCGGTGTACCCATAACCCAATGAGCAACTGTATACATCTTAGGTGAACCAACTTACACCAATGGCTTGTGAGACCGGCCATCGCCCTCGTCGGGGTCTCGACTGTATACACTAGTCTACTCTGGAGTATCGATGCCCTATCTCGAAACTCCCGCGACTAGGGACCACTTTTAAGGATGTGCATATAAACTACCCAAATCTCACGTATATGATCGCCATCATACTGCTGGTAGTCAAGCAAGAATCTTATGGGCTCTATCAACGTGTAATAGCGATACATATCATGTCACCTAAAATAGTACACGATGATATAAATAAACCAGAAAGCATACTATCATCTCGAGTAAGAATGTTTTACCGGTATAGGTCCTCCCTCAATCATTACAATCACATGCCTGCGATCCAATAACTGACTTTGAGGGCACTATATCCAACAATCTCCCAATTTCACTTAAGGCTAATTATTGCGATGTCGCATACTCACAGTCCGTGTGATACCGAACACCCAACTCCTCTACTAATCAGTGTCACAAAGCTTGTTTGTGAAACTCTTGTGTTCGAGAAATAGCCTCAGTGAGTGGATCCGCTAAGATGTTTCTTTCTATGTCTCTCTACTTCTCATGTTCGCGGAGAAAACCATCTCCCGAAAAGAGCAAGACCTGTCTTAGAATATGTCTGGATATCTTATGGGACCTAGTTCATGAATGAACTCCAAATCCAAACTTCTTAGACTGTATCGTCAACTGAACTTAATCAGTATCCTGCGCCATGCCTCCCTCAGTATCCGCTTGGAGCACCTATCCAAAATACTGCCCCTCGTCAGAGGGAAAACTATAACTTTGACAGTCACTCTGTTATCCAGGTCACCTTGGAAGCCTGGAATAATAACTGTCTCCAGAAGGAGACTATCATTATCATATTCCTAGAACATTCACTTATGTTCTAAAACTGCTTCCGAACATTTCTCCAGGATTGGATTAATATCAATGTATTGCATCTAGTGCAAAAACAACATCTGGTGTGGTACTTGACATCTCATGATCAACTCAATTGCCTAAGCAAGTGATCTGCCAATCATGCACATCCCTCTCCCCTTTAGTCTGTAAGACACCATTAGAGAGGGTGACTCCATCACCTGCTGGTACACCATCATGCCAAGAGTCGTCCATTCTAAATACCTTTAGAATGCGGTCAAAGTACCCAGATTAAGAAACTACCCAAATCTAGATCTAAAACCATAGATCTAGTAACCAGAATGTCTGATATAATATTCATATCCTTTGTGGAGAAACCACTGTGTGACAACCCCAGTATAACCGATCGTAGTATAGGAATTTTACTTCTTACTCTGTGTATGTCATCCAGATACCAGGACATCACACCCTACTACCATCTTAACAGATCCATCCCCTATTCTGATGAAGTCAAAGCCTATGACTGTCACATAAAAAATAGATGATCTATCTCCACTATATTTGCTTTAGTCTATAAATAGACACAAGCTACTTGTCCACTATGCTTCCGCTGCTCCCACTGACTACGACAACCCTCTGGCAGAATAATATACATGTGCACTTCTAAAACTAGTTTAGAACGGCGCTATACTTATCCTCCTGCCGGCTCTCATAGTCTAGAATAGCAGTAATTGCAAGTCTGGGTAAACAAGAACCTCCCTGTCACCGTCCTTGAGGCTACCGGAGTACCTCTCGGGTGTCTGAGGTTACCAACCATATCTGCGGAGTGGCTAATGGAATGTCAAACCTGATTGAACTTTAGGTCCTATCAAATTTTCCGTAATCGTTTGCGGTTCTGGAATCTCTTCCAGTTCTACCATACTCCCACTTCTGTTTTCTGAAAAAATCTATTTTACTAAAACTGTGGCGAGTCAAGAACAATATCACTATTGATCTTCCAGATGGTAGAAAGTCAACCCTCGTCAAAACCAAGGCCAACCCACAAACAACCATTACAGAAATGTGCCTTGAGTTATCCAGATTCTGGTTTTAAGCATAAGCCGGACAACTCCATATACCTTAACATCGTTAAGATATGATCCATTCTATATACAATATAGAAACAGAGGCACTGATTTAATTGGAACCAGATTCAAATCATACAGCTGTTTCCTGTGCATGTCAACTAAATGGAGAGAGGTCGATCATCATTACTCAACTTAGGAGAGCATCCAATTATGGGTAACCTGAAAGAGAAGCAAGTTCTCTAAACTATTACTATCAACCGAGTACCAACCACAAGTATCTACATCTTCGATCATCTTGAAGAATCCCGATACTTGCTACACCTGGTTCTCTACTTTATTCTTGTACCTATAACTTCTCAAAACTTAGACCTTGTAATTCTATGAAACACATGTCTAAAACTAGAGAAGTCACAAGTAAACAGAATATAGTACGAGAACCTACCACTTTGTCCTAACGGATACTGGACAACATACAATACTTTGTATAAGTCTCCTAAGTTTAATAACTCATACCCTGTGCATCGTAGGTTGAAAACTGTACTATGGTTATGAAGAATTACACCGCTATTAAATGCTCCTTACCTAACCATCAACTGATATAGGTAAATGTCATCGACATAATTTCAAAAAGTTATATCTCACTTTATAAAAGTAAACGTACAGATATATCATTTTGAAATTGGTGCATAACAACGGGTATTCATAACCAAATATTTGCCGTCCGGCAAAACAACCTAGGCGATTTCCTCAAATATCACCAATTACAACAAATTCCGATATAATGAGGATGATCACCTAATTCCCAATAGCTTACTCCCACTCATCATTTGTAAAACAATACAGATGTGAGAATCATACCTGGTAAATACATACCCTGGAGCAAGGACTAATTAGGAAATCAGTTTTCTATTAACAATACACAGTGAAACTCAAACTTGAATATGTTTCGAAGGTGTATCCGGGTGTTCCTAGTAATGTCTCTTCCATTATCCAGATTCATGACTATAACCGTATATTTGTTTGCCATCTCTCCAAATCCCTTTATTTGTCTTTACACGTTACCTTCTGTACACCATCGTTAGGCTTAATGGTTTTCTTCCTTCCATACCGTTTGGCACCAGCCTATGGTTTGGAAGAAGACTATCCAATAAGCGTAATAGGTGTACTCTCCTAATCCTAGGAGCATTCGCAACCTGAGAGAAGGTGATGATAAAAGACAACTGAATAGACCTTATTCCTATTTCTCCTGAACCAGAATCCATCCCCGAAATGGAACAAGTTCCATCGAGTTCGTATATAACCATACGATAGATTATCTAAATAACTGTGGATTTTCGTAGTGATATAGGATGTTCTGGAGAAATACAAAGGTGAAGTAGGAGTGGCGATGAAATACTTGGTTTGGTCGTGATAGCAGTTGCAATTTACTTTGCCCTCTTTCTAATCCCTTTATTTGTCTTTACTTATTACCTTCTGTACGCCACACTCAGGCTAATTGGTTTTCTTCATTACCAACCTTTCGGCACCTGCCTATGGTTTGGAAGAAAACTATCCAATAAGCGCAATAGGTGTACCCTCTCCTAATCCTAGGAGCCCTCACAATCTGAGAGAAGGTAAAAGGAAAAGACAACTGAAGAGTCATATTCAATCTCTCCAAAACCAGAATCCATCCTCGAATCTGGAACAAGTTCCTCCGAGTTCGTATATAACCATACGATGGATTTATTCAATGGAAGTGGATGTCCGTAGCAATACGAGGTGTTCTGGAGAAATGCAAAAGGTAAACGAAGGCGTGGCAATGATGTGCGCAACTCAGACAATCCAAAAGCCAGTGTTTTAAGAAAGTTCGGTTAACTTGATTACTGAGTCATAGTCTAGGGTCGGGTCATGGTCGCAGCCAAAGAGAGAGAGAGAGAGAAAAGAAACACTCTGCGTGCACTCTAACCTAGATCAGAATGGTTATCACTTTATCTAATCAGGAAACCTCCTACTGTTTCCTCAAATTCTCCTCCAAACCTGAAAGAAGAATTAGTCGGGATCACCCGAGGAGTAAACCAACCCATCAGTGGGAATCGGGATCCAACTATCATCGCATGATGATGTGACGGAATCTACTTACGTTATCACACTCTAGAAGGTATGCGCATGCCTGGCAAGTTTCAGTTTCTTTAGAAAATCCCGATGTGATTTTTACCCCAAGCGGCTCATGACCTTGACAGAGGTCAACATATCATAAGTCGCAAGTCAAGTTTAACCCGTTATTGTCCTTGATTAACTTAGACCCACCCGCACGTGCCCTTGACAGAGGTCAAAATGACCATGGGACTGTCCTAAATAATCCCATTTATGCAACGAACAAGCATTACCCAGCTACCAAGCACTATGCCTTGATAGAGGTCAACATACACAGCATGAATACTAAGTAATACCTGTAAGAAATGACGGAGGGCTACGACTAGTTTTTGGCGAAAAACCTTTAGCGTAATGAACTTGATATCGTTGAAGGAATTGCATAGCTTTTAGAAATATATAGTGGCGAAAACCTTTGCTAAAGAGGTCACTCCAGGTGAAGGAATCTCGGCTCTTTCCCCGTAGAATGAGGTGCAGGATATTCCAAACTGAATACCACTGTGCAAAGCAAAAGTAATCGGCTATAGTGAAGTTATTGCCCTGACGCAAACCTCTGTCCAAGGGGTCACTTCCGGTGAAGGGATCTCGGCCCTTACCTCGTCGAATGAGGTGCTGGATATTTTAAACTGAATACCACTGTGCAAAATAAAAATAAACGTCCTTGCAATAACAGCTTTTTGAAAATTTGTTCCAACAACATCTGTATAGGTCTGTTTTCTTTACATTGATACGAATCAACGCAGTCCCATCAATTAATCACACCAATAAAGAACGAAAATAAAATGTACGTATATGCCATCCGCATTCGCCACCGGGTTCCGTCATCGCTCGTTAGGTTACTTAACTAACGACAGAGCGGGGATTGGACTAGTGTGGGTGTAAAACATATACAACATCTACTAGTATATATAACAATATACAATAATCGCTCCAGGCATGATAAAAGCAACATTACAGAAAAGTAATAAGCAACACAGAACAATACAGATATACTGGGATCCCCAGGTTTCATAGAGCCACAAATGAAACCCGACGTTCCCCTGTCGTGTGGATAGCCCGTGCAATGAAAACCTAGACCCCTACCAGTGCGGCAAGTCACCCGCCCAAAACCAGAAGCGAGGCAGCCCCCTTCAGCATCGTGAATGGACCACCCAGCACTTCACGGAATCTGGTAACTTGAGCACCCCACCTTGGGCCAACCTATACCCCCTACAAGTGCGGCGAATAGCCCGCCAATCCTAGAGTGAGGTCCCCTCCCTCTCAAAGCCATGAGATACGGACCCGTTGCCCTCCAGAACCCGGTTATCCATGCACTCCACCGCGGGGTAATCCTAGTACAGAAAAGAAAAAATATATACAACGGGTACATCGACCTCAGCCCGGTCGTGCCCCAAAAGAATAATATACAAACTGGCAGTGACGGCAGTCCACATGTCGGACGCTCGCCCCACGATATTAAATGTACAAATATCAGAACTGGAACAAACCCAAACGATGCCACGGAATCATGCAATGTTGGGATACGGTAGCTCCCCGGCTGTCTTTCCGAGGCCAAATGCGGAAAAAAAACTTTTTACGAACTAGCGCTAACCGCAACCCAAAACCCGGATCGTTCCATTAACCGTAAACTAGTATACTGTAAAGTGGGTTTAGAGATTATACCGATCGATCCGTGTCCTTCGGTCTTTAACCTCTGCCCCTAGCATGTTGCGGATGTGTCTACACTTATTCTACAGCAATCTTGGAGACGTCGGCTAGCAAACTTCGTGTCCGAGTTGCCTCGGTTTAGAGGCGGGAGCCCGTATAAAGATTCGTTGACGTGGCGCAGTTTTCGGTGAGGAGGAGATCGAAGAGTGAGCTTCGCCGGCACATCCGCAACATGCTAGGGGCAGAGGTTAAAGTCCGAAAGACACGGATCGATCGGTATAATCTCTAAACCCACTTTACAGTATACTAGTTTACGGTTAATAGAACGATCCGGGTTTTAGGTTGCGCTTAGCGCCAGTTCGTAAAAAGTTTTTGTTCTGCCTTTGGCCTCGGAAAGACGGCCAGGGCGCTACCGTATCCCAACATTGCATGATTCCGTAGCATCGTTTGGGTTTGTTCCGGTTTCGATATTTTAACATTGTCTATCGCGGGGCGAGTATCATCTCGAGTAAGACCGTCTTACCGGTATAGGTCCTCCCTCAATCATTGCAATCACGTGCCTGCGATCCAATAATTGACTTTGAGGGCACTATATCCAACATCGCAGGGGTCTAGGGTGGGGTTTGGCTATTCATCACGACCGTGGAATCTGTCTTTCGTTACAAGCTCAAATGAAACGCGAAATTCCTAGTATATCCAATATGTTCATCTGTGATCTGGATTGTCTATTATTGCGTGAAACAAAGAATGTATATATCTATATATGATATCTAGTAGGCGTTGCTTATGTTTTGCATCCGCGCTAGTCCAGCCCCCGCTCTGTCGTTTGTTAGGTAACCTAACGGGTGATGACGGGGCCCAGTGGCGAATGCGGATGGCATAAGTGGACGTGGTATTTTCGTCTTTTTCTGTGATGATAGGTGTAAATGATGGGACTGCATTACATTAATGCAAAGCAAACAAACCAAAGCTGAATTGTTGGAACAAATTTTAAAACCACTCGGTTATTTTAAAACAGAAGACTTTTAAATGCGGAGCTTAAACTACTCCTGTTAAAAGCTATCAGGTTCCTTCGATTATATCAAGTTCACTACGTTCACGGTTTCGCCAAAACCATTCGTAGCCCTCCGTCATTTCAGTTGAATATTCAGTAGTATTCAAGTTATGTATTTTGATCTTCGCCAAGGCATAGTGTTTGGTAGCTGCTGGATATTCATCTATAGCATAGATAGATGCGTTGGTTTGGGACAGTCGTACTACTATTTTGGCCTTCGTCAAGCTTATGTACGGGTGGGTTCAAATTAACTTGGACAATTACGGATAGAACTTGACATGTGACTTATGATATGCTGGCCTTCATCAAGGTCATAAGAGCATGGAGGCAAAAATCCACATCGGGAGTTTCTAAAAAAACTAAAACTTGTAAGTGCTGCATACCATTTGGAGTGTGATAATGTTGGTAGGATTCCTTCAGGATTATCACACAATGATATTTGGATTCTGTTCATATCAGATTTTTGCATTTTTATACCGTCCAATTTTTATCATATTGCTTATCGGTAGGTACTCTTGAGCCGTGTTTGCTAGTCAATTGCAGGATACAGATTCTCAGCTCTAAATAATGAAATTCATGGAAAAGCACGACAAAATCCGGATTACTGTCAACCACAGATAAAACACGGGTCTCCGCTCTCTATCCGTATGTTGCCGCACTCCAGTTTAGGGGACAAAGTGGCAAATCGATGTCATTTTCATGCACAAAGCTCAATGTCAACACAAGATCCAACATATCTACGCGGAGATCAAGAAAAATCATGGCAAAAGATCCACATTACATCACCTTTTGTTCTGCTGAAATTCTGGAAATATTGTGAAGAGATTCTGAGAAACAACATATACCACGCTGAAGAGTACTAAAAACCAGGGAAAACCACCTTTTTTCATGACCTAAGTCTCCTAAAGGGCCGCGGTTCCGCGGCATAAGCATGCTTAGGCCGCGGATCCGGGGCCATATGGTCTCGGCAGGAAGTCAACTTTTGGGGGTATTTTGGTAATTTTATTTTATGGCAGATTGTTGCTTAGGTTTCAAGTTTCCTGCCTATAAATAGCCCAGAACAATGCCAAGTGAAGGTGTGCTTATTCTTGTATTTAGATTTTAGGTTATATGTTGTTGTTCTTCCTCTTCTCATCTCTTCTCCATTAAAAACTTGTAGTGAGCTTTTGTGAGTGAAGGATGAATAAAGGAGTTCTTTTTGTTACCATTCTTGTCTTGTTATTTTGTTAATTATAATTGCTTGTAATTTTCATTTTCTAATCTAGTTGTTGTTATTTGTTGTTTGTTTCTTTCTTGTTCTCTTTTTCTTTATCCTTAAACAACAATGATGCTTAAGCTTGATCCTTGCCAATGTGAGGTCTCAAATAGCTAGTTGTAATCTTCTAACATCTTTCTTTCTATCTTCCTCCTTTGTTTTATTTTCCTTTTTCTTGTAATGGGTGAGTAGTTTTCTAACTTGTTAGGGTAGGATAAGGGAAGTTTGAGAAAATGAAATCTCTCTCACTCTTTCCTTGCCCAACATCTTAATTCGGACTCCCGTTAATTGAACCACAATCCGCTCCCTACGGCACCCTATCCTACATGATAGCGGTGATTCCTTAGTGAGACCGGTTGTGGTTGAATTAACCGGAGGTTAAGGTAAGAGCCAAGAACGGACGGACAAGCACCAAAATGAAGAATTTAAGCGTTGGAAAGCCTAGCTTATACTCGCAAGTTCCTTCCTAGTCGTGCTAATCCCCGTTGTTGCCGATTACCGTAACACCGATATTAAGAGTGGCTACGAAGGAAGTGAGCGAATCCTAACTCAAACTAACCTAATCATAACCCTAACAAGCTCTCTTTACATATCATTTTAGCACATAGTTAATCTCAAAACAAACCTGGACATTTGGACTTAACTCGTTAAAGCACATAGAAAAAGATTCCCATCTCCCTGCGGACGACCCGTACTCAACCGGCTAGCTACAAGCAAAATCGTCTTGATTGCGGTAATTAACTAAGCACGTAAAAACTTTACCAATCAAATGGCGCCGTTGCCGGGGAGACGGTAGTTTATTTCTTTGTGTAATTTCGGGTTAATTTGTGAATATAAATCTAACCGAAAAACAAAACAAAAAAATATACATTGTAAAAACTCATCTTGTTATTTTTGATTAGTTTTTGTGCAAGTGTGCAGGATAAAAAGAAGTTCGAGTTCAGTGCCAAAGACGTGGGAAGTTAGACCCATATCTCGCGGCTACACCGCGACGGATCAAGACGAAGCAAACGGTCTACTGTAAAATTCTGGAGCATATTCAGTAAGCAAATCAAGATTCAGGAGCTCCAGACAAGAAGAGGACAGCCAAGGCAGCACACACAAAAATTTCAGAAGCCCAATTCCACCTTATTGCTGCGGAACCGCGGCATAAGCAGGCTTAGGCCGCGGAACCGCAGCCGTTTGGTGCCTTCAGGGTGCCAAATTCCCTGTAAGTGTTGCTTATCTCCTCCCCACTCCTCTGAACTCCACTGAACTGTGCTTTCTGCAGCATTCTTTGCGCAAATTCTCTTCCCCCTTCCAAAAAATTGTTTTTGTGCAGGATTCTTTGCGCCGCGCTAAAAAATAAAAATTGATTGCAGTTGATTGTTACTGCTTTGCATTTATTAATACGGACTTTAAGGGGCTTGAAACCAATCCAGATTGGGTGGGGATTTCATCACCCTTCCCAGGACCCCAGAAATCACAAAAAGCATATGCATTGACCATTGTTTAATTAAAAAAATACTAGACTCAGCCCTAAGGACTTCGCGCTCAATAGGACAGAAGACTAGTTATAGGCATCGGCCGTTTATCCTATCCTGACTTTGCGGTGTCTAGGCAAGTGTCTCCAAGGCAAGTGGTTACTTAATTAGGACCACTATTTACGTAGTGGGGAGCCTCCCACTTACCTGGCACTTACCTGGCCGCAATTGGCGGAGAAGAGGCGGTTTGAGGTCCTATTTCTAGCCCTTTGGAATAGTTAGGAGCTGGCTAGCTGACCTAGGTGACCCTAGATCTAGGTGTAATTGTGCATATCTTGTCTGTGATTGTTTGAAGCCGTAAGCCCGTACATATTTCTATAAAGCTCTTTTTTAAAAAAAAACACAAAAACCAAAAAACTTTTATAAAAACTTGCCCTTTGTCGCCCAAAATCCCATTTTTTCACCCACCACCCATCGTATTTCTCCATTGATGTTTTCTTACCCTCACCTTCTCCGCTTTGACTACGCTAAACTAGTTTAGTGTATGTCCGCTTGGACTCGGGACACTAGCGCCCGCCTAGTCCGCGTTACGTTAGTCGTTACCGACTACGCGATCGACTCAGACGTCGAAACTCCTTCCACGCCTCTTTCACCCTTACCTTTGCCGGCCAACACCGACGTTGACCAGAATTCTGTTCATACATCCTCACCTCCACCATCACCAACCTCTTCTTTCGCGATGTCAGGATTTAATCCAAACATCCCTTTGACTCCCCCGGGATTGATTCCACCTCCTATGGATGCGAATAACCCACCACCACCGCCTGTTGTAGCGCCACAGCGAATCGTGCTCCAGGATCGATTTTATCCCACCCGTTCTGCACTTCCCACCTTTCTTTCCCTTCCACCGGCTAATCGGGATAATTTTGAAATTAAGCCCCACTTCATTAACATGCTTCCGAAATTTCATGGGCTTGAATTTGAAGATGCTTATATATTCATCAACAAGTTCCAAAATGTTTGTGCCATGATGAAAACTACCCAGCTGTCAGACGATACTATACGGCTACGGGTCATTCCGTTCACTTTATGCGATCTTGCTGAAAAATGGCTGTATAGCACCGCTTCCCACTCCATAACCAGTTGGGACGAGTTTGTGAAAGCGTTTCTCAAGAAATTCTATCCGAATCATAAAACCGCAAGGATCCATAACGAAATTAACCAATTCTCTCAGCTTCCTACTGAACCCTTCTGGAAGTGCTTTGACTGGTATAAAGACCTTCTTGTTCAGTGCCCTCACCATGGTATCGAGAAATGGCAACTTTGCCAAACCTTATACGAGGGCCTAAACCCAGCAACCAAGCAGTTGTTGGAAACCATTTGTCAGGGCCACTTCCTATCGAAATCTGACGAGGAAGCGTGGCAATTCTTCGACGACCTTGCGGAACAAACGCTTCAATGGGAGAGCACCAGACCAACTTCTTCTTCTTCTTCCTCCACTTCTACTGGTCAGTCTAGGGTAGGAATTCACCAACTCGATGTCTCTATTGCGATGAAATCTGAAATGGCTGCAATAACGAGAAAACTTAAAGCGATAGAGAGCAAATTTTCATCTCCTGTTCCTGCCCCTGTTCTTCCCCTTCGTACCATTTGTGCTTGTTGTTCCGATCCTTCTCACTTAACCGAAGAGTGTCCTTACAATCCGCCATCTCAAGGACAGGATCAGGTTAATGCTGCATTTCAGCAAAGACCGAGAAATGATCCATACTCTTCCACCTACAATCCCGGTTGGAGGAACCACCCCAATTTCGCCTGGAATCAGAATCAACATCAATTCCAAGGCAACAATTTCCAGAGGCCCCCTCCTCCGCAACAACCAGCGCAACAACAAACTCAACATCAATTTCAGCAGCCCTTCCAACCCCAACCTTTTCAAAATCAGACGAACAACTTTGCACCCAACAATTCTTTTCCTCAAAACAACTTTGTTCCGTCAAACAACGATAAGGTTTCCTCGCTAGAACGAAGTCTGGAGGCGTTCGTTAAACAATCGAAACAATCCACCGCAAACATCCAGTCGTCTATTCAGTCTTTGGTGCAACACACTGCTGCACACGGGCAAATCATCAAGACCATCAAGGCCCAGATTGCACAGCTGAATGCGGCGTTAAGCGAGCGAGAGAAGGGAAAGCTTCCATCTCAACCACTCCCAAATCCTGGTCACCCACATAATGTACATGTTGCTTTTGAACAACAGAACCATAATGTGAGTGCCGTGACTACGTTGAGATCGGGAAGGATGCTGCACAACAACATCGGCACAACAATTGAGGATAATGACACCCCGGCCGCTTCTTCTTCTTCTTCTCCTTCCTCATCTTTTGAGCCTATTCTTCATTCTTCAAAAGGCTCTCCTTCTTCTTCTTCTGCTCTGAACGGACCCACTTCTCACTCCACGAAAACACCAGCTCTGGGATCCATTCCAGCTCCACAATCTCCTCCACAAGCATTGGACTCAACCAATTTTAAAAACGTTCCATTTCCAAACCGGTTGAGGTCCAATAAACAAAATCCACAAATGGAGAAGATTCTGGAGTTGTTTAAGCAGGTTAACATCAACATTCCCCTTTTAGTTGCTGTCCAACAAGTCCCGTCCTACGCGAAAATCTTAAAGGACTTGTGCACGAAAAAGAGGAAATCTCAGGTACCCAAGAAAGTTTTCTTGGCTAGTGCTGTGAGTGATGCTCTTACCCAATCTTTACAGCAAAAATGGAAGGACCTGGCTGTCCTACGATTTCTATTACCATTGGGGATAAGAACATCAACCGCGCACTATTAGATCTTGGTGCCAGTGTTAACCTGCTTCCGTACTCAGTATATGAGCAATTAGGTGTAGGAGAGCTGAAACCCACACACTGTACTCTCCAAATGGCCGACCGATCAATCACCCATCCTAGGGGTGAGCTAGAGGATGTGTTAATCAAGGTTGGGGACTTCATATTCCCCGTTGACTTCATTGTATTAGACACACAGCCTGTAGCTAACCCCCGGAATCAAATTCCGGTGATACTCAGTCGCCCATTCCTTGCAACCTTAAATGCTGTGATCAATTGTCGAAATGGTTCGATGAACCTATCTTTTGGAAACATGACAATTGAACTCAACATTTTTAGGTTGGGGAATCAGCCCTCCGAACCTAATGCTCATATACTAGACGTTTGCTCGATCCAGGAGATCACCCCAGAAGAGTGTGAATTCGAGGAGTTTTTGTTCGATCACGATAACCTTAACGCTACTAGTGCATTCCTCTTCGAACTGCTGCTGTTTCTGCACCCGATAATGACTACGAGTGTTTCACTTTCTCGAACGATCTTAGCCACTCACCACCCGAGTTGGAATCCTTTGAATTTCCGGATGAGTTACCTGAACCATCCAACTCGGTTGCTTACACTCATTTTGAACCTTTGTTGGAATCCTTTGAGTTCGAGACCTTTTCACCAATCTTACCTTCAATCGTTTCACCTCCAACGCTCGAACTCAAGCCTTTGCCGTCTCACCTTAAGTACGCTTACTTGGGTGAGAACGAGACCCTCCCTGTTATCATCTCGGCTTCTCTAGCTCCAGAGCAAGAGAGAGCCCTTCTTGCGGTCTTGCACAGCAATAGGCAAGCTTTTGGCTGGTCAATGGCGGACATCAAGGGGATTAGTCTCTTGATCGTTGAACATCACATTCATCTGATGGATGATGCCAAACCAGCCAGGGATCCACAAAGACGACTCAACCCAGTCATGAAGGAGGCTGTAAAAAAGGAGATCGTAAAATGTCTGGATAGTGGTATCATTTGCCCTATCTCTGATAGCCAGTGGGTGAGCCCCATTCACGTTGTCCCCAAGAAATCAGGCATAACGGTCATAACCAACGAGGCGAACGAGTTAATCCCTACTCGCACCCAGACTGGATGGCGAGTATGCATCGATTACAGAAAACTCAACGCCGCAACGCGGAAGGACCACTTTCCGCTACCTTTCATTGACCAGATGCTTGAACGATTGGCCGGACACGAGTACTACTGCTTTCTTGATGGCTACTCCGGCTATAATCAGATTCCCATAGCCGAAAAAGACCAGGACAAGACCACATTCACTTGTCCTTTCGGCACGTTTGCATATCGTCGCATGCCCTTTGGGTTATGCAATGCGCCCGCTACCTTCCAGCGGTGTATGATGGGAATCTTCTCAGACATGGTGGAAAAATTCCTGGAGATCTTCATGGACGATTTCTCCATCTTCGGCGATTCCTTTAATGAGTGTTTGCTGCATCTCGACGCTGTCCTTACCCGATGTAAGGACAAGAACCTCACTTTGAATTGGGAGAAGTGTCACTTTATGGTGCGCGAAGGTATTGTCTTAGGACATATCATTTCGCAAAATGGCATAGAGGTTGACAAAGCGAAGATTGAGGTCATTTCCAATCTCCCTCCTCCCAGATGCGTCAGAGACATCTGAGCCTTCCTTGGCCATGCCGGTTTCTATAGACGGTTCATCAAGGACTTTAGCAAGATTGCTAGGCCCTTGACTCTTTTGCTGGCCAAGGACACGCCATTCGACTTCAACTCGAGCTGTGTGACTGCGTTTGAGTCATTAAAAAGCTCACTCACTTCTGCTCCCGTTCTTTCTTCTCCTGACTGGACGCACCCATTTGAGATTATGTGCGATGCATCCGACTTTGCCATTGGTGCTGTCCTTGGACAACACATCAACAAGATACCGCACGTAATCTATTATGCTAGCCGAACCCTGAACGACGCCCAACTTAATTATACAACAACTGAGAAGGAATTCTTGGCTGTTGTATTTGCTTTAGAAAAGTTCAGGCCCTACCTCATCGGCTCTCCAGTCATTGTCTACACAGACCATTCTGCTCTGCGCCATCTTTTTGCGAAGAAAGATGCAAAATCTCGGCTAATACGTTGAATCCTCTTGCTTCAAGAGTTTGACCTTGTCATCAAGGACAAAAGAGGATGTGAGAACGTAGTCGTCGACCATCTCTCACGACTTCCTTCTTCGCCGTCGCTTCAAATTCCGATCAACGACGTTTTTCCAGATGAACAGCTCTTGACAGTATCTTGCGAACCCTGATTCGCAGATATTGTGAACTATTTGGCCACAGGATTACTACCGACTGAATGGTCAAGTCAGGACAGACTTCGATTCTTATCCCAAGTAAAACACTTTTACTGGGACGAACCCTATCTGTTCAAGTACTGTCCCGACCAGATTATTCGTCGGTGTGTCCCTGACGATGAATTCAAGAGTGTGCTGTCATTTTGCCACGATCAAGCATGTGGCGGGCATTTTGGCCCCAGAAAGTGAGAAGATCTTGCAATGTGGTTTCTACTGGCCACAACTCTTCAAAGATGCTCATGACTATTGCAAGACTTGCTCCCGGTGCTAACACCTGGGCCGGATATCCAGGAGGAACGAGATGCCGCTCCAACCAATCTTGGTTGTGGAGATTTTCGACGTTTGGGGGATAGATTTCATGGGCCGTTTCCCAACTCTTTTGGGAACTTGTACATCCTTCTCGCTGTTGATTACGTCTCTAAGTGGGTCGAGGCTGTGCCCAGCCGGACTAACGACAACAAGGTTGTCGTTAGGTTTCTTAAAGAAAACATTTTCTCCCGGTTTGGGCACCCCCGAGCGATCATTAGCGACAATGGAGCTTATTTCTGCAATAAGACTTTCGAGGCCTTGATGCGGAAATATTCCATTAATCATAAGCTATCTATGCCCTACCACCCCCAAACCTGTGGGCAAGCCGAAGTTTCAAATCGGCAAATCAAGCAGATACTGGAGAAGACGGTTTCTACGAACCGTAAGGATTGGTCGTTGAAACTCACTGATGCCCTTTGGGCATTTCGAACTGCTTATAAGACCGATCTTGGCATGTCTCCCTATCGGCTTGTGTACGGAAAGGCTTGCCACCTTCCTGTGGAAATAGAGCATCGCGCATTTTGGGCGATAAAGGAGCTGAATCTGTCTCTCGAAGATGCGGGCAGCCATCGGAAGCTGCAGTTGAACGAATTGAGCGAGCTTAGGGATGAGGCTTACGAAAACGCGGTTGTCGTTAAGAACCGAACGAAGGTGTTTTACGATAAACACCTTTTGCGCAAAACTTTCACACTTGGTCAACAGGTGCTGCTTTACGACACCCGGCTACATTTCCATCCAGGTAAGCTCAGATCTCACTGGAAAGGGCCATACTTTGTGCGGAATGTGTATCCGCATGGCGCTGTGGATTTGGAGAATCCAAAGGACGGTTCATTTTTCAAAGTAAACGGACACCGACTTAAACCGTACCTTAGCGCCGAACCAAAAGAGGAGCTCCTGGTCTTACAGGAGCCGGTTTACCCTGCATAATCTTCCTCTGCCTACCACCAAACTTCGGTTATCCAGCCAAGAACAGTGGACACTGTTCCAAATAAGTTTGGGGGTATGTATATACCTTTTTGTATATATTTGTGAATATTCTTTTCCATTTTTACTATTTTTTCTTTTCTTTAAACACTAAAAAAAAATTTGTGTATATCTAACCGACAATTTTGACCCTTCAATGATCTCTTCATGCAATGACAGCGAGGACACTGTCCAGTTTAAGTTTGGGGGTACGCTCGGTACGCATTTCTAACCTTCGCATTCATATGTATATTTTGCATCTGCATATTAAAATCCATAAAATCCATAAAAATCAGAAAATTTTCTAAAAACATAAAAACTTTTCTGTCAAGTTAGCTAGTGGGAGAACTCTGATTTAACATTTCGACGGTTTTGTTTGATAAGATAAGAATAACTAAATCTTATTTTTAGATTTTGAAAACCTGAAAGATAACCCTCTTTTGAAGTTAACTATAGCTGATATACGTCTTTACATCACACTACACGTGTTGTGAGTTTTGGAAATTAGATGACAAGTCTTTTATGTCTAAAAACTTTTAAATGGATAAATGATTTTCTGAGGATCAAATAGGTTTGTTCTGAAATAAGTAATATCAAGAATAGTTTATGAAGTGAAGTGAATATGAAGGGATATTATTGATGCCTTAATTGGAACTAATTCTGAAAAATAACCCATCTGAAACTTGATTGGAATGATTACACACCTAACCCACTAAACACGTCTTTTATCCAAAAAAATAATTGAACTGCCGGTTATATCTCCGTTCGCATTGAATCATCATGATTTTCACGCTAAATTGTCTTTTGTTTTTGGGCCTAGGTAACTTGAGTAATTAAGTCCACTGGGGTGTCTCTACACCTAATGTCCTAAAGCCAACTGGTTTGGGTGCATTGGCCCAAAGCTTGTTAAGAAGCCTAGAAAGTCCAGATTAAAACAAAGTCAAGCAAGTTTTCTCTCCGAGTTAAAATTCCTAACGGTTCTTTGTGTGAGAATAATCTTGACAAAAGACAGGTTTTTATAAAAAATATTTCTAGCGGAGATATGAAGGTTTTATTCTATGATAAAGACTATTGCACGTTCACAGAGGTGTGTATGAAATGAAAACAAGAAAAAGGTGGAGTGAAAAATAAGACCTAGTTTCCTGTTAGGAAAGATAGAAATTCTGAAGTTGAAACTTTACTGGAAAACGAAACTTGAAAAATGCTTAACTCTTTATAAAACTTATGTGATCCTTTTAAAATTTTTATCTGGGCTTTATTGTGTGACATGATGACTTTAATCGATCCTTCTGGAACTTAACGACACTATTTGCACTGCACGTAAAGACATATAAAATCTTTAGTTGAATAAGAAGCGATGTGTGAAAAATAAGGGTTCGATAGTCTAGACTTAGGATCATAGAATTGTTATTTTCTGAAACAAAACTTTAGGGTTTGAATCATAGTTATTTTGCAAAACTAGCTTGACCGGATTTTGAGGGTAGTATCCGCTGAAAACCCTCAGGAGACAACACTGCTCCTACTAGGGACACCTAGAGGTTTAACGGCTTGTTGTACATGCTCAGTGCAATCGCGTTCCCTGCGAAAGTGAGGTTAGGAATTTTTGTGAATAAATTGGCTTTGCTCGGGACGAGCAAATGATAAGTTTGGGGGTATTTGTTCATATCAGATTTTTGCATTTTTATACCGCCCAATTTTTATCATATTGCTTATCGGTAGGTACTCTTGAGCCGTGTTTGCTAGTCAATTGCAGGATACAGGTTCTCAGCTCTAAACAATGAAATTCATGGAAAAGCACGACAAAATCCGGATTACTGTCAACCATAGATAAAACACGGGTCTCTGTTCTCTATCCGTATGTTGCCGCACACCAGTTTAGGGGACAAAATGGCAAATCGATGTCATTTTCATGCACAAAGCTTAATGTCAACACAAGATCCAACATATCTACGCAGAGCTCAAGAATAATCATGGCAAAAGATCCACATTACATCACCTTTTGTTCTGCTGAAATTCTGGAAATATTGTGAAGAGATTCTGAGAAACAACATATACCACACTGAAGAGTACTAAAAACCAGGGAAAACCACATTTTTTCATGACCTAAGTCTCCTAAAGGGCCGCGGTTCCGCGGCATAAGCATGCTTAGGCCGCGGATCCGGGGCCATATGGTCTCGGCAGGAAGTCAACTTTTGGGGGTATTTTGGTAATTTTGTCTTATGGCAGATTGTTGCCCTAGGTTTCCAGTTTCCTGCCTATAAATAGCCCAGAACAATGCCAAGTGAAGGTGTGCTTATTCTTGTATTTAGATTTTAGGTTATATGTTGTTGTTGTTCTTCCTCTTCTCATCTCTTCTCCATTAAAAACTTATAGTGAGCTTTTGTGAGTGAAGGATGAATAAAGGAGTTCTTTTTGTTACCATGCTTGTCTTGTTATTTTGTTAATTATAATTGCTTGTAAATTTCATTTGCTAATCTAGTTGTTGTTATTTGTTGTTTCTTTCTTTCTTGTTCTCTTTTTCTTTATCCTTAAACAACAATGATGCTTAAGCTTGATCCTTGCCAATGTGAGGTCTCAAATAGCTAGTTGTAATCTTCTAACCTCTTTCTTTCTATCTTCCTCCTTTGTTTTATTTTTCTTTTTCTTGTAATGGGTAAGTAGTTTTCTAACTTGTTAGGGTAGGATAAGGGAAGTTTGAGAAAAGGAAATCTCTCTCACCCTTTCCTTGCCCAACATCTTAATTCAAACTCCCGTTAATTGAACCACAATCCGCTCCCTACGGCACCCTATCCTACATGATAGCGGTGATTCCTTAGTGAGACCGGTTGTGGTTGAATTAACCGGAGGTTAAGGCTAAGAGCCAAGAACGGACGGACAAGCACCAAAAGGAAGAACTTAAGCGTTGGAAAGCCTAGCTTATACTCGCAAGTTCCTTCCTAGTCGTGCTAATCCCCGTTGTTGCCGATTACCGTAACACCGATATTAAGAGTGGCAACGAAAGAAGTGAGCGACTCCTAATTCAAACTAACCTAATCCTAATCCCAACAAGCTCTCTTTACATATCATTTTAGCACATAGTTAATCTCAAAACAAACCTGGACATTTGGACTTAACTCGTTAAAGCACATAGAAAAAGATTCCCATCTCCCTGCGGACGACCCGTACTCAACCGGCTAGCTACAAGTGAAACCGTCTTGATTGTGGTAATTAACTAAGCACGCAAAAACTCTACGAATCAGATCCCGATCCTACTGTGAGTATCCGCTACTTCTCGGGAGATTCTTCACTTAACGATCAATGCTATAAACCAAGTAGGTGTCTAGAACAGTGTTAGCGGGGCTACGCCTCCAGGGAAAAGATATTTTTTAATTAAGGAACTTCGCGAAAGCGTCGTAAAACCTCTCTCGAAGTACCGACACTAGCCTGGCCGAACGGTTAAGCAAGTATTATACGGTGAGATCAATTCTGACTAATTCTTCTTTTATGGTTTGAGGAAGGATTCGAGAAATAGTGGGAGCCATCCTATTTAGATAAATTAAAAACCAATCTACACTTGCAAGAGCATCATGCTGAGTGTTTTCTTCTCTCTCTCTTAATTGTAGCGACCAGGTGACCAGATTAGGTTACAGATAGATAATAAAATGACTGAGTTATACTATATTGACTGGTAAAGCTTTGTCCAGATGTCCATTACCTATGACAAGCTGAACCACCTCATTACTACTCAAGCCCCTGCCGTCCCAGGTCCATTTTCCACCGTCGCGGATGTTAATATCCGTAAGCTAAGGGAATAAAACTGTGCGAATGCTAAGTGCCTCGTGTTGGCCTTAGTTGATAGTGTATACTAGAGGCAGCACGAGAAGATGGACTTAATTTCTATCTTCCTCCATAACAAAGTTTTATATGGAGAGCAATCTCATATCGCAAGATATTGTTAGTTATATGTATGCTCTAGAGGCCATTACTGTACACAGGATGTATATTGTAGTGGATGCTGGGACATATATAGGTATGACTTTCTTGCTCGACATGATAGTATGCTATCTGGTTGCTCTTTATCTTAACATGTATACTTTCTGTCTCCCTGTTACATGTTGATAAAGCCCTTAGGATGTGTACTCGACTTCCAGGACTATGATGTAGATCATACTAGTGGGGCCTGGGTAGTCCATGAGTACATCCTTCAATGTTCCTAGTCGTGGGAATATCGAGACGGGGCATCGATATTCCAGAGTAGACTAGCGTATATCTTCTCGACCCATGTGATGGGCGATGGATGATCCCATATCCATTGGTATTTGACATCAGAGATGGTATGCGGGTGCTCAGTGGAGACTGGGTACACTCGCCGAGAACTCCCAGATGGTATTATACCTCACGTCAGATGGCAGTTCTCTGGTGACACTGGTACAGCTTAGTCTGTTTACCCGAGATCGTCATAGAGTCTTGTGTGTCTCCCACTGTGCTTTGATTTCCACCCTACCACGGCTCTACTGAGTCGTGCAAACAGGTGGTTTTTGGGTATAGTCCCGATTCACATGGAGGCAATGAGCGATAGGAGGGGATTCGTCTCTCCCGGTATTGGGGGTTGATGTTGCGCTATGCTCGACTGACCATAACTGGAAATCCCTGGCCAGGGTTGCAGTGATTTACTGGTAAGAGTTATCAGTAGTTTCACGCTTGTTATGGACCTTACATCGGCATGACTTATCAAGCTACTGGGGTCTGACGTTTACCACCCCTAGGCGAGATATGCGACATATCAGACGAACAGACCGGACTGTACGGTAAGTGTTACTGGTTGGATTCACAGGAGTGTGAGCGGGCTTGCTCGTTGATCTTCTGATCGCTCAATACCCGGGTGGCCGTTACGTTTAGCAGACCGCTTGCGGCTTGTGGGTGTTTGATATGATCATCACCTACTGCCGGCGTATTGACGAGTCTTTAGAGTCCTACACAGAGGTTTCCTGGCTCAAGCGAAACGAAATAGGAGCGCATATGAGATATGTGCGGGACCGAGAATAATACCAGTATGTGATACTGAATTCTATTCTCGCGATTTGTATCATCGGACGGTTATATAAGATATAGCCGGGTTACCGAATCAAATGTTGTTTCGATATATTGATACACTTGATATTAGTCGGTTATATGCAGTATGACCAGATCATTAAATCAAGTGTTGATTTAATGATTTAATGTATAATTATATATTTGATATATTACTTTACATTAACTAGTATTTGTTCACTTAAGATGGATTTTCTCACTTGATGTGCACAAGTTGTATATGTGATATATGTTTGTGCACTTGTTTGTATCATGTTTGATGATACATGCAAACTTGGGTGTGTGTATGCTTTAAACCATGTTTAGGTTAATGGTTAGGGTTTTAAATTATTTATTTATTTAATTTATTTATTTTGGTTAAAAACTAAATGGTGGCTTTTCTTTCTTTGCTTGAACCTTCATGAAGCTTCAAAGCATCTTTGAAAAAGTCTACCATTTTGTTTTATCCTTAACCTAACCATTCACCTAAACCCTAGTTTATTCTCTACAAAAGAAACACCCACCCATGGTTGCAATATGACAAGGCTTCACTTGATTCTATTATTATTATTATTCATTCTTTTCTTTCTTCTTCGTCTTCTTCATGAAATGAAGAAAGCTTTTCTAGAAAATTTCAAGTGATGAAACCAAGTGAGAAATCCAAATCCAAAGTGAACCCACTTCCTATTTCTTCATCCTCTACCACTTTCCATGTTGTATAGGGTGTTTTCTTCACAAGTTTCATGACCTAGTGAAGATGGAGCTTGAGTTAGAGTCGCCTCGACGTAGATCATCTTCGGCACCGAAGTCAACGACCTAGCCCGCTCATTTCTCCGATGAAACCAACGCTAGAGTCCAGGATCCCGATGATCACAGCGGAGGGACGTCATCATGGAGCTAAAGAAGTGGAAGACCGGATCTACAAAGGTTGTAATCCCTTTCACTTGTAGTTAAGTTGTTAACTTGCTTAGTTTCGCCTTACCTCTAGTAACGATCTTGCTTAGGGTTTCTCGGCACTTGAAAAAAATTTGATTTTGGTATGGTTGATCAGTTGTAGAACCTCATGTGTGTGCCTAGGAACCCTACAGATATGAGACCTCGAAGGAATTGCTTTAAGTGAGGTTGGCTATCGGGTCATCTATAGGGGACCACGTCCTTACAATGATCAACTGTATTAAACAGCTCACGGACCTGGAGACCACGTTGGAGAACGATTCATGTACTGACTTGATTCTACAGTCCCTACCTCCTACTTACGCCCAGGGGAAGAAAGTTATACTTCCAGTTAAGGGCACCCTGAAGGAAACCAGGGAGACACCTGCTCTGCTTATTGGCGATCTTCCTCTTCTGGATCTAAGGTGGATGCCAAGGGTGAGTAGAAGAAGACCTCCACAAAGTCGATAGGCGGTGTCAGTAAGGTAGAAGGAAAAGACAGGGCAAAAGTTTTGGGGTTAACAGTAGGGAAGGAGGGATGTTCCGATTGTTACAGGAAAGGGCATTGGCAGAAGGAATGCAGGGCTTGGAAAGCCAGAATCTAGGATCCGAAGCACGTTGTGGCTTCGACTTCGGGTGTGTTTGTGATTGAAAACGGTCTGTCAATTAACTCTATTTCCTGGGTACAAGATACCGGATCAGGATCTCATATCTGTAATTCATTACAGGTTTTGAGAAACCATAGAGTTATCAGGGCAGGTGATATGACTCTCAGGGTTGCTAACGGAATGAGCGTGGACGCTGTATCCGTAGGGTATATCATCTAGAATTGACAAGTGGGCAGATATTGATTCTACATAACTGTTTGTGTGTACCTAGTCTAGTTTGTAAGTGATGTGGTTCACATCCACCTAAATCAAAGTTTGATTAGGTCAGGTACACTAGAGGACAATATATATTGAATCAAGCTCAGGTTTTCAACGTCCAGAACACACTTCAATGAAATTCTCCAGAATTAAATAAGACTTTCTAATGGCATTGTAGACAGGGTCACATCAATGAAACACGGTTGTCGAAGTTACATAGAGAGGGATATTTTGATCTGTTCGAATATCAGTCTTATGCAACTTGTCAATCTTGTCTCATAGGAAAGATGACAAAGACTCCGTTCACTGGACACGGAGTAAGAGCAAGCGAGTTCTTAGTACTAATACACAGCGACGTGTGTAGTCCAATATCTACAGATACACGAAGAGGTTATTCCTATTTCATTACTTTTACGGATGATTTCTCTAGGTAAGGACATGTTTTCTTGATGAAGAATAAATCGAAGGCCTTTTGAGGTATTCCGAGAATTTAAGTATGAAGTGGAAAAACAAACAGGAAAAAGTATCAAGACACTGAGATCTAATCGATGTAGTGAATACCTAATTGCCGAGTTCCTGGATTACTCAAAAGAGAATGGAATTCTCTCTCAGCTTACTCTTCCATACACACCAAAACACAACGGTGTATAGGAAAGGCAGAACAGAACTCTATTGGATATAGTTAATTCCATAATGAGTAATGCTGAGTTAGCGCGATCCTTCTAAAGTTATGCATTAGAATCAGCTGCATATCTTTTGAATAAGGTTCCTACCAAGACTGTGCCTACCACACCATATCAGGTGTGGAGTGGGAAGAAACCCTATCTTCAGTATCTGAAGATATAGGGATGTCCAGCTTTTATCAAAAAGCAGTATGCGGACAAGCTCGAGGCACACTCAGTACCGTATAGGTTTGTGGGATACCCAAAGAACTCCAGGGGTTATCTTTCCTATTACGCAGAGAAAAAAAGGTTTTTGTTCCTCGTCATGCCCATTTTTTAGAAAATCAATTTTTTGTAAAAGGAAATAGTGGGAGCGCAATACAACTGGAAGAAATTCCAGAACCACAAACTATTACTGAAAGTATGGTAGAACCAGAGGTTTCAAAAGAACCGGACATCCCTGTGCCAATCCATAGGACTAGTAGGTAGTCTCGTCCGCCTGAGAGATACTATGGTTTTCTCATAGACGGGGATCGAGAGGATTGCATCATTGATAATGATGAGCCAACTAGCTTCCAGTAAGCCATTCAGAACGGCGACTCGGTAAAATGGATGGATGCAATGCGGACCGAAATGGAGTCCATGTACACCAACAAAGTATGCACTTTGAACATTGCTCCAGAAGGGGTAAAACCTGTAGGCTGCAAATGGCTCTTCAGAAAGAAGTTTGGTGTAGATGGATAGGTTGAAACCTATAAGGCTAGACTTGTTGCAAAAGGTTTTCTTCAAAGACCTGGTTTGGGCTTTGATGAAACCTTTTCTCCAGTGTCTATGCTCAAATCCATTCGGATCCTTCTTTCCATTGCTGCCTTCCAAGATTTTGAGATCCGGCAGATGGATGTAGAGACGACTTTTCTAAATGGTGATTTAGAAAAGTGCGTCTATATGGATCAGCCAGAGGGTTTCAATCAGAGCGGGAGCAGCAGGACAGTGTGCAAGTTGCTTAAGTCTATTTATGGACTAAAGCAGGCATCGCGGAGTTGGAACATCTATTTTTATTGAGACAATCAAAGAATTCGACTTTATCAAAAATCCAGATGAACCATGCATTTATAGTAAGATTGTAGCAAGAACCGTGGAATTCCTCGTTGAGTACGTGGATGACATTCTCTTGATAGGAAATGACATTCCTATGCTACAATCAGTCAAAGGATTCTTGTCATAGAGGTTCTCCATGAAATACCTGGGTGATACCAACTACATTCTGGGGATCCAG
The DNA here is from genome assembly GCA_030015575.1 of Agapanthus africanus. NCBI lineage: Eukaryota > Viridiplantae > Streptophyta > Magnoliopsida > Asparagales > Amaryllidaceae > Agapanthus > Agapanthus africanus. The sequence continues at coordinate 511,896,236 of CM057342.1, read as the reverse complement.
ATCTATCGTGATAGAGCAAAGAGGATAGTGAGACTTTCACAGTCAAGGTACATCAACACTTTACTAAAAATATTTAGTATGAAAGATTCAAAGCACGGTAGTCTACTGACTTGTCATTGAATCACCCTCTCCAAAGAGATGTCTTCCAAGACTGATTTGGAAAGGGCTCGCATCACATCTATACCCTACGCTTCTGCGGTAGGCTCTATAATATATGCGATGTTGTGTACCAGACCAGATGTTGCTTATGCACTCAGCGTGGTAAGCCGGTATCAGTCAAACCCAGGGGAGAAACACTGGATAGCAGTAAAGAACATTCTCAAGTATCTGAGAAGGACTAAGGAGATGTTCATGGTGTATGGCGGAAAAGACCTCCAGATCGAGGCCTTTGCTGACTCCAGCTTCCAGAGTGATAAGAATGACTCCAAGTCCATATTGGGTTATGGCTTTACCCTCAGTGCAGGGGCGGTCTGTTGGAAGAGCTCCAAGCAGGATACCGTTGCAGACTCGACGATGGAAACGGAGTAGTTCGCTGCATAAGACACCGCAAAAGAAGCAGTCTGGATATGGAAGTTCTTAACTGAACTTCAGGTGTTTCCTTCCCTTGTTGGTCCAGTACTTTAGTATTGTGACAACAACAGTGCTATAGCTTTAGGGAAGGAACCCAGGTCCCATCAGAGATCCAGACATATCTTGAGGCGGCACCTGATCAGGGAGATCATTGATCCCCAGGAGATCGAGGTGAGGAGAGTAGATACGGAGAACAACACTGTAGATCCACTCACAGAGGTCATCCCTCAGACAGTGTTCGAGAGGCTATTCGAGATCTTCAGTCTGCGATATGCCAGTATATGGCCTTAGTGCAAGTGGGAGATTGTTAGTGATATATGCCCTATAGGCCATTATTGTATCATACTGGATTGTATATTACTTAATGGGAGCTTGGGATATACACGGATATAGTAACAATCTTGCTCGAAATGATAGTATGCTACCTGGTTTGTTTCTACCTCAATATGTGCATGTGTTTCTTTTAGCATATCGTTTATACATATTGGTAGAGCCCTTAGGATCTTTGCTTGATTACCAGCGTTGTGATAGAGTCACACTAGTGGGGGCTGGGTAGTCTATAAGCACATTCTATACAGGTCCCTAGTCGTAGGATTATTGAGACGGGGCATCGATACTCCACAGTAGACTAGTGTATACGCTTCTCATCCCTGCAAGGGAGATGGTCTGTCCCACAGCCATCAGTACGTCGTACTGGAGATAGTATGCAGGTGCTCATTAGGTTATGAGTACACTGGACAGGACTCGTCGGGAACTGTTGGTGGGTATTATACCTATCGTCGGGTAGCAGTTCCCAGCTGACATGAGTACAGCTTAGTCCGTCGACTTGACACTGCTACTTCGCCTTGAGTGTGTTCCCACTGACTTTGATTACTACCCTACCACGGCTCAAAGGAGTCGTGCAAACAGGTAGTAGTTGGGTGTAGTCCCGAAGCACTTAGAGGCAGTGGCGGTTAGATAGGATTCGTCTCTCCCGGTATTGGGGGTTGATATCGCGCTGTGTTTGGAAGGCCATTACACAAAGTCCTTGGCCAAGGTAAGCGAGATTTACTGGTAGGTACTCCAGTAGTTTTTCAAGGTGTTTTGGGCTATACTCCTACATGACTTATTGTGCTATTAGGGGTCTGACGATTACCGCCCTCTAGGCCCGATATGCGATACTCTTAGACGAACAGACCGGACTGTACGGAGATTGTCAGGCTCAGTAGAAGTTCGGATGGGTTTGCTCATCGGCCTTCTTATCGACACATACCTGGGTAGCCGTTACGTGCAGCTATTACCGCCTGCGGCTTGTGGTTAAACCCACTGCCAGCATAGTGTAGAGTCTTTAGAGTCCCACATAGAGAGTTTTCCTGCACCGTTCACTGCCTCCATGTGATTTGGGACTGTACCTAACTACTATGTGTTTGCACGACTCAATAGAGCCATGGTAAGGAAGTAATCCAAGCACAGTGAGAACCACACAAGACACTATGACGATCTCAGGTCTACAGGCTAACCTGTACCAGTGTCACCAAAGAACTGCTATTTGACGATAGATATGTGTTCATCACAAAAAACTGCATTTTAATACCGCTCATTCGTTATCATTTTTGTAAATTTCGGTGTTTTTAACCCGTGTCTGCTCAATAAGTACAGGATACAGGTATTTGTGACAAGAAAACTGGAAACACACTGAAAATACATGGATACGACATTGTGAGCCGATACGGAAACCAGAACAGAAAACCGATCAAGATACAATTTTTTTTTCAAAAAGTCAAGTGCACAACATTTTTAGCAAGAACGGTCCAACATGATGCAAGTTGTCAAAAGTGAACTCATTTTAGATGCATGAACCTAGTGGGTAGCCATGTATTGGTGTGAACACTCCATCAAGTGGTACAAGTAGGCATGCAAGTGGGCACAAGTGATGATTGTTTAAAAAGGCTATGATGTGATCGATTTTTTCCCCTCCAAAATCTTCAGATACTACTTGGATGATAATTAAAAGAAATTGCAAATACAGTGAGATGATATTGAAGATTGAAAATCACCACGTCAAGATGAGCCTCACCTCTTTCTCTGACCACAAATTCAATCAATATGGCCGCAAATTGTGGCCTGAGCTTCTCCAAACTGGATCATTTTTTGTAATACACAGTCTCCATTGTAATTTTTCCGTAATTTTAATTTTAATTCTAAATGAATTCCCATTTAAATTTCATTTTTATTTCCTTTATTTATTCCACTATCTTTTCTATTTATATTTCTTTTCTAATTATTTCCTATTCAAATTCTTAAAACCCAAGCCCAGCAGCCCATAGCCCAAGAACCCAACACCCTACAACCCTAAACCATAGCCGAACCCCCTTTTCTAATCTTCCCTCTCTTTCTCTCTCTCTCCCCTCTCGTTCTCTCCCCCACGTATCCCTTTCTCCTTCACAACCGCCTTTAAGAACCGCTCAACCCCACGATGAAGCTCGCCCCAACTACTTCCTGAGGTCCCCTAGCTCCCCTCATCTCTCTCAATGACTCTTTCACTCTCTCTATATCTATCTCTCCACCATTCTCTAGCTCACACACAATCTCTTCTCCTCTCTCAAACTCACCAAGCCCTCACTGCCTTCGCTGCACCTCACCACCGACGATCCCCTCGTCACCTCCATCACCACCTTGAGCTCCTCCAGCAACCGAGCTTCCCCTTTTCCTCTCCTCCTCTACCCAACTCCTCACCCGAGCCTACCGCACCACTGCCGATCGCTGCTTGCAACATCATCGTCGGCAGCCGCCATCACCTCGCCGACCACCGTCGTCGTCTTTTTCCTCTCTATAACCAAGGACGAGAGCCCATTTGGTTGATCCCCTTACCAATAGCAACCACGACATCAACTCAAAATCCACGTATGCTGGGTTTTCGAAGGAATGCCACAACAGCGAGACTTCATCTCATCGCGCAATTCTGCCGAGAAGTTATAGTCGCCTTCGTTAACGCCGTTTAAGGAAAGTATTCTTGCCCTTGCCACTGCAAATCTTATGTTTAATTATTCATGTAAATGCATTATTTATGTTTAATTTGTCATGCACACACTCAATTGTTCAAGATTATGTGCCCACTTGATTATTCATGCTTAGTATCTGATGATGCTCACAAGTGGAAACTCCCTAGATCATGATACGTAGCAGATGACGTGTCCCGGGGTTCATACAAACGGGGCAAGCACTATGCGTTGGAGGCTCTCCCTGGGCTATCGTCCCGGGGTATATCCCAACCTCCTATGGGCCCCCGAACGCTCTTATGCACACATTACAAATGACCGAGGGCTCGTCTCCGAGATCCCCTACGCACTGAGCTTCCTCAACCCTCCCAGCTCGCCTCCGAGCTATCACAGAACTGAGCTTCCTCGGCCTCCCACTCGTCTCCGATCCTCCCGCTAAGCTAAGCCGCCTTTGGTTCTACCGAGCAACCAAGGACGCAGAGCCCAAGCGCCTCCGCCACGGCTCCGTGTATCTCTCCAGAAGCGAGATATCCGCCACCCAACATCCTGCGTTCCACACCGCCATATCCCCCATTAACGAGCGTATCTTGTCATTAATGGGAGGATCCTGTCATTCACGCAGGCGTAACGCCAGGGGCGTAACGGCCGGCGAAGATCTCGCGCCAGCTCGCTCCAAGCGACTACTATAAAACCCCCTCTCCCAGACGACTTAGGTAACGCAATTTTAATCCAATAAGCCGCTACTCTGCTCAAATACCTCGGCTAACTTGATCGTCGGAGGGTCCACGGAGGTATAACCACCCCGGGACTTCTTTTGCAGATAGCTCGGCTTCGCCTCAAAACCAGCCCACTGAGATCCACACGCTTAAGGAGGCAACCCTCAACACCAATATTAGCCGTTCACTAACGCTCGCGACAGATCGATAGAGGACAACATCTGAAGGAGATCCTGACCTCCATCAGTTGGCGCCGTCTGTGGGAACGAAAATTCCACTCATCGAAAGTTGATCTTCTGATCTCGAACTCATGGCAAGTGAACACCGTGATGACCCAATCACAAGCCGCTGCCCTCCCCACAACGGAGGCACGGACGGATCCACTCCTCCCCCTAACGCCATTCATGCCCTCTCTGCATGGATCGACAGGTTCACATCCATAGTGGATGCCCTTGTACGCGTCCAATCGGCGGGACAAGCCCCCCAGGTCGTCGTTCCCCCTTGACGGGATCACGACCTCCGCAGAGGGGGAGATGACACTGCCCATGTTGGCACCACTAAATAGCGTCTTTCCATCTCCGGCGGCTATAGGTCCCCCGCGATGACCGAAATGACCCGTTGGGCGCCTCATAGCTCCACGCTGAGGTCTCGTGAAAGAGCTCCCCGCCCCGAGGCCCATCGTGCTCCTATCCCTCCCGAGGAGGTGTCGGTCAGCTCGCCTGCTCCCAGGTATGGCCAGCACCCTCTCCCTCGACGGGGTCGCATGGGCGGCACTCACCACGATGAATCAAGAATGACCTCACCAGAGGACCTGAGGAGCCTGATAGAATGGAATTGGAGCCGCAGCCAGGCGCAGGCCGCCAGCGGGAACGACCATAACTCCGACTATGCCGAATCCTCAGGGTACCACGACCGTCTCGATGCCGAAAAGAAAATCGAGGGTATACATCGGGAGGGTCATTCTTCAAATGAGGGGGCCAGGTATGCCACCAACTCGTTTACACAGCTCTTCACTGAAGAGCTGCTCGCTGTCCGCGTCTCATCCAGAAACAAGCCTCCGAAAGTGTTCCTGTTTGACGGGTCCGACCCGAAAGACCATCTGGACGCGTTTACGGCGGGCATGAGCCTCCAGGACAACTCTGTCGCTGCCCAATGCCGATCGTTCCCTACCACTTTCATCCAGGATGGACGAGACTGGTTCCGAGGACTCATGCCACGCTCCATCTCTACTTTTGATGAGCCGGCCGCCCAGTTCCTCGGACATTTCGTCGGGAACAGACGACAGAAGCGGACCGTCGATTACCTCTTCACTATAAAGAGCAGGGACAAGGAATCTTTTAAAGGATATGTCACTCATTTCTACAACACTCTTCTTGAAGTGCCCGAGCACCGGGATGAGACTGTAATCACAGCTCTGAGGTCAAGTCTGAGGCACAAGGAGTGGCTCCGCTCCTTTGCATTGGCGCAATCTAGTACCATTGCCGAGGTAAAAGCTTATACCGAGCGGGAAATCCAACTCGAGTCTGAGGTAAACGCAAACCTACCCCGGGGCGACCAGGCCGACCAAAAGAAGAGGGGTAGAGAAGAGAAGAAGAAGGTCAACCGGCCAAAGCCATACTCCTCGAAGTTCCAGGAGTATACTCCACTCAACATCTCTCAGACTGAGCTTTTGGAGGAGGCGAAGGGCGAGTGATTCTTCAAGCTCCCTCCGGTCACCAATAGAGTGGCCAAATGGATTCGGGGCCCATACTGCGCCTTCCATAGGTCACAGGGACACCCGACCGAGAACTGTAAACAGCTTCGCGACTATATCGAGGAGTTGATTCGCTCGGGCCACTTGGAGAAATACCTACGGGAAAAACGACAGGCAGACCGAAAGCAAGAAAACCATCCCCCTCCCGGCGAGTTAACGATCTGCCTAATCATGGTCGTATCTTTGGGGGGTGCACATGGAGCCGGCGAGATTCGCCACCTCTTGCCCGTCGAGGGAAACAACGACCAGCCCCGGAAGAAAAACAAAGCCGCCGAGCCCATCACCTTCACTGACGAAGACCTCCACGAAATATCCTTGCCTCACAACGACCCCCTCGTGATTACGGCACTGGTCCACCACTACGAGGTTTAAAGGATACTGGTCGACCCAGGAAGCTCGGCGGACATCCTTTTCTATGACTGCTTCCTATGTATGGGGATTGGCCCGTCAGACCTGCGGCCAACCAACCACATTCTGTCGGGGTTTACTAACCGTTCCATCCCAGCAGAGGGAGTGGTTACCCTCCTCCTTAACATTGGGGAGGTGGGCCGTACGAGAACAGTACCGGTGGAGTTCATCGTCGCCAGGATGCCCTCGTTCTACAATATCCTCCCGGGATGCCCGACGCTAAACTCCCTTAGGGCCCAAATCTCAACCTACCACCTCACGATCAAGTTTCTATTGGATTAAGAGGGAATAGGCCGGGCCTACGGGAACCAGCAAATCGCCAAGATTTGCTTCACAGCGACATCCACCTCCGAGGAGTGAAGCGATGACCTTGGAAGCGCGAGTGATTTTCAGGGGTCCTTGGATACTCGTGACGAACAAAAAGAAATCTGAGGGGCCCCGGTAGAGGCGCTAACAGAGGTCCCCCTCGTCGAGGGGAACAATGAACGGACTGTCCAGATCGGATCCCACTTAACGGGAGCCCGGCGCGAAGACTTGATCCACTTTCTCCAAGGAAACTCGGACGTGTTTGCCTGGACGCCTGCAGACATGCCCGGGATCAACCCCAAGGTAATCTCACACAAGCTCAGGGTTGACCCGACGGCCCGAACCATCAGGCAAAAGAAACGAAGCTTCGCTCCGATCAAACAAAAGGCGATAGAAGACGAGGTCGATAGGTTGCTTGCAGCTAACTTCATTCGAAATGTGGCCTACTCGGAATGGCTAGAAAATGTGGTTATGGTTAAAAAAGCAAGCGAGAAGTGGCGCATGTGCGTCGACTTCACAGATCTCAATAAGGACTGTCCAAAAGACAACCATCCCTTCCCTCGGATAGATCAGTGATTGATCTAAATTCTCGATGTTGTTAAGTAAAATGTTTCACAACCAAAGAAATTTATAAACCACAATCAATTAATGATGTCAATTGTAGTTTCGTTAGCGAGAGCGGATCGTCCACAGAGATTCATGTTTTGATCGATCTTGTTTTAGATGAATTGAAATGAAAATAGTAAAGAAAATGATTCAAGATTTGTGAAATTGATTTTCAAGAAACATCTAGAAAACATTCAAGAATCAAGAATTTATGAATTTATCCAATATCAAATTAATTTATCAAGATAATGAAGAATAGCTTGTAGGATTCGATTGAGTTAATAGCTAATGATGAATCTAATAATTCCTAATCTTATCAATTGATAATTTGTAGCTTGATCGATGATGATGATTGAAGATTAGGGATCAATTGAAGAAACTAGGGTTTCTCCTTCACTATCCCTTGTCTTTTCATTCATAATCATTCGGATCTAGCCTTTAGCAAAGAAAATCATCAATTGTTTGATCCCTATTTTGCAACGAAAAAATCAAGAAGTGATCTCGCTCTAAATTAGGTCATCAACGATTCTTTTTGCTAAGGCTCACAAATCTCATAAGATTTAAAATTAGTATTAAGATTTGTTCATCATTAGATCTATCAATTCTCTCGAATCCTCCACAAGCAGAGAATTTACTCACGCATCATAATGAAACAATCAAGAACGGAGAATTTCATAATGCGAGAATGTATAGAAAATGAGAATTGCAATTATCACCTTTATTTATATCTCCTTCAAATTACACCTCTCACTCAAGTTTACAAGACTAGCTCTAGCTCACTCCTTCGAAAGGGAATTCGTCGTCGATCTTTGCGTGGCTCGATCGTCGTGAGTCGCGGATCGTCATGGATCTCTTGCTCGGATGATGATCGGCGTTGCAATAAAAGATCTTCGATTACTCGCTTGATTTGCTTCTCAATGGATCTTGATTTGGCTCAAGTTGTGTCACTCAACTTGATTTGATTTGGATTAGATTTGTGCAACTAATTGGCTCAATATTCAACAACCGAACAACCTTTACATTGAAGCCCTAGGTCTCCTTTTATAGTTCTCCCAATCTTCCAGTAGAAGCTAGGTTTTATCTTCCACTAGAAGCTAGGTTGTTATTGTTGGATATAGTGCCCTCAGAGTCAATTATTGGAACACAGGCACGTGATTGCAATGATTGAGGGAGGACCTATACCGGTAGGACAGTCTTACTCGAGATGATAGTATGATATCTGGTTTATCTTTATCATCGTGTACTGCTTTAGGTGACCTTACAGGTCACTATTGCACGTTGATAGAGCCCTTAGGATTCTTGCTTGACTGCCAGCAGTATGATGGCGATCATATACGTGGGAGCTGGGGTCTGTAAGCGCATCCTTAAATGGTCCCTAGTCGTGGGAGTTTCGAGACAGGGCATCGATACTCTATAGAAGACTAGTGTATACAGTCGAGACCCCGACGAGGGGCGGTGGCCGGTCTCACAAGCCACTGGTGTCAGATGGTTCACCTAAGATGTATACAGGTGCTCATTGGGTTATGAGTACACAAGACAAGACTCGCCGGGAACATGCTAGTTGGGATTATACCAGACGTCAGATAGCAGTTCCCTGGTGACATGTGTACAGGTTAGTTCATCGACCAGAGATCGTCATTTGTCTCGTGTGAGTTCCCACTGTACTTTGATTACTACCCTACCACGGCTCAAAGGAGTCGTGCAAACAGGTTTTAGTTGGGTACAGTCCTGAGCCACATGGAGGCAGTGAGCGGATCGGCAGGGGTTTCGTCTTTCCCGGTATTGGGGGTGAGATCGCGCTGTGTCTAGGAGAGCCATTACACAAAGCCCGCGGCCGAGGCAGGAGATTTACTGGTAGGTATTCCAGTAGTATCTCAGGGTGTTCAGGGCTACATTCCGACACGACTTGTACCGCTTTTAGGGGTCTGACTTTTACCAATCCCCTAGGCCCGCCATGCGATGCTCATAGACGAACGGACCGGACTGTACGAATATTGTCACTGACAGGCTCAGTAGGGTGTCAGGATGAGTTCGCTCATCGACCTCCCCTTTGGTCAATACTTGGTAGCCCGTTACGTACGGTTAATACCACTGACGTGCTAGTGGTTAAATCCACAGCCAATGTATTGACGAGTCTTTAGAGTCCCCCACAGACAGTTTCTCAAGTTTCGGGCGTAACGTTGTAGAGGCCGTATGATATATGGCAGGGTTCAATCTTATACGTGCGGTATTGCACGGATCATGATCGGACGGATCATACTAGTGGGCTTTGGTTTAAGCCAGATCCTATTATTAGATCTGTTTGATTACTTTAGTCTCATCGCATTCGCATTCAGTCGGAATGCCGGTGCAGGTATGTATATACAGGTGAGGGGTATCCTTGTGATCCGTCACGAGTTTACTTTAGATGTTGCCGAATCTTTTTGTTGTGGCAAGCATTTGGATTAATGTTTGTTAAAGGAAATAATGAGCTAGAAATCATCATGACAATGCATTAATGTGACATTGACTTATATCATGAGTCATGGTCTCTTTTTTAGCAAAAGTGTCACATTAATGGATTGATTTGTGATGATATGAGAGGAAGAGAGAGAGAGAGGGGCTGCCATGGGGTTATTGTTAGCTCTCATATTATTTTCCTCACTCTCTCATTCTATCACACTTACAACAAAAGAAAAGAGGATGGAACTCCTTCTTCTTCCTCTTTCTTCTCTAGCTCATTGCTTCCATCAATGGTATCATCCTTAACCTCCATCCAAAGCCATGGATGCAAGAGACAAAGTGATCACAACATTCTCTACTTCATCTTGGACGCGTCGGCTAGCACACTTCGCGCCCGAGTGGCTTCGGATGAAGCGGGAGCCCGTAAAAAGACTTCTCGATGTGGTGTCCTTTCCGACGAGGAGATGAAGACCGGAGTTGCCGCGGGGATATCGAGATGGTGGTCGAAGACCGAAGGACACGGATCGCTCGGTATAGCATTCTATCCCATCTCTAGTTAGCTAGCATTGGGTTAATGGCTACGATCCGGGTTTTTAGGATGCGGTAGTGCCGGTTTAAAGTTAAGAAAAATTTTCGTTTCCGCATTTTGGCCGAGGATAGACGGCCGGGGCGCTACCGTAGTCCTACATGGTATCAGAGCCACGCCATTAACCTAGTCTAGCTTACTCTAACATGTTTAAAGTATCGATCGAACAAAATTTCCGTAACCGCGTTTTCATTTCATCAGTTTCTGTCGAAATTTTTCTGTGGTCATCAAATTAATTGGTGTACTGCAGAAAATCAGGCAGGGTTTTGTAGGGGCACTGCAGAAATTTGGTGGACTGATTCCTTAAGAACGCCGCGGAACCGCGGCCTAAACCCCATTTTGGCCGCGGTTCCTCCGCCGTTCTAGCTCTTCATTGGACCAAATTTTGTACAGTGCTCTCAGATATGGAAATAGGGTTTTTGGTATATTCCTTTTGGGCCCAGATTTATTTTGAGTGCTACAGTTGTGCTTGGGCCCCACTTCGGTAAATTTAATCGATCGAAAATTTTAAACATGTTAGTTCACAGTATTTATATTATATCTGCGACCGTGAATATCATTTGATCGGTAAATCCTGTCTAACTGCTATAGCCCTTTTAGATGGATTTGCGAACGTGACATTCATGTTGATGTTCTGTGTTGTGCTGTGATGTTGCGGATCTGTCGTGGTGGATAGCCTGGATGCAATGTTAGTACAGTTTGGTTGTATATGTACATTTGATATTGCGGGGTGAGCGTCCGACATGTGGACTGCCGTCACTGCCTGTTTGTATATTATTCTTTTGGGGCACGACCGGGCTGAGGTCGATGTACCCATTGTATATATTTTACTTTCTATACTAGGATTGCCCCGCGGAGGGGTGCACGGATAGCCGGGTTCTAGAGGGCAACGTGCCCGCATCTCATGGCGTTGAGACGGAGGGGGCTTCACTCTAGAATTGGCGGGCTATTCGCCGCACTCGTAGGGGGTACATGTTGACCCAGGAAGGGTGCTCAAGTTACCGGATTCCGTGAAGTGCTGGGTGGTCCATTCACGTTGTTGAAGGGGGCTGCCTCGCTTCAGGTTTTGGCGGGTAACTTGCCGCGCCCATAGGGGTCTAGGATTTCATTGCACAGGCTATCCATACGACCAGGGGAACGTCGGGTTTCAGTAGCGGCTCTATGAAACCCAGGGATCCCAGATATCTGTATTGTTCTGTGATGCTTATTACATTTCTGTGATGTTGCATTTTATCACGCCTTGAGCGAATATTATATATTGATATATATACTAGTAGATGTTGTATATGTTTTACATCCGCGCTAGTCCAGTCCCCGCTATGTCGTTAGTTAAGTAACCTAATGGGTTATGACGGGACCCAGTGGCGAATGCGGATGGCATATATGTACATCATTATTTTCGTTCTTTATTGGTGTGATCAATTGATGGGACTGCGTTGATTCGGATCAATGCAAGCAAAACAAACCTATTCTGATGTTGTTGGAACATTTTTCAAAAAGCTGTTATTGCAAGGACGTTCTCTTTTGTTTTGCACAGTGGTATTCGGTTATGAATATCCAGCACCTCAGTCGACGAGGCAAGGGCCGAGATCCTTTCACCGGGAGTGACCCCTTGGACAGAAGTTTGCGTCAGGGTAATAACTTCACTATAGCCGATTGCCTTTTGCTTTGCATCGTGGTATTCAGTTGGAATATCCTGCACCTCATTCTACGGGGAATGAGCCGAGATCCCTTCACCGGGAGTGACCTCTTTAGCATAGGTTTTCGTCACTATATTTTATAAAAAGCTATCCGGTTCCTTCAACGATATCAAGTTCTTTACGTTAAAGGTTTTTCACCAAAAACCAGCCGTAGCCCTCCGTCATTTCAGATTAGTATTGCTTAGTATTCATGCTACGTATGTCGTGCTCAGCCGAGGCGTAGTGTGCGGTAGCTCTGTAATGCTTTTCTGTCTTATGGATATGTGATTGGTTAGGACAGCCGTACGGTCATTTTGGCTTAGTCAAGGACTCATGCGGGTGGGTCTAATGCAGTCAAGATAATGACGGGTTGAACTTGACTAGGATCCTTTGATATGTTGGCTCAGTCAAGGTCACTGTTAGTGTATATGCCCTAGAGGCCATTACTGTATCATACTAGTATGTATATTACTTGATGGAAGCTTGGGATATCCACAGTTGTATAGACAATCTTGCTCAAAATAGTAGTATGCTACTTGGTTTGTCTCTGCTTTAATGTGTACATGTGTTTCTTTATTATATCACCTATACGCATTAGTAGAGCCCTTAGGATCTTTGCTTGATTACCGGCGTTGTGATGGCGATCACACTCGTGGGGGCTGGGTAATCCACAAGCACATCCTTATTCACGTCCCCAGTCGTGGGATTATCGAGATAGGGCATCGATACTCCGGAGTAGACTAGCGTATGCGCTTCTCATCCCAGCACGGGAGACGGTCTGTCCCACAGCCGTCAGTACGTCGTACTTGAGATAGTATGCTGGTGCTCGTTAGGTTACGAGTACACTGGACAGGACTCGTCGGGAACTGATGGTTGGTATTATACCTATCATCAGTTATCAGTTCCCAGGTGACATGAGTACAGCTTAGTCCGTTGACTTGACACTGTCACTTCGCCTCGAGTGTGTTTCCACTGTTCTTTGATTACTACCCTACCACGGCTCTACTGAGTCGTGCAAACAGGTAGTAGTTGGGAGCAGTCCCGAAGCACTTGGAGGCGGTGACGGTTAGACAGGATTCGTCTCTCCCGGTATTGGGGGTTGACATCGCGCTGTGTTTAGGAGAGCCATTACACGAGTAGTCCCTGGCCAGGGCAAGCGAGATATACTGGTAGGTTTCCAGTGTTATCTCAGGGTGTTCTGGGCTTCACTCCGACACGACTTGTACCGCTATTAGGGGACTGACGTTTACCACCCCCTAGGCCCGCCATGCGATGTATCAGACGAATAGACCGGACGGTACGGAGATTGTCACATACAGGCTCAGTAGGAGTTCGGATGGGTTTACCTCATCGGCCTTCTTATCGACATCTACCTGGGGACCGTTACGTACAGCTAGTGCCGCTTGTGGTCTGTGGTTAAACCCACTGCCAGCGTAGTGTCGAGTCTTTAGAGTCCCACACAGAGAGTTTCCCTGCACTGAGCGAAACGTGTAGAGGCCGTATGGTTTTACGGCAGGGCTGTGATCATTTACGTACACTTGTGTGCGTGTGGTGTTCGGGCAGGCAATACTAGTGGGCTTTGGTTTAAGCCGGATCCTAGTATTGCATGGATGGATTTGTTTTGTCTTCTGTGCATCCGCATTCTACGGAATGTGGATGCAGGTGTGTATGCACAGTTTTCCGGAGCGATGAAGGAGGAGGTGCCTCATTAGGGTTTTGGCAGTTGGTTCGGCCAAAACCGTTATGTGGCAGGCTCATTAGGGTTTTGGCAATTCGTTTGGTCAAAACCATTATGAGCCGCGGACATCATTTACTAATCCTTTTAGTGATAATTTTATGATGGCTAATTGCATTGACCATTTGACCACCATGACCTCTCTTGACTTTGTTGACCGGTTGACCGTGTTGACCATTGATCTTCAAGAGAGGTCTACACTCTTCTTTTCATTTTCTTTTTCTTTTTGATTATGATAATGGTCATTCCAATGTAGCCATCAACTTTATCTTGATAGGATTGGTAATGATGGTTTAGTATATTATTGCAACCATGGTTCATTTTCTTAAGTTAATCTTTTCATAATTCTTTTCTCATTCTCTCTCTTGCTCTTTCTCATGAGAAGAAAAGAAATGCTCCATGGTTGCTAGCTCCTCCTTCTTCCTCCTCTTGATTCATCTTTTGATCTCATGTGTTGAGAGGTAAAGATCCTACAAAGACAAACACCTCCATCTTTCTCTTCTACACAACCTAGGGTACCAAGACTAGCAATCTTGTTGCCCTAGTTACCTCGGCTCGAGGTGGAGCTCGGTGTACATCTCTCGAGTGGATCGTCTTCGACTCAAGAAGGCCGCGGAGGTGACCAAAGTCCGGATCAACCCTCGGAGCATGGATGGACAACGGCGCAACGGAGTGAAGACCCGAAGGACCGGTATCGTGAGGTATAACTTCTATGGCATAGTAGTTAGCACCTCTTTTAGTTTCCTAGTTTCTAGTTTAGCAAAGATCCGGCTTTTACGGTCCATGTTACCAAGTCTAGAAATATTTTTGTTTTACCGTTTCCGCAACCCCGAAAGTACCGGGAGAGGTAACGTGGACCTAACAGTGGTATCAGAGCCTAGCTAAACATAAACTAGCAAGTTAGCAAAGTATCTAGAATTTCGACCGGACGAAAAACCGCAAAACACCCCGGAAAATTCAAGTTTCTGCCGATTTTTAGATCTGTCCAAAAATTAATAAATCATGCACTAAAAATCGGCTCAGGCTTTTTATAGAACACTGGAGAAATTCGATCCCCTAACTCGACTAAAGCACCGCGGAACCGCGGCATAAGCTTGCTTATGCCGCGGAACCGCGGCCGATTTAGCTCGGTTGTGGGTCCGGTTTCCTGCAGTCTTCTTATATGGGTATTTTGGGATTTTTAGAATATGATTTTTCTGCCCAGATTTTCCAGAAAGCAAAATTTGTTTTTGGGGCTTAAAAATCCGTATTTTGGTCGATTTTCTGGAGACTTTGGCTAATGGGTTGTATCTGTGATGTGATATATGTATTGAACGTCTACTAATCGCTATACGTCGATTAGTGGGGGTTATACATATCTGTGATCTGTAATGCTGATGGTTTGTGTATATGAACTCGTTGGATTGTCGCGGATGAATAGCTGGGATGGATGTGAGATGAGAGTTTCTTTTTCTTTCATTCATGTAATAAATTTGTAAATTGATGTAATATTATTTGTATGGCCGCACAATCGGGTCAGGGTTGTAGCCGTCATTGTATAATTCTTTTTACTGTTTTTGCTCCTAAGATAGACCCATGGAGGGGGTGCACAAACTACCGGGTATCTCGAAGTGCCGAGTGTCCTACTCACGGTGTTGAGGGAGGTTGCTTCGCTTCGGGTACTTGGCGGGTAGTTTGCCGCACCCGTAGGGGTCTTGGGTGGGGTATTGGCTATTTATCGCGACCGTGTAATCCGCTTTTCGTTGCAGGCTCGAACGAATCGTGGGTTCCTAGTATATCCAAAGTGTTCATCTGTGATCTGGATTGGCTATCATTGCTATATATCTATATATAATAACTATTTAGGCATTGCTTATGTTTTTCAGCCGCGCTAGCCCAGCCCCCGCTCTGTCGTTAGTTAAGTAACCTAACGGGTGATGACGGGGCCCCGTGGCGAATGCGAATGGCATAAGCGTACGTCATATTTTTGTTGTTTTCTGCAATGGTAGGATTTAAATGATGGGACGCATTAAAAGAACTAATGCAAGAAAAGAAACCTAAAAGACGTTGTTGGAACAATTTTTTCAAAAAGCTGTTATTGCAAGGACGTTCATTTTTTGTTTTGCATCGAGGTATTCGGTTATGAATGCCCAGCACCTCATTCGACGAGGCAAGGGCCGAGATCCCCTCATCGGGAGTGACCTCTTGGACAAAAAGTTTGCGTCAGGATGATAACTTCACTATAGTCGATTATTCTTGCTTTGCATCGAGGTATTCATCTTATGAATGCCCAGCACCTCACTCGACGAGGAAAGAGCCGAGATCCCTTCACAGGGAGTGACCTCTTTAGCAAAAGTTTTCGTCACTATATTTTCAAAAAGGTGTATCACGTTCCTTCAACGATATCAAGTTCATTACGTTAACGGGTTTTTCGCCAAAAACCCAGTCGTAGCCCTCCGTCGTTTCGGATTGATATTGCTTAGTATTCATGCTACGTATTTCGTGCTCAGCCGAGGCGTAGTGTACGGTAGCTATGTAATATTTTTCCGTAGGATACAAAGTGATTGCTTAGGACAGTCGTGCAGTCATTTTGGCTCAGTCAAGGACTCGTACGGGTGGGTCTAATGCAATCAAGAAAATGACGGGTTGAACTTGACTAGGATCCTTTGATATGTTGGCTCAGTCAAGGTCACTTGGGTCCTAGGGGCAAAAAGCACATCGGGAGTTTCTAAAGAAACTGAAACTTGCAGATTTAGCATACCTTCTGGAGTGTGGGGACTAGAGTGGATTCCATCTAGGTCATCACACAATGATAGTTGGATCCCGATCCCACTGATGAGTTGGATTATTCTCGGGAGATTATTTCACTTAACGATCAATGCTATAAACCTAGTAGGTGTCTAGAAAGGTGTTAGCGGGGCTACGCCTCCAGAGAAAAGAGGTTCTTAAATTAAGGAACTTCGCGAAAGCGTTGGAAAACCTCCCTCGAAGTACCGACATTAGCCTTGCTGAAAGGTTAAGCAAGTATTGTGACGTGAATTAAATCCCGACTAGTTCTTCTTTTAAAAGGTTTTAAGAAGAATTTGAGGAAACAGTGGGAGACATCCTGGTTAGATAAACTAATAAAACAATCTAATCTTGCAAGAGCGCACGCTGAGTGTTTCTTTTCTCTCTCTCCAGGTAGCAACTATTTCACGCCCTAATCAAGATAATAAAATGTATCACTTGACTGATCCGAATTCTTATTCGGGGCTGGGGAACGTTGGTTCAGCTCTAACTTGTGACAACAGTTATAAGTATGAGCAAGGGAAAGGGGTTTGTATGGATTCCCAGGATACCCAGTTGAAGAAGAAGCATGGTTTTGCATCTACTTCAGGTGTTCTTGTAATTGAGAACTGTTTTACGGTCAGCCCTACCTCCTGGGTACTTGATACCGGATCAGGATCTCATATCTGTAATTTATTGCAGGGACTGAGAAAAAGTAGGAAAGTTGCACCGGGTGATATGTCGCTCAGAGTAGCGAACGGAGCACAAGTTAATGCGGCAGCCGTCGGTGAATATCACCTAGTATTGCCAAATGGCAAGACTATGATTTTGAACGATTGCTACTATGTACCCTCCATGGTTTGCAACATCATATCAGTTTCTTTACTCGATAAAGATGGATATAACTTTGTTCTTGATAGAAATATCATGAACATTTACCTTCATAAGGTACTGGTTGCAGAGGGTACACTGTGTAATGGTATCTACGTTCTAAATCAGAATACAGTTCTCAATATACAAAACACACGCAAGAGGAAGAATTCAGATACGAATGAATCCTACTTGTGGCATTGTAGACTTGGTCATATCGGAGAGAAAAGACTGAGTAAGTTGCATAAAGATGGACTCTTGAATGCGTTCGAGTTTTCATCTTATGAAACTTGTCAATCTTGTCTCAAAGGGAAGATGACCAAATCTCCGTTCACCGGACATGGAGAAAGAGCAACAGAGCTCTTGGGACTCATACACAGTGATGTATGTGGTCCGATGTCTATACAAGGGGTGGGTTCTCGTACTTCATTACATTCACTGACGATCTCTCTAGCTTCGGATATGTGTATCTGATGAAACACAAATCTGAAGCTTTTGAGAAATTCAAGGAATTCAGAAAGGAAGTAGAGAACCAGACTGGCAAAAGTATCAAGATCCTCCGGTCTGATAGAGGAGGGGAGTACTTAAGCACGGAATTCCTAGATTACTTAAAAGAGAATGGTATTCTCTCTCAGCTTACTCCTCCTTATACACCACAGCACAACGGTGTATCGGAGCGGAGGAATCATACCCTACTGGATATGGTTCGCTCTATGATGAGTAATGCCGAGTTACCTCTTTCATTTTGGGGACATGCGCTGTTGACAGCAGCATATCTATTGAACGATGTTCCGTCTAAATCTGTGCCTATGACACCGTTCGAGATATGGAATGGTAAAAAGCCATATCTTAAATGTATTAAGATATGGGGTTGTCCGGCCTATGTAAAAGTACAAAATCCGGACAAACTTCAGGCACATTCAGTTCTATGTAAATTTGTAGGATATCCTAAGAACTCCACAGGATATCTGTTTTACCACACCGAGGAACAGAAGGTGTTTGTATCTCGCCACGCCACTTTCTTAGAGTGGCAATTTCTTGCAAAAGAAACAAGTGGGAGTTCGGTAGAACTGGAAGAAATTCAGCGACCACAAAATGAAACTGAAGATTTGACTGAACCTCAGAATTCAATAACCCCAGACGAACCTCAGCCACTCCGCAAATCTGGTAGGATTTCTCATCCGCCCGAGAGATACTACGGTTTTCTCATAGACAGGGATCGAGAGGATTGCATCTTGGAAGAAGATGACCCTACCAGTTTCAGGCAGGCCATTATCAGTAGGGACTCTGATAAGTGGTAGGAAGCAATGCAATCCGAAATGGAGTCCATGTATGCCAATAAAGTGTGGACCTTGGATATTGCTCCACCTGGGGTAAAACCCGTTGGATGCAAATGGATCTACAAAAGGAAACTTGGTGTAGATGGGCAGGTGGAAACCTATAAGGCTAGACTCGTTGCAAAAGGTTTTCGTCAAAGACCTGGTTTGGACTATGACGAAACTTTTTCTCCGGTGGCTATGCTCAAATCCATTCGGATCCTACTTGCCATTGCTGCCTTCCATGACTATGAAATCTAGCAGATGGATGTTAAAACGGCTTTCCTAAACGGTTGTTTGGAAGAGTGCGTTTACATGGATCAGCCAGAAGGTTTCGTAGACAGTGGGAGCAGCGGGAAGGTGTGCAAGTTGCTTAAATCCATTTATGGATTAAAGCAGGCATCGCGGAGCTGGAACATCTGTTTTGATGAGGCAATCAAGGAATTTGATTTCATCAAGAACGAAGATGAACCCTGTGTCTATAAGAAGATTGTAGGACGAACTGTCGTATTCCTAGTCTTGTACGTGGACGACATTCTTTTGATAGGAAATGACATTCCTATGCTACAATCGGTCAAGCTATTTTTGTCACAACGGTCCTCCATGAAGGACCTGGGTGATGCCTCGTACATTCTGGGGATCAAGATCTATAGAGATAGATCTAAGAGACTATTGGGACTTTCGCAGTCCAGGTACATAGAGACCGTACTAAAGAGATTTAGTATGGAGGATTCCAAGCGCGGTAACATACCCGCATTGCACGGAATTACCCTCTCCAAGAAGATGTCTCCTAAGATTGACGAGGAGAGGGTTCGCATGAGCACTATACCCTACGCTTCGGCGGTAGGATCTATAATGTATGCGATGCTATGTACAAGACCAGATGTAGCTTACGTGCTGATCGCGATAAGCCGGTATCAGTCAGACCCAGGTGAGGACCACTGGACAGCAGTGAAGAACATTCTCAAGTACCTGAGAAGGACTAAGGAGATGTTCCTAGTTTATGGTAATGGAGACCTCAGGGTCGAGTCCTTTACCGATTCAAGCTTCCAAAGTGACAAAGATGACAGCAAGTCTGTCTCGGTTTTTGTGTTTACCTTCAACGGAGGGGCGGTATGTTGGAGGAGTTCCAAACAGGATACCATCGCAGACTCGACGATGGAGGCTGAATACATTGCTGCAAGCGATGCCGCAAAAGAGGCGGTCTGGATGAAGAAGTTCATTAGTGAACTTCAGGTGGTTCCGTCCATTGTTGACCCAATACCTTTGTATTGCGATAATAATGGGGCTATAGCTTTAGCGAAGGAACCAAGGTCCCATCAGAAATCCAGGCACATCTTAAGGCGGTATCACCTGATCAGGAAGATCATTGATCGCCAGGAGATCGAGGTGCGGAGAGTGGACACAAAGGACAACACAGCGGACCCATTCACGAAGGCCTTGCCCCAGACTCAGTTCGAGCGGCTGATCGAGATGATAGGTCTTCGATACGCCAGTACATGGCCTTAGTGCAAGTGGGAGATTGTTAGTGTATATGCCTTAGAGGCCATTACTGTATCATACTAGTATGTATATTACTTGATGGAAGCTTGGGATATCCACAGTTGTATTGACCTTGCTCGAAAAGTAGTATGCTACTTGGTTTGTCTCTGCTTTAATGTGTACATGTGTTTCTTTATTATATCACCTATACGCATTAGTAGAGCCCTTAGGATCTTTGCTTGATTACCGGTGTTGTGATGGCGATCACACTCGTGGGGGCTGGGTAATCCACAAGCACATCCTTATTCACGTCCCTAGTCGTGGGATTATCGAGATAGGGCATCGATACTCCGGAGTAGACTAGCGTCTGCGCTTCTCATCCCAGCACGGGAGACGGTCTGTCCCACAGTCGTTAGTACGTCGTACTTGAGATAGTATGCGGGTGCTCGTTAGGTTACGAGTACACTGGACAGGACTCGTCGGGAACTGATGGTTGGTATTATACCTATCGTCAGTTATCAGTTCCCAGGTGACATGAGTACAGCTTAGTCCGCTGACTTGACACTGTCACTTCGCCTCGAGTGTGTTTCTACTGTTCTTTGATTACTACCCTACCACGGCTCTACTGAGTCGTGCAAACAGGTAGTAGTTGGGAGCAGTCCCGAAGCACTTGGAGGCAGTGACGGTTAGACAGGATTCGTCTCTCCCGGTATTGGGGGTTGACATCGCACTGTGTCTAGGAGAGCCATTACATGAGTAGCCCCTGGCTAGGGCAAGCGAGATATACTGGTAGGTTTCCAGTGTTATCTCAGGGTGTTCCGGGCTTCACTCCGACACGACTTGTACCGCTATTAGGGGACTGACGTTTACCGCCCCCTAGGCCCGCCATGCGATGTATCAGACGAACAGACCGGACTGTACGGAGATTGTCACATACAGGCTCAGTAGGAGTTCGGATGGGTTTACCTCATCGGCCTTCTTATCGACATCTACTTGGGGACCGTTATGTACAGCTAGTGCCGCTTGCGGTCTGTGGTTAAACTCACTGCCAGCGTAGTGTCGAGTCTTTAGAGTCCCACACAGAGAGTTTCCCTGCACTGAGCGAAACATGTAGAGGCCGTATGGTTTTACGGCAGGGCTACGATCACTTACGTACACTTGTGTGCGTGTGGTGTTCGGCAGGCAATACTAGTGGGCTTTGGTTTAAGCCAGATCCTAGTATTGCACGGATGGATTTGTTTTGTCTTCTGTGCATCCGCATTCTACGGAATGCGGATGCAGGTGTGTATGCACAGTTTTCCGGAGCGATGAAGGAGGAGGTGCCTCATTAGGGTTTTGGCAGTTGGTTCGGCCAAAACCATTATGTGGCAGGCTCATTAGGGTTTTGGCAATTCGTTTGGTCCAAACCATTATGAGCCGCGGACATCATTTACTAATCCTTTTAGTGATAATTTTATGATGGCTAATTGCATTGACCATTTGACCACTATGACCTCTCTTGACTTTGTTGACCGGTTGACCGTGTTGACCATTGACCTTCAAGAGAGGTCTACACTCTTCTTTTCATTTTCTTTTTCTTTTTGATTATGATAATGGTCATTCCAATGTAGCCATCAACTTTATCTTGATAGGATTGGTAATGATGGTTTAGTGTATTATTGCAACCATGGTTCATTTTCTTAAGTTAATCTTTTCATAATTCTTTTCTCATTCTCTCTCTTGCTCTTTCTCATGAGAAGAAAAGAAATGCTCCATGGTTGCTAGCTCCTCCTTCTTCCTCCTCTTGATTCATCTTTTGATCTCATGTGTTGAGAGATAAAGATCCCACAAAGACAAACACCTCCATCTTTCTCTTCTACACAACCTAGGATACCAAGACTAGCAATCTTGTTGCCCTAGTTACCTCGGCTCGAGGTGGAGCTCGGTGTACATCTCTCGGGTGGATCGTCTTCGACTCAAGAAGGCCGCGGAGGTGACCAAAGTCCGGATCAACCCTCGGAGCATGGATGGACAAACGGTGCAACGGAGTGAAGACCCGAAGGACCGGTATCGTGAGGTATAACTTCTATGGCATAGTAGTTAGCACCTTTTTTAGTTTGCTAGTTTCTAGTTTAGCAAAGATCCGGCTTTTACGGTCCATGTTACCAAGTCTAGAAATTTTTTTGTTTTACCGTTTCCGCAACCCCGAAAGTACCGGGAGAGGTAACGTGGACCTAACAGTCACTTGGGTCCTAGAGGTAAAAATCACATCGGGAGTTTCTAAAGAAACTGAAACTTGCCAAGCATGCGCATACCTTCTGGAGTGTGGTGACGTGAGTGGATTTCGTCACGTTATCATGCGATGATAGTTGGATCCCGATTCCCACTGATGAGTTAGTTTACTCCTCGGGTGATCCCGACCAATTCTTCTTTTAGGTTTGGAGGAGAGTTTGACGTTACAGTGAGAGGTTTCCTGATTAGATAAAGTGATAACCATTCTGATCTAGGTTAAAGTGCATGCTGAGTGTTTCTTTTCTCTCTTCCTTTGGCAGCGACCATGACCCGACCCTTGACTATGACTCAGTGACCAAGTTGAACGAACCTTCTTAAACACTGGCTTTTGGATTGTCAGAGTTGCAAACCTCTTTGCCACTCCTACTTTTACCCTTTTCTCCAGAATACCCCGTATTACTACGAACGTCCACTTCCATTGGATAAAACCATCATATGGTTATATACGAACTCGAAGGAATTTATTCGAGGATGGTTTCTGGTTCTGGAGAAAACGAATAGGACTATTCAGTTGTCTTTTCCTTTTACCTTCTCTTAGGTTGCGAGTGTTCCTTGGATTAGGACAGTACACCCATTACGCAAATTGGATAATCTTCTTCCAAACCATAGGCAGGTGCCGACCGGTAGGGAATGAAGAAAACCAATTAGCCTAACGATGGTGTACAGAAGGTATTAAGTAAAGATAAATAAAGGGATTAGTAAGAGGGCAAAGTAAACTGCGACTGCTATTCACAACCAAATCAAGTATTTCATTACCATTCCCATTTCACCTTTGTATTTCTCCAGAACACTCCGTATCACTACGAAGATCCACAGTTTATTGGATATTCCATCGTATGGTTATATACGAACTCGAAAGGAACTTGTTCCAGTTCGGAGATGGATTCTGGTTCAGGAGAAATAGGAATAAGGTTTTATTCAGTTGTCTTTTATCTTTACCTTCTCTTGGGTTGCGAGTGCTCCTAGGATTAAGACAGTACACCCATTATGCTTATTGGATAGTCTTCTTCCAAACCATAGGCTGGTGCCGAACGGTAGGGAAGGAAGAAAACCATTTAGCCTAAGAGGGTGTACAGAAGGTAATGACTAAAGATATATGAAGGGATGTGGAGATGTGGCATAGAAATATACGGTTACAGTTGTGAATCTGGAT
Source organism: Agapanthus africanus (assembly GCA_030015575.1). Taxonomy (NCBI): domain Eukaryota; kingdom Viridiplantae; phylum Streptophyta; class Magnoliopsida; order Asparagales; family Amaryllidaceae; genus Agapanthus; species Agapanthus africanus. The sequence continues at coordinate 511,872,620 of CM057342.1, read as the reverse complement.
AATGGAAGAGGCATTACTAGGAATACCAGGATACCCCATCGAAACATTTACATGTTTCAGTTTCACTGTGTACTGTTAAAAGAAAACTGATTTCCCAATTAGACACTTGCTCCAGGGTATGTATTTACCAGGTTTGACTCTCACATCTGTATGGTTTTACAGATGATGAGTGGGAGTAAGTTATTGGAAATTAGGTGATCATCCTCATTATATCGGAATTCGTTGTAATTGGTGATATTTGAGGAAATCGCCTGGGCTATTTGCCGGACGGCAAATATTTGGTTTTGAATATCCGTTGTTATGCACCAATTTCAAATTGATATATCTGTACGTCTATTTTTATAGAGTGAGATATAACCTTTTGAAATTATGCCGGTGACATTTACCTATATCAGTTGATGGTTAGGTAAGGAGCATTAAACAGCGGTGTAACTCTTCATAACCATAGTACAGTTTTCAACCTACGACACACAGGGATTGAGTTATTAGACTCAGGGGACTTATACAGAGTATTGTATGTTGTCCAGTGTCCATTAGGACATAGGGGTTGGTACTCGTGCTGTATTCTGTTTACTTGTGACTTCTCTAGTTCTTAGACATGTGTTTCGTAGAAATGCAAGGTCCAAGTTTTGAGAAGTTATAGGTATATGAGTAAAGTAGAGAACCAGGTATTGCAAGTATCAGGATTCTTCAAGGTGATCGAAGATGTAGATACTTGTGTATGGTATTCAGTTAATAGTAATGATTAAGAGAGCTTGCTTCTCTTTCAGGTTACTCATAATTGGAAGCACTCCTAAGTTGAGTAATGCTGATCGGCCTCTTTCCATTTAGTTGACATGCACTGGAGACAGCTGCATGATTTGAATCTGGTTCCAATTAAATCAGTGCCTCTGTTTCTATATTGGATATAGAACAGTTCATATCTTAACGATGTTAAGGTACGGGGAGTTGTCCGGCTTATGCTTAAAACCAGACTCCGGATAACTCAAGGCACGTTTCTGTAATGGCTGTTTGTGGGTTGACCCGGGCTATGACGAGGGTTGACTTTCTACCATCTGGAAGATCAATAGTGATATTGTTCTAGACTCGCCACAGTTTTAATAAAAATGGATTTTTTCAGAAAACAGTAGTGGGAGTATGGTAGAACTGGAAGTGATTCCAGAACCGCAAACGATTACTGAAAATTTGATAAGAACCTAAAGATTCAATCTGGTTTGACATTCCATTGGCCACTCCGCAGATATGGTGGGTTACCTCAGGCACTCGAGAGGTACTTCGGTATGCTCAAAGACGGTGACAGGGAGGTTCTTGTTTACCCAGACTTGCCAATGCTGTTGTTCCATACTATGAGACCCAGCAGGAGGATGAGTATAGCGTCGTTCTGAACTAGCTTTAGAATATATGACTCTGTCAGAGGGTTGTCGTAGTCAGTGGGAGCAGCGGAAGTATAGTGGACAAGTAGCTTATATCTATTTATAGACTTAAGCAGATATAGCGGAGATAGATCATCTTTTTCTGATGTGACAGTCATAGGTTTGACTTCATCAGAATAGGGGATGGATCTGTTAAGAAAGTAGTAGGGTGTGATGTCCTGGTATTTGGATGACATATACAGAGTAGGAAGTGAAATTCCTATACTACGATCGGTTATACTTTGGTTGTCACACAGTGGTTTCTCCACATAGGACTTGGATATTATATCAGACATTCTGGTTACCAGATCTATGGTTTTAGATCTAGATTTGGGTAGTTTCCCAATCAGGGTACTTAGACAATATTCTAAGAGTTTTTAGAATGGATGACTCCTGGCACGGTAGTATACCTGCAGGTGATGGAGTCACCCTCTCAAAAGGAGTCTTACAGACTAAAGGGGAGAGGGATGTGCATGATTGGCAGATCACTTGCTTAGGCAATTGAGTCAATCATGAGATGTCAAGTACCACACCAGATGTTATTTTTGCACGAGATGCAATAAGTTGATATTGATCCAATCCTGGTGAAACGTTCGGAAGCAGTTTTAGAACATAAGTGGATGTTCTAGGGAAATGATAACGGCAGCTTCCTTCGGGAGATAGTTACCATTCCAGGCTTCCAAGGCGACCTGGATGACAGAGTGGCTGTCAGAGTTATAGTTTTCCCTCTGACGAGGGGCAGTATTTTGGACAGCTGGTCCAAGGGGATACTGAGGGAGGCATGGCGTAGGATACTGATTAAGTTCTGTTGTCGATACAGTCTAAGAAGTTTGGATTTGGAGTTCATTTATAAGCTAGGTCCCATCAGATATCCAGACATAGTCTAAAACAAGTATTGCTCATTTCAGGAGATGGTTTTCTCCGCGAACTTGAGATTAAGAGAGACATAGAAAGAAACATCAGGGCGGATCCACTCACTGAGGCTATTCCTCGAACACAATAGTTTCGCAAACGGGTTTTGTGAAACTGGTTAGTAGAGGAGTTGGGTGTTCGGTATCACACGGGCTGTGAGTATGCGACATCGCAATAATTAGCCTTGAGTGCAAGTGGGAGATTGTTGGATATAGTGCCCTCAGAGTCAATTATTGGATCACAGACACGTGATTGCAATGATTGAGGGAGGACCTATACCGGTAGGACAGTCTTACTCGAGATGATAGTATGCTATCTGGTTTATCTTTATCATCGTGTACTGCTTTAGGTGACCTTACAGGTCACTATTGCACGTTGATAGAGCCCTTAGGATTCTTGCTTGACTGCCAGCAGTATGATGGCGACCATATACGTGGGAGCTGGGGTCTATAAGCGCATCCTTAAATGGTCCCTAGTCGTGGGAGTTTCGAGACAGGGCATCAATACTCCATAAAAGACTAGTGTATACAGTCGAGACCCCGACGAGGGGCGGTGGCCGGTCTCACAAGCCACTGGTGTCAGTTGGTTCACCTAAGATGTATACAGATGCTCATTGGGTTATGAGTACACCGGACATGACTCGCCGGGAACATGCTAGTTGGGATTATACCAGATGTCAGATAGCAGTTCCCTGGTGACATGTGTACATGTTAGTTCATCGACCTGAGATCATCATTTGTCTCGTGTGAGTTCCCACTGTACTTTGATTACTACCCTACCACGGCTCAAAGGAGTCGTGCAAACAGGTTTTAGTTGGGTACAGTCCCGAGCCACATGGAGGCAGTGAGCGGATCGGCAGGGGTTTCGTCTCTCCCGGTATTGGGGGTGAGATCGCGCTGTGTCTAGGAAAGCCATTACACAAAGCCCTCGGCCGAGGCAGGAGATTTACCGGTAGGTATTCCAGTAGTATCTCAGGGTGTTCTGGGCTACACTCAGACACGACTTGTACCGCTTTTGGGGGTCTGACTTTTACCAACCCCCCAGGCCCGCCATACGATGCTAATAGACGAACGGACCAGACTGTACGGATATTGTCACTGACAGGCTCAGTAGGGTGTCAGGATGAGTTCGCTCATCGACCTCCCTTTTGGTCAATACTTGGTAGCCCATTACGTACGGCTAATACCTCTGACGTGCTAGTGGTTAAATCCACAGCCAATGTATTGACGAGTCTTTAGAGTCCCCCACAGACAGTTTCTCAAGTTTCGGGTGAAACGTTGTAGAGGCCGTATGATATATGGCAGGGTTCGATCTTATACGTGCGGTATTGCACGGATCATGATCGGACGGATCATACTAGTGGGCTTTGGTTTAAGCCAGATTCTAGTATTAGATTTGTTTGATTACTTTAGTCTTATCGCATTTGCATTCAGTCGGAATGCGGGTGCAGGTATGTATATACAGGTGAGGGGTATCCTTGTGATCCGTCACGAGTTTACTTTAGATGTTGCCGGATCTTTTTGTTGTGGCAAGCATTTGGATTAATGTTTGTTAAAGGAAATAATGAGCTAGAAATCATCATGACAATGCATTAATGTGACATTGACTTATATCATGAGTCATGGTCTCTTTTTTTAGCAAAAGTGTCACATTAATGGATTGATTTGTGATGATATGAGAGGAAGAGAGAGAGGCGGGCTGCCATGGGGTTATTGTTAGCTCTCATATTATTTTCCTCACTCTCTCATTCTATCACACTTACAACAAAAAAAGAGAGGATGAAACTCCTTCTTCTTCCTCTTTCTTCTCTAGCTCATTGCTTCCATCAATGGCATCATCCTTAACCTCCATCCAAAGCCATGGATGCAAGAGACAAAGTGATCACAACATTCTCTACTTCATCTTGGACGCGTCGGCTAGCACACTTCGCGCCCGAGTTGCTTCGGATGAAACGGGAGCCCGTAAAAAAAGACTTCTCGATGTGGTGCCCTTTCCGACGAGGAGATGAAGACCGGAGTTGCCGCGGGGAGATCGGGATGGTGGCCGAAGACCGAAGGACACGGATCGCTCGGTATAGCATTCTATCCCATCTCTAGTTAGCTAGCATTGGGTTAATGGTTACGATTCGGGTTTTTAGGATGCGGTAGTGCCGGTTTAAAGTTAAGAAAAATTTTCGTTTCCGCATTTTGGCCGAGGATAGACGGCCGGGGCGCTACCGTAGTCCTACAGTTATGAAGCTTGCATGAGAAGCTTGGATGTTGTAGGGAAGCTTCTGGAGAAAGCTAGGGAGTTCAAAGTGGCTTGAGGAAGCTAGGAGGTTGAAAAGAAGCCTCTGAAAAAAGTGCCGATTGCCGATGAGCTAACTCGGCTGCGGATCCGCTGCGGATCGGGCTGGATCGGCTCGGTTCCGCGGCCATATAGTGAGATCTCTGAATGGGTTTTCTGCAGTTGTTTGGTTTTGGCTTTAGGGTCTTCTTCTGATGTCTGGAATCTTAATATCCTTTCTTGGTTTCTGCCAGATTTGCAGTCTTTGACTTGCTGCGTTTTATCGGCAAATTTGTGATTCCGGTTCTTTGACTTGAATAATTTTCTGCACAAAATCTCACTGAAACGTGTCGAGATATATAATATCATGCATGAAGTAATAAACACAATTTCCTAAGAAGAATGATGAATATATATATATATATATATATATATATATATATATAACACGGGGTAATTAGTATTTTCCAGACAAACTACTAATATGTGTTATATTTATATCAACTATCCTTAGATGAGTAGAATAATGAGGAAATTGATGTGTTACAGATTGCATTATTTTCGACTGAACAAATTCCCCCAAACTTAATTTTGGTCGTCTCGAGCAAACATCTTTTATTCAAGAGAAGGAGAAAATAAAAGAAAAAGATATAGTTAACTAGCACACTTTCGTAGGCAACACGATTGCACTGAGCACGTGCAACAGGCCTTTAAACCTCTAGGTGTCCTTAGTAGGAGGAGTGTTGTCTCCTGAGGGTTTTTAGCGGACTGCACCCACAAAATCCCATAATAAAAGAAAGACTGTGAAAGTTACATATAAAGATAAGAATTGTAAAAGAAAGACTTTGAAAATTAGAGTTTCCAACTACACTAGCTTTTCAGTTGCTATGAGCCCTATCTTAATAGTCATGAAAAGATGTTAGAAATCACATCATCCTTCAATAAAACATAGTCTTTATTCTTCATTCCTACCTTTCTTCCAAGCATCGATCATATACCCCTACGTGTGTGTAAAGAACATCCCTACACTCGGAGAATTCAATTCAAGCTATCATACTCTTGTCCATCTACCCCAGCTCTTTTTAATTGATGAATATTAGATGGAATTGCTCACACATTTTTCATGCGACCGTTAATACTTCTTGAGGTACTAACCGACTGATTACTCATGTGCTTGCAGATTAGGCGTAAATAGCAATTTTCCCCGTCTTGCAACACCTAAGGCTTAGCAGTGACTTCCAAACCAGTTGGTCTAAGGCACTAGGTGATGAAGCACCCTCGCTATATTTTTTATGTTGCCTTAGTGATTACAAAACCAATGTTCATTTTTCTACACCATTTTATATTTTATTCTTCATTTTTTTTATTTTCTTCGTACTTTGGCTTTCAGACAAGAGCATTTCAAGGTATCCTCTACTATCCCGAGTTTTAAGACGTGTGTAAGTGTGTATAGTAAGGTATCAATATTCAAATGTTTGGCGTCCAGAATAAGAACTATTTTTCAGACTTATTTTTATCCGCAGATTAGTGATTTCTTTCATCTTACTAACAATGGCTCATAACTACTTATTACTTGTTCGTTTAAGAAAACTTCTAACTTTCTAGGTTTTCTTATACTTTTCTAATCTTTTGGATGTAATTTTTCACTATCTAATCTTTTATTATAAAATTAAATATTAAATATTTTTTTATATGTTTTGTGCTTATGCAAAGTAATATGCAAAGTGATGCGTAAATAAGCACAAACCTCCCCTAAACCTGTTTACAACAGTGTTCTCACTGTTGCCATCTGTTAAATCTCAGAAACCTGTAGACTTGAGAGGAAATTTATTAACGGGAGCAATAATATATGAACATGACAATCTCCCCCAAACTTATTCTTTTCACTCACCTCCATTCTAAAGATGATATAGTATTTTTTTCAAGACATGGAGGTGAGACGGAGGAATTTTAATCAAGATAAAGTGGCTCCTGTAAAAACAGGAGCTCTTCCATGGGGTCAGTGGAAAAATACGGTTTTAATCTATGTCCATTTACTTTGAAAATTGTACCGTTTTCAACATTTTCAACCTCAACTGTCCCGTGCGGGTATACATACCGCACAACAAAAAGTCCTTTCCACCGAGATTTTGGCTTACCCGTATGAAGATGGAGACGTGAATCATAAAGAAGGACTTGTTGACCAGGTGTAAAAGTTTTTCTCAAACTGTTTTTATCGTGAAATACCTTAGTCCGGTTCTTTACAATTACAGCATTATCGTTAGCTTCATCGCGGAGTTCGCTTAGCTCGTTTAATTGCAGCTTCCGAAAGTTGCAGGCTTGATTTAAGTCAAAGTTAAGTTCTTTAATGGCCCACATTGCTTTGTGTTCAATCTCGACCGGAAGGTGGCAAGCCTTACTAAACACTAGATGATAAGGAGACATACCTAGATCGGTTTTATATGCGGTACGAAATACCCAAAGAGCATCCGTCAATTTGGTTGACCAATCTTTTCGATTTTTAGAAACTGTTTTTTCCAAAATTAATTTGATCTGCCTGTTGGAAACCTCAGCTTGCCAGCTCGTTTGGGGATGATAGGCTGTGGAAAATTTGTGGTTGATTGCATATTTCCGCATCAAAGTCTCGAAAGACCAATTACAGAAATACGTCCCGTTATCGCTAATGATAGCACGTGGGTGTCCAAATCGTGAAAAGATATTTTCTTTTAAGAACTTAATGACAACCTTTTTGTCATTAGTACGACAAGGAATAGCTTCCACCCATTTTGAGATGTAATCAACCGCAATCAATATGTAAAAATTCCCAAAAGAGTTGGGAAAAGGACCCATAAAATCAATACCCCAAACGTCAAAAAATTCAACCACTAGAATCGGTTGAAGTGGCATCTCATTTCTCCAAGAAATCCTAACCGTGTGTTGACACTATGGACAGGTTTTGCAATGACCAAATGCATCTTGGAATAAAGTCGGCTAATAAAAACCGCATTGCAAAACCTTCTCCGCCGTCTTTCGAGGACCAAAGTGACCTCCACATGCCTGATCATGACAAAAAGATAGAACACTCTTGAACTCATCATTGGGACACATCTGCGAATGATCTGGTCAGGACAATATTTAAAAAAATAAGGTTCATCCTAGTAAAAATGTTTTACTCGGGATAGAAATCGATATTTGTCCTGTTTAGACCATTCGCTCGGAATAAGTCCCGTTGCAAGATAATTCACAATATCCATGAACCAAGGTTTGTTGGATACGTTCAAGAGTTGTTCGTCTGGAAAAGAGTCATTAATTGGCCGGGTCACCGGTGAAGAAGAGATGTGCAAAAGATGGTCGGCTACTACGTTTTCACATCCTTTCTTATCTCGAATAACAAGATCAAATTCTTGTAATAGAAGGATCCAACGTATTAACCTACCTTTAGCATCCTTCTTCGCCAAAAGATGTTTCAAGGCGGAGTGGTTAGTGTACACAACAATTGGTGAGCCAATCAAGTAAAGCCTGAATTTTTCTAATGCAAATACAACAGCCAAAAGTTCTTTTTCAGTAGTTGTATAATTAATTTGAGCATCATTCAGGGTCTTGCTTGCATAATAAATCACATGTAGCATCTTATCAACGTGCTGTCCTAAGACTGCACCAACTACAAAATCTGATGCATCACACATAAGCTCAAACGGGTGGTTCCAATCTGGAGATGATAGAACATGGGCTGTAGTGAGAGAGTTTTTAAGTGAGTCAAATGCAGCCTCACAATCCGAGTCAAAGTGAAAGGTTGTGTCTTTGGCCAAGAGAAGAGTTAAGGGTCTAGCAATTTTGCTAAAATCCTTAATGAATCTCCGATAAAAGCCTGCATGGCCAAGGAAAGATCGTATATCTTTGATGCATTTGGGATGAGGAAGGTTATGAATAACATCTATTTTAGCTCTGTCAACCTCAATGCCTTTCCGTGAAATAACATGTCCAAGCACAATTCCCTCTTGGACTATGAAATGACATTTTCCCCAATTCAAGATTAAGTTCTTCTCCTTACAACGAGTAAGAACTGCGTCAAGATGTGATAGGCAGTCATCAAAAGAATCTCCGAATATCGAGAAATCGTCCATGAAAATCTCCAGAAAATTCTCGACCATGTCCGAGAATATCCCTATCATACACTGCTGAAATGTAGCGGGAGCATTGCATAACCCAAAGGGCATGCGTCTATAAGAAAAAGTACCAAAAGGACAAGTAAATGTGGTTTTATCTTGATCCTTTTTGGCAATAGGGACCTGGTTATAGCCAGAGTATCTGTCCATGAAACAATAATATTCCCGTCCAGCTAAGTGTTCTAACATCTGGTCAATAAAAGGTAGAGGAAAGTGGTCTTTCCTCGTTGCAACATTGAGTTTTCTATAATCAATACATACACGCCACCCAGTTTGAGCGCGTGTCTAGATTAACTCATTAGCCTCCTTTGTTATGACCATGATGCCAGATTTCTTAGGGACTACATGAATTGGACTTACCCATTGGCTATCAGAGATTGGGTAAATGATAGCACTGTCAAGGCATTTGACGATTTCTTTCTTTACTGCCTCCTTCATGACGGGATTCAACCGTCTCTGTGGTTCTCGGGTTGGCTTGGCTTCATCCATCAGATGTATATGATGTTCAACAATCAAGAGACTAATCCCTTTGATGTTGGCCATAGTCCAACCAAAAGCCTGACTATTAGATCTCAAGACCGTCAAAAGCACATTCTCTTGCTCTGAGGCTAGAGAAGCGGATATGATCACGGGTAAAGACTCATTCTCACCTAAATATGCATATTTAAGATGAGAAGGTAATAATTTAAGATCTAATGTCGGCGGAGAAATAATAGAAGGTGGGGTAAAAGAATGACATTCAGATTCACGAAGAAGCTCGTAGCCTGCAAAGGATACAAACTCGAAAAGTGATGAGTCAAAAGGTTCAGACTCAAAAGTGGGAAAAGTGTCCTCACTAAAATGTGCAAGATCAAACATTGATGTGCTAATGTCTTCGAGATCATCAAAGCAAAGTTCATCAACTTCGCAGCTTTCGGGAGCTATCTCGTGGACAGAGCAGACATCAAGAATGTGAGCAGAGGGTTCAGACGGCTGACTTCCAATTTTGTAAATGTTCAGTTCAATTGTCATTTTCCCAAAAGATAGGTTCATAGAACCATTTCGACAGTTAATGACAGCATTGGAAGTGGAAAGGAATGGTCGACCCAGAATCACCGGAATTTGGTTCCGTGGGTTTGCTACAGGTTGTGTATCAAGAACAATGAAGTCCACAGGGAATATGAATTCCCTAACTTTTATCAACACGTCCTCCAGTTCACCCCTAGGTTTGGTGATTGATCGGTCTACCATTTGGAGAGTGCAATGAGCTGGTTTCAACTCTCCAATCCCTAACTACTCGTAGAAAGAGTATGGAAGCAGGTTAACACTTGCATCAAGGTCAAGTAGAGCACGGTTAATGTTTTTACCCCCAATAGAAATCGATATTGTAGGACATCCAGGGTGTTCCCCTCTGAAAGACGGCGGCGACGACGTGAGGACGTCTTGCCTGAGATTCGGGGCAGATGCTATATGGTTTTACCCGTCTACCTCTCCGAAGATGCCAAGTTGATTTATGACACCGTGTATCGGAAGTTTAGACGGATGCGGCCGATGTAGCAGACTTCGTCAGATTCCCCCTCGCTAGAGAGGTTTTTGATTGTGGGGACGCTCTTCCCTGCAGGCGCAAGCCCCTGCAGTTAATTACGCTGCCGCATCGCGGTAGCCACTTTCTCCTTCTCCAGAATTTCACTTCGTGTCGTGTGTGTTTGTTTTGTTTATGGTTGCCCGTGGATTGTATACGGAGACTAGGTAATGCCGTCGCTCGTAGGACGTGGATTAGTCCAAATCCGTATTTACTTAGATTTGGGTTTGGTGTTTTTTAGTTTAAGGATACGTTAGCCGTATTGAGGCTAAGATCAACTTAAACGTTCGTTAAGGATACGTTAGTCCTGTTTGAGACTAAGATCAACTTAACGTGGTGATCCGTTTAATATATGGCCGTCGGGACTCATCACCTCTCTGACGTCGTTGAAGGATTACAACGATAGGTGTCAGAGGAGTTCAGAGATGTACCTTTGAACCACAGTCGATTTGGAGTTTATAGTCCATTTGAATGTTTAAGGATACGTTAGCCGTGTTTGGGGCTAAGATCAAATTAAACGGGATCGTTTAGATCCGGCAAAAGAGCATTTGGAGTCTCTATTGTTCCAATTTAGGGACGTGGTGGTCCATGTTCCAGTTTAAGGACATGGGGGTCCATTGCCAGTTTAGGGACGTGGTGGTCCGTCATTAGTTTAAGGACGTTTCGGTCCATCGCCAGTTTAGGGACGTGGTGGTCCATCATTAGTTTAAGGACGTCTCGGTCCAATATTAGTTTAGGGACGTCTCGGTCCACGAGTTTAGGGATCCCGCAGTCCATATTCATGTGTGGTCGTTGGGACCCGTCGCCTCTCTGACGTCGTTGAAGGATTACAACGATAGATGTCAGAGGAGTTCGGAGATGTACCCTCGAACCGGAGATAAATTGATTTAGGAGAGCAATTTTGCTCAGTCAATTTAGCTTGAGGACTTACGGCCACGATTGGGCTAAGTCCAATTGAAAAATGTTCAACATTTTATTTGGTTTTGATTTGCATCTCTTTTTATTTTTATTTGGGCTCTACCCATAAAGGATGCAAAGCATCAATTTATCTTGGGCTTTGCTCATTTATGAATGATGCAGGGCACCAATTTTATTTGGGCTCTGCCCTTTTATGAATGATGCAGGGCATCAATTTAAATTGGACTCTGCTCTTTTATTGCTTTGCAATTTATTTAGGCCTATTAGGTCTTTTTGATTTGGGCCTGGCCCTTTAAGAAATGCATTGCATTTGTCAGACGCTTTGCGCCAATCAGGGAGCGCAAGCGCTTGTGATGATGACACGTGTCATGCAAGCGCAGTGCGCTGCGCTTGCGCTGCTGACACGTGGCGTACCTTGGTGAGTTGCGCCAATTCCAGAGAGCAAAGCTCTATTTCAAGAGCGTGTAGCGCAAGTTGTTCTGTAGCTGACACGTGGCGCTCTCCCAAGAGCGCAACAGCACAGTTTGGAAGTGCACAGCACTAAGAATCTTTTAGATTCAAGAACAGAAGTGCAAAGCACTATTTGATTTCTTGATCTAATTTAGATCAAAGAAAAGATAAGTTTTTCTTGTTTTTCTTATCTCAAAGAACCAAAGGTTCATAAAAGTGCAAAGCACTATTTTATTATTATTATTTTTTATTAAAGATCATTGATCTTGTTTTTTGATCTATGATCTGTTCATGAGAGAACTTTCTCTTTCTTCTAAAGGTTTTTACCTTTTTGTTCTTGAGGAATTCTTCAGAGTTCTCTTTCCCTTCTTTTTTTTAGAAAATATTGATGCCTTTGAATTGAGGCCTAGAGTCCTTTTTATAGTGCCCATAAATTAGTTAAATTTGTTAAAGAGATCTTTCTCTGAGTGATTTGGGGAATTTTCCCCACTGTTGGATCTTTGATCCAAGGGCTTCTGTTTTACAGAAGAAAATTTTCTTGCTTTAATAAGAACAGAAAGATTTCTTTAAAATCTTTATTCTGTTTGGCGCAAATGCCCCAGCGCATGACACATGTCGCGCAGCGCACAGAGCAGCGCAACTGCGCTAGCGCATCTGCGCTGACACGTGTCGCGCAGCGCAACTGCGCTAGCGCATCTGCGCTGACACGTGTCGCGCAGCGCAAAGCGCAGTGCAACTGCACGGCGTGTCGCGCAGCGCAACTGCGCCGACACGTGTCGCGTAGCGCAAAGCGCAGCGCAACTGCGCTAGCGCATCTGCGCCGACACGTGTCGCGCAGCGCAGTGCTTGCGCAACTGAAGCGTTGCTTCCTTTAATTTTGCTTAAAATAGAGCTTTGCTCTGATTGGGTGCGCCTTCTTGGGCGCTGCGCTGATGTGTCTGCGCCTGACACGTGGCGCGTTGCGCCCGGAATTTGAAGCGTTGCTTCAAAATTTGAATTTTGAATTTCCAGCAGAGCTTTGCTCTGATTGGGGGAAACAAATGCCCCCCACCGTTGTGCTCACGTGGCGCACACGTGAGTGCAGCGGTGGCAAACTCTTGATCGTTGGATCAAGGGGTGAGCTGAAGGGGCGCAAGCGCCTTATAAATAAGACCTATGGCCCGTAGAAAAATCTTCACCATCTTCAAGATTTAATTACCAGAGCTTTGCTCTTGCTTGAGAATTTCAGAGTTTTGCTCATTTCCAAAGTTAGAAACTTTAGGTAAAATTAATTCAAATCAAATTAACATAAATTAACTTTAACTAAAGAGCTTTGCTCTTACAGATCTTTTGATCTAAAGAGATCCCCATTGGGGTTTCATAAACAGAGCTTTGCTCTCAAAGACTTATAGATCTGCAGAGATCTTGTTCATGGGTTCTAACCCATGGACGGAGCTTTGCTCTTTGAATCATCTGTAGATCTTTTAGATCTGAAAAATGAAGAAATTTTCATAAGTTTTTCATGGATTTTTCAAGATTCCAAAATTTTTAATTCTTTTAGGTGTAAACATTTTCTGATGGACCTTTCCATTATTACCATAGAGTTATGCTCTTTTAAGGAATCATATTTCCCTGGGACCAGAGTTTGACAAGTGTCACTCTGTGACAGAGCTTTGCTCTGAAAGAGGAGATTTTCTCCTTGTCTCTAGAGATTCTTCCCCTTTTTTTATTAATGGGAATGTTTTCCTGGGGATCAACTGACAATCCCATCCAATGATGAGGTTGTCTTATTAACTGACATATTGTCATCCAGATTTTGTGGGTCCCCCTTCGGTCTTCTACCCGCCGCACTGCTGTGTGGTGTAATTAATTAATTTTAATTTAGTTTTTAATTTAATTAATTGATTAATGTATTTTTCTTTTTTTTAAACGCCAAGCGTTGGAATTACAACACTAGCGGCTAGATTGTTCTTTTGTAGCGATCATGTCTCTCGACACCTTGTTTTCGTTCGTCCGCTCGGAGGAAGGGTTTCCCAAAGCACCCTTGGACCGTGAAGTCTTGGCCATGATTAGAGAATATGACCCAGAGTACAAGAGTCTCCACCTTTGGGGGTCATGGTATAACCAGATCATTACGGGTCGACGCAGCTTCACATGCGCAGTGCCGTCCGAGCCCATCACGGCGATTCATTATTCTACCCCACCCTCGGTGCAGTATGCCGTGGAGTTGGTGGATTGGACATCGAAGGGCTTTCTACATCCCGCCATAGATGCGATACCGGTTCAGTGTCCCATGGTTTTGGACATCCTAGGACGCCGTATCTGTCAAGGTGAAGCACGACCCTGGGGGCAATCATATAACCTTGGTCTGATCCCCCGCCACCCGATCGGCTACCTGCCGTAGGCCCGGTACATCCTGTCGATGAAGAAGTCGCAGTTGATAAGATTAGGACTATACACCGCGGTCTACGTCTCTCTCTTCCAGTATCCCACGCTCCCCACCTGGTGGTTCAAGGCTTTCCTGGAGCAGTGGAATATTCCTACCCACACTTTCCTTGCCATGGATCGGGAAGTGTCCATCTCTTTGGAGGAGTTCACGGAGGTATCCGGCTTACCAGTCATGTGGGAACACTATGAAGAGCTGCTCCTGACAGATGAGTACGTCTTCGGTGCTAAGCCGGTGGTAAGGGGGATCACGCCGGAAAACGCTGTTCAACACCAATTCCCAAGCCTGATCAAGTTGTTGAACATCTACGAGTCTCTTTTTATCGAGCATGGGAGTCGAGGAGTTAATTTTGAGGATTTCATCGCTCGTTTCCTTCGCCCAAGCGTCCTCTCATCAGAAGCTGCCAAGTTTGCTACCCTGGATGACCCTTTCGGTCTAGGTTTGGATAACCTGCCGGCGAAGGAGACAGATCAAAAGGGTTTTTTCCTTCCGGACTTCCCGACTATATCTTTTGCAGAAATTGCGGCCCCCGGGATGGACGAGGAGGCCTTTTTCTTAGGATTTCTCGGATTGTGGCTGAGTTGGTTTGCGATCCCAATGCACTCTCATCATATGCGGCCCTCTGTTTTTTACCCCGCCCATTGGATGACTATCGGGGTAAAGGTGGCCGTTAGGATCGCCGGCTTGGCGCACTTATATCATGGCCTCAGCCGAGCAGCGGATGCTAATGAGCCTGGGGTACTGCACGTGGTCTTCCCGATGCATTACTTTGTATCGTGGCTCGAGCTACACACGGTGGGTGTCTTCGATATGCATAAAAGGCCCTCGTTCTTTGACAAGTGTGGTTTTCCTCGCATCATTCAGTTGATTGGCGCATCAATTGTGACCCCTTCACCACGGAACGCCAGGGGTTTACTGCTTCGCCCTCACACCGTTGGAGTCGGGATGTCCTTCATTGACAAGGTATTAACCATTGGAAAAGCGTCCACCGCTGTGGTGCGACCATTACAGGACTCCTTTAAGGATGGAGCTTCAGTTTTGACGGCCCGGGAGACCCTCCACTTGTATTCTATTAGACCGGGCTTCCTAGTCTTCAGGCAGGGCGGTGCGGCAATCTTCATGAGATATAACCCGCATCGTTTTGCCCAACAACTGGGCTATGATCAAAGGGTACCCTTGGAAGCTTTCTTATTGGAACCTACTGCCAATGAAGAAGGGATGGAGAACGCGTTACATCACTTCATGCGCTTGAACACGGGTTCTCATTTTTTTATCAGTGCGTCGGCTTGCGCTCCATGACTCCTTAATGTATATAAAGAGTGGTACAATCATGCGACAGGGGCCGTTATAAAGGAAGAGAGGTGAGTGTTGATCGACCGTAAAGGTGCACCTCTCGGCACCGACCGTAACGCTCCCTTAGTGCCAAGGACCCCGGTGGTTTCTCCTCTAAAAGATGCCGGGGGCAGACCATCGCGTGCGCAAAGCCCTCCACGTGGATTGCCGCTCCCTGATATCACAGATGCACCTCCTGCACCCTGTGCTCCAGTGGAGACAGTGGTTGTATCCTCGCCGGAGTCTGGTGTGGGTGCGGACATCGGGACCCGCCGTCCCAAGGTGGCTGCTAAGCGGAAGTCGATCCCACGTGAGCCTAGGGTCGGAGGGCAGAAGAAAAGGAAATCGCTCTTCGCTGCAGATGTCGTATTCGGTCAGGAACCCCATGCTCCCTACGCCGAGGGACTAATCGAATATGGGACTAACGAGGGATTAGTCATGCCGCCGCCGGATGACACGGACTTGGAAGCCGCTTTCGAAACTTCAGCGTGGTTGGCAAAGCGTGACGCATGGCTGGCTAAGCTTGCGCAATCAGGTAACTACTAGTCGCATTTTCTTTATTGCATCATATTCTTCTCATTGCCTTTGACTAACGTTTTTCTTTCTTTTCTTCCAACAGGCATCACTGATGAGGAAGCCATTGCCGCTTCACTCAAGACCTTCCAGGAGGAGGAACGCCTTAGAGCATCTTTAGGCCTCAGTAAGTTTCGATTCATCAAGTTTTCATTTCCCTTGTGTTATGGTCGATCTAACTTTCCCTTTTTATTACAGGAACTTCAATGCCGCTCCCGCCAAGTGATGCAGATGTTCCGCTAGCTGCCGATGTTCCCTCTTCCTCTGGGCCACCGCAGGAGGTTCGTCTTGAAGAGCCGATGAAAGATGCCTTAAAGGCTCTGGAGGCATCCCTGAACGAGGATGACGACGCCTTGAAGGAAGCGTCACAGAGGTCCATCGCGACAGCCCGGGAGGAAAGGAAGCGGCTGAGGCGTAAGGCGAAGGCGCGCAGGGCTGCCTTAGCTATGGGAGCGGGCCCCAATACCGCCCCTCATGCTGATACTCCATCCGAAGAGGCCCCAGTCGCCCTGTCTACATCTCATAGACAGGCGATCCGCGCCAATCGAGAGGCCAATGACAAGTCTACCTCAGGTAATACTTCTTTCAGAATTTTGTTATAAGACTTATAAAACTGTCGGTTCTTATATGTTCCACCCTGCAGGGTCAAGGCCAACCGAGGGGGAGGCGGAGACCATTGAACCTAAGGAAGCAGAGGAGGCGGCACCTGCCGAACCCGAGCCGCCGGTGGGCAACATCGCTGAGGCTTTGGAGCCTGATGTGGAGGTTGAGGGGCCTGCAGCCGAGAAGGTCATTGATGCCGAACCTGAAGTGGTGGCAGATGAAATGATTATTAAAACTGAGCCCAGGGTGGTGGCGGATGAGGCGCTTGAGGCCGGCAACCTCGTGGTGACGGCGGATGAGCCGATGGAGATCGAGGAACCCGCAGAAGTAGCGGGTGAGATGGGTACGACTCCTGGGGAAGAGTTAGCCGCTCCCTCCCAAGAGTCCGGCAATACTCCAATCATTGCCCTCCCTGTGTACGATCTTCTGCCATCTCCTGGCCGCGCGAGTACGACGACGGTCCCCATCGAATCGGGTGATGAGGCCACGGGCGGTGGCCTCATGTCGATAGAGGAGGGAGTCGCCTCCGTTTCAGCCGGGAGCTCCTCAGGTAAACCCCAATTTGCTATTTTTCTTTACCTTACAATCCTTTCTGACAAGTTCACCTTTCTTGTAACGCAGATGCAGCCAGCGCCGATGCCCCACTGCTTGAGGGAGCGCCTTCAACGACTGCCTTGGCGGTGGTCACCTCTCAACCCTCTCTCATACCATCTAAGATGTTGGAAGGTATGGGTTTGCAATTTATTAATTCTATACTTCAGACGTATAATTTGTGTACTAAAGTCATATTGTTGTGTCTTTTCAGGAGTGCTCTTTGATCATGTATATCAGATGTTGCTCCTACACTTCTCCTTCCCATCTGAACTTGCTTCTTCCTCTGGTGGCATTGGTGAGTATGATTTCCATTGATATCTTTCTTTTTTCATTGATGGAATTACCTCTGACCCTTTTTTTTTTCTCATCTCGACTGCAGTGCTACAAATTGAAGGAGGGGATAAAAGATCAGCTGCGCCACCGGCCCTTCCTACCTTGCCACCTGTCCCAACTGGTACAGCGACTATCACACTGATAACTTCCCCCTCTTTATTTTCTATACTGTTATCTGATCACATTCTGTTTCTTTTCAGCTGTCGTTCCGGCCCCGGCGCCTTTCGAGCCTCGCATTACAATGCCGGCGGGTCCTTATCTGAGAAGTCCATCTTCAAAAGGCGCCGTGAATAGTCTGCGCATGTTGAGTGACTATGTCGAGAAACTCGATGTTGAAACTCCTACATCTGCCGCAGACTTCGCTACGGTGGTTAACCCGATGCTGGCAATACTCGTGAACTTTCATGATGAGGGCATCATCGGATCTTGGGTTAACCATTGCAGGGAGATCGAGGCCCGTCTGCATCAGTTGGAGTCGCTGCGTCCCGCTCCCGAGACCTTAGCCACCAGCAATCAAAGAACAGCGTGGATTGAGCAGAGCGCTTCTTACTTCCGCCACCTCGAACAAGAAGTCATTTCAAGGCGTAAGGAGCGCGGTGAGACTTCGAGCAAGTCTGCCCAACTGCATGCTCGGGTGGAGGCCAATGCCGCACGGCTGAGGGTTGTCTTTGAGGGCCTTCTGCAATGTCTTTCCGAAGGGTTATCATTGAGGAAACAACTTGACGTTGTCGAGCGAGATGCACCCAGCCAGGAAGCAGCCCAGAAGGCGGCGGAGGAGCAACTTTCATCCTTCTTGCAGCAGCGAGCCCAGGTGGAGGCGGAAGTAGCTGCGGCTGTCACCCAGGAGGAGGCGCTGAAGGAAGTGCGAGAGCAGCTTGTGAATTTACTAAAGACACTTCCTCCTCAGTAGCTATCCCTCTTTGTATCGTTTGTACTTGTAGATAAAAAAATGGGTATATATATTTTTTCATTCTTTAACATAATGTATCCTGTATCCAATCAAGTTTATGAATAAAAGATTACACACATTTCTTGTCTTGTGTCATTTTCTTCGTCTTTTCTTTCTCTTATTATCAGCATACCACCTTAGTAAACATGGTTGACGGATGATTAGAGCGAGTATCCTGACTATCTCAAGAAATAGCGATGGCTTAGGCCGCAGGTTCAGATCTGCCGCCTAAGACTTTTTCAACTCTATGAGCCGTGAGGGTCTCATAGAGACTTTTCTCCCTACGGATCGAGAGGATCTCGTAGGTGGTTTTTTTTTCTCCTTAGGAATCGTGAGGATTCCTAAGTGTGGTTTTCTCTTATAAGTCGTAAGGATCCTATAATAGAATTTTTGAGAGGACCCGTAAGCGGTTGTTTCCCTCCTTGTCGAAACTCGACTTTGGAGAGTGAGACCCGTGAATAGTATGCAAGAGACCTTTTTGGATTGACTTGCAGGGTCCCATTGTTCAGGAAGCAAGTTTTTTAGTCCCTGCTGCCTGAGGCTTCATCTTGCAAGTTGAGACGAATCGGGAATTTCCCGCGGAGACACTGGTTTCTCTGCGAGCCGACGCGAATCAGGAGGCTCTCGTCAAGGAGTGTTTGTATCCGTGAGTCGAGGAATTTGCTAGGGATTATTTGTTTCCCAAGCGCCAAGGATTATTTGTTTCCTTGGGGTTTGAAACGAGTCGAGAATTTCCCACGGAGGCACTGGTGGCTCTGCAAGTCGACGCGGATCAGGAAGCTCTCGTCAAGGAGTGTTTGTATCCGTGAGTCGAGGAATTTGCTAGGGATTATTTGTTTCCCAAGCACCAAGGATTATTTGTTTCCTTGGGGTATGAAACGAGTCGAGAATTTCCTACGGAGGCACTGGTGGCTCTGCGAGTCGACGCGGATCAGGAGGCTCTCGTCAAGGAGTGTTTGTATCCGTGAGTCGAGGAATTTGCTAGGGATTATTTGTTTCCCAAGCGCCAAGGATTATTTGTTTCCTTGGGGTTTGAAACGAGTCGAGAATTTCCCACGGAGGCACTGGTGGCTCTGCGAGTCGACGCGGATCAGGAGGCTCTCGTCAAGGAGTGTTTGTATCCGTGAGTCAAGGAATTTGCTAGGGACTATTTGTTTCCCAAGCGCCAAGGATTATTTGTTTCCTTGGGGTTTGAAACGAGTCGAGAATTTCCCACGGAGGCACTGGTGGCTCTCTGAGTCGACGCAGATCAGGAGGCTCTCGTCAAGGAGTGTTTGTATCCGTGAGTCGAGGAATTTGCTAGGGACTATTTGTTTCCCAAGCGCCAAGGATTATTTGTTTCCTTGGGGTTTGAAACGAGTCGAGAATTTCCCACGGAGGCACTGGTTGCTCAGCGAGTCGACGCGCATCAGGAGGCTCTCGTCAAGGATTGTTTGTTTCCCTGAGTTGAGGTATTTGCCAGGGACTATTTGTTTCCCAAGCGCCAAGGATTATTTTTTTCCTTGGGGTTTGAAACGAGTCGAGAATTTCCCACTGAGGCACTGGTGGCTCTGCGAGTCGACGCGGATCAGGAGGCTCTCGTCAAGGAGTGTTTGTATCCGTGAGTCGAGGAATTTGCTAGGGATTATTTGTTTCCCAAGCGCCAAGGATTATTTGTTTCCTTGGGGTTTGAAACGAGTCGAGAATTTCCCACGGAGGCACTGGTGGCTCTGCGAGTCGACGCGGATCAGGAGGCTCTCGTCAAGGAGTGTTTGTATCCGTGAGTCAAGGAATTTGCTAGGGACTATTTGTTTCCCAAGCGCCAAGGATTATTTGTTTCCTTGGGGTTTGAAACGAGTCGAGAATTTCCCACGGAGGCACTGGTGGCTCTCTGAGTCGACGCAGATCAGGAGGCTCTCGTCAAGGAGTGTTTGTATCCGTGAGTCGAGGAATTTGCTAGGGACTATTTGTTTCCCAAGCGCCAAGGATTATTTGTTTCCTTGGGGTTTGAAACGAGTCGAGAATTTCCCACGGAGGCACTGGTTGCTCAGCGAGTCGACGCGCATCAGGAGGCTCTCGTCAAGGATTGTTTGTTTCCCTGAGTTGAGGTATTTGCCAGGGACTATTTGTTTCCCAAGCGCCAAGGATTATTTTTTTCCTTGGGGTTTGAAACGAGTCGAGAATTTCCCACTGAGGCACTGGTGGCTCTGCGAGTCGACGCGGATCAGGAGGCTCTCGTCAAGGAGTGTTTGTATCCGTGAGTCGAGGAATTTGCTAGGGATTATTTGTTTCCCAAGCACCAAGGATTATTTGTTTCCTTGGGGTTTGAAACGAGTCGAGAATTTCCCACGGAGGCACTGGTGGCTCTGTGAGTCGACGCGGATCAGGAGGCTCTTATCAAGGAGTGTTTGTATCCGTGAGTCGAGGAATTTGCCAGGGACTATTTGTTTCCCAAGCGCCAAGGATTATTTGTTTCCTTGGGGTTTGAAACGAGTCGAGAATTTCCCACGGAGGCACTGGTGGCTCTGCGAGTCGACGCAGATCAGGAGGCTCTCGTCAAGGAGTGTTTGTATCCGTGAGTCGAGGAATTTGCTTAAGACACTGGTTTCTTCGGAGTTGGACTGAACCGTCGAGATTTGGCCTCGTCTTCTGGCGGAGCCTGTTGGGAAAGTATGGTTCCCTCTTGTTTGTTTACGCCCTTGGATTGTATACCGGGATCGATGTGATCTTAACTGTAGGGCCAAAGTTTTATCATCTTCCTTTTTTTTGTTTTATTTCCGCGATGTTCTATCATTTCAGCTTTTATATCGCGAAGGTCGCGATTGCCCAATCATTTCGGCTATTTTTCGCGGTGCCCAATCATTTCGGCTGTTTATTTCATTTTTACTCGCTGCTTTTTATTGCGAGTTGCCCAATCATTTCGGCTGTTTATTTTATTTTTACTCGCTGCTTTTTATTGCGAGTTGCCCCATCATTTCGGTTATTTCGCATGCATACATTTTTACTTGCTGCTTTTATTGCAAGTTGCCCCATCATTTCGGCTATTTCATTTGCACGAGCGGCCTACTGGCTTTCGCCGTAAACCTGAAATTAAACACCGATTTCGGCATCAGCACCGCTACAACTGGAATATTGTCAGGAGCGAAACATCATCTGCCTCTGTCGATGTTGAACAAAGGTGGCTTAGCGACCAGGGTTAGGGTCCTGTCGTCTAAGGCTTTTAACTTTATGAGCCATAAGGGTCTCACAAAGGTATTCCTCCCTACAAGTCGTGAGGATCTTGTAGGTGTATTTTCTCCTTAGGAATCGTGAGGATTCCTAAGTGTATGTTCCTCTGTAAGTCGTAAGGATCCTACAAGAGGGTTTTCTCCTTGTAAGTCGAGAGGACTTATAAGGGTTGTTCATCATGCGAACATATCCCCAGTCTCGGATGGGACTTGATTAGGGAAATGTTTATTCGCGCCCTTGGATTGTATACAAGAGCCAGTATTGGACCACTTGTAGGGCAATATAGAAAGTTGTGGGGGTTGCTTAAGCACAGGTTTAGGTCTCTGTAACTTAAGACTTTCAAATCTTATGAGCCGTGAGGGTCTCATAAGAGAGCTCTCCTTACGAGTCTTGAGGATCTCGCAAGTGTATTTTCTCCTTAGGAATCGTAGGGATCCCTAAGTGTGTTGCTCCCTTGTGAGTCGTAAGGATCTCACGTGGGTGGTTTCTCCTTACAAGGTCGAGAGGACCCTATAAGTGTCTTTTAATGAGGTTGCGCCCTTTCGGGTTTTCACAAACACTCGCCGGTAGCCCTGCTGTTTTTACTCACGGAGCCCTTTCGGGTTTTCATCCGTGTCCTTTTTGCTTATGGACATACCGTTTTTTTTATATTCTTTTTTATTTTCTTCTTCTTTTTCCTTTTTTTTACGAGGTCGCGCCCTTTCGGGTTTTCACGAACACTCGCCGGTAGCCCTGCTGTTTTTACTCACGGAGCCCTTTCGGGTTTTCATCCGTGCCCTTTTTTGCTTATGGACATACCCTTTTTTTTATTTATTATTATTTTTTTTCTTTTTCTTTTATCTCGTCAGCCTACGGATGCTGCGGTGTTAGTTTAAGGACGTTTCGGTCCATTGTTAGTTTAAGAACGTTTCGGTCCGCTATTAGTTTAAGGACATTTCGGTCCGACTTTGAGAAGGCTGGTTACTACTGATAGAGTTTGAGCTTAGGAAGATAGCGAGCGGACATAGTCGTCGTCATCTATCATTGACCTAGGCTGTGGCTCATTAAGCGTAGTATCTCTTTAGGAAGCGACCGTTTATTGGCCTGAAAGGCCTTTCACCGTGCATGTCCATGAGTAGATAGGCCCCATCCTGGTAGACCTTATCTACGACGTACGGGCCTTCGTAGTTTGGCTCGAATTTTCCCCGCTTGGCGCGATTGGGGATCATAGGCCTTTTGACCACTAGCATAAGTTCGCCTTGGCAGAATGTCCTCGGTCGGGTTAATCTTTCATATGAGCGCGTCATCTTTGCTTTATAAGCTTCCAGATTTTGTTGCGCTATGAGCCGGGTTTCATCAAGGGCGTCAAGCTCCTCAAGCCGAAGGTGAGCAATTTCTTCATCCGTCAGCTCGTAGTGGACTGCCACTCGTAGAGAGGGTAACTCTATCTCGAGGGGGAGCACTGCTTCCGTCCCAAATATCAACGCGTACGGCGTTGTGTTCGTGGCTGTCTTGAACGTAGTTCGATACGCCCAAAGAGCCTCTTGCAGTCTTTCATGCCAGTCTCTCTTATTTCGGGACACCGTTTTCTTTATGATCTTCGTCAAGGTCTTGTTGAAGGCCTCAGCTAGACCGTTAGCTCGCGGATTATAAACTGAGGAATATCTCCAGTCTATATTATGCTGTTGCGCGAAGCGACTGATTTTGTGGCTTCTGTAGGCTGGCCCGTTATCGGAGATGATTCGTCTTGGCGTTCCAAACCGATATATAACATGCGTCTTGAAGAAATGGAGGATATTCTCCGTCTTTACTTCCCTCAGCGGTACCGCTTCTGCCCACTTAGAGAAGTAGTCAGTCGTCGCCAGGATGAAACGATGTCCCCTAGACGATGCTGGTTCGATGGGGCCGACTATATCAGTCCCCCACATTTCGAATGGCCAGCTAGCCACCGTTGGATGCAGTGGATTTGGATGCTGATGGATGAAGTCCCCATGAATTTGGCATGAGTGGCATTGCTTCACATATTCGAGGCAGTCCTGGATCATCGTGGGCCAATAGTAGCCCATCCGTTTGATCTTCAACTTCATCTTTGGGCCCGCTTGGTGAGAACCGCAGAGTCCGTCGTGAACTTCCTGGATGAATCTTTTCGCTTCGTTAGGTCCTAAGCATCTCAGCCACAGAGAATCAAACGACCTCTTGTACAGAGTATCATTGATGAAGGCGAAAGACAGAGCTCGTTTCATGAGCTGATGTCTTGGGGACGCTTCTTCAGGCAATCGGTGGGACTTAAAGTAGTCTACGAAGACTTCCCTCCAATCCTCAGCCTTTTCCCGGTCTTCTATTTGCAAGGTCGTCTGTTCAGTCACTCCCTTCTCTTCGGACGATTCCGGAGATATTTTTGCTGGGGCAAGCACCCGACGGCTTTGTACCATGATTCTAACATCATCGAGGTTCTCGTCAGCCATTTCTTTAGCAAGTTTGGCCAATGCATCCGCTATGCTGTTTTCCGCACGCGGTATGCTTTCCAAAGTATAGGAGGGAATTTGGGTCAACAGTTGTTGCACCTTTTCGCCGTACTTCACCAGTTCTGGCTTGCACGTTTGGTAATCGCCGTTTACTTGACTAACGACCAGCTGAGAATCCCCGTATATGAGGAGGTCTCCAATTCCCATGTCAATGGCGATCTCAAGGCCTGCTATCAAAGCTTCGTATTCGGCTTCGTTATTTGTCCTCGGCTCTGTTAAGGAGAAAGTGAAGCGCATTATCCCTCCTTTTGGAGTCACGAAGATGATGCCTACCACCGATTTGATTATAGGGGTACCTTGTTTGCGCCTTTTCATGGAAGATGCTCCATCGAAATAAAGCTCCTATTGGGTATCATTACCGCCGATCGCGTCAAACGCATGTTCGTCTGGAAGATCGCAATTCAGAGGAGATTCGGCAGGTATCAGATGCTCAGCGAGGAAGTCGGCAATGGCCTGGCCTTTCACTGCCTTGAGAGGCTGATAGGTTAGCGAGAACTCCATCAAGAGCAGTGCCCATTTAGCGAGTCGTCCCGTCAACATGGCCTTTGACATTAAATATTTAAGAGGGTCCACCTTCGAAATGAGACGGACCTCATGCGCCAATGTATAGTGCCTGAGCTTTGTTATCGCGAAGATCAACGCCAGGCAGTGTTTTTCAATAGGGGAGTAGTTGCTTTCTGCCCCCAGCAGAACTCGACTTAAGTAGTAGAGTGCTCTTTCTTTCCCTTGATGTTCTCTTGTGCCCATAATGCGCCTAAGGAACCTTCGAGGGCGGTTGTATAAAGAATGAGGGGTTTTCCCTTGACCGGAGCAGCCAACACCGGCGGGTTCTGCAGGTACTGTTTAATTTCGTCCAGCGCGCCTTGGCATTTTTGATCCCAGACGAATGGAGTTCCCTTCTTCATCTGGTGACTGTAAAGGCGGCACTTGACAGAGAGGTTGGTTATAAATCGCCGAATATATGCGAGCTTTCCTTGGAGAGACCGCAACTGTTTGAGAGTCCTTGGCGGAGGAATTTCCATGATCGCCTTGATCTTGGACGGATATATTTCGATACCCCGGTGTCGGACGATGAATCCTAAGAATTTGCCCGAGGAAACTCCGAATGCACACTTAAGAGGGTTCATTTTCAAGTTGTATTGCCGAAGGCGTTGAAATACGGTCTTCAGATGCTCGAGATGTTCCTCGTATGATTTGCTTTTAACTACGAGATCGTCAATATAGCATTCGACGATTTCGTGTATAAGGTCATCGAAGATCTTCGTCATGGCCCTTTGGTAAGTGGCACCGGCGTTCTTTAATCCGAAGGGCATCACTTTATAACAGAATATTCCCAAAGGGGTCCTGAAGGCTGTGTGCTTCTGGTCTTCGGGATGCATTTTTATCTGATTATAACCTGATGAGCCGTCCATGAAGGAGAAAACCTCATGAGTGGACGTGTTGTCTATCATCAGTTCGGTGACTGGCACTGGGAAATCGTCTTTCGGGCAGGCTTTATTGAGATCCCGGAAGTCCACACATATACGCACTGTCCCATTTTTCTTCATCACTGGGACAATGTTGGCGATCCATTCCGGATATTGAACCTCCTGAATAAAGCCAGAGTCGATCAGCTTCTTGACCTCGGCGTTGATGCTCATCTCAAGCTCGAGCCGCATTTTTCTCGGCGCCTGTTTGACTGGCTTGACGTCCGGGGATATCGTCAATTTATGCACGGCAATTTCTGGATCTAGTCCCGGCATTTCAAAATAGTTCCACGCGAAGCAGTCTCTGTGCTGCATAAGCAGGTCTTTTAATAAAGCCACCTTCTCTTCAGATAGCAGCTCGCTGATGAATGTCGGTCGCGGGTCATTCGCTGTTCCTAACTAAATTTTCTTAAGGTTATCTGCAGTGGTATGAATTCCATCTTCCAGCTCTTTCGGCTCCGGTGGAAATTCTGAGATTACCTCGTCGTTGCTGTTTTCGAAGCACCAGGGAAGGTCATCTATGTTCTCGGGCTCTTCTTTTAATATTGTTATCATGTGACAAGTGCGAATCCGCTTCCAATCCCAATGTGGGGTTGGTTCTGTTCTTGTGGCTTTGGGTTCGTGCTTCTGTGGCGGCGTTACCCTCCAGTTATCAGACAGAGCGAATTTGCCAAGCTGATACTGATCTTCCACCCAATTCTTGAAGGTGAAGCAATCTTCAAGAGAGCAATAGTTTAGGTCAGAGACTTCGCCTGCTTACTTGGGGTGCTTGGACTCCGGCAGTGTAAGCATTTGATGTTTTAGAGCAAGATCAAGTATCTTCTTCGTCTTGTCCCGAGGAAACGAGTACGCTCGACCCATTTTCTTCATGAGGGACAGATCAATAACGCTCGACTCCCGCTTGCGTGGCTTCTTAGCCCCGCTTTGTTGCTGTCGAGCGCCTTTTTGGCCTTTCAACTTGTTTCTGCCTCTGCGTCGAGCCTTTTCTATAACAGGTTGACATGGGGCGATATTTTCATCTTTCACGGCCTGCTGAAGGAGGCGTTGTGTTTTGGCTTTCTCGTAGATTTCCATTTCACGATTGTGATCGTCGCGGACTTTTTGACTAGCTTCCCTTATAAGCCTGTCCATTTGTTCTTCAGACGACGGACTGGGCACTTTTACATCAGGAACTTTTACTGGTTTAGGATTAGTGTCCTCCCGTTGAGCATCTGCTTCTTCATTAAAGTCATGCACGACGTAACAGTCGCGGAGCAGCTCTCGTTTCTTGGGGCGAATGTATCCGAGCCCGATTGTCTCCATCCTCCCACTGGGCAGCTTGTGCTGAGTTCCGGGTGTTGGAGATAGTGCCCTCATAGTCAATTATTGGATCGCAGGTACGTGATTGCAATGATTGCGGAGGACCTATCCCGGTAGGACAGTCTTACTCGAGATGATAGTATGCTATCTGGTTTGCCTTTATCAGTCGTGTACATGTTCAGGTGACTGATTGCATGTTACACTTTGATAGAGCCTTTAGGATCTTGCTTTACTACCAACAGTATGATGGCGATCATATACGTGAGAGTTGGGTAGTTTATATGCATATCCTTAATTGTGGTCCCTAGTCGTGGGAGTTTCGAGACAGGGCATCGATACTCCGGAGTAGACTAGTGTATACAGTCGAGACCCCGACGAGGGGCGGTGGCCGGTCTCACAAGCCACTGGTGTCAGTTGGATCACCTAAGATGTATACAGGTGCTCATTGGGTTCTGAGTACACCGGACAGGACTCGTCGGGAATCTGCTGGTTAGTACTATACCTATCGTCAGATAGCAGTTCCCTGGTGACATGTGTACAGGTTAGTTCATCGACCTGAGGTCGTCATTTGTCTCGTGTGAGTTCCCACTGTGCTTTGATTTCTACCCTACCACGGCTCAAAGGAGTCGTGCAAACAGGTAGCTTTTGGGTACAGTCCCGAGCCATATGGAGGCACGTGAGCGGATCGGCAGGGGATTCGTCTCTCCCGGTATTGGGGGCGAGGTCGGGCTGTGTCTAGGAGAGCCATTACACAAAGTCCATGGCCATGGCAGGAGATTTACTGGTAGGTACTCCAGTAGTATCTCAGGGTGTTTTTGGGCTACACTCCGACACGACTTATACTGCTATTGGGGGTCTGACGTTTCTAGCCCCCTAGGCGGATATGCGATACTCATTGACGAACGGACCGGACTGTATATACATTGTCACTGTTAGGCTCAGTAGGGTTTCTGGATGAGTTCGCTCATCGGCCACCCTTGAGTGCACTCATCGGCCTTCCTTGAGGTCAGTCCATGGGCAGCCGTTACGCATAGCTAGTGCCGCTGACGGTTTGTGGTTAAACCCACTGCCAGGGTACTGACGAGTCATTAGAGTCCCCCACAGATAGTTTTCCAAGTTCGGGCGAAACGTTGTAGAGGCCGTATGGTTTTATGGCAGGGTTCGGAAAATGCACGTGCGTTTACGCACGTGTTATTTTTCGGGCAGATGATACTGGTCGGCTTTGGTTTAAGCCGGATCCGAGTATTATATTGAGTAGGTATAATATCTTTGTCTCAGTTGCATTTGTATTCGGTCGTAATACAAATGCGGGTATATTTATACAGTTTCGGGGTTATCCTGAAAGTCGTATCAGGATCACTTTTGGAAGTTGCCAGTTTCCAGTTTTCTATCAGCCGTCTTTTAACATTCGGTTAAAAACGGATTTATCTTTTCTTGGATAAGAGTGAGTCATCATTCTAGAAGGTTCTAGAAGTGATGAAGTGGCTAATGAGTCATCTTGACATTAATGGTTACATTAATGACTTGATGAGGTGTTTATGTGAGTCATTGTTTTCATTAAAGAGTTTTGTTAAGCTTAAGATATTTTGTGAGAAGCTTCATGTCTTATGATCACCACCTTTGCTCCTACACTCACCCTCCTCATTCTATATATATGGCCGGCCCCTTCCCCCTCCTCTCTTGATCGATCTCACTTGAGGTTTCACTTGAAAAAGATATGATAGTATTTGGGGTGCATGGAATTTTACAGTTCATTTCATTCCATCACCCAATCCCCTCGGCAACTTCATTAACCGATCGTCCACGGATTTGGACGAAGTGAGACAAAGTCATCTACTCATTCTCTACATCATTCTTGGTCGTCTCTTTTAGCAAACTTGACGATCGAGTTGCCTCGAGTCAGAGGCGGGAGCCCGTTTAAAGAATCAGTGATGTGGTGCCACCTGGACGAGCAGATCGGAGATCGACGAGATCGGAGCAGCCGCAACGGAGCGTGGGATGATGGTTAAAGAACGAAGGACTCGAATCGTTCGGTATAACCTTTCTACACTCTTTACTGTTTGTTAGTTTAGCAATAATGGCAGATCCGGGTTAAAGTATACGATAGCGCCAGTTAAAAAGTTTTTATTCCGCATTTGGCGTCTGTAGACGGCCGGGGCGCTAGCGTAGACTTACAGTGGTATCAGAGCCTCACCATTTTGCTATACTAACTTGTGCTAAAGCGTTTAAAACATCGATCGAACCGGAAATCGAAAATTGCAAAATCCTAGCTCGACAGTTTCTGTTGATTTTAAATGGTCTCAAAAATTAATTTCACACATCTCAGAAAACTGTGCAGGGATTTCTAAGAACCACGACAAAATTTGGGGACATGAATCCACCAAACCGCCGCGGAAACGCGGCCAAACCCATGGTTTGGCCGCGCATCCGCGGCCACTTGGTGAGCTCATGCTCCCAAATTTGTACAGTGAGTTCTCTGTTGGATTTTGTGGTTTTTGGTAAATATCGTTTTGGCCCAGATTTTGTTACTATTCACCAGTAAGTCGTGGGGCCCACTTTATGATATTTTGTCGATCGTAATTTAAACATGTTAGTTTACAGTGCTTACATTATATCTCCGACCGGGAATGTCATTTGATCTGTAAACCGCGTCCGATTGCTATAGTTCTTTTAGACGGGTTTGCGAACGTGACATTCGCGTTGATGTTCTGTGTTGTGCTGTGATGTTGCGGATTTGTCGTGGTGGATAGCAGTGTGCAATGGTAGTACAGTTTGAGTTTATTTGTACATTTGATATTGCGGGGCGAGCGTCCAACTTGTGGACTGCCGTCACTGCCTGTTGTATAATATTCTTTTGGGGCACGACCAGGTTGCGGTCGATGTACCTGTTGTACTATTTTTCATTACTGTACTAGGTTTTGCCCCGCGACGGAGTGCACGGATAGCCGGGTTCTGGAGGGCAACGGGTCCGCATCTCATGGCTTTGAGAGGCAGAGGGGCCCCACTCTAAAGTTGGCAGACTATTCGCCGCACTCGTAGGGGGTACAGGTTGACCCAAGGAGGGGTGCCCAAGATTACCGGATTCCGTGAAGTGCCGGGTGTTCCATTCACTATGCTGTGGGGACTACCTCGCTTCAGGTTTTGGCGGGTAACTTGCCGCACCCGTAGGGGTCTAGGTTTCATTGCACAGGCTATCCACACGACAGGGGAACGTCGGGTTTCAGCAGCGGCTCTGTGAAACCCGGGGATCCCAGATATCTGTATTGTTCTGTGATGCTTATTACTTTTCTGTAATGTTGCATATTATCATGCCTGGAGCGATTATTGTATATTGGTTTGTATACTATTAGATGTTGTATATGTTTTACACCCGCGCTAGTCCATTCCCCGCTCTGTCGTTAGTTAAGTAACCTAACGGGTGATGACGGGACCTAGTGACGAATACGGATGGTATATACGTACATTTTATTTTCGTTCTTTTCTGGTGTGATTGATTGATGGGACTGCGTTGATTCTGATCAATGCAAAGTTAAACAAACCTGTTTTCAGTTGTTGGAACAAATTTAAAAAGTGTTATTGCAAAGACGTTTACTTTTGTTTTGCATAGCGGTATTCAGTGGAATATCCTGCACCTCATTCGATGGGGCAAGGGCCGATATCCCTTCACCGGGACTGACCCCTTGGGCAGAAGTTTGCGTCAGGGTAATAACTTCACTATAGTCGATTACAAGTTGCTTTGCACCGTGGTATTCAGTGGAATATCCTGCACCTCATTCCACGAGGAAAGAGCCGAGATCCCTTTACCGGGAGTGACCTCTTTAGCAAAAGGTTTTCGCCACTATATTTTAAAAAGCTATCAGGTTCCTTCAGCGATATCAAGTTCACTACGCTAAAGGTTTTTCGCCAAAAACCAGTCGTAGCCCTCCGTCACTTCTTTTGGGTATTTAGTAGTATTCAAGCTATGCATTTTAGCCAAAGTTAAGGCATAGTGTTTGGTAGCTGCTGGGTATTCAATTGTTGCATAGATAGATGAGTTAGTTTGGGACAGTCGTTCTGCCGATTGGCCAAAGTCAGGGGCATGTGCGGGTGGGTTCAAATTGACAAGATAGTGATGGGTAGAACTTGGCATGTGACTTATGACATTTTGACCAAAGCCAAGGTTATAAGACCATGGGGCAAAAATCGTATCGGGAGTTTCTAAAGAAACTGAAACTTGCCAAGTATGCGCATACCTTCTGGAGTATGAGTAACGTGGATGCATTCCATCACGTTATCATGCGATGAGAGTTGGATCCCGATTCCCACTGATGAGTTGGTTTACTCTTCGGGTGATCCCGATTGATTCTTCTTTCAGGTTTGGAGGAGAATTTGACAGGACAGTGGGAGGTTTCCGGATTAGATAAAGTGATAACCATTCTGATCTAGGTTAGAGTGCACGCAGAGTGTTTCTTTTCTCTCTCTCTCTTTGGCAGCGACCTTTGACCGACCCTAGACTATGACTCAGTGACCAAGTTGACCGAACCTTCTTAAAATACTGGCTTTTGGATTGTCTGTGTTGCATAAGTCATTGCCACTCCTTCTTCTACCCTTTGAATTTCTCAGAACACCCGTATTACTGCGGATATCCACTTCCATTGGATAGATCCATCGTATGGTTATATACGAACTCGAAGGGACTTCTTCGAGGATGGATCCAGGTTCAGGAGAAATAGAATTGGTTTATTCAGTTGTCTTTTATTATCACCTTCTCTCAGGTTGCGAGAGCTCCTTGGTTTAGGAGAGTACACCTATTACGCTTATTGGATAGTCTTATTCCAAACCATAGGCAGGTGCCGAAAGGTAGGGAATGAAGAAAACCAATTAGCCTAAGTAGGGTGTGCAGAAGGCAATAACTAAAGACAAAATAAAGGGATTAGAAAGAGGGCAAAGTAAATTGCGACTGATATCATTCACGACCAAAACCGCGTACTTCATCGCCACTCCTATTTCACCTTTAAAGGAATAAGGTATTATTCAGTTGTCTTTTATCATCACCTTCTCTCGAGATGCGAGTACTCCTTGGTTTAGGAGGGTACACCTATTATGCTTACTGGATAGTCTTCTTCCAAACCATAGGCTGGTGCCGAACGGTAGGGAAGGAAGAAAACCATTTAGCCTAACGATGGTGTACAGAAGGTAACGACTAAAGACAAATAAAGGGATTTGGAGAGGTGGCAATAAAATATACGGTTGAAGTCATGAATTGGATTATGGAAGAGGCATTGCTATGAATACCAGGACACCCCTACGAAACATTTTCATGTTTCAGTGCATTGTTAAAGAAAAACTGTTTTCCCGATTAGACACTTGCTCCAAGGGTATGTATTTACCAGGTTTCATTCTCATATCTGTATGGTTTTACAGATGATGAGTGGGAGTAAGTTATTGGGAATTAGGTGATTTTCCTCATTATATCGGAATTCGTTGTAATTGGTGATATTTGAGGAAATCGCCAGGGTACAGTTTTCAACCTACGACGCACAGGTTTTGAGTTGTTCAACTCAGCGGACTTATACAGAGTATTGTATGTTGTCCAGTGTCCATCAGGACAAAGGGGTAGGTCCTCGTACTATGTTCTGTTTACTTATAACTTCTCTAGTATTTAGACAAGTGTTTCATAGAAATACAAGGACTAAGTTTTGAGAAGTTGTGGGTATAAGAATAAAGTAGAGAACCAGGTATCACAAGTATCGGGATTCTTCAAAGAGATCGAAGATGTAGATTCTTGTGATTGGTATTCAGATGATAGTGATGGTTTTGAGAAACGTGTTTCTCTTTCAGGTTACTCATAATTGGATGGATTCCTAAGTTGAGTAATGCTGATTAGCCTCTTTCCATTAAGTTGATATGCACTGGAGACAGCTGCATGATTTGAATATGGTTCCAATTAAATAAGTGCCAAAGTTTCTGTATTGGATATAGAATGGATCGTACCTTAAAAGATGTTAAGGTACGGGGAGTTGTCCAGCTTTTGCTTAAAACCAGACTCTGGATAACTCAGGGCACGTTTCTGTAATGGCTGTTTGTGGGTTGACCCTGGCTATGACGAGGGTTGATATTCTACCATTTGGAAGATCAATAGTGATATTGTTCTTGACTCGCCACAGTTTTAGTAAAATGGATCTTTTTCAGAAAACAGTAGTGGGAGTATGGTAGAACTGGAAGTGATTCCAGAACCGCGAACGATTACGGAAAATTTAATAGGACCTACATATTCAATCAGGTTTGACATTGCAATAGCCACTCCGCAGATATGGTGGGTAACCTCAGACACCCGAGAGGTACTTCGGTAGCCTCAAGGACGGTGACAGGGAGGTTCTTATCTACCCAGACTTGACACTACTGTTGTTCCAGGATATGAGACCCGGTAGGAGGGTTGTCGTAGTCAGTGGGAGCATCGGAAGTATAGTGGGCAAGTAGCTTATGTCTATTTATAGACTAGAGCAGTTATAGCGGAGATAGATCATCTAATTTTGATGTGACAGTCATGGGTTTGACTTCAATCAGAATAGGGGATGGATCTGTTAAGAAGGTAGTAGGGTGTGATGTCATGGTATTTGGATGACATACACAGAGTAGGAAGTAAAATTCCTATACTACGATCGGTTGTACTGTGATCGTCACACAGTTGTTTCTCCAGACAGGATATGGATATAATATTTGACATTCTGGTTTCTGGATCTATGGTTTTAGATCTGGATTTGGGCAGTTTCCCAATGTGGGTACTTTGACAGATATTCTAATGGTTTTTAGAATAGTTGACTCCTAGCATGGTGGTGTACCTGCAGGTGATGGGGTCACCCTCTCTAAAGGTGTCGTATAGACTAAA
The DNA here is from genome assembly GCA_030015575.1 of Agapanthus africanus. NCBI lineage: Eukaryota > Viridiplantae > Streptophyta > Magnoliopsida > Asparagales > Amaryllidaceae > Agapanthus > Agapanthus africanus. The sequence continues at coordinate 511,838,804 of CM057342.1, read as the reverse complement.
GGGGAGAGGGATGTGCATGATTGACAGATCACTTGCTTAGGCAATTGAGTCAATCATGAGATGTCAAGTACCACACCAGATGTTGTTTTTGCACTAGATGCAATAAGTTTGTATTAATCCAATCCTGGAGAGACATAAGGAAGCAGTTTTAGAACATAAGTGGATGTTCTACGGATTTGATGACGGCAGCCTCCTTCGGGAGACGATCATCATTCCAGGCTTCAAAGGTGACATGGTTGACAGAGTGATTGTCAGAGTTATAGTTTTTCCCTCTGACGAAGAGGGACAGTACTATGGACAGGTGGTCCAAGAGGATACTGTGGGTGGCAAGGTGCCCGATACTGATTAGGTTCAGTGATCGATTCGGTCTAAGAAGTTTGGATATGGAGTTCATTTATGAACTAAGGTCCCATCAGATATCAAGACATATTCTAAGACAGGTATTACTCAATTCGGGAGATGGTTTTCTCCGCGAACTTGAGATTAAGAGAGATATAGAAAGATACTTCTAGGCGGATCCACTCACTGAGGCTATTTCTCGAACACAATAGTTTTACAAACGGGCTTTGTGAAACTGATTAGTAGAGGAGTTGGATGTTCGGTTTCACACGGGCTGTGAGTAGTCGACATCGCAATATTAGCCTTGAGTGCAAGTGGGAGATTGTTGGAGATAGTGCCCTCATAGTCAATTATTGGATCGCAGGTACGTGATTGTAATGATTGCGGAGGACCTATCCCGGTAGGACAGTCTTACTCGAGATGATAGTATGCTATCTGGTTTGCCTTTATCAGTCGTGTACATGTTCAGGTGACTGATTGCATGTTACACTTTGATAGAGCCCTTAGGATCTTGCTTTACTACCAACAGTATGATGGCGATCATATACGTGAGAGTTGGGTAGTTTATATGCATATCCTTAATTGTGGTCCCTAGTCGTGGGAGTTTCGAGATAGGGCATCGATACTCCGGAGTAGACTAGTGTATACAGTCGAGACCCCGACGAGGGGCGGTGGCCGGTCTCACAAGCCACTGGTGTCAGTTGGATCACCTAAGATGTATACAGGTGCTCATTGGGTTATGAGTACACCGGACAGGACTCGCCGGGAATCTGCTGGTTAGTACTATACCTATCGTCAGATAGCAGTTCCCTGGTGACATGTGTACAGGTTAGTTCATCGACCTGAGGTCGTCATTTGTCTCGTGTGAGTTCCCACTGTGCTTTGATTTCTACCCTACCACGGCTCAAAGGAGTCGTGCAAACAGGTAGCTTTTGGGTACAGTCCCGAGCCATATGGAGGCACGTGAGCGGATCGGCAGGGGATTCGTCTCTCCCGGTATTGGGGGCGAGGTCGTGCTGTGTCTAGGAGAGCCATTACACAAAGTCCATGGCCATGGCAGGAGATTTACTGGTAGGTACTCCAGTAGTATCTCAGGGTGTTTTTGGGCTACACTCCGACACGACTTATACTGCTATTGGGGGTCTGACGTTTCTAGCCCCCTAGGCGGATATGCGATACTCATTGACGAGCGGACCGGACTGTATATACATTGTCACTGTTAGGCTCAGTAGGGTTTCTGGATGAGTTCGCTCATCGGCCACCCTTGAGTGCGCTCATCGGCCTCCCTTGAGGTCAGTCTATGGGCAGCCGTTACGCATAGCTAGTGCCGCTGACAGTTTATGGTTAAACCCACTGTCAGGGTACTGACGAGTCATTAGAGTCCCCCACAGACAGTTTCCCAAGTTCGGGCGAAACATTGTCGAGGCCGTATGGTTTTATGGCAGGGTTCGGAAAATGCACGTGCGTTTACGCACGTGTTATTTTTCGGGCAGATGATACTGGTCGGCTTTGGTTTAAGCCGGATCCGAGTATTATATTGAGTAGGTATAATATCTTTGTCTCAGTTGCATTTTTATTCGGTCGTAATACAAATGCGGGTATATTTATACAGTTTCGGGGTTATCCTGAAAGTCGTTTCAGGATCACTTTTGGAAGTTGCCAGTTTCCAGTTTTCTATCAGCCGTCTTTTAACATTCGGTTAAAAACGGATTTATCTTTTCTTGGATAAGAGTGAGTCATCATTCTAGAAGGTTCTAGAAGTGATGAAGTGGCTAATGAGTCATCTTGACATTAATGGTTACATTAATGACTTGATGAAGTGTTTATGTGAGTCATTGTTTTCATTAAAGAGTTTTGTTAAGCTTAAGATATTTTGTGAGAAGCTTCATGTCTTATGGTCACCACCTTTGCTCCTACACTCACCCTCCTCATTCTATATATATGGCCGGCCCCTTCCCCCTCCTCTCTTGATCGATCTCACTTGAGGTTTCACTTGAAAAAGATATGATAGTATTTGGGGTGCATGGAATTTTACAGTTCATTTCATTCCATCACCCAATCCCCTCGGCAACTTCATTAACCGATCGTCCACGGATTTGGACGAAGTGAGACAAAGTCATCTACTCATTCTCTACATCATTCTTGGTCATCTCTTTTAGCAAACTTGACGATCGAGTTGCCTCGAGTCAGAGGCGGGAGCCCGTTTAAAGAATCAGTGATGTGGTGCCACCTGGACGAGCAGATCGGAGATCGACGAGATCGGAGCAGCCGCAACGGAGCGTGGGATGATGGTTAAAGAACGAAGGACTCGGATCGTTCGGTATAACCTTTCTACACTCTTTACAGTTTGTTAGTTTAGCAATAATGGCAGATCCGGGTTAAAGTATACGATAGCGCCAGTTAAAAAGTTTTTATTCCGCATTTGGCGTCTGTAGACGGCCGGGGCGCTAGCGTAGACTTACACCGGGGACATTCCAGACCCTGTCATAGAATTTGGCCTTTCTAACGGTCTGTTTGAAGGGTATCCCTTGGCGCTTCAACAGCCTCTTCAAGCCTTCTGTATAATATCTGGGTAGACGGATGGGTTCAAGTCTGTCCAGCGTAGGATCTTCCCTATGCCAGATTTCTTTCTCCCCTTTGTTTTCTTCAGAGCGGTAGAATAGAATTGCCTCCTCGCCTTCTCGCCTGGGCGGGACATAGAACGTCCGCAGCTCTTCTACGCTGTCGGTGTCGAGCGCGTCCAGTTCTTTATAATGTTTATGCGGCACCATGGCGACTTGTAGATTTTGCTCTTCGTCAGCGGAAGCTCGTATTGAAGGTCGAGCAGAGAATACAGCATGGACCTCATCCTCCGAATCACTACCAAAGATCAATGTAGGAGCGAATGGTCCCGGTTTGGTGTATTGGGGAGGGCCCGAATAAACTATCTCCTCTTCCTCCTCGGTATCACTGCCGATGACAGGGATGGTAGCGTTAGTTTTATTCTCCGGCTTGCGACACCTTTCCGTGTCTTCAAAATTCGGCAAGAAGTATTTGGTATCTTCATATTTGCGAACTTCATTCACGGAAAACGGATTCAGTTCTCCCGTTACGGTATACTCGAGACCATCCCTAAAATATTTCATACATTGATGCTGTGTAGAAGGGATGATGTTGTACTCGTGTAACCATGGTCGGCCGAGCAAAGAGTTGTAGCATGTCTTAGCATCTATGACGTGGAATTTAATGTCCGTGATGAGCAGCCCAAAGCGTAGCGTCAGTATCACAGATCCAAGAGTCTTTGACAATTGGGAGTCGAACCCGGAGATGGTGATCTTATCCCGAGCAAGGTGCTGGACGCTCATGCAGATTTCTTTTAACACCCGCATGTTGAGGAGATTAACAGAGGATCCATTGTCGATCAAGATTTTGCCTATCTTAATATCGTGGTAGTATCCTGAGACATAGAGGGGCGATTGTGTTCGCACGTCCCAAGGAGAAGGTCCTCGTCGTCGAAAGTGACATCGGCCGTGTGCACTTCCTCCAATTCATCCTTCATCTTTTCCTCGGCCAGGCATGCTTGGAATTGTTCTGGATCTTGGAGTGCCTTAATCAACGAATCTCTCGCCTCTTTTGATAGCAAAAGGGCGTCAAGAATGCTGAGCTGTGAGGGCAGCTTCCTCAGATGTGCTAAGACGTAATCCACCTTATTCTTCTTTGGCGGGTCCTTGGCGGCTAGCTCTTCCACCACTTGGTCATCTAAGACGATATTTTCAGAGACCTTTTCTTTCCCTTTATCTTTTCTGTTTAAGGGTCCGAGGTTCTTTTCAGGCAGCGTCCGATTCCGCAGCCGGATATTTTCGCAGATCTTCGGCTCTTCTTCTTTTCCCGAAGTGGATTCTTTAAAGAGAGGGGCAAGTTCCTGCTCCTCATCAGAATCGCTCCCGAATGTAGGCACTTGTGACCCGCCGGTGTTAACCACGTGACAATCGCTGGTAGTTCTTTTAAGCTCTTCGGTCGTATTTCTTTGTTCCCGACGGGTCTTACGCTTTTCCCGTTTAAGGTGCTGTCGATGAGCAACGTATCCTTGCCACCATCTATCGAAAGTTTTGCACTCTTGAGTGGGGTGCGAAACCTTCTGATGATATAAGCAATAGGAGGGGTGCATTTCTAATTCACCGGTGATGTTTCCTTCAGAGGATGGTAGCTTCATGCCCATTGATATGGCCTTAGCAAACCTTTTCCTTATCTTGAATTGGCTTTTGTCAACGGTGGAGACATTTTGCTCCAGCGGGATCATCTCAGCTCTTTCATCAAGTCGCTGGCGCTTGGCCCTTTCAAATATAGCCGTCTCGCGTTCTCGATCAGCCTTACTTTTCAATCGAGCTTCGTTAAGGAACGCGTCAATCATCTCATCTGATGGCATCGGAATTTTTGATTCGATATCTGCCCCCAGCGTTTCAGTACAAGAAGTTTCCTCATCGTCTATGAACGAGTGGGAAATCACATGACAGCACGCCACGCATTCCTCAGAATCATCATATGAACTTTCTCCCTCATCTTCCTTTTGAAAGACGTGATTGAGGAATTCTTGGAATGTAATGGGAGTCCGTGCCTTCTGGTTGTATTCCTCCAGCACGTCAATTTGTTTTTGCAAGTCCGTATGCTTGTCGCCAGGCTTCACGGGCTTCTTTGACTTCTTTTTCTTCTTCTTTGAAGATTTCGACGGCTGGTTATGAATGCTTGGGCCACCTCCATCAATCTTTTGAGTTGGACGAGGCTTCAACATCCCTTCAATGATCTGCGGCTCCAACGGGTTTTTCCACTTGATCGCTGGGCATGTCTGAAAATTGTTTAGCATCCTCTTTGTCTTGGTTGATAATACAACTTCTCAAGGAGCTTCTCCAACGACGGAGCATGTTGGCCCCGGCATATTCGTCCCTTTAGATGTGTGGGACTGCGGGGGATTCACCTTCCATTTGTCAGATAACGCGAACTTGCCCTGTCGGTACTGGTTTTCAAGCCAATTTTTGAAAACGTAGCAATCCTCGATCGGATGACCCAGTACTCGATTATAAGGACAGTAGTCGGGCTCGTTGACGTCACTTGGTTGCAACGGACGTTTTGGATCCGGCAGATTTATGAGTCTGTTGCGTAATGCCAGCTCGAATAACCTTCTCGTTTTATCGCGGGGAAACGAGTAAGGACGCCCTAGTCTCTCCTCAAGGTCTACGTACGGGCGCATATTATTTTGACGCACAACCAGCTTCGAGTTGCTCGGTTGTTGTTGAGCATTAGCGACGACGATCGCTTTTCCCTTCCCTTTGTCATTTCGGGAGTCCGGCTTTGGGAGAGGGGGTTTATGGCCCATCTGATCCATCTGTGCTAGCTTTTCAATCAAAGCCTGGAAGGTAGTCGGCTTGAAAAACATCATAAATTGCGAGATGGTTGCTTGTGGATCAAGGGTTCCTACAAACATACCCACCGCGGGAGCTTCTTCAATGCGCTGCTCGCACTTCGACCATAAGTTCCGCCATCGTATAGCGTACTGAAACCACGTCTCGCCTGGCTTTACCCTGGCGTTAATCAGTGCCATCATTAGGGTACGTTCACTGGCGCTTGCAAAACGCTGAGTAAACAGTAGCTCCATCTCTGCGAAGGTCTTAATAGAGTCGTTCGGGAGCTCAGAGTACCACTCGAACGCCGTATCTGATAGGCTTCCAACAAACTGGCGAAGCAACAGCTTGTCGTCACCGCCGGTGTTGCCGCAGAGTGCCCTGAACTGGGCAACGTGCTGGTGAGGATTGCATGTCCCCTTGTAGACATGGAACTTAGGAATTGTGTAACCGGGTGGGTACTTGATTTGGTCGTACCAACTTGGATATGGCCGCCCCGTTTTTACGACCTGACCCGCTGCTTCGGTCGCATGATGAACCCGTATTTGTTGGGCGATGTACTCGTCCAAATCAGCTTTGGAGATTGCATCCCCTTTAGCTGTCGACAGAGCTGGTGGAGGATTTGATGTCTCTCCCCTATCATCTCCAAGGACGATCGGGGGCTCTTCGGTCGGAGGATCTTGCTGTATCATCATCCCTATCATGTCTTGGAAGAGGAGGCCCATACGCTGTATGTTGGCTGCTTGTTCAGCAGCCTCTTTGTCCTTCTTCTCCAATATCCGACGAAGGAATTCGGCGTTGGTTTCTTCCTCTTGGCGTTCATCCGAGGACGTTTCAGGGTTTTCTTTTGGCCCTGTAAGTGCGGCCATAGCGTTCATCATTTCTTGGAGCTTCTGCTGCTGCTCCTGAGCCTTGGTAACTGACCTCGTGTGCGGTCTATGACCTATTGATATGCGGCTATCCTCCTTTCCCGATGCCACATAAACTGTATGAACTATCATGCCCCCGGACTTAGGGCGTTTAGGCTCACCACCTTTGGCATTTGCCGCGGGCGCGGGGGTTTTTTCCGGCCTTCTTCTTTTGTGGGCCGTTGAAGTGGAGGGGGCCGTTGCAGTGGGCATCTTGGTGATTGTTGTCCTCTGTTGTTTAATAGGACGGTCCTTTTCTTTTTGCACCTTCGCCTTCTTCTGTTGACGAGAATAACCTGGGTCGATCACGGAGTCTTGAACCCTACGCTAAACCTTGTATATTTTTAAGGACAGCCGTTGAGGAGGCAGTTCTTGCTTCGTTTCCGGAACTCTCTCCGCAGGTGGAGGAGATCTTTTCAGTGTAGTGGTTGGAGAGTTCTTACGTACCCTCCTCAGCAGTTCAAAGCTATTCCCAGTTGGAACAGCAGCGTTGACTTCCACCTCTGGAGCTGGTGGAGTTAGCCCTGAGGGGGAGTTGCCCCCTGCCTTCCTCACTCGTCGCCAATGGCGACGTCGAGCATGACGAGCTGTTGGGACTGGCTCGGAGATAGAGACAGCTTCTTTTTGTCCCCTGTCTGAATGAGGCGTCGCTGGTGTTAACCTCTCAAAGACTTAGGTTGTCCTTTGAGGGATGATATTTAACCTGTCGAAGAAAGATCCTCGGGCAGGGGCAGGAGCAGGAATCATCAGTCTTGAAAAGACTGACTCTTTGACAGGGGAAGCCGCCTTGACGACTTCTGGAGCAGCAGTTATTGCTTTCCTTGGGACAGCCAATTTAGAGTTCTGATTTAGCCTGGTGAAAACAGAGGCTGTCGATTTGGTAGTGGGCGACCCGTTGACAGGGGTCGTCGTAGCAGTGAGCCGGTCGAAGACCGACTTCTTGTTCACTTTCGGTGCAGGTATTGGCTCAAAGAAGCTTGTAGGTGGGATCATGGTCCCGAAGAACAGGCCAGTGGTGGCTTGGGTCACCTGGTCTACCGGCAGAGTGAGGAAGGAAGCCGCTTGGGGCCCATATGCTACACCTCCTGATGAGGTGGAGCGTCTGTTGCAGTGGCATTTCGAGCAGTTGGTGCAGTTAAATGCCATTGAATCTTGAGTTCTGCGCCAGGCAAAAGACCAAATCTTAGTAACTTGAAATCCAAAGGCAACTGTTAACAAACCGCGATTGGTTCGCGAAGACGACACACGAAGTGTGGAGTGGAAAGAGGAAAAGGTCCCACCGGGCGTGCCAAAATCTGTTCCCCTCCGAAAGACGGCGTCGACGACGTGAGGACGTCTTGCCTGACATTCGGGGCAGATGTTATATGGTTTTACCCGTCTACCTCTCCGAAGATGCCAAGTTGATTTATGACACCGTGTATCGGAAGTTTAGACGGATGCGGCCGATGTAGCAGACTTCGTCAGATTCCCCCTCGCTAGAGAGGTTTTTGATTGTGGGGACGCTCTTCCCTGCAGGTGCAAGCCCCTGCAGTTAATTACACTGCCGCATCGCGGTAGCCACTTTCTCCTTCTCCAGAATTTCACTTCGTGTCGTGTGTGTTTGTTTTGTTTGTGGTTGCCCGTGGATTGTATACGGAGACTAGGTAATGCCGTCGCCCGTAGGACGTGGATTAGTCCAAATCCGTATTTACTTAGATTTGGGTTTGGTGTTTTTTAGTTTAAGGATACGTTAGCCGTATTGAGGCTAAGATCAACTTAAACGTTCGTTAAGGATACGTTAGTCCTGTTTGAGACTAAGATCAACTTAACGTGGCGATCCGTTTAATATATGGCCGTCGGGACTCATCACCTCTCTGACGTCGTTGAAGGATTACAACGATAGGTGTCAGAGGAGTTCAGAGATGTACCCTTGAACCACAGTCGATTTGGAGTTTATAGTCCATTTGAATGTTTAAGGATATGTTAGCCGTGTTTGGGGCTAAGATCAACTTAAACGAGATCTTTTAGATCCGGCAAAAGAGCATTTGGAGGCTCTATTGTTCCAGTTTAGGGACGTGGTGGTCCATGTTCCAGTTTAGGGACATGGGGGTCCATTGCCAGTTTAGGGACGTGGTGGTCCGTCATTAGTTTAAGGACGTTTCGGTCCATCACCAGTTTAGGGACGTGGTGGTCCATCATTAGTTTAAGGACGTCTCGGTCCAATATTAGTTTAGGGACGTCTCGGTCCAATATTAGTTTAGGGACGTCTCGGTCCACGAGTTTAGGGACCCCGCAGTCCATATTCATGTGTGGTCGTTGGGACCCGTCGCCTCTCAGACGTCGTTGAAGGATTACAACGATAGATGTCAGAGGAGTTCGGAGATGTACCCTCGAACCGGAGATAAATTGATTTAGGAGAGCAATTTTGCTCAGTCAATTTAGCTTGAGGACTTACGGCCACGATTGGGCTAAGTCCAATTGAAAAATGTTCAACATTTTATTTGCTTTTGATTTGCATCTCTTTTTATTTTTATTTGGGCTCTACCCATAAAGGATGCAAAGCATCAATTTATCTTGGGCTTTGCTCATTTATGAATGATGCAGGGCACCAATTTTATTTGGGCTTTGCCCTTTTATGAATGATGCAGGGCATCAATTTAAATTGGACTTTGCCCTTTTATTGCTTTGCAATTTATTTAGGCCTATTAGGTCTTTTTGATTTGGGCCTGGCCCTTTAAGAAATGCATTGCATTTGTCAGACGCTTTGCGCCAATCAGGGAGCGCAAGCGCTTGTGATGACGACACGTGTCATGCAAGCGCAGTGCGCTGCGCTAGTGCGCTGCACTTGCGCTGCTGACACGTGGTGTACCTTGGTGAGTTGCGCCAATTCCAGAGAGCAAAGCTCTATTTTAAGAGCGCGTAGCGCAAGTTGTTCTGTAGCTGACACGTGGCGCTCTCCCAAGAGCGCAACAGCGCAGTTTTGGAAGTGCAAAGCACTAAGAATCTTTTAGATTCAAGAACACAAGTGCAAAGCACTATTTGATTTCTTGATCTAATTTAGATCAAAGAAAAGATAAGTTTTTCTTGTTTTTCTTATCTCAAAGAACCAAAGGTTCATAAAAGTGCAAAGCACTATTTTATTATTATTATTTTTATTAAAGATCATTGATCTTGTTTTTAGATCTATGATCCGTTCATGAGAGAACTTTCTCTTTCTTCTAAAGGTTTTTACCTTTTTGTTCTTAAGGAATTCTTCAGAGTTCTCTTTCCCTTCTTTTTTTTAGAAAATGTTGACGCCTTTGAATTGAGGCCTAGGGTCCTTTTTATAGTGCCCATAAATTAGTTAAATTTGTTAAAGAGATCTTTCTCTGAGTGATTTGGGGAATTTTCCCCACCGTTGGATCTTTGATCCAAGGGTTTCTGTTTTACAGAAGAAAATCTTCTTGTTTTAATAAGAACAGAAAAATTTCTTTAAAATCTTTATTCTGTTTGGCGCAAATGCCCCAGCGCGTGACACGTGTCACGCAGCGCACAGAGCAGCGCAACTGCGCTGACACGTGTCGCGCAGCGTACAGCGCAGCGCAACTGCGCTAGCGCATCTGCGCTGACACGTGTCGCGCAGCGCAACTGCGCTAGCGCATCTGCGCTGACACGTGTCGCGCAGCGCAGTGCTTGCGCAACTCAAGCGTTGCTTCCTTTAATTTTGCTTAAAATAGAGTTTTGCTCTGATTGGGCGCGCCTTCTTGGGCACTGCGCTGATGCGTCTGCGCCTGACACGTGGCGCGTTGCGCCCGGGATTTGAAGCATTGCTTCAAAATTTGAATTTTGAATTTCCAGCAGAGCTTTGCTCTGATTGGGGGAAACACAGGGTCCTTACGTTTCTTTGGTAACTGTGGGGTAAAAGCAGTGCTAACATTATTTTTCATGAAGACCTTTTTTGGCACTTGAGTCTTTCTCTTCCTAATGCACAAGTCCTTTAAAATTTTCGCATAAGACGGAACTTGTTGGATAGCATCTAGGAGAGGGATATTGATGTTAACCTGTTTGAACATTTCCATAATCTTCTCCATATATGGACTTGATTTGTTTCCCCTTAACCGATTCGGATAAGGAGCTTTAGTAATAATAGCTGGGTCCAACATTGGAGAAGGTGGTGTGTGTGGAACTGATCCCAGAATAGGAGTGGGGATCGTCTTTGGTGGACTAGAAGAGGTATGCTGAGGGTTCGAGCCTTGAGAAAAACGAAGAATAGGCTCACAAGAAGGTGGTGGGGTAGACAAACAAGGGTCAGAAGTAGAAGTGGATGTGGAAGTGGAAGGAAAAGTGGAAGTGAAAGTCGGGGTGTTATTGATTAATTTATCATGATTATCAATCTCTTCATTGACTTGATTATTCAGCACTCTTCTGGATCTCAACGTTGTAATTGCATTCACTTTGTAGTGTTGTGAATGTCCAGGATTCGGTAGGGGTTGAGACGGAAGTTTTCCTTTCTCTCTAGCACTCATTTCGGCATTTATTCGTGCAATTTGTGCTTCCATCGATTTGAAACTCTCACCGTGTGAGGCGGAGTTCTTCTTTATGTCATCGACAGAAGACTTTATCTCAGCCGAAACTTGCATGAAATTTTTTAGAATCAAATTCATGGTTTGTGCGAGTGAAGAGGAGTCATCAGTACCGGTCAATTGCAAAGAATTATACGGTGCAGAAGTGTTGACCAGATTTTGAAAGTTTTGTGATTGATAGGGGTGCTGAGTCAGTTGTAGCGTTTGCTGTTGTTGTGGAGGGACCCTTTGAAAGTTGTTTTGGTTTGGAACCGTGTTTTGAGTTTGGTGTTGGTTCCAAGCAAAGTTAGGGTGATTCCTCCAACCCTGATTATAATTGGAAGAATACGGATCATTTCTAGGTCTTTGCTGAAAAGCAGCATTAGTATGCTCTTGACCTTGAAATGGAGAATTCAATGGACATTCTTCCGTCAGATGTGATGGATCAGAAAAACATCCACAGACAGTTTTGGGGAGTGTCATCGGATTTAGGGAGGCTAATAAAAATTTTTGTTCCATGGCTTCGAGTTTCTTTTGCATTGCTGCCATTTCAGCTCTAACTCCTATGGAAACATCAAGTTGATGAATACCACCCCTAGATGATGGTTGACCTACACTCTTCCACTGTAAAGATTTTTCAGTGAAATCTTCTAAAAATCTCCAAGCTTCACCATCGTTTTTAGACATGAAGTTGCCTTGACACATGGATTCAAGATTCTGTTTTGTTGTAGGATTAATGACCTCATATATGATTCTGCACAGATCCCATTGGTGGATTCCGTGATGAGGACATTGAACTAACATATCCTGGAAGCGTTCAAAACACTTCGAAAATGGTTCATTTGGAAGCTGGGTAAATTGATTTATTTCGCTACGGACTCGGGCTGTCTTATGATTGGGATAAAATTTCTTTAGGAAAGCTACAACGAATTCATCCCAGTTTGAAATAGAATGTGCGGTTGTGTTATAAATCCACTTTTCGGCTAAATCGCACAAATTGAACGGGAGAAGACGTAGACGCATAGCATCCACAGAAACCTGTGAAGTACCCATCATAGCGCATACGTTTTCAAATTTGGTAATAAAAACGTATGCGTCTTCAGACTCGAGACTGTGAAATTTGGGTAAAAGATTGATGTATTGAGGTTTGATTTCGAAATTGTCCCCATTGGCTGGTGGAATGGAAAGACAGGTAGAAAGAGGACCTCAAATAGGGTAGTATCTCTCTTGGAGAGAGATGCGGGGCGGATTCTGCGCACCTGCGGACGGTGGCAGAGTGGTGTTAAAGAAGTTCGATGGAGATCCATCCATCGAAGTGGATGTGGTGTGTGGTGCGGAAAAAGAAGATGTAGAAATACCGACTTCGGAGTCGATAGAAGGAACGCGGACAAGATGGGCACTAGAATCCTGTGTCCAGCCGAGCATGCACTAAATGGTTTAGCACAAGTGGCAGCGTTGGTGATAATTAGAGAAAAGTTTGGATTGGTGTTTGTTTTGAAAAAAATACGGATTTTTGAAAAATCACACAAAATATGCACAAGCAACCCTAAATCTAATGGTCACCTAGGTCAAGTCTCTAGACCACTCCTCGACTTCCAGAAGACAAATTGCAGGATAGATCCTCTACTGCCTCTTTATCCCTTCTGTGGCCAGGTAAGTGCCAGGTATGTGGGAGGTTCTCTACTACGTAAGTAGTGGGCCTAATTAAGTAACCACTTACCTTAAACACACTTGCCTTAGATACCACAAAAGAAACGTAGATAAACAGTAGATTACTCACAACCTCTTTCTGTCCTAAGTGAGCGCGACGGTCCTTAGAGTCATGTCTAGATATTTTTTAGTTAATGAGGGTGATGTGGATGCAAGTTTTGTGATTTCCGGGACTTAGGAAGGTGTAACGTTTTGAAAATCGTTTAGGTGAAATTTCGGAAAATCGGTAAAATAATGGGTGTTTTCCGTAAAAATCCAGATATAAATATCTTTTAATATAAAATTAAATATACATATTCTAACTATGTAATTGCTAGTATTTGGTGTTAATTGAGCCACTAGTAAAATTTCTAAATTTCTTAAAAATTTTCCGAAATTAATTATTTTTAATATTATTTTAAGCCGTCACTAATACATTTAATTAGGGAAAATTACAAATTGGAATGGGTTGATACAAATTTTGTGCATCATGACACATTAAACTAACATATAAAATATTGTTTTTGAAATGAAATGAAATTGTCAAACGGTTTTAGAAAATATCGATGAAAAATGGCTTAAATAGTGAAATTAGTGTTAATGGAAATTGGGGTAATACATTTATCTTTTTTCCTCACCCACACTCACATCCCCTATTTTTTTCCTCCCCTTTAGTGGCTGAAATTCAGCAGCCCCTCCCCACTCTCCCCTCCAATTAAACGAAACAAATGAAAAGAAAAGACAAAGGAAATTAGAAGAAGTTAAAAAAGGTATGGCTTTGACTTTGCATTGACTTAATACTTTCCTCACCTCACTCTCTCTGCTCTCTTCCTCATCTTTTGGCCGAGCCCCCCCATCCCCACTCCTTCAACAGCAGCCCCAATTCTTCCCCTCTCATTTCATCACAAAATTCCATCAAAAAATCATCAAAAATGCTTCAAAATCCACACAAAATCCAAATCTAATCCCTACCCATTATTCCTCGGCTATTCTAGTATGGATCTAGGGAACAAGTTGGCATTTTGGAGGCTTTGATTTTCATGTTTGATCTCTTGATCATGAGGTATAATCTTAACCTATGTTTTGATTGTTGGTTAATTACTCCAATTTAGTTAAATTTAGATGTTTAATTTGGTTTTATTGCAAGTTTGGAAAATTCAAGACTAGGGTTTGAATTAAATTAGGTTCTTTATAATTAGTTTATGGTTGTAATGACGGGATTAACATGTAATTGAATGCAAAATCTAATTTGGTTACTAGTTGCTAATTTGTTAGTTTAAAAATTGTGATAATTATGCTAAATTGCTAACTAGGTTTTAGAAATTAAATTAAAATGTGGGATTAAAATCTAGTTAGTATTTTTAGCACATCATTAAGGTTTCCATGAGTGGTTTAACCATTTAAAATATGCAAAATCTAGCTTAGTTGTTGAATTGCGAATTTTGCTTTAAAAAATTGTTAAAATTGGTTATTTTTGCAAACTTGAATTTTGGGTTAATGATAATTAGTGAGATTAAAAATATGGAAATGGTTTATATGACCCAGTTATGATACTTAGTGAATATTATGGCCATTAGTTGGGTTAAAACATTAAGTTTCGAATTAAAACGGTAATTAAGTGCTTTCTAGGTTTTGTGAAATAAATCGATTTGAGCAAATTTAAGGTTTTTATGAATTGCACCATATTTTCAAATAAATTCTAGTGCGTTATGAACACGTGATTGGTACGTTGGGTTTTTCTCGATAGTTTGACGTTTGTACATCGATATCGAGAGTTGGTTTGGCTATTTTTGCATGCGTAGGCGATAGGTTTTGACCTATGCGTGATACGCGTGCCGATTTGGTTTTCGTATGCCGTTTCGATTTCGAATTGGGTTTTTATGCGATACGATACGTTGTGACTTGTAGGTACCCCCATGTGGACTTCAAGACGACGAGCAAGAGCATGGCGACGTCGGCACCGGCGAGTGAAGATCAGGTGAGTAGATTTATATCTACGAGGGAAGTCGGGTGGATGGCGTATAGCACCCCCGCAAAGTTATGAGGAATGAGGTGATGTGGTAACGATATACTTTTATATGTTATTATGAGATATGAACACCTAGTAAGAGAAGCCTTAGGAGCTTATGGGTTTAGGATTAGCGAGAATTAAAGAAAGGACTTTAGCGGATTTCTTAGTCACGAAACCCTAGAGTAAGGATTTGCATACACGCACCCCCACCCACTTGCATGCATTTTAGTACTTGTGCGTAAATGGGATATGTATATATTTATATACACATAGATATGGGACTATATATATATATATATACGTATACCTATACATGGGTAATGAGGATAGTGGATGATAGTTGGGGATGAGTCGATGAGTTTGGGCTTGATGCCACGAGATCGGTGATATGATTTGGATCGTATTATGAGATGCGAAATGCGATGATAGCGGATCGGCAGGCGATGTGTTTCATACACACGCATTTACATATATGTTGATGATATTAGTAGTGTACTAGACTTAGATCAGTACCCTTTACCCATGATATGTGATGATGTGGATACCAGATGAATAATAAGATAAATGTGATATTAACCCATACCCCGTTTGGGATGTCGTATGATGGATTTACCGTACGAGCTATATATTGATGATAGATCCGCACTCTTGATTTGAGGATGTCATATTAGATGGTGTATCATATGGGATACTATTGAGGCGGGATCACCGACTATTATATAGATAGATATATATCGACTTAGATGTAGGTGGTTTCCGAACTCCTTGCGATTGGTTGTTAGTTAGACCTGTAGTTTACCTAGTAGATGTCAGACTGGACCCGAGTCATACCTATTTCCAAAACTGATGAATCGTGAGAATTTTAAAGACATACCAAGGGATCCTACGGATATTTTAAAAGACGTATTTTTTCTTAAAAACACCGTAGTCCTTATCTTCAAACACCACGATTTGTACTATTTCAAACGGCAAAACTGTATAACACATGTATAGTAAGGTAGATTGCTTGTTGTTACGTTATTATTCATGTTCCATATATTATTGTTGTTTTACTATTCATTTCCCTTATTATGTTATTATCGCCTCATTGCATGTTATTGTGTACGTAGTAATTATGAAACCATGCTGTTAGGACACCGGCACCATTACCGATGACGCGTATGCTCCACGTACACTCGCTTGTCGGCTCACACACATCTTCATCGTTAATTGCCATGTCACGTACACTTTAGAAAATACTATTTGAGTGACATAGCTTGCTAGCTGATAGTTGTAATATGTTATAGTTTCCATATGCTAGTTTAATTATTGCATTCATTGCATGATATCAGATGCATCCATATATTCATTGGTTATGCAGTATTATGGAGATTTATGCCGGTA
Source organism: Agapanthus africanus (assembly GCA_030015575.1). Lineage (NCBI taxonomy): Eukaryota > Viridiplantae > Streptophyta > Magnoliopsida > Asparagales > Amaryllidaceae > Agapanthus > Agapanthus africanus. The sequence continues at coordinate 511,822,579 of CM057342.1, read as the reverse complement.
TTCACTGTTTAATTGGTATCATGATTTTGATGATTTCGGATTTACATGAGGTTTCTGGATTTAGGGGAAAACCGCAAGAATTTAATAAAATCTTAGTATCATCATTTTAAAATGCAAATTTGCGGTTTTCTCGTGATGTATGAGTCATCCACCATGAGTTTTCATGCATGCTGTTGGATTTGGAAACCCGATTCGAGGAGTTGGATAAACCTTCTCGGGTACATGGTGGGCCCGGTATGGTACCCCGGGGTAAGAAGCTCGAGTTGTATTCGATGAGCCTGGTAGGGGAGCACTACCTACCGGTGATATTATTTTGGACTCGTCGGTTATCCGGAGAAAACCGGCCGGAGTCATGAGATGGTTATAGGCTAATCCGTTCTGCCAGAGCCCGCGGGCCGATCCCGCAGATGATACGGATGCCTGAGATATTGATAATTGAGATTTAAGATTTGAGATATTGAGATTTGATACTGAGATACTGAGACTTATGTTTTATGTCGATGCTGGACACTGATTTCTCTGTTGCATTCATTTATGATACGTGATTGACATACATATAGAAATCTCATTGATTAAAGAAAACAGTTTTCTCACTCATGATATATTCTGTTTCCATTCGTAATGCAATCATACATCATATATCTGATATGTTGCTATCTAGGGCACGGACACGAGCGGGTAGTATTACACTTTACATAGCTGGACGAGGATTTTTATTTGAGGATATTACCTGATATGACCTAGGATAGCGTTATGCATGCGATTTCTACTCGTAGATGTTTTCTACTCACGAGTTGGCAACTCACCCCCGTTGTGCCACAGTTCCTTGCAGGTTTTTCCGTACAGGTTCCGTTGCGGCTTGCTGGCACATTGTTCTTTCCGGGTGATTTCTTTGGCAGGTGGGTTCTTTGCATCAGGACCACCTTTGTGTATTCATTATTTTAGTTGTATCTAGAAATTCCATCAACCAGATTGTATATTTGAGAGAGATAGAAAATCAGACCTGTTATTCTTTCGACCTTAGAGTCGCGCGTTGTATTATTATGGTTTTCATGTTGTTTTGAGTTTCTTTTGAGTTTTGATCCTCGCCCTTCGGCGTTGTATATTATATTGCTTGCGTGGTTGTGACCGTCGTTTGACGAAGAGCTAGCTCCGCTTGGGGATGCCTTTTTTTTGTATTTCGTATACTATTCATGTTGTATCCCGTTTGGGGCCAGTATTTACAAAGGAGACTCTGCCGAAATTTTCAGAAAATACTCGAGATTTTAAAAATACATATTTCGGCCTATGTTGATTAAAACTACTTACTTTAAATTGGTTTTTTCCTTCACTCTACTCTTCTTTGGTTTTGATTTCTGGGTTTTTGCTTACTTAGATTACGTACGCCTCGAGACGTTTCGTAATTTAAGTGCCTGTCATGTTCCGTACTTTTCGGGTCGTGACAAAGTTGGTATCAGAGCGTTAGGTTTTACCTTCGGAGTGTAGGATGACCTTTGGTTGATGGAGTAGGTAGCTTGAGTAGAGTGACGTACCGTACGTATGTTCCGCATCATACTTACGATACGATACTCCGCTTAAGAAGCCTTAGAATGTACATTTCCTTGCACAGTATTATATTCCTTCCTTTGATCTAGCCTCATCGGTACCAGTTTATGGTTTTGTTATCATGGTTGTACGGGCAGAGAGAGCTACGACTAGAGTTGCGTCAGCACGAGCTCGTCATGGATGAAGACTGACCAGGACGTGATTCCAGGGACATACGATTGCATAGGGAGGCGCCGTTTCATTGTGTTTTCGCGCCACGAGCGTTTGATGTATCGCTTTTACGAGATTTCTCGGACGTGCAGATCAGCACCAGAGGATTAGGCCACTTCAAGAGGCCAGCCAGATTGTGATGACCGTCAGCGCATAGATTATTTTGATGATTGATGGAACTGTTCAGCGTGCGGACGAATGAGGCAACGACTTTGGCGAATGAAAAGATTTTGCCCCAGATGTTTGAGGCCAATGCCGCACGAGTTATACTTCGAGATATGATAGAAGATCGCTAGTCACTAAAGATTATAGACTAGGACACGTGATTCATTGCCTACCCTGATGCGAGGTCATCAAATTGATTGATTCCAGCTAGGGACGACTTCACGCTGAAACGTTGAGAGTTGATAGAGACGATCGAATGTCAGGAACCCATTTTCCAAGTTTAAAGTATTCGGAAGAAAATGCAAGCAATTCTACGGACCCTCTAGAAGAATGAAACCCTAACTCGAGTTAATGACCATGGAACGCCGGTGAACCTTAGGGTTTGCGGCAGTTTAGCGGTGCCATTAATAAGGCTTGGGTTTGCCCTTCTACGGTTGGTCCATAGGTGCTGTGGCATATATTCGATACTATTAAACTGTACCCAAGGTGTTGAGCTCTTGGGGGATTATGAGGTTTTGACAAATCGATCGGATGATTCGACTTCATTCGGATATTAGGTGATGAGATGCATTGCTTGGGAGACTCCAGATATGAGTATAGCCGTTGGAGCGTAGTCCATGCAGCCACGAAGAGATGAGTCCAAAGCAGTCGACATTAGAGAAAAGTGGAGTAAGAGGTTCATACAGGATCTTGATGAGATGACGTTCCACTCCACCTACCTCAGAGATGTGATACGCATGCAGATGTGTTGTATATGGATATATCTTCTAGAAGGAGTCGTGATGAGTATGTAGCCATTCCGGAACAAGAAATAGATATAGTAAGAGGATGATAACTTCCGGGAAGTTCGGCAGAAACGAGATTGGGAGAGACCTCGACAAGACATTTCTGGATTACTATACGAGAAGACTTGGACCCAGGAGCGGTCGCATTGCACACACCCAGCAGGCCAGAGTTCGGCATCGTCGAAGAGACATATTATGAGTGACCATGATAGTTGGCCAGAGATCTTTAGAGGATGTGTCAGAGCGGATTGCTCCCGTTATCGTTTCTATATCGGACCGTTGAACCGAGGAGCTATGTACTTAGCAATCTGCAGTGAGAGACGAGAGCCTAAGGGCACCAGGCGACAGGCCATGATCAGGAGGTAAGTAGATATCTTGCTCTGCTAGCATTGGGTGCACCGACACTTTCTTAACTTTGAAGGACGAACATATCGACGACAGTATTTATGATTTGTGATTTTTTGGTTGACTATCATGTATCCATCACATTGGATTTCAGTATTTTTGGGTGATTTATTTCATGATTGAGTTTTGATGACCGAGTTTCATGATGTTTGATTTCATGCCTAGGGCAAGCATATGATTTGACTTATGCTTTCGGCATAGTTTTCATGCACTTTGAGTATTTGATTTGCTTTTGTGCACTTGATTTGGATTTTGCGCGTACTTAAGGCGCTTGATGCGATTTAGGTGCACACCAGATGCACTAAATCAAGATTTTTCGTGCATCTCAGATGCACCTGATGCTGCTGTCAGGCACATACGTTGCCTTTGACAGGTGTTTCGTGCACATCCGTTGCACTTAGATTTTGTTTATGTGCATATTTATGGCACATTCAAGGATTTCGATTTCCGCGCGCACCAGACGCACGTGGTATTCATCTATATTTGGATTGATTTCATTTGGAGCAGTATATTTTATGATATTTGCTATTTGGTTTAGTACTGAGCAGGACTAGTCAGAGGACAGTACCTGAGTATATTTTTGCATGCATTGTTAGTTATCGAAGGGATTTCCAAAGAAGAGTTATAGTCTCAGTATTTACCTATGTGTCCGAGATGACACGAAACATTTTATAAAGGAAACCCTTCTAAAATTGTTTTCAAAACGGCGGAACGTGCATATTAAACAAAAGAAATGTATATATATATATAGTTATTTTCTCATAATGGACGTCCGCCACTGTGCAGTGATACACATATCGCACAGCGAATTAAAAAGGTTTGGCTTATGCATTGCTTCAGATGTTTTAATGATGTATATCATATTGATTTTCGTATTGGATTTTGACATTGGTGTCTTCACCATAACTCCGATGATTGCGGGATGCTTGACGGAGTTTTGATTTTGGTTTATATACTTGTTTTTCATGCACATGCATTGCTTTACGATGTGTTTTTATGTATTTATGATTTCGGAGCCCCGACGACATGATTGTTTTGCCGAAATGTTTTAGTATTTGAAGGAGTTTTAATTTAAATTCGGAGACCGAATTTCTTTAAGGGGGAAGATTGTAATGTTTCGAAAATTGTTTAGGTGAAATTTCGGAAAATCGGTAAAATAACGGGTGTTTTCCGTAAAAATCCAGATATAAATATCTTTTAATATAAAATTAAATATACATATTCTAGCTATGTAATTGCTAGTATTTGGTGTTTATTGAGCCACTGGTAAAATTTCTAAATTTCTTAAAAATTTTCCGAAATTAATTATTTTTAATATTATTTTAAGCCGTCACTAATACATTTAATTAGGGAAAATTACAAATTGGAATGGGTTGATACAAATTTTGTGCACCATGACACATTAAACTAATATGTAAAATATTGTTTTTGAAATGAAATGAAATTGTCTGTCACGACCCAAAATTTGGCCCGTAACCGGCACTTAAACTACGTAACATCTACAGGCGTATGCAACTCAAGTAAGCCGAAACCCAGAAATCTAAACCACCCAAATCTGGATCAACGGAGAAAAACATAGTTTTAACATTTGGAAAATCACAAGTAAAATCTCTAACTCTGATTTTCTTTCTTAAAAATTTTGGCAGCACCTCCTTTGTAAAAACTAGCCCCGAAAACGGGTACAACACAGATAATGTATAAAGCATCTCAAATGGGAGCAAAATCACGCCCAACGGCAGAGACAATCACCACAACATGTATACGACGCCGAAGCGAAGAAAATAAAGGAAGACGGCATAAAGAGGTAAAACTTTCCAAGATAACCGGCTCCCACGAGCACGACACCCAAAGTCACCAATATAATACAACACCGAATCCTCACAAGTAGTCTCTAAGTCATATACAAACAGAGGTAGATGGAGAATACTAGATCCAACAAAAAGATATACAATGTACAGGTAGATAACCGCAAACCCACCTAAAAGCAAATGCCTCACTGCCTAACGTAGCGGTATCCGCAAAAGTAGAGATGATAAGACGCCCTGCCGCGACTACTCAGAGGGTAAGTCCTGCAAAACACTGTAGCACAACGGGGTGAGTTTCCAACTCGTGAATAGTAAATAACATCATACTGAAATCGCAAGTATGCACTAACAGCAATGATCAATAGCATTTAAGCTGGTAGCATGAGTATGACAATATAAATATGCGACTATCATGATCAAGGTACACCACCAGGTACTATATCTACATGAATAAGTGCATATCAACTGAGTATTGAGTGCGGGAAAATAAATAATCTCATGCACAAATCATAAGCATGGAAAAACACGGTGTAACTCAACAACACCCAAATCCCAAAATACTCAAATCGGCCCTCAGATCGGCCCTCAAATCCTGTAAGTCTCATGGAACCTGAGTGTCAAACATTGACACTCTAAAACAACATGAAAACCAGTGTCTAACATCGACACGTAAATACTCGTATCCATACGTTCCTCGAAACCCAAGTATCCCACTTCGACACTTGTGTTCCACGTATCCGTCTTTCTGATATCCATACGTTCCTCGAAACCCAAGTATCCCATCTCGACACTTGTGTTCCACGTATCGGTCTATCAAAATCCATATATCTCTCAGAATATAAGTGCCTAACATTGACACTTGAAATTCCCATATCGCATGAAAACATATCTCAAATGCGTAAATCCATGTAAAATACCATATACAACATAAAACATCAATATGAGCATATCACGGGAAAAGTCCACTATTTAATGCATCAAGTCATTAAATATATCTCGCGGCTCCAAAAATCCAAATCCAGAATACATATATAGACAGCGTCCCATTCCACCGATATATATGCTATAAAAACTGATCATGTAACAATAGCAAGGTATATGTGCGAACATGTAGGTATAGTATGGCATATATATAAGCATGTAGGTATACAGGTATGCTATATATCATATGCGCTATCGCACAAGTATAACTGTTTCAATGTCGCTAACTAATAGCACGGTATATCAATGAGCATTTGTGTTGTGCATATCATGGCAATTACCGACAGTGTGCGTGTAGCATATCATTGGTGCTCGTGCAACATGGACTGTCAATAATAGTGCAGTGTACGAAGGACACAGTATCAGGAACAACAAGTAACTATATGCAATGTGAATCATGCAATAACTCTATATAATCACATAAACATATGGCTAATATCATATCATATCTAGCCCCGACGCTTAGCGCCATACGGGCGATTTCCCCGTAGATGTTAAATCTACTCACCAATGGTCTCTAGCTATGAAAATCCGACCATCTGCTTCCCCTTGTTCACAGCGTCTGAAGTCCCCGCTTGCGACGCTATATTTCCACAAACACAAGAAATAATGCAAATATCTCAGAAAACGACCAATATAACGTAAAATTACGTATTAAATAACGCACCAACACTAAACTAACTCGCGAGTGTACGTCTAGTGGCTAACGCGCGTTGTGACACTACCAAACCAAACTGAGTACAGCAGCTGCATCAGATCACGATTCGTGTCGGATCACGTAACACGCGGACTCAAAACACTAGATTATAGGTAAACGATCCCAGATTTTTCATACTGAATTTACTAAAAAAGTAAACAGTACCAAACACCCCTAACCAACAGCAGACAACTACCCACAGAACCCAAACTCCAACACTTTCCTACTAAACCGGCGTCGCCGGAGTTCGCCATAGGGGTCGCTGCCCCCGGCCGGTAGGGTGGTCCTCATCTCTCAATTGGTGCTCCAGGGTCACTAGTACATCACTATGAATTTGTTTGGTCACACACTAAATTTTCCAGAACACAGCAGTTCACAGAGGTTCAATAAAGACACTAAAAATCTTATATTGCACTAATCGATAATCAAAGTGTTCTAAACCATATTCAACGAGCTAAATAACATAAAAACTCCTAATTATCAGTGTAGGGATTATACCTATCAACTTTAGCTCACAAGATCCAAGCTTTCCTAGCTCCAAGTGATCCAAGAGCAAAAATCAAGACTTTTGGTATTTTTGTGATATATTTTGGGATTTTGGGGATTTATTGTGCTAGAATTGATGAAAGAGGAGAAGGAATTGATCAAGAACAGAAGAAAGAGGGAGGATCTTGGCCAAGGGAGAAGAATGGAGAGTTGTGGAGTGTTCTAGTTCAATTTTGCAATAAATGCACACATAAATGCTTTCACACACACATGCATGCACCTCTTTGATTTCTTTTTCTTTTCTTTTAATCTAAAACCCTAAGTCAACACAAGGATCTAGATAAGAAGAGAAGGGTTTGATCTAACCCAACATAATTTGATGAAAAGATCGCTTTAGAGATTTCCCAAAATGTAAATACCGCATTAAAATAATATTAAAATTGGGAAAAATTCTAATTGAACCAAAACGCCCCATATACCCCCAAAGCTTGCGCACTAGCTTTATTTTAGCTAAACTAGGTGCTGGCAAGTCTATATTGTCGTTTGAACACAGTCGGGTTAAAACGGAAAAATTCACATAACGATTTCTAAAACGTTACAATCTCCCCCTTATAGAAATTCGGTCCCCGAATTAATATTTCATACTAAGCGTACCTTCAAAAAGATGAGAGAATTTCTTCCGCATCTCACTCTCGGCCTCCCAAGTGATCTCCTCACTAGTAGGGCTACGCCTTAGAACCTTCACAGACGGCAAGACCCTTGACCGAAGTTTCTTCACCTGCCGATCCAAAATAACTACCGGCTGCTCGGTGAACGAAAGATCGCGCTCAAGCTGAACAGTCTCATGCTGAATCATGTTAGAAGGATCATGAAGGTATCTACGAAGCATCGACACATGAAAAACGGGGTGAACATCCAGAAAACTAGGCGGGAGCGCCAAACGATAAGCAACAGAACCCACTCGCTCAAGGATCTCGAAAGGACCTATAAATCTGGGACTGAGCTTCCCCCTCTTCCCAAATCGCATAACGCCCTTCATCGAAGAAATCCTCAGGAATACATGATCCCCCACTGTGAACTCAAGTCTGCGACGACGACGGTCGGCATAAGACTTTTGCCTGCACTGGGCTGCTCTCATCCTGTCCTGAATCAGCTGGATCTTCTCCGTAGTCTCCTGAACTAGTTGGGGTCCCAAAACTAGACTCTCACTAAGCTCGGTCCAATAGACTAGCAATCGACACTTCCTACCATATAAAGCCTCAAAAGGTGCCATTTGAATAGTCTCCTGAAAGCTGTTGTTGTAGGAGAACTCAATCAACGGCAAGTGACGATCCCAACTGCCACCAAAATCAAGCACACATGCACGGAGCATATCCTCCAGAGTCTGAATAGTCCGCTCCGACTGACCATCGGTCTGCGGATGAAAAGTGGTGCTAAAACTCAACCGGGTACCCAAAGCTTCCTGAAGCTTCTGCCAAAGACGGCTAGTAAACTAGGTGCCTCTGTCGGATACAATGCATGTTGGAACACCGTGCAAACGCACAATCTCATCTATATAAAGCTGCGCATACTGAGCATACCCGAAAGTGGCCTTCACTGGAAGGAAGTGAGCCGCTTTCGTTAACCGGTCAACAATCACCCAAATGGAGTCATACCCCCCTCTGGTCCTGGGTAGACCCACAATGAAGTCCATGGAAATCTGCTCCAGATTCCACTCTGGAATGGGTAAAGTCTGCAACTCTCCAGCCGGTCTTTGATGCTCAGCCTTGACTTGCTGACAAGTCAGACCTCGAAACGAAGTCCCGAATATCGCGTTTCATACCTTCCCACCAGTAAAAGTCTCTCAAGTCACGGTACATCTTGGTGGAACCTGGATGAACGCTAAAGGACGACTGATGTGCCTGCTCTAGGATCTCGCGTCTCAACCCATCAGCATCTGGTACACACAAGCGAGTCCCGCATCGTAGCGCACCCTGGTCATCAATCATGAACTCCAAAACTGTACCCTGTCGAACAAGCTCAAGAATCTCGGACAAACGGGCATCACTGGGTTGCGCCTCACAGATACGATCAAATAGTAGTAGACGGGCGCGGACATGAGCAAACTGTCCCCCAGTGGAAGTGAACTCGAACTGCACTATACTATCACCCAAGAGCTTCCAATCTGCAGAAGACTGACGCTGAACTGCGCTCAACTAGGACAAGCTACCCCCGGGCCTACGACTCAAAGCATCAGCTACCACATTCGCCTTGCCCGGTTGATAAAGGATCTCACAATCATAATCCTTCACTAGCTCCATCTATCGGCGCTGTCTCAGGTTCAGATCTCGCTGCTGGAAGATATACTTCAAGCTCTTGTGATCCGTGAAGATATGACATGACTCCCCATACAAGTAGTGTCTCCAAATCTTCAACGCAAAAACCACCGCGGCCATCTCAAGATCGTGAGTGGGGTAATTCTGCTCGTGCTTCTTCAGCTGCCTAGAAGCATACGCAATCACTCTATCATGCTGCATCAAAACACAGCCGAGCCCCACTCTAAAAGCATCACAATAAACAACATAGCCGCCCGATCCAGAAGGTAAAGAAAGAACTGGTGCTGTCGTCAACCGAGTCTTCAACTGCTGAAAACTCTGCTCGCACGCATCAGTCCAGAGAAAAGGAACTCCCTTCCGGGTCAGTCCAGTCAGCGGTGCAGCGATATTCGAGAAATCCTGCACAAAACGGCGATAATAACCAGCTAAGCCTAAAATGCTGCGGACCTCAGTCACCGATACAGGTCTGGGCCAAAGCTGTACAGCCTCAATCTTCCTCGGGTCCACAAGAATACCATCACCAGTCACCACATGATCCAGGAAGTCAACTCTATCAAGCCAAAATGCGCACTTTGAGAATTTAGCATACAGCTGGTGCTCTCTCAATATCTGCAAAGTAATTCTCAAGTGCTGCTCATGCTCCTCACGACTCCTAGAGTAGACCGGTATGTCATCAATAAACACTATAATAAACTGGTCGAGGAACGGCCTGAAAATCCAGTTCATCAAATCCATGAACGCTGCTGGCGCATTGGTGAGTCCGAACGACATCACCAAAAACTCATAGTGCCCATAGCGCGTACGAAAAGCAATTATCGGAATGTCATCATTCCGAACCCGCAACTGATGATAACCCGAACGTAAATCAATCTTAGAAAAATGTCTCGCACCCTAAAGCTGATCAAATAAATCGTCAATGCGGGGTAAAGGATACCTGTTCTGTAAGTCCACGTTGCCCACCCCGGTGCTTGCGGGGAGGCGGAAAACGGAATAAAAATCGGATTTTTATCGAACTAGGCAACATGGACTAGCTTAAGGAGGATCTTTGCTAAACAAAAACTATCTAAAAGCTAACTAGATTTAGCTACATGGAAGAAAGGTTATACCTTGGGCTTTATGTCCTTCTCTCCTTGCTCCTTGGAGTGGAAGAAAGAAATCACCTTGTCGCCTTCTCTAGTCGAAGAAGGATCCACCCGAGAGCCTCAACCTTTGGCTTCAACTTCAAGCTAGAAGTAACTAAGGTGCTAGAAGTGCTAATCCTAGAACCTTAGATGAGAGTAGAGATTACTTTGGAGAGGTTTATCTCAAGCTCAAGTGTTTCTCAACACATGAGAGGGGAGAGCTTGAGAGAGAGGAAGAGGAGGAGAGAGAATCTATATGATAGAATGAGAGAATAATAGAACCATTCTCACATATATGTGTGAATTATGTAAAAAGATAATTAGCAAGATAATTGTCATGGTTTAGTCAAGACTTGACCATTATCATTTCATATTAAATGAAAATTGCAAGGATCAAAGAGCATCTTTCATATGGAATGATGATGGTCAACATGTCAACCAAGGTCAACAAGTCAAGTATGGTCAAAATGTCAACAACCCTAACCATGCACAATTATATATAACTAATATCAATTAATCATAATACACACATAAGCATTAGGGTTAACAAAAATGACAATGGTCATTAACCCTAATCAAAGTTCTCTGCCTCTGTCTCAGTCAACTGTGCATACGCACCCGTATTCGTGATCCGAGGAACACGAATACAATGAGATAAAACTAATCCCAAATCATATACTAGGATCTGGCTTAAACCAAAGCCCGCTAGTATAAGCTGTCCGGATAGCAAACGTGCACAAGTGCGCGGATGTGAACGAACCCTATCGCAAAACCATGCGACCTCTACTCATTTTGCCTAAAGGCGAATAACTCTCTGTGTGGGACTCTAAAGACTCGACACTACGCTGGCAGTGGGTTTAACCACAGACCGCAAGCGGCATTAGCTGTACGTAACGGTCCCCAGGTAGATGCCGATAAGAAGACTGACGAGGTGAACTCATCTGAACTCCTACTGAGCCTGAATGTGACAGTCTCCGTACAGTCCGGTCTGTTCGTCTGATACATCGCATGGCGGGCCTAGGGGGCGGTGAACGTCAGTCCCCTAATAGCGGTACAAGTCGTGTCGGAGTGTAGCCCAGAACACCCTGAGATAACACTGGAAACCTACCAGTATATCTCGCTTGCCCTGGCCAGGGACTACTCGTGTAATGGCTCTCCTAGACACAGCGCAATGTCAACCCCCAATACCGGGAGAGATGAATCCTGTCTAACCGTCACTGCCTCCAAGTGCTTCGGGACTGCACCCAAAAACTACCTGTTTGCACGACTCCTTTGAGCCGTGGTAGGGTAGTAATCAAAGTGCAGTGGGAACACACTCGAGGCGAAGTGACAGTGTCAAGTCAGTGGACTAAGCTGTACTCATGTCACCTGAGAACTGATAACTGACGATAGGTATAATACTAACCAACAGTTCCCGACGAGTCCTGTCCAGTGTACTCGTAATCTAACGAGCACCTGCATATTATCTCAAGTACGACGTACTGACGGCTGTGGGACAGACCGTCTCCCATGCTGGGATGAGAAGCGCATACGCTAGTCTACTCCGGAGTATCGATGCCCTGTCTCGATAGTCCTACGACTAGGGACCTGAATAAGGATGTGCTTATGGATTACCCAGCCCCTACGAGTGTGAGCGCCATCACAACGCTGGTAATCAAGCAAAGATCCTAAGGGCTCCACTAATGCGTATAGGTGATATAATAAAAGAAACACATGTACACATTAAAGCAGAGACAAACCAAGTAGCATACTACCATTTCGAGCAAGATTGTATATACAACTGTGAATATCCCAAGCTTTCATCAAGTAATATACATACTAGTATGATACAGTAATGGCCTCTAGGGCATATACACTAACAATCTCCCACTTGCACTAATGTTATGTACTGGCGTATCGAAGACCTATCATCTCGATCAGCCGCTCGAACTGAGTCTGGGGTAAGGCCTTCGTGAATGGATCTGCAATGTTATCTTCTGAAGCAACCCTCCGAACCTCGATCTCCTGGCGATCCACGATCTCCCTGATCAGGTGATACCGCCTCAAGATGTGTCTGGATCTCTGATGGGACCTGGGTTCCTTCGCTAAAGCTATAGCCCCGTTGTTGTCGCAATACAGAGGTATTGGATCAACAATGGACGGAACCACCTGAAGTTCTTTCAAGAACTTCCTCATCCAGACAGCTTCTTTTGCGGCATCAGATGCAGCGATGTATTCCGCTTCCATAGTCGAGTTAGCAACGGTTTCCTTTTGGAGCTCTTCCAACACACCGCCCCTCCATTGAGGGTAAAGACAAAACCCGACATGGACTTGTAATCATCTTTGTCACTCTGGAAGCTGGAGTCAGCAAAGGCCTCAATCTGGAGGTCTTTTCCGCCATACACCAAGAACATCTCCTTAGTCTTTCTCAGGTACTTGAGAATATTCTTTACTGCTATCCAATATTTCTCCCCAGGGTTTGACTGATACCTGCTTACCACACTCAGTGCATAAGCCACATCTGGTCTGATACACAACATCGCATACATTATAGAGCCTACCGCAGAAGCGTAGGGTATAATAGACATGCGTTCCCTCTCCAAATCAGTCTTGGGAGACATCTCTTTGGAGAGGGTGATCCCGTGACAAGCCGGTAGATTACCGTGCTTGGAATCTTCCATACCGAATCTTTTCAGTATGGTGTCGATGTACCTGGACTGTGAGAGTCCTAAAATCCTCTTGGATCTGTCACGGTAGATCAGGATCCCCAGAATGTATGAGGCATCACCCAGGTCTTTCATGGAGAACCTGTGTGACAAGAACCCCTTGACAGATTGTAGCATAGGAATGTCATTTCCTATTAAGAGAATGTCATCCACGTATAAAACGAGGAATACTACAGTTCTCGCTACAAATCTACAATAGATGCATGGTTCATCTGGATTTTTGATAAAGCCAAATTCCTTGACCGTCTCATCAAAACAGATGTTCCAACTCCGCGATGCCTGCTTTAGTCCATAAATGGACTTAAGCAACTTGCACACCTTTCCGCTGCTCCCACTTTGAATGAAACCCTCTGGCTGGTCCATATAGACACACTCCTCTAAATGTCCATTCAGAAAAGCAGTCTTTACGTCCATCTGCCAAATTTCATAATCGTGGAAGGCAGCAATGGCAAGAAGGATCCGAATGGATTTCAGCATAGCTACTGGAGAAAAGGTTTCGTCATAGTCCAAACCAGGTCGCTGACGAAAACCCTTTGCAACCAATCTAGCTTTATAGGTCTCAACCTGTCCATCTACACCAATCTTCCTTTTGAAGATCCACTTGCATCCTACGGGTTTTACCCCATCTGGAGCAATGTCCAACGTCCATGCTTTGTTGGTGTACATGGACTCCATTTCGGTCCGCATTGCATCCAGCCATTTTACCGAGTCGACGCTCTGAATGGCTTGCTGGAAGCTAGTAGGCTCATCACAATCTATGATGCAATCCTCTCTATCCCCGTCAATGAGAAAACCGTAGTATCTCTTGGGCGGATGAGACTGCCTACTACTCCTGTGGAGTGGCGTGGGAATGTCCTGATCTTTCGAACCCTCTGGTTCTACTAAGCTTTCAGTAATAGCTCGTGGTTCTGGAATTTCTTCCAGTTCTATTGCGCTCCCACTTATTTCTTTTTCTATGAACTGGTGTTCTAGAAAGTGGGCATGGCGAGAAACAAAAACCTTTTGTTCCTCTTCGCAATAGAAGAAATATCCCTTGGAGTTCTTTGGATATCCCACAAACTTGCACTGTACTGAGCGTGCCTCGAGCTTGTCCGCATGCTGCTTTTTGACAAAAGCTGGACATCCCCATGTCTTAATCTGATTAAGATAGGGTCTCTTCCCACACCACATCTGATATGGTGTAGTAGGCACAATCTTAGTTGGAACTCGGTTCAAAAGGTATGCTGCTGATTCTAGCGCATATCCCCAGAACGATCGCGGCAACTCAGCGTTACTCATCATGGACCGTACCATATCCAATAGGGTTCGGTTCCATCTCTCTGATACACCGTTATGTTGCGGAGTGTATGGAGGAGTAAGCTGAGAGAGAATTCCATTCTCTTTTAAGTAACCCAGGAACTCGGCACTCAAGTATTCACCACCTCGATCAGATCTCAGTGCCTTGATACTTTTGCCTGTTTGTTTTTCTACTCCATTCTTATATTCCTGGAATTTTTCAAAAGCCTCGGATTTATGTTTCATTAAGAAGACATAACCGTACCTTGAAAAGTCATCTGTAAAAGTAATGAAGTAAGAATAACCGCTTCGTGCATGCGTAGACATTGGACCGCACACGTCGCTGTGTACGAGTCCCAAGAGCTCGCTCGCTCTTACTCCGTGTCCAGTGAACGGAGTCTTTGTCATCTTTCCTTTGAGACAGGATTGACAAGTTGCATATGACTGATAATCGAACGGATCCAAATATCTTTTGTATGTAACTTAGTCAACCTTCTCTCATTGATGTGACCCAGTCTACAATGCCATAAGAAAGTTTTATTGATTTCTGGAGACTTTCTTTTGTGTGTATTCTGGACATTGAAAATCTGTGGTTGGTTTAATACGTATATACCGTTGTTTAATGTACCTGACCCAATCAAAACTTGATTAAGGTGAATGTTCACTACATTACTTACAAATGCAAATTCATAACCTTCTTTAGATAATAAAGATATATAAATGATATTACAGGTTGCATTTGGTACAAAATAACAACTACGCAAAACCAAAAAGTGTCCATCTGACATTCCCAGGTGATAGTCCCCCACGGCCTCAGCATCCATGCTAGCTCCGTTTGCAACTCTGAGGGTCATGTCACCTGCTTTCAAAAACCTACGCTTTCTCAACGCCTGCAAAGAATTACAGATATGAGATCCTGATCCGGTATCCAATACCCAGGAAGTAGAGTTTATTGATAGACAATTTTCAATAACATACACACCTGAAGCTGAAGCCGCAACTCGCTTCAGATCCTGGGTTCTGGCCTTCCAAGCCTTGCAATCCTGCTTCCAGTGTCCACTTTTGTGACAGTAAAAGCACTCTTCTTTTCCCATAAGCTTCCCCGCTACCTTTGTTGCTTTTGCCTTTCCCTTCGTATCCACTTTACTAACACCGCCCCTTGGTTTGGCGGGGGCTTTCTTCTTCTTTCCCATGGCTTTCGCCCTGGACTTAGAAGAGGAAGATCCTCCTACAAACAAAGTGGATGTTTCCCTACCTTTCTGTAGGGTGCCCTCTGCACTTCTCAGCATGTTGAGGTGCTCTGAAAGTTCAACTTTCTTTTCCTGTAAGTTGAAGTTCAGGATGAACTGGGCGTAAGTGGAAGGAAGGGACTGGAGAATCAAGTCCGTATAGAGCTCATTCTGCAACGTGGTCCCAAGTTCCGCGAGCTCCTCTATGTAGCCAATCATCTTAAGCACGTGTTCCGCTACCGATGATCCGACGGCCAACCTTGCCGAAAACAACTTCTTCGACACTTCGTATCTGGCGATTCGAGACTGCTCTCCATACAGTTCTTTTGTATGAAGAAATATGGACTCTAGGTCCATATTCTCATGCCTCCTCTGATGTTCGTTGTCCATGGAGGCAAGCACGAGGCATTTGGCCTTCACGCAATCTATTTCCCAGGTCTTATAGATTTCCATATCTACGACACTGGTTTTGGGACCTGGGACAGGGGGAGCTTTGGTGGTAAGGAGATACCCCAACTTGTCGTAAGTGATTGCCATCTTCACATTCCTGAGCCAATCTTTGTAGTTTGGCCCTGTCAGTATGTTTTTATCTAGTAATAACTTAAGTCCGGTCATCTTGAATGGTCGCTGCAATTAGGAGAGAGAAAAGAAACACTTTAGCATGATGCTCTTGCAAGTTTAGAGTGGTTTTTAGTTTGTCTAAACAGGATGGCTCCCACTGTCTCTCGAATCCCTCCTTAAACTATAAAGGAAGAATTAGTCGGGATCAATCTCACCGTACAATACTTGCTTAACCGTGTAAGTCCACGTTGCGACCCCCGGTTCTTACGGGGAGGCGGAAACGGTATAAAATCAAAATTTTAACGCAAGAGGCAACATGGACTAAGCTAGGTCGGGATCTTTACCTAAACTAAAACTAGCATACTAAGCTAAAGATATTTAGCTACTCGGATGAAGATGGTTATACCTAAACTTGAACTCCTTCTCTTCAAGCTCCGATGGTGGTTCGATGGCTCCTTCTCGTTGTCTCCGTACGCCGAAGATAGATCCACTTGAAAGCTCCAACCTTTAGCTCCTTCTTCGTTCTTTGAAGAAACTAGTTCACTTGGTTTGCTAAACCTAGTGAACTAGAATGAGTAGAGATGATTTAGAATGGGATTTTATCTATGGTTCTTGATTCTCAACTCATGAGACAAGAGAACCATAGATCAAGAGAGGGAGCAAGAGGTTGAGGGTGAGAGCAAGAGGAGAGCTCAAGAACAAGAGAGAGAATGAGCAAGAAAGAATGAGCAACTCTTTTGTCTTTCACCCTCTCATAATCCAAAGTGATCATAACTCATCATATCAAAAAAGTCTTATGTGATGGTTTGAAGCAACCATAAGCTTATCATGTCATGCACTCATTTTACTCAAATGAGCAAGCAAGAAAAAGTCTTTGGCATGAAATGATAACCATGGTTATCATGATGGTCAACTAGTCAAGCCTAGTCAACCGGTCAACAAGTCAACAAAAGTCAACAAGTCACCAAAGTCAACAAGTCAACAAAAGTCAACAAGTCAACAACCATATCACCATAATACTTAATTAATATAATAGTTAATCACATATCATATTCTCATTAGGGTTGAGCATAAAGTCAAAAAGTCAACGGTCAACTGTCAACAACCCTAATGAGAATCCGCTGCCTCTGCCTCCCTGTCAACTGTGCATACACACCCGCATCCGCGTTCCGAGGAACACGAATGCAAACTGGATAAATCCAATCCCATAAGGTACACTAGGATCTGGCTTAAACCAAAGCCCGCTAGTGTAAACTGTCCGGACACTGTACGTGCACAAGTGCACGGATGTGACCGAACCTTGTCGCAAAACCATGCGACCTGTCGCAATACCATGCGACCTCTACTCTTTTGCCTAAAGGCGAAAAGCTTTCTGCGTGGGACTCTAAAGACTCGACACTACGCTGGCAGTGGGTTTAACCACAGACCGCAAGCGGCACTAGCTGTGCGTAACGGTCCCCAGGTAATGCCGACAAGAAGACGGACGAGGCGAAACCCATCTGAACTCCTACTGAGCCTGAGTGTGACATTCTCCGTACAGTCCGGTATGTTCGTCTGATACATCGCATGGCGGGCCTAGGGGGCGGTAAACGTCAGTCCCCCAATAGCGGTACAAGTCGTGCCGGAGTGAAGCCCAATACACCCTGAGATAACACTGGAAACCTACCAGTATATCTCGTTTGCCCTGGCCAGGGACTACTCGTGTAATGGCTCTCCTAGACACAGCGCGATGTCAACCCCCAATACCGGGAGAGACGAATCCTGTCTAACCGTCACTGCCTCCAAGTGCTTCGGGACTGCACCCAACCACCACCTGTTTGCACGACTCCTTTGAGCCGTGGTAGGGTAGTGATCAAAGTACAGTGGGAACACACCCGAGGCGAAGTGACAGTGTCAAGTCAGCGGACTAAGCTGTACTCATGTCACCTGGGAACTGATAACTGACGATAGGTATAATACCAACTAGTCAGTTCCCGACGAGTCCTGTCCAGTGTACCCGTAACCTAACGAGCACCCGCATACTATCTCAAGTACGACGTACTGACGGCTGTGGGACAGACCGTCTCCCACACTGGGATGAGAAGCGCATGCGCTGGTCTACTCCGGAGTATCGATGCCCTGTCTCGATAGTCCTGCGACCAGGGACCTGCATAAGGATGTGCTTATAGATTACCCAGCCCCACTAGTGTGACGGCCATCACATCGCTGGTAATCAAGCAAAGATCCTAAGGGCTCTACTAATGTGTATAGGCGATATACAAAAATAAACACATGTACACATTGAAGTAGAAACAAACCAAGTAGCATACTACTATTTTGAGCAAGATTGTATATACAAGGTGAATATCCCAAGCATCCATTAAGTAATATACAAACTAGTATGATACAGTAATGGCCTCTATGGCATATACACTAACAATCTCCCACTTGCACTAAGGCCATGTACTGGCGTATCGAAGACCTATCATCTCGATCAGCCGCTCGAACTGAGTCTGGGGCAAGGCCTTGGTGAATGGATCTGCAGTGTTGTCTTCTGAAGCGACTCTCCGAACCTCGATCTCCTGGCGATCCACGATCTCCCTGATCAGGTGATACCGCCTCAAGATGTGCCTGGATCTCTGATGGGACCTGGGTTCCTTCGCTAAAGCTATAGCCCCGTTGTTGTCGCAATACAGAGGTATTGGATCAACAATGGACGGAACCACCTGAAGTTCTTTCAAGAACTTCCTCATCCAGACAGCTTCTTTTGCGGCATCAGATGCAGCGATGTATTCCGCTTCCATCGTCGAGTCTGCAACGGTTTCCTGTTTGGAACTCTTCCAACACACCGCCCCTCCATTGAGGGTAAAGACAAAACCCGACATGGACTTGGAATCATCCTTGTCACTCTGGAAGCTGGAGTCAGCAAAGGCCTCGATCTGGAGGTCTTTTCCGCCATACACCAAGAACATCTCCTTAGTCCTTCTCAGGTACTTGAGAATGTTCTTTACCGCTATCCAGTGTTTCTCCCCAGGGTTAGACTGATACCGGCTTACCACACTCAGTGCATAAGCTACATCCGGTCTGGTACACAACATCGCATACATTATAGAGCCTACCGCAGAAGTGTAGGGTATAATAGACATGCGATCCCTCTCTAAATCAGTCTTGGGAGACATCTCTTTAGAGAGGGTGATCCCGTGACAAGCCGGTAGGTTACCGCGCTTGGAATCTTCCATACTGAACCTCTTCAGTATGGTGTCGATGTACCTGGACTGCGAAAGTCCTAATATCCTCTTGGATCTGTCACGGTAGATCCGGATACCCAGAATGTATGAGGCATCACCCAGGTCTTTCATGGAGAACCTGTGTGACAAGAACCCCTTGACAGATTGTAGCATAGGAATGTCATTTCCTATTAAGAGAATGTCATCCACGTATAAAACGAGGAATACTACAGTTCTCGCTACAAATCTACTATAGATGCATGGTTCATCTGGATTTTTGATAAAGCCAAATTCTTTGACCGTCTCATCAAAACAGATGTTCCAACTCCGCGATGCCTGCTTTAGTCCATAGATGGACTTAAGCAACTTGCACACCTTTCCGCTGCTCCCACTCTGAATGAAACCCTCTGGCTGGTCCATATAGACACACTCCTCTAAATTTCCATTTAGAAAAGCTGTCTTTACGTCCATTTGCCAGATCTCATAATCGTGGAAGGCAGCAATGGCAAGAAGGATCCGAATGGATTTCAGCATGGCTACTGGAGAAAAGGTTTCGTCGTAGTCCAAGCCAGGTCTTTGACGAAAACCCTTTGCTACCAGCCTAGCTTTATAGGTCTCAACCTGTCCATCTACACCAATCTTCCTTTTGAAGATCCACTTGCATCCTACGGGTTTTACCCCGTCTGGAGCAATGTCCAACGTCCATACCTTGTTGGTGTACATGGACTCCATTTCGGTCCGCATTGCATCCAGCCATTTCACTGAGTCAACGCTCTGAACGGCCTGCTGGAAGCTAGTAGGCTCATCATAATCTATGATGCAATCCTCTCTATCCCCGTCTATGAGAAAACCGTAGTATCTCTCGGGCGGATGAGACTGCCTACTACTCCTGCGGAGCGGCGTAGGAATGTCCTGTTCTGTTGAACCCTCTGGTTCCACCAAGCTTTCAGTAACAGTCCGTGGTTCTGGAATTTCTTCCAGTTCTACTGCGCTCCCACTTATTTCTTTTTCTATGAACTGGTGTTCTAGAAAGTGGGCATGACGAGAAACAAGAACTTTTTGTTCCTCTTCACAGTAGAAGAAATATCCCTTGGAATTCTTTGGATATCCCACAAACTTGCACAGTACTGAGCGTGCCTCGAGCTTGTCCGCATGCTGCTTTTTGACAAAAGCTGGACTTCCCCATATCTTAATGTGATTAAGATGGGGTCTCTTCCCACACCACATCTCAAATGGCGTGGTAGGCACAGTCTTAGTGGGAACTCGGTTCAAAAGGTATGCGGCTGATTCTAGTGCATACCCCCAGAATGATCGCGGTAACTCAGCGTTACTCATCATGGACCGCACCATATCCAATAGGGTGCGGTTCCGTCTCTCCGATACACCGTTATGTTGCGGGGTGTATGGAGGAGTAAGCTGAGAGAGAATTCCGTTCTCTTTTAAATAGTCCAGGAACTCGGCACTTAAGTATTCTCCACCTCGATCCGATCTTAGAATCTTAATACTTTTGCCGGTCTGTTTCTCTACTTCATTCTTATACTCCTGGAATTTTCCAAAGGCCTCGGACTTATGTTTCATTAAGAAGACATAACCGTACCTTGAGAAGTCATCCGTAAAAGTAATGAAGTAAGAATGTCCGCTTCGGGCATGTGTAGACATTGGACCGCACACGTCACTGTGTACGAGTCCCAAGAGCTCGCTCGCTCTTACTCCATGTCCAGTAAACGGAGTCTTTGTCATCTTTCCTTTGAGACAAGATTGACAAGTGGCATATGATTGATATTCGAACGCATTCAAATATCCTTCTGTATGTAACTTAGTCAACCTTCTCTCATTGATGTGACCCAATCTACAATGCCATAAGAAAGTCCGATTTAGTTCTGGAGACTTTCTTTTGTGTGTATTCTGGACGTTGAAAATCTGTGGTTGGTTTAACACGTATATACCATTACTCAATGTACCTGACCCAATCAAAACTTGATTAAGGTGAATGTTTACAACATTACTTACAAACGCAAATTCATAACCTTCTTTAGAAACTAAAGATACAGAAATGATATTACAAGTTGCGTTGGGTACAAAAAAGCAATTACGCAAAACCAAAACATGTCCATCTGACATTCCCAGGTGATAGTCCCCCACGGCTTTAGCATCCATGCTAGCTCCGTTCGCAACTCTGAGGGTCATGTCACCTGCCTTCAAAACCCTACGGTTTCTCAACGCCTGCAAAGAATTACAGATATGAGATCCTGATCCGGTATCCAATACCCAGGAAGTAGAGTTTATTGAAAGACAGTTTTCAATAACATACACACCTGAAGCTGAAGCTGCAACCTGCTTCAATTCCTGTGTTCTGGCCTTCCAGGCCCTGCAATCATTCTTCCAGTGTCCTTTCTTATGACAATAGAAGCATTCTTCCTTATCCACAAGCTTCCCCGCTATCTTTGTTGCTTTACCTTTTCCCTTCGTATCCACTTTACTAACACCGCCCCTTGGTTTGGCGGGGGCCTTCTTCTTCTTTCCCTTGGCTTTCGCCTTGGACCTAGAAGAAGATGATCCTCCTACAAACAAAGTGGATGTTTCCCTACCTTTCTGTAGGGTGCCCTCTGCGCTCCTCAGCATGTTGAGGAGCTCTGATAGTTCAACCTCTTTTTCTTGTAGGTTGAAGTTCAGTATAAACTGGGCGTAAGTGGAAGGAAGGGACTGGAGAACTATATCCGTATATAGCTCACTCTCCAATGTGATCCCTAGGTCAGCGAGCTCCTCAATGTAGCCGATCATCTTTAGCACGTGCTCGGCTACTGATGATCCGACGGCCATTCTTGTCGAAAATAACTTTTTCGACGCTTCGTATCTTGCGATACGTGATTGCTCTCCATACAGTTCTTTTGTATGGAGCAATATGGACTCCATGTCCATATTCTCATGCCTCCTCTGATGTTCGTTGTCCATCGAGGCAAGCAGGAGGCATTTGGCCTTCGCGCTATCAATCTCCCAAGTCTTACGGATTTCCTTATCCGCGACGCTGGAAGTTGGACCAGGGACAGGGGGAGCTTTGGTGGTAAGAAGATACCCCAGCTTGTCATAAGTGATTGCTATCTTGACATTCCTGAGCCAATCTTTGTAGTTTGGCCCTGTCAGTTTGTTTTTATCTAGGAGTAACTTAAGTCCAGTCATGTTGATTGGTCGCTGCAATTAGGAGAGAGAAGAAGAAACACTCAGCATGATGCTCTTGCAAGTTTAGAGTGGTTTTTAGTTTGTCTAAACAGGATGGCTCCCACTGTTTCTCGAATCCCTCCTCAAACCATAAAGGAAGAATTAGTCAGGATCAATCCCACCGTACAATACTTGCTTAACCGTTCAGCCAGGCCGGTGTCGGTACTTCGAGGGAGGTTTTCCAACGCTTTCGCGAAGTTCCTTAATTAAAGAACCTCTTTTTCCTGGGGGCGTAGCCCCGCTAACACCTTTCTAGGCACCTACTAGGTTTATAGCATTGATCGTTAAGTGAGAAATTTCCCGAGGAGTAGCATATACTCACAGTAGGATCGGGATCCAAATATCATTGCGTGACGAAACTGAAGGAATCCTACCAGAATCATCACACTCCAAATGGTATGCAAATCTAGCAAGTTTCAGTACTTATGAAACTCCCGATGTGGATTTTTGCCCCATGCTCTTATGACCTTGACTTTGGCCAAAATATCATAAGTCACATGTCAAGTTCTACCCGTCATTATCCAGGTTAATTTGGATCCATCCGTACCTACCCTTGACTTTGGCCAAAATGGCAGTACGACTGTCCCAAACCAACGCATCTATCTATGCTACACATGAACACCCAATAGCTACCAATCACTGTGCCTTGACTTTGGCCAACATACACAGCTTGAATACTATTGACTATTCATGCGAAACGACGGAGGGCTACGGATGGTTTTGGCAAAACCGTGAACGTAGTGAACTTGATTTGGTCGATGGAACGAGATAGCTTTTAAAAGGAGTGGCTCAAGCTCCGCATTTAAAAGTTGTTTTTGAAAAGAACCGAGTGGTTTTTCGAAAGTGTTCCAACGACTTTAACTTGGTTTATTATCTTGCATTAGTTCTTTTAATGCGTGATATTCTTGCATTAGTTCTTTTAATGCGTCCCATCATTTAATCCTACCATTGCAGAAAACAACCAAAATATGACGTACGCTTATGCCATTCGCATTCGCCATGGGGCCCTGTCATTACCCGTTAGGTTACTTAACTAACGACAGAGCGGGGGCTGGGCTAGCGCGTCTGTAAAACATAAGCAACGCCTAAATAATATCATATATAGATATACTGCAATGATAAACATTTCAGATCACAGATAAATACATTGGATATACTAGGAATCTGTAATTTGTACGAGCCTGTAACAAAAACAGATTACACGGTCGCGGTGAATAGCCAAAACCCCACCCAAGACCCCTACGGGTGCGGCAAACTACCCGCCAAGTACCCGAAGCGTAGCAACCTCCCTCATCTCCATGAGTAGGCCACTCGACACTTCGGCATGTTGGAGATAGTGCCCTCAGAGTCAATTATTAGGTCACAGGTACGTGATTGTAATGATTGAGGGAGGACCTATCCCGGTAGGACAGTCTTACTCGAGATGATAGTATGCTATCTGGTTTACCTTTATCATCGTGTACTGCTTTAGGTGACCTGACACGTCGCTATTACACGTTGATAGAGCCCCTAGGATTCTTGCTTGACCACCAGCAGTATGAGGGCGATCATATAAGTGGGAGCTGGGGGTCTATAAGCTTATCCTTAAAAGGTCCCTAGTCGTGGGAGTTTCGAGACTGGGCATCGATACTCTATTAGTAGACTAGTGTATACAGTCGAGACCCCGACGAGGGGCGGTGGCCGGTCTCACAAGCCACTGGTGTCAGTTGGATCACCTAAGATGTATACAGGTGCTCATTGGGTTATGAGTACACCGGACAGGACTCGCCGGGAACATGCTAGTTGGTCATATACCAGACGTCAGATGGCAGTTCCCTGGTGACATGTGTGCAGGTTAGTTCATCGACCTGGGGATCGTCATTTGTCTCGTGTGAGTTCCCACTGTACTTTGATTACTACCCTACCACGGCTCAAAGGAGTCGTGCAAACAGGTTTTAGTTGGGTACAGTCCCGAGCCACATGGAGGCAGTGAGCGTATCTTCAGGGGTTCGTCTCTCCCGGTATTGGGGGTGAGGTCGTGCTGTGTCTAGGAGAGCCATTACACAAAGTCCTTGGCCAAGGCAAGGAGATTTACTGGTAGGTATTCCAGTAGTATTTCAGGGTGTTCTGGGCTACACTCCGACACGACTTGTACCGCTTTTGGGGGTCTGACTTTTACCAACCCCCTAGGCCCACCATGCGATACTCATAGACGAACGGACCGGACTGTACGGATATTGTCACTGACAGGCTCAGTAGGGTTGTCAGGCTGAGTTCACTCACAGACGTCCCTTTTTGTCAATACTTGGTAGCCCGTTACGTATTGGCTTATACCTCTGACGTGCTAGTGGTTAAATCCACAACCGAGCTGTTGACGAGTCTTTAGAGTCCCCCACATTCAGTTACTCAGCTTTCGGGCGAAAGGTTGTAGAGGCCGTATGGAGATATGGCAGGGTCCGATCAGATACGTGCGGTATTGCACGGATCAGGATCGGACAGTCTGTACTATAGGCCGTATGGTTATATGGCAGGGTTCGATCAGATACGTGCGGTATTGCACAGATCAGGATCGAACGGATAATACTAGCCGGCTTTGGTATAAGCCGGATCCTAGTATAGTACAGTGTAGATTTTGTCTCATTGCATTTGTATTTCGGTCGGAACACAAATGCGGGTGTGTATGCACAGTATCGGGGTTTTCCTGTAATTTATTACGGGACCAGTTTTCTGGAGTTGCCAGTTTGCTTTCCGTTTCGGCCAATTTCCTTTGTTCCGTTCATTGGCCGAAGATTGGTGGAGGAGGGTTTATTTGCATTGTTGCAAATAGGCTTTTTGTGGAGGGGGTCTTTGCTTATTTTGGCATCATGATGGTTTTCATGATGTGCACCATCATTGACTTCTCCTTCTCATGATGGCTTGACTTTTAGTGGGCATGATGGTTGATGATGATGAGGGGTGAGGTTGGTTGAGTGTGGGTTTATTGTTGTGATCATTCCCTTTTTGCATCATAACCATTCCTCTCTCTCTCTCTTGGAGATGATGGTTGCTCCACTCATTTTTTGGCACACACTCTCATTCTCACTCTCCTCTCTAGACTTGGCCGGCCACTCTTGATATGGGGCTGTCCAAGAATTTCTCATGGGGATTTTTGTTCATTTCATATCAGAAAAATCCCCAAGTTCACCTAGAAAAAGTTCATGTTTCATCCCTCCACCAAAAGGCAATTCCTACAACCCCAAAAGTGAGACTTGAGGACTACATATTCTACAGCGAACCTTGGGCACGTCGAGTAGCCGGCTTCGTGCCCGAGTTGCCTCGGCATTGAGGTGGGAGCCCGTAAACAAAGTAGGCGATGTGGTGCACTTCCGGCGACGAGGAGGAGACAGGACTTTCCGCAGGAGATCGGGACCATGACGAGAAGACCGGAGGACTTGGATCGTCGGTATATCTCTATTCCCTTTCTTGTAGTTAGCTAGGACTAGTTAATGGTTCGATCCGGGTAGTAGTGCGCGGCGGTTTGCCAGTTCAAGAAAATTTAAAGTTTATCACCGCTTCCGCTTTTGGCCGTCGGATTGACGGCCGGGGCGCCGCCGTGCACTTACAGTGGTATCAGAGCCTCGCCATTAACTTAGTCTAGCTTGGTGTAGTGTGTTTTTCTGTTTCGATCGATCGAATGTTCCAAAACTACATTTTTGTTAGCATCAGTTTTCTGTTGGAATTTTTTTGGTGTCGAAAAATTTTTCAGGTTGTAAAATATTGATGTACTGGAAAATCTAAGAGCTCTGTAAAAATTCGACGAAGTAACTCCACAGTGGGAGCGCGGAACCGCCGCGAAAACCCCCTTCCCGCCGCCCTTCCGCCGCACACTGTGGAGATCACTTAACCAATTTTTTACAGAGGCCTTCTGGGCTTAAAATATGGGTTTTGGAATATTAAAATTGGGCCCAGGTTTTCTGTGAGTGCTACAGTTTTGATTGGGGGCCCACTTGTTAATTTTTGATCGATCGGATATTTTAAACACATTTTTCACAGTATTTACATTATATCTGCGACCGTGAATGTCACTTGATCGGTAAATCCGGTCTAACTGCTATAGCCCGGTTAGAAGGATTTGCGAACGTGACTTTCACGTTGATGTTTTGTTTTTGCTGTGATGTTGCGGATCGGTCGGTGGGGATAGCCTGGATGCAATGCTAGTACAGTTTTGTTGTATTGTGTACATTTGATATTGCGGGGCGAGCGTCCGACATGTGGACTGCCGTCACTGCCTGTTTGTATTATTATTTTGGGGCACGACCTGGTTGCGGTCGATGTACCCGTTGTATGTATATTTTACTTTCTGTACTAGGATTGCCCCGCGGAGGGGTGCACGGATAGCCGGGTTCTGGAGGGCAACAAGCCCGCATCTCATGGCATTGAGACGGAGGGGGCTTCACTCTAGGATTGGCGGGCTATTCGCCGCACTCGTAGGGGGTACAGGTTGACCCAGGAGGGGTGCCCAAGTTACCGGATTCCGTGAAGTGCTGGGTGGTCCATTCACGTTGCTGAAGGGGGCTGCCTCGCTTCAGGTTTTGGCGGGTAACTTGCCGCGCCCGTAGGGGTCTAGGATTTCATTGCACAGGCTATCCACACGACCAGGGGAACGTCGGGTTTCAGTAGTGGCTCTGTGAAACCCGGGGATCCCAGATATCTGTATTGTTTCTGTGATGCTGTACATTTCTGTGATGTTGCATTTTATTCACGCCTTGAGCGAAAAACTATATATTGGTATATATATTAGTAGATGTCGTATATGTTTTGCATCCGCGCTAGTCCAGTCCCCGCTCTGTCGTTAGTAAGCTAACCTAACGGGTAATGACGGGACCCAGTGGCGAATGCGGATGGCATATACGTACATCAGTATATTTTCGTTCTTTTTGGTGTGATCAATTGATGGGACTGCATTGATTCGGATCAATGCAAGTTAAAACAAACCTAATCTGATGTTGTTGGAACACTTTTCAAAAAGCTGTTATTGCAAGGACGTTTACTTTTGTTTTGCATCGTGGTATTCATTGGAATATCCTGCTCCTCAGTCGACGAGGCAAGGGCCGAGATCCCTTCACCGGGAGTGACCCCTTGGACAGAAGTTTGCGTCAGGGAATTAACTTCACTATAGCCGATTACTTTTGCTTTGCATCGCGGTATTCATTTGGAATATCCTGCACCCCATTCTACGGGGAAAGAGCCGAGATCCCTTCACCGGGAGTGACCTCTTTAGCAAAGGTTTTCGTCACTATATCTTTAAAAAGCTATCCGTTCCTTCAACGATATCAAGTTCATTACGTTAAAGGTTTTCGCCAGAAACCATTCGTAGCCCTCCGTCGTTTCATATGGATAGTCAGTAGTATTCAAGCTGTGTATGTTGGCCAAAGTCAAGGCACAGTGTTTGGTAGCTATTGGTTATTCATATGCAGCATAGATAGATGCGTTGGTTTGGAACAGTCGTACTGCCATGTTGGCCAAAGTCAAGGGTATGTACGGGTGGATTCAAATTAACCTGGAGAATAACGGGTAGAACTTGACATGTGACTTATGATATGTTGGCCAAAGTCAAGGTCATAAGAGCATGGGGCAGAAATCACATCGGGAGTTTCAAAAGAACTGAAACTTGCCAGATATGCGCATACCTTCTGGAGTGTGACACCATGAGCGGATTCCGTCACGTTATCATGCGATGATAGTTGGATCCCGATTCCCACTGATGAGTTAGTTTACTCCTCGGGTGACCCCGACTAATTCTTCTTTCAGGTTTGGAGGAGAATTTGAGGTACAGTGGGAGGATTCCAGATTAGATAAATTGGTAACCATTCTGATCTAGGTTTGAGTGCACGCTGAGTGTTTCTTTTCTCTCTCTCTATGGCAGCGACCATTGACCCGACCCTAAGACTTTGACTCAGTGACCAAGTTGACCGAACCTTCTGAAACACCGGCTTTTGGATTGTCAGAGTTGCAAACCTCATTGCCACTCCTACTTTTACCCTTTTCTCCAGGACACCCCGTTTTACTACGAACGTCCACTTCCATTGGACAAAACCATCGTATGGTTAGATACGAACTCGAAAGAATTTATTCGAGGATGGTTTCCGGTTCTGGAAAAAACGGATAGGATTATTCAGTTGTCTTTTCCTTTTACCCTCTCTCAGGTTACGAGTACTCCTTGGTTTAGGGGTAGTACACCTATTACGCAAATTGGATTGTCTTCTTCCAAACCTTAGGCTGGTGCCGACCGGTAGGGAATGAAGAAAACCAATTAGCATAACGATGGTGTGCAGAAGGTATTAAGTTCAGACAAAGCAAGGGATTAGTAAGAGGGCAAAGTAAATTGCAACAGATATTCACGACCAAACCAAATATTTCGTTACCACTCCCACATCACCTTTGTATTTCTCCAGGACGCTCCGTATCACTACGAAGATCCACAGTTTATTTGGATACTCCATCGTATGGTTATATACGAACTCGAATGGAACTGGTTCCAGTTCGGGGATGGATTCTGGTTCAGGAGAAATAGGAATAAGGTTTATTCGGTTGTCTTTTATCTTCACCCTCTCTCATTGTGAGTGTTCCTAGGATTGGGACAGTACACCCATTATGCTTATTGGATAGTCTTCTTCCAAACCATAGGCTGGTGCCGAACGGTAGGGAAGGAAGAAAACCATTTGGCCTAAAAGGGTGTGCAGAAGGTAAAGACTAAAGACATATGAAGGGATTTGGAGAGGTGGCAAAGAACTATACGGTTACAGTCGTGAATCTGGAAGAGGCATTACTAGGAATACCAGAATACCCCATCGGAACATTTCAATGTTTCAGTTTCACTGTGTAATGTTAAAGGAAAACTGATTTCCCGATTAGATACTTACTCCAGGGTATGTATTTACCAGGTACGATTCTCACATCTGTATGGTTTTACAGATAATGAGTGGGAGTAAGTTATTGGGAATTGGGTGATTATCCTCATTATATCGGGATTCGTTGTAATCAGTGATATTTGAGGAAATCACCTGGGCTGTTTGCCGGTCGGCAAATATTTGGTTTTGAATATCCGCTGTTATGCACCAATTTCAAATTGATATATCTGTACGTCTATTTTCATAGAGTGAGATATACCTTTCTGAAATTATGTCTACGACATTTACCTATATCAGTGGATGGTTAGGTAAGGAGCATTAAACAGCGGTGTAATTCTTATTAACCATAAGTACAGTTTTCAACCTACGACACACAGTGAATGAGTTATCAGACTCAAGGGACTTATACAAAGGATTGTATGTTGTCCAGGGTCCATCAGGACAGAGGGGTTGGTCCTCGTACTATATTCGGTTTACTTATGACTTCTCTAGTTTTTAGACAGGTGTTTCGCGGAAACACAGGGTCCAAATTTTGAGAAGTTATAGGTATTTGAATAGAGTAGAGAACCAGGTATAGCAAGTATCGGGATTCTTCAAAGAGATCGAAGATGTAGATACTTGTGTATGGTATTCAGTTGATAGTAATGATAAAGAGATCTTGCTTCTCTTTCAGGTTACTCATAATTGGAAGTATTCCTAAGTTGAGTAACGCTGATCGGCCTCCTTCCATTTAGTTGACATGCGCTGGGGACAGCTGCATGATTTGAATCTGGTTCAATTAAATCAGTGCCTCTGTTTCTATATTGGATATAGAACAGTTCATATCTTAACGATGTTAAGGTACGGGGAGTTGTCCGGTTTATGATTAAAACCAGACACTGGACAACTCAAGGCACGTTTCTGTAATGGCTGTTTATGGGTTGACCCAGGCTATGACGAGGGTTGACTTTCTACCATCTGGATGAACAATAGCGATATTGTTCTAGACTCGCCACAGTTTTATTAAAGATGGATTTTTTCAGAAAACAGTAGTGGGAGTATGGTAGAACTGGAAGTGATTCCAGAACCACAAACGATTACTGAAGATTTGATAAGGAACCTAAAGATTCAATCTGGATTGACATTCCATTGGCCACTCCGCAGATAAGGTGGGTAACTTCAGGCACCCGAGAGGCACTACGGTAGCCTCAAGGACGGTGACAGGGAAGTTCTTGTTTACCCACAATTGCCATTGCTGTTGTTCCAGGTTACGAGACCCGGCGGGAGGATGAGTATAGCGTCGTTCTAAACCAGTTTTAGAAGTGTACGTCTATATGACTCTGCCAGAGGGTTGTCGTAGTCAGTGGGAGCAGCGGAAGCATTGGTGGACAGGTTGCTTATGTCTATTTATAGACTAGAGCAGATGTAGCGGAGATAGATCATCTATTTCTGACGTGACAGTCATGGGTTTGACTTCATCAGAATAGGGGATGGATCTGTTGAGAAGGTAGTAGGGTGTGATATCCTGGTATTTGGATGATATACACAGAGTAGGAAAAGAAACTCCTACACTACGATCGGTTATACTTTGGTCGTCACACAGTTGTTTCTCCACAAAGGAAATGGATTTTATATCAGACATACTGGTTACTAGATCTATGGTCTTAGATCTAGATTTGGGTGGTTTCCCAATCAGGGTACTTGACAGCATTCTAAGAGTATTTAGGATGGACGACTCCTGGCACGGTAGTGTACCTGCAGGTAATGGAGTCACCCTCTCCAAAGGTGTCTTACAGACTAAAGGGGAGAGGGACGGGCATGATTGGCAGATCACTTGCTCAGGCAATTGAGTCAATCGTGAGATGTCAAGTACCACACCAGATGTTGTTCTTGCACTAGATGAAATAAGTTGACATTAATCCAATCCTGGAGAAACAGTCGGAAGCGGTTTTAGAACATAAGTAGATGTTCTAGGGAGATGATAACGACAGCCTCATTCAGGAGACAGTTATCATTCCAGGCTTCCAAGGTGACATGGACGACAAGGAGGTTGTCAGAGTTATAGTTTTCCTTCTGATGAGGGGCAGTATTTTGGACAGGTGGTCCAAGGCAATACTGAGGGAGGCATGGCGCGCAGGATACTGATTAAGTTCAGTTGACGATACAGTCTAAGAAGTTTGGATTTGGAGTTCATTTATGAGCTATGTCCCATCAGACATCCAGACATATTCTGAGACAGGTATTGCTCATTTCGGGAGATGGCTTTCTCCGCGAACTTGAGATATAGAGAGACATAGAAAGAAACAACTAAGCGGATCCACTCACTGAGGCTATTCCTCGAACGCAATAGTTCCGAAAACGAGCTTTGTGAGACTGACTAGTAGAGGAGTTGGATGTTCGGTATCACACGGGCTGTGAGTATGCGACATCGCAATAATTAGCCTTGAGTGCAAGTGGGAGATTGTTGGAGATAGTGCCCTCAGAGTCAATTATTAGGTCACAGGTACGTGATTGTAATGATTGAGGGATGACCTATCCCGGTAGGACAGTCTTACTCGAGATGATAGTATGCTATCTGGTTTACCTTTATCATCGTGTACTGCTTTAGGTGACCTGACACGTCGCTATTACACGTTGATAGAGCCCCTAGGATTCTTGCTTGACCACCAGCAGTATGAGGGCGATCATATAAGTGGGAGCTGGGGGTCTATAAGCTTATCCTTAAAAGGTCCCTAGTCGTGGGAGTTTCGAGACTGGGCATCGATACTCCATTAGTAGACTAGTGTATACAGTCGAGACCCCGACGAGGGGCGGTGGCCGGTCTCACAAGCCACTGGTGTCAGTTGGATCACCTAAGATGTATACAGGTGCTCATTGGGTTATGAGTACACCGGACAGGACTCGCCGGGAACATGCTAGTTGGTCATATACCAGACGTCAGATGGCAGTTCCCTGGTGACATGTGTGCAGGTTAGTTCATCGACCTGGGGATCGTCATTTGTCTCGTGTGAGTTCCCACTGTACTTTGATTACTACCCTACCACGGCTCAAAGGAGTCGTGCAAACAGGTTTTAGTTGGGTACAGTCCCGAGCCACATGGAGGCAGTGAGCGTATCTTCAGGGGTTCGTCTCTCCCGGTATTGGGGGTGAGGTCGTGCTGTGTCTAGGAGAGCCATTACACAAAGTCCTTGGCCAAGGCAAGGAGATTTACTGGTAGGTATTCCAGTAGTATTTCAGGGTGTTCTGGGCTACACTCCGACACGACTTGTACCGCTTTTGGGGGTCTGACTTTTACCAACCCCCTAGGCCCGCCATGCGATACTCATAGACGAACGGACCGGACTGTACGGATATTGTCACTGACAGGCTCAGTAGGGTTGTCAGGCTGAGTTCACTCACAGACGTCCCTTTTTGTCAATACTTGGTAGCCCGTTACGTATTGGCTTATACCTCTGACGTGCTAGTGGTTAAATCCACAACAGAGGTGTTGACGAGTCTTTAGAGTCCCCCACATTCAGTTACTCAGCTTTCGGGCGAAAGGTTGTAGAGGCCGTATGGAGATATGGCAGGGTCCGATCAGATACGTGCGGTATTGCACGGATCAGGATCGGACAGTCTGTACTATAGGCCGTATGGTTATATGGCAGGGTTCGATCAGATACGTGCGGTATTGCACAGATCAGGATCGAACGGATAATACTAGCCGGCTTTGGTATAAGCCGGATCCTAGTATAGTACAGTGTAGATTTTGTCTCATTGCATTTGTATTTCGGTCGGAACACAAATGCGGGTGTGTATGCACAGTATCGGGGTTTTCCTGTAATTTATTACGGGACCAGTTTTCTGGAGTTGCCAGTTTGCTTTCCGTTTCGGCCAATTTCCTTTGTTCCGTTCATTGGCCGAAGATTGGTGGAGGAGGGTTTATTTGCATTGTTGCAAATAGGCTTTTTGTGGAGGGGGTCTTTGCTTATTTTGGCATCATGATGGTTTTCATGATGTGCACCATCATTGACTTCTCCTTCTCATGATGGCTTGACTTTTAGTGGGCATGATGGTTGATGATGATGAGGGGTGAGGTTGGTTGAGTGTGGGTTTATTGTTGTGATCATTCCCTTTTTGCATCATAACCATTCCTCTCTCTCTCTCTTGAAGATGATGGTTGCTCCACTCATTTTTTGGCACACACTCTCATTCTCACTCTCCTCTCTAGACTTGGCCGGCCACTCTTGATATGGGGCTGTCCAAGAATTTCTCATGGGGATTTTTGTTCATTTCATATCAGAAAAATCCCCAAGTTCACCTAGAAAAAGTTCATGTTTCATCCCTCCACCAAAAGGCAATTCCTACAACCCCAAAAGTGAGACTTGAGGACTACATATTCTACAGCGAACCTTGGGCACGTCGAGTAGCCGGCTTCGTGCCCGAGTTGCCTCGGCATTGAGGTGGGAGCCCGTAAACAAAGTAGGCGATGTGGTGCACTTCCGGCGACGAGGAGGAGACAGGACTTTCCGCAGGAGATCGGGACCATGACGAGAAGACCGGAGGACTTGGATCGTCGGTATATCTCTATTCCCTTTCTTGTAGTTAGCTAGGACTAGTTAATGGTTCGATCCGGGTAGTAGTGCGCGGCGGTTTGCCAGTTCAAGAAAATTTAAAGTTTATCACCGCTTCCGCTTTTGGCCGTCGGATTGACGGCCGGGGCGCCGCCGTGCACTTACACGGCATACCCGGTAGTTTGTGCACCCCTCCATGGGTCTATCCTAGGAGCAAAAACAGTAAAAAGAAATTATACAATGACGGCTACAACCCCTTCCCGGTTGTGCGGCCATACAAATAATTATTACATCAATTTACAAATTTACATGAATTGCAAGAAAAGAAAACTCTCGTCTCACAACCCCCGGCTATTCACCCGCGACAATCCAACATATTTATATACACATTCCAGCACATTACAGATCATGTATAACCCCGACCAATCGACTTATAGCGATTAGCCGATGTTCAATACATGCAAACATCACAGATATAACCATCATAGTCAAAGTGCAGTGAAGTTCGGAAAAATACGTAATTATAGGACCCCAAAAGGAAATTTCTTTTCTGGAAAATCTGGGCACATATAATATATTCCAAAAATCCCAAAACCAACACAGACACACACTGCACGAAAAACGATGCACAGAAGACGACAAAGCGCGGCGGTTCCGCGGCGGCTACCTAGCTCGCGCGGCGGTTTCGACGAATTACTGTATCGTTTTTCTTGGGTGTTCACACAAAACCCTGAGCCGAATTTAGGAGTATAAAGTTTTTCATTTTGACCAGAAAAAATTTCAACAGAAACTCAGATTTTGTAAAAGTTTGGTTTTTGGATTTTTTTCGGTTCCGAACTTCGTTACACTTCACTACCAAGCTAGTTTAAGTTTAGTTAGTCTCTGATACCACTGTAAGTCCACGTTGCGACCCCCGGTTCTTACGGGGAGGCGGAAACGGTATAAAATCAAAATTTTAACGCAAGAGGCAACATGGACTAAGCTAGGTCGGGATCTTTACCTAAACTAAAACTAGCATACTAAGCTAAAGATATTTAGCTACTCGGATGAAGATGGTTATACCTAAACTTGAACTCCTTCTCTTCAAGCTCCGATGGTGGTTCGATGGCTCCTTCTCGTTGTCTCCGTACGCCGAAGATAGATCCACTTGAAAGCTCCAACCTTTAGCTCCTTCTTCGTTCTTTGAAGAAACTAGTTCACTTGGTTTGCTAAACCTAGTGAACTAGAATGAGTAGAGATGATTTAGAATGGGATTTTATCTATGGTTCTTGATTCTCAACTCATGAGACAAGAGAACCATAGATCAAGAGAGGGAGCAAGAGGTTGAGGGTGAGAGCAAGAGGAGAGCTCAAGAACAAGAGAGAGAATGAGCAAGAAAGAATGAGCAACTCTTTTGTCTTTCACCCTCTCATAATCCAAAGTGATCATAACTCATCATATCAAAAAAGTCTTATGTGATGGTTTGAAGCAACCATAAGCTTATCATGTCATGCACTCATTTTACTCAAATGAGCAAGCAAGAAAAAGTCTTTGGCATGAAATGATAACCATGGTTATCATGATGGTCAACTAGTCAAGCCTAGTCAACCGGTCAACAAGTCAACAAAAGTCAACAAGTCACCAAAGTCAACAAGTCAACAAAAGTCAACAAGTCAACAACCATATCACCATAATACTTAATTAATATAATAGTTAATCACATATCATATTCTCATTAGGGTTGAGCATAAAGTCAAAAAGTCAACGGTCAACTGTCAACAACCCTAATGAGAATCCGCTGCCTCTGCCTCCCTGTCAACTGTGCATACACACCCGCATCCGCGTTCCGAGGAACACGAATGCAAACTGGATAAATCCAATCCCATAAGGTACACTAGGATCTGGCTTAAACCAAAGCCCGCTAGTGTAAACTGTCCGGACACTGTACGTGCACAAGTGCACGGATGTGACCGAACCCTGTCGCAAAACCATGCGACCTGTCGCAATACCATGCGACCTCTACTCTTTTGCCTAAAGGCGAAAAGCTTTCTGCGTGGGACTCTAAAGACTCGACACTACGCTGGCAGTGGGTTTAACCACAGACCGCAAGCGGCACTAGCTGTGCGTAACGGTCCCCAGGTAATGCCGACAAGAAGACGGACGAGGCGAAACCCATCTGAACTCCTACTGAGCCTGAGTGTGACATTCTCCGTACAGTCCGGTCTGTTCGTCTGATACATCGCATGGCGGGCCTAGGGGGCGGTAAACGTCAGTCCCCCAATAGCGGTACAAGTCGTGCCGGAGTGAAGCCCAATATACCCTGAGATAACACTGGAAACCTACCAGTATATCTCGTTTGCCCTGGCCAGGGACTACTCGTGTAATGGCTCTCCTAGACACAGCGCGATGTCAACCCCCAATACCGGGAGAGACGAATCCTGTCTAACCGTCACTGCCTCCAAGTGCTTCGGGACTGCACCCAACCACCACCTGTTTGCACGACTCCTTTGAGCCGTGGTAGGGTAGTGATCAACGTACAGTGGGAACACACCCGAGGCGAAGTGACAGTGTCAAGTCAGCGGACTAAGCTGTACTCATGTCACCTGGGAACTGATAACTGACGATAGGTATAATACAAACTAGTCAGTTCCCGACGAGTCCTGTCCAGTGTACCCGTAACCTAACGAGCACCCGCATACTATCTCAAGTACGACGTACTGACGGCTGTGGGACAGACCGTCTCCCACACTGGGATGAGAAGCGCATGCGCTGGTCTACTCCGGAGTATCGATGCCCTGTCTCGATAGTCCTGCGACCAGGGACCTGCATAAGGATGTGCTTATAGATTACCCAGCCCCACTAGTGTGACGGCCATCACATCGCTGGTAATCAAGCAAAGATCCTAAGGGCTCTACTAATGTGTATAGGCGATATACAAAAATAAACACATGTACACATTGAAGTAGAAACAAACCAAGTAGCATACTACTATTTTGAGCAAGATTGTATATACAAGGTGAATATCCCAAGCATCCATTAAGTAATATACAAACTAGTATGATACAGTAATGGCCTCTAGGGCATATACACTAACAAACCGTTCAGCCAGGCCAGTGTCGGTACTTCGAGGGAGGTTTTCCAACGCTTTCGCGAAGTTCCTTAATTAAGTAACCTCTTTTCCCTGTGGGCGTAGCCCCGCTAACACCTTTCTAGACACCTACTAGGTTTATAGCATTGATCGTTAAGTGAGAGATTTCCCGAGGAGTAGCATATACTCACAGTAGGATCGGGATCCAAATATCATCGCGTGATAAAACCGAAGGAATCCTACCAGAATCATCACACTCCAAATGGTATGCAGCGCTAGCAAGTTTCAGTATTTATGAAACTCCCAATGTGGATTTTTGCCCCATGCTCTTATGACCTTGACTTTGGCCAAAATATCATAAGTCATATGTCAAGTTCTACCCGTCATTCTCCTGGTTAATTTGGACCCACCCGTACCTACCCTTGACTTTGGCCAAAATGGCAGCACGACTGTCCTAAACCAACGCATCTACCTATGCTGCACATGAATACCCAATAGCTACCAATCACTATGCCTTGACTTTGGCCAACATACATAGCTTGAATACTTATCGACCATTCATGTGGAATGACGGAGGGCTACGAATGGTTTTGGCGAAACCGTGAACGTAGTGAACTTGATATAATCGATGGAACGAGATAGCTTTTAAAAGGAGTGGTTCATGCTCCGCATTTAAAAGTTTGGTTTTGAAAAGAACCGAGTGGTTTTCAAAGTGTTCCAATCGACTTTTACTTGGTTTATTTTCTTGCATTAGTTCTTTTAATGCGTCCCATCATTTAATCCTACCATTGCAGAAAACAACCAAAATATGGTGTACGCTTATTCCATCCGCATTCGCCACGGGGTCCCGTCATCACCCGTTAGGTTACATAACTAATGACAGAGCGGGGGCTGGACTAGCGCGGTGCAAAACATAAGCAACACCTAAATAGATATCATATATAGATATATAGCAATGATAGACATTACAGATCACAGATGAATACATTGGATATACTAGGAATCCGCAATCCGTTCGAGCCTGCAACAAAAAGCGAATTACACGGTCGCGGTGAATAGCCAATACCCTACCCAAGACCCCTACGGGTGAGGCAAACTACCCGCCAAGTACCCGAAGCGAAGCAATCTCCCTCAACACCGTGAGTAGGCCACTTAGCACTTCGAGATACCCGGTAGTTTGTGCACCCCCTCCATGGGTCTATCCTAGGAGCAAAAACAGTAAAAAGAATTATACAATGACGGCTACAACCCCGACCCGATTGGTGCGGCCATACAAATAATATTACATCAATTTACATGTTACATGAATTGAAAGAAAAGAAAACTCTCGTCTCACAAAACCCCCCGGCTATTCATCCGCGACAATCCAACGCATTCATATACACATACCATCAACAAACACAGATCACAGATATGTATAACCCCCACTAATCGACGTATAGCGATTGGCAGACGTTCAATACATATAAACATCACAGATATAACCCATTAGTCAAAGTGTAGTGAAGTTCGATCAAAAAAACGGATTTATAGGTACCCTAAATACAAATTTCTTTTCTGAAAAATCTGGGCAGAAATAAACCATCTTAAAAATCCCAAAACCTTAACAGCGGAATACTGCAACAAACTCGGTCCAGAACGGAGTCAAAACGGCCGCGGTTACGCGGCAATAGGCATACTTTTGCCGCGGAACCGCCGCGCTTTGAACAGTTCACTGGACCATTTTTGGTGTGCATCTTGACAAAACCCTGAGCCGATTTTTGAAGTATGATTTTTTATTTTTAGAGCAGAAAAAAAACAACAGAAACTTAGATTTTTGATGTTTTAGTTTTGCGATTTTTCCGATCGAATTTCCATACACTTTACTAACTAGCTAGTTTATGTTTAGTTAGTCTCTGATACCACTGTAAGTCCACGTTGCCCACCCCGGTGCTTGTGGGGAGGCGGAAAACGGAATAAAAATCGGATTTTTATCGAACTAGGCAACATGGACTAGCTTAAGGAGGATCTTTGCTAAACAAAAACTAACTAAAAGCTAACTAGATTTAGCTACATGGAAGAAAGGTTATACCTTGGGCTTTATGTCCTTCTCTCCTTGCTCCTTGGAGTGGAAGAAAGAAATCACCTTGTCGTCTTCTCTAGTCGAAGAAGGATCCACCCGAGAGCCTCAACCTTTGGCTTCAACTTCAAGCTAAAAGTAACTAAGGTGCTAGAAGTGCTAATCCTAGAACCTTAGATGAGAGTAGAGATTACTTTGGAGAGGTTTATCTCAAGCTCAAGTGTTTCTCAACACATGAGAGGGGAGAGCTTGAGAGAGAGGAAGAGGAGGAGAGAGAATCTATATGATAGAATGAGAGAATAATAGAACCATTCTCACATATATGTGTGAATTATGTAAAAAGATAATTAGCAAGATAATTGTCATGGTTTAATCAAGACTTGACCATTATCATTTCACATTAAATGAAAATTGCAAGGATCAAAGAGCATCTTTCATATGGAA
Source organism: Agapanthus africanus (assembly GCA_030015575.1). Taxonomy (NCBI): domain Eukaryota; kingdom Viridiplantae; phylum Streptophyta; class Magnoliopsida; order Asparagales; family Amaryllidaceae; genus Agapanthus; species Agapanthus africanus. The sequence goes on along the minus strand of CM057342.1, from coordinate 511,782,901 downwards.
TGATGATGGTCAACATGTCAACCAAGGTCAACAAGTCAAGTATGGTCAAAATGTCAACAACCCTAACCATGCACAATTATATATAACTAATATCAATTAATCATAATACACACATAAGCATTAGGGTTAACAAAAATGACAATGGTCATTAACCCTAATCAAAGTCCTCTGCCTCTGTCTCAGTCAACTGTGCATACGCACCCGTATTCGTGATCCGAGGAACACGAATACAATGAGATAAAACCAATCCCAAATCATATACTAGGATCTGGCTTAAACCAAAGCCCGCTAGTATAGGCTATCCGGATAGCAAACGTGCACAAGTGCGCGGATGTGAACGAACCCTATCGCAAAACCATGCGACCTCTACTCATTTTGCCTAAAGGCGAATAACTCTCTGTGTGGGACTCTAAAGACTCGACTCTACGCTGGCAGTGGGTTTAACCACAGACCGCAAGCGGCACTAGCTGTACGTAACAGTCCCCAGGTAGATGCCGATAAGAAGACTGACGAGGTGAACTCATCTGAACTCCTACTGAGCCTGAATGTGACAGTCTCCGTACAGTCCGGTCTGTTCGTCTGATACATTGCATGGCGGGCCTAGAGGGGCAGTGAACGTCAGTCCCCTAATAGCGGTACAAGTCGTGTCGGAGTGTAGCCCATAACACCCTGAGATAACACTGGAAACCTACCAGTATATCTCGCTTGCCCTGGCCAGGGACTACTCGTGTAATGGCTCTTCTAGACACAGCGGGATGTCAACCCCCAATACCGGGAGAGACGAATCCTGTCTAACCGTCACTGCCTCCAAGTGCTTCGGGACTGCACCCAAAAACTACCTGTTTGCACGACTCCTTTGAGCCGTGGTAGGGTAGTAATCAAAGTGCAGTGGGAACACACTCGAGGCAAAGTGATAGTGTCAAGTCAGTGGACTAAGCTGTACTCATGTCACCTGAGAACTGATAACTGACGATAGGTATAATACCAACCAACAGTTCCCGATGAGTCCTGTCCAGTGTACTCGTAACCTAACGAGCACCCGCATACTATCTCAAGTACGACGTACTGACGGCTGTGGGACAGACCGTCTCCCACGCTGGGATGAGAAGCGCATACGCTAGTCTACTCCGGAGTATCGATGCCCTGTCTCGATAGTCCTACGACTAGGGACCTGAATAAGGATGTGCTTATGGATTACCCAGCCCCCACGAGTGTGAGCGCCATCACAACGCTGGTAATCAAGCAAAGATCCTAAGGGCTCCACTAATGCATATAGGTGATATAATAAAAGAAACACATGTACACATTAAAGCAGAGACAAACCAAGTAGCATACTACCATTTCGAGCAAGATTGTATATACAACTGTGAATATCCCAAGCTTCCATCAAGTAATATACATACTAGTATGATACAGTAATGGCCTCTAGGGCATATACACTAACATGTTCCGCACCGTAACTCGGTTCAACTGACGATAATCCACACATAGCCTCAAACTGCCGTCCTTCTTCTTGACGAACAGAACAGGAGCTCCCCACGGCGAAACACTCGGACGCACAAGTCCCAAATCAAGCAACTCTTGCAATTGATCTTTAAGCTCTCTAAGCTCTGCCAGAGCCATCCGATAAGGCTGTATAGAAATAGGCCCCGTGCCAGGAATCAGATCAATGCAAAACTCAATATCGCGCTCTGGCGGCAACCCAGGTAACTCATCGGGAAAGACATCAGGAAACTCTCGCACGGTATAAACCTGGTCCAACGACTCCACTGTGGCCCCAGTATCATGAATGAAAGCCAAGAATCCCCGACATCCCCTCCTCAAAAGTCGACTAGCGCACAGAACAGAAATCAAACTGTGACGGGCGGCACCACGGTCCCCCTGCACAACAAACACTGACTCGCCAGGAAAATAAATCTAACTGTCTTCTCGCGGCAGTCCACGGACGCATAGCAAGTAGCTAGCCAGTCTATGCCTAACAGAACGTCAAAGTCCAACATCTCAAGAAGGATCAAGTCGACGGGCAAAACTCTGTCTCCTAAACGGACAGCACACAACCGAAACAAGTGTCGTGCAACAAACGACTCTCCCACAGGAGTAGCCACGACCAGCGGCTGATCTAGCCAACAAGACTCTCGGCCTAACCTCGGCACGAAGTGCGTAGAAACATACGAATGCGTAGATCCCGGATCAAAAAGAATATGTGCATCATAAGAACATACAGAAAGGGTACCTGAAACCACAGCATTGGACGCCTGAGCGTCCCGGTGAGTCAAGGCAAACACCCGAGCCTGCCCTCTACCGGCAACTGGATGACCTCCGCCTCTACCACCCCGCCCTCTCGGTACAAAACCCCCGCGACCACGACCTCTCTGAACAGGGGTCTGACGCGGCGCAACAACCGGCATAAGGGGCAACACCCTCTGAGGTGGAGAAGGTGGTAAGGTAACCTGCGGTACAGCTGCCTCGCTCATACGTGGCTCAGCACAATCTCGAACCCGATGACCCATACTCCCGCACCAGTAACATCCAGATACAAACTGTTGACCCTCCTGAGAGTAAGGGCTAAAAAGCCGACCTCATCCCGAACCTCCACTATCTGAACGGGAACTGTCACGACGTCTAAACGCCCGCCTTGCTGCCGGATCACCAATACGAACCCTCTTCAGTTCCGGAGCAACTGACGACTCAGAAAGACGCTCCTCTACCAATAGGGCTGCATCCACTGCTGTCGCATATGTGTCGCAATGCTGAATGCTGATGGCTAGGAACAACGGGGTAAGCAGGCCTTGAACAAACCTCTTCACCCTCATCTCCTCAGTCGCCATCAGGTACGGAGCATACACCGACAGCTCGGTAAACAGTACATCATACTCAGACACCGTCATCCCCGGAGTCTGACGTAACGACTCAAATCTATGCGCTCACGCATCCCTGACGCTCGGTGGAAGAAAACGGGCAAGAAACGACGTCACAAACTCAGCCCAGGTCAAAGGAGCAAGACCCGCGGCTATGCCCTTCTCCAAGGACTCACACCATTTCTGGGCCAGACCCTCCAGACGAAAACTGGCAAACTCCACCCATCTCTCATCGGAGCATCGGAGTGAATGACAAATCCTGGCCATCCGGTCGATGAACAACTGCGGATCCTCAGTAACATCTGTGCCAGTAAACACCGGAGGCCTCAGCCTCATAAAATCTGTCAGTGACACAGCAATAACCTCCGGAGCTGTAACTGCTACTACCGGAACTGTAGGTACCATCGTGGTCCCTGCAACGGGTGGAACAAGTACCTATCCCTGCGCTCAAATGTCCTCTACTAAATTCCCCATCATCTGGCACAGATCCTGCATACCAGCTCCAATCATAGCAATGTGCTCCAGTACAACAGGCGTACTGCCCTGGTCAGTCCTCGCCTCAGACGAGTCAACTCTGACCTCGGCCCTCGCGGCCGCTCTCTGTGCCCTCGTAGTCTTCGGCGGCATGTAGGCTGGAAATTGAAACAATTCGATAAGGAAACAGGAATCGAATCACAAAGATGTATATTATCACGGAAGGATATCAATCAATAAGTCCTAAGGTCACTTAGGTGGAGTACCGCGTCGTAAGTATGCCGCGGAACATACATACGCTATGTCACCCTGCTTAAGCTACCTACTCCATCATACCAAGGTCAACCTACACTCCGAAAGGTAAAACCTAGCGCTCTGATACCAACTTTGTCACGACCCAAAATTTGGCCCGTAACCGGCACTTAAACTACGTAACGTCTACAGGCGTATGCAACTCAAGTAAGCCGAAACCCAGAAATCTAAACCACCCAAATCTGGATCAACGGAGAAAAACATAGTTTTAACATTTGGAAAATCACAAGTAAAATCTCTAACTCTGATTTTCTTTCTTAAAAATTTTGGCAGCACTTCCTTTGTAAAAACTAGCCCCGAAAATGGGTACAACACAGATAATATATAAAGCATCCCAAATGGGAGCAAAATCACGCCCAACGACGGAGACAATCACCACAACATGTATACGACACTGAAGCGAAGAATATAAAGGAAGAGGGCATAAAGAGGTAAAACTTTCCAACATAACCGGCTCCCACGAGCACGGCACCCAAAGTCACCAATATAATACAACATCGAATCCTCACAAGTCGTCTCTAAGTCATATACAAACAGTGGTATATGGAGAATACTAGATCCAACAAAAAGATATACAATATACAGGCAGATAACCGCAAACCCACCTAAAAGCAAAGGCCTCATTGCCTAACGTAGCGGTATCCGCAAAAGTAGAGATGATAAGACGCCCTGCCGCGACTACTCAGAGGGTAAGTCCTGTAAAACACTGTGGCACAACGGGGGTGAGTTGCCAACTCGTGAATAGTAAATAATATCATACTGAAATCGCAAGTATGCACTAACAGCAATGATCAATAGCATGTAAGCTGGTAGCATGAGTATGACAATATAAATATGCGACTATCATGATCAAGGTACACCACCAGGTACTATATCTACATGAATAAGTGCATATCAACTGAGTATTGAGTGCGGGAAAATAAATAATCTCATGCACAAATCATAAGCATGGAAAAACACGGTGTAACTCAACAACACCCAAATCCAAAAATACTCAAATCGGCCCTCAGATCGGCCCTCAAATCCTGTAAGTCTCATGGAACCTGAGTGTCAAATATCGACACTCTAAAACATCATGAAAACCAGTGTCTAACATCGACACGTAAATACTCGTATCCACACGTTCCTCGAAACCCAAGTATCCCACTTCGACACTTGTATTCCACGTATCCGCCTTTCTGATATCCATACGTTCCTCGAAACCCAAGTATCCCATCTCGACACTTGTGTTCCACGTATCGGTCTGTCAAAATCCATATATCTCTCGGAATATAAGTGCCTAATATCGACACTTGAAATTCCCATATCGCATGAAAACATATCTCAAATGCGTAAATCCATGTAAAATACCATATGCAACATAAAACATCAATATGAGCATATCACGGGAAAAGTCCGCTATTTAATGCATCAAGTCATTAAATATATCTCGCGGCTCCCAAAATCCAAATCTAGAATACATATATACACAGCGTCCCATTCCACCGATATATATGCTATAAAAACTGATCATGTAATAATAGCAAGGTATATGTTCGAACATGTAGGTATAGTGTGGCATATATATAAGCATGTAGGTATACAGGTATGCTATATATCATATGCGCTATCGCACAAGTATAACTGTTTCAATGTCGCTAACTAATAGCACGGTATATCAATGAGCATTTGTGTTGTGCGTATTATGGCAATTACCGACAGTGTGTGTGTAGTATATCATTGGTGCTCGTGCAACATGGATTGTCAATAATAGTGCAGTGTACAAAGGATACAGTATCAGGCACAACAAGTAACTATATGCAATGTGATTCATGCAATAACTCTATATAATCACATAAACATACGGCTAATATCATATTATATCTAGCCCCGACGCTTAGCGCCATATGGGCGATTTCCCCGTAGATGTTAAATCTACTCACCAATGGTCTCTAGCTATGAAAATCCGATCATCTGCTTCCCCTTATTCGCAGCGTCTGAAGTCCCCGCTTGCGACGCTATATTTCCACAAACACAAGAAATAATGCAAACATCTCAGAAAACGACCAATATAACGTAAAATTACGTATTAAATAACGCACCAACACTAAACTAACTTGTGAGTGTGCGTCTAGTGGCTAACGCGCGTTGCGACACTACCAAACCAAACTGAGTACATCAGCTGCATCAGATCACGATTCGTGTAGGATCACGTAACACGCGGACTCAAAACACTAGATTATAGGTAAACGATCCTAGATTTTTCATACTGAATTTACTAAAAAAGTAAACAGTACCAAACACCCCTAACCAACAGCAGACAACTATCCACAGAACCCAAACCCCAACACTTTCCTACCAAACCGGCGTCGCCGGAGTTCGCCATAGGGGTCACCGGCCCCGGCCGCTGGGGTGGTCCTCGTCTCTCAGGTGGTGCTCCAGGGTCACTAGTACATCACTATAAATTTGTTTGGCCACACACTAAATTTTCCAGAACACAGCAGTTCACAGAGGTTCAATAAAGACACTAAAAACCCGATATTGCACTAATCGATAAACAAAGTGTTCTAAACCATATTCAACGAGCTAAATAACATAAAAACTCCTAATTATCAGTGTAGGGATTATACCTATCAACTTTAGCTCACAAGATCCAAGCTTTCCTAGCTCTAAGTGATCCAAGAGCAAAAATCAAGACTTTTGGTATTTTTGTGATATATTTTGGGATTTTGGGGATTTATTGTGCTAGAATTGATGAAAGAGGAGAAGGAATTGATCAAGAACAGAAGAGAGAGGGAGGAGCTCGGCCAAGGGAGAAGAATGGAGAGTTGTGGAGTGTTCTAGCTCAATTTTGCAATAAATGCACACATAAATGCTTTCACACACACATGCATGCACCTCTTTGATTTCTTTTTCTTTTCTTTTAATCTAAAACCCTAAGTCAACACAAGGATCTAGATAAGAAGAGAAGGGTTTTATTTAACCTAACATAATTTGATGAAAAGATCGTTTTAAAGAAATTTCCCAAAATGTAAATACCGCATTAAAATAATATTAAAATTGGGAAAAATTCTACCAAAGCTTGTGCACTAGCTTTATTTTAGCTAAACTAGGTGCTGGCAAGTCTATATGGTGGTTTGAACACAGTCAGGTTAAAACGGAAAACTTCGCATAACGATTTCTAAAACGTTACATTGTCAAACGGTTTTAGAAAATATCGAAGAAAAAGGGCTTAAATAGTGAAATTAGTGTTAATGGAAATTGGGTTAATACATTTATCTTTTTCCCTCACCCACACTCACATTCCCCATTTTTTCCTCCCCTTAGTGGCTGAAATTCAGCAGCCCTTCCCCACTCTCCCCTCCAATTAAACGAAACAAATGAAAAGAAAAGACAAAGGAAATTAGAAGAAGTTAAAAGAGGTATGGCTTTGACTTTGCATTGACTTAATACTTTCCTCACCCCACTCTCTCTCTTCTCTTCCTCATCTTTTGGCTGAGGCCCCTTTTCCCCACTCCTTCAACAGCAGCCCCAATTCTTCCCCTTTCATTTCATCACAAAATTCCATCAAAAAATCATCAAAAATGCTTCAAAATCCACACAAAATCCAAATCTAATCCCTACCCATTATTCCTCGGCTATTCTAGTATGGATCTAGGGAACAAGTTGGTATTTTGGAGGCTTTGATTTTCATGTTTGATCTCTTGATCATGAGGTATAATCTTAACCTATGTTTTGATTGTTGGTTAGTTGCTCCAATTTAGTTAAATCTAGATGTTTAATTTGGTTTTATTGCAAGTTTGGAAAATTCAAGACTAGGGTATGAATTAAATTAGGTTCTTTATCATTAGCTTATAGTTGTAATGAGGGGATTAATATGTAATTGAATGCAAAATCTAATTTGGTTACTAGTTGCTAATTTGTTAGTTTAAAAATTGTGATAATTATGCTAAATTTCTAACTAGGTTTTAGAAATTAAATTAAAATATGGGATTAAAATCTAGTTAGTATTTTTAGCACATCATTAAGGTTTCCATGAGTGGTTTAACCATTTAAAATATGCAAAATCTAGCTTAGTTGTTGAATTGTGAATTTTTCTTTAAAAAATTGTTAAAATTGGTTATTTTTGCAAACTTGAATTTTGGGTTAATGATAATTAGTGAGATTAAAAATATGAAAATGGTTTATATGACCCAGTTATGATACTTAGTGAATATTATGGCCATTAGTTGGGTTAAAACATTAAGTTTTGAATTAAAACGGTAATAAAGTGCTTTCTAGGTTTTGTGAAATAAATCGATTTGAGCAAATTTAAGGTTTTTATGAATTGCACCATATTTTCAAATAAATTCTAGTGCGTTATGAACACGTGATTGATACGTTGGGTTTTTCTCGATAGTTTGACGTTTGTACATTGACATCGAGAGTTGGTTTGGCTATTTTTGCATGCGTAGGCGATAGGTTTTGACCTATGCGTGATACGCGTGCCGATTTGGTTTTCGTATGTCGTTTCGATTTCAAATTGGGTTTTTATGCGATACGATACATTGTGACTTGTAGGTACCCCCATGTGGACTTCGAGACGACGAGCAAGAGCGTGGCGACGTCGGCACCGGCGAGCGAAGATCAGGTGAATAGATTTATATCTACGGGGGAAGTCGGGTGGATGGTGTTCCCGCCAAAAATTTTGGCTCAAAACCAGCTCCGTATAAAATAACAACAATAAAATAAAAAAATAAAAAATAAATGAATAAATAATAATAATAAAGGAGAAAATCTCCCTTTTAGAGCAAAGCTCTGTTTGAATTTCAAATTCAAAGGGTGAAGCAATGCTTCAGATTCCTTGCGCTGTGCGCAACGCGCCACGTGTCAAAATTAGACACGCCAGCGCAAGGAGCGCAGCGTCCAAGACAGCGCACCTAATCAGAGCAAGGCTCTGTTTAAAGTAAAAATAAAAATAATAGAAGCAACGCTTCATGTGCGCTGCGCTCTGCGCTGCGCGACACGTGTCAGCACAGTTGCGCTGCGCTCTGCGCTGCGCGACACGTGTCAAGCGCAGGTGCGTTTGCGCCAAACAGAATTAAAATTCCAGTAAGATCCTTCTGTTCTTGTTAAAACAAGAAGATTGTCTTCTGTAAAACAGAAGCCCTTGGATCAAAGATCCAACGGTGGGGAAAATTCCCCAAATCACTCAGAGAATGATCTTTTTAACAAATTTAACAAATTAATGGGCACTATATAAAGGCCCCTAGACCCCAATTCAAAGAAGATAAACATCGAGAACATCAAGAACTTCAAAAACAAAACAGAGAGAACTTTGAAAGATTGTGAGAAGAACTCGAGAACAAAAAAGGTAAAAACCTTTATTCAAGAAGAACTTCTTCTGAATAGATCATTGATCTAAGAACAAGATCAATGATCTTCAATAAATACTAAATAATAACAGTGCCTTGCACTTTTTTATGAACCATTGGTTCTGGAATCTTAAAGATTCTTCTCTTAAATCCAAAATTGGATTAAGTTATTAAAACAGTGCACTGCACTTGCAAAACTGCACTGTTGCGCTCCTGGGTTGGCGCAAGCCACCAGGGAGCGTCACGTGTCAGCTCCAAGACCACTTGCGCTGTGCGCTTTTAAGACAGAGCATTGCTCTTTAAATTTGGCGCAACTCACCAGAGCGCGCCACGTGTCAGCAGCGCAACGGCGCAGCAAACTGGCGCAGTGCACTGCGCTGTTGCGCCTGCACTCACCAGGGCGTGACACGTGTCACCACCATAAGCGCTTGCGCTCAATAATTGGCGTAAAGCGCCTGACAAGCCACTGACAAGTAATTAATGCACTGCATTATTTACAGAAGGGCCAAGCCCAATTAAAAAGGCCTAACAGGCCAAATAAAATGCAATGCATTATTTTAAAAAAGGGCAGAGCCCAAACTAAAACAGATGCTCTGCATCATTTACAAAGGGATTGAGCCCAAATCAAAAAGGCCTAGCAGGCCAGAATAAAATGCAGTGCATTATTAAAAAGGGGCAAAGCCCTAGCACAGGCCTAATAGACCAAAGATAAATAAAAACGTTGAACATTTTTCAACTGGACTTAGCCCAATCATGGCCGTAAGTCCTCAAATTAAATTGACTGAGCACGGTTGCTCTCTTAAATCAATTTACATCCGGTTCAAGGGTACATCTCTGAACTCTTCTAATACCTGTCGTTGTAATCCTTCAACGTCGTTAGAGAGGTGACAGGTCCCGACGGCCATATATTAAATGGACCACTACGTCCCTAAACTGGAACACAATAGAACCCCTAAATGCTCTTTCCGTTAAGTCGATCTTAGTCTCAAATCGGACTAACGTATCCTTAACGAATGTTTGAGTTGATCTTAGCCTCAAATATGGCTAACGTATCCTCAAACCAAAACCCCAAAACCAAATCTAAGAAAATACGGATTTGGACTAATCCACGTCCTACGGGCGACGGCATAAATCAGTCTCCGTATACAATCCACGGGCAACCACAAACAAAACAAACACCCACGACACGAAGTGAAATTCTGGAGAAGGAGAAAGTTGTTACCGCGATGCGGTAGCGTAATTAACTGCAGGGGCTTGCGCCTGCAGGGAAGAGCGTCCCCACAATCAAAACCCCCTCAAGCGAGGGGGAATCTGACGAAGTCTGCTACATCGGCCGCATCCGTCTAAACCTCCGATACACGGTGCCATAAATCAACTTGGTATCTTCGGAGAGGTGGACGGATAAAACTAAATAGCATCTGCCCCGAATCTCAGGCAAGACGTCCATGTCTTGGCCGCCGTTCGGAGGGGAACAGATGGCGTATAGCACCCCCGCAAAGTTATGAGGAATGAGGTGATGTGGTAACGATATACTTTTATATGTTATTATGAGATATGAACACCTAGTAAGAGAAACCTTAGGAGCTTATGGGTTTAGGATTAGCGAGAATTAAAGAAAGGACTTTAGCGGATTTCTTAGTCACGAAACCCTAGAGTAAGGATTTGCATACACGCACCCCCACACACTTGCATGCATTTTAGTACTTGTGCGTAAATGGGATATGTATATATTTATATACACATAGGTATGGGACTATATATATATATACATACATACATACATGCATACATATATACATACATACGTATACCTATACATGGATAATGAGGATAGTGGATGATAGTTAGGGATGAGTCGATGAGTTTGGGCTTGATGCCACGAGATCGGTGATATGATTTGGATCGTATTATGAGATGCGGAATGCGATGATAGCGGATCGGTAGGCGTTGTGTTTCATACACACGCATTTACATATTTGTTGATGATATTAGTAGTGTACTAGACTTAGATCAGTACCCCCTACCCATGATATGCGATGATGTGGATACCAGATGAATAATAAGATAAATGTGATATTGACCCATACCCAGTTTGGGATGTCATACGATGGATTTATTGTACGAGCTATATATTGATGATAGATCCACACTCTTGATTTGAGGATATCATATCAGATGGTGTATCATATGGGATACTATTGAGGCGGGATCACCGACTATTATATAGATAGATATATATCGACTCAGATGTAGATGGTTTCCGTACTCCTTGCGATTGGTTGTTAGTTAGACCTGTAATTTGCCTAGTACATGTCAGACTGGACCCAAGCATACCTATTTCCAAAACTGACGAATCGTGAGAATTTTAAAGACAAACCAAGGGATACTACGGATATTTTAAAAGACGTATCTTTTCTTAAAAACACCGTAGTTCTTATTTTCAAACACCACGATTCGTACTATTTCAAACGACAAAACTGTATAACACATGTATAGTAAGGCAGATTGCTTGTTGTTATGTTATTATTCATGTTCCGCATATTATTGTTGTATTTACTATTCATTTTCCTTATTATGTTGTTATCGCCTCATTCCATGTTATTGTGTACGTAGTAATTATGAAACCATACTGTTAGGACACCAGCACCATTACCGATGACGCGTATGCTCTACGTACACTCGCTTGCCGACTCACACACATCTTTATCGGTAATTGCCATGTCACGTACACTTTAGAAAATACTATTTGAGTGACATAGCTTGCTAGCTGATAGTTGTAATATGTTATAGTTTCCATATGCTAGTTTAATTATTGCATTCATTGCATGATATCAGATGCATCCATATATTCATTGGTTATGCAGTATTATGGAGATTTATGCCGGTATTCACTGTTTAATTGGTATCATGATTTTGATGATTTTGATGATTTCGGATTTACATGAGATTTCTGGATTTGGGGGAAAACCACAAGAATTTAATAAAAGCTTAGTATCATCATTGTAAAATGCAAATTTGTGGTTTTCTCCTGATGTATGAGTCATCCACCATGAGTTTTCATGCATGCTGTTGGATTTGGAAACCCGATTCGAGGAGTTGGATGAACCGTCTCGGGTACATGGTGGGCCCGGTATGGTACCCCGGGGCAAGAAGCTCGAGTTGTATTCGATGAGCCTGGCAGGGGAGCATTACCTACCGGTGATACTATTTTGGACTCGTCGGTTATCCGGAGGAAACCGGCCGGAGTCATGAGATGGTTATAGGCTAATCCGTTCTGCCGGAGCCCGCGGGCCGATCCCGCAGATGATACGGATGCCTGAGATATTGATAATTGAGATTTAAGATTTGAGATATTGAGATTTGATACTGAGATACTGAGACTTATGTTTTGTGTCGATGCTGGACACTGATTTCTCTGTTGCATTCATTTATGATACGTGATTGACATACATATAGAAATCTCATTGATTAAAGAAAACAGTTGTCTCACTCATGATATATTCTATTTCCATTCGTAATGCAATCATACATCATATATCTGATATGTTGCTATCTGGGGCACGGACACGAGCGGGTAGTATGACACTTTACATAGCTGGACCAAGATTTTTATTTGAGGATATTACCTGATATGACCTAGGATAGCGTTATGTATGCGATTTCTACTCGTAGATGTTTTCTACTCATGAGTTGGCAACTCACCCCCGTTGTGCCACAGTTCCTTGCAGGTTTTTCTGTACAGGTTCCGTTGCGGCTTGCTGGTACACTGTTCTTTCCGGGTGATTTCTTTGGCAGGTGGGTTCTTTGCATCAGGACCACCTTTGTGTATTCATTTTTTCAGTTGTATCTAGAAACTCCATCAACCAGATTGTATATTTGAGAGAGATAGAAAACCCGACCTGTTATTCTTTCGACCTTAGAGTCGCGCGTTGTATTATTATGGTTTTCATGTTGTTTTGAGTTTCTTTTGAGTTTTGATTCTCGCCCTTCGGCGTTGTATATTATATTGCTTGCGTGGTTGTGACCGTCGTTTGACGAAGAGCTAGCTCCCGCTTGGGGATGCCTTTTTTTTGTATTTCGTATACTATTCATGTTGTATCCCGTTTGGGGCCAGTATTTACAAAGGAGACTCTGCCGAAATTTTCAGAAAATACTTGAGATTTTAAAAATACATATTTCGGCCTATGTTGATTAAAACTACTTGCTTTAAATTGGTTTTTTCCTTCACTCTACTCTTCTTTGGTTTTGATTTCTGGGTTTTGGCTTACTTAGATTACGTATGTCTCAAGACGTTTCATAATTTAAGTGCCGGTCATGTTCCGTACTTTTCGGGTCGTGACAGAAGGGTAATGAAATCCCCACCTAATCTGAATTTGGTCTTTGCCCCTTAATTTCCGTGTTAAAATATGCAAACAACCAAGATCAAACAGGCAACAAATTTGTTTCTTTTAGCGGCGCTGCGAATTTTGCAAAGAATCCTGCAGAAATTGGTTATTGGACAGAGCAGGGAGGAGATAAGAAAGTATAGAAGTTACCACAGAGAAATGGAGCTCTGATTCCTCAAGATAACCGCGGATCCGCCGCGCCAACCTGCATAATGCCGCGGTTCCACAGTCTGATGATGTGATCTCTGCACGAAATTTTGTGCAAATGCTCCTGTTGCTCCTCTGGGACTTCTTGAATGCTCTAGAATCTTGATCTCACTGCTCCAATAATTCCAGATTCCCTTGCAAAAATTCACAACTAATCGTTAAGCGCTTGTTGCTATTTTGATTGAAATTTTTGATGGAATAAAATAATTTTCAACTCAAATAACAAGAACGAACAAAATAGCATGCAATCCCCGGCAACGGCGCCATTTGATTGATCTAAATTCTCGATGTTTTTAAGTAAAATGTTTCACAACCAAAGAAATTTATAAACCGCAATCAATTAATGGTGTCAATTGTAGTTTCGTTAGCGAGAGCGGATCATCCACAGAGATTCCTGTTTTGATCGATCTTGTTTTAGATGAATTGAAATGAAAATAGTAAAGAAAATGATTCAAGATTTGTGAAATTGATTTTCAAGAAATATCTAGAAAACATTCAAGAATCAAGAATTTATGAATTTATCCAATATCAAATTGATTTATCAAGATAATGAAGAATAGGTTGTAGGATTCGATTGAGTTAATAGCTAATGATGGATCTAATAATTCCAAATCTTATCAATTGATAATTTGTAGCTAGATCGATGATGATGATTGAAGATTATGGATCAATTGAATAAATTAGGGTTTCTCCTTCATTATCCCTTGTCTTTTCAATCTTAATCATTCGGATCTAGCCTTTAGCAAAGAAAATCATCAATTGTTTGATCCCTAATTTGCAACGAAAAAATCAAGAAGTGATCTCGCTCCAAATTAGGTCATCAACAATTCTTTTTGCTAAGGTTCACAAATCTCATAAGATTTAAAATTAGTATTAAGATTTGTTCATCATTAGATCTATCAATTCTCTCGAATCCTCCACAAGCGGAGAATTTACTCACGCATCATAATGAAACAATCATGAACGAAGAATTTCATAATGTGAGAATGTATAGAAAACGAGAATTGCAATTATCACCTTTATTTAGATCTCCTTCAAATTACACTTCTCACTCAAGTTTACAAGACTAGCTCTAGCTCACTCCTTCGAAAGGGAATTCGTCGTCGATCTTTGCGTGGCTCGATCGTCGTGGGTCACGGATCGTCGTGGATCTTTTGCTCGGATGATGATCGGCGTTGCAATAAAGGATCTTCGATTACTCGCTTGATTTGCTTCTCAATGGATCTTGATTTGGCTCAAGTTGTGTCACTCAATTTGATTTGATTTGGATTGGATTTGTGCAACTAATTGGCTCAATATTCAACAACTGAACAACCTTTACAATGAAGCCCTAGGTATCCTTTTATAGTTCTTCCAATCATCCAGTAGAAGCTAGGTTTTATCTTCCACTAGAAGCTAGGTTGTTATGAAGCTTGCATGAGAAGCTTGGCTGTTGTAGGGAAGCTTCTGGAGAAAGCTAGGGAGTTCGAAACATCTTGAGGAAGCTAGGAGGTTGAAAGGAAGCCTCTGGAAAAAGTGACGACCGTCGATGAGCCAACTCGGCCGCAGATCCGCGGCGGATCGGGCTGGATCGACCGCGGTTCCGCGGCCGTAAAGTGAGATCTCTGAATGGGTTTTCTGCAGTTGTTTGGTTTTGTCTTTAGGATCTTCTTCTGATGTCTTGAATCTTAATATCCTTTCTTGGTTTTTGCCAGATTTGCAGTCTTTGACTTGCTACGTTTTATCGGAAAATTTGTGATTCCGGTTCTTTGACCTCAATAATTTTCTGCACAAAATCTTACTGAAACGTGTCGAGATATATAATATTTTGCATGAAGTAATAAATACACAATTTCCTAAGAAGAATGATGAATATATATATAACACGGGGTAATTAGTATTTTCTAGATAAACTGGTAATATGTGTTATATTTATATCAACTATCCTTAGATGAGTAGAATAATGAGGAAATTGATGTGTTACAGATTGCATTATTTTCGACTGAACAATCAGCTTGTCGACAGCTCGGCAGGCCACAAATTTCTCATCTTCATGGATGCTTTCTCCGGCTACAACCAGATCCGTATGAACCCGGCAGATGAAGAGCTTACCGCATTCACAACGGACCGGGGGGTGTATTGGTACAAAGTGATGCCCTTTGGCCTCAAAAACGCCGGAGCTACATACCAGCGACTGGTTAACAGAATGTTCAAACCACAGATCAGGAGGAACTTGGAGGATTACGTCGACGACATGCTCGTAAAATCGACCTCGTCGGACGAGCACGCCAAAGATCTTGGCGAGATATTCAGCATCCTCCACAAATACAAAATGAAGCTGAATCCCGCCAAGTGCGCGTTCGGGGTCGCTAGCGGGAAATTCCTCGGGTTTATGGTTACCCACCGAGGAATTGAGGCTAACCCGGAGAAGATCAGCGCCATCCTCAATATGGCCATGCCAAAGAGCAACGTGGAGATCATGCGATTCACGGGGAGAGTGGATGCTCTTAGTCGCTTCATGTCGAAGTCCGGGGAAAAGTGTTTCCCGTTCTTCAAAGCCCTAAGGAAAATCCTAAAGTTTAAATGGTCGGAAGAGTGTCAGAATGCTTTTGAGCAACTCAAGGTGCACCTGGAAACTCCCCCGCTGCTCACCCGGCCTGCCGAAAGAGACGAGCTGCTGCTGTACCTTGCGGTGTCCGATCATGCTACCGGCTCGGTGCTCTTCCTAGAAGTCGAAGGAGCACAGAAGCCGGTCTACTACGTGAGCCACGCATTTAAGTATGCAGAAACGAGGTACCCGACCATAGAAAAGATTGTCTTGGCACTTATCGTGGCCTCAAGGAAGCTACGGCACTACTTCCAGGCATACACCATCCTCATCCTCACCAAGCGTCCCCTAGGGGATATTCTCGCCTCCCTTCGACTCATCTGGTCGTCTGGAGAAATGGAAGTAGGAGTTATCCCAATTCGACATTAAATACCACCCCAGGCAAGCCATTAAAGCGCAAGTCGTGGCAGACTTTGTTTTCGAATGTACTATCCCCAACAAGGAAGCAGCGTCGGCGCCCGTCCCCGGGTCCCGGCCCACGGTCGAGGAAGTGCCCGACTCCGTCCCCGACTGGGTCCTCTACGTCGATGGATCCTTTACCAAGGAGGGGAGCGGTGCCGGCCTTATCATTCGGGGCCCAAACGAGACTGAGATGGAGTACTCTTTAAAGCTCGGGTTCAGAAAGTCGAACAACGCCGCGGAATACGAGACTTTGCTCGCCGGGTTGCGAATCGCTTCCGGAGTGGGGCTGAAGACGATCCGAATTCACAGTGACTCCGCCCTAGTCATGGGCCAAGTGACCGGCCGCTTCGAGGCCCGGGAGCCGCTAATGGTAAAGTACTTAGCCGAGGTAAAGAGAACATACGAAAAAACTTCGATGATATCCAAGTGGAGCAGATTCCTCGGCACCTAAAGGCCCAGACCGATGCCCTAAGCAAGCTAGCCTCCTCCTATACGGCTAACAATAAGAGGAATATCCTCTTCGAAGTCTTTCCATGGCCCAGCGTGGAAGACAGGGAGGCAACACTTCAGGTATACACTATTCAGGAGGAAGGTCGGGATTGGAGGAAGCCTCTCATAGAGTTCCTGAAGGCGGGTACACTCCAAGAAGACCGAAGGTAAGCGTGTCGCCTTCGAGCTAAAGCCCGCCATTTTGTTTGGAGCAATGGAAACCTCTACAATAAGTCGTACACGTAGCCTCTGCTCCAGTGCGCCAAGCCCCACGAAGCCAACTACGTCCTGCGTGAGATACACGAAGGGGCTGGCGGAGCGCATCAAGGGGCCCGTACCTTAGTCCAGAAAACACTACTCCAAAGGTACTATTGGCCGACGATTGTTAGTGTATATGCCCTAGAGGCCATTACTGTATCATACTAGTTTGTATATTACTTAATGGAAGCTTGGGATATTCATAGTTGTATAGACAATCTTGCTCAAAATGGTAGTATGCTACTTGATTTGTTTCTACTTCAATATGTGCATGTGTTTCTTTTAGCATATTGCTTATACATATTAGTAGAGCCCTTAGGATCTTTGCTTGATTACCAGCGTTGTGATGGCAGTCACACTCATGGGGGCTGGGTAATCCACAAGCACATCCTTATACAGGTCCCTAGTCGTAGGACTATCGAGACAGGGCATCGATATTCCGGAGTAGACTAGCGTATGCGCTTCTCATCCCAGCAGGGGAGACGGTCTGTCCCACAGCCGTCAGTACATAGTACATGAGATAGTATGCGGGTGCTCGTTAGGTTACGAGTACACTGGACAGGACTCGTCGGGAACTGATTGGTTGGTACTATACCTATCGTCAGTTATTAGTTCCCAGGTGACATGAGTACAGCTTAGTCCGCTGACTTGATACTGTCACTTCGCCTCGAGTGTGTTCCCACTGTACTTTGATTACTACCCTACCACGGCTCAAAGGAGTCATGCAAACAGGTAGTAGTTAGGTGCAGTCCCGAAGCACTTGGAGGCAGTGACGGTTAGACAGGATTCGTCTCTCCCGGTATTGGGAGTTGATATCGCGCTGTGTCTAGGGGAGCCATTACACAAGTAGTCCCTGGCCAGGGCAAGCGAGATATACTGGTAGGTTTCCAGTGTTATCTTAAGGTGTTCTGGGCTACACTCCGACATGACTTGTACTAGTATTAGGGGACAGACGTTTACCGCCCCCTAGGCCCGCCATGCGATATTCTCAGACGAACAGACCGGACTGTACGGAGATTGTCATATTCAGGCTCAGTAGGAGTTCAGATGGGTTTCACCTTGTCCGTCTTCTTATCGGCATCTACCTGGGGGCCGTTACGCACAGCTAGTGCCGCTTGCGGTCTGTGGTTAAACCCACTGCCAGCGTAGTATCGAGTCTTTAGAGTCCCACACAGAGAGCTATTCGCCTTTAGGCAAAAGAGTAGAGGTCGCATGGTTTTGCGACAGGGTTCGGTCACATCCGCGCACTTGTGCACGTTTAGTGACTGGGCAGTTATTACTAGCGGGCTTTGGTTTAAGCCAGATCCTAGTATACATTTTGGGATTGGTTTTATCTCGTTTGTATTCGTGTTCCCCGGAACGCGGATGCGGGTGTGTATGCACAGTTGACAGAGACAGAGACAGAGACAGAGGATTCTCATTAGGGTTGTTGACTGTTGACTTTTGTTAAACCCTAATGAGAATTAGAATTATGATTAACAATAATATTAATTAAGTATTATGGTGACATGGTTAGGGTTGAAAGGTTGACCTTGTTGACTTTTGTTGACCGGTTGACTAGGTTGGACTTGTTGACCACCATCATGACAATGACTATCATTTGTTTGCATTGACTTGTGCTTGCTTGTTTTGCTCACAAATTGCATTTAATGCTAGAAATGATATTGTCATTTGTCATGATAATAACCATCACATTATACTCAATTATTATTACTTGTTATCATGATTTTGGATTATGAGAGCTTGGATGGCAAAAGGCTTGCTCATTCTCTCATTTCATTTTTTCTCTCTTGCTCAAGCTCTCCCTCTTCCTCTTGCTCTCTCTAGCTCAAGGCAACTCCCTCTCATGAGTTGAGAACCATTGCCTTAGAGATAAAAACACCAAAACACTCCTCTACTCATCCTAGTTCACAAGGTCTAGCAAGCCAAGTGTTCTAGTTTCTTCAAGTTCGAAGTAGAAGCCTGTTTATCCCAATCAGAGCAAAGCACTGTTTAAATTCCAAGATGGAAAAAGAAGCAATGCTTCTGTTTTTCTCCAATTTGCGCTGACTAAAAAAAAAAAAAAAGTGCGCGCAGCGCAACTGCGCGACACGTGTCAGCGCAGCGCAACTGCGCGCTGCGCGACACGTGTCTGCGCAGCGTACAGTTGCGCTGCGGGAAAAAAAAAAGGCGCGCAGCGCACCTCCGCGCTGCGCGACACGTGTCTGCGCAGCGCGACACGTGTCTACGCAGCGCGACACGTGTCTGCGCAGCACAAAAAGAAAAAAAAAGGCGCACAGCGCACCTGCGCGCTGCGCAGCACCCAAAAAAAAAAGGCACACCTGTGCGCTGCGCGACACGTGTCGCGCATCGCACAGTTGCGCTGCGGGAAAAAAAAAAGGCTGCGCGACACGTGTCAGCACAGCGCGACACGTGTCACGCGCTGGGGCATCTGCGCCAAACAGAATTAAAATATTCAAGAAATCTTTTCGGTTCTTGTTAAAACAAGAAGATTTTCTTCTGCAAAGCAGAAGCCCTTGGATCAAAGATCCAACGGTGGGAAAAATTCCCCAAATCACTCAGAGAAAGATCTCTTTAACTAATTTATGGGCACTATAAAAAGGACCCCAGACCTCAATTAAAAGGCATCAACATCTGGCTAAAAAAAAGAGAGAAGAGAACTCTGAGAAACTCCTCAAAAATAAAAAAGGTAAAAAACCTTTAGAAAAAGAGAAAGTTCTCTTATGAACAGATCATAGATCTAAAAAACAAGATCAATGATCTTTAATAAAAATAAAATAAAATAAAATAGTGCTTTGCACTTTTATGAACCTTTGGTTCTCTGAAATAAGAAAAACAAGAAAAACTTGTTTTTTCTTAGAAATAAATTAAATAGTGCCTTGCACTTGTTTTATGAACCATCGGTTCTTGAACCTAAAAGGGTTCTTAAATTAATAATGCTTTGCACTTCTTATGAACCACTGGTTCTCTAAAACAAGAAAAAGAGAAATAAAAAAAAAGATAGTGCTTTGCACTTTTATGAACCTTTGGTTCTTAAAATAAACAAACTTTGTTTTTCTTTGATCTAAATTAGATCAAGAAATCAAATAGTGCTTTGCACTTCTTTTATGAACCATTGGTTCTTGAATCTAAAAGATTCTCAAATTAATAGTGCTTTGCACTTATAAATCTGCACTGTTGTGCTCTCTGATTGGCGCAAAGCGCTTGACAAATGTAATGCATTTCCTAAAGGGCCAGGCCCAAATCAAAAAGACCTAGTAGGCCTAATTAAATTGCAGTGCAATAAAAGAGGCAGAGCCCAAACAAAATAGATGCTCTGCATCATTTATAAAAGGGCAGAGCCCAAACAAAATAGATGCTCTGCATCATTTATAAAAGGGCAGAGCCCAAACAAAACAAAAATAATGCAGTGCATTGTTTAAAAAGGGGCAAAACCCTAACTCAGGCCTAATTGGCCAAAGACAAATAAAAATGTTGAACATTCAACTGGACTTAGCCCAGTCATGGCCATAAGTCCTCAAATTAAATTGACTGAGCACGGCTGCTCTCCTAAACCAATCCACACCCGGTTCGAGGGTACATCTCCGAACTCCTTTGATATCCATCGTTGTAATTTCTCAACGACGTCAAAGAGGTGACGGGTCCCAACGACCACACATGAATATGGACTGCGGGGTCCTTAAACTCGTGGACCGAAACGTCCTTAAACTAATATCGGACCGGAACGTCCCTAAACTAATATCGGACCGGAACGTCCCTAAACTAATATCGGACCGAGACGTCCGTAAACTAATATCGGACTGAAACTTCCCTAAACTAATATCGGACTGAGACGTCCCTAAACTAATATCGGACCACCATGTCCTTAAACTGGCACAATAGAGCCCAAATGCTCTTTTGTCGGATCTAAATGATCCCGTTAAGTCGATCTTAGTCCCAAACTGGACTAACGTATCCTTAACAACCGTTTAAGTTGATCTTAGCCTCAAATATGGCTAACGCATCCTTAAACCTTCAAACAGACTTTAGTCCCAAATTGGACTATAAATTCCCCCAATCAACTTTGGCTCAAGGGTACATCTCTGAACTCCTCTGACATTTGTCGGTGTAATTCTTCAACGTCGTCAGAGAGGTGACGGGTCTCGACGACCATACATGCAATGGACCACTATGTCCCTAAACTGGAACAATAGAGCCCAAATGCTCTTTTGTCGGATCTAAACGATCCCGTTAAGTTGATCTTAGTCTCAAACAGGACTAACGTATCCTTGACGAACGTTTAAGTCGATCTTAGCCGCAACGCGACTAATGCATCCTTAAACTAAAAACACCAAACCCAAATCTAAGTAAATACGGATTTGGACTAATCCACGTCCTACGGGCGATGGCATTACTCAGTCTCCGTATACAATCCACGGGCAACCACAAACAAAACAAACACCCACGACACGAAGTGAAATTCTGGAGAAGGAGAAAGTTGTTACCGCAATGCGGTAGCGTAATTAACTGCAGGGGCTTGCGCCTGCAGGGAAGAGCGTCCCCACAATCAAAAACCCCTCTAGCGAGGGGGAATCTGACGAAATCTGCTACATCGGCCGCATCCGTCTAAACCTCCGATACACGGTGCCATAAATCAACTTGGCATCTTCGGAGAGGTAGACGGATAAAACCAAATAGCATCTGCCCCGAATCTCAGCGTCAGGACATCGCAGTCCTGTGCGCCGCCTTTCGGAGGGGAACAGATTCTGGCACGCCTGGTGGGACCTCTTCCTCTTTCCACTCCACACTTCGTGTGTCGTGTTCGCGAACAAATCGCGGTTTGCTGTGATTGCCTGTGGATTCAAGGTACTAAGATTTGGTGTCTTGCTTTATGCAGAAAACAAAAAATCGATGGCTTCGAACTGCATCGCCCGCAGCGACAACTCTCGCTCCGTCATTGCTGGAGGAGTGACTTATGGGCCCCGAGCGGCCTCTCTTTTCAAGATACCAGTGGAGCAGGTAACTCAAGCCATCACCGGGTTATTCTTCGGGACCATGCTCCCACCATTGAGCTTCAATGCCACAATGACATTGCAAGAAGCTCCAAAGAAGTTGGTCTTCGATCGACTTACCACTGCCGCGACCCCACTCAACAGGCCTCCCAACTCCACTGCTTCAGGGTTTAATGGATTATGCCAGAGCTCCATCAGGCCCATGAAGAAGCCTGCCATACCAGAAGGCGTTATCCCGAAGCGGATAGCCATTCCAACTCCCGTTCCTGGCAAAATCACCAAGGTTGCTTCCTATGTTCAGAAGTCCGCTTCTGACAAGTTGGCCGTCCCCGTTCAACGGACGTCGATCTTTAAAAAGCTGGTACCAGTATATTCGGACCAACACAGGGGGCACGAGGGGGTCACCCCTATAGCTGAAATAACTCCATCAGCACGACATGCCCGACGTCGCTACTGGCGCCGAGTGAGTAAGGCTGGGGGCAACTCCCCCTCTGGACTTACTCCTCCAGCTCCGATGGTGAGGATCGACGCTGCTGTTCCAACCAAGAACAGCTTTGAACTGCTCAACAAGGTGCGCAGAAACTCTCCTACTGCGATGTTGAAACGAACTCCTTCACCTGTGGAGAATACTCCAGAGAAGAAGTTAGAGCAGCCCCCTCAACGGCTGTCCTCTAAAATTTACAAGGTCTGGCGACAGGTCCAGGAGTCAGTGATTAATGAAAACTATCTTCATCAACAGAAAAAGACAGAAGTTCGGCAAAAGAAAGATTACTCTGTCAAGCCAGAAGAAGCAACGACTACTCGGGTGTCTGCTGCAGCGACACCCTCAACGCCAATCACTCAAAAGAAAAGGAGGCCGCAAAAAGCCCATGTGAATAAGGCACACCATAAAAGCACTGGACACAAACGCCCCAAGTCCGGGGGCATGGTGGTGCACACTGTTTATATGGCTTCTGGAAAGGAGGAAAGCCGCACTTCTACGGGCCACCGACCGCTCACCCGATCCGTGATGAAAGCCCAGGAGCAACAACAAAAGCTTCAGGAAATGATGACTACAATGGCTGCACTCACTGAGCCAAAAGAAAGCTCTGAAACGTCTTCGGATGAGCGTCAAGAACAAGAAACCGACGCTGACTTTTTACGCAGAGTCCTCGAAAAGAGGGACAAAGAAGCTGCAGAGCAAGCGGCTAACATAAAATAGATGGCGCTCCTCTTCCAAGATATGGTAGGGATGATGTTACAGCCGGACCCTCCTGCTGAAGATCCTCCGATTGTCCTCGAAGACGACAGGGGAGAAACGTCAAATCCTCCGCCGGCTCTGTCAACAGCCAAGGAGGAGGCAATCTCCAAAGTTGACCTAGACGAATATATAGCTCAGCAGATCCGGGTTCATCAGGCGAATGAAGCGGCTGGGCAAATTGTTAGAACCAGACGACCGTATCCGGGCTGGTATGACCAAATCAGTTACCCGCCAGGATATACGATACCTAAATTCCACGTATATAAAGGGACAGGGAATCCACATCAGCATGTCGCTCAATTCAGGGCCTTATGCGGCAATACTGGAGGCGATGACAAATTGTTGCTACGTCAATTCGTCGGCAGCTTAGCAGAAACAGCCTTTGAATGGTATTCGGAGCTACCTAACGACTCTGTCAAAACATTTGCAGAGATGGAACTGCTGTTTACACAAAGATTCGCGAGTGCTAGTGAACGCACCCCGATAACAGCACTAATAAATGCCAGGATAAGGCCAAGCGAAACGTGGGTTCAATACGCAACACGATGGCGGAACCTATGGTCGAAATGCGAACAACGCATAGAAGAGGCACCTGCGGTAGGCATGTTTGTGGGCACTCTCGATCCGCAGGCGACCATCTCACAATTCATGATGTTCTTCAGGCCGACCACCTTCCAGGCCTTGATTGACAAATTAGCCCAAATGGACCAGATGGGCCATAGACCGTCTCCTCCAAAATCAGATTCCCGAGATGAGAAAGGAAAAGGGAAAGAGATCGTCGTCGCCAATGCTCAACAACAGTCGAGCAACTCAAAGCCGGTCGTTCGCCAAAACAACGCGCGTCCACGCCCATCCCTCGAAGAGAGGCTAGGACGTTCTTACTCGTTTCCTCAGAATAAAACGGGAAGACTGTTCGAGCTGGCAGTGCGCAACAGACTCATTAACCTGCCGAGTCCAAAGCGTCTGTCGCAGCCAGGCGATCTTAATAATCCCAATTATTGCCCTTACCACCAAACGGTAAGTCACCCGATTGAGGATTGTTTCGTTTTTAAGGGATGGATCGAGGATCAATACCTACAAGGCAAGTTCGCGCTGTCTGAAAGCTGGAAGGTGAACCCACCACAGCCGCATACTCCAAAGAAGACAAACACGCCGGGGGCAACTTGTCATGTGATCTCTCACTCATTGGCAGATAATAAAGAGGCTCCTTGCGCCGAGAAAACGAGGGCGGACCCTGAAACAGAAATTCCGCAGCCGTCAGACGAGTTGATCGATGCCTTCCTAAATGAAATTCGTCTGAAAGCAAAAGCCAATCAAGAGCATGAAATGGCCATACTGGAAAGAGTCAATGCATTCCCGTCAAATCAAAAGCCATACACTGCGGGTAAAAACAAATTCAAGACGAGGAAACGGTTCGCCAAAGCTCTATCAGTAGGAATGAAGCTACTGCCCTCTGAAGAAAATTCTTTCGCTGAGGCAGAGATGCACCCTAACTTCTGTTTATATTATCAGAAGATCATACATCCTACCAAAGACTGCGAATCCTTTAACTGTTGGTGGCAAGGGTATGTTGCTCAAAAGCAACACTTCGACGGGACAAAGTGTGAAGCTTGTGGACATCGGAAAAATGCGATATATGAGCGCAAAAGAGTCGCCGACGATTTCCATATAGCCGACTCTAAGGCATCGCAAATTATCACCTTTGGAAGCAACTCTGATGGAGAAGCTATCCCCAACTCTTCCCTCGGGGAATCTATTTCAAAAATAAAGGAATTGAGAAGCTGCGAGAACGTTCAGCCATGCAATCGCATGCTACTCGGAAAAAATCCCGGCCCAGCAAACAACGGAGCGGACAAAAAGGATAAAAGAAAAGGAAAAAAGGCCCTCGTCGCCAGCGCTCAACAACAATCAGGTGACCCTAGACCGATTGCTTGCCAAAGCAACAAGCGGCAACCCTTCCAGAAAAAGTTGAAACGTCCTTACTCGTTTCCGCAAGATAAAACAAGGGGACTGTTCGAGCTGGCAGTGTGCGACAGACTCATCAATCTGCCGGGTCCAAAACGTCTGTTGCGGCCAGGCGATGTTAATAATCCCAATTATTGCCCTTACCACCAAACAGTAGGTCACCTGATCGAAGACTGCTACGTCTTCAAAAACTGGGTTGAAGACCAATACCAACAGGGCAAGTTTGCGCTGTCTGAGAACTGGAAGGTGAGTCCGCCACAACCGCATGCTCCGAAGAAGATGGATACGCCGGGGGCATCATGTTCATTCATGGAGAAGGACTCATAGACCGAAAAGTCAATAAACCCGATATTCGCCTCAAATACGGCGACAATGGACCGAAACGTCCTTAAACTAACAACGGACCGAGATGTCCTTAAACTAATGATGGACCGCAATGTCCTAAAACTTGCAAATGACCGAAATGTTTTTAAACTACTACCGCAGCATTCTCAGGCTGACGAGAATATAAAAAAAAAACGGTATGTTCATAAGCAAAATGGGCACGGATGAAAACCCGAAAGGGCTCCGTGAGTAAAAACAGCAGGACTACCGGCGAGTGTTCGTGAAAACCCGAAAGGGCGTGACCTCGTTAATAAAAAAAAAAAAAAGAGAAGAAGAAAATAAAGAAAAAAAAACGGTATGTCCATAAGCAAAACGGGCATGGAGGAAAACCCGAAAGGGCTCCGTGAGTAAAAACAGCAGGGCTACCGGCGAGTGTTCATGAAAACCCGAAAGGGCGCAACCTCGTAAAAAAAAAAAAAGAGAGAAAGAAAAAAAAATAAATGGAATAAAAAGAATAAAAAAAGGGTAAGTCCATAAGCAAAATGGGCATGGATGAAAACCTGAAAGGGCTCCGTGAGTAAAAACAGCAGGACTACCGGCGAGTGTTTGTGAAAACCCGAAAGGGCGCAACCTCGTTAAGAAACACTTATAGGGTCCTCTCGACCCTGTAAGGAGAAACCACCTGCGTGAGATCCTTACGACTCACAAGGGAACAACACGCTTAGGGATCCCCACGATTCCTAAGGAGAAAATACACGTGCGAGATCCTCATGACTCGTAAGGAGAACTCTCTTATGGGACCCCCACGGCTCATAAGATTTGAAAGTCTTAAGTTACAGAGACATAAACCTGTGCTTAAGCAACCCCCACAACTTTCGACATTGCCCTACAAGTGGTCCTATATTGGCCCTTGTATACAATCCACGGGCGCGAATAAACATTTCCCTAACCAAGTCCCATCCGTGACTGGGGATATGTCCACACGGTGAACAACCCTTGTGAGTCCTCTCGACTCATAAGGAGATAACACTCTTGTAAGATCCTTACGACTTATAAGAGAACATACACTTAGGAATCCTCACGATTCCTAAGGAGAAAACGCACCTGCGAGATCCTCACGACTTGTAGGGAGAAATACCTTTGTGAGACCCTTACGGCTCATGAAGTCAAAAGCCTTAGTCGACAGAATCCTAACCCTGTTTACTAAGCCACCATTTGTTCGATATCGACAAAGGCAAATGATGATTCGCTCCTGGCAATATTCCAGTTGTAGCGATGCTGATGCCTAAATCGGTATCAAATTCCAAGTCCTTTCAAGGCAAATGATGATTCGCTCCTGGCAATATTCCAGTTGTAGCGATGCTGATGCCTAAATCGGTATCAAATTCCAAGTCCGGCAATATTCCAGTTGTAGCGATGCTGATGCCTAAATCGGTATCAAATTCCAAGTCCTTTCAAGGCAAATGATGATTCGCTCCTGGCAATATTCCAGTTGTAGCGATGCTGATGCCTAAATCGGTATCAAATTCCAAGTCCGGCAATATTCCAGTTGTAGCGATGCTGATACCTAAATCGGTATCAAATTCCAAGTCCTTTCATGGCAGATGATGATTCGCTCCTGGCAATATCCTAGTTGTAGCGATACTGATGCCTAAATCGGTATCAAATTCCAAGTCCTTTCACGGCAAATGATGATTCGCTCCTGGCAATATTCCGGTCGCAGCGATGCTGATGCTAAGATTGGTATCAGATCCCAAAACCCACACTCGAGATAAAAAAAATCAGCGAGCCAAAAATGCATATGAAATAACCGAAACGATATGGCAACTTGCAATAAAAAGCAGCAAGTAAAAATATATGCATGCAAAATAGCCAAAATGATTGGGTAACTCGCAATAAAAAGAAGCGAGTAAAAATAAAATAAATAGCCGAAATTATTGGGCACCGCGAAAAATAGCCGAAATGATTGGGCAATCGCGACCTTCACGATATAAAAGCTGAAATGATAGAGCATCGCGGAAAGAATAAAAAAAAATGAAAGAATGAAACTTTTTGCCTTACAGGTAAAATCACATCGATCCCTGTATACAATCCAGGGGCACAGATAAGGAGGGAACCATACCTTCCCAACAGGCTCCATCAGAAAGCGAAGCCAAATCTCGACGGTTCATAGACAACCTAGAGACCATCTCGATATTTGTCGCAATATTATAGACACGATGTCAACAAATGAAGCAAACGAAGATCCCGAGCTTCAGGGTCTCGACGTCAACATCGACAACTTAGAGATCACCAACGGCGTTCCTTCACAATCCAGCAGGGTGTGCATGCAAAGTTAACAAAAGACCTCACAGTCGAAACAAGCGGAGCGATGGTAAAATCCCAGCTTCACTTCAGCATTCGTCTCGATACAGTAGACACAATGTCAACAACGGCGTTCCTTCGCAGTCCAGCAGGGTGTGCATGCAAAGTTAACAAAAGACCTCACGGTCGAAACAAGCGGAGCGATGGCAAAATCCCAGCTTCACCTCAGCATTCGTCTCGATACAGTAGACGCAATGTCAACAACGGCGTTCCTTCGCAGTCCAGCAGGGTGTACATGCAAAGTTAACAAAAGACCCCATGGTCGAAACAAAGCGGAGTGACGGCAAAATCCCAGCTCCACCTCAGCATTCGTCTCAATACACCAGACGCAGTGTGAGCAAATGAAGCGAAGGCCAAATTCCTAGCTTCAAGGTCTTAACGGCAAGTCATATAAGGCCTGAAAGACCACCGGAGATCATCTCACATGGAGTGGTCACCTCCTCGACGTTCGTTTCGATACAGCAGACGAGTTGTCACCCCAGCGTTCTTCCTCCAGCATGGATTCGGACGTGACAAAGCAAATGAAGCAGAGGCCACATTCCTAGCTTCAACGTCTTTACGGTAACTCACATAAAACCGGAAAGACAATCGGAGATCATCTCGCACCAGCACAGAGTGGTCACCACCTTGACGTTCGTTTCGATACAGCAGACGAAATGTCAACCCTAGCATTCTTCCTCCAGCAGGGATTCAGACATGACAAAGCAAATGAAGCGAAGGCCACATTCCTAGCTTCAACGTCTTTACGGTAACTCACATAAAACCGGAAAGACAATCGGAGATCATCTCGCACCAGCACAGAGTGGTCACCACCTTGACGTTCCTCTCGATACAGCAGACGAAATGTCAACCCTAGCATTCTTCCTCCAGCAGGGATTCAGACATGACAAAGCAAATGAAGAGAAGGCCACATTCCTAGCTTCAACGTCTTTACGGTAACTCACATAAAACCGGAAAGACAATCGGAGATCATCTCGCACCAGCACAGAGTGGTCACCACCTTGACGTTCGTCTCGATACAGCAGACGAAATGTCAACCCTAGCATTCTTCCTCCAGCAGGGATTCAGACATGACAAAGCAAATGAAGCGAATGTCGACCCCAGCGTTCTTCCTCCAATAGGATTTGGACACACCAAAGCAAACGAAGTGAAGGCCACATTCCTAACTTCGACGTCTTGACGGTAACTTATATAAAACCGGAAAGACAATTGGAGATCATCTCGCACCAGCACAGAATGGTCACCACCTCGACGTCCGTCTCGATACAGCAGACGAGATGTCACCCTAACGTTCGTCTCGACACAGCAGACGCAACGTCATCAAACAAACGGAGCCACGGCAAAATCCCTAGTTCCCACCGCAACATTCGTCTCGATACAGCAGACGCAATGCCAACAAACGAAGCAAAGGCCAAATTCCTAGCTTCAGGGTCTTGACGGCAACTCATATAAAGCCCGAAAGACTATCGGAGATCATCCCCACACCAGCGCGGAGTGGTTATGACTCATCGGGGCTCACCAAAATAAGCCTAACCTCAAGTAAAAAGCGACATGGAAAATTCCTAACGCTTGCTCTTCCGACGGTCAAACTGCCAAGGAGGATTGCTTGGAGACGTCTTGTCCAGCCCCCGAAGGGATCAGAGACACGGCAGTCGCAGGGCTACTCGAACAGCACGATTGCCTATCGAGGACTATATCAGCTTATGCGACGGTACGATGGCCAAAACCCTAAGTACCACCAACCTTAACGGGCTTCTGTCGTAAAGAGCAGAGGTTAAATGCGACGTTAAGATGTTCTTGCGAGAAACGCTCGATTCGTCTCGACTTGCGAAAAAAATTGTTGAGGCGGCTCGACTCGTGAGATAAAGCCTTAGGCAGTGGGCATAAAAGAAGCCTATTTCCTAAGCACTGGGACCCTGCAAGTTGGCCCAAAATGGTCTCTTGCATACCATCCACGGGTCTCACTCTCCAACGTCGAACTTCGACAAGGAGGGAAACAACCGCTTACAAGTCCTCTCGACTCGTAAGAGGGAAAAATTCTCTTATAGGATCCTTACGACTTACAAGAGAAAACCACACTTAGGAATCCTCACGATTCCTAAGGAGAGAAACCCACCTACGAGATTCTCTCGATCCGTAGGGAGAAAAGTCTCTATGAGACCCTCACGGCTCATAGAGTTGAAAAGTCTTAGGCAGCAGATCTGAACCTGCGGCCTAAGCCCTCGCTATCTCGTGAAGAAATCAAGAAGCTTACTTTATTACCTGCTAATTGTGACGACATGCTGAAAAAGAGGAAAAGCAACAGAAAGAGCATCCGATTTACATTTGATCAAGCGTTCAAGGCACATTCATTCATGCATGGACAAAAAGACTCAGGACAAAAGATATATAATAAAGACAAGCTGGGATAAAAAAAAATTTCCATTAATATTGCCCGAAGTTCTTACAGTCATAAAAACAATAAACGAAAGTTACAATGGAATAACCTCAGATCTAGGGCATGGATTGAGGAATTCAAAAGAAAGCCTATCTATGACTTTCCAAGCCTCGTGGACCATCCTAGTGTGCTTCCTTTCGCGAGCACAAGCGTCAGGGTCCCTTCCGATGTCTTCCACCCTCCGATAAGCAGCGAGTATGGCAGACTGTTGAAAGACCTCGTGCAAGAGGTCGATAAGACTGTCTTGCCGTCTCTTCGAGATAAAGTTCAATAGGTACACAGAGTGCACCTTGTCCTCAGCGGCATCCAACGCCTCAAGCGGCACACCGGAACAGAATAGGGGAAGCGCTTCCCAGATAGCTCCCACGATAAGTTTAAGAAGAAAGGAACGTCGGGGATGCAGTGGACCGTTGTATGCGTCGAAGCGACTCATTATTTCAGCACACTCCTCGTTTGTGAACTCCCGATTTTGAGAGCGGCCAAGTCGGCGGATGCCCTCATGAGAGATGATCTCGTTAAGAGCATACATATGGGCGTCCATTGTTCCTATGAAAGAGGATCAACAGAATTATCAGAAAGACTGATTAAGCAAAACGATATAATGCACTGAGGAATAAAATGCCATATTTAAGTTCCATGATCCATGAAGAATCCTCAAGAGTTCTTCTATATGATTTGGGAGGAGCAAAGCTCCATTAATGAATTAAGAAAATCCAAGGAAAATCTTTTAGAGAGCAGAGCTCTATGGAACCCTAGTAGGGTCCCCTTTAGTTCTCTTTATATCCTTTTAAGACCTGTAGAGGAAAGCTCTGCTAAGTGAAACCCTAAATAGGTTTCCTTTAGATCAGGGATCTATTGAGAGCGATGCTCTATCAACAAAAATTAATTTAACTTAATTTAATCCAAATTAAAATTTTCACCTAAAAGTTTTAAGAGTTTAACTCTTAAAATTCTTGAAAAATAAAAAGCGGGGCTCTGAGTTCTGAAAGTAAAAATTTAGAGATAAGAATCATCTAAGGGACCAAAAGTCCTATTTATAGGCATCAAGTGCCCTTTCAGCTTCCAAGAGATGGCGCGACGGTTCGGAGTCTGCCACCGCTGCGCTCACGTTAGGAGGCCACGTAAGCACAACGGTGGGGGGGCATTTGTTTATCCCAATCAGAGCAAAGCTCTGTTTAAATTTCAAGGTGGAAAAAGAAGCAATGCTTCTGTTTTTCTCCAATCAGAGCAAAGCTCTGCCTAAAAAAAAAAAATGCGCGCAGCGCAACTGCGCGACACGTATCAGCGCAGCGCAACTGCGCGCTGCGCGACACGTGTCTGCGCAGCGCACAGTTGCGCTGCGCAAAAAAAAAAAAGGTGCGCAGCGCACCTGCAACACGTGTCGCGCAGCGCAACTGCGCGCTGCGGGACACGTGTCTGCACAGCGCAACTGTGCGCTGCGCAGCACAAAAAGAAAAAAAAAAGGCGCGCAGCGCACCTGCGCGCTGCGCGACACGTGTTGCGCAGCGCAACTGCGCGCTGCGCAGCACCAAAAAAAAATGGCGCACCTGCGCGCTGCGCGACACGTGTCGCGCAGCGCACAGTTGCGCTGCGAAAAAAAAAGGCTGCGCGACACGTGTCAGCACAGCGCGACACGTGTCACGCGCTGGGGCATCTGCGCCAAACAGAATTAAAATATTCAAGAAATCTTTTCTGTTCTTGTTAAAACAAGAAGATTTTCTTCTGCAAAGCAGAAGCCCTTGGATCAAAGATCCAACGGTGGGAAAAATTCCCCAAATCACTCAGAGAAAGATCTCTTTAACTAATTTATGGGCACTATAAAAAGGACCCCAGACCTCAATTAAAAGGCATCAACATCTGGCTAAAAAAAAAGAGAGAAGAGAACTCTGAGAAACTCCTCAAGAATAAAAAAGGTAAAAAACCTTTAGAAAAAGAGAAAGTTCTCTTATGAACAGATTATAGATCTAAAAAACAAGATCAATGATCTTTAATAAAAATAAAATAAAATAAAATAGTGCTTTGCACTTTTATGAACCTTTGGTTCTCTGAAATAAGAAAAACAAGAAAAACTTGTTTTTTCTTAGAAATAAATTAAATAGTGCCTTGCACTTGTTTTATGAACCATCGGTTCTTGAACCTAAAAGGGTTCTTAAATTAATAGTGCTTTGCACTTCTTATGAACCACTGGTTCTCTAAAACAAGAAAAAGAGAAATAAAAAAAAGATAGTGCTTTGCACTTTTATAAACCTTTGGTTCTTGAAATAAACAAACTTGTTTTTCTTTGATCTAAATTAGATCAAGAAATCAAATAGTGCTTTGCACTTCTTTTATGAACCATTGGT
This sequence comes from Agapanthus africanus, assembly GCA_030015575.1. Taxonomy (NCBI): domain Eukaryota; kingdom Viridiplantae; phylum Streptophyta; class Magnoliopsida; order Asparagales; family Amaryllidaceae; genus Agapanthus; species Agapanthus africanus. The sequence goes on along the minus strand of CM057342.1, from coordinate 511,749,933 downwards.
TCTTGAATCTAAAAGATTCTCAAATTAATAGTGTTTTGCACTTATAAATCTGCACTGTTGTGCTCTCTGATTGGCGCAAAGCGCTTGACAAATGCAATACATTTCCTAAAGGGCCAGGCCCAAATCAAAAAGACCTAGTAGGCCTAATTAAATTGCAGTGCAATAAAAGGGGCAGAGCCCAAACAAAATAGATGCTCTGCATCATTTATAAAAGGGCAGAGCCCAAACAAAATAGATGCTCTGCATCATTTATAAAAGGGCAGAGCCCAAACAAAACAAAAATAATGCAGTGCATTGTTTAAAAAGGGGCAAAGCCCTAACTCAGGCCTAATTGGCCAAAGACAAATAAAAATGTTGAACATTCAACTGGACTTAGCCCAGTCATGGCCATAAGTCCTCAAATTAAATTGACTGAGCACGGCTGCTCTCCTAAACCAATCCACACCCGGTTCAAGGGTACATCTCCGAACTCCTTTGATATCCATCGTTGTAATTCCTCAACGACGTCAAAGGGGTGACGGGTCCCAACGACCACACATGAATATGGACTGCGGGGTCCTTAAACTCGTGGACCGAAACGTCCTTAAACTAATATCGGACCGGAACGTCCCTAAACTAATATCGGACCGGAACGTCCCTAAACTAATATCGGACCGAGACGTCTCTAAACTAATATCGGACCGAGACGTCCGTAAACTAATATCGGACCGAAACGTCCCTAAACTAATATCGGACTGAGACGTCCTTAAACTAATATTGGACCACCATGTCCTTAAACTGGCACAATAGAGCCCAAATGCTCTTTTGTCGGATTTAAACGATCCCGTTAAGTCGATCTTAGTCCCAAACTGGACTAACGTATCCTTAACAACCGTTTAAGTTGATCTTAGCCTCAAATATGGCTAACGCATCCTTAAACCTTCAAACAGACTTTAGTCCCAAATTGGACTATAAATTCCCCCAATCAACTTTGGCTCAAGGGTACATCTCTGAACTCCTCTGACATTTGTCGTTGTAATTCTTCAACGTCGTCAGAGAGGTGACGGGTCCCGACGACCATACATGCAATGGACCACTATGTCTCTAAACTGGAACAATAGAGCCCAAATGCTCTTTTGTCGGATCTAAACGATCCCGTTAAGTTGATCTTAGTCTCAAACAGGACTAACGTATCCTTGACGAACGTTTAAGTCGATCTTAGCCGCAACGCGACTAATGCATCCTTAAACTAAAAACACCAAACCCAAATCTAAGTAAATACGGATTTGGACTAATCCACGTCCTACGGGCGACGGCATTACTCAGTCTCCGTATACAATCCACGGGCAACCACAAACAAAACAAACACCCACGACACGAAGTGAAATTCTGGAGAAGGAGAAAGTTGTTACCGCAATGCGGTAGCGTAATTAACTGCAGGGGCTTGCGCCTGCAAGGAAGAGCGTCCCCACAATCAAAAACCCCTCTAGCGAGGGGGAATCTGACGAAATCTGCTACATCGGCCGCATCCGTCTAAACCTCCGATACACGGTGCCATAAATCAACTTGGCATCTTCGGAGAGGTAGACGGATAAAACCAAATAGTATCTGCCCCGAATCTCAGCGTCAGGACATCGCAGTCCTGTGCGCCGCCTTTCGGAGGGGAACAAAGCCAAAAGGTAGAAGCTTTCGGGTGGATCCATCTTCGGCGCGAGGAGACGACGAGGTGAGGCTGATCCGTACACCGCAAAGAGTTGAAGACGAAGGAGTTCAAGAAAGGTATAACCCCCAACCGAGTAGGTAAAACTCCTAGTTAGGTTGTTAGGTAGTTGTTTAACAAAGATCCGTATTTTGAGTCCATGTTACCACCCAAACAAAAATCGTTTTTCACCATTTCCGCAACCCCAAAGTACCGGGGAAGGGTAGCATGGACTTACAGTGGTATCAGAGCCTACTTAAACACTATCTAACATGTTAGCAAAGTAAGTAGAAGTTCGATCGGAGAAAAAGTCACGAAACACGCCCGAAAAATCAACTTTCTGCCGAATTTGTTTTCTGTTCCAAAAATAATAAATCTTATATTAAAATTCGGCTCAGGGTTTTTAGAAGAAACTGTAGAAAAATGGTCCACTGAACCGATCAACGCGCCGCGGGAGCGTTCTCCCGCCGCGGATCCGCGGCCGAGTTGACTCGGTCGTGGGCGATTTTTCATGCAGTTTATTCTGTTGGGTGTTTTGGGATTTGTACAGTATGTTTTTTCAGCCCAGATTTTCCAGAAAGCAAAATTTGTTTTTGGGGCCTAAAAATCCTTATTTTGATCGAACTTCTAAAGACTTAAGCTAACGGGTTTATTTCTGTGATGTGATATATGTATTGAACGTCTGCTAATCGCTATACGTCGATTAATGGGGGTTATACATATCTGTGATCTGTAATGTTGATGGTATGTGTATATGAATTCATTGGATTGTCGCGGATGAATAGCCGGGGGGTTGTGAGATGAGAGTTTTTTCTTTATGTTTCAATATATGTAAATTTGTAATTGATGTAATATTATTTATTTGGCCGCACAACCGGGGTGAGGTTGTAGCCGTCATTGTATAATTTCTTTTACTGTTTTTGCTCCTAGGATAGACCCATGGAGGGGGTGCACAAACTACCGGGTACCTCGAAGTGCCGAGTGGCCTACTCACGAGTTGAGGGAGGTTGCTTCGCTTCGGGTATTTAGCGGGTAGTTTGCCGCACCCGTAGGGGTCTTGGATGGGGTATTTGCTATTCATCGCGACCGTGTAATCCGCTTTCCGTTATAGGCTCGTACGGAATGCGGATTCCTAGTATATCCAATGTGTTCATCTGTGATCTGGATTGGCTATCATTGCAATATATATCTATATATGATAACTATTTAGGCGTTGCTTATGTTTTGCATCCGCGCTAGTCCAGCCCTCGCTCTGTCGTTAGTTAAGTAACCTAACGGGTAATGACGGGGCCCCGTGGCGAATGCGGATGGCATAAGCGTACATCATATTTTGGTTGTTTTCTGCAATGGTAGGATTAAATGATAGGACGCATTAAAAAGAATTAATGCAAGAAAATAAACCAAAGTAAAGTCGTTGGAACACTTTCAAAACCACTCGGTTCTTTTCAAAAACCAACTTTTAAATACGGAGCTTGAGCCACTCCTTTTAAAAGCTATCTCGTTCCATCGATTATATCATGTTCACTACGTTCACGGTTTCGCCAAAACCATTCGTAGCCCTCCGTCGTTTCACATGAATAGTCAATAGTATTCAAGCTATGTTTGTTGGCCAAAGTCAAGGCATAGTGATTGGTAGCTATTGGGTATTCATGTGCAGCATAGATAGATGCGTTGGTTTGGGACAGTCGTACCGCCTTGTTGGCCAAAGTCAAGGGTAGGTACGGGTGGGTTCAAATTAACCTGGAGAATGATGGGTAGAACTTGACATGTGACTTATGATTTGTTGGCCAAAGTCAAGGTCATAAGAGCATGGGGCAAAAATCCACATCGGGAGTTTCAAAAGAACCTGAAACTTGCTAGTGCTGCATACCATTTGGAGTGTGATGATTCTGGTAGGATTCCTTCAGTTTTGTCACGCGATGATATTTGGATCCCGATCCTACTGTGAGTATATGCTACTCCTCGGGAAATTTCTCACTTAACGATCAATGCTATAAATCAAGTAGGTGTCTAGAAAGTTGTTAGCGGGGCTACGCCCCCAGGGAAAAGAGGTTATTTAATTAAGGAACTTCGTGAAAGCGTTGGAAAACCTCCCTCGAAGTACCAACACTGGCCTGGCTGAACGGTTAAGCAAGTATTGTACGGTGAGATTGATCCCGACTAATTCTTCCTTTTTGGTTTGAGGAGGAATTCGAGATACAGTGGGAGCCATCCTGTTTAGACAAACTAAAAACCACTCTAAACTTGCAAGAGCATCATGCTGAGTGTTTCTTCTCTCTCTCCTAATTGCAGCGACCAATCGACATGACCGGACTTAAGTTACTTCTAGATAAAAACACACTGACAGGGCCAAACTACAAACATTGGCTTAGGAATGTCAAAATGGCAATCACTTACAACAAGCTGGGGTATCTTTTTACCACCAAAGCTCTCTTTGTCCCAGGTCCCACCTCCAGCATCGCGGATAGGGAAATCCATAAGACCTGGGAAATCGATTGCGCGAAGGCCAAGTGCCTCGCGCTTGCATCTATGGACAATGAACATCAGAGGAGGCACGAGAATATGGACCTCGAATCCATATTTCTCCATACAAAAGAACTGTATTGTCACGACCCAAAACTGGCCCGTGACGGCCCTAATACTACGCAACGCCTAAAGACGCAACGTAGTAAAAGAAAGCCAAACCCAGAAATCTAAACCATGAAAAAAAATACGGAAAAGATAATATAAGTTTTGAAACAATTGAAATCACAACCCAAATTCTTTAAAAGTCTTACTTTCTTTCTTTAAAATTTTAACAACACCCCCTTTTTATAAAGACTAGTCAAGATGAATACAACAGAGAAATAAGGACAGTAGAGAAAAAGCTGTATATACATAAGACCTCAAATCCACAATAATACACATAACGTCCTCACCAAGTCTCTATGTCAATAATACCATAGTAGATGGAGAGAGAGAGTACAATATACAACGAAGGTACAATATGAAATACAGATAACCATCTAACCCACCTAAGCAAAATGGTACTGTGAGCTGATGCGATATCTGTAGCAAAAGGTGGTAGCTGGATAGCTGAATAGGGGAATAGCCTGCCTCGACTACTCTGGGGAAAAACCTGAAACACCTGTGGCACAACGGGGGTGAGTTGCCAACTCGTGAATAGTATAAAACATATGCAGGTAATCGCAGGAATGCACGTACAGCATGAATCTAAGATATGCGATTACAATAATAATATGTCATGCAATGCTGAAATAAGGAGAGTACGCTAACAGGTACAACCAATATATGAAGTAATGATGGCATGATAATAGTGTGCAATGACTATGCAATAGAGATATGAGAAAGCAATATGCAACCATCATAAGGGTACACTACAAGTACTACCAATATATGAATCTGTGCATGAAGTAGGTAAAAGTGAGGTATGAGGTGGAATATGTCATTTCCCACGGAAACCTGACGTCGTGGCAGGATCACAATCCAACAAGATACTCCAATCCCAAATCCTCAAACCAGCCCCCACATTGGGCACTCACATCATATAAGTCTCATATCTCCTCAAGGTACAATATCGAGTAATCTCCTATATGTATCGAGTGTACAACATCAAGTAGATCCCACATATCTAGTATGTACAATATCAGTATATCTCACATATATCACATGTACAACATAAAGTGGATCTCACATATCTCGTATGTACAATATCAATCACATAGGTATGTCCAATATCCAATCCCAATGAATCACCTAATATCCCAAGTCAAATCCCAAGTAAGTTTCTAACATCCTAAAGGTATATATATGTACAGAAATAAATATGATGGGGGCAATACACATATATTAGCGTCCCATTCCACTAATATTGGTGTAAGGGTATATATAACAACGGCTAAATCCCCTGTTATATATACAAAAAGGGGTTAAAGAAATATCATGAAACCGTGTGCCAAGCATCGACACAGAAATCCTCGTATATCGGGCTCCGTCAGTCCGGATCAGCCCACGGGGTCCGTCTGCGGTATCGGCCCTCGGCCCCGCCAGTACAGATCCTCCCGCATCCATCTCTCGACTCTGGCCAGTAGCCTCCGGACAACTGCCAGGTCCAAACAATCACCGGTAGGTACTTGCCCGCCTCCAGGCTCAATCGGCAAACCCATCGATCTTCTTGCCGAGGGGAACCATACCGGGCCCCACCATGTACTCTCATACGGCAACCACACATCGTATGGAGCATAAAATCAGCACCGATAAAACTCATGGGGGACGCTCGAAATATCATATCAAGGAAACCGGGTTGTTACATGTATGCATAATTTCATGAACTCCCGCGGTTCCCAAATCCCGAAAATATCATGTAAAATCCGGATAAACAATGCGCAACCAGGAATAATGTATGCGATATATCTGAATGCGAGCAGGTAAACACAAGTATAAAGCTGAACCAGATGTATGCGATATCAAGATAAGGTACAGCTAAGTAACATCAGTAAATGTGAATATGCGACAACAACTGAATATGTATCTGACATACAGGTATAGCAAAGTATAGGTATCTACCTATAGGAACTGATGTCGTATACCCCCCTGGGTATAAGTAACATATGTAGGAAATCCCTCCCGGTATAGGTAAAATATGTAGGAGGTATACCTGTAGTTATATCGCAAAGTGAAAATATACCTATCACTAAAGGTATGATACACTATAGGTATACCGATAAGCTAGATGTCAAGTGTGGTAAGCAATGGTAGCTATAAGGGGTAGTGTGTGACGTGGCAATTATTGACGGTGTGTGTGTAGCATGCAATCTGTGCTCGTGCATCATGAACCGTCAATAATATGTGCAGTGTCCTACGGCTGCTAGTCACAGTATAACAATATCTAAGGAAATGCAGTAAGGCGCAATTCTACAATGACGTAGAATGTGCGACAGGTAAATGAATCCTAGCCCAGACGCATAACGCCATGCGGGCGATTCCCCTGTAGATGTTATATCTACTCACCTAAACTCTACGCTGGGTGAATCCTATCACCTGCTCCCCCTGTAGCTGTGTCCGTAGCTCCTGCCTGCAAACCTGTAAATATAACATGGAAATCACATATAAGCCAAGATATCTCGCGAAACGCGATATCGAATCGAAACGAGAAACTCGCGTCGCGAACTAAACGCGCGTGTGCACGATACGCTGAATCGTGTGTGTACGCGACTAAAACCATCGCGACACGCCGCGATACGCTGGATCACAGAACCCACTCACGTATCGCGCGTATCGCGCAAACACAACGGACACCAAATACGACATATGGTCCCAGATTTTCCTACAGGTCAAAAATAACAAAACTATATATGCCAAAGACCTAGAAAACACTGCAGAGAACCACTCTCAAAACCCCAACACCCCAGCCCACCTTCGGGCCGCAAATTGCGGCCAAAACAGAGAAATTGGCGGCCAGGTTTGGGAGGTAGGGGCTCGTGCTCTGGTGGTGGTGTCTAGACCTAGGTATCATGTCCCAGTCTACTCAATTTTACTCTGTAAGGTCCGGGTATAAAGCAGATCACAAATGTCCAATATATCGCTTTAAAAACACCAAATTGCACAAATTGGAAACCCTATGGTATTTTAGTGAAATCTGGGTTAATTCTCAGTGAAGTGACCCTAATAACACTTAATTAGCTAGGGTTAACCAACACAATCAACAATTTCCACAATTACCCACAAAACACAAAAAATCTAGCACTAATCTCATAAATAACACAAACAGTCTCCAATTATCACACAACTAAGCGAACCAAGCAAACTAGGGAAACAAGTTAGGAAGTATACCTCATACTTGACCCTAGGGAGCTGCAGGGAGGTGAAGAAGTGAAGGGGAGGGGCTGCACTTGGTGCTTGCTGTTGCTGCTACTGCCTCTGCTGCCTCTGCTGCTTCTACTGCTGCTTCTTGCTGCTGCTTCTGCTATTGCTGTTGCTGGGGCAGCTGCTGCTGTTGCTAAAGATGATGATGATGATGTTGTCGTAGCTGATGTTGTTGTTGTGTTGTTGTTGATGTGTTGTTGATGTGTTGTTGCTGCTCCTGCTGCTGATCCTCTTGCTGCTGCTGCTGATGCTTGCTACTTCTTCTGCTGCCTCTAGTGCTGATGATGGTGAGGATGCTGCTGGGGCAGCTGCTGCTGCTGCAGCAAATGTGTGTGTGTGTGTGTGTGTTTGAGAGAGTGAAAGAAAAGAGAGGAAATGAGTGAGAAATGAGAGAAAAACCAAACCCCCTCCCATTCTCTTTCTCTTCCCTCATTAAATGAGGCATGGGCAAGGCCATAATGCACCATGCTCACATCTCTCTCTCTCTCTCTCAAAGTCAACATTCAACCAATAATAAAACCTTTTCAAAACTCATTTAATTAAAAACAACCATAACCCTTAAACAACCCAAAACACCTAATACAACCTTAACACTAAATTAAGAAATGGTTAAACCACAATTTACATCCTAGTTTATCATGCACAAGTGTGTGTGTGCCTAACAAAATTCTAATAAAATACTCATGAATTAGGATAAAATATTTAAAACTTAACTTGGTAAACTTTTTATTGAAAACCATACATTAAAATATAATTAGCTACAAACCACATTCTAAGGTGTTACAATCTCCCCCCCTTAAAAGAAATTCGTCCCCGAATTTAAAAATATTCCGATACGCATACCTTCAAAGAGAAGATTAAAATCCTCAAATCTCGCTCGCAGCCTCCCAAGTGACTATCTCACTATACGGCTACGTCCAAGAAAACCCTTCACAGATGGCAAGACCTTTGACCGACGTTTCTCCACCTGTCGAGCCATTAACACACATGGCTGCTGGTGAACGAAAGATCGTGTCCAGCTAAAAGGTCTGGTGCCAAAACATGTGAGAAAGGTCAAGAAGGTAATTGTAAAGTATCATCACAAGGAATACGGGGTGCAAATCCAATAATCTGGGCGGAAGTGCCAAGTTAAAGGCAATGAAACTAACTCGCTTATAGGATCTAAAAGGACCTAAATCCTGGGATAAGCTTCCCAACATCCAGCACGTCATCCATCGGAAAGTCCATAGGAATACATGATCTGTCCTACGAACTCGAGTCTATGACCAGCATCGTCGTCATAAGACCTCAGTTCGAAATGGACAATCCCCATCCTGACCTAACACAACTGGACCGTCTCCGAAGTCTCTAGACTAGCTGGGGTCCAAAGTCCTACTTACGCAGAGTTAGAAAAACAACAGGCTGGTGGTCGACACGTCCTCACCCCTAAACCTAAGGGTGGCCAATTGGAGTGTCTCCTGATAACGGCTATCGAAGGAGAACCCTAACGATGGCGAGTGACGATCCCAAGCTGCTGACGACTACCAACACAAACACACAACTTAACAAAACAACTGAGCAAACTGAGTATAACCGGATGACAAGAATCCGAATGGAGTCACACCCTAACTAACTGGGTAGAAACCATAACGGAATTCATGGAGATCTGCTCCTATTCCTTCTTCGCAACGGTAAAAAGATTGCAATTCTCCAGCCGGCCTCAGATGCTCGACCCAAAGCACACAACAAGACAGACACTTGAAACGAAACCTGAAACTTCTCTTTACATCCCTGTCCAGTCGTAACTATCTCACAAGTCACGCCAAAGCTGGTGGAACTTGAATGAATAAAGAGAGTTGACAGATGTGCATGTCCTAGGATTATACGTCTCTACCCGATGAAACCAGGTACACAAACGCGTCCTTAACTTAGCACACCCTTGTCACCATCAAGGTCTCCGAATCATTACCCAGCCGAGTATGCTCAAGTATCCCTGACGTACGAGCTTCGACGGGCAGTGTCTCGCGAAAACGATTTTAGGAAAGTGGTCGGGCGCGGACATGAGCAAGCCGTCCCCTCCGTAGAGACGAACTAAGCTATACTCGATGGTCACACAAGAACTGTAAATCTGCAGAAGACCATTACAACAATCCAAATCTGCTGCAGGAAGATGTACATTAAGCTCTAGTGGTCCGTGGAAAATCTGACACGACTCTCAAGCAAGTAGTGTCTCCAAATCTCCAACGCAAAACCACCGCGGCCATCTCCAGATCATGGGTGGGATATCCTCCTCGTGCTTCCTCCAAATGTAGGGAAAGCAGAAGCGATATCTCTATAGTGTCACCTCAGTACACCCTCGAGCCCACTCAAGAAACATTACAGTTAAACAACAAGGTCGCCCGAACCAAAAGCAAAGAAAGACTAATGCAGTTGTTAACTGAATCTCCAACTGCTGAAAACTCCGTACACATGCCTCAGTCCAAAGAAAAGAAATCTCCCTTCCGGTCCATTCAGTCGACGGTGCAGCATTACTCTAGCAATCCTGCAAGAAACGGCGGTAAGAACCTGCTAAGCCCAACAATCTGCGGATCTCCGTCCTGCACACAAGTCTGGGCCTAAGCTGTACGGCCACGATCTCCCTCGGAACCATACGAAACCGTCTCCCGTGACTACAAGACCTAGGAGTCAACACAGACAAGCCTGAAGAAACACTCTGAGAATTAGTAACTGCTGGTACTCTCCCAGTATCTGCATAACAAATCCTCAGGTGCTACTCTTGTTCCTCAAGACACATTAAGTAGACCAGAGTGTCGTAAATAACACAACAAAAACTGGTCGAGGAACGGCCTGCAGAAATCTGGTTCATCATATCTACGAATGCCGCTAGGGCATCAGGGAATCCAACGGCTCACCGATACACACAAAGCCCGTAGCACGCATAAGGCAGTCTTCGGAATGCCATCATCCCGAATCCTCAATAATGATGACCTGATCCCAAGCACACTTAGAAAAATGTCTCGCACTCTGGAGCTGATCGAAGAAATCGCCACGGCAAGGTGAAGGATACCTATCCGCACCGTAAGCCGGTTCAATTGACGATCCGTCGATACGCAACCCCAAACTGCCGTCTTTCTCCTTGACGAACAGAAATAGGAGCTTCCAAAAGCGAAACACTCAGACGCACAAAACTCCCCAAACCAAAACTCTGCAGCTGATCCTTTAGCTCCCAAGCTTCGCTGGCCCATCTGGAACAACGTCGGAAAACTCTCGCACGAAAAGAACCCGGTCCAACAATCCCACGGTGGCTCCGGTATCACGAATGAACGCCAAGAATCCACGACATCTCCTCAGTAGCCGACTAGCGAAAAAGGCTGAATTCGAGCTGTGAGAGGCGGCGCAACTATCCACCTGCACAACAAGAACTGACTCGCCTGGGAAAGCAAACCCTAACTTGTTTCCACACGGTAGTCCACAGACGCCTAGCACGTAGTTAACCAGTCCGTGCCCAGGAGAACGTCAAATCCAACATCTCTAGAAGGACCAAAACGACGGACGAATCTCTATCTCCTATCCGATTGGCACGAAACTGAAATACGTGTCGCGCAACAAAAGAATCGCTGACAGAAGTTAAAACAACTACTACTAAACTACCCAACAACGATACAAGCAAGAAACAAACAAATACATCAAAAGAACATAAAACTCAAGGTACCTGAAAACTCCACATTGGACGTCTGCGCGTCCCGATGAGTAGAAGCAAACTCCTGTATTGCTCTACTCGCAGCTGGATGAACTCCTCTGGTAAACTGAGCCCTCTGAGCGAATCTTCCACGTCCACGGCCTCTTTGAAAACGATCATGACGAGGTGCTAAGGAACAATCCCTGACGAAGTGCTGAAGGCTCCCGCATCGAAAACATCCACGTGCTGACTGCTGACCAACCTGGGGGTAAGAGCTGAACGACTGTCCTCGTCCTAAGCCTCTGCTACTCCCGCGACGGCCACGAAATCTGTCTCGACAACCAAACCTCTGTCTTTGGGCTGGTACACTGGTACGAGTCCTCCACTGTCCTGGAACTCTCTGAGCCTCTGTAATATGCGCCTCGTCAACTGGGGCTGCAACCACTGGTGCAATGTAGGTGACGGACTGCTGCATACTGATCATAAGGGATAGCTGAGTAACGGGGGTGACAACCTCCTGTCGTAGCTCCCGAACGACGTCAACTAACGAACTCATCGTCTGGCGGAACTCCTGCATCTCTACCAACAGTCTATCCATAGTATAGGTCGTAGGCTGATCCGTCTGCACTTGTGCAACTAGAGTGCCATCCTGGTCAGTACTCGTCCCACCCGAGCCAACTCTGACCTCGGCCCTCGCTGCATCACTCTGAGTCCCCATAGTCATCGGCGGCAAGGCTATAAATAGATATAAGATGAGATTCGATAAGAATGAGGAAATCGAATCTCAGAGATATGAATTATCAAGGAAGGAATGTCAAGCAAATTGTACTTAGGTCACTTAATGCAAGGTACCGCGTTGTGGGTATGCTGCAGACATACACACACTACGTTACTCTGCTTAAGCTGCCTACTCCATCATACTAAGGCCATCCTACACTCCGAAAGGTAAAACCTAACGCTCTGATACCAACTTTGTCACGACCCAAAACTGGCCCGTGACGGCCCTAATACTACGCAACGCCTAAAGACGCAACGTAGTAAAAGAAAGCCAAACCCAGAAATCTAAACCATGAAAAAAAATACGGAAAAGATAATATAAGTTTTGAAACAATTGAAATCACAACCCAAATTCTTTAAAAGTCTTACTTTCTTTCTTTAAAATTTTAACAACACCCCCTTTTTATAAAGACTAGTCAAGATGAATACAACAGAGAAATAAGGACAGTAGAGAAAAAGCTGTATATACATAAGACCTCAAATCCACAATAATACACATAACGTCCTCACCAAGTCTCTATGTCAATAATACCATAGTAGATGGAGAGAGAGAGTACAATATACAACGAAGGTACAATATGAAATACAGATAACCATCTAACCCACCTAAGCAAAATGGTACTGTGAGCTGATGCGATATCTGTAGCAAAAGGTGGTAGCTGGATAGCTGAATAGGGGAATAGCCTGCCTCGACTACTCTGGGGAAAAACCTGAAACACCTGTGGCACAACGGGGGTGAGTTGCCAACTCGTGAATAGTATAAAACATATGCAGGTAATCGCAGGAATGCACGTACAGCATGAATCTAAGATATGCGATTATAATAATAATATGTCATGCAATGCTGAAATAAGGAGAGTACGCTAACAGGTACAACCAATATATGAAGTAATGATGGCATGATAATAGTGTGCAATGACTATGCAATAGAGATATGAGAAAGCAATATGCAACCATCATAAGGGTACACTACAAGTACTACCAATATATGAATCTGTGCATGAAGTAGGTAAAAGTGAGGTATGAGGTGGAATATGTCATTTCCCACGGAAACCTGACGTCGTGGCAGGATCACAATCCAACAAGATACTCCAATCCCAAATCCTCAAACCAGCCCCCACATTGGGCACTCACATCATATAAGTCTCATATCTCCTCAAGGTACAATATCGAGTAATCTCCTATATGTATCGAGTGTACAACATCAAGTAGATCCCACATATCTAGTATGTACAATATCAGTATATCTCACATATATCACATGTACAACATAAAGTGGATCTCACATATCTCGTATGTACAATATCAATCACATAGGTATGTCCAATATCCAATCCCAATGAATCACCTAATATCCCAAGTCAAATCCCAAGTAAGTTTCTAACATCCTAAAGGTATATATATGTACAGAAATAAATATGATGGGGGCAATACACATATATTAGCGTCCCATTCCACTAATATTGGTGTAAGGGTATATATAACAACGGCTAAATCCCCTGTTATATATACAAAAAGGGGTTAAAGAAATATCATGAAACCGTGTGCCAAGCATCGACACAGAAATCCTCGTATATCGGGCTCCGTCAGTCCGGATCAGCCCACGGGGTCCGTCTGCGGTATCGGCCCTCGGCCCCGCCAGTACAGATCCTCCCGCATCCATCTCTCGACTCTGGCCAGTAGCCTCCGGACAACTGCCAGGTCCAAACAATCACCGGTAGGTACTTGCCCGCCTCCAGGCTCAATCGGCAAACCCATCGATCTTCTTGCCGAGGGGAACCATACCGGGCCCCACCATGTACTCTCATACGGCAACCACACATCGTATGGAGCATAAAATCAGCACCGATAAAACTCATGGGGGACGCTCGAAATATCATATCAAGGAAACCGGGTTGTTACATGTATGCATAATTTCATGAACTCCCGCGGTTCCCAAATCCCGAAAATATCATGTAAAATCCGGATAAACAATGCGCAACCAGGAATAATGTATGCGATATATCTGAATGCGAGCAGGTAAACACAAGTATAAAGCTGAACCAGATGTATGCGATATCAAGATAAGGTACAGCTAAGTAACATCAGTAAATGTGAATATGCGACAACAACTGAATATGTATCTGACATACAGGTATAGCAAAGTATAGGTATCTACCTATAGGAACTGATGTCGTATACCCCCCTGGGTATAAGTAACATATGTAGGAAATCCCTCCCGGTATAGGTAAAATATGTAGGAGGTATACCTGTAGTTATATCGCAAAGTGAAAATATACCTATCACTAAAGGTATGATACACTATAGGTATACCGATAAGCTAGATGTCAAGTGTGGTAAGCAATGGTAGCTATAAGGGGTAGTGTGTGACGTGGCAATTATTGACGGTGTGTGTGTAGCATGCAATCTGTGCTCGTGCATCATGAACCGTCAATAATGTGTGCAGTGTCCTACGGCTGCTAGTCACAGTATAACAATATCTAAGGAAATGCAGTAAGGCGCAATTCTACAATGACGTAGAATGTGCGACAGGTAAATGAATCCTAGCCCAGACGCATAACGCCATGCGGGCGATTCCCCTGTAGATGTTATATCTACTCACCTAAACACCACGCTGGGTGAATCCTATCACCTGCTCCCCATGTAGCTGTGTCCGTAGCTCCTGTCTGCAAACCTGTAAATATAACATGGAAATCACATATAAGCCAAGATATCTCGCGAAACGCGATATCGAATCGAAACGAGAAACTCGCGTCGCGAACTAAACGCGCGTGTGCACGATACGCTGAATCGTGTGTGTACGCGACTAAAACCATCGCGACACGCCGCGATACGCTGGATCACAGAACCCACTCACGTATCGCGCGTATCGCGCAAACACAACGGACACCAAATACGACATATGGTCCCAGATTTTCCTACAGGTCAAAAATAACAAAACTATATATGCCAAAGACCTAGAAAACACTTCAGAGAACCATTCTCAAAACCCCAACACCCCAGCCCACCTTCGGGCCGCAAATTGCGGCCAAAACAGAGAAATTGGCGGCCAGGTTTGGGAGGTAGGGGCTCGTGCTCTGGTGGTGGTGTCTAGACCTAGGTATCATGTCCCAGTCTACTCAATTTTACTCTGTAAGGTCCGGGTATAAAGCAGATCACAAATGTCTAATATATCGCTTTAAAAACACCAAATTGCACAAATTGGAAACCCTATGGTATTTTAGTGAAATCTGGGTTAATTCTCAGTGAAGTGACCCTAATAACACTTAATTAGCTAGGGTTAACCAACACAATCAACAATTTCCACAATTACCCACAAAACACAAAAATTCTAGCACTAATCTCATAAATAACACAAACCGACTCCAATTATCACACAACTAAGCGAACCAAGCAAACTAGGGAAACAAGTTAGGAAGTATACCTCATACTTGACCCTAGGGAGCTGCAGGGAGGTGAAGAAGTGAAGGGGAGGGGCTGCACTTGGTGCTTGCTGTTGCTGCTGCTGCCTCTGCTGCCTCTGCTGCTTCTACTGCTGCTTCTTGCTGCTGCTTCTGCTATTGCTGTTGCTGGGGCAGCTGCTGCTGTTGCTAAAGATGATGATGATGATGTTGTCGTAGCTGATGTTGTTGTTGTGTTGTTGTTGATGTGTTGTTGATGTGTTGTTGCTGCTCCTGCTGCTGATCCTCTTGCTGCTGCTGCTGATGCTTGCTACTTCTTCTGCTGCCTCTAGTGCTGATGATGGTGAGGATGCTGCTGGAGCAGCTGCTGCTGCTGCAGCAAATGTGTGTGTGTGTGTGTTTGAGAGAGTGAAAGAAAAGAGAGGAAATGAGTGAGAAATGAGAGAAAAACCAAACCCCCTCCCATTCTCTTTCTCTTCCCTCATTAAATGAGGCATGGGCAAGGCCATAATGCACCATGCTCACATCTCTCTCTCTCTCTCTCAAAGTCAACATTCAACCAATAATAAAACCTTTTCAAAACTCATTTAATTAAAAACAACCATAACCCTTAAACAACCCAAAACACCTAATACAACCTTAACACTAAATTAAGAAATGGTTAAACCACAATTTACATCCTAGTTTATCATGCACAAGTATGTGTGTGCCTAACAAAATTCTAATAAAATACTCATTAATTAGGATAAAATATTTAAAACTTAACTTGGTAAACTTTTTATTGAAAACCATACATTAAAATATAATTAGCTACAAACCACATTCTAAGGTGTTACATGTATGGAGAGCAATCTCGTATCGCAAGATACGAAGTGTCGAAGAAGCTATTTTCGGCAAGGTTGGCCATCGGATCATCGGTAGCGGAACACGTGCTTAAGATGATTGGCTTCATTGAGGAGCTCGCGGACCTTGGGACTACGTTAGAGAACGAGCTCTATACGGACTTGATTCTCTAGTCCCTTCCTTCCACTTACGCCCAGTTTATCCTGAACTTCAACTTGCAAGGAAAAGAAGTTGAACTTCCGGAACTCCTCAACATGCTGAGGAGTGCAGAGGGCACCCTACAGAAAGGTAGGGAAACATCCACTTTGTTTGTAGGAGGATCTTCCTCTTCTAAGTCCAAGGCAAAAGCCAAGGGAAAGAAGAAGAAAGCCCCCGCCAAACCAAGGGGCGGTGTTAGTAAAGTGGATACGAAGGGAAAAGCGAAGGCAACAAAGATAGCGGGGCAGCTTGTGGGTAAGGAAGAATGCTTCTATTATCATAAGAAGGGACACTGGAAGAAAGATTGCAGGGCTTGGAAGGCCAGAAACCAGGATCCGAAGCAAGTGGCGGCTTCGGTTTCAGGTTGTATGTTATTGAAAACTGTCTTTCAATAAACTCTACTTTCTGGGTATTGGATACCGGATCAGGATCTCATATCTGTAATTCTTTGCAGGCACTGAGAAAGCGTAGGGTTTTGAAGGCAGGTGATATGACCCTCAGAGTTGCAAACGGAGCTGGCATGGATGCTGAGTCCGTGGGGGACTATCACCTGAGCTTGTTAGATGGACACGTTTTGGTTTTGTGTAATTGCTATTTTGTACCCAATGCAACTTGTAATATCATTTCTGTATCTTTATTATCTAAAGAAGGTTATGAATTTGCATTTGTAAGTAATGTTGTGAACATTCACCTTAATCAAGTTCTGATTGGGTCAGGTACATTAAGCAATGGTATATACGTATTAAACCAACCACAGATTTTCAATATCCAGAATACACACAAAAGAAAGTCTCCGGAAACTAATCAGGCTTTCTTATGGCATTATAGACTGGGTCACATCAATGGGAGAAGATTGACTAAGTTACATACAGAAGGATATTTGGATCCGTTCCAATATCAATCATATGTAACTTGTCAATCCTGTCTCGAAGGAAAGATGACAAAGACTCCGTTCACTGGACATGGAGTAAGAGCGAGCGAGCTCTTGGGACTCGTACACAGCGATGTGTGCAGTCCAATGTCTACACATGCGCGAAGCGGTTTTTCTTACTTCATTACTTTTACGGATGACTTTTCAAGGTACGGATATGTCTTCTTAATGAAACATAAATCCGAAGCCTTTGGAAAATTCCAGGAATATAAGAATGAAGTATAAAAACAAACAGGCAAAAGTATCAAGACACTAAGATCTGATCGAGGTGGAGAATACTTGAGTGCCGAGTTCCCGGATTACCTAAAAGGGAATGGTATTCTCTCTCAGCTTACTCCTCCATACACTCCACAACACAATGGTGTATCGGAGAGACGGAACCGGACCCTATTGGATATGGTACGTTCCATGATGAGTAACGCTGAGTTACCGCGATCATTCTGGGGATATGCACTAGAATCAGCTGCATATCTTTTGAACCGAGTTCCAACTAAGACTGTGCCTACTGTTAGTGTTTATGCCCTAGAAGGCCATTACTGTATCATACTAGCTTGTATATTACTTAATGGAAGCTTGGGATATTCACATGTATATAACAGTCTTGCTAAACATGGTAGTATGCTACTTGGTTTTTCTATCTTAATATGTGAGTGTACGTATTGATAGAGCTCTTAGGATCTTGCTTGTCTACCAGCGTTGTGATGGCAGTCACACTAGTGGGGGCTGGGTAGTCTACAAGCACATCCTTATTCTGGTCCCTGGTCGTTGGATTATCGAGACAGAGCATCGATACTCCGGAGTAAACTGGTGTGTACGCTTCTCATCCCAGTTGGGGAGATGGTCTGTCCCACAGCCGTCAGTACGTCGTACTGGAGATAGTATACAGGTGCTCGTTAGGTTACGGGTACACCGGACAGGACTCACAGGGAACTGTTGGTTGGTTTGATACCAGTCGTCAGTGAACAGTTCCCAGGTGACATGAGTACAGCGTAGTCCGCAGACTTGACACTGCTACTTCGCCTCGAGTGTGTCCCACTGTTCTTAGATTGCTACCCTACCACGGCTCAAAGGAGTCGTGCAAACAGGTAGCAGTTGGGTGCAGTCCCGAGCACTTGGAGGCAGTGGCGGTTAGACAGGATTCGTCCCTCCCGGTATTGGGAGTAGATATCGTGCTGTGTCAGAGAGCCATTACGCAAAGTCCCTGGCCAGGGCAAGCGAGATTTGCTGGTAGGTTCCAGTAGTTTCTCAGGGTGTAATGGGCTTCCCTCCGACACGACTTATACCGCTATTAGGGGACTGACGCTTGCCGCCCCCCTAGGCCCGATATGCGATAGTCTTGGACGAACGGACCGGACTGTATGGAGATTGTCACATCAGACTCAGTAGGAGTTCGGATGGGTTTCCTCATCGGCCTTCTTATCGACAACTACCTGGGGACCGTTACGTACAGCTAGTGCCGCTTGCGGTCTGTGGTTAAACCCACTGCCAGCGTAGTAGTCGAGTCTCTAGAGTCCCACATAGAGAGTTTCCTACTCCAGGCGAAACGATATAGATGTTGCATGGTTTTGCGACAAAGGGTTCGGACGCATACGTGCGTTTACGCACGTACGACTTTCGGACAGTTTTTACCAGTCGGCTTTGGTTTAAGCCAGTTACTGGTATCCGGTTATTGGATTTTTACAGTCTAAAGTTTTTCCATATTTTTTGCGGATTGGAGGGGCGTTCTCGTAATTGTACGAGAAGCTTCTAGAAGATGTGACTAAGGAGGTTAAGGTGACATAAGCTTTGGATAAGATTAGTGATGTCATGAGGGTGATTCATCATGATCATTAATGCATCATAAATGCTTAATGACTCATGTTAGTGAATCACCTCTTTTCATTTATGAAGCATGCTTATTCATTTCTTTTATTCTTTTTTCTATAATAAGAATGCTTCATAATATATTATGATACACTCTCTCTCATCTCATTATCTTATCTCACATTCTCTCTCCTCAAGCTCTCATGTTCAAGAAACTAATCCTTAATCCTCATGTGTTGAGATCAAAGGTTTAGTTAGACTTAAACATCCATTACCTTCACTCTATATCATCCTTTCTTCTTTGATTAGCAATCAAAGTAGATTAGTTACCTCAAGTTAGAGGTATAGCTTGGTGTTTTGCTCTCTGGTGGATCGTCTACTACCTAGAGAAGGTCGAGGAGAACAAAGGAGGACACAAAGACGAAGGACCGGTTTCATTAGGTATAATCCCTAAACACAATTGAAAAGAAACTCTTTGTGTACGGTTATTTATAGTTTAGCTTCGATTTAAGCGGTTAGTCGATGTTCGTTCTTTAAACTTGATCGTTTTTTGAAAATTCCGCCTCCCCACAAGTACTGGGGTGTACTACATCGACTTACAGTGGTATCAGAGCCTCGCTAAACACTAAATAACTTGATTGCAAATTTGTACGAATTTCGAACGGAAAAACGAAGCCGGAAAACCCTAAATCTGTTCAGTTTCTGTCGAACTTAAAATGAAGTCCTAAAATTTTTCAGGTAAGTGCAGAGAGCTTGTAAACAGTCCAGAAGAACACACAAAAAATTTGAGCCCATGACTCGGCTAAAGCGCCGCGGAAGGGCGGCGGATCCCACCGATCCGCCGCGGTTCCGCGGCCGAGTTGCCGAGTCATGGACTCGTGTTTGGTGTGTGGGTCCTCTGTAGAATTTGGGGTTCTCTGGAATATTTAATATTTGCTCAGGTTACTGTTTAACAGAGCAGATTTTGGAGCAATATTGATGTTGTTTAATCGATCGAAATTGTACAGTATTTGCATATTGGATTATATCTGTGATTGTTTAATGTGTTCGTAAACCTCCCCTAACTGCTAGTATGTCGGTTGGCAGGGGGTTGCATATTTCTGTAATGGTTATATCTGTTTGTGCATATAAACTGTATTGGACTGTTGTGGTGTATAGCCAGGGTTTGCAATGGGTTATTGTTTAAATTCATTTGTTGTAAATGTAAATTGTTGTAATATTATTTTTGCGGGGCACTTCCAGGTTGCGGTTGTAGCCACCGTTGTATTATTTCATTTTACTGTTTTTGCTCCTAGGACTGACCCAAGGTGGGGTACACAAACTGCCGGGCGGGTAGTTTGCCGTACCCGTAGGGGTCGAGGGTGGGGTAACGGGTATTCATCACAACTGTGTAATCTGTCTTTTCTTGCAGGCTCAAAAGAAATACAGATTGCTTGCAAATCCAATATTGTTTATCCGTGTTCTGGAATGAATATCATTGCGTCAGACGAATGTAAAATATCTATATTTATGATAGCTATTTAGACGTCATTTATGTTTTACACCCGCGCTAGCCCAGCCCCCGCTCTGTCGTTAGTTAAGTAACCTAACGGGTGATGACGGGACCCAGTGGCGAATGCGGATGGCATAAGAGGACGTTGTATTTTCGTTGTTTTCTGCAATGATAGGTTAATGATGGGACGCATTATCTTTAATGCAAAGAAAACAAACCAAAGTTTAAATCGTTGGAACAATTTAAAAGAAACCACTCGGTTATTTTTAAAACAGATATTTTTAAATGCGGAGACTTAACCACTCCTTTTAAAAGCTATCAGGTTCCTTCGGTTATATCAAGTTCACTACGTTCACGGTTTCGCCAAAACCATTCGTAGTTCTCCGTCATTTCATTTGGATATTCAGTAGTATTCAAGCTATGCATTTTGGCCAAAGTCAAGGCATAGTGTTTGGTAGCTGCTGGGTTTTCATTTGTTGCATAAGATAGATGAGTTGGTTTGGGACAGTCGTATTACCATTTGACCAAAGTCAGGGGTATATACGGATGGGTTCAAATTGACAAGATAATGACGGGTAGAACTTGACATGTGACTTATGACATTTTGACCAAAGCCAAGGTCATAAGAGCATGGGGCAAAAACTTATATTGGGAATTTCTAAAGAAACTGAAATTTGCAAAGAGATGCATACCATTTGGAGTTTGATGAATGTTGGTAGGATTCCTTCAACATTATCATACGATGATATTTGGATCCCGATCCTACTGTGAGTATATGCTACTTATCAGGATATTCGTCACTTAACGATCAATGCTATAAACCTAGTAGGTGTCCAGAAAGGTGTCAGCGGGGTTACGCCCCCAGAGAAAAGAGGTTATTTAATTAAGGAACTTCGCGAAAGCGTTGGAAAACCTCCCTCGAAGTATCGACACTGGCCTGGCTGAACGGTTAAGCAAGTATTGTACGGTGAGAATAGTCCTGGCTAATTCTTCTTTTATGGTTTGAGGAAGGATTCGAGAAACAGTGGGAGCCATCCAGTTTAGATAAACTAAAAACCACTCTAAACTTGCAAGAGCATCATGCTAAAGTGTTTTCTTCTCTCTCTCCTAATTGCAGCGACCCTGAAAATGACTGGACTTAAGTTACTTTTAGAAAAGAATATACTGACGGGGCCAAACTATAAAGATTGGCTGCGGAATGTCAAAATGGCTTTGACCTATGACAAACTGGGGTACGTCCTCACCGCTACGGCACCTGCTGTCCCTGGTCCCAAATCCAGCAATGCGGATAAGGAAATCCGCAAAACCTGGGATTTAGATTGCGCGAGAGCCAAGTGCATCGTTCTTGCCTCGATGAACAATGAACATCAGAGGAGGCACGAGGATATGTCCTTAGATGGCATATTTCTCCATACAAAGGAACTTTATGGAGAGCAATCTCGTATAGCAAGATACGAGACCTCTAAGAAATTATTTCGAGCGAGGTTGGCTGTCGGGTCATCGGTAGGTGAACATGTCCTACAGATGATCGGCTATATTGAGGAGCTCGCAGACCTTGGGACGACTTTGGATAATGAGCTCTATACAGACCTCATTCTCCAGTCCCTTCCTCCCACCTACGCCCAGTTTATCCTCAACTTCAATCTTCAAGGAAAAGAAGTTGAACTTGCGGAACTCCTGAACATGTTAAGGAGTGCAGAGGGCACCTTGCAGAAGGCAAGGGAAACACCCGCTATGTTTGTTGGCGGTGCATCTTCTTCCGGGTCCAAGGCTAGGGCCAAAGGAAGGAAGAAGAAGGCCGCACCCAAACCTAGAGGAGGTGTTAGTAAGGTGAGAGGGAAGGGAAAGAAAAAGACTGCAGTACCGATAGTTGGCCAGGATGAGTGCTTCCATTGTCACAGGAAAGGGCACTGGAAGAAGGATTGCAAGGCGTGGAACGCCAAGAACCAGGAACCGAAGCAAGCTGTGGCTTCGACTTCAGGTGTGTTTGTAATTGAGAATTGTCTGTCGATCAACTCTACTTCCTGGGTATTGGATACCGGATCAGGATCTCATATTTGCAATTCATTGCAGGCACTGAGAAACCGTAGAGTGCTGAAGGAAGGTGATATGATTCTCAGGGTTGCTAACGGAGCTAGCATGGAAGCTGCGTCCGTCGGGGATTATCACCTAGGATTGACGAGTGGACACATTTTGGTTTTACATAACTGTTATTTTATACCAAGCTTAACGTGTAATATCATATCGGTTTCCTTGTTATCAAATAAAGGTTATGATTTCACGTTTGTAAGAGATGTTGTTAACATCCACCTTAATCATGGTTTGATTGGGTCCGGTACTCTAAATAACGGCATATATGTGTTAAACCAACTCCAAATTTTCAATGTCCAGAACACACTAAAAAGAAAGTCTCCAGATATAAATAAAGCTTTCTTATGGCATTGTAGACTGGGTCACATCAATGAGAGAAGGTTGACTAAGTTGCATAGAGAAGGATATTTGGACACGTTCGAATATCAATCTTATGACACTTGTCAATCCTGTCTCAAAGGAAAGATGACAAAGACTCCATTTACTGGACAAGGAGTAAGAGCGAGCGAGCTCTTAGGACTCATACACAGCGATGTATGCGGTCCAATGTCTACACATGCGAGAGGTGGTTTTTCCTATTTCATTACTTTCACGGATGATTACTCAAGATACGGATTCATTTATCTGATGAAACATAAATCCGAGGCTTTTGAGAAATTCCAAGAGTATAAGAATGAAGTAGAAAACCAAACCGGCAAAAGTATTAAGACACTAAGATCTGATCGAGGTGGAGAATACTTAAGTGCCGAGTTCCTAGGTTACCTAAAAGAGAAAGGAATTCTCTCTCAGCTTACTCCTCCATACACTCCACAGCATAACGGTGTATCGGAGAGACGGAATCGAACCCTATTGGATATGGTACGATCCATGATGAGTAATGCTGAGTTACCGCGATCTTTCTGGGGTTATGCGCTAGAGTCAGCGGCATATCTTCTGAACAGGGCTCCTACCAAGACTGTGCCTACCACTCCATATCAGATGTGGACTGGGAAGAAACCCCATCTTCAGTATATGAAGATTTGGGGATGTCCAGCTTTTGTTAAAAAGCAGCATGTGGACTTGCTCGAGGCACGATCAGTAAAATGTATGTTTGTGGGATATCCAAAGAACTCCAAGGGATATTATTTCTATTACGCAGAGGAACAAAAGGTTTTTGTTTCTCGTAATGCCCATTTTCTGGAAAATCAGTTTTTAGAAAAAGAACTAAGTGGGAGCGAAATAGAACTGGAAGAAATTCCAGAACCACAAACTGCTACTGAAAGTTTGGTAGAACCAGAGGTTCAAGAAGAATAGAACATTCCCGCACCCCTCCGCAGGAGTAGTAGGCCGTCTCATCCGCCTGAGAGATACTACGGTTTTCTCATAGATGGGGATAGAGAGGATTGCATCATAGATGATGATGAACCTACTGACTTTCGGCAGGCCATCCAGAGCGGCGACTCGGTACGATGGCTAGATGCAATGCGGACCGAAATGGAGTCCATGTACACCAACAAAGTATGGACTTTGGACTTTGCTCCAGATGGGGTAAAACCCATAGGATGCAAATGGATCTTCAAGAAAAAGATTGGTGTAGATGGACAGGTGGAAACCTATAAGGCTAGACTTGTTGCAAAGGGTTTTCGTCAAAGACCTGGTTTGGACTATGACGAAACTTTTTCTCCAGTGGCTATGCTCAAATCCATTCGGGTCCTTCTTGCTATTGCTGCCTTCCATGATTATGAAATCTGGCAGATGGACGTAAAGACGGCTTTTCTGAATGGAAATTTAGAAGAGAGCGTCTATATGGATCAGCCAGAGGGTTTCAATCAGAGTGGGAGCAGCGGGAAAGTATGCAAGCTGCTTAAGTCCATTTATGGACTAAAGCAGGCATCGCGGAGTTGGAACATCTGTTTTGATGAGACAGTCAAAGAATATGACTTTATCAAAAATCCAGATGAACCGTGCATATATAGTAAAGTTGTGGCCAGAAGTGTCGTATTCCTCGTCTTGTACGTGGATGACATTCTATTGATAGGAAATGACATTCCTATGCTACAATCTGTCAAAGGATTCTTGTCACACAGGTTCTCAATGAAAGACCTGGGTGATGCCTCGTACATTCTGGGGATCCGGATCTATCGTGATAGATCCAAGAGGATGTTGGGACTTTCGCAGTCCAGGTATATCGACACTGTACTCAAAAGATTCAGTATGGAAGATTCTAAGCGCGGTAATCTACCGACTTGTCACGGAATCACCCTCTCCAAAGAGATGTCTCCCAAGACTGATTTGGAAAGGGAACGCATGTCTATTATACCCTACGCTTCCGCGGTAGGCTCTATAATGTATGCGATGTTGTGTACCAGACCAGATGTAGCTTACGCACTGAGCGTGGTAAGCCGGTATCAGTCAGACCCAGGGGAGAAACACTGGAAAGCAGTAAAGAACATTCTCAAGTACCTGAGGAGGACTAAGGAGATGTTCTTGGTTTACGGCGCTAAAGACCTCAGGTTGGAGGCCTTTGCTGATTCCGGCTTCCAGAGTGATAAGGACGATTCCAAGTCCATGTCAGGTTATGTCTTTACCCTCAATGGAGGGGCGGTGTGCTGGAGGAGCTCCAAGCAGGACACCGTTGCTGACTCGACGATGGAAGCGGAGTATATAGCTGCTTGCGATGCCGCAAAAGAAGCAGTCTGGATGAAGAAGTTCCTAACAGAACTTCAGGTTGTTCCTACCATAGTTGATCCAATACCTCTGTATTGCGACAACAACGGAGCTATAGCTTTAGCAAAGGAACCAAGGTCCCATCAAAAGTCCAGACACATCTTGAGGCGGTATCACCTGATCAGAGAGATCATTGATCGTCAGGAGATCGAGGTTCGGAGAGTTGCTTCAGAAGAGAACATTGCTGATCCATTCAAGAAGGCCCTTCCTCAGATTCAGTTCGAGAGGCTGCTCGAGATCATTGGTCTACGATATGCCAGTACATGGCCCTAGTGCAAGTGGGAGATTGTTAGTGTTTATGCCCTAGAAGGCCATTACTGTATCATACTAGCTTGTATATTACTTAATGGAAGCTTGGGATATTCACATGTATATAACAGTCTTGCTAAACATGGTAGTATGCTACTTGGTTTTTCTATCTTAATATGTGAGTGTACGTATTGATAGAGCTCTTAGGATCTTGCTTGTCTACCAGCGTTGTGATGGCAGTCACACTAGTGGGGGCTGGGTAGTCTACAAGCACATCCTTATTCTGGTCCCTGGTCGTTGGATTATCGAGACAGAGCATCGATACTCCGGAGTAGACTGGTGTGTACGCTTCTCATCCCAGTTGGGGAGATGGTCTGTCCCACAGCCGTCAGTACGTCGTACTGGAGATAGTATGCAGGTGCTCGTTAGGTTACGGGTACACCGGACAAGACTCACAGGGAACTGTTGGTTGGTTTGATACCAGTCGTCAGTGAACAGTTCCCAGGTGACATGAGTACAGCGTAGTCCGCAGACTTGACACTGCTACTTCGCCTCGAGTGTGTCCCACTGTTCTTAGATTGCTACCCTACCACGGCTCAAAGGAGTCGTGCAAACAGGTAGCAGTTGGGTGCAGTCCCGAGCACTTGGAGGCAGTGGCGGTTAGACAGGATTCGTCCCTCCCGGTATTGGGAGTAGATATCGTGCTGTGTCAGAGAGCCATTACGCAAAGTCCCTGGCCAGGGCAAGCGAGATTTGCTGGTAGGTTCCAGTAGTTTCTCAGGGTGTAATGGGCTTCCCTCCGGCACGACTTATACCGCTATTAGGGGACTGACGCTTGCCGCCCCCCTAGGCCCGATATGCGATAGTCTTGGACGAACGGACCGGACTGTATGGAGATTGTCACATCAGACTCAGTAGGAGTTCGGATGGGTTTCCTCATCGGCCTTCTTATCGACAACTACCTGGGGACCGTTACGTACAGCTAGTGCCGCTTGCGGTCTGTGGTTAAACCCACTGCCAGCGTAGTAGTCGAGTCTCTAGAGTCCCACACAGAGAGTTTCCTACTCCAGGCGAAACGATATAGAGGTTGCATGGTTTTGCGACAAAGGGTTCGGACGCATACGTGCGTTTACGCACGTACGACTTTCGGACAGTTTTTACCAGTCGGCTTTGGTTTAAGCCAGTTACTGGTATCCGGTTATTGGATTTTTACAGTCTAAAGTTTTTCCGTATTTTTTGCGGATTGGAGGGGCGTTCTCGTAATTGTACGAGAAGCTTCTAGAAGATGTGACTAAGGAGGTTAAGGTGACATAAGCTTTGGATAAGATTAGTGATGTCATGAGGGTGATTCATCATGATCATTAATGCATCATAAATGCTTAATGACTCATGTTAGTGAATCACCTCTTTTCATTTATGAAGCATGCTTATTCATTTCTTTTATTCTTTTTTCTATAATAAGAATGCTTCATAATATATTATGATACACTCTCTCTCATCTCATTATCTTATCTCACATTCTCTCTCCTCAAGCTCTCATCTTCAAGAAACTAATCCTTAATCCTCATGTGTTGAGATCAAAGGTTTAGTTAGACTTAAACATCCATTACCTTCACTCTATATCATCCTTTCTTCTTTGATTAGCAATCAAAGTAGATTAGTTACCTCAAGTTAGAGGTATAGCTTGGTGTTTTGCTCTCGGGTGGATCGTCTACTCCCTAGAGAAGGTCGAGGAGAACAAAGGAGGACACAAAGACGAAGGACCGGTTTCATTAGGTATAATCCCTAAACACAATTGAAAAGAAACTCTTTGTGTACGGTTATTTATAGTTTAGCTTCGATTTAAGCGGTTAGTCGATGCTCATTCTTTAAACTTGATCGTTTTTCGAAAATTCCGCCTCCCCACAAGTACTGGGGTGTACTACATCGACTTACACCTACCACACCATATCAGATGTGGTGTGGGAAGAAACCCTATCTTAAGCACATTAAGACATGGGGATGTCCAGCTTTTGTTAAAAAGCAGCATGCGGACAAACTCGAGGCATGCTCAGTACAGTGCAAGTTTGTGGGATATCCTAAGAACTCCAAGGGATATTTCTTCTATTGCGAAGTGGAACAAAAGGTTTTTGTTTCTCGTCATGCCTGCTTCTTGGAAACTGAATTTTTGGAAAATCAGATAAGTAGGAGCGCAGTAGAACTGGAAGAAATTCCAGAACCATGAGCTATTACTGAAAGCTTAGTGGAACCAGAGGGTTCGAAAGAACAGGACATTCCTACGCCGCTCCGCAGGAGTAGTAGGCAGTCTCATCCGCCCGAGAGATACTATGGTTTTCTCATAGACGGGGATAGAGAGGATTGCATCATTGATTATGATGAGCCTACTAGCTTCCAGCAGGCCGTTCAGAGCGTTGACTCGGTAAAATGGCTGGATGCAATGCGGACCGAAATGGAGTCAATGTACACTAACAAAGTATGGACTTTGGACGTTGCTCCAGACGGGGTAAAACCCGTAGGATGCAAATGGATCTTCAAAAGGAAGATTGGTGTAGATGGACAGGTTGAGACCTATAAGGCTAGACTTGTTGCAAAGGGTTTTCGTCAAAGACCTGGTTTGGACTATGACGAAACCTTTTATCCAGTGGCTATGCTGAAATCCATTCGGATCCTTCTTGCCATTGCTGCCTTCCACGATTATGAGATTTGGCAGATGGACGTAAAGACCGCTTTTCTAAATGGAAATTTAGAGGAGTGTGTCTATATGGACCAGCCAGAGGGTTTCATTCAGAGTGGGAGCAGCGGAAAGGTGTGCAAGTTGCTTAGGTCCATCTATGGACTAAAGCAGGCATCGCGGAGTTGGAACATCTGCTTTGATGAGACAGTCAAGAAATTTGGCTTTATCAAAAATCCAGATGAACCATGCATCTACGGTAGATTTGTAGCAAGAACTGTCGTATTCCGCGTACTATACATGGATGACATTCTTTTGATAGGAAATGACATTCCTATGCTACAATCTGTCAAGGGGTTCTTGTCACACAGGTTCTCCATGAAAGACCTGGGTGATGCCACGTACATTCTGGGGATCCAGATCCATCGTGATAGATCCAAGAGGATGTTAGGACTTTCGCAGTCCAGGTACATCGACACCATACTGAAAAGATTCAGTATGGAAGATTCCAAGCGCGGTAACCTACCGGCTTTTCACGGGATCACCCTCTCCAAAGAGATGTCTCCCAAGACTGATTTGGAAAGGGATCGCATGTCTATTATACCCTACGCTTCTGCGGTAGGCTCTATAATGTATGCGATGTTGTGTACCAGACTAGATGTAGCTTATGCACTGAGTGTGGTAAGCCGGCATCAGTCAAACCCTGGGGAGAAACACTGGATAGTGGTAAAGAACATTCTCAAGTACCTGAGAAGGACTAAGGAGATGTTCTTGGTGTACGGCGGAAAAGACCTCCAGATTGAGGCCTTTGCTGACTCCAGCTTCCAAAGTGACAAGGATGATTCCAAGTCCATGTCGGGTTTTGTCTTTACCCTCAATGAAGGGGCGGTGTGTTGGAAGAGTTCCAAACAGGAAACCGTTGCTGACTCGACGATGGAAGCGGAATATATCGCTGCTGCTGATGCCGCAAAGGAAGCTGTCTGGATGAGAAAGTTCTTAACAGAACTTCAGGTGGTTCCGTCCATTGTTGATCCAATACCTCTGTATTGCGACAACAACGGGGCTATAGTTTTAGCGAAGGAACCCAGGTCCCATCAGAAGTCCAGACACATCTTGAGGCGGTATCACCTGATCAGGGAGATCGTGGATCGCCAGGAGATCGAGGTTCGGAAGGTTGCTACGGAAGATAACACTGCTGATCCACTCACGAAGGCCTTACCCCAGACTCAGTTCGAGCAGCTGATCGAGATGATAGGTCTTCGATACGCCAGTACATGGCCTTAGTGCAAGTGGGAGATTGTTAGTGTATATGCCCTAGAGGCCATTACTGTATCATACTAGTTTGTATATTACTTAATGGAAGCTTGGGATATTCACAGTTGTATAGACAATCTTGCTCAAAATGGTAGTATGCTACTTGGTTTGTTTCTACTTCAATATGTGCATGTGTTTCTTTTAGCATATTGCTTATACATATTAGTAGAGCCCTTAGGATCTTTGCTTGACTACCAGCGTTGTGATGGCAGTCACACTCGTGGGGGCTGGGTAATCCACAAGCACATCCTTATATAGGTCCCTAGTCGTAGGACTATCGAGACAGGGCATCGATATTCCAGAGTAGACTAGCGTATGCGCTTCTCATCCCAGCAGGGGAGACGGTCTGTCCCACAGCCGTCAGTACATCGTACTTGAGATAGTATGCGGGTTCTCGTTAGGTTACGAGTACACTGGACATGACTCATCGGGAACTGATTGATTGGTACTATACCTATCGTCAGTTATCAGTTCCCAAATGACATGAGTACAGCTTAGTCCGCTGACTTGACACTGTCACTTCGCCTCGAGTGTGTTCCCACTGTACTTTGATTACTACCCTCCTACGGCTCAAAAAAGTCGTGCAAACAGGTAGTAGTTGGGTGCAGTCCCGAAGCACTTTGAGGCAGTGACGGTTAGACAGGATTCGTCTCTCCCGGTATTGGGAGTTGATATCGCGCTGTGTCTAGGAGAGCCATTACACAAGTAGTCCCTGGCCAGGGCAAGCGAGATATACTGGTAGGTTTCCAGTGTTATCTCAGGGTGTTCTGGGCTACACTCTGACATGACTTGTATCGCTATTAGGTGACTGACGTTTACCGCCCCCCTAGGCCCACCATGCGATATTCTCAGACGAACAGACCGGACTATACGGAGATTGTCACATTCAGGCTCAGTAGGAATTCAGATGGGTTTCACCTCGTCCGTCTTCTTATCGGCATCTATCTGGGGGCCGTTACGCACAGCTAGTGCCGCTTGCGGTCTGTGGTTAAACCCACTGCCAGCGTAGTGTCGAGTCTTTAGAGTCCCATACATAGAGTTATTCGCCTTTAGGCAAAAGAGTAGAGGTCGCATGGTTTTGCGACAGGGTTCGGTCACATCCGCGCACTTATGCACGTTTAGTGACTGGGCAGTTATTACTAGCGGGCTTTGGTTTAAGCCATATCCTAGTATACATTTTTGGATTGGTTTTATCTCATTTGTATTCGTGTTCCCCGGAACACGGATGCGGGTATGTATGCACAGTTGACAGAGACAGTGGCAGAGGATTCTCATTAGGGTTGTTGACTGTTGACTTTTGTTAAACCCTAATGAGAATTAGAATTATGATTAACAATAATATTAATTAAGTATTATGGTGACATGATTAGGGTTGAAAGGTTGACCTTGTTGACTTGTTGACTTTTGTTGACCGGTTGACTAGGTTGGACTTGTTGACCATCATCATGACAATGGCTATCATTTGTTTGCATTGACTTGTGCTTGCTTGTTTTGCTCACAAATTGCATTTAATGCAAGAAATGATATTGTCATTTGTCATGATAATAATCATCACATTATACTCAATTATTATTACTTGTTATCATGATTTTGGATTATGAGAGCTTGGATGGCAAAAGGCTTGCTCATTCTCTCATTTCATTTTCTCTCTCTTGCTCAAGCTCTCCCTCTTCCTCTTGCTCTCTCTAGCTCAAGGCAACTCCCTCTCATGAGTTGAGAACCATTGCCTTAGAGATAAAAACACCAAAACACTCCTCTATTCATCCTAGTTCATAAGGTCTAGCAAGCCAAGTGTTCTAGTTTCTTCAAGTTCGAAGTAGAAGCCAAAAGGTAGAAGCTTTCGGATGGATCCATCTTCGGCGCGAGGAGACGACGAGGTGAGGCCGATATTTACACTGCAAAGAGTTGAAGAAGAAGGAGTTCAAGAAAGGTATAACCCCCTAACCGAGTAGGTAAAACACCTAGTTAGGTTGTTAGGTAGTTGTTTAACAAAGATCCGTATTTTGAGTCCATGTTACCACCCAAAAAAAATCGTTTTCACCATTTCCGCAACCCCAAAGAACCGGGGAAGGGTAGCGTGGACTTACAACGATTCACCAAGATGCTCAAAAGCTCGTCAGAAGATGCATAAGTTGTCAACTTCACGGCAGCATACCCCGTCTTCTGGCTACCGAGCTAACGGCCCTCACCTCCCTCTGGCCGTTTGCCCAATGGAGGATGGACATAGAGGGCCAACTCCCAACTGGTACAGGCGGGCAAAAATACATCCTCGTCGCGGTGGACTATTTTACGAAATGGATTGAGACCGTCCCCTTCAGAAAACCGGACGCCACCACGACCATCAAATTCCTGCAGAACAACATAATATCCCGATTCGGGATCCCGAGGTGTGTTGTTACCCACCACGGGACGAATTTTGAAAATGACAAAGCAAAGGATTCTGCAACGAATACCACATACTAATGAAGTTTGCCGCGGTTGCGCATCCTCAATGCAACGGGCAGGCCGAGGTCGCTAACAGAGACATCATTCGAGGTCTTCGAACTCGTCTAGAAAGAAGACATGTGAAAGGTTACCTACGACGACAGCAAGGTTTAGGGAGGCATCATCCATGCCAAATACAAATTTTTGCCGTTTTAGCTAACCCTAACCATGAATCGTTAACTAGAAATATACGGAATCAAATGCAAGCACTTTGCAATAAGTAAAGAGAGCAACGAATACAACCTTTGTAGACCGGTCCTTCACTTCAATAGCTCTGTGTAGAAGTCCCCTCGCTGCGATCGTGAACTCCGGACTCTAGAGAGGCTCCACGAAGAAACGAACATGCTTGCTTCGATGACTTCGAGGCCGAAGATGATCTACGTCGAGGAGACACTAACCCAAGCTATTTCTTCACTAGGTCAAGAACTTTGTGAAGAGAACACCCTATATTAAATGGCAAGTAGTAGAGGATGATGAAGTAGGAAGTGGGCTCACTTTAGAATTGATTTTCTCACACTTTTTCTCATAACTCCATTAGAGCTAGAAAGCTTTTGAGGAGGAAGAAGAAGATGAAGATGAACACAAGTCAATAATTCATCCAAATGAATTATGTAACCATGGGTGAGTTAAGTCATCATGCTTAACTCATGTAGAGAATTAACCAAGGTGTAAGGTTAAGGGTTGGGTTAAGAAATATCCTAAGGAATGACAAAAGAGTTGACTTTGTCAATATTTCTACAAGCTTCAATTAAGCTTGATAACTTTGACTAAGTCTTTCTCTTTTGTTAAACCTTAATAAATAAACAAAACCCTAATTTAACCTTAACATGGTATAAATCTCATACACCCATCTTGTATGTATCATCAAGCATGACACAAACATGTACACTTGCATATATCACATATATACAATGTGCACAATCTAGTGAGAAAAGAAATCTTAAGTGAGCTAATACTAGTTAATGTAATATAATATATCAAATATATAATTATACATTCGATTATCAAATCAACTCTTGATTTAATAATCCGGCTATATCACATATAACCGACTAATATCATGTGTAACAAATTATCGAATCAACACTTGATCCGATAACCCGGCTATATCGCATGTACCCGACCAATGTCACAATTTGTGAGAATAGAATACGGTATCTCATATTGTATCAATCTCGGTCCTGCACATATCACATATGTGCTCCTACTCCGTTTCGATTGAGCCAGGAAACCCCTGTGTAGGACTCTAAAGACTCGTCAATACGTCGGCAGTAGGTGATGATCATATCAAACATCCACAAGCCGCAAGCGGTCTGCTAAACGTAACGGCCACCTGGGTATTGAGCGATCAGAAGATCAACAAGCAAGCCTGCTCACACTCCTGTGAATCCAATCAGTAACACTACCGTACAGTCCGGTCTCTTCGTCTGATATGTCACAGATCTCGTCTAGGGGTGGTAAACGTCAGACCCCAGTAACTCGATAAGTCGTGTCGATATGAGGCTCATAACGGGTCGAGAAACTACTGATAACACTTACCAGTATATCTCTGAAGCAGCCTTGGCCAAGGACTTCCTGTTATAGCCAATCGAGCACAGCGCAACATGAACTCCCTATACCGGGAGAGATGAAACCCCTCCTATTGCTCATTGCCTCCATGTGACTCGGGACTGTACCCAAAAGCCACTGTTTTGCACGTTCTCTTGAACGTGGTAAGGTGGAAATCAAAGCACGGTGGGAATTACACAAGACTCTATGACGATCTCGGGTCTACAGACTAACCTGTACCAGTGTCAACAGAGAACTGCCATCTGACGTGAGGTATAATACCATCTGGGAGTTCTCGGCAAGTCCGTCCAGTGTACCCAGTCTCCACTGAGCACCCGTATACTGTCTCTAATGTCAAACACCAATGGATATGGGATCATCCATCGCCCATCTACATGGGTCGAGAAGCTATATGCTAGTCTACTCTGGTATATCGATGCCCTGTCTTGATACACCTATGACTACGGACATTTGAAGGATGTACTTAACGACTACACTGTCCCCACTAGTATGATCTGCATCATAGTCCTGGTAGTCAAGTACTCATCCTAAGGGCTTTATTAACATGTAACATAGAGACAATCAGAGTACATGTTAAGATAAAGAGCAACCAGATAGCATACTATCATGTCGAGCAAGAAAGTCCTCCATAAATATGTCCAAGCATCCACTACAATATACATCGTATGTACAGTAATGGCCTCTTTTGCATACATATCACTAACAATCTCCCACTTGCACTAGGGCCATCTGTTGTAGTATCTCATACCCAACAATCAGCAGTGGTTGAAGTATCTCATACTCAACCATCCCATAAAAGTCTCTACTGGGAAATAAGCCTTTGTGAGTGGATCCGTGCTGTTTTCCTCTGTTTCTACTCTCCTGTCCTCGATCTCCCTGGAGATCAACCATCTCCATGATCAGGTGATACTGCCTAAGAATATGTCTGGATCTCTGGTAGGACGGGGGTTCCTAGGCCAAAGCCACAACTCCATTGTCACACAATGGTAGGAACGATGTTCATCCCATGAACTAATATACATCCAGACTGCCTCTTTGGTAGCATCGTAGGTAGCGATGTATCCTGCCTTTATCGTCTAGTTTGCCACGGTATCTAGCTTGGAACTCTTTCAACATACCGTCCCTCCACTGAGGGTAAAGACACTGCTTGTGACTGACATTCGGTCGACCTTACCACCCTGGAAGCTATCCAATGATTCTCCCCAGGATCGATTGATACCATCTCACTACACCTAGTGAGAATCCTAACATCCTTTCAGATCTATCTCATAGATCCGAAACCCAGGATTTAGGAGGTATCACCTTGATCCTGTATGAAGAATCCATGTGCTAAGAGGAGATTGACTGAGCGTAGCATAGGAAACTCCTTTCTTATCAAGAGTATGTCATCCACGTACAATACGAGGATCATCACTAGACTCCCTACTACCCTTTTTGTATATACAAGGTTCATCTACCATTTTGATGAAGTCAAACACTTTGACTACCACATCAAAACAGATGTTCCAACTCCACGATGCCTGCTTTAATTCATAAAGGAACTTGCACACGTTTCTGCTGCTCCCACTGTCTACGAAGCCCTCTGGCTGTGTACTTATAGACGCTCTCTTCTAAATCACTATTTAGAAATGCAGTCATGACACCCAACCGCCAGATATCGTAGTCATGGTATATAGCAATGGCAAGTAGGATCTGGATGGACTAAGCATAGGCACTAGAAAAGGTTTCATCATTATCCACACCTGGTCGATGACGAGAACCTTTTTCAACAAGCCTTAGCGTTGAAAGTCTCAACTTTTCCATTTACACCAAGTAATCTTCTCAAGATATACTTTCTTCTGATGGGGATTTAACCCTTCAGATAAAGCAACCAAAGTCCATACTTTGTTGGTGTATATGGATTCTATCTCAGATCGCTAAGCATCCAGCCATTCTTACAGAGTCCCCACTCTTGATGGCCTGCTCGAAACCAGTTGGGTCATCATCTTATGATGCAATCCTTGCTCCTACTGTCATAGAGAAAACCAAAGTATCTCTCAGGTGGATGAGGAACCCTACCAGATCGGTGGAGAGGCTGAGGTTCGTTGGAAACTATTGAATCCTTCGGTTCTACCAAATCATCAGCTGCAGTTTGTATAGCTGGAACTCTTTCCAGTTCTACCTTATGACCACAAATTTCTTCAAAAGAAATTCCTTTTCTAAAAAGGTGGTATTCCGAGAAATAAAACACCTTTTGTTCCTCGGTGTGGTAGAAGATATTCCCTTACAAATGCTTGGGATATTCAACGAAATTCTACAGAACTGAACTTGCCTCGAGCTTGTCCGGATTTTGCTTTTAGACATAGGCCGGACAACCCCAAATCTTAACATCCTTAAGAGATGGGCTCTTCCTATACCATATCGCATATGGAGTGGTAGGCACCTGATTTGATTGGAACCCTATTAAATAGGCATGCATCTTCACAAGTGCATAACTCCCCAAAAGGAAATAGGCAACTCAGTAGTACTCATCATAGAGCACACCATATCACATAGGGTGCGATTGCTCCACCCCGATACACCGACGTGCTGTGGTGTATACGGAGGAGTAATACTGAGAGAGAATCTCATTCTCCTTTAGAATAGTCCAGGAATTCCGTGCTCAAGTATTCTCCTCCCTGATCACATCAAAGGACATAATACTTATACCCATTTTGGTTCTCTACTTCTAACTTATATTCTTTGAATTTCTCAAAAGGTTCAGACTTGTGTTTCAACATGAACATGTGTCAAATCTTGAGAGATCATCAGTGAATGTAATGAAGTACAAAGAACCAGTCCTGGCATGTGTATACAGGGGACCTACATACATCATCATGTATCAATCCCAAGAGATCACTAACTCTTTCTCTGTTTCCAATAAACGGAGCTATGGTCATCTTATCTTTGTGACATGACTGGCAAGTTTCACAAGATGTAAATTCAAACAGATTTAAATATGCATCTAAATGTAACTTAGCTAGTCGGGTCGCATTGATATGACCTAGTCTACAATGCCTCAAGAAGGATTCGTTCATTTCTGAACTTTTCCTCTTATGTGTGTTCTGGACGTTAAGAACTGTAGTTTGATTTAGAACGTATATGCTTTTAGATAACGTGCCTGAACCGATCAACTCTTGATATAGGAAATGTTCAAAACATTATCCAGCAATACAAAATTATATCCTTCTTTACTAATAAAGAGACTGATATGATATTGTATATCAGGTTCGGTATCTAATAACATTCATTCAGAATCAATGTATTTGGTAATACAGGGTGATAACTGCTAACATACTTGGCTGCAACACTTGCACCGTTTCCAACTCTTGAAACTTATCACCCGTTCTCAGTTCTCTACCTATCTGTAGCCCATGTAACAGATTACATTTGTGGGATCTTGATCCGGTATCTCATACTCAGGACGTAAAGGATACTGAGAAACAGTTCTCTTTAAAGAACACACCCGAAGAAGATGCATCATCATGCACGTTCTTCGTTTGGGCGGCATGGGAATTCTGGTAATCCCCTATTTCCTGCTCGGTCTTATAATAGTTATAAGTTGGAGAGGGACCAACGTTCCCTTAGCGTAGTATAACAAGCGGGTTCGGTCAATACATTCGTATTATTATCTTGATTAAGGCGTAACATGGTCGCTACCTGGAGAGAGAGAGAAGAAAACACTCAGCGTTTGCTCTTGCAAGATTAGATTAGTTATTAATTTATCTAATCAGGATGGCTCCCACTGTTTTAGTCAAAATCTTCCTTCAAACCCTAAAAGGAAAGACTAGCCGGGATTAATTACACCCTACAAGTTCGCCAATCTTCCAGCCAGGCTAGTGCCGGTACTTTGAGGGAGGTTCCCAGTGCTTTCACACGGACCTAATTAAAATAAACCTCATTTTCCCAGGGGCGTAACCTCTATGACACCTTTCTAGACACCTACTTGATCGGCTAATGTGTAAAACTCTCCCAGGAGTAACTCTTACTCACAGTGGGTATCGGGATCTAACTATCTCATAGGAGGTATGCAATCTCATTGCAAATTTCAACACTTGAAATTCCCGATAATATTTTGCCCCTAACCTCCTATGACATTGACAAAGGCCAACAAACCATAGGATGCTAGTCAAGTTCAACCCGTCATTTCCTGATTGAATTAAACCCACCCGCACGACCCTTGACAAAGGCCAACAAGGTCGCACGACTACCCTAACTCAATCGCATCATATGCTTATACAGATAAGCAGTAATCAGCTACCGCACACTATGCCTTGACAAAGGCCAACAAATGCAGCATGAATACTAACTATTACTTATCTGAAATGACGGAGGGCTACGACAGGTTTTTAAAAAAACCCTTTGCGTAGAACTTGATATCGTTGTAGAATCAAATGATTTAAAATGGAGTGTTTTTGAGGCTTTTACTAGTTTCGCTAAAGAGGTCATTCCCGGTGAAGGGATCTCGGCTCTTTCCTCGTCGAATGAGGTGCAGGATATTCACAATACCACTATGCAAAGCAAGAACTAGAAAAGCAATCAAAAGACAAAACTGAGGGTTGTAGCATCTGCCAGTTATTGCTAAAGAGGTCACTCCCTGTGAAGGGATCTCAGCTCTTTCCTTATCGAATAAGGTGCTGGATGTTCTACAAGGAACACCGCTATGCAAAGCAACAACTAGAGCTACCTGTTTTTGAAAATTTGATTCCACAACATCTTTAGGATTCTTTTATTTTATTAATCTCATTAATGAAGTCCCATCATTTTAAGTTATCTAAACATCACAGACAATTACAACGTACGCTTATGCCATCCCCATTCGCCTCGATGTCCCTTCGTGCACCGTTAGGTTAGGTAACTAACGGCAGAGCGGGGCAGTGCTAGCACGGGTGTAAAACATAAGCAATGTCTATATAATATATCACATATACTATATCCTGTATCTATCTCAACACATCAAATGATCACATCACAGATATCACAGCAGAAGAACAACATATGAAATATTGGATATACTAGGATTTCCATGTTTTATTTTAAGCATGTATAAAACAGGGATTCCACGGTCGTGATGAATAGCCAATCCCACACCCCTAGACCCCTATGAGAGCAACAAGCAACCCTACCAATTCTAGAGTTAGGAGACCCGGTCTCGACTCCTCGAGATGGTCTTCCACTGGACTCCAGAACCCGGTTACTTGTGCTCCCCGCCTTGGGTCTATCCTAATGCGGAAAAGTAAATAATATACAATGGTGACATCATCCTCAATCCGGAAGTGCCCCAATAAGAGAATATTACATACAATGAATTTTACATGAATGAAAATAAAAACCCCTATCTCACATAAAACCCCCGGCTATTCAAAAACACGACGATCCAATATAACATATCCAAGCAACACATAACATCACATGTCATCAACGTAAGTAAATATGCGTATCCTAATTGTCGTTGACATATAGCAACGAAACCGGCGATACACCACATATTACACTTACGGTCACAGAAAAGAAAGTGAAAAACTATAATAGTTGGAATCCGCAACCACCTTAGACATCGCATGCCTAACCAAATGAATTCCTTAGACATCGCATGCCTAACAATTATAAACCCCGCATTTTAGTCTCGGTCTCGAAAACACTTTTCAATATCTAGTCAGGCAATTCAACAAGATTCCCGACATCCTGATCGAATGCTTGTCGGAAACTTTAGTAGACGGCCGCACCCCCCGATGTCGTCGACGAAGTGCACTAAGGCGGAACACCGCTGCCGTGAGCACCCGAACGAATACTTTTGGCGACGGGGTTCTCCTACAGACACTTGGTCAGGGCTATGGGGCATGGCTATCTAATAATGTTACCCGACGAGTATCCACGTACACTACATGATTGCGACGGAATTTTGATCACATCAAAATCCCATGGCAACCGATCAAATGAGACTAAATTGCTAGATTTATAACATTCAAACTAGTTATCTCATAACTACTTGTGCATTCCAAATATTGTATCCCATCACATAATATCCGGATGACGTTAAACTCTTTGATCGATTCATCAAAGTCCTACAATTTCCTGACAGCTCAACACTTGAGCACAGTTTTAATAATACCCAGAAGATGCCACAGTACCTATGAACCAGCCGTAGAAGGGTCAAACCAACGCCTCACATGTGACAACGCTAAACTGCCACAAACCCTAGGGTTCAAGTGGCATTTTTGACGGCCACATAATCGAGTTAAGGTTTACGTTCTTCTAGAGGGTCCACAGAATCACTTGCATATTTTTCCGAATACGTTAAACTTGGAAAAATGGGTTTTTGACATTCGATCGAACTTTTTAACTTCGCCTAGATAACATGCGAATAACCCGAAACAATGTTAAAACTATGAATACGAAACACTCCGAATTGCTTATAGTGTAAGATTACATCACATGCAAAATTAGCAAAAAACAAACAACACCTGAAACACCAAAACCCAGTCACTTGAACACTGAAAAAAATTGGGGGGGGTGGGGGGTGGGGGGTGGGGCTCGGATTTGGCCGAGATTAGCATGGTTGTGCTCGGCCTAATTTTCACCAAATAACCTCAAATTTTGTCAGTGTTCATGTTATATCCCATATATCACTCTGTACTTGTTTAAAAATTTTTTTGACAACCTTTTAAAATCGACAGCAAGTAGGTTTTGGCGATGCAGGTTTCGGAGTATTTCGGTTTCGTAATCTTAACAAAATCCGTATTAATTTCTAGCATGGATCTGATACCACTGAAGGGTTACCTACGACGGCAGCAAGGTTTTGGGAGGCATCGTCCATGCTAAATACAAATTTTTGCCGTTTTAGCTAACCCTAACCATGAATCGTTAACTAGAAATATACGGAATCAAATGCAAACACTTTGCAATAAGTAATGAGAGCAAGGAATGCAACCTTTGTAGACCGGTCCTTCACTTCAATAGCTCCGTGTAGAAGTCCCCTCGCTGCGATCGTGAACTCCGGACTCTAGAGAGGCTCCACGAAGAAACGAACATGCTTGCTTCGATGACTTCGAGGCCGAAGATGATCTACATTGAGGAGACACTAACCCAAGCTATTTCTTCACTAGGTTAAGAACTTTGTGAAGAGAACACCCTATACTAAATGGCAAGTAGTAGAGGATGATGAAGTAGGACGTTGGCTCACTTTAGAATTGATTTTCTCACACTTTTTCTCATTACTCCATTAGAGCTAGAAAGCTTTTGAGGAGGAAGAAGAAGATGAAGATGAACTCAAGTCAATAATTCATCCAAATGAATTATGTAACCATGGGCGAGTTAAGTCATCATGCTTAACTCATATAGAGAATTAACCAAGGTGTAAGGTTAAGGGTTGGGTTAAGAAATATCCTAAGGAATGACAAAAGAGTTGACTTTGTCAATGTTTCTACAAGCTTCAATTAAGCTTGATAACTTTGACTAAGTCTTTCTCTTTTGTTAAACCTTAAGAAATAAACAAAACTCTAATTTAACCTTAACATGGTATAAATCTCATACGCCATCTTATATGTATCATCAAGCATGACACAAACATGTACACTTGCATATATCACATATATACAATGTGCACAATCTAGTGAGAAAAGAAATCTTAAGTGAGCTAATACTAGTTAATGTAATATAATATATCAAATATATAATTATACATTCGATTATCAAATCAACTCTTGATTTAATAATCCGGCTATATCACATATAAAAAACTAATATCATGTGTAACAACTTATCGAATCAATACTTGATCCGATAACCCGGCTATATCGCATATACCCGACCAATGTCACAATTCGTGAGAATAGAATACGGTATCTCATATCGTATCAATCTCGGTCCTGCACATATCACATATGTGCTCCTACTCCGTTTCGATTGAGCCAGGAAACCACTATGTAGAACTCTAAATACTCGTCAATACGCCAACAGTAGGTGATGATCATATCAAACACCTATAAGCCGCAAGCGGTCTGCTAAATGTAACGGCCACCCGGGTATTGAGCGATCAGAAGATCAACAAGCAAGCCTGCTCACACTCCTGTGAATCCAATCAGTAAAACTACCGTACAGTCCGGTCTTTTCGTCTGATATGTCACATATCTCTTCTAGGGGTGGTAAACGTCAGACCCCAGTAACTCGATAAGTCGTGTCGATATGAGGCTCATAACGGGTCGAGAAACTACTGATAACACTTACCGGTATATCTCTGAAGCAGCCTTGGCCAAGGACTTCCTGTTATAGCTAATCAAGTACAGCGCAACATCAACTCCCTTTACCGGGAGAGACGAAACCCTTCCTATCGCTCATTGTCTCCATGTGATTCGGGACTGTACCCAAAAGCCACCGTTTTGCACGTTCTCTTGAATGTGGTAAGGTGGAAATCAAAGCACAGTGGGAATCACACAAGACTCTATGACGATCTCGGGTCTACAGACTAACCTGTACCAGTGTCACCAGAGAACTGCCATCTGACGTGAGGTATAATACCATCTGGGAGTTCTCGGCGAGTCCGTCCAGTGTACCCAGTCTCCACTGAGCACTGTATACTGTCTCTGATGTCAAACACCAATGGATATGGGATCATCCATCGCCCATCTACATGGGTCGAGAAGCTATACGCTAGTCTACTCTGGTATATCGATGCCCTGTCTCGATACACCTACGGCTAGGGACATTTGAAGGATGTACTTAACGACTACACTGTCCCCACTAGTATGATCTGCATCATAGTCCTTGTAGTCAAGTACTCATCCTAAGGGATTTATTAACATGTAACATAGAGACAATCAGAGTACATGTTAAGATAAAGAGCAACCAGATAGCATACTATCATGTCGAGCAAGAAAGTCCTCCATAAATATGTCCAAGCATCCACTACAATATACATTGTATGTACAGTAATGACCTCTAGGGCATACATATCACTAACAACATGGCAGCTGGGTCGAAGAGCTACCCCAAGTTTTATACGCCTTACGCACATCGAAGAAGACCCCCACTGGAGAGACCTCCTTTCAGCCTCTGCTACGGCACCGAGGCGATGGTCCCAGCAGAGATTGGACTGCCCAGTTATAGAGTCGAACACTTCGACGACGAAGCAAACACCTTGGCGCTCCGGACTACTATGGACATGTTGCTAGAAAAGCAGGACCGGGCACAGATCAAAGTCGCCGCTTATCAACAGCAAACTTCCCGCTGTTACAACGCACGAGTCAAGTATCGCTCCTTCAAGATGTGAGATTTGGTCCTAAGGCGGAATGAATTCATAGACCAAGGCAAGTTGCACAAGTTCTCCCCGAAGTAGGACGGCCCATTCCTCATCTCAGAAGTATTGCCCGGAGGAGCCTATCGCTTACAAGACACGGGAGGACGTAAGTTTCTGCTGCCTTACAACGCCGAGAAGCTCAAATTGTACAAGTGAATATGTTTTCAAATTTTGTATCAGTGAATATGTTTCCTTCTTTGTCGAAGAGATGTATTTTTTCTTCATTATTAAGACTCCTGAATTAAAGGAAACTCCTTCGATATGTTTCCCTCTTCCTCGGTTCC
Source organism: Agapanthus africanus (assembly GCA_030015575.1). Classification (NCBI taxonomy): domain Eukaryota; kingdom Viridiplantae; phylum Streptophyta; class Magnoliopsida; order Asparagales; family Amaryllidaceae; genus Agapanthus; species Agapanthus africanus. Next base: position 511,706,606 of record CM057342.1, on the reverse strand, counting down.
AAGACCCCGGGGTTCATTTTTGTGAAAATATGCAAAAGCACAAAGGGCATAAAAAAGAGACAAAAACACGTCGCAAAAGAGGAACTTTATTCATCAAAGGTATTATGGGCTCCCCAGCCTTACACAGGAAAATATATACAAAATATTACAACAAAGGGGGTAGGGGGTGAAGAAAACACTGCTGGTGGTACTCCGAGGAGATCGCCGCCAACCGAGCCTTCGCTTCCTCAGCCTGCTCCCTCTGATGTTGCCCGCGGACCCGCGACGCCACGGAAGGGCAGAGACCGCACCGGCAGGGTAGCCATCGGCGATCTGCCTTTGCTGAAAGCACTCCAGAACAAGTGCCACCGAGCGATCCCGCCGGCTCTTCGAGATCAGACCGTGGTGGTGGAGCGAGTGCAACTTGTCAACCGCCTCGTCCTTAAGCTCCTCGGACAGGGCGTTGTACAGCCCCGGTGACATCCTCTAAACTGCATACATGAGAAATTGAAGGAGGGACGATCACCGCGGAAGTAGACGCCCGAAGTGTTCCTCCACGCGCTGGACCACTGCCCGGTACGTCTCCTCGGTGCTTGCCTGATCATACAAGTAGATGTGATGATCTCTTGAACGGAGTAGATGAAACCTGCCATTTTTTCTGAAGCGCAAAGCTAAAAATAACCAACGCGCCTTCGCTATTTATAGCCCCAACGGAATCCCAAAAGGCCGAAGTTTGCATGTGCGGCAGAACGATTCACGGGATCTTTTCAAAGTTCCCAACCCAGGGCTGCCGCGTGGCGACCATGCCCCTAAATAGCCAAATAGAAGTTGGAATGTCGTGCACTATGGAGAGTCACGCCTTCCCACACGTCTCTGCCACGTGTTGTCTTCGACGGTCTCTCTCCCCAGGTTTTACGGGTCAAAGGAGACAGACCGACACCAAAGAAGCCTCGTCAAAAGGCCACCGAGTAGCTTCCCTGTTCGGTTAATCCTTAGCGGGTAACTTCCTACCCATCTACGTTATGGATCAAAAGCCCTCATCAAGAGGCCACTGAGCAGCTTCCCTGCTCGGTCAATCCCTGGCTGGTAGTCCCCTACCCACCGACGCCAAGGATCGAAGCCCTCATCAAGAGGCCACCGAGCAGCTTCCCTGCTCGGTCAATCCTTATCGGGTAACTTCCTACCCATCTACGCTAAGGATCAAAAGCCCTCATCAAGAGGCCACCGAGCAGCTTCCCTGCTCGGTCGTTCCTTCGCGGGTAACTTCCTACCCACCTACGCTAAGGATCCAAAGCCCTCATCCAGATGCCACCGAGCAGCTTCACTGCTTGGCCAACGCCGACTAATTCTAACTTGGCTATTGTTTAACTTACGCCAAGGGAAGTGGTCGCCAGTCCGACTCAAAGGAATGGGAAAATGTTGACCTTCCTACACTGAAATATCTTCCGATGTATTCTAAGCGAACGATCGCCACCTCGACTCTGGGGGCGGGAGGGGATCGACCTTCCTGCACTTAGCGATTAACTGGCTTACACTCGATGGGCGATTGACATCTAAAAGACCGATCATCGACCTATGGCCTAACTTTTGGGACAAGGAAAAGACTAACAAGTTCAGGTGCTCACACAAGAAAACATTGCCACGAAGAAGAATTAAGAACAATTTTATTTACGATTTGAGAGTCTTTACAAGGTACTATGGGCTCCTCAGCCATACAAAAAGCGCTCGGAGGCTTACACAATTTACAAAAGAGAGAAGAAGACAGGAAGGCTCAGGCCTCGGGACTGGGGATGATCTCGACCTGCTCAACGCCAGCGTCGGGAACCGGGGTGATGGCTTTTGGGTCGGTGCTCCTACCGGGAGCCTTATCTCCAGCATTCTTACCGGCAGCCTCTCCCCCGGCGGCACTCCCGGCGGTCTCCCCCTGCGGCTCATCCTTGGAGAGGGGGTACTAGAGCCGAAGCTCGCCATCAGCAAACCCCGGCATCAACGCCTTGACAGCGTCGAGAGCCTGGTGGCAAACGATGGCCGAGGAGTCAGCAAGGTCGGCATAGAACTGGTCCGACGTCTTGTACCTCTCCACCGACTTCACATCCCGAAAGTTGGCAAGCTTCATCGCGTCAAGCGCCGCCTGGGTTTCCCTCTTGCAGGTGTCCCGCGACTTCTTCATCGTTGCGTTGAGCACCTTAGCCTCCTCCAACTTAGTCTGGATGACTTTGTTGGATTCACTCAGATGTCGAAGGGACTCCTTGTAATCAGTCGAAAATAGTGCATTCTCAACACGTTAATTTCCCTACTCTTATCATTCATATATCGGTGTTTATTGTAATTATAACACAGATTACGATTTCATCTGGAAAATACCAAATTACCTGTGTTATAGTTATAATCAACATTCTAGAGGGAAATTACGTGTTTATTACTAATTGCATCAATCTGTATATATCAATCCTTGTCTCGAGATCGTGTGCAGGAAATTCTCCAGGTAAAGAGCCGAAACTGCTAAAAGTGCTAATAAAAATATGCCAAGTCCAAGACTTGTAATTTGGCAGTGAACAAGAAAGTATAAAAATATTCCAGATATCAGAAAAGATCCCTAAAGCCAACACAAGAGTGCCCTGGAAATTGCATGCACCAAGCCCTCCAAAAGGCCGCGGATCCGTTGCTGAATGGGCCGATCCGCCGCAGATTCGCGGCCGCGTTGACTCAGTGGCGGTTGGATTCCTTCCCGAGGCTTATCTTTTTACGACCAAGATTATTTAAAATCCCTAGAAATCTCCAGAAGCTTCACTCCAACAGCAAGTCTTCTCATGCAAGCTAAATAACTAACTCAATCTAGAAGCTTCCTTCATAACTACCAAGCTTACAAAGGAAGCTAAACCTAGCTTAGCTTCTAAAAGAAGCTAGATCAAGCTTTTAGGGGAAGCTAAAGGAGAAGACTATATAAAGGGACCCAAGGCTTCATTACAAAGGTTGTTCGTTGTTTGGGTGATTGAATATTGAGCCAAAATACCGTTAGTTGAGTGACACAACTAGCAACTCAAAACCCTATCCCCAAATCCATCTCAAAAAGCCAATTCAAGATTCATCGAGTACCAAATCGAGCAAGCATCCACGATCCTTTTGAAGCGACGCCGTTCTTCATCCGAGCAAGAGATCCACGACGATCCGCGACTCAAGAAGACGATGCGAAACTAGATTCGATGATTTTAGTTCTTCCTCAATTCTTGTAGTTCTTGAGTGTATTGTAACAAAACATCGAATAATAAAATGTGATGATCTTTAATCTTGCTTTCTATTCATTCTCGCATTATGATTGAGTTCTTGATTTCTTTATAATGATGCGTGAATAAAATGTAAGTCGATGTACAACACCCCACGACTTGCGGGGAAGCGGAAATATGAAAAACGATCTTGTTCTTTGCTTAAACATCGACTAACCGCAAGAATCGAAGCTAAACAATAACTAACACCAAACATAGAAGTTAATAACTACTATGTAAAGGGATTATACCTAAAGAACCGTGTCCTTCGTCTTTACGAACTCCACCTCCTCCTCGGCCTTCTCGAAGTAGTAGACGATCCACCCGAGAGCTTTACTCCAAGCTAAACCTCTAAACTTGAGGCAACTAACTTTCTTTAAGTGCTAATCAAAGAAGCTAGGTGATATAGAGTGAGGGTTATGGTTTAATTAGTCTAACTAATCCTTGTACTCAACACATGAGAGGGGAGGATTAGGGTTTGAAGAGGGAGAGCTTGAGGAGAGAGAAGGTGAAGATAATAATGAAGTGAGAAGAATGAGTTATCATAATATATATCAACCATTTTTTTTATCAAGAAAAGAAAAGAAATGAATTTAACAACCATGCTTGATAATATCTAGTGATGATTCACATCCATGAGTCATTAAGTATTTATGATGCATTAATGACATGGATGAATCATCCATATGACTCACTAATCACATTCATTGTATATGCCACCTAAACCTCCTTAGTCAACATCTTCTAGAAGCTTCTCGCGCAATTACGAGAATGCCCCTCCTTTCCGCAAAAATACGGAAAAACTTTAGACTGTATAAATCCAATAACCGGATACCAGTAACTCGCTTAAACCAAAGCCGACTGGTAAAAACTGTCCGAAAGTCGTACGTGTGTAAACACACGTATGCGTCCGAACCCTTGTCGTAAAACCATACGACCTCTATATCGTTTCGCCTGGAGTAGGGAAACTCTCTGTGTGGGACTCTAGAGACTCGACTACTACGCTGGCAGTGGGTTTAACCACAGACCGCAAGCGGCACTAGCTGTACGTAACGGTCCCCAGGTAGATGTCGATAAGAAGGCCGATGAGGAAACCCATCCAAACTCCTACTGAGTCTGATGTGACAATCTCCATACAGTCCGGTCCGTTCGTCTAAGACTATCGCATATCGGGCCTAGGGGGCGGCAAGCGTCAGTCCTCTAATAGCGGTATAAGTCGTGTCGGAGCGAAGCCCATTACACCCTGAGAAACTACTGGAACCTACCAGCAAATCTCGCTTGCCCTGGCCAGGGACTTTGCGTAATGGCTCTCTGACACAGCGCGATATCAACCCCCAATACCGGGAGAGACGAATCCTGTCTAACCGCCACTGCCTCCAAGTGTTCGGGACTGCACCCAACTGCTACCTGTTTGCACGACTCCTTTGAGCCGTGGTAGGGTAGTAATCTAAGAACAGTGGGACACACTCGAGGCGAAGTAGTAGTGTCAAGTCTGCGGACTATGCTGTACTCATGTCACCTGGGAACTGTTCACTGACGACTGGTATAAAACCAACCAACAGTTCCCTGTGAGTCCTGTCCGGTGTACCCGTAACCCAACGAGCACCTGCATACTATCTCCAGTACGACGTACTGATGGCTGTGGGACAGACCATCTCCCCAACTGGGATGAGAAGCGTACACACTAGTCTACTCCGGAGTATCGATGCCCTGTCTCGATAATCCAATGAATAGGGACCCGAATAAGGATGTGCTTGTAGACCACCCAGCCCCCACTAGTGTGACTGCCATCACAACGCTGGCAGTCAAGCAAGATCCTAAGAGCTCTATCAATATGTATACTCACATATTAAGACAGAAAAACCAAGTAGCATACTACCATGTTTAGCAAGACTGTTATATACATGTGAATATCCCAAGCTTCCATTAAGTAATATACAAACTAGTATGATATAGTAATGGCCTTCTAGGGCATAAACACTAACAATCTCCCACTTGCACTAGGGCCATGTACTGGCGTATCGAAGACCGATGATCTCGAGTAGCCTCTCGAACTGAATCTGAGGTAGGGCCTTTGTGAATGGATCAGCAATGTTCTCTTCAGAAGTAACTCTCCGAACCTCGATCTCCCGACGATCAATGATCTCCCTGATCAGGTGATACCGCCTTAAGATGTGTCTGGACTTCTGATGGGACCTTGGTTCCTTCGCTAAAGCTATAGCTCCGTTGTTGTCGCAATACAGAGGTATTGGATCAACTATGGTAGGAACCACCTGAAGTTCTGTTAGGAACTTCTTCATCCAGACTGCTTCTTTTACGGCATCGCAAGCAGCTATATACTCCGCTTCCATTGTTGAGTCAGCAACGGTGTCCTGCTTGGAGCTCTTCCAGCACACCGCCCCTCCATTGAGGGTAAAGACATAACCCGACATGGACTTGGAATCGTCCTTATCACTCTGAAAGCCGGAATCAGCAAAGGCCTCCAACCTGAGGTCTTTTCCGCCGTAAACCAAGAACATCTCCTTAGTCCTTCTCAGGTACTTGAGAATGTTCTTTACTGCTATCCAGTGCTTCTCCCCTGGGTCTGACTGATACCGGCTTATCACGCTCAGTGCGTAAGCTACATCTGGTCTGGTGCACAACATCGCATACATTATAGAGCCTACGGCAGAAGCGTAGGGTATAATAGACATGCGTTCCCTTTCCAAATCAGTCTTGGGAGACATCTCTTTGGAGAGGGTGATTCCGTGACAAGCCGGTAGATTACCGCGCTTAGAATCTTCCATACTGAATCTTTTCAGTACAGTGTCGATATACCTGGACTGCGAAAGTCCCAACATCCTCTTGGATCTATCACGATAGATCCGGATCCCCAGAATGTAAGAGGCATCACCCAGGTCTTTCATGGAGAACCTGTGTGACAAGAATCCTTTGACAGATTGTAGCATAGGAATGTCATTTCCTATCAATAGAATGACATCCACGTACAAGACGAGGAACACGACACTTCTGGCTACAACTTTACTATATATGCACGGTTCATCTGGATTTTTGATAAAGTCATATTCTTTGACTGTCTCATCAAAAAAGATGTTCCAACTCCGTGATGCCTGTTTTAGTCCATAAATGGACTTAAGCAGCTTGCATACTTTCCCGCTGCTCCCACTCTGATTGAAACCCTCTGGCTGATCCATATAGACGCACTCTTCTAAATTTCCATTTAGAAAAGCCGTCTTTACGTCCATCTGCCAGATTTCATAATCATGGAAGGCAGTAATAGCAAGAAGGACCCGAATGGATTTGAGCATAGCCACTGGAGAAAAAGTTTCGTCATAGTCCAAACCAGGTCTTTGACGAAAACCCTTTGCAACAAGTTTAGCCTTATAGGTTTCCACCTGTCCATCTACACCAATCTTTTTCTTGAAGATCCATTTGCATCCTATGGGTTTTACCCCATCTGGAGCAAAGTCCAAAGTCCATACTTTGTTGGTGTACATGGACTCCATTTCGGTCCGCATTGCATCTAGCCATCGTACCGAGTCGCCGCTCTGGATGGCCTGCTGGAAGTCAGTAGGTTCATCATCATCTATGATGCAATCCTCTCTATCCCCATCTATGAGAAAACCGTAGTATCTCTCAGGCGGATGAGACGGCCTACTACTTCTGCGGAGGGGTGCGGGAATGTCCTGTTCTTCTTGAACTACTGGTTCTACCAAACTTTCAGTAGCAGTTTGTGGTTCTGGAATTTCTTCCAGTTCTATTTCGCTCCCACTTATTTCCTTTTCTAAAAACTGATGTTCCAGAAAATGGGCATTACGAGAAACAAAAACCTTTTGTTCCTCTGCGTAATAGAAATAATATCCCTTGGAGTTCTTTGGATATCCCACAAACATACATTTTACTGATCGTGCCTCGAGCTTGTCCACATGCTGCTTTTTAACAAAAGCTGGACATCCCCAAATCTTCATATGCTGAAGATGGGGTTTCTTCCCAGTCCACATCTGATATGGAGTGGTAGGCACAGTCTTTGTAGGAGCCCTGTTCAGAAGATATGCTGCTGATTCTAGCGCATAACCCCAAAAAGATCGCGGTAACTCAGCATTACTCATCATGGATCGTACCATATCCAATAGGGTTCGATTCCGTCTCTCCGATACACCGTTATGCTGTGGAGTGTATGGAGGAGTAAGCTGAGAGAGAATTCTTTTCTCTTTTAGGTAACCTAGGAACTCGGCACTCAAGTATTCACCACCTCGATCAGATCTAAGTGTCTTGATACTTTTGCCGGTTTGGTTTTCTACTTCATTCTTATACTCTTGGAATTTCTCAAAAGCCTCGGATTTATGTTTCATCAGATAAATGAATCCGTACCTTGAGTAATCATTCGTGAAAGTAATGAAATAGGAAAAACCACCTCTTGCATGTGTAGACATTGGACCGCATACATCGCTGTGTATGAGTCCTAAGAGCTCGCTCCCTCTTACTCCTTGTCCAGTAAATGGAGTCTTTGTCATCTTTCCTTTGAGACAAGATTGACAAGTGTCATAAGTTTGATATTCAAACGAGTCCAAATATCCTTCTCTATGCAACTTAGTCAACCTTCTCTCATTGATGTGACCCAGTCTACAATGCCATAAGAAAGCTTTATTTAAATCTGGAGACTTTCTTTTAAGTGTGTTCTGGACATTGAAAATTTGGAGTTGGTTTAAAACATATATACCGTTATTTAGTGTACCGGACCCAATCAAACCATGATTAAGGTGGATGTTAACAACATCTCTTACAAACGTGAAATCATAACCTTTATTTGATAACAAGGAAACTGATATGATATTACACGTTAAGCTTGGTACAAAAAAACAGTTATGTAAAACCAAAATGTGTCCATTCGTCAATCCTAGGTGATAATCCCCGACGGTCGCAGCTCCTACGCTAGCTCCGTTAGCAACCTTTAGGGTCATATCACCTTCCTTCAGCACTCTACGGTTTCTCAGTGCCTGCAATGAATTGCAAATATGAGATCCTGATCCGGTATCCAATACCTAGGAAGTAGAGTTGATCGACAGACAATTCTCAATTACAAACACACCTGAAGTCGAAGCCACAGCTTGCTTCGGTTCCTGGTTCTTGGCGTTCCACGCCTTGCAATCCTTCTTCCAGTGCCCTTTCCTGTGACAATGGAAGCACTCATCCTGGCCAACTACCGGTACCGCAAACTTTTTCTTTCCCTTCCCTCCCACCTTACTAACACCTCCTCTAGGTTTGGTGGCGGCCTTCTTCTTCCTTCCTTTGGCCTTAGCCTTAGACCCGGAAGAAGATGCACCGCTAACAAACATAGCGGGTGTTTCCCTTGCTTTCTGCAAGGTGCCCTCTGCACTCCTTAACATGTTCAGGAGTTCCGGAAGTTCAACTTCTTTTCTTTGAATGTTGAAGTTCAGGATAAACTGGGCGTAGGTGTGAGGAAGGGACTGGAGAATAAGGTCTGTATAGAGCTCATTATCCAAAGTCGTCCCAAGGTCTGCGAGCTCTTCAATATAGCCGATCATCTTTAGGACATGTTCTCCTACCGATGACCCGACAGCCAACCTCGCTCGAAACAAGTTCTTAGAGGTCTCGTATCTTGCTATACGAGATTGCTCTCCATAAAGTTCCTTTGTATGGAGAAATATGCCATCTATGTTCATATCCTCGTGCCTCCTCTGATGTTCATTGTTCATTGAGGCAAGCACGATGCACTTGGCTTTTGTGCAATCTAAATCCCAGGTTTTGCGGATTTCCTTATCCGCATTGCTGGATTTGGGACCAGGGACAGCAGGTGCCGTAGCGGTGAGGACGTACCCCAATTTGTCATAGGTCAAAGCCATTTTGACATTCCGCAGCCAATCTTTATAGTTTGGCCCTGTCAGTATATTTTTCTCTAAAAGTAACTTAAGTCCAGTCATTTTCAGGGTCGCTGCAATTAGGAGAGAGAGAAGAAAACTCTTTAGCATGATGCTCTTGCAAGTTTAGAGTGGTTTTTAGTTTATCTAATCTGGATGGCTCCCACTGTTTCTCGAATCATTCCTCAAACCATAAAAGAAGAATTAGCCAGGACTATTCTCACTGTACAATACTTGCTTAACCGTTCAGCCAGGCCAGTGTCGATACTTCGAGGGAGGTTTTCCAACGCTTTCGCGAAGTTCCTTAATTAAATAACCTCTTTTCTCTAGGGGCGTAACCCCGCTGACACCTTTCTTGACACCTACTTGGTTTATAGCATTGATCGTTAAGTGACGAATCTCCTGATAAGTAGCATATACTCACAGTAGGATCGGGATCCAAATATCATCGTATGATAATGTTGAATGAATGCTACCAACATTCATCAAACTCCAAAAGGTATGCATCTCTTTGCAAATTTCAGTTTCTTTAGAAATTCCCGATATAGATTTTTGCGCCATGCTCTTATGACCTTGGCTTTGGTCAAAATGTCATAAGTCACATGTCAAGTTCTACCCGTCATTATCTTGTCAAATTTGAACCCATCCGTATATACCCCTGACTTTGGTCAAATGATAATACGACTGTCCCAAACCAACTCATCTATCTTATGCAACAAATGAAAACCCAGCAGCTACCAAACACTATGCCTTGACTTTGGCCAAAATGCATAGCTTGAATACTACTGAATACTCAAATGAAATGACGGAGGGCTACGAATGGTTTTGGCGAAACCGTGAACGTAGTGAACTTGATATAACCGAAGGAACCTGATAGCTTTTAAAAGGAGTGGTTAAAGCTCCGCATTTAAAAATATCTGTTTTAAAATTAACCGAGCGGTTTCTTTTAAATTGTTCCAACGATTAACTTTTGGTTTATTTTCTTTGCATTATAGATAATGCGTCCCATCATTAACCTATCATTGCAGAAAACAACGAAAATACAACGTCCTCTTATGCCATCCGCATTCGCCACGGGGTCCCGTCATCACCCGTTAGGTTACTTAACTAACGACAGAGCGGGGGCTGGGCTAGTGCGGGTGTAAAACATAAGTGACGTCTAAATAGCTATTATATAGAGATATTGTACATTCGTCAGACGCAATAATAGGCATTCCAGATCACAGATGAACTTTATTGGATTTGCAAGCAATCCGTGTTTGTTTTGAGCCTGCAACAAAAGACGGATTACACAGTTGTGATGAATAGCCATTACCCCACCCAAGACCCCAACGGGTACGGCAAACTACCCGCCCGGCAGTTTGTGCACCCCACCTTGGGTCTGTCGTAGGAGCAAAAACAGTAAAATGAAATAATACAACGGTGGCTACAACCGCAACCTGGATGTGCCCCGCAAAATAATATTACAACAAATTACATTTACATCAAATGAATTAAATAATAACCCATCACATAACCCCGGCTATACATCACAACAGTCCAACACAGTTCATATCCACAAACAGTAAAAACCATTACAGAAATGTGCAACCCCCTGCCAACCGTCATACTAGCAGTTAGGGGAGGTTTACGAACACATTATACAAACACAGATATAATCCAACAAGCAAATACTGTATAATTTCGATCGATTAAACACTTTTAATTTTGCTCCAATACTTCTCTGTAAATCTGAAACCTGAGCAAAAATAAAAACTTCCAGAAAATACCAAATATCACAGAGAAGCAACACAGGAAATTTGGGTTCCTGAATCGCCAACTCGGCGGCGGAAGCGCGGCGGATCGCTGCGATCCGCCGCGATTCCGCGGCTCTTTAGGCGATTCAGGGGCCCAAATTTCTTGGGTGTTCTTATACTGTCCTTTTAAGCTTTCTGAACCTCCCTGAAAAATTTTAGGACTTCATTTAAAATTCGACAGAAACTTGTGATTTCGGGGTTTTCCGGTTTCGTTTTTTCCGTTCGAAATTCATACAAATTTGCAAGTAAGTTATTTATTGTTTAGCGAGGCTCTGATACCACTGTAAGTCGATGTACAACACCCCACGACTTGCGGGGAGGCGGAAATATGAAAAACGATCTTGTTCTTTGCTTAAACATCGACTAACCGTAAGAATCAAATCTAAACAATAACTAACACCAAACATAGAAGTTAACAACTACTATGTAAAGGGATTATACCTAAAGAACCGTGTCCTTCGTCTTTACGAACTCCACCTCCTCCTCGGCCTTCTCGAAGTAGTAGACGATCCACCCGAGAGCTTTACTCCAAGCTAAACCTCTAAACTTGAGGCAACTAACTTTCTTTAAGTGCTAATCAAAGAAGCTAGGTGATATAGAGTGAGGGTTATGGTTTAATTAGTCTAACTAATCCTTGTACTCAACACATGAGAGGGGAGGATTAGGGTTTGAAGAGGGAGAGCTTGAGGAGAGAGAAGGTGAAGATAATAATGAAGTGAGAAGAATGAGTTATCATAATATATATCAAGCATTTTTTTTATCAAGAAAAGAAAAGAAATGAATTTAACAACCATGCTTGATAATATCTAGTGATGATTCACATCCATGAGTCATTAAGTATTTATGATGCATTAATGACATGGATGAATCATCCATATGACTCACTAATCACATTCATTGTATATGCCACCTAAACCTCCTTAGTCACCATCTTCTAGAAGCTTCTCGCGCAATTACGAGAATGCCCCTCCTTTCCGCAAAAATACGGAAAAACTTTAGACTGTATAAATCCAATAACCGGATACCAGTAACTGGCTTAAACCAAAGCCGACTGGTAAAAACTGTCCGAAAGTCATACGTGTGTAAACACACGTATGCGTCCGAACCCTTGTCGTAAAACCATACGACCTCTATATCGTTTCACCTGGAGTAGGGAAACTCTCTGTGTGGGACTCTAGAGACTCGACTACTATGCTGGCAGTGGGTTTAACCACAGACCGCAAGTGGCACTAGCTGTACGTAACGGTCCCCAGGTAGATGTCGATAAGAAGGCCGATGAGGAAACCCATCTGAACTCCTACTGAGTCTGATGTGACAATCTCCATACAGTCCGGTCCGTTCATCTAAGACTATCGCATATCGGGCCTAGGGGGCGGCAAGCGTCAGTCCTCTAATAGCGGTATAAGTCGTGTCGGAGCGAAGCCCATTACACCCTGAGAAACTACTGGAACCTACCAGCAAATCTCGCTTGCCCTGGCCAGGGACTTTGCGTAATGGCTCTCTGACACAGCGCGATATCAACCCCCAATACCGGGAGAGACGAATCCTGTCTAACCGCCACTGCCTCCAAGTGTTCGGGATTGCACCCAACTGCTACCTGTTTGCACGACTCCTTTGAGCCGTGGTAGGGTAGTAATCTAAGAACAGTGGGACACACTCGAGGCGAAGTAGTAGTGTCAAGTCTGCGGACTATGCTGTACTCATGTCACCTGGGAACTGTTCACTGACGACTGGTATAAAACCAACCAACAGTTCCCTGTGAGTCCTGTCCGGTGTACCCGTAACCCAACGAGCACCTGCATACTATCTCCAGTACGACGTACTGATGGCTGTGGGACAGACCATCTCCCCAACTGGGATGAGAAGCGTACACACTAGTCTACTCCGGAGTATCGATGCCCTGTCTCGATAATCCAACGACTAGGGACCCGAATAAGGATGTGCTTGTAGACCACCCAGCCCCCACTAGTGTGACTGCCATCACAACGCTGGTAGTCAAGCAAGATCCTAAGAGCTCTATCAATACGTATACTCACATATTAAGATAGAAAAACCAAGTAGCATACTACCATGTTTAGCAGGACTGTTATATACATGTGAATATCCCAAGCTTCCATTAAGTAATATACAAACTAGTATGATACAGTAATGGCCTTCTAGGGCATAAACACTAACATAAAACTCCACTTGCATCGGAATCGAAAGAATAGATAGAATGATGTTGATTAAAATTCTTGAATGATTCTTAAGTCTTATGATTTTTGTAAACCCTAGGTAATTGAATCAAAGATGACCTAGTTTTGAGCGAGATGCTTTCTTGAATGTTTTCGTTCTAAATTAGAGATCAATAATCGATGATTGAATTTTCTAGAGGCTAGAATTTGAATGCTAGTTAACGAAAGGACAAGGGATGAGGATGAAGAAACCCTAGTTTCTTCAATAGATCCCTAAACCTCGTTGATTATCATCGATCTAGCATCAAATCTTCAATAGATAAGAATTTGAAATTCTAAGCATCAATGATCTGTTAGTTATATGTATGCCCTAGAGGCTATTACTGTACATGCGTTGTATATTGTAGTGGATGCTGGGACATATATAGGGAGGACTTTCTTGCTCGACATGATAGTATGCTATCTGGTTACCCTTTATCTTAACATGTACTCTGATTGTCTCTATGTCACATGTTGATAAAGCCCTTAGGATGAGTATTTGACTACCCGGACTATGATGCAGATCATACTAGTGGGGACAGTGTAGTCGCCAAGTACATTCTTCTTTTGTTCCTAGTCGTGGGAGTACCGAGACAGGGCATCGATACTCAAGAGTAGACTAGCGTATGCGCTTCTTGACCCATATGATAGGTGATGGATGATCTTATATCCATTGGTGTTTGACATCAGAGAAGGTATACGGGTGCTCAGTGGAGATTGGGTATACTGGATGGACTCGCCGAGAACTCCCAGATGGTATTATACCTCACGTCAGATGGCAGTTCTATGGTGACACTGGTATAGGTTAGTCTGTAGACCCGAGATCGTCATAGAGTCTTGTGTGATTCCCACTGTGCTTTGATTTTCGTCATACCACGTCTAAGAGGGCGTGCAAAAAGGTGGCTTTTAGGTACAGTCCCGAATCACATGGAGGCAATGAGCAATAGGAGGGGGTTCGTCTCTCCCGGTATAGAGAGTTGATGTTGCGCTGTGTTCGATTGGCTATAATTGGAAATCCCTGACCAGGGTTACTGAGATTTACTGGTAAGTGTTATCAGTAGTTTCTCGAACTGTTATAGACCTCATATCGACACGACTTATCAAGCTATCTGGGTCTGACGTTTACCACCCCTAGGCGAGATATGTGACATATCAGACGAAGAGACCGGACTGTACGGGAGTGTTACTGATTGGATTCGCAGGAGAATGTACTGGCTTGCTTGTTGATCTTCTGATCTCTCAATACCTGGGTAGCTGTTACGTTTAGCTGACCGCTTGCAGCTTGTAGGTGTTTGATATGATCATCACCTACTGCTGGTGTATTGACGATTCTTTAGAGTCCTACACAGAGGTTTCCTGGCTCAGACAAAACGGAGTAGGAGCACATATATGATACGTGCGGGACCGAGAACAATACGTGTATGTGATACCATATTAGATTCTCGTGATATGAGATATCGGTCGGGTATATGTGATATAGCCGGGTCATCGGATCAAGTGTTGATTCGATGAACTGGTACAGATTATATTAGTCGGTTATTTGTGAACTAGCCGGATTATCGGATCAGGTGTTGATTCGATAATTTAATGTATAATTATATATTTGATATATTAAATTACATTAACTAATATAAGCTCACTAAAAGATTCTTTTTCTCACTCGGGTAATACATTGATATAAATGTGATATATGTTAATTGTATTATTTTATTTTGTTACAAAATATATTATATATGTGATATATAATATTGTAACAAGTTAAGGTTACAAATGCAATATGTTTTGTGGAGTTTAAACATGGTTAGGGTTTGGATTAGGGTTAAACCTTCTTGAAGCTTCTAAAAGCTTTGCTTTTGTTTGTAACTAAAGATATTTTCTAAAGATATTTTGGTTGATATTTGTTAACCCAACCCAACCCTTCACCATGTTTAAGTCTCTACATGGGTTAAGTTATCATACTTAACCCATGGTTGCATTTCTAACCTCACTAGATTTCATTATTCATCACAAAAGGATAGATCATCTTCTTCCTTCTTCTTCCTTGAATGAAAAGCTTTCTAGCCTTTTGTGAAGTGATGAAAATGAGTGAGAAATAGAAAATAAATGAGAGCTAAATTCCTACTTCATCATCCTCATCTATTCTAGCCACTTAGATTAAGGTGTTTGCTTTGCTAATACTTGATTAGCAAAGCAAGAGCTTGGGTTTGAGTTTCTTCAAGGTAGATCATCTTTGTTATCGAAGATCGGAAGCAAGCTTGCATCTTTCTTTTGTGGAGCCTCTCTAGAGCCGGATACTAGATGATCGCAGTGAAGGGACCTCAACACGGAGCTTTAGAAGTGAAGGACCGGACTACAAAGGTTGTAATCCCAAACTCTTAGAAGTAAAGTTGTTTACTTACTTTGTTTCGCCTAATCTTTAGTCTAAGATCTTGGTTAGGGTTGTTCGGCACGTCTAAAATTTGAATCGGGCATGGTTGATGCCTTAAAGAACCTTGTGAGAGTGCCTAGTAACCCTGCATGATCACTATCGATTCAATTGATTCCGACAAGCCTCTTTTCAAATCTTGATAATTCAAATAATTTGGGACACTTATCGATTCTTGATTCTAGATCTTTATTTTCTTTAAGTTTCTTGAAATAAAAACTCATAAATCTTGAATCAATTTTATTGCAATTTTTTTATCTTTTAATTTTTGACTCAACTAAAATGATAACGAGCAAATCACACTTTCCCTGTGGACGATCCGTATTCATTAACGTGCTACACCGATACCGTTAATTGATTGCGGTATAAATATTTTTGATTGTGATTACTTTCCATTTCATACAAATTCACGACAAAGATACGATCAATCAAATGGCGCCGTTGCCGGGGATAGTGTGCTAATTTGTTCGTTTTTGTAATTTAAGTTGGAAAAATTTATTATTCCATCAGTTTTTTTTAGATCAAAATTTGTAACAAGCGCTTAACAATTTGTCGTGATTTGTTGCAAGGAGAGATGGAATCTGTGGAGCGAGAGAAAAAATTTTCAGAGCATCACAGAGAGTTCAGTGAGGCAACAGAAGCATTTGTACCAAATTTTTATGCAGGTATCTTCTCAAAGGACCACGAAACCGCGGCATTAGGTGGCTTCTTGCAGCGGATCCACGGCGGGAAAGTTGATTCCCTGTTCCAAAACTTCTCAGGTCCTCTCTGTCTTTCTTATCTCTTTCCTGCTCTGCTCCATTAACCAATATCTGCAGGTTTCTTTGCAAAAATTCGCAGCGCCGCAAAAAGAACAATTGTTGTGTGTTTGATCTTGGTTGTTTGCATTTTTAACACAGAAATTAAAGGGGCAAAGACCAAATTCAGATTAGGTTGGGATTTCATTACCCGTCCTAGGCCCCAAAAATCACAAACTTGCATCCGCATCAACCTCATTAACTAAAAGAAATCTAGACAAGACTCTAAGGACCGTCGCGCTCACTTAGGACAGAAGGAGGTCGTGGGTAATCTATTGCTTATCCGCGTTTCTTTTGTGGTGTCTAAGGCAAGTGTGTCTAAGGCAAGTGGTTACTTAATTAGGCCCACTACTTACGTAGTGGAGAACCTCCCACTTACCTGGCACTTACCTGGCCACAGGAGGGGCAAAGGGGCAGTAGAGGATTTATCTTGCGACTTGTCTTCTGGAAATCTAGGAGCGGTCTAGAGCCTTGACCTAGGTGACCACTATATTTAGGGTTGCTTGTGCATTTTTTGTGTGCATTTTTCAAAAATCTGTATTTTTCAAAATAAACACCAATCTCATCTTTTCCTTAATTATCAAAACGCTGCCACTTGTGCTAAACCATTTAGTGCATGCTCGGCTGGACACGGGATTCTAGTGCCCGACTTGTCCGCGTTCCACCTATCGAATCCGAAGTCGGTATTTCTACGTCTACTTTTTCTATACCCTCTACCACACCCACTTCGATGGACGGTTCTCCATCGAACTTCTTTAACACTACTCTGCCACCATCCACAGGTGCGCAGAATCCGCCCCGCATCTCTCTCCAAGAGAGATGTTACCCTATGCGAGGTCCTCTTTTGACCTGTCTCACCATTCCACCAGCCAATGAGGATAATTTTGAAATCAAACCCCAATACATCAATCTTCTACCCAAATATCACGGTCTCGAGTCTAAAGACGTATATGTCATCATTACCAAATTTGAAAATGTATGCGTAATGATGGGTACTTCACAGCTTTCTGTGGATGCTATGCGTTTACGTCTTCTCCTATTTACCTTGTGCGATATAGCCGAGAAGTGGCTTTATAACACAGCCGCACATTCCATTTCGAACTGGGGAGAATTCGTAACAACATTCCTTAAGAAATTCTACCCTAATCACAAAACAGCTCGAGTCCGTAGCGAAATAAATCAATTTACCCAGCTTCCAAATGAACCATTCTCGAAGTGTTTTGAACGCTTCAAGGATCTGTTTGTTCAATGTCCACATCACGGAATTCCTAGATGGGATCTGTACAGAATCATTTATGAGGGCATTAATTATAAGTTTACGGTAGCGCCCCGGCCGTATGTCCGAGGCCAAAATGCGGAAATGAAAACTTTTTCAAAACTTGAAACCGGCGCTATCGCAGACATTAATCCCGGATCGAACCATTAGCCTACAACTAGCAACTAGAGAAAGGTTAGAAAAGCTATACCGATCGATCCGTGTTCTTCGGTCTTTAGCCACCATCCCTAGCTCCTCGCGGCATCTCCAATCTCCGGTCTCCTCGTCGAAAAGGGCACCACATCTTCGAGCCATTTACGGGCTCCCTCTTCGGACGAAGAAACTCAGACAGGAAGTTTGCTAGCCGACGTGTCCAAGGTGATGTAGAGAATGTGTGTGATAACTTTGTCTCTTGCATCCATTGATTGGATGGAGGTTGAAGATGAAGCCATCAATGGAGGTTATGAGCTAGAGGAAGAAGAAGAAGAAGAAGCTTTCCTTTTCTTATGTGTTATGTGATCAAATGAGAGAGTGAGTGTAAGAATAATACAAGAGCTAACCCTCACAATGGCAGCCCTCTCTTTCTCTCCCTATCATTTCATCCACAAATCAATCACATAATGTGACACATGAACACAGAATGAGACCATGAGTCACCACTTGTGCATGTGTCACAATTAATGCTCATAATCATGATTTCTAGCTCATTATTTCCATTTGTAAACATTAACCCAAATGTTTACAACAACAAAAAGATTGTAACGTTTTGAAAATCGTTTCGGTGAAATTTCGAAAAAATCGGTAAAATAAAGGGGTTTTCTGTAAAAAGTCAAAATACAAATATCTTATTATAAAAATTAAACATACATATTCTAGCTATGAAATTGCTATTATTTGGTGTTTATTGAGCCGCGGGTGAAATTTCAAATTTTCTGAAAAAAATATTATTTTATTATTATTTTAAGCCGTCACTAATACATTTAATTAGGGAAAATTACAAATTGGAATGAGTTGAAACAAATTTTATGCATCATAAAACTTTAAATAAATTTTATCATGTGGTTTTTGGAACGAAATCATTTGCCAAAACGGTTTAGAAATTATTGAAGAAAAAAGGCTTTTTTTTTAGCTTAAATGGATGTTTGGGGTATTGTATTTATCATTTTTCATCACCCCACACCCGTACCCACACCCACACACCCCCATTCACTTATCCCCTTGAAGAATTCAGCAGCCCCCTCTTTTGTCCCCACTTGGATTTCAAAGGAAATGAAATGAAAGAAAAGAAAAGAAAAGAGTAGAAAATGATATAATTTGAGTTGACTTTGACTTGAACTAACTTTCTCCACCTCACTCTCTCTCCTCCCTCACCCAAACCCCCACAATCTGGCCGAAACCAGCAACCCCCAACAGCCCCCTTTTCCTCTTCTCCTCTCTTTGTTCCATCAAAGAAAATCAAAATCAAAATCCGACTCCTAACCATTTTAGCTTAGCCCGTATAACATGGATTTTGGTGACAAGGGAGCATTTTGGAGGGCTATGTGTGCTTGTGGGATCTTCAATTTGTTTGGGTAAATTCTAATCCTTTTGCTTAAATTGTTGTTAATTGCTTGTAGTTAGCTTAATTAAGTGTTAATTTGGTTTTATGTGGGTTCAATTGTATGATTAAGGAATTCTAGTTAGGGTTTTGTTTTGAAATTGGGTTGTGATCACTTGTGCATGGTTTGTGATGTGAGCTAACATCTTGAAAAATTGTTAAAATTTATCTAGTTGCATATTACAAGTTGTTACTTGAAAAATGTCCAAATTAAGCTTTTTTGTGCAAACTAGGGTTTTATGAAATGCATTTTTATGTGAGATTAAAAATATGGTTTGGGTTTTTATCATA
This sequence comes from Agapanthus africanus, assembly GCA_030015575.1. NCBI lineage: Eukaryota > Viridiplantae > Streptophyta > Magnoliopsida > Asparagales > Amaryllidaceae > Agapanthus > Agapanthus africanus. The sequence goes on along the minus strand of CM057342.1, from coordinate 511,687,111 downwards.
TTATTAACTTTATTAAGTGTAGTTTAACACTTTATTTCATGGAAATCCAACCTAAATTGTAGTTTGCGCATTTTTTTGCTATGAAATTGTTAAAAAAAGGGTATTTTGTAAACTAGAATATTAGGGTTTTTGGAATTTAATGAGATTAAATTCCGGAAATTGTTTCTATGACTTATTTAAGATATTTAATAAATATATTGGCCGCTACATTCATTTAAACATCCTGTTTTGTACAAAAACGGCGAATTGTGCTTGCTAGATTTTCGGAAAAGTGACTTTTTAAGTAAAGTTGGGGGTTTTTGTGAGTTTTAACCTAGTTTATATTAAAATTAGTGTTCGTGAATGTGCAAATGAGTGTGATTGAATTTTTTCTCGATGGTTTGACGTTTGTACATCGACATCGAGGGTTGGTTTGACTATTCTTGCATGCGTAGGCGATAGGTTTGGACCTATGCGTGATACGCGTGCCGATTTGATTTTCGTATGCCGTTTCGATTTCGAATTTAGTTTTAATGCGATACGGTGCGTTATGATATGTAGGTACCCCATGCGGACTTCGAGACGACAAGCAAGCGCGTGGCGACGTCGGCACCGGCGAGCGAGGACCAGGTGAGTAGATTTCTATCTACGGGGAGAAGTCGGGTGGATGGCGTATAGCACCCCCGCAGTCCGTGGTGGTGTATACGGATGCGTATACACACCAACAATTATTATATGTTATTTGGGATTAATAACGTTGCTTAGGATGGATATTGGTGTGTTGGATTACCTTAGTGTTGCGAACCCTAGGGTAGTGTTGCACTACACATACACACATACATACTTGCATACATTCCTATTGATATGTGCTCATGGGATTCTTTATAGTTATGGGTTCACATGGGTATGGGACTATGTGTTCACATACGGATTTGAGGATGGTACTTGGGATTGAGCTGAGTCGATGAGATTTGATTTGAGGCCGTGAGATCGGTGATATAGCAGGGTTCGTATTTGAGATACGACATGACGTTGTAGCGGGTCCTTGACGTAGTGTTTCACACACGTCCATGCATACGTAGGCGGTATCAGTATGGTACTAGACGTAGATCAGTACCCCGATCATGATAATTGATAAAGAGGATACCAGGTGAATAGTATGATGAATGTGATATTGACCCGTACCCAGATTGGGATGCCGTACGACGGATTTACGTACGAGCTATATTGATGATTGATCCGCACTCTTGACTTGGGATGCCTGATTATAGATATGGTATCGGATATGATATTATTGAGGCGGGATCACCGACTATACATATACAGGTATGTATATGTATCGACTCAGATGATAGGCGGTTCCCTTACCTGTAGTTCAGCTTGTTAGTTCAGCCGTATAGTTTAGTGTAGTTGTTAGATTAGATTAGACTTCTTACCTATTTCAAAAACCAACGAATCGTGGGCATTCTTAAAGACAGCCCAAGGGATCCTACGGATATTTCAAAAGACGTATCTTTTCTTAAAAACACCGTAGCCCCTATTTTCAAAACCCATGATTCGTGTTATTTCAAAAGGCACCATTTGTAGGACTTATATTAGATTAATGCAGATTGTTATAGTTGCGTCTAGTTTTCAGCTCCCGCTCATTTTTGTGGTCCGCTTCGCATCGCATGCTTATTTTATGTTTCATACTCCATTAGTGATATCATGCTGTTAGGACACCAGCACCATTACCGATGATGCATAGGTACCACGTACACTTAATTGCCGGCTCACACACATCTTCATCGGTAATTGCCATGTCACGTACACCTTAGAAAATATTATTGCTTAACTTAGCTAGATAGCTAGTAGTTTGACATAATATTAGTGTACTTACCTTATATGCCAGCTTAGATATTGTAGTTATTACTTGTCACTTCATGCATACTGTTATTCATCGTTATGCCGCAGCCATGGATTCTCATGCATATATTCACTATTTTACGTGTTATTGAGGTTTTGGATTCGGATTTTCATGAGATTTTCTGGATTTGGAGGAAAACCGCAAAAACATAAATAAACCTCTTCTCTCTTTTAAAATAAAAAGTGCGGTTTTCCTATGATGTATGAGTCGTCCACCATGAGTTTGCTGATGGATTTCGAGACCCGATTCGAGGAGTGGAGGAACCGTTTCGGGTACATGGTGGGCCCGGTGCGGTACCCCGGGGCAAGAGGAATGTGGTGTTGACGTTGAGCCCGGCAGGGGAGCACTACCGACCGGTGATATTACCCGACGCGTCGGATATCCGGAGGATACCGTCGTGGTCTTGAGATGGATGGTAGGGGCCGGTCTGGACTGACGGCGCCCTAGATATTGAGATTGAGACATTGATATTTCGAGACATTGAGATTTATGTTTTGTGTCGATGCTAGACACTGTTGATACTGATTTCATTTATGATACCTCAGTTTAAAAATACAAAGGAAATCTCACTAATTTATGAAAACAGTTCTTCATTTACATGTATTCTGTTTTCATGCATTCATACCTCATTCATATGATATATTGCTACCTGAGGCACTGACACGGGCTCAAGAGATTACACTCGGGTTAGATATTTACCCTAGCCTTGTTATAGGTTACGTGTTATTCATATATTTGAGGACATATTATGATCATTGACCTAGGTTGCGTTATTTATGCGATTTCTGTGCGTAGATATTTTTCTATTCACGAGTTGGCAACTCACCCCGTTGTGCCCCAGTTTCTTGCAGGTTTGCCGTACATGTTTCATTACGGCTTTGCGGGCTCAGTTTCATTCGGGTGACTTGCTAGTAGGTGGGTTTTTCTTGTATCGTACCCATCCTATTACCTTGTATAATATTATTCCGTTGTATCTAGTAAATTCCATCAACCAAACATGTATTTTTTGAGATAGAGACCAGTGTTGTTTATTCTTACGACCTTAGAGTCGCTCGTTATATTTCTGGTGGTTTTGAGTTTCCTTTTGAGTTTTGATCCTCGCCGTTGGCGTTGTATATTATTGCTTGTGTGGTTGTGACCGTCGATTGACGAAGAGCTAGCTCCCGCTTGGGGATGCCTTTTTATTGATTTCGTATACTATTCATGTTGTATCCCGTTTGGGAGCCAGTATTTACAAAGGAGACTCTGCCGAAATTTTCAGTAAATTTTGATGTTCTTAAAAACCGCATAATTCGGCTTATGCTATTAAAACTACTTGTTTTATATTGGTTTTCCTTCACTCTACTTCTTTTCTTGGTTTGGATTTCTGGGTTTGCGGTTTACTTAGATTACGTACGCCTCGAGACGTTTCGTAGTTTAAGTGCCGGTCATGTTCCGTACTTTCGGGACGTGACAAAGTTGGTATCAGAGCGTTAGGTTTTAACCTTCGGAGCGTAGGATGACCCTTGGTTGATGGAATAGGTGACTAAAGTAGAGTGACGTACCGTTGATATGTTCCGCGGCATATTTACGACACGCCACTCCACTTATGAAGCCTTAGGATGTACATTTCCTTGTTCAGTATTATATTCCTTCCTGATCTAGCCTCATCGGTACCAGTTTGGTTTTGCTGCTACGGTTACGGCAGGGAGAGCTACGGCTAGAGTTGCGGTTAGTATGAGCTCGTTACGAACGAGGACTGACCATGGCGTGATTCGGGCGACACACGATTGTAGAGATGTGTCTTTTGGATTGTGTTTTTGCACCACGAGCGTTGGATGGATCGCTGTATGAGGTTACTCGGAGATGCTGATCGACACTAGAGAATTGAGCCAATGATGGAGGCCAGCCAGATTTTGATGACCGTTGGTGTGTTGCTTACTCCTGATGATTGAGGCACGGTTCAGCATGCAGACGAGTAAGCCAGTTATTGCTGCGAACGACGAGATGTCGCCCCAGATGTTGGAGCTATTGCAGTATAAGTTGTACTAAGAGATGATAGAAGGTCGCTAGTCACCCGATGATGAATGACTAGGACAGGTGGTTCGTTCGCTTACCCCGATGCGAGGTCATCAGATAGATTGATTCCAGCTAGAGACGACTTCACGCAGAGACGTGAGGATCGACAGAGACGATCGAATGTCGGAAACCTATTATTCCAAGTTTAAAGTAGTCGGAAAGACATGCAGGCAATTCTATGGTCCCTCTAGAAGAATGAAACCCTAACTCGACTTAATGACCGTGTGAAAGCCTTTGAACCTTCGGGTTTGCGGCAGTTCTACGGCCCCATTAGTGAGGCTTGGGTTTGCCCTTCTACGGCTGGACCACCGATGCTGTGGTATGTACTCGATACTATTAAACTGTACCCAAGATATTGAGCCCTTGGGGGATTATGAGGTTTTGACAATCGATTGGATGGTTCGACTTAATTCGGATGCTAGGTGGTGAGATGCATTTCTTGGGAGACTCCCGATACGAGGATAGCTGTTGGAGCTCAGTCCATGCAGCCGCGACGAGACGAGTCCAAAGCAGACGACATTAGAGAAAAGTGGAGTAAGAGGTTCGCACCAGATCTAGATGAGATGACGTTCCACTCCGCCGACATCAGAGAGGCGATGCGCATGCCGAGGCATGGTACTTGGACTTACCTTCCAGAAGGAGTCGCGATGAGTATGCAGTCGTTCCAGAGTAAGATGCAGATATAGGAAAGGACAATGACTTCCGGACAGTTGGCAGAGACGAGACATGGAAGAGACCGTGAGCAGGATTCCTTTCAGGACACTGCTGCAATGATACTTGCACCCAGGATCAGATGTGTCACGTACATTCAGAGAACCAGAGGCCGACGCCATTGATATGCTGTCTTACGAGTGGTCGCGATGATTGACCGGGAGATGACAAGAGATGTGCCAGAACGGGATCATCCCCGTTAGCACACCTGACAGGGCCGATGAGCCAATGGACTGAGAGATTGGTAATTCACAGTGAAGACCTTGACCCAGGAGTGGTCATTGTTATGCACACCAGCAGGCCAGAGTTCATGATCATCGACGAGACGTCCCACTAGTGACCGCGACAGTTGGCCCGAGATTCTTAGAGGATGCGCTTGAGCGGTACTATTCCGCCATTATTGATTTCGATATTTTGGGTGATTTATTCGCATGATTTGATTTTGATGATTGATGATTTACGATCTTTGCACAGTGTTGCACTTGATATCGTTTTTGTGCTTTGGTTTCACATGTTTGTGATTTTACGGTTTTAGACATTTGAGTTGATTTTGTGCGTATGCACGCACACGAATTGGTTCCTGCACTCTGTATAGTTATTATATGCTTGCAGTGTGCACTGGACTTCGATTTCGATTGGGATACTCGATATTTGTTTTGTGCACCTTGTGCACCTGATTGATTTTGCGCACGTTCGGCGCTTGATATTGGATTTCATGATTTCGTGCACGATGGATGCACCTGATTTGGATTTTCGCGCATGTTGAGCGCATGTCTTGAGATGCGATTTTGGTGCACACCAGATGCACTAAATCGAGATTTTTCGTGCATGTCAGATGCATCTGATTTTGCTGTCAGGCACACATGTTGCCTACGACAGATGTTTCGTGCACACCCGATGCACTTAGATGTTGTTTCTGTGCGCATGTATGGCACATTCATGGATTTTGATTTCCGTGCGCACCAGACGCACGTAGCATTCATGTGCATATTTTGGGGATTGATTTCGTATAGAGCAGTACGTTTTTATGATGATTGCTATATGTTTTTATACTGAGCAGGACTAGTCAGAGGACAGTACCTGAGTATATTTTGCATGCATTGATAGTTATCGAAGGGATTTCCAAAAGCGAGCTATAGTCTCAGTATTTACCTACGCGTTTGATAAGACACGAAACGTTTAAAACAAGGAGACCCTTCTAAATTGTTTTCAAAACGGCGGAACGTGCATATTAAACAAAAGGTACACATGTATATGGTTATTTTCTTATAAGAGACGTCCGTCACTGTGCAGTGTTATGCGTATTGCACAACGACTTTAAAAGATTTGGCATGCATTTCCTTTAGAAACTTACATGTATAGATTTGATATCTACATGTATAGTTCTGATTTATATCATATTGGTTTTGCTTTGGATTTGGCATTCAGTGTCTTTACAATGACTCCGATGATTGCGGGATGCTTGACGGAGTTTTGATTTGAGTTATATACTCATTTTTCAAGCGCATGCGCTGCGCTACGATTTATTTTATGTATTTACAATTTCGGAGCCCCGACGACTTGATGGGTTTTCTTAGATGTTCTAGTATTTGGGGGAGTTTGAATTTAAATTCGGGGACCGAATTTCTTTAAGGGGGGAAGATTGTAACGTTTTGAAAATCGTTTCGGTGAAATTTCGAAAAAATCGTTAAAATAAGGGGGGTTTCTGTAAAAAGTCAAAATACAAATATCTTATTATAAAAATTAAACATACATATTCTAGCTATGAAATTGCTATTATTTGGTGTTTATTGAGCCGCGGGTGAAATTTCAAATTTTCTGAAAAAAATATTATTTTATTATTATTTTAAGCCGTCACTAATACATTTAATTAGGGAAAATTAAAAATTGGAATGAGTTGAAACAAATTTTGTGCATCATAAAACTTTAAATAAAATTTTATCATGTGGTTTTTGGAACGAAATCATTTGCCAAAACGGTTTAGAAATTATTGAAGAAAAAAGGCTTTTTTTTAGCTTAAATGGATGTTTGGGGTATTGTATTTATCATTTTTCATCACCCCACACCCGTACCCACACCCACACACCCCCATTCACTTATCCCCTTGAAGAATTCAGCAGCCCCCTCTTTTGTCCCCACTTGGATTTCAAAGGAAATGAAATGAAAGAAAAGAAAAGAAAAGAGTAGAAAATGATATAATTTGAGTTGACTTTGACTTGAACTAACTTTCTCCACCTCACTCTCTCTCCTCCCTCACCCAAACCCGCCCACAATCTGGCCGAAACCAGCAACCCCCAACAGCCCCCTTTTCCTCTTCTCCTCTCTTTGTTCCATCAAAGAAAATCCAAATCAAAATCCGACTCCTAACCATTTTAGGTTAGCCCGTATAGCATGGATTTTGGTGACAAGGGAGCATTTTGGAGGGCTATGTGTGCTTGTGGGATCTTCAATTTGTTTGGGTAAATTCTAATCCTTTTGCTTAAATTGTTGTTAATTGCTTGTAGTTAGCTTAATTAAGTGTTAATTTGGTTTTATGTGGGTTCAATTGTATGATTAAGGAATTCTAGTTAGGGTTTTGTTTTGAAATTGGGTTGTGATCACTTGTGCATGGTTTGTGATGTGAGCTAACATCTTGAAAAATTGTTAAAATTTATCTAGTTGCATATTACAAGTTGTTACTTGAAAAATGTCCAAATTAAGCTTTTTTGTACAAACTAGGGTTTTATGAAATGCATTTATATGTGAGATTAAAAATATGGTTAGGGTTTTTATCATATTATTAACTTTATTAAGTGTAGTTTAACACTTTATTTCATGGAAATCCAACCTAAATTGTAGTTTGCGCATTTTTTTGCTATGAAATTGTTAAAAAAAGGGTATTTTGTAAACTAGAATATTAGGGTTTTTGGAATTTAATGAGATTAAATTCCGGAAATTGTTTCTATGACTTATTTAAGATATTTAATAAATATATTGGCCGCTACATTCATTTAAACATCCCGTTTTTTTACAAAAACGGCGAATTGTGCTTGCTAGATTTTCGGAAAAGTGACTTTTTAAGTAAAGTTGGGGTTTTTGTGAGTTTTAACCTAGTTTATATTAAAATTAGTGTTCGTGAATGTGCAAATGAGTGTGATTAAATTTTTTCTCGATGGTTTGACGTTTGTACATCGACATCGAGGGTTGGTTTGACTATTCTTGCATGCGTAGGCGATAGGTTTGGACCTATGCGTGATACGCGTGCCGATTTGATTTTCGTATGCCGTTTCGATTTCAAATTTAGTTTTAATGCGATACGGTGCGTTATGATATGTAGGTACCCCATGCGGACTTCGCGACGACAAGCAAGCGCGTGGCGACGTCGGCACCGGCGAGCGAGGACCAGGTGAGTAGATTTCTATCTACGGGGAGAAGTCGGGTGGATGGCGTATAGCACCCCCGCAGTCCGTGGTGGTGTATACGGATGCGTATACACACCAACAATTATTATATGTTATTTGGGATTAATAACGTTGCTTAGGATGGATATTGGTGTGTTGGATTACCTTAGTGTTGCGAACCCTAGGGTAGTGTTGCACTACACATACACACATACATACTTGCATACATTCCTATTGATATGTGCTCATGGGATTCTTTATAGTTATGGGTTCACATGGGTATGGGACTATGTGTTCACATACGGATTTGAGGATGGTACTTGGGATTGAGCTGAGTCGATGAGATTTGATTTGAGGCCGTGAGATCGGTGATATAGCAGGGTTCGTATTTGAGATACGACATGACGTTGTAGCGGGTCCTTGACGTAGTGTTTCACACACGTCCATGCATACGTAGGCGGTATCAGTATGGTACTAGACGTAGATCAGTACCCCGATCATGATAATTGATAAAGAGGATACCAGGTGAATAGTATGATGAATGTGATATTGACCCGTACCCAGATTGGGATGCCGTACGACGGATTTACGTACGAGCTATATTGATGATTGATCCGCACTCTTGACTTGGGATGCCTGATTATAGATATGGTATCGGATATGATATTATTGAGGCGGGATCACCGACTATACATATACAGGTATGTATATGTATCGACTCAGATGATAGGCGGTTCCCTTACCTGTAGTTCAGCTTGTTAGTTCAGCCGTATAGTTTAGTGTAGTTGTTAGATTAGATTAGACTTCTTACCTATTTCAAAAACCAACGAATCGTGGGCATTCTTAAAGACAGCCCAAGGGATCCTACGGATATTTCAAAAGACGTATCTTTTCATAAAAACACCGTAGCCCCTATTTTCAAAACCCATGATTCGTGTTATTTCAAAAGGCACCATTTGTAGGACTTATATTAGATTAATGCAGATTGTTATAGTTGCGTCTAGTTTTCAGCTCCCGCTCATTTTTGTGGTCCGCTTCGCATCGCATGCTTATTTTATGTTTCATACTCCATTAGTGATATCATGCTGTTAGGACACCAGCACCATTACCGATGATGCATAGGTACCACGTACACTTAATTGCCGGCTCACACACATCTTCATCGGTAATTGCCATGTCACGTACACCTTAGAAAATATTATTGCTTAACTTAGCTAGATAGCTAGTAGTTTGACATAATATTAGTGTACTTACCTTATATGCCAGCTTAGATATTGTAGTTATTACTTGTCACTTCATATATACTGTTATTCATCGTTATGCCGCAGCCATGGATTCTCATGCATATATTCACTATTTTACGTGTTATTGAGGTTTTGGATTCGGATTTCCATGAGATTTTCTGGATTTGGAGGAAAACCGCAAAAACATAAATAAACCTCTTCTCTCTTTTAAAATAAAAAGTGCGGTTTTCCTATGATGTATGAGTCGTCCACCATGAGTTTGCTGATGGATTTCGAGACCCGATTCGAGGAGTGGAGGAACCGTTTCGGGTACATGGTGGGCCCGGTGCGGTACCCCGGGGCAAGAGGAATGTGGTGTTGACGTTGAGCCCGGCAGGGGAGCACTACCGACCGGTGATATTACCCGACGCGTCGGATATCCGGAGGATACCGTCGTGGTCTTGAGATGGATGGTAGGGGCCGGTCTGGACTGACGGCGCCCTAGATATTGAGATTGAGACATTGATATTTCGAGACATTGAGATTTATGTTTTGTGTCGATGCTAGACACTGTTGATACTGATTTCATTTATGATACCTCAGTTTAAAAATACAAAGGAAATCTCACTAATTTATGAAAACAGTTCTTCATTTACATGTATTCTGTTTTCATGCATTCATACCTCATTCATATGATATATTGCTACCTGAGGCACTGACACGGGCACAAGAGATTACACTCGGGTTAGATATTTACCCTAGCCTTGTTATAGGTTACGTGTTATTCATATATTTGAGGACATATTATGATCATTGACCTAGGTTGCGTTATTTATGCGATTTCTGTGTGTAGATATTTTTCTATTCACGAGTTGGCAACTCACCCCGTTGTGCCCCAGTTTCTTGCAGGTTTGCCGTACATGTTTCATTACGGCTTTGCGGGCTCAGTTTCATTCGAGTGACTTGCTAGTAGGTGGGTTTTTCTTGTATCGTACCCATCCTATTACCTTGTATAATATTATTCCGTTGTATCTAGTAAATTCCATCAACCAAACATGTATTTTTTGAGATAGAGACCAGTGTTGTTTATTCTTACGACCTTAGAGTCGCTCGTTATATTTCTGGTGGTTTTGAGTTTCCTTTTGAGTTTTGATCCTCGCCGTTGGCGTTGTATATTATTGCTTGTGTGGTTGTGACCGTCGATTGACGAAGAGCTAGCTCCCGCTTGGGGATGCCTTTTTATTGATTTCGTATACTATTCATGTTGTATCCCGTTTGGGAGCCAGTATTTACAAAGGAGACTCTGCCGAAATTTTCAGTAAATTTTGATGTTCTTAAAAACCGCATAATTCGGCTTATGCTATTAAAACTACTTGTTTTATATTGGTTTTCCTTCACTCTACTTCTTTTCTTGGTTTGGATTTCTGGGTTTGCGGTTTACTTAGATTACGTACGCCTCGAGACGTTTCGTAGTTTAAGTGCCGGTCATGTTCCGTACTTTCGGGACGTGACAAAGTTGGTATCAGAGCGTTAGGTTTTAACCTTCGGAGCGTAGGATGACCCTTGGTTGATGGAATAGGTGACTAAAGTAGAGTGACGTACCGTTGATATGTTCCGCGGCATATTTACGACACGCCACTCCACTTATGAAGCCTTAGGATGTACATTTCCTTGTTCAGTATTATATTCCTTCCTGATCTAGCCTCATCGGTACCAGTTTGGTTTTGCTGCTACGGTTACGGCAGGGAGAGCTACGGCTAGAGTTGCGGTTAGTATGAGCTCGTTACGAACGAGGACTGACCATGGCGTGATTCGGGCGACACACGATTGTAGAGATGTGTCTTTTGGATTGTGTTTTTACACCACGAGCGTTGGATGGATCGCTGTATGAGGTTACTCGGAGGTGCTGATCGACACTAGAGAATTGAGCCAATGATGGAGGCCAGCCAGATTTTGATGACCGTTGGTGTGTTGCTTACTCCTGATGATTGAGGCACGGTTCAGCATGCAGACGAGTAAGCCAGTTATTGCTGCGAACGACGAGATGTCGCCCCAGATGTTGGAGCTATTGCAGTATAAGTTGTACTAAGAGATGATAGAAGGTCGCTAGTCACCCGATGATGAATGACTAGGACAGGTGGTTCGTTCGCTTACCCCGATGCGAGGTCATCAGATAGATTGATTCCAGCTAGAGACGACTTCACGCAGAGACGTGAGGATCGACAGAGACGATCGAATGTCGGAAACCTATTATTCCAAGTTTAAAGTAGTCGGAAAGACATGCAGGCAATTCTATGGTCCCTCTAGAAGAATGAAACCCTAACTCGACTTAATGACCGTGTGAAAGCCTTTGAACCTTCGGGTTTGCGGCAGTTCTACGGCCCCATTAGTGAGGCTTGGGTTTGCCCTTCTACGGCTGGACCACCGATGCTGTGGTATGTACTCGATACTATTAAACTGTACCCAAGATATTGAGCCCTTGGGGGATTATGAGGTTTTGACAATCGATTGGATGGTTCGACTTAATTCGGATGCTAGGTGGTGAGATGCATTTCTTGGGAGACTCCCGATACGAGGATAGCTGTTGGAGCTCAGTCCATGCAGCCGCGACGAGACGAGTCCAAAGCAGACGACATTAGAGAAAAGTGGAGTAAGAGGTTCGCACCAGATCTAGATGAGATGACGTTCCACTCCGCCGACATCAGAGAGGCGATGCGCATGCCGAGGCATGGTACTTGGACTTACCTTCCAGAAGGAGTCGCGATGAGTATGCAGTCGTTCCAGAGTAAGATGCAGATATAGGAAAGGACAATGACTTCCGGACAGTTGGCAGAGACGAGACATGGAAGAGACCGTGAGCAGGATTCCTTTCAGGACACTGCTGCAATGATACTTGCACCCAGGATCAGATGTGTCACGTACATTCAGAGAACCAGAGGCCGACGCCATTGATATGCTGTCTTACGAGTGGTCGCGATGATTGACCGGGAGATGACAAGAGATGTGCCAGAACGGGATCATCCCCGTTAGCACACCTGACAGGGCCGATGAGCCAATGGACTGAGAGATTGGTAATTCACAGTGAAGACCTTGACCCAGGAGTGGTCATTGTTATGCACACCAGCAGGCCAGAGTTCATGATCATCGACGAGACGTCCCACTAGTGACCGCGACAGTTGGCCCGAGATTCTTAGAGGATGCGCTTGAGCGGTACTATTCCGCCATTATTGATTTCGATATTTTGGGTGATTTATTCGCATGATTTGATTTTGATGATTGATGATTTACGATCTTTGCACAGTGTTGCACTTGATATCGTTTTTGTGCTTTGGTTTCACATGTTTGTGATTTTACGGTTTTAGACATTTGAGTTGATTTTGTGCGTATGCACGCACACGAATTGGTTCCTGCACTCTGTATAGTTATTATATGCTTGCAGTGTGCACTGGACTTCGATTTCGATTGGGATACTCGATATTTGTTTTGTGCACCTTGTGCACCTGATTGATTTTACGCACGTTCGGCGCTTGATATTGGATTTCATGATTTCATGCACGATGGATGCACCTGATTTGGATTTTCGCGCATGTTGAGCGCATGTCTTGAGATGCGATTTTGGTGCACACCAGATGCACTAAATCGAGATTTTTCGTGCATGTCAGATGCATCTGATTTTGCTGTCAGGCACACATGTTGCCTACGACAGATGTTTCGTGCACATCCGATGCACTTAGATGTTGTTTCTGTGCGCATGTATGGCACATTCATGGATTTTGATTTCCGTGCGCACCAGACGCACGTAGCATTCATGTGCATATTTTGGGGATTGATTTCGTATAGAGCAGTACGTTTTTATGATGATTGCTATATGTTTTTATACTGAGCAGGACTAGTCAGAGGACAGTACCTGAGTATATTTTGCATGCATTGATAGTTATCGAAGGGATTTCCAAAAGCGAGCTATAGTCTCAGTATTTACCTACGCGTTTGATAAGACACGAAACGTTTAAAACAAGGAGACCCTTCTAAATTGTTTTCAAAACGGCGGAACGTGCATATTAAACAAAAGGTACACATGTATATGGTTATTTTCTTATAAGAGACGTCCGTCACTGTGCAGTGTTATGCGCATTGCACAACGACTTTAAAAGATTTGGCATGCATTTCCTTTAGAAACTTACATGTATAGATTTGATATCTACATGTATAGTTCTGATTTATATCATATTGGTTTTGCTTTGGATTTGGCATTCGTGTCTTTACAATGACTCCGATGATTGCGGGATGCTTGACGGAGTTTTGATTTGAGTTATATACTCATTTTTCAAGCGCATGCGCTGCGCTACGATTTGTTTTATGTATTTACAATTTCGGAGCCCCGACGACTTGATGGGTTTTCTTAGATGTTCTAGTATTTGGGGGAGTTTGAATTTAAATTCGGGGACCGAATTTCTTTAAGGGGGGAAGATTGTAACGTTTTGAAAATCGTTTCGGTGAAATTTCGAAAAAATCGTTAAAATAAGGGGGTTTTCTGTAAAAAGTCAAAATACAAATATCTTATTATAAAAATTAAACATACATATTCTAGCTATGAAATTGCTATTATTTGGTGTTTATTGAGCCGCGGGTGAAATTTCAAATTTTCTGAAAAAAATATTATTTTATTATTATTTTAAGCCGTCACTAATACATTTAATTAGGGAAAATTACAAATTGGAATGAGTTGAAACAAATTTTGTGCATCATAAAACTTTAAATAAAATTTTATCATGTGGTTTTTGGAACGAAATCATTTGCCAAAACGGTTTAGAAATTATTGAAGAAAAAAGGCCTTTTTTTAGCTTAAATGGATGTTTGGGGTATTGTATTTATCATTTTTCATCACCCCACACCCGTACCCACACCCACACACCCCCATTCACTTATCCCCTTGAAGAATTCAGCAGCCCCCTCTTTTGTCCCCACTTGGATTTCAAAGGAAATGAAATGAAAGAAAAGAAAAGAAAAGAGTAGAAAATGATATAATTTGAGTTGACTTTGACTTGAACTAACTTTCTCCACCTCACTCTCTCTCCTCCCTCACCCAAACCCCCCCACAATCTGGCCGAAACCAGCAACCCCCAACAGCCCCTTTTTCCTCTTCTCCTCTCTTTGTTCCATCAAAGAAAATCCAAATCAAAATCCGACTCCTAACCATTTTAGGTTAGCCCGTATAGCATGGATTTTGGTGACAAGGGAGCATTTTGGAGGGCTATGTGTGCTTGTGGGATCTTCAATTTGTTTGGGTAAATTCTAATCCTTTTGCTTAAATTGTTGTTAATTGCTTGTAGTTAGCTTAATTAAGTGTTAATTTGGTTTTATGTGGGTTCAATTGTATGATTAAGGAATTCTAGTTAGGGTTTTGTTTTGAAATTGGGTTGTGATCACTTGTGCATGGTTTGTGATGTGAGCTAACATCTTGAAAAATTGTTAAAATTTATCTAGTTGCATATTACAAGTTGTTACTTGAAAAATGTCCAAATTAAGCTTTTTTGTACAAACTAGGGTTTTATGAAATGCATTTATATGTGAGATTAAAAATATGGTTAGGGTTTTTATCATATTATTAACTTTATTAAGTGTAGTTTAACACTTTATTTCATGGAAATCCAACCTAAATTGTAGTTTGCGCATTTTTTTGCTATGAAATTGTTAAAAAAAGGGTATTTTGTAAACTAGAATATTAGGGTTTTTGGAATTTAATGAGATTAAATTCCGGAAATTGTTTCTATGACTTATTTAAGATATTTAATAAATATATTGGCCGCTACATTCATTTAAACATCCCGTTTTTTACAAAAAAGGCGAATTGTGCTTGCTAGATTTTCGGAAAAGTGACTTTTTAAGTAAAGTTGGGGTTTTTGTGAGTTTTAACCTAGTTTATATTAAAATTAGTGTTCGTGAATGTGCAAATGAGTGTGATTAAATTTTTTCTCGATGGTTTGACGTTTGTACATCGACATCGAGGGTTGGTTTGACTATTCTTGCATGCGTAGGCGATAGGTTTGGACCTATGCGTGATACGCGTGCCGATTTGATTTTCGTATGCCGTTTCGATTTCGAATTTAGTTTTAATACGATACGGTGCGTTATGATATGTAGGTACCCCATGCGGACTTCGCGACGACAAGCAAGCGCGTGGCGACGTCGGCACCGGCGAGCGAGGACCAGGTGAGTAGATTTCTATCTACGGGGAGAAGTCGGGTGGATGGCGTATAGCACCCCCGCAGTCCGTGGTGGTGTATACGGATGCGTATACACACCAACAATTATTATATGTTATTTGGGATTAATAACGTTGCTTAGGATGGATATTGGTGTGTTGGATTACCTTAGTGTTGCGAACCCTAGGGTAGTGTTGCACTACACATACACACATACATACTTGCATACATTCTTATTGATATGTGCTCATGGGATTCTTTATAGTTATGGGTTCACATGGGTATGGGACTATGTGTTCACATACGGATTTGAGGATGGTACTTGGGATTGAGCTGAGTCGATGAGATTTGATTTGAGGCCGTGAGATCGGTGATATAGCAGGGTTCGTATTTGAGATACGACATGACGTTGTAGCGGGTCCTTGACGTAGTGTTTCACACACGTCCATGCATACGTAGGCGGTATCAGTATGGTACTAGACGTAGATCAGTACCCCGATCATGATAATTGATAAAGAGGATACCAGGTGAATAGTATGATGAATGTGATATTGACCCGTACCCAGATTGGGATGCCGTACGACGGATTTACGTACGAGCTATATTGATGATTGATCCGCACTCTTGACTTGGGATGCCTGATTATAGATATGGTATCGGATATGATATTATTGAGGCGGGATCACCGACTATACATATACAGGTATGTATATGTATCGACTCAGATGATAGGCGGTTCCCTTACCTGTAGTTCAGCTTGTTAGTTCAGCCGTATAGTTTAGTGTAGTTGTTAGATTAGATTAGACTTCTTACCTATTTCAAAAACCAACGAATCGTGGGCATTCTTAAAGACAGCCCAAGGGATCCTACGGATATTTCAAAAGACGTATCTTTTCATAAAAACACCGTAGCCCCTATTTTCAAAACCCATGATTCGTGTTATTTCAAAAGGCACCATTTGTAGGACTTATATTAGATTAATGCAGATTGATATAGTTGCGTCTAGTTTTCAGCTCCCGCTCATTTTTGTGGTCCTCTTCGCATCGCATGCTTATTTTATGTTTCATACTCCATTAGTGATATCATGCTGTTAGGACACCAGCACCATTACCGATGATGCATAGGTACCACGTACACTTAATTGCCGGCTCACACACATCTTCATCGGTAATTGCCATGTCACGTACACCTTAGAAAATATTATTGCTTAACTTAGCTAGATAGCTAGTAGTTTGACATAATATTAGTGTACTTACCTTATATGCCAGCTTAGATATTGTAGTTATTACTTGTCACTTCATGCATACTGTTATTCATCGTTATGCCGCAGCCATGGATTCTCATGCATATATTCACTATTTTACGTGTTATTGAGGTTTTGGATTCGGATTTCCATGAGATTTTCTGGATTTGGAGGAAAACCGCAAAAACATAAATAAACCTCTTCTCTCTTTTAAAATAAAAAGTGCGGTTTTCCTATGATGTATGAGTCGTCCACCATGAGTTTGCTGATGGATTTCGAGACCCGATTCGAGGAGTGGAGGAACCGTTTCGGGTACATGGTGGGCCCGGTGCGGTACCCCGGGGCAAGAGGAATGTGGTGTTGACGTTGAGCCCGGCAGGGGAGCACTACCGACCGGTGATATTACCCGACGCGTCGGATATCCGGAGGATACCGTCGTGGTCTTGAGATGGATGGTAGGGGCCGGTCTGGACTGACGGCGCCCTAGATATTGAGATTGAGACATTGATATTTCGAGACATTGAGATTTATGTTTTGTGTCGATGCTAGACACTGTTGATACTGATTTCATTTATGATACCTCAGTTTAAAAATACAAAGGAAATCTCACTAATTTATGAAAACAGTTCTTCATTTACATGTATTCTGTTTTCATGCATTCATACCTCATTCATATGATATATTGCTACCTAAGGCACTGATACGGGCACACGAGATTACACTCGGGTTAGATATTTACCCTAGCCTTGTTATAGGTTACGTGTTATTCATATATTTGAGGACATATTATGATCATTGACCTAGGTTGCGTTATTTATGCGATTTCTGTGCGTAGATATTTTTCTATTCACGAGTTGGCAACTCACCCCGTTGTGCCCCAGTTTCTTGCAGGTTTGCCGTACATGTTTCATTACGGCTTTGCGGGCTCAGTTTCATTCGGGTGAATTGCTAGTAGGTGGGTTTTTCTTGTATCGTACCCATCCTATTACCTTGTATAATATTATTCCGTTGTATCTAGTAAATTCCATCAACCAAACATGTATTTTTTGAGATAGAGACCAGTGTTGTTTATTCTTTCGACCTTAGAGTCGCTCGTTATATTTCTGGTGGTTTTGAGTTTCCTTTTGAGTTTTGATCCTCGCCGTTGGCGTTGTATATTATTGCTTGTGTGGTTGTGACCGTCGATTGACGAAGAGCTAGCTCCCGCTTGGGGATGCCTTTTTATTGATTTCGTATACTATTCATGTTGTATCCCGTTTGGGAGCCAGTATTTACAAAGGAGACTCTGCCGAAATTTTCAGTAAATTTTGATGTTCTTAAAAACCGCATAATTCGGCTTATGCTATTAAAACTACTTATTTTATATTGGTTTTCCTTCACTCTACTTCTTTTCTTGGTTTGGATTTCTGGGTTTTCGGTTTACTTAGATTACGTACGCCTCGAGGCGTTTCGTAGTTTAAGTGCCGGTCATGTTCCGTACTTTCGGGACGTGACAAAGATACAGCAACATCTAAAGTAAACTCGTGACGGATCACAAGGATACCCCTCACCTGTATATACATACCTGCATTCGCATTCCGATTGAATGCGAATGCGATGAGACTAAAGTAATCTAACAAATCTAATACTAGGATTCTGCTTAAACCAAAGCCTACTAGTATGATCCGTGCACTACTGCACATATATGATCGGACCCTGCCATATATTATACGGCCTCTACAACGTTTCGCCCGAAAATTGAGAAACTGTCTGTGGGGGACTCTAAAGACTCGTCAATACACTGGCTGTAGATTTAACCACCAGCACGTCAGTGGTACTAGCCGTACGTAACGGGCTACCAGGTATTGACCAAAAGGGAGGTCGACGAGCGAACTCATCCTGACACCCTACTGAGCTTGTCAGTGACAATATCCGTACAGTCCGGTCCGTTCGTCTATGAGCATCGCATGTCGGGCCTAGGGGGTTGGTAAAAGTCAGACCCCAAAAGCGGTACAAGTCGTGTCGGAGTGTAGCCCAGAACACCCTGAGATACTACTGGAATACCTACCAGTAAATCTCCTGCCTTGGCCAAGGACTTCGTGTAATGGCTCTCCTAGACACAGCGCGATCTCACCCCCAATACCGGGAAAGACGAAACCCCTGCAGATCTGCTCACTGCCTCCATGTGGCTCGGGACTGTACCCAACTAAAACATGTTTGCACGACTCCTTTGAGCCGTGGTAAGGTAATAATCAAAGCACAGTGGGAACTCACACGAAACAAATGACGATCTCAGGTCGATGAACTAACCTGTACACATGTCACCAGGGAACTGCTATCTGACGTCAGGTATAATACCAACTAGCATGTTCCCGGCGAGTCCTGTTCGGTTTACTCATAACCCAATGAGCACCTGTATACATCTTAGGTGAATCAATTGACACCAATGGCTTGTGAGACCGGCCACCGCCCCTCGTCGGGGTCTCGACTGTATACACTAGTCTACTAATGGAGTATCGATGCCCAATCTCGAAACTCCCACGACTAGGGACCTTTTAAGGATGTGCTTATAGACCCCAGCTCCCACGTATATGATCTCCATCATACTGCTGGTAGTCAAGCAAGAATCCTAAGGGCTCTATCAATGTGTAATAGCGACCTGTAAGGTCACCTAAAGCAGTACACGATGATAAAGACAAACCATGGTAGCATACTATTCTCTATCAACGTGTAATAGGGAACTACAATGTCACCTAAAGCATGTACACGATGATAAAGACAAACCAGATAGTATACAATCCTCTTGAGTAAGACTGTCCTACCGGTATAGGTCCTCCCTCAATCATTGCAATCACGTGCCTGTGATCCAATAATTGACTCTGAGGGCACTATATCCAACAATCTCCCACTTGCACTCAAGGCTAATTATTGTGATGTCGCATACTCACAGCCCGTGTGATACCGAACACCCAACTCCTCTAGTAATCAGTTTCACAAAGCCCGTTTGCGAAACTATTGTGTTCCAGGAATAGCCTCAGTGAGTGGATCCGCCCTAATGTTTCTTTCTATATCTCTCTTTATCTCAAGATCGCGGAGAATGCCATCTCCTGAAATGAGCAATACCTGTCTTAGAATATGTCTAGATATCTAATGGGACTTAGTTCATAAATGAACTCCAAATCCAAACTTCTTAGACTGTATCGTCAACTGAACTTAATCAGTATCCCGCGCCATGCCTCCCTCAGTATCCTCTTGGACCACCTGTCTAAAAGACTGCCCCTCGTCAGAGGGAAAACTATAACTCTGACAGTCACTCTGTCATCCATGTCACCTTGGAAGCCTAGAATGTTAACCATCTCCCGAAGGAGGCTGTTGTTATCATATCCCTAAAACATCCACCTATGTTCTAAAACTGCTTCCGAACGTTTCTCCAGGATGGGATCAATATCAGCTTATTGCATCTAGTACAAAAACAATGTCTGGTGTGGTACTTGACATCTCATGATTGACTCAATTGCCTAAGCAAGTCATTAGCCAATCATGCACACCCCTCTCCCCTTTAGTCTGTAAGACACCTTTAGAGAGGGTGACTCCATCACCTGCAGGTACACTACCGTGCCAGGAGTCGTCCATTCTAAAACACCTTTAGAATACTGTCTAAGTACCCAGATTGGGATACAACCCAAATCCATATCTAAAACCATTTTTCTAGTAACCAGAATGTCTGATATTATTTCTATATCCTATGTGGAGAAACCACTGTATGACAACCAAAGTATAACCGATCGTAGTATAGGAATTTCACTTCCTACTCTGTATATGTCATCCAAATACCAGAACATCACACCGTACTACCTTCTTAACAGATCCATCTCCTATTATGATGAAGTCAAACCTATGACTGTCACATCAGAAATAAATGATCTATCTCCGCTATATCTGCTTTAGTCTATAAATAGACATAAGCTACTTGTCCACTATGCTTCCGCTGCTCCCACTGACTACGACAACCCTCTGGCAGAGTCATATACACGTACACTTCTAAAGCTAGTTTAGAACGACGCTATACTCATCCTCCTGCCGGGTCTCACAATCTGGAACAACAGCAATGGCAAGTCTGGGTAAACAAGAACCTCCCTGTCACCGTCTTTGAGGCTACCGGAGTACCTCTCGGGTGCTTGAGGTTACCCACCATGTCTGCGGAGTGGCCAATGGAATGTGAAACTAGATTGAATCTTTAGGTTCTTATCAAATTTTCAGTAATCGTTTGTGGTTCTGGAATCACTTCCAGTTCTACCATACTCCCACTACTGTTTTCTGAAAAAATCCATTTTACTAAAACTGTGGCGAGTCAAGACCAATATCACTATTGATCTTCCAGATGGTAGAAAGTCAACCCTCGTCATAGCCCGGGTCAACCCACAAAAAGCCATTACAGAAACGTGCCTTGAGTTATCCAGAGTCTGGTTTTAAGCATAAGCCGGAAAACTCCCCATACCTTAACATTGTTAAATTATGAACTATTCTATATCCAAGATAGAAACAGAGGCACTGATTTAATTGGAACCAGATTCAAATCATGCAGTTGTCTCCAGTGCATGTCAACTAAATGGAGAGAGGTCGATCAGCATTACTCAACTTAGGAATACATCCAGATATGAGTAAACTGAAAGAGAAGCAAGTTCTCATAATCATTACTATCAATTGAATACCATACACAAGTATCTACATCTTCGATCACCTTGAAGAATCCTGATACTTGCAACACCTGGTTCTCTACTTTACTCTTATACCTATAACTTCTCAAAACTTAGACCTTGCATTTCTACGAAACACATGTCTAAGAACTAGAGAAGTCACAAGTAAACAGGATATAGTACGAGTACCAACCCCTCTGTCCTAATGGACACTGGACAACATACAATACTCTGTATAAGTCCCCTGAGTCTAATAACTCAAACCCTGTGTGTCGTAGGTTGAAAACTGTACTTATGGTTAAGAAGAATTACACCGCTGTTTAATGCTCCTTACCTAACCATCCACTGATATAGGTAAATGTCATGGACATAATTTCAAAAAGTTATATCTCACTTTATAAAAAATAAATGTACAGATATATCAATTTGAAATTGGTGCATAACAACGGATATTCAAAACCAAATATTTTCCGTCCGGCAAAACAACCCAGGCGATTTCCTCAAACATCACCAATTACAACGAATCCCGATATAATGAGGATGATCACCCAATTCCCAATAACTTACTCCCACTCATCATCTGTAAAACCATACAGATGTGAGAATCAAACCTGGTAAATACATACCCTGGAGCAAGGACTAATTGAGAAATCAGTTTTCTTTTAACAATACACAGTGAAACTGGAACATGTAAATGTTTCGAAGGGGTATCCGGGTATTCTTAGTAATGCCTCTTCCACCATCAGATTCACAACTGTAACCGTATATTTCTTTGCCATCTCTCCAAATCCCTTTATATGTCTTTAGTCGTTACCTTCTGTACATCATCGTTAGGCTAAATGGTTTTCTTCCTTCCCTACCGTTCGGCACCAGCCTATGGTTTGGAAGAAGACTATCCAATAAGCGTAATAGGTGTGCTTCCCTAATCTTAGGAGCACTCGCAACCCGAGAGAAGGTAAAGATAAAAGACAACTGAATAAAACCTTATTCCTATTTCTCCTGAACCAGAATCCATCCCCGAACTGGAACAAGTCCCTTCGAGTTCGTATATAACCATACGATGGAGTATCTAATAAACTGTGGATCTTCGTAGTGATACGGAGTGTTATGGAGAAATACAAAGGTGATGTAGGATTGGCGAAGAAATACTTGGTTTGGTCGTAAATAGCAGTCGCAATTTACTTTGCCCTCTTACTAATCCCTTTATTTGTCTTTACTTAATATCTTCTGTACATCTTCGTTAGGCTAACTGGTTTTCTTCGTTCCCCACCGTTCGGCACCTGCTTATGGTTTTGAAGAAAATTATCCAATTAGCATAATAGGTGTACCGTCCTAATCCAAGGAGCACTCGCAACCTGAGAGAAGGTAAAAGGAAAAGACAACTGAATAGTCCTATTCATTTTCTCCAGAACCAGAAACCATCCTCGAATCTGGAACATGTTCCTACGAGTTCGTATATAACCATACGTATATAACCATACGATGGTTTTATCCAATGGAAGTGGATGTTCGTAGTAATACGGGGTATTCTGGAGAAAAGGGTAAAAGTAGGAGTGGCAATGAGGTATGCAACTCAGACAATCCAAAAGCCAGTGTTTTAAGAAGGTTCGGTTAAACTTGGTCACTAAGTCATAGTCAAGGGTCGGGTCATGGTCGTTGCCAAAGAGAGAGAGAGAAAAGAAACACTTTGCGTGCACTCTAACCTAGATCAAAATGGTTATCAATTTATCTAATCAGGAAACCTCCCACTGTATCGTCAAATTCTCCTCCAAACCTGAAAGAAGAATTAGTCGGGATCACCCGAGGAATAAACCAACTCATGAGTGGGAATCGGGATCCAACTATCATCGCATGATAACGTGATGGAATCCACTCACGTTATCACACTCCAGAAGGATGCGCATGCCTGGCAAGTTTCGGTTTCTTTAGAAACTCTCGATGTGATTTTTGCCCCATGCTCTTATGACCTTGACGAAGGCCAACATATCATAAGTCACATGTCAAGTTCTACTCGTCATTATCCAGGTTAATTTGAACCCACTTGTACATACCCTTGACGAAAGCCAAAATAGAAGTATGACTTTCCCAAACCAACGCATCTATTTATGCAGCAGAAAAGTAACAAATAGCTACCATATACTATGCCTTGACGAAGGCCAACATATATAGCATGAATACTAAGTGCTACCTTTCTGAAATGACGGAGGGCTACGAATGGTTTTTGGCGAAAAACCTTTAACGTAATGAACTTGATATCATTGAAGGAACCGGATAGCTTTTTATAAAAATATAGTGGCGAAAACCTTTGCTAAAGAGGTCACTCCCGGTGAAGGGATCTCGGCTCTTTCCCCGTAGAATGAGGTGCAGGATATTCCAACTGAATACCACTGTGCAAAGCAAAAAGTAATCGACTATAGTGAAGTTATTACCTTGACGCAAACTTCTGTCCAAGGGGTCACTCCCGGTGAAGGGATCTCGGCCCTTGCTTCGTCGACTGAGGTGCTGGATATTCATAACCGAATACCACTGTGCAAAACAAAAGTGAACGTCCTTGCAATAACAGCTTTTTGAAAAATGTTCCAACAACGTCAAACAGGTTTGTTTAGCTTGCATTGATCCGAATCAATGCAGTCCCATCAATTTATCACACCAATAAAGAACGAAAATACGATGTACGTATATGCCATCCGCATTCGCCACTGGGTCCTGTCATCACCCGTTAGGTTACTTAACTAACGACAGAGCGGGGATTAGACTAGCGCGGGTGTAAAACATATACAACATCTACTAGTATATATATCGATATATAATATTCGCTCATGGCGTGATAAAATGCAACATCACAGAGAGTAATAAGCATCACAGAACAATACAGATAATCTGGGATCCCCGGGTTTTATAGAGCTGCTACTGAAACCCGACGTTCCCCTGATTGTGTGGATAGCCTGTGCAATGAAATCCTAGACCCCTACGGGCGCGGCAAGTTACCCACCAAAACCTGAAGCGAGGCAGCCCCCTACAGCAAAGTGAATGGACCACCCAGCACTTCACGGAATCCGGTAACTTGAGCACCCCTCCTTGGGTCAACCTGTACCCCCTACGAGTGCGGCGAATAGCCCGTCAATTCTAGAGTGAAGCCCCCTCCGTCTCAAAGCCATGAGATGCGGGTCCGTTGCCCTCTAGAACCCGGCTATCCATGCACCCCACCGAGGGGTAATCCTAGTACAGAAAGTAAAAATATATACAACGGGTACATCGACCTCAGCCCGGTCATGCCCCAAAAGAATAATATACAAACAGGTAGTGACGGTAGTCCACATGTCGGACGCTCGCCCCGCAATATCAAATGTATAAATAATACCAAATTGTACTACCATTGCATCCAAGCTATCCACCATGACAAATCCGCAACATCACAGCACAACACAGAACATCAACGTGAATGTCACGTTCGCAAATCCGTTTAAAAGAGCTATAGCAATAAGACAAGATTTACCAATCAAATGACACTCACGGTCACATATAGTAATGTAAGTACTGCGAACTAACTTATTTAAAAATTTTGATCGACAAAATTTCCCGAAGTGGGCCCTAAGCAAAATTCCCAGTACTCAAAATAATCTAGGCCAAACAAAATATACCAGAAACCCCAATTCCAAGTTAGAGACCACTGCAGGAAATTTGGTGCATTGTTGCTACAGTGTTGCGGTGGAACCGTGGCCAAAACAGGGGTAATGCCGCGGTTCCGTGGCGCTATAGTGATATCATGCTACTAAATTTCTGAAGTGGTCTTACAAATGCCTGCCTGATTTTCTGAAACACTCAAAATAATTTTTTGACGACAAAAAAAATTCGACAGAAACTGCATAAATTGGAATCGCGGTTTTGGAAATTTCGTTCGATCGAAGCTCTAAACACGTAAGAGCAAGCTAGTAAAGGTTAATAGCGTGGCTTTGATACCATGTAAGTCTACGGTAGCGCCCCGGCCGTCTGTCCGAGGCCAAAATGCAGAAACGAAAACTTTTTCAAAACTTGAAACCGGCGCTATCACAGACTTTAATCCCGGATCGAACCATTAACCTACAATTAGCAACTAGAGAAAGGTTAGAAAAGCTATACCGATCGATCTGTATCCTTCGATCTTTAGCCACCGTCCCTCGCTCCTCGCGGCATCTCCGATCTCCAGTGTCCTCGTCAGAAAGGGCACCACATCTTCGAGCCTTTTACGGGCTCCCGCTTCGTCCGAAGCAACTCGGACATGAAGTTTGCTAGCCGACGTGTCCAAGGTGATGTAGAGAATGTGTGTGATAACTTTGTCTCTTGCATCCATTGATTGGATGGAGGTTGAAGATGAAGCCATCAATGGAGGTTGTGAGCTAGAGGAAGAAGAAGAAGCTTTCTTTTTCTTATGTGTTATGTGATCAAATGAGAGAGTGAGTGTAAGAATAATACAAGAGCTAACCCTCACAATGGCAGCCCTCTCTCTCTCCCCTTCTCATTTCATCCACAAATCAATCACATAATGTGACACATGCACAAAGAAGGAGACCAAGAGTCACCACTTGTGCATGTGTCACAATTAATGCTCATAATCATGATTTCTAGCTCATTATTTCCATTTGTAAACATTAGCCCAAATGTTTACAACAACAAAAAGATATGGCAACATCTAAAGTAAACTCGTGACGGATCACAAGGATACCCCTCACCTGTATATACATACCTGCATTCGCATTCCGACTGAATACGAATGCGATGAGACTAAAGTAATCCAACAAATCTAATACTAGGATCCGGCTTAAACCAAAGCCCACTAGCATGATCCGTGCACTACTGCATGTATATAATCGGACCCTGCCATATATCATATGGCCTCTACAACGTTTCGCCCGAAACTTGAGAAACTGTCTGTGGGGGACTCTAAAGAATCGTCAATACACTGACTGTGGATTTAACCACCAGCACGTCAGTGGTACTAGCTGTACGTAACGGGCTACCAGGTATTGACCAAAAGGGAGGTCGATGAGCGAACTCATCCTGACACCCTACTGAGCCTGTCAGTGACAATATCCGTACAGTCCGGTCCGTTCGTCTATGAGCATCGCATGTCGGGCCTAGGGGGTTGGTAAAAGTCAGACCCCTAAAAACGGTACAAGTCATGTCGGAGTGTAGCCCAGAACACCTTGAGATACTACTGGAATACCTACCAGTAAATCTCCTGCCTTGGCCAAGGACTTCGTGTAATGGCTCTTCTAGACACAGCGTGATCTCACCCCCAATACCGGGAGAGACGAAACCCCTGCCGATCCGCTCACTGCCTCCATGTGGCTCGGGATTGTACCCAACTAAAACCTGTTTGCACGACTCCTTTGAGCCATGGTAGGGTAATAATCAAAGCACAGTGGGAACACACAAGAGACAAATGACGATCTCTGGTCGATGAACTAACCTATACACATGTTATCAGGGAACTGCTATCTGACGTCAAGTATAATACCAACTAGTATGTTCCTGGCGAGTCCTGTCCGGTGTACTCATAACCCGATGAGCACCTGTATACATCTTAGGTGAACCAACTGACACCAATGGCTTGTGAGATCGGCCACCGCCCCTCGTCGGGGTCTCGACTGTATACACTAGTCTATTAATGGAGTATCGATGCCCAGTCTCGAAACTCCCACGACTAGGGACCTTTTAAGGATATGCTTATAGACCCCAGCTCCCACGTATATGATCGCCATCATACTGCTGGTAGTCAAGCAAGAATCCTAAGGGCTCTATCAATGTGTAATAGCGACCTGTAAGGTCACCTAAAGCAGTACACGATGATAAAGACAAACCATGGTAGCATACTATTCTCTATCAACGTGTAATAGTGAACTACAATGTCATCTAAAGCATGTACACGATGATAAAGACAAACCAGATAGTATACAATCCTCTTGAGTAAGACTGTCCTACCGGTATAGGTCCTCCCTCAATCATTGCAATCACGTGCTTGTGATCCAATAATTGACTCTGAGGGCACTATATCCAACATTAATCCTATCACAAAACAGACCCTTGAATCCATGTGTTAAGGCACCTTCATGACTAAAGATGATGGTGAAGCTTGGAGATTTTTAGAAGATTTCGCTGAAAGATCTTTACAGTGGGAGAGTGTAAACGAGTCATCGTCTAGGGGTGGCACTCACCAATCTGATGTTTCTATAGGGGTTAGAGCTGAAATAGCAGCAATGCAAAAGAAACTCGAAGCTATGGAACATAAATTTTTAGCAGCCGCCCTAAATCAGATGTCACTCTCCAAAACTGTATGTGGATGCTGTTCTGATCCATCTCATCTTACGGAAGAATGTCCTTTAAATTCTCCGTTTCAAAGTCAAGAGCATACCAATGCTGCTTTCC
Organism: Agapanthus africanus; assembly: GCA_030015575.1. Taxonomy (NCBI): domain Eukaryota; kingdom Viridiplantae; phylum Streptophyta; class Magnoliopsida; order Asparagales; family Amaryllidaceae; genus Agapanthus; species Agapanthus africanus. The sequence goes on along the minus strand of CM057342.1, from coordinate 511,659,327 downwards.
AACAAAGACCTAGAAACGATCCGTATTTTTCCACATATAATCAGGGTTGGAGGAATCACCCTAACTTTTCTTGGAACCAATCACAAACTCAAAACACGGTTCCAAACCAAAACAATTTTCAAAGGGCTCCTCCACCACAACAACAACCACTTCAACTGAGTCAGCACCCCTACCAAACACAAACTTTTCAAAATCCGGTCACAAATTCTGTACCTGGGAATAATTCTTTCCAAACGGTCGGTTCAGATAACTCCTCTTCACTCGAACAAACCATGAATTTGCTTCTGACAAATTTCATGAACGTTACGGCAAATTTTCAGTCTTCCGTCGATGACATAAAAAGGAACTCTGCTTCCCAAAATAAGAGTATTAAATCGATGGAAGCACAGATTGCATGATTAAATGCCGAGATGAGTGCAAGAGAGAGAGGGAAACTTCCAGCTCAACCTTTACCCAATCCTGGCTATGCACATCATGTGAATGCTATTACCACGTTGAGATCTGGAAGAGTGCTTGACAACCATGTCGGTGAAGAGATTGATAATAATGAAGAATCAATCGATGATACCCCGGCTGAGACCTTTCCTTCCACTTCTTCTTCTAATTCTGACCCTAGTTCGTCTACCCCACCACTTTCTTCCGAGCCTATTCTTCGTTTTCCTCAAGGCTCGACACCTCAGCATACCTCTTCTACTCCACCAAATAAGATCTCCACTCCTATTCTAGGATCTTTTCTACCCACACGATCTTCTCCAATGTTGGACCCCGATCTTTTAGCTAAAGCTCCTTATCCGAATCGGTTAAGGGGAAACAGGCCAAGTCCGCAAATGGAGAAGATCACAGAAATCTTTAAACAGGTTAACATCAATATCCTTCTCCTAGATGCTATACAACAAGTCCCCGCTTATGCGAAAATTCTTAAAGACTTGTGCACTAGGAAGAGGAAGACTTAAGTGCCAAAAAAGGTATTCATGTCAAAGACTGTAGACACAGTTTTTCCCCAACAATTACCCAAGAAACGTAAGGATCCTGGCTTTCCTACTATTTCTATTTCTATTGGGGATAAACACATTAATCGTGCTCTACTTGACCTTGGTGCAAGTGTTAACCTGCTTCCTTACTCGGGTTATTAGTAGTTAGGGATTGGAGAGTTAAAGCTTGCATACACAAATCTCCAGATGGCCGACCGATCAATCATCAAACCTAGGGGGGAGCTTGAGGATGTGTTAATAAAAGTTGGGGAATTTATATTCCCTGTGGACTTTATTGTACTTGATACACAGCCTATTGCGAACCCACGGAATCAAATTCCGGTGATTCTTGGTCGACCCTTTTTGGCCACTTCCAATGCTATAATCAACTGTCGTAATGGCTTTATGACCCTATCCTTCGGGAAGATGTCAATATAGCTTAACATATACAAGTTGGGAAGTGTACCCTCCGAACCTATTGCTCATGCATGTTCTGTCGAATTAATGGATGTCGACAGCAGCGAATTTGATCAGCCTCATGATACTGATCTAGACTCTTTTCAAATGTTGTTGTTTGACCCAACTATGTATCATACACATATGGACTCTTCCACCGAGTTGTCCGGGTCAACATTTAACACTGATTATGAACCGTTTTTGGAGTCTGAAGATCACCCCGCGCTTTTTGATGACATTATTCTTCGGGGTATCGATGAGAGCTTTGAGGACATTTTCGCTGATGAACTCGCATTTTTAGCAAACACGGGTGTTGAGATGAATCAACTACAAGAAAAAGATATTGAACCTCCACCCCTTCTCCTGGACAATCATGTGAATGCGAGTAATCCATCATCACTATCTCTGTGTTGTCTCTCCAAATTGAGATGCAAACCCATTCTTTCACACCGCGCATCCTTTCCCCAATTCTTCCCGACTCTATTCATCACATTCTTCCACCAACCGGTGCTTTTCACGGATAAATTCTTCTAATGGTTGGTGTTGACTTTCGGTCTTTTCAAAGCTTGGCGTTGACCAATAAACTTTGACCCCCTCTTGTGATTTTAAAAGATTTACCTTGTTTAACTCAAGTTTGGGGGGGGGGGTATAATCTGGCTCTTAAAACTAAAATTTTACTCAGAATTTTGAGCCAAAGAATAAGTTTGGGGGAGGATTTTCACGATCATATTTATTGCCCCCATTAATAAATTGCCTCCCAGGCTTACAGGTTTTTGTGATCCAACGGATGACAACAGTGAGGACACTGTTGAAAACAAGTTTGGGGGAGGTTTGTGCTTATTTGCGCATCATTTGCATCATACTTTGCATAAGCACAAAACAAAACAAAAAATAAAAATATAAAAATAAAAATAAAATTTTTTTTGTACATAAATAAGATAATAAAAGATTAGATAGTGAAAAATTACATCTAAAAGATTGGAAAAGTTTAAGAAAACCAAGAAAGTTAGAAGTTTTCTTAAACGAAACTAGTAATAAGTAGTTATGAGCCGTTGTCCTAAGGGTTTGTAAGATGAAAGATGTCACTAATCTGTGGATAAAAATAAGTTTGAAAAATAGTTTCTATTCTGGAAGCCAAACATTTGAATGTTGATACCCTACTATATGCACTTACACACGTCTTGAAACTCGGGATGGTAGAGGATATCTTGAAATGCTCTTGTGTAAAAACCAAAGTATGAAGGAAATAATAAATGGAAAATAAAATATAAAATGGTGAAAAGAAAAATGAACACTGTTTTTGTTATCACCAAGGCAGTAATAAAAAAAATATAGCGAGGGTGCTTCATCACCTAGTGCCTTAGACCAACTGGTTTGGGAGTCACTGCTAAGCCTTAGGTGGTGCAAGACAAGGAAAATATTAAATACACCGTATACGCGATCACATGAGTAATCGGTCGGTTAGTATCTCAAGAAGTATTAACGGTCGCATGAAAAATGTGTGAGCAAATTCTATCTAAATATTAATTAAAAAGTACTAAGGCAGATGGACAAGAGTATGATAGCTTGAATTGAATTCTCCGAGTGTAGGGATATTCTTTACACACCGTAGGGGTATATGATCGATGTTTGGAAGAAAGATAGGAATGAAGAATAAAGACGATGTTTTATTGAGGGATGATGTGATTTCTAATATCTTTTCATGACTATTAAGATAGGGCTCATGATAACCGAAAAGCTAGTATTAGTTGGAAACTCAGATTTTCAAAGTCTTTCTTTTACAGTTCTTATCTTTATATGTAACTTTCACGGTCTTCCTTTTATTATAGGTTTTTGTGGGTGCAATCAGCTGAAAACCCTCAGGAGACAACACTCCTCCTACCAGGGACACCTAGAGGTTTAAAGGCTTGTTGCTCGTGCTTAGTGCAATCGTGTTGCCTACGAAAGTGTGCTAGTTAGTTTTTCTCTTTCTTTATTTTCTCCTTCTTTTTAAATAAAAGATGTTTGCTCGAGACGACCAAAAATTAAGTTTGGGGGAATTTGATCAGTCGAAAATAGTGCATTCTCAACACGTTAATTTCCCTACTCTTATCATTCATATATAGGTGTTTATTGTAATTATAACACAGATTGCGATTTCATCTGGAAAATACCAAATTACCTGTGTTATAGTTATAATCAACATTCTAGAGGGAAATTACGTGTTTATTACTAATTGCATCGATCTGTATATATCAATTCTTGTCTCGAGATTGTGTGCAGGAAATTCTCCAAGTAAAAGAGCCGAAACTGCTAAAAGTGCTGGTAAAAATACGCCAAGTCCAAGACTTGTGATTTGGCAGTGAACAAGAAAGTATAAAAATATTCCAGATATCAGAAAAGAGCCTTAAAGCCAACACAAGAGTGCCCGGGAAATTGCATGCACCAAGCCCTCCAAAAGGCCACGGATCCGCGGCCGAATGGGCCGATCCGCCGCGGATCAGCGGCCGCGTTGACTCAGTGGCGGTTGGATTCCTTCCCGAGGCTTATCTTTTTACGACCAAGATTATTTAAAATCCCTAGAAATCTCCAGAAGCTTCACTCCAACAGCAAGTCTTCTCATGCAAGCTAAATAACTAACTCAATCTAGAAGCTTCCTTCATAACTACCAAGCTTACAAAGGAAGCTAAACATAGCTTAGCTTCTAAAGGAAGCTAGATCAAGCTTCTAGGGGAAGCTAAAGGAGAAGACTATATAAAGGGACCCAAGGCTTCATTACAAAGGTTGTTCGTTGTTAGGGTGATTGAATATTGAGCCAAAATACCGTTAGTTGAGTGACACAACTAGCAACTCGAAACCCTATCCCCAAATCCATCTCAAAAAGCCAATTCAAGATTCATCGAGTACCAAATCGAGCAAGCATCCACGATCCTTTTGAAGCGACGCCGTTCTTCATCCGAGCAAGAGATCCACGACGATCCGCGACTCAAGAAGACGATGCAAAACTAGATTCGATGATTTTAGTTCTTCCTCAATTCTTGTAGTTCTTGAGTGTATTGTAACGAAACATCGAATAATAAAAGGTGATGATCTTTAATCTTGCTTTCTATTCATTCTCGCAATATGATTTAGTTCTTGATTTCTTTATAATGATGCGTGAATAAAACTCCGCTTGCATCGGAATCGAAAGAATAGATAGAATGATGTTGATGAATTCTTGAATGATTCTTAAGTCTTATGAGTTTTGTAAACCCTAGGTAATTGAATCAAAGATGACCTAGTTTTGAGCGAGATGCTTTCTTGAATGTTTTCGCTCTAAATTAGAGATCAATAATCGATGATTGAATTTCCTAGAGGCTAGAATTTGAATGCTAGTTAACGAAAGGACAAGGGATGAGGATGAAGAAACCCTAGTTTCTTCAATAGATCCCTAAATCTCGTTGATTATCATCGATCTAGCATCAAATCTTCAATAGATAAGAATTTGAAATTCTAAGCATCAATGTTCACTATCGATTCAATTGATTCCGACAAGCCTCTTTTCAAATCTTGATAATTCAAACAATTTGGGACACTTATCGATTCTTGATTCTAGATCTTTATTTTCTTTAAGTTTCTTGAAATAAAAACTCACAAATCTTGAATCAATTTTATTGCAATTTCTTTTATCTTTTAATTTTTGACTCAACTAAAACGATAACGAGCAAATCACACTTTCCCTGTGGACGATCCGTATTCATTAACGCGCTACACCGACACCGTTAATTGATTGCGGTATAAATATTTTTGATTGTGATTACTTTCCATTTCATAAAAATTCACGACAAAGATACGATCAATCACTTTGCATTTGGAGTTCGTCAACTCCTCGGTGATCACCCGGGTTTCAAGGGCGACTATCCTCTCTTTCGCCTGCTGCAACTCTAGGCGCAGGTCCTCCTCCCGCGAGAACGACTCGCCCGCCTTCCGCATCGCCGGGGCGATCTCTTCGGACTCCATGTTGATGATGAGGGGCAGTGCTGGAGGACCTGAGGAAAGTAAAGGAAGGGGTTACAAGTATCCGATCCGAGAAAAAAATATTTGACGAAAACCTCAACGGAAAGCAGATACTGACCTGGACAGCCTCCTGATTGATGGCGGCCACTTGGGCCTTCAGGGTCCCCCGGGGAATTTTGCACCCGGCCGATCGTTCCATATCCAAAAGTAAGCTATCGGCAATAGAAAGCCCCGAGGGCACCTCGAAACAGACGTCCCCCTCTTGCACGGGGATCGGGGAGGCTGGAGATCGAGAAACCGCCCTCTTGTATCTCTTGAGGGGGACCTCGGGAGGGTCGGCCTCATCCCTCACCTCCCTCGCCCGGGACACCGATTCCTGAGTATGCTTATGGCTCTCCCTACGGCTGGTTTCTAGAGCTCGGGGCGTGGCGGAGGTCTTAGCCGGCGCGGCTGGCTTCGGCGCCGAGCTCGAAACAGGACGGGATGAGCTAGTACCCTGGTCTTCTTCCCGTTCTTTGCGGATATAGCAGCCAAGATTTGGATCGGTCCATTGGCTCTGCAGAAAAAAGAATATATAAAGAGAGTTAGTGAAAGAGCAAAAGAAAAATATTCAAGTCTAAACAGATCATCCAAGGTCCTAACTCACCCACGAATTGAGCAGGGCTGAGCCCAGCCCAGCTAAGGGCCTGCTCGGAAAGCAAAACGTCGGTCCCTTGGATCGGCTCCTACATGGACACCGCCCTCGCCTCGGGAGAGGACGACCGCTTCACCCACGGGCAGTCGACCCTATGCCACTGTACATGCATAGGCCAATTCTCACCCTCGGGTGGCCCGACGAATACAAATTTCTCTTTCCATTCGTGAATGGAAGAAGGAACAACAACTACCCCTGATCCGGCCGCCCCTCCCTTGCGTTTTTTGAAGGAAATATACACCCAGCTCATCGTCTTTATGGGTGCCGGGATGATTTTTGTAACAAAGGAAAGAAGAGAGAAGGGTCAGGCTGGAAGGGATTTCTTCAAGTCTCAACGGGACCAGGAACCCGAGGAGAATTCTCCACGAGTTCGGCACTAGCTGGCCTGGGGCAAGTTGGAACCAACGTGTACCCCGCATACTTCGGGGGGAAAGGGTAGACACATCCTAGCCCAGAATGCATCCAAGTACAAAGCAATCTCCTTGCTCTGCACCTGATCCGCCCTTTCTTCCTCCCTAGCTAAATGAAGCGAATAGCTAGGGGGAATGTGGAAACGAGCCCGAATCTCAGCGAGCTTGTCCACGTTTCTTAGGAGGGAAGGGGCATCGTGAGCGTTCCCAATATGCACTTTGGGGACCCTTACCGTCGCCTGACGATGAGGAGCGCGGGTGGCCCTGACTCTATGAGGGGAACCCAACTCAGATGGGACTGAGGAAGAAGCAGGAGAAGACACCCTGGACTCAGCTCCAACAACTGGAATCTGATCACCCGACTTTACCCTAACAACTTCTACAGACTCCTTAGAGGAAGACATATAACCTGATTCAAAAGAAGGAGTCCTCTGAGGAAAGAGCGCGAGGGATCCGATCTAAATGACGGATCGACGAGCTATCTCTTGCAGCAAAAGGAAAATAATGGCCTAAGTGTAGACCCTGGGGAGATCCCACCCCTATTTATACTACTTGGGCGATGCATTCAATGGCTCAGATCGTTTCCCGCCAAAACGAAGCTTCGCGCCTGCTAGCCGTCGACGCCCTACGTGTCAAATGACCATTGGAGACATCCCTTCGGGTGCAGGCGACAGCGACAGCCCGTCATGTCCACCAATCCGCGTCGGACACATGGCCTGCGCCTCAACAAACGTACAAGCGAATCAGCGCTCCCTCTTTAATGCACGATCTCCCCCCTGATCCGCTGACGTCATCGAAGATACACCCAGCCGCCTCAGAGACCCACGCTGATAGGTTCTTAACTACAGGCTGAGCCCAGGAGACTGGTCAGACCACTCTCGACCCGACCATAAATTGGTCAGGACGAGAGTGGGGGGCTAATGATGATGCTCATAAGTGGGAACTTCCTAGATCATGACACGTGGCAGATGACGTGTCCCGGGGTTAACGCAAACGGGGCAAGCACTATGCGTTGGAGGCTCTCCCCGGGCTATCTGTAAGTCCACGTTGCGACCCCCGGTTCTTACGGGGAGGCGGAAACGGTATAAAATCAAATTTTTAGCGCAAGGGGCAACATGGACTAAGCAAAATCGGGATCTTTGACTAAACTAAAACTAGTATACTTAGCTAAAGAGAGTTAGCTACTCGGATAGAGATGGTTATACCTAGCTTGTCTTGAACTCCTTCGTCTTCAAAGCTCCGATGGTGGTCCGATGGCTTCTTCTCGTCGTCTCCGTACGCCGAAGATAGATCCACCTGAAAGCTCCAACCTTTAGCTCCTTCTTCGTTCTTTGAAGAAACTAGTTCACTTGGTTTGCTAAACCTAGTGAACTAGAATGAGTAGAGAGGAAATAGAATGGGATTTTATCTATGGTTCTTGATTCTCAACTCATGAGACAAGAGAACCATAGATCAAGAGAGGGAGCAAGAGGTTGAGGGTGAGAGCAAGAGGAGAGCTCAAGAACAAGAGAGAGAATGAGCAAGAAAGAATGAGCAAGTATTTTGTCTCTCACCCTCTCATAATCCAAAGCAATGATAACTCATCATATTAACAAAAGTCTTATGTGATGGTTAGAAGCAACCACACCCATATCATTTCATGCACTCATTTTACACAAATGAGCAAGTAAACAAAAGTCTTTGCCATGAAATGATGGCTATGGTTATCATGATGGTCAACTAGTCAAGCCTAGTCAACCGGTCAACAAGTCAACAAAAGTCAACAAGTCACCAAAGTCAACAAGTCAACAAAAGTCAACAAGTCAACAACCATATCACCATAATACTTAATTAATATAATAGTTAATCACATATCATATTCTCATTAGGGTTGAGCATAAAGTCAAAAAGTCAACGGTCAACTGTCAACAACCCTAATGAGAATCCGCTGCCTCTGCCTCCCTGTCAACTGTGCATACACACCCGCATCCGCGTTCCGAGGAACACGAATGCAAACTGGATAAATCCAATCCCATAAGGTACACTAGGATCTGGCTTAAACCAAAGCCCGCTAGTGTAAACTGTCCGGACACTGTACGTGCACAAGTGCACGGATGTGACCGAACCCTGTCGCAAAACCATGCGACCTGTCGCAATACCATGCGACCTCTACTCTTTTGCCTAAAGGCGAAAAGCTTTCTGTGTGGGACTCTAAAGACTCGACACTACGCTGGCAGTGGGTTTAACCACAGACCGCAAGCGGCACTAGCTGTGCGTAACGGTCCCCAGGTAATGCCGACAAGAAGACCGACGAGGCGAAACCCATCTGAACTCCTACTGAGCCTGAGTGTGACATTCTCCGTACAGTCCGGTCTGTTCGTCTGATACATCGCATGGCGGGCCTAGGGGGCGGTAAACGTCAGTCCCCCAATAGCGGTACAAGTCGTGCCGGAGTGAAGCCCAATACACCCTGAGATAACACTGGAAACCTACCAGTATATCTCGTTTGCCCTGGCCAGGGACTACTCGTGTAATGGCTCTCCTAGACACAGCGCGATGTCAACCCCCAATACCGGGAGAGACGAATCCTGTCTAACCGTCACTGCCTCCAAGTGCTTCGGGACTGCACCCAACCACCACCTGTTTGCACGACTCCTTTGAGCCGTGGTAGGGTAGTGATCAAAGTACAGTGGGAACACACCCGAGGCGAAGTGACAGTGTCAAGTCAGCGGACTAAGCTGTACTCATGTCACCTGGGAACTGATAACTGACGATAGGTATAATACCAACTAGTCAGTTCCCGACGAGTCCTGTCCAGTGTACCCGTAACCTAACGAGCACCCGCATACTATCTCAAGTACGACGTACTGACGGCTGTGGGACAGACCGTCTCCCACACTGGGATGAAAAGCGCATGCGCTGGTCTACTCCGGAGTATCGATGCCCTGTCTCGATAGTCCTGCGACCAGGGACCTGCATAAGGATGTGCTTATAGATTACCCAGCCCCACTAGTGTGACGGCCATCACATCGCTGGTAATCAAGCAAAGATCCTAAGGGCTCTACTAATGTGTATAGGCGATATACAAAAATAAACACATGTACACATTGAAGTAGAAACAAACCAAGTAGCATACTACTATTTTAAGCAAGATTGTATATACAAGGTGAATATCCCAAGCATCCATTAAGTAATATACAAACCAGTATGATACAGTAATGGCCTCTAGGGCATATACACTAACAATCTCCCACTTGCACTAAGGCCATGTACTGGCGTATCGAAGACCTATCATCTCGATCAGCCGCTCGAACTGAGTCTGGGGCAGGGCCTTGGTGAATGGATCAGCAGTGTTATCTTCTGAAGCGACTCTCCGAACCTCGATCTCCTGGCGATCTACGATCTCCCTGATCAGGTGATACCGCCTTAAGATGTGCCTGGATCTCTGATGGGACCTGGGTTCCTTCGCTAAAGCTATAGCCCCGTTGTTGTCGCAATACAGAGGTATTGGATCAACAATGGACGGAACCACCTGAAGTTCTTTCAAGAACTTCCTCATCCAGACAGCTTCTTTTGCGGCATCAGATGCAGCGATGTATTCCGCTTCCATCGTCGAGTCTGCAACGGTTTCCTGTTTGGAACTCTTCCAACACACCGCCCCTCCATTGAGGATAAAGACAAAACCCGACATGGACTTGGAATCATCCTTGTCACTCTGGAAGCTGGAGTCAGCAAAGGCCTCGATCTGGAGGTCTTTTCCGCCATACACCAAGAACATCTCCTTAGTCCTCCTCAGGTACTTGAGAATGTTCTTTACCGCTATCCAGTGTTTCTCCCCAGGGTTTGACTGATACCGGCTTACCACACTCAGTGCATAAGCTACATCCGGTCTGGTACACAACATCGCATACATTATAGAGCCTACCGCAGAAGCGTAGGGTATAATAGACATGCGATCCCTCTCTAAATCAGTCTTGGGAGACATCTCTTTAGAGAGGGTGATCCCGTGACAAGCCGGTAGGTTACCGCGCTTGGAATCTTCCATACTGAACCTCTTCAGTATGGTGTCGATGTACCTGGACTGAGAAAGTCCTAATATCCTCTTGGATCTGTCACGGTAGATCCGGATACCCAGAATGTATGAGGCATCACCCAGGTCTTTCATGGAGAACCTGTGTGACAAGAACCCCTTGACAGATTGTAGCATAGGAATGTCATTTCCTATTAAGAGAATGTCATCCACGTATAAAACGAGGAATACTACAGTTCTCGCTACAAATCTACTATAGATGCATGGTTCATCTGGATTTTTGATAAAGCCAAATTCTTTGACCGTCTCATCAAAGCAGATGTTCCAACTCCGCGATGCCTGCTTTAGTCCATAGATGGACTTAAGCAACTTGCACACCTTTCCGCTGCTCCCACTCTGAATGAAACCCTCTGGCTGGTCCATATAGACACACTCCTCTAAATTTCCATTTAGAAAAGCTGTCTTTACGTCCATTTGCCAGATCTCATAATCGTGGAAGGCAGCAATGGCAAGAAGGATCCGAATGGATTTCAGCATGGCTACTGGAGAAAAGGTTTCGTCGTAGTCCAAGCCAGGTCTTTGACGAAAACCCTTTGCTACCAGCCTAGCTTTATAGGTCTCAACCTGTCCATCTACACCAATCTTCCTTTTGAAGATCCACTTGCATCCTACGGGTTTTACCCCGTCTGGAGCAATGTCCAACGTCCATACCTTGTTGGTGTACATGGACTCCATTTCGGTCCGCATTGCATCCAGCCATTTCACTGAGTCAACGCTCTGAACGGCCTGCTGGAAGCTAGTAGGCTCATCATAATCTATGATGCAATCCTCTCTATCCCCGTCTATGAGAAAACCGTAGTATCTCTCGGGCGGATGAGACTGCCTACTACTCCTGCGGAGTGGCGCAGGAATGTCCTGTTCTGTTGAACCCTCTGGTTCCACTAAGCTTTCAGTAACAGTCTGTGGTTCTGGAACTTCTTCCAGTTCTATTGTGCTCCCACTTATCTGGGTTTCCAAAAACTCAGTTTCCAAGAAGCGGGCATGCTGAGAAACAAAAACCTTTTGTTCCTCAGCGGAATAGAAAAGATACCCCCTGGAGTTCCTTGGGTATCCCACAAACTTACACTGTACTGAACGTGCCTCAAGTTTGTCCGCATGCTGCTTTTTTACAAAAGCTGGACATCCCCATACCTTAAGATACTTTAGACAGGGTTTCTTCCCAGTCCACATCTCATATGGGGTGGTAGGCACAGTCTTGGTGGGAGCCTTGTTCAAGAGATACGCAGCTGCTTCTAGTGCATATCCCCAGAATGATCGCGGTAACTCAGCGTTACTCATCATGGACCGAACCATATCCAATAGGGTTCGATTCCGTCTCTCCGATACACCGTTATGTTGCGGAGTGTATGGAGGAGTAAGCTGAGAGAGAATACCATTCTCTTTTAAGTAATTCAGGAATTCGGCACTTAAGTATTCTCCACCTCGATCCGATCTTAGAATCTTAATACTTTTGCCGGTCTGTTTCTCTACTTCATTCTTATACTCCTGGAATTTTCCAAAGGCCTCGGACTTATGTTTCATTAAGAAGACATAACCGTACCTTGAGAAGTCATCCGTAAAAGTAATGAAGTAAGAATGTCCGCTTCGGGCATGTGTAGACATTGGACCGCACACGTCACTGTGTACGAGTCCTAAGAGCTCGCTCGCTCTTACTCCTTGTCCAGTAAACGGAGTCTTTGTCATCTTTCCTTTGAGACAAGATTGACAAGTGGCATACGATTTATATTCGAACGCATTCAAATATCCTTCTGTATGTAACTTAGTCAACCTTCTCTCATTGATGTGACCCAATCTACAATGCCATAAGAAAGTCTGATTTAGTTCTGGAGACTTTCTTTTGTGTGTATTCTGGACGTTGAAAATCTGTGGTTGGTTTAACACGTATATACCATTACTCAATGTACCTGACCCAATCAAAACTTGATTAAGGTGAATGTTTACAACATTACTTACAAACGCAAATTCATAACCTTCTTTAGAAACTAAAGATACAGAAATGATATTACAAGTTGCGTTGGGTACAAAAAAGCAATTACGCAAAACCAAAACATGTCCATCTGACATTCCCAGGTGATAGTCCCCCACGGCTTTAGCATCCATGCTAGCTCCGTTTGCAACTCTGAGGGTCATGTCACCTGCCTTCAAAACCCTACGGTTTCTCAACGCCTGCAAAGAATTACAGATATGAGATCCTGATCCGGTATCCAATACCCAGGAAGTAGAGTTTATTGAAAGACAGTTTTCAATAACATACACACCTGAAGCTGAAGCTGCAACCTGCTTCAATTCCTGTGTTCTGGCCTTCCAGGCCCTGCAATCATTCTTCCAGTGTCCTTTCTTATGACAATAGAAGCATTCTTCCTTATCCACAAGCTTCCCCGCTATCTTTGTTGCTTTACCTTTTCCCTTCGTATCCACTTTACTAACACCGCCCCTTGGTTTGGCGGGGGCCTTCTTCTTCTTTCCCTTGGCTTTCGCCTTGGACCTAGAAGAAGATGATCCTCCTACAAACAAAGTGGATGTATCCCTACCTTTCTGTAGGGTGCCCTCTGCGCTCCTCAGCATGTTGAGGAGCTCTGAAAGTTCAACCTCTTTTTCTTGTAAGTTGAAGTTCAGTATAAACTGGGCGTAAGTGGAAGGAAGGGACTGGAGAACTATATCCGTATATAGCTCACTCTCCAATGTGATCCCTAGGTCAGCGAGCTCCTCAATGAAGCCGATCATCTTTAGCACGTGCTCGGCTACTGATGATCCGACGGCCATTCTTGTCGAAAATAACTTTTTCGACGCTTCGTATCTTGCGATACGTGATTGCTCTCCATACAGTTCTTTTGTATGGAGCAATATGGACTCCATGTCCATATTCTCACGCCTCCTCTGATGTTCGTTGTCCATCGAGGCAAGCAGGAGGCACTTGGCCTTCGCGCTATCAATCTCCCAAGTCTTGCGGATTTCCTTATCCGCGACACTAGAAGTTGGACCAGGGACAGGGGGAGCTTTGGTGGTAAGAAGATACCCCAGCTTGTCATAAGTGATTGCTATCTTGACATTCCTGAGCCAATCTTTGTAGTTTGGCCCTGTCAGTTTGTTTTTATCTAGGAGTAACTTAAGTCCAGTCATGTTGAATGGTCGCTGCAATTAGGAGAGAGAAGAAGAAACACTCAGCATGATGCTCTTGCAAGTTTAGAGTGGTTTTTAGTTTGTCTAAACAGGATGGCTCCCACTGTTTCTCGAATCCCTCCTCAAACCATAAAGGAAGAATTAGTCAGGATCAATCCCACCGTACAATACTTGCTTAACCGTTCAGCCAGGCCGGTGTCGGTACTTCGAGGGAGGTTTTCCAACGCTTTCGCGAAGTTCCTTAATTAGAGAACCTCTTTTCCCTGGGGGCGTAGCCCCGCTAACACCTTTCTAGGCACCTACTAGGTTTATAGCATTGATCGTTAAGTGAGAAATTTCCCGAGGAGTAGCATATACTCACAGTAGGATCGGGATCCAAATATCATCGCGTGACGAAACTGAAGGAATCCTACCAGAATCATCACACTCCAAATGGTATGCAAATCTAGCAAGTTTCAGTACTTATGAAACTCCCGATGTGGATTTTTGCCCCATGCTCTTATGACCTTGACGAAGGTCAACAAATCATAAGTTACATGTCAAGTTCTGCCCGTCATTATCCAGGTTAATTTGAATCCACCCGTATATACCCTTGACGAAGGTCAACAAGGTAATGCGAATGTCCCAAACCAACGCATCTATCTATGCTACATATGAATACCCAATAGCTACCAATCACTATGTCTTGACGAAGGTCAACAAACACAGCTTGAATACTATTGAATATTCATATGAAACGACGGAGGGCTACGAATGGTTTTGGCAAAACCGTGAACGTAGTGAACTTGATTTGGTCGATGGAACGAGATAGCTTTTAAAAAAGGAGTGGCTCAAGCTCCGCATTTAAAAGTTGTTTTTGAAAAGAACCGAGTGGTTTTTCGAAAGTGTTCCAACGACTTTAACTTGGTTTATTATCTTGCATTAGTTCTTTTAATGCGTGATATTCTTTTAATGCGTCCCATCATTTAATCCTACCATTGCAGAAAACAACCAAAATATGACGTACGCTTATGCCATTCGCATTCGCCACGGGGCCCCGTCATTACCCGTTAGGTTACTTAACTAACGACAGAGCGGGGGCTGGGCTAGCGCGTCTGTAAAACATAAGCAACGCCTAAATAATATCATATATAGATATACTGCAATGATAAACATTTCAGATCACAGATAAATACATTGGATATACTAGCAATCTGTAATTTGTACGAGCCTGTAACAAAAACAGATAACACGGTCGCGGTGAATAGCCAAAACCCCACCCAAGACCCCTACGGGTGCGGCAAACTACCCGCCAAGTACCCGAAGCGTAGCAACCTCCCTCATCTCCATGAGTAGGCCACTCGACACTTCGGCATACCCGGTAGTTTGTGCACCCCTCCATGGGTCTATCCTAGGAGCAAAAACAGTAAAAAGAAATTATACAATGACGGCTACAACCCCTTCCCGGTTGTGCGGCCATACAAATAATTATTACATCAATTTACAGATTTACATGAATTGCAAGAAAAGAAAACTCTCGTCTCACAACCCCCGGCTATTCACCCGCGACAATCCAACATATTTATATACACATTCCAGCACATTACAGATCATGTATAACCCCGACCAATCGACTTATAGCGATTAGCCGACGTTCAATACATGCAAACATCACAGATATAACCATCATAGCCAAAGTGCAGTGAAGTTCGGAAAAAAATACGGAATTATAGGACCCCAAAAGGAAATTTCTTTTCTGGAAAATCTGGGCACATATAATATATTCCAAAAATCCCAAAACCAACACAGACACACACTGCACGAAAAACGATGCACAGAAGACGACAAAGCGCGGCGCTTCCGCGGCACATGCCTACCTCGTGCGGCGGAAGCGCGGCGGTTTGAATGAATTAGGGCAACGTTTTTCTTGGGTGTTCACACAAAACCCTGAGCCGAATTTACAAGTATAAAGTTTTTCATTTTGACCAGAAAAAATTTCAACAGAAACTCAGGTTTTGTAAAAGTTAGGTTTTTGGATTTTTTTTTTTCGGTTCCGAACTTCGTTACACTTTACTACCAAGCTAGTTTAAGTTTAGTTAGGCTCTGATACCAATGTAAGTCCACGTTGCGACCCCCGGTTCTTACGGGGAGGCGGAAACGGTATAAAATCAAATTTTTAGCGCAAGGGGCAACATGGACTAAGCAAAATCGGGATCTTTGACTAAACTAAAACTAGTATACTTAGCTAAAGAGAGTTAGCTACTCGGATAGAGATGGTTATACCTAGCTTGTCTTGAACTCCTTCGTCTTCAAAGCTCCGATGGTGGTCCGATGGCTTCTTCTCGTCGTCTCCGTACGCCGAAGATAGATCCACCTGAAAGCTCCAACCTTTAGCTCCTTCTTCGTTCTTTGAAGAAACTAGTTCACTTGGTTTGCTAAACCTAGTGAACTAGAATGAGTAGAGAGGAAATAGAATGGGATTTTATCTATGGTTCTTGATTCTCAACTCATGAGACAAGAGAACCATAGATCAAGAGAGGGAGCAAGAGGTTGAGGGTGAGAGCAAGAGGAGAGCTCAAGAACAAGAGAGAGAATGAGCAAGAAAGAATGAGCAAGTATTTTGTCTCTCACCCTCTCATAATCCAAAGCAATGATAACTCATCATATTAACAAAAGTCTTATGTGATGGTTAGAAGCAACCACACCCATATCATTTCATGCACTCATTTTACACAAATGAGCAAGTAAACAAAAGTCTTTGCCATGAAATGATGGCTATGGTTATCATGATGGTCAACTAGTCAAGCCTAGTCAACCGGTCAACAAGTCAACAAAAGTCAACAAGTCACCAAAGTCAACAAGTCAACAAAAGTCAACAAGTCAACAACCATATCACCATAATACTTAATTAATATAATAGTTAATCACATATCATATTCTCATTAGGGTTGAGCATAAAGTCAAAAAGTCAACGGTCAACTGTCAACAACCCTAATGAGAATCCGCTGCCTCTGCCTCCCTGTCAACTGTGTATACACACCCGCATCCGCGTTCCGAGGAACACGAATGCAAACTGGATAAATCCAATCCCATAAGGTACACTAGGATCTGGCTTAAACCAAAGCCCGCTAGTGTAAACTGTCCGGACACTGTACGTGCACAAGTGCACGGATGTGACCGAACCCTGTCGCAAAACCATGCGACCTGTCGCAATACCATGCGACCTCTACTCTTTTGCCTAAAGGCGAAAAGCTTTCTGTGTGGGACTCTAAAGACTCGACACTACGCTGGCAGTGGGTTTAACCACAGACCGCAAGCGGCACTAGCTGTGCGTAACGGTCCCCAGGTAATGCCGACAAGAAGACCGACGAGGCGAAACCCATCTGAACTCCTACTGAGCCTGAGTGTGACATTCTCCGTACAGTCCGGTCTGTTCGTCTGATACATCGCATGGCGGGCCTAGGGGGCGGTAAACGTCAGTCCCCCAATAGCGGTACAAGTCGTGCCGGAGTGAAGCCCAATACACCCTGAGATAACACTGGAAACCTACCAGTATATCTCGTTTGCCCTGGCCAGGGACTACTCGTGTAATGGCTCTCCTAGACACAGCGCGATGTCAACCCCCAATACCGGGAGAGACGAATCCTGTCTAACCGTCACTGCCTCCAAGTGCTTCGGGACTGCACCCAACCACCACCTGTTTGCACGACTCCTTTGAGCCGTGGTAGGGTAGTGATCAAAGTACAGTGGGAACACACCCGAGGCGAAGTGACAGTGTCAAGTCAGCGGACTAAGCTGTACTCATGTCACCTGGGAACTGATAACTGACGATAGGTATAATACCAACTAGTCAGTTCCCGACGAGTCCTGTCCAGTGTACCCGTAACCTAACGAGCACCCGCATACTATCTCAAGTACGACGTACTGACGGCTGTGGGACAGACCGTCTCCCACACTGGGATGAAAAGCGCATGCGCTGGTCTACTCCGGAGTATCGATGCCCTGTCTCGATAGTCCTGCGACCAGGGACCTGCATAAGGATGTGCTTATAGATTACCCAGCCCCACTAGTGTGACGGCCATCACATCGCTGGTAATCAAGCAAAGATCCTAAGGGCTCTACTAATGTGTATAGGCGATATACAAAAATAAACACATGTACACATTGAAGTAGAAACAAACCAAGTAGCATACTACTATTTTAAGCAAGATTGTATATACAAGGTGAATATCCCAAGCATCCATTAAGTAATATACAAACCAGTATGATACAGTAATGGCCTCTAGGGCATATACACTAACACTATCGTACCGGGGTAGATCCCGACCTCCTATAGGCCCCCGAATGCTCTTATGCACACCTTAAAAATGACCAAGGGTTTGTCTCCGAGCCCCCCTACGCGCTGAGCTTCCTCAACCCTCCCAGCTCGCCTCCGAGCTATCACAGAACCGAGCTTCCTCGGCCTCCCGCTCGTCTCCGATCCTCCTGCCGAGCCAAGCCGCCCTCAGTTCTACCGAGCAACCAAGGACGCAGAGCCCAAGCGCCGCTGCCATGGCTCCGCGTATCTCTCCAGAAGCGAGATATACACCACCCAACATCCCCCGTTCCATGCCGCCGTATCACCCCATTAACGAGCGTATCTCGTCATTAATGGGGGGATCTTGTCATTCACACAGGCGTAATGGCCGGCGAAGATCTCGCGCCAGCTCGCTCCAAGCGACCACTATAAAAACCCTTCTCCCAGAAGACTAAGGTAACACAATTTTAATTCAATAAGCCGCTACTCTGCTCAAATACCTCGGGTAACTTGATCGTCGGAGGGTCCACAGTGGTATAACCATCTCGGGACTTCTTTTGCAGATAGCTCGGCTTCGCCTCAAAACCAGCCCACTGAGATCCACACACTCAATAAGGCAACCCTCAAACCAATATCAGTCGTTCACCAACGCTCACGACAGATCGACGGAGGACAACATCTGAAGGAGATCCTAGCCTCCATCAGTATCCTATTCTGGAAATTCAGTGACAGTTTGTATTTGTGGAATTTTGGTGATCACTGTGATTTGATTTGGCTCAATTAATCTGTAGCAAGTTGGAGAGAACTTGTTGATCTACTAGCATAAATATTCTAGTCAGGTTTTTGTAAAAAAAAATGGAATTGATATGAACTTTTAACTGAGAAGGTTGTTTGCTGGAACTTTGGGATTTTCTGGGTCTGTGTGTAACCAGATCTTGTAACCGTGACTTGGGGTTGATTTCGTGGTAACTCGATGATACTATTAGTGTGATATGCGCTAAAGGACATTATTGTATAGTACTAGTTTGTATATTATATTTTGGAAGCTTGGGAAATATACACGGATTTATGACAGTCTTGCTCGATATAGTAGTTTGCTACTTGGTTTGTATCTATCTTAATATGTGTATATGTTTCTTTTAACGTATCGCTAATACATATTGATAGAGCCCTTAGGATCTTTGCTTGACTACCAGCGTTGTGATTGCAGTCACACTAGTGGGGGTTGGGTAGTCTACAAGCACATCCTTACACAGGTCCCTAGTCGCAGAATTATCGAGATAGGGCATCGATACTCTAGAGTAGACTAGTGTATACGCTCTCTTCCCAGCAAGGGAGATGGTCTGTCCTACAGCCATCAGTACGTCGTACTGGAGATAGTATGCAGGTGCTCATTAGGTTATGAGTTACACTGGACGGACTTGTAGGTGTAAGTCCACGGTAGCGCCCCGGCCGTCTAACAGACGCCAAATGTGGAATAAAAACTTTTACAACTGGCGCTATCGCGTACTATAACCCGGATCTTCCATTAAAGCTAAACTAACAAATTACAAAGTGGGTAGAAATGTTATACCGAACAATCCGAATCCTTCGGTCTTCAACCATCATCCCACGCTTTGTTGCGGCTGCTCCGATCTCCTAAATCTCCAATCTTCTCGTCCAGGTGGCACCACGTCGACGGATCTTTAAACGGGCTCCCGCCTCTGAACCGAGGCAACTCGGTCGTCAAGTTTGCTAAAAGAGATGACCAAGATGATGTAGAGAATGAGTAGAACACTTTGTCTTGTTACGTCTAAAGCCATGGACGAACGGTTAATGAAGTTGCCATTTGAATCGGGTGAAATGAGAATTGTAGCTATCTAATTTCCATACACCAAAACACTATCATAATCTTTTCCCTCAAATGAAAAAACCATCCTTACCACCAAGAGGTGGCCGGCCACTATATAGGAAGAGGGGTGAGTGTAGGAGAGAGAGAGGGAGGTGACCATAACAATGAAGAGAGTGAGTCATATAACACCTTGTATGAACACATTAAAAGCAAACCAATGAACATAAACCTAGTCATTAACCTAGTCACCCTTGTATTAAATGAATCATTAAATGCACTAATGAGTCACTTAACACCTCACCATCCTACTCATCATCTAGAAACTTCCACACTCATCTCAAGAAAAGATAAATCCGCATTTAACCGAATGTTAAATACGGCTGATAGAAAACTGGAAACTGGCAACATCCAAAAGTGATCCTGAAACGAATTTCAGGATAACCCCGTATCAGTATAAACATACCCGCATTTGTATTACGACCGAATACAAATGCAACTGAGACAAAGATATTATATCTACACAGTATAATACTCGGATCTGGCTTAAACCAAAGCCGACCAGTATTATCTGCCCGAAATGTGACACGTGCGAAAACGCACGTGCATTTTCCGAACCCTGCCATAAAACCATACGGCCTCTACAACGTTTTGCCCGAACTTGGGAAACTGTCTGTGGGGGACTTTAATGACTCATCAATACACTGGCACTGGGTATAACCTCTAGCACGTCAGGGGTACAAGCTGTATGTAACGGTTGCCTATGTATTGATTGGAAGGGAAGCTGATGAGCGAACTCATCCATAAACCCTACTGAGCCTAACAGTGACAATATCCGTACAGTCCGGTCCATTCGTCTAAAGAGTATCGCATATCGAGTCTAGAGGGGTGGATAAAGTCAGACCCCTAATAACACGATAAATCGTGTCGGTATGAAGCCCATCACCACCTGAGAAACTACTGATTCAAATCAGTAATTCTCCACTACCTCGGCCGAGGATTTCTAGTGATGGCCACCCGTGCGCTGCACGACATCAACCCCCAATACCTGGAGAGACGAATCCCCGACGATCCGCTCACCGCCTTCATGTGGCTCGAGACTGTACCCAAAAAATACCTGTTTGCACGTCTCCTTTGAGCGTGGTAGGGTAGGAATCAAAGCATAGTGGGAACTCACACGAGACAAATGACGATCTCAGGTCGACAAACTAACCTGTACACATGTCACCAGGGAACTGCTATTTGACGATATGTATAATACCAACTAGCATGTTCCCGGCGAGTCCTGTCCGGTGTACTCATAACCCAATGAGCACCTGTATACATCTTAGGTGAACCAACTGACACCAGTGGCTTGTGAGACCGGCCACCGCCCCTCGTCGGGGTCTCGACTGTATACACTAGTCTACTCTGGAGTATCGATGCCCTGTCTCGAAACTCCCACGACTAGGGACACTTTAAGGATGTGCTTACAGACCCCAGCTCCCACGTATATGATCGCCATCATACTGCTGGCAGTCAAGTAAGAATCCTATGGGCTCTATCAACATGCAATGGTGAACTAAAGCATGTATACGATGATAAAGACAAACCAGATAGCATACTATCATCTCGAGTAAGACTGTCATATCGGTATAGGTCCTGCCTCAATCATTGCAATCACGTACCTGCGATCCAATAATTGACTTTGAGGGCACTGTCTCCAACAGTGGGGAACCGCTGGTTGTTAATATACCTATCGTCAGATAGCAGTTCCCAGGTGACATGAGTACAGCTTAGTCTATCGACTTGAAACTGCTACTTCGCCTTAAATGTGTTCCCACTGTTATTCGATTACTACCCTACCACGGCTCTGCTGAGTCATGCAAACAGGTAGTAGTTGGGTGCAGTCCCGAATCAATTGGAGGCAGTGACGGTTAGATAGGATTCGTCTCTCCCAGTATTGGGTGTTGATGTCGTGCTGTGTTCGGAAAGCCATTACACAAAGTCCCTGGCTAGGGAAAGCGAGATTTGCTAGTAGGGATTCCAGTAGTTTCTCAGCGTGTTTTTTGCCGTACTCCGACACGACTTATTGCACTATTAGGGATCTGACGCTTGCCGCCCCTAGGACCGATATGCGACACTCTTAGACGAACAGACCGGACTGTACGGAGATTGCCACAGACAGGCTCAGTAAGGGTACGGATGAGTTTGCTCGTCGGCCTTCTTATCGACAGATACATGGGTAGCTATTACGTACTGCTAGTGCCGCTGACGCGCTTGTAGTTAAACCCACTGCCAGCGTACTGTCGAGTCTTTAGAGTCCCACACAGAGGGTTTCCCTGCTTCGGGCGAAACATGTAGAGGTCGTATGGTTTTACGACAGGGTTCGATCACATACGTGTACTTGTGCGCATATGATGTTCGGGCAGACAATACCAGTGGGCTTTGGTTTAAGCCGGATCCTGGTATTTGATTATTGGATTAGTTTTGTCTCATTGTATTCGTGTTTCTCGGGATACAGATGCGGGTATGTATATAAAGATGAGAGGGGTATTCTTGTAATTTGAACAAGATTACAACATGGAGAATGACACCTCAAATTAGGGTTTTTCTTTATTAGTAAAATCTTTTTGAGGTGGAGGAAATGAGAGGAAACTTTGTGGTATTTTAGTGAAATGGATTAGGGTTTCACTTTGACTTTCTTGGACTCATTTGGCATTTGTTGACTTAGATATTTGTTAGATATTTTCCTTTTTTTTAAATGCCAAAACTCTAGCTCATTTTACTAATTCTTTTTTACAAAAAAAATCTACAGATACTTTCTCCTCTCATTTCCTCAAGCTTTTCTCCTTTTCATCTCAAACCCTAACCATCTCATGAGTTGAGAATCCTAGGGTTTGTGAGACTACTAGACTCTTCATCACTCTCTACACATCCTAGGCTACTTAGTTTAGCACACCAAGTGACCTAGTTGCCTTAAGTTAGAGGTTAAGCTCAAAGTCGGATCTCTCGGGTGGATCTTCTACGATTTGGAGAAAACGACGAGGAGGTGCAATCCGTTCTCACTTCGAGGAGCTCCCGACTTGGAGAAGGACAGCGAGGAGGTGAAGGACAGTGAGAACTTGAGGTATAACACTCACACATAGTAGTTAAACCTCTTTGATAGATTGTTAGTTAGGGTTTAGTATCGATCTTTGAGTTTATTCGATGTTA
Organism: Agapanthus africanus; assembly: GCA_030015575.1. Lineage (NCBI taxonomy): Eukaryota > Viridiplantae > Streptophyta > Magnoliopsida > Asparagales > Amaryllidaceae > Agapanthus > Agapanthus africanus. The sequence goes on along the minus strand of CM057342.1, from coordinate 511,636,333 downwards.
CGAAGCTTATAAAAATCGTTTTTTGCAAACTTCGCCTCCCCGCGAACACGTGGGGCGCGTGGCATCGACTTACAGTGGTATCAGATCCGACTAAACCATAGCTAACAGATTAAATGACAACTAAAACTACGAAACCGAAATGACCCGTAAACATCGAAACATAGATCATAGTTTCTGTTGAATTTTTCCGAGGCTCTAAAAATTATTTTAGCAACTGAAGAGTACTCCTTCACTTGTAAAGTGAACGTAGACCAAAAATGAGACATTTTCCTCAAACCTAGACCGACCACATTGCCCTAATGTCCGGCCTCACCGGTTTTAGCATGGGGAAATGCTTCGTGTTTTGGTCTGTGGCTTTGTTACTTGATTTAGTGTTTCAGGAGTTGTTTATTTTTGCCAATTTTGAATATGCTGTCAATTCTTCACTGTGGCAATACGAGGTGTTTCAAAGTCGCAGTTTAACGTCGTTTAAAGTTTTAAGTTGTGATATATGTGTTCGTAAACTTCCGCTAATTGCTATATGTCGGTTAGTTGGGGGTTGCACATTTCTGTGATGTTTGGTTTGTGTTTATGGACTTATTGGATTGTTGTGAATGAATAGCCGGGGATTTGAGGTGTTATATTCTTTCATTCAAATGTAAATTGTGAATTGTTGTAATATTTTTTCACAGGGCACATCCGGGTTGAGGTTGTATCCACCGTTGTATTATTTCATTTACTGTTTATTGCTCCTAGGATACACCCAAGGTGGGGTGCACAAACTACCGGGTACTTTGAAGTGCCGAGTGGCCTACTCATGTTGTTGAGGGAGGTTGCGTCACTTCGGATATTTGGCTAGTAGTTTGCCGCACCCGTAGGGGTCTGAGGTGGGGTTTGGCTATTCATCATGACCGTGGAATCCGTCTTTCGTTACAGGCTTAAACGAAACGCGGAATTCCTAGTATATCTAATGTGTTCATCTGTGATCTGGAATGCCTATTATTGCGTCTGAAGAATGGATATTATTATATATATATAAATATTATATAATAGACGTTGCTTATGTTTTGCATCCGCGCTAGTCCCGCCCCCAGCTCTGGCGTTAGTTATCTAACCTAACGGTGTAAGACGGGGCCCCGCAGCGAATGCGGATGACATAAGCGTACATTGTATTTTCGTCTTTTTCTGCAATGGTAGGTTAATTGATGGGACTGCATTACATTAATGCAAAGAAAACAAACCAAAGCTGAATCGTTGGAACAATTTTAAAACCACTCGGTTTTTCCAAAACAGAAAAACTTTTAAAAACGCGGAGCTTAAACCACTCCTTTTAGAAGCTATCAGGTTCCTTTGATTATATCAAGTTCACTACGTTCACGGTTTCGCCAAAACCATTCGTAGCCCTCCGTCATTTCAGTTGGACATTCAGTAGTATTCAAGCTATGTGTTTTGACCTTCGCCAAGATATAATGATTGGTAGCTGCTAAATATTCATCTGTAGCATGGATAGATGTGTTGGTTTGGGACAGTCGTACTGCTATTTTGGCCTTCGTCAAGAGTATGTACGGGTGGGTTCAAATTAACCTGGACAATGGGTTCAAATTAACCTGGACAATGACGGGTTGAACTTGACATGTGACTTATGATATGTTGGCCTTCATCAAGGTCATAAGAGCATGGGGCAAAAATCCACATCGGGAGTTTCTAAAGAAACTGAAACTTACTAGTGTTGCATACCATTTAGAGTGTGATAATTTTGGTAGGATTCCTTCGAATTTATCACACAATGATATTTGGATCCCGATCCTACTGTGAGTATATGCTACTCCTCATGAGATTTTTTCACTTAACGATCAATGGTATAAACTAAGTAGGTGTCTAGAACAGTGTTAACGGGGCTACGCCTCTAGGGAAAAGAGATTATTTAATTAAGGAACTTCGCAAAAGCGTCATAAAACCTCCCTCGAAGTATCGACACTAGCCTGGATGAAAGGTTAAGCAAGTATTGTACGATGAGATTAATCCTGACTAATTCTTCTTTTATGGTTTGAGGAAGGATTCGAGAAACAGTGGGAACCATCCTCTTTAGATAAACTAAAATCCAATCTAAACTTGCAAGAGCATCATGCTAAAGTGTTTCTTCTCTCTCTCCTAATCGCAGCAACCAAACATGACGGGCCTTAAGTTACTATTAGATAAAAATATATTGACAGGGCCAAACTACAAAGATTGGTTCAGGAATGTCAAGATGGCAATCATGTATGACAAATTGGGGTATGTCCTTACTACTAAAGCCCCCGCCATCCCAGGTCCAAACTCCAGTGTCGTGGATAAGGAAATCCGTAAGTCCTGGGAGATTGACTGCGCAAAGGCCAAGTGCCACGTGCTGGACTCTATGAACAATGAGCACCAGAGGCGGCACGAGAATATGGATCTTGAATCCATATTCCTCCATACCAAGGAATTATATGGAGAGCAATCTCTATCGCAAGATACGAGACCTTAAAGAAGCTATTTCAGGCGAGGTTGGCCGTCGGATCATCTGTAGAGGAACACGTCCTTAAGATGATCGGCTATATTGAAGAGCTCGCGGACCTCGGGACTATGTCAGAGAATTAGCTGTATACAGACTTAATTCTGCAGTCCCTCCCTTCCACCTACGCCCAGTTTATCTTGAATTTTAATATTCAAGGAAAAGAATTTGAACTTCCGAAACTCCTCAACATGTTGAGGAGTGCTAAGGGCACCCTGCAGAAAGCTAGGGAAACTCCCGCTCTACTTTTTGGTAGACCTTCCTCTTCTAGATCCAAGGCGAAAGCCAAAGGAAAGAAGAAGAAGGCCCCCACCAAGCCGAGAGGCGGTGTTAGTAAGGTGGAAACGAAGAGCAAGGCAAGGGTAGCGGGGCCGACAGTAGGAAAGGAAGAATGCTTCTACTGTCATAAGAAAGGCCATTGGAAGAAAGATTGCAGGGCTTTGAAGGCCAAGAACCAGGACCCGAAGCAGGTTGTGGCTTCGGCTTCAGGTGTGTTTGTAATTGAAAACTGTCGGTCAATCAACTCTACTTCCTGGGTATTGGATACCGAATCAGGATCTCATATCTGTAATTCTTTGCAGGCACTGAGAAGCCATAGGGTTCTGAAGACCGGTGATATGACCTTCAGGGTTGCTAATGGAGCGAGCGTGGATGCTGTGTCCGTAGGGGAATATCACCTTGGATTGACGAGTGGACATATTTTAGTTTTGCGCAACTGTTTTTGTGTACCTAGTTTGACTTGTAATATCATTTCTGTATCTTTGTTATATAAAGAAGGTTATGATTTTATATTTGTAAGCGATGTCGTAAACATCCACCTTAATCATGGTCTGATTGGGTCAGGTACTCTAAACAACGGTATATACGTATTAAACCAACTACAAATTTTCAATGTCTAGAACACACATAAAAGAAAGACTCCAGAAATAAATCATGCTTTCTTATGGCATCGTAGACTAGGTCACATCAACGAAACAAGGTTGACCAAGTTACATAAAAAAGGATATTTGGATCTATTCGAATATCAATCTTATGCAACTTGTCAATCATGTCTCAAAGGAAAGATGACAAAGACTCCATTCACTGGACTCGGAGTAAGAGCGAGCGAGCTCTTAGGAGTAAGAGCGAGCAAGCTCTTAGGACTAATACACAGTGACGTATGTGGTCCAATGTCTACACATGGAAGAAGTGGTTATTCCTATTTCATTGCTTTTACGGATGATTTCTCTAGGCATGGACAAATTTTCTTGATGAAACATAAATCCGAGGCCTTTGAGAAATTCCGAAAATATAAGAATGAAGTGGAAAAACAAACCGGCAAAAGTATCAAGACACTGAGATATGATCGAGGTGGTGAATACTTGAGTGCCAAGTTCCTGGATTACCTAAAAGAGAATGGAATTCTCTCTTAGCTTACTCCTCCATACACACCATAACACAACGGTGTATCGGAGAGACGGAACCGAACCTTTTGGATATGGTACATTCCATGATGAGTAACGCTGAGTTACCGCGATCATTCTGGGGCCATGCACTAGAATCAGCTGCATATCTATTGAATAAGGTTCCTACCAAAACTGTGCCTACCACACCATATCAGGTGAGGAGTGGGATGAAACCCTATCTTCAATATCTGAAGATATGGGGATGTCCAGATTTTGTTAAAAAGCAGCATGTGGACAAACTCGAGGCACGCTCAGTAATGTGTAAGTTTGTGGGATACCCAAATAACTCCAGGGGGTATCTTTTCTATTACGCAGAGGAACAAAAGGTTTTTGTTTGTCGTCATGCCCACTTTTTGGAACATCAATTTTTCAAAAAAGAAACTAGTGGGAGTACAATAGAACTGGAAGAAACTCCAGAACCACAAGCTATTACTGAAAGCTTGGTGGAACCAGAAGTTTCAAAAGAATAGGACATCCCCACGCCACTCCACGGAGTAGTAGGCCGTCTCATCCGCTTGAGAGATACTACGGTTTTCTCGTAGACGGGGATAGAGAGAATTGTATCATTAATAATGATGAGCCGACTAACTTCCAGCAAGCCATTCAGAGCACTGACTCGGTAAAATAGCTGGATGCAATGCGGACCGAGATGGAGTCCATGTACACCAACAAAGTATGGACTTTGGACATTGCTCCAGAAGGGGTAAAACCCGTAGGCTGCAAATGGATCTTCAGAAAGACGATTGGTGTAGATGGACAGGTTGAAACCTATAAGGCTATGTAGGGTTCCTAGGTACTCTAGTGAGGTCTCACAAGGCATCAACCATGCCAATTTACAAAAATCTAGGTGCCGAGAGACCCGACTACGGATCGTTGGCTAGAAGTCTAGGCGAAAAAACAAACTAGTTAACATTTTAACTAAGGGAACGGATATACAACCTTTGTAGATCCGGTCCTCCACCTCCACTGCTCCGAGATGAGGTCCTCTCCGCTGTCCAAATCAAATCCGGGCTCTAGCGTCGGCTTCATCGGAGAACGAGCGAGCAAGGTCGTCGGCTTCGTGCCGAAGATGATCTACATCGAGGCATCGCTAGATCAAGCTCTACCTTCACCAAACCATGATAACTTATGAAGGAAACACACTCTACTACTTGGCAAGAGGTAGAGGATGAAGAAATAGGAAGTGGGTAGACTTTAGAATTGGATTTCTCACTCTTTATCACCAATCACCATTGATGACCTCAAGGTTTTCTTCTTGAGTTCAAGGAAGGAGAAGAAGAAATGATATGATAAGTTAATTATAATTGGAAAAGAAAATGAATACTTATCATATTAGAACCATGGTAAAGTGTAGAGAATTAACTAAGGTTAGATTAATGGTTAGGGTTAAAGATGAAGACAAGAATGGTTACAAAGTCAAAGCTTCATGAAGCTTCAACTAAACTCCAAAATTAGCAACCATTCTTTTCTTATCTATTCAAAATAAATAAATAAATAAATAAGTAAGAAAAGAAAACCCTAATCATTAGTTTAACCATGGCTTAATCCATTACACTTAACTATAGTTAAACATGTATCATCAAACATGATACAATCAAGTGCACGAAAATATATCGAATATACAATGTGCACAACCGAGCGAGAAAATCCATTTAAAGTGAACCAATATTAGTTAATGCAAAGTAATATATCAAATATATAATTATACATTAAATTATTAAATCAACAATTGATTTAACGATCCGGTCATATCACATATAACCGACTAATATCCAATGTATCGATTTATCGAATCAATCCTTGATTCGATAACTAGGTTATATCGCATACAACCATTCGACACATTCATCGCGAGAATAGAATACGGTATCATATACACGCATTATTCTCGGTCCCGCACATATCTCATATGCGCTCCTATTTCGTTTCGCTTGAGCCAGGAAACCTCTGTGTAGGACTCTAAAGACTCGTCAATACGCCGGCAGCAGATGATGATCATATCAAACACCCACAAGCCGCAAGCGGTCTGCTAAACGTAACGGCCACCCGGGTATTGAGCGATCTGAAGATCGACGAGCAAGCCCGCTCACACTCCAGTGAATCCGACCAGTAACACTACCGTACAGTCCGGTCTGATCGTCTGATATGTCGCATATCTCGCCTAGGGGTGGTAAACGTCAGACCCCAATAGCTCGATAAGTCGTGTCGAAATGAGGTCTATAACTGTTCGAGAAACTACTGGTAACACTTACCAGTAAATCTCAGCAACCCTGGCCAGGGATTTCCTGTTATAGCCAATCGAACACAGCGCAACATCGACCCCCTATACCGGGAGAGACGAATCCCCTCCTATCGCTCATTGCCTCCATGTGACTCGGGACTATACCCAAAAACCACCGTTTTGCACGCCCTCTTGGACGTGGTAAGATGGAAATCAAAGCACAGTGGGAACCACACAAGACTCTATGACGATCTCGGGTCTACAGACTACTCTGTACCAGTGTCACCAGAGAACTGCCATCTGACGTGAGGTATAATACCATCTGGGAGTTCTCGGCGAGTCCGTCCAGTGTACTCAGTCTCTACTGAGCACCCGTATATCATCTCTGATGTCAAACACCGATGGATATGGGATCATCCATCGCCCATCTGTGTGGGTCGAGAAGGTGTACGCTAGTCTACTCTGGTATATCGATGCCCCGTCTCGATATACCCACGACTAAGGACTGTGAAGGATGTACTTATGGACTACCATGTCCCCACTAGTATGATCTGCATCATAGTCCCGGTAGTCAAGTACATATCCTAAGGGCTTTACCAACATGTAACAGAGAGACAGTCAGTGTACACGTTAAGGTAAAGTGTAACCAGATAGCATACTATCATGTCGAGCAAGAAAGTCCTCCCTATATACGTCTTAGCATCCACTACAATATACATCATATGTACAGTAATGGCCTCTAGGGCATACATATAACTAACAATCTCCCACTTGCACTAGGGCCATCTGTAGCAGTGGTTGTAGTATCTCATACTCAACCATCCCATAAAAATCTCTCTCTGGGAACAGGCCTTTGTGAGTGGATCCGCTGTGCTGTCCTCTGAGTCTACTCTCCTGACCTCGATCTCCTTGGAGATCAACCATCTCCATGATCAGGTGATACTGCCTTAGAATATGTCTGGATCACTGATGGGACGGACGTTCCTTGGCATAAGCCACAACTCCATTGTCTTACAATGGTTGGAACGTAGTTCATCTCATGAACTAATATACACCCAGACTGCCTCTTTGGTAGCATCTTAAGTAGCGATGTATCCTGCCTTTATCGTCTAGTATGTCACGGTATCTAGCTTGGAACTCTTCCAACATACCGTCCCTTTACTGTGGGTAAAGACAATGCCTGCGACTGACATTCAGTCGTCTTTATCACCCTGGAACCCTTCCAGTGATTCTCCCCAGGATCGATTGATACCATCTCACTACAACTAGTGAGAATCCTAACATCCAATTAGATCTATCTCATAGATCCAAAATCCAGGATTTAGTAGGTATCTTTTTGATCCTATGCGGAGAGTCAATGTGATAAGCGGAGATTGATCGAGCGTAGCATAGGAAACTCCTTCCCTATCAAGAGTATGTCATCCACGTACTCTATGAGGATCGTTACCATACTCCCTACTACCTTTTTGTTTATACAAGGTTCATCTACCATTTTGATGATGTCAAACTCTTTGACTAAAACATCAAAACAGATGTTCCAACCCCGCGATGCCTGCTTTAATCCTATAAAGCATCTTGCGCACGTTTCCGCTGCTCCCACTGTCTACGAAGCCCTCTGGCTGTGTACTTATAGACGCTCTCTTCTAAATCATCATTTAGAAAAGCAGTCAAGACACCCAACCACCAGATATCGCAGTCATGGTATGTAGCCGTGACAAGTAGGATCTGGATGGACTTAAGCATAGCTACTGGAAAAGGTTTCATCATTATCCACGCCTGGTCGATGACGAAAACCTTTAACAATTCTAGCTTTGAAAGTCTCAACTTTTCCATGTACACCAAGTAATCTTCTCAAGATATACTTGCTCCTGATGGGGATTTAACCCTTCAGATATAGCAACTAAAGTCCATACTTTGTTGGTGTATAAGGATTCCATCTCAGATCGATAAACATCCAGCCATTCTTACAGAGTCCCACTCCTGATGGCCTGCTCGAAACTAGTTGGGTCATCATCTCATGATGCAATCCTCGCTCCCACTGTCATAGAGAAACCGAAGTATCTCTCAGGTGGGTGAGGAACCCTTCTAGATCGGCGGAGAGGCTGAGGTTCGTTGGTAACTATTGAATCCTTTGGTTCTTTCAAATCATCAGCTGCAGTTTGTATAGCTGGAACATTTCCAGTTCTACATAACTGACCTTGCCTCGAGTTTGTCCGGATTTTGATTTTAGACATAGGCCGTACAACCCCAAATCTTAACTAGCTTAAGACATGGGCTCTTCCCTTTCCATATCACATATGAAATGGTAGGCAACTTATTTGATTGGAACCCTATTCAATAGGTATGCAGCTTCATAAGTGCATAACTCCCTAAAAGAAATAGGCAACTCAGTAGTACTCATCATAGAGCACACCTTATCATATAGGGTGTGATTGCTCCGCCCCGATATACCATCGTGCTATGGTGTATTCGGAGGAGTAATGCTGAGAGAGAATCTCATTCTCCTTTAGAATAATCCAGGATTTCCGTGCACAAGTATTCTCCTCCTTGATCTCATCATAGGACATAATACTTATACCCGTATTGGTTCTCTACTTCTAACTTATATTCTGTGAATATCTCAAAAGGTTCGGACTTGTGTTTCAACAGGAACATATGTCTGAATCTCGAGAGATTATCAGAGAATGTAACGATGTACAAAGAACCGGTCTTGGCATGTGTAGACAGGGGACCTTACATACATCAACATGTATCATCCCAAGAGTTCACTAACTCTTTCTTTGTTTCCAATAAACAGAGCTGTGGTCATCTTATCTTTGTGACATGACTGGCGAGTTTCACAAGATGTAAATTCAAACTGATTTAAATATGCATCTACATGTAACTTCAGCTAGTCGGGTCACATTGATATGACCTAGTCTACAATGCCTCAAGAAGAATTCGTTCATTTCTGAACTCTTCCTCTTGTGTGTGTTCCGTATACTAAAGAACTGTAGTTTGATTTAGAACATCAATGCTTTTAGATAACGTGCCTGAACCGATCAACTTTTGATATAGGAAATGTTCAAAACATTATCCAATAATACAAAATTTTATCATTTCTTTACTAATAAAGAGAGTGATATGATTTTGTATATCAGGTTCGGTATCTAATAACATTCGTTCAGAATCAATGTATTTGGAATACAGGGTGACAGTGACCAACAGACTTGGCTGCAACTCTTGCCCCGTTTTCTGCCTCATGAAACTTATCACCCGTTCTCAGTTCTCTACCTTTCTGTAGCCCTATGTAACAGATTACATATCTGGGATCCTGATCTGGTATCACATACCCAGGACGTAAAGGATAGAGAGAAACAGTTCTTTGTAACGAACACACCCGAAGATGATGCATCAGCATGCACTCTCTTCGTTTGGGCGGCACGGGAATTCTGGTAATCCCCAATTTCCTGCTCTGTCTTATAACAATTATAAGTTGGAGCGGGACCAACGTTCCCCAGCTCAGTATAACAAGCGGGTTCGGTCAATATTCCGTATTATTATCTTGATTAAGGCGTGATATGGTCGCTACCTGGAGAGAGAGAGAAGAAAACACTCAGCGTGCGCTCTTGTAAGAATAGATTGGTTATTATTTTATCTAATCAGGATGGCTCCCACTGCTTTTTATCAAATCTTCCTTCAAACCCTAAAAGGAAAGAATAGCCGGGATTAATTACACACTACAAGTTCGCCAATCTTTCAGCCAGGCCAGTGTCGGTACTTTGAGGGAGGTCCCCCGTGCTTTCACACGAACCTAATTACTGTAAACCTCGTTTTCCCAGAGGCTTAACCCCGTTGACACCTTTCTAGACACCTACTTGATCGGCTAATTGTAATGTATAAAACTCTCCCAGGAGTAACTCTTACTCGCAGCGGGTATCGGGATCCAACTATCTCATAGGAGGTATGCAATCTCATTGCAAATTTCAACACTTGAAATTCCCGATAATATTTTGCCCCGAACGATCTATGACCTTGACAAGGTCAACAAACCATAGACTGCAAGTCAAGTTCAACCCGTCATTTCTTGATTGAATCAAACCCACCCGCACGATCCTTGACAAGGTCAACAAGGCCGCACGACTACCCTAACCCAATCTGCATCATATGCATAAGCAGATAAATACTGGTTAGCTACCGCACACTGCGCCTTGACAAGGTCAACAAACGCAGCACGAATACTAAACAGGATTTATCTGAAATGACGGAGGGCTACGACAGGTTTTTCTGAAAACCTATTGCGTAATGAACTTGATATCGTTGTAGAATCAAATGATTTTAAAATGGAGTGCTTTTGAGGCTTTTCTAGTTTTGCTAAAGGAGTCACTCCCGGTGAAGGGATCGTCGGTCCTTTCCTCGTCGAATGAGGTGCGGGATATATCATATATATCACTGTGCAAAGCAAAAACACTTAAAAGCAATCAAAAGACAAACCGAGTGTGTAGCATCTGCCAGTTATTGCTAAAGGAGTCATTCCCGGTGAAGGGATCTCGGTCCTTTCCTCATCGAATAAGGTGCAGGATATATCATATATACCACTGTGCAAAGCAAGAACTGTAGCTACCTGTTTTATTTTGAAATTCGATTCTACAACATCTTAGGTTTCTTTTATTTCATTAATCATATTAATGAAGTCCTATCATTTAAGTACCTAAACATCACAGATAAATACGACGCACACTTATGCCATCCGCATTCGCCTCGATGTCCCCTCGTGCACCGTTAAGTTAGGTAACTAACGACAGAGCGGGGCAGGGCTAGCGTGGGTGTAAAACATAAGTAACGTCTATATAATATATCATATATACTATATACTGTATCTATCACAGAACATCACATGATCACATCACAGATATCGCAGCAGAAGAATCATATGAAATATTGGATATACTAGGACGTCCGTGTTTTCAATACGAGCCAGTATAAAACACGGATTCCACGGTCGTGATGAATAGCCAAACCCACACCCCTAGACCCCTACGAGAGTGGCAAGCAACCCTACCAATTCTAGAGTTAGGAGACCCGGACTCGACTCCTCGAGTTGGTCTCCCACTGGACTCCAGAACCCGGTTACTTGTGCCCTCCTCCTTGGGTCTATCCTAGTGCAGTAAAGTAAATAATATACAAAGGGTGACAACTTCCGCAACCTGGAAGTGCCCCAATAAAAAGAATATTACATACAAGTTTTTACATGAATGAAAATGAAAAACACTCATCTCACATAAAAACCCCCGGCTATTCAAACACGACGATCCAATATAACATATCCAGCAACACATAACATCACATGTCATCAACGTAAGTAAATATGCCCATCCCAATTGTCGTTGACATATAGCAACGAAACCGGCGATATCACATATTACACTTACGGTCACAGAAAAGAAAGTGTAAAACTACAACAGTTGGAATCCGCAACCTGCATAGACATCGCATGCCTAATCAAATGAATTCCTTAGACATCGCATGCCTAACAATTATAAACCCCGCATTTTAGTCTCATTATCGAAAACACTTTTCAATATCAAGTCGGGGAATTCAACAGGATTCCCGACAATTTTGATCGAATGCTCGTCGCAAACTTTAGTAGGCGGCCGCACCCCTAACGCCGTCGACGAAGTGCACCAAGGCGGAACACCGCTGCCGCGAGCACCCGAACGGATGCTTTCGGCGACGGGGTTCTCCTACAGTCACTTGGTCGGGGCTATGGAGTGAGGCTGTCTATTAAGTTTACCTGGCGAGTATCCGCGTACGCTACGTGATTGCAACGGACTTTTGATCGCATCAAAATTCCGTAGCAACCGATCAAGTGAGACTAGAGTGCTATGTTTATAACATTCATTCAGTTATCTCATAACTTTTTGTGAATTCCAATTATTGTATCCCATTCCGGATAAATAGAAAATGTCAAACTTTCCGATCGAACAATCGAACACCCAAGTTTTCCCGATACAGCTCAATACATGAAATAAGTCTAACAACATTCCGTTCGTGCCTCAGTACCAACGGTTCAGCCGTAGAAGGGTCAAGCCAACGCCTCACATGTGGCACGCCGTACTGCCCCAAACCCAAAGGTTCAAAGGGCAGTTCAAGACGGTCACATAATCGAGTTAAGGTTTGTTGTCTTCTAGAGGGTCCATCGCGTTACTTGCACTACTTAGAACGTCGTTAAACTACGGAAAAATCCAACACTTGGAAATTTCCCGACAGGGGAAAAATTGGGTATTTATATCCGGTCGAACTTTTTAACATATTCTAAAATTTATCCGGAAAGCCACACAGACAAAATTTGATACTCCGATCGAAACACCGAATCCCCACAACAATCCCAGATTATTCAACTCTTGAAAAAATTTTAAAAATTCCCAGAAAACTCATAAGAATTTATCAGGAATTACTGTGCAAAAATATAAGGCTGACGTCACCAGAGAGCCGCGGAACCGCCGCAGAAGCTAGGCTTCTGCCGCGGTTCCGCCGCACTAATTACTGTTCACCGAAATATTTTTGCATCGTAATTCTTATATTTCCCTGCTGAATTTTTTAGTAATTTTTAATTTGGAAAAATCCTAGTTTTTGAAAAAAGGACAGAGAGCTATTTTGGGTTTGGGTTTTCGGGTCGTTCGGACTTCAAACTCCGTCTAGACTTCGCCTAAGGCTCTAGCTAGTCTCTGATACCACTGTAGGGTTCCTAGGCACTCTATTGAGATCTCACAAGGCATCAACCATGCCAATTTACAAAAATCTAGGTGCCGAGAGACCCGACTACGGATCGTTGGCTAGAAGTCTAGGCGAAAAAACAAACTAGTTAACATTTTAACTAAGGGAACGGATATACAACCTTTGTAGATCCGGTCCTCCACCTCCACGGCTCCGAGATGAGGTCCTTTCCGCTGTCCAAATCAAATCCGGGATCTAGCGTCGGCTTCATCGGAGAACGAGCGGGCAAGGTCGTCGGCTTCGTGCCGAAGATGATCTACGTCGAGGCATCGCTAGATCAAGCTCTACCTTCACCAAACCATGATAACTTGTGAAGGAAACACACTCTACTACTTGGCAAGAGGTAGAGGATGAAGAAATAGGAAGTGGGTAGACTTTAGAATTGGATTTCTCACTCTTTATCATCAATCACCATTGATGACCTCAAGGTTTTCTTCTTGAGTTCAAGGAAGGAGAAGAAGAAATGATATGATAAGTTAATTATAATTGGAAAAGAAAATGAATACTTATCATATTAGAACCATGGTCAAGTGTAGAGAATTAACTAAGGTTAGATTAATGGTTAGGGTTAAAGATGAAGACAAGAATGGTTACAAAGTCAAAGCTTCATGAAGCTTCAACTAAACTCCAAAATTAGCAACCATTCTTTTCTTATCTATTCAAAATAAATAAATAAATAAATAAGTAAGAAAAGAAAACCCTAATCATTAGTTTAACCATGGCTTAATCCATTACACTTAACTATAGTTAAACATGTATCATCAAACATGATACAATCAAGTGCACGAAAATATATAGAATATACAATGTGCACAACCGAGCGAGAAAATCCATTTAAAGTGAACTAATATTAGTTAATGCAAAGTAATATATCAAATATATAATTATACATTAAATCATTAAATCAACAATTGATTTAACGATCCGGTCATATCATATATAACCGACTAATATCCAATGTATCGATTTATCGAATCAATCCTTGATTCGATAACTAAGTTATATCGCATAAAACCATTCGACACATTCATCGCGAGAATAGAATACGGTATCACATACACGCATTATTCTCGGTCCCGCACATATCTCATATGCGCTCCTATTTCGTTTCGCTTGAGCCAGGAAACCTCTGTGTAGGACTCTAAAGACTCGTCAATACGCCGGCAGCAGATGATGATCATATCAAACACCCACAAGCCGCAAGCGGTCTGCTAAACGTAATGGCCACCCGGGTATTGAGCGATCTGAAGATCGACGAGCAAGCCCGCTCACACTCCAGTGAATCCGACCAGTAACACTACCGTACAGTCCGGTCTGATCGTCTGATATGTCGCATATCTCGCCTAGGGGTGGTAAACATCAGACCCCAATAGCTCGATAAGTCGTGTCGATATGAGGTCTATAACTGTTCGAGAAACTACTGGTAACACTTACCAGTAAATCTCAGCAACCCTGGCCAGGGATTTCCTGTTATAGCCAATCGAACACAGCGCAACATCAACCCCCTATACCGGGAGAGACGAATCCCCTCCTATCGCTCATTGCCTCCATGTGACTCGGGACTGTACCCAAAAACCACCGTTTTGCACGCCCTCTTGGACGTGGTAAGATGGAAATCAAAGCACAGTGGGAACCACACAAGACTCTATGACGATCTCGGGTCTACAGACTACTCTGTACCTGTGTCACCAGAGAACTGCCATCTGACGTGAGGTATAATACCATCTGGGAGTTCTCGGTGAGTCCGTCCAGTGTACTCAGTCTCTACTGAGCACCCGTATATCATCTCTGATGTCAAACACCGATGGATATAGGATCATCCATCGCCCATCTGTATGGGTCGAGAAGGTGTACGCTAGTCTACTCTGGTATATCGATGCCCCGTCTCGATATACCCACGACTAGGGACTGTGAAGGATGTACTTATGGACTACCATGTCCCCACTAGTATGATCTGCATCATAGTCCCGGTAGTCGAGTACATATCCTAAGGGCTTTACCAACATGTAACAGAGAGACAGTCAGTGTACACGTTAAGGTAAAGTGTAACCAGATAGCATACTATCATGTCGAGCAAGAAAGTCCTCCCTATATACGTCCTAGCATCCACTACAATATACATCATATGTACAGTAATGGCCTCTAGGGCATACATATAACTAACAATCTCCCACTTGCACTAGGGCCATCTGTAGCAGTTGTTGTAGTATCTCATACTCAACCATCCCATAAAAATCTCTCTCTGGGAACAGGCCTTTGTGAGTGGATCCGCTGTGCTGTCCTCTGAGTCTACTCTCCTGACCTCGATCTCCTTGGAGATCAACCATCTCCATGATCAGGTGATACTGCCTTAGAATATGTCTGGATCACTGATGGGACGGACGTTCCTTGGCATAAGCCACAACTCCATTGTCTCACAATGGTTGGAACGTAGTTCATCTCATGAACCAATATACACCCAGACTGCCTCTTTGGTAGCATCTTAAGTAGCGATGTATCCTGCCTTTATCGTCTAGTATGTCACGGTATCTAGCTTGGAACTCTTCCAACATACCGTCCCTTTACTGTGGGTAAAGACAATGCCTGCGACTGACATTCAGTCGTCTTTATCACCCTGGAACCCTTCCAGTGATTCTCCCCAAGATCGATTGATACCATCTCACTACAACTAGTGAGAATCCTAACATCCAATTAGATCTATCTCATAGATCCAAAATCCAGGATTTAGTAGGTATCTCTTTGATCCTATGTGGAGAGTCAATGTGATAAGAGGAGATTGATCGAGCTTAGCATAGGAAACTCCTTCCCTATCAAGAGTATGTCATCCACGTACTCTTTGAGGATCGTTACCATACTCCCTACTACCTTTTTGTTTATACAAGGTTCATCTACCATTTTGATGATGTCAAACTCTTTGACTAAAACATCAAAACAGATGTTCCAACTCCGCGATGCCTGCTTTAATCCTATAAAGCATCTTGCACACGTTTCCGCTGCTCCCACTGTCTACGAAGCCCTCTGGCTGTGTACTTATAGACGCTCTTTTCTAAATCATCATTTAGAAAAGCAGTCAAGACACCCAACCACCAGATATCGCAGTCATGGTATGTAGCCGTGACAAGTAGGATCTGGATGGACTTAAGCATAGCTACTGGAAATGGTTTCATCATTATCCACGCCTGGTCGATGACGAAAACCTTTAACAATTCTAGCTTTGAAAGTCTCAACTTTTCCATGTACACCAAGTAATCTTCTCAAGATATACTTGCTCCTGATGGGGATTTAACCCTTCAGATATAGCAACTAAAGTCCATACTTTGTTGGTGTATAAGGATTCCATCTCAGATCGATAAACATCCAGCCATTCTTACAGAGTCCCACTCCTGATGGCCTGCTCGAAACTAGTTGGGTCATCATCTCATGATGCAATCCTCGCTCCCACTGTCATAGAGAAACCGAAGTATCTCTCAGGTGGGTGAGGAACCCTTCTAGATCGGCGGAGAGGCTGAGGTTCGTTGGTAACTATTGAATCCTTTGGTTCTTTCAAATCATCAGCTGCAGTTTGTATAGCTGGAACATTTCCAGTTCTACATAACTGACCTTGCCTCGAGTTTGTCTGGATTTTGCTTTTAGACATAGGCCGTACAACCCCAAATCTTAACTAGCTTAAGACATGGGCTCTTCCCTTTCCATATCACATATGAAATGGTAGGCAACTTATTTGATTGGAACCCTATTCAATAGGTATGCAGCTTCATAAGTGCATAACTCCCTAAAAGAAATAGGCAACTCAGTAGTACTCATCATAGAGCACACCTTATCATATAGGGTGTGATTGCTCCGCCCCGATATACCATCGTGCTATGGTGTATTCGGAGGAGTAATGCTGAGAGAGAATCTCATTCTCCTTTAGAATAATCCAGGATTTCCGTGCACAAGTATTCTCCTCCTTGATCTCATCATAGGACATAATACTTATACCCGTATTGGTTCTCTACTTCTAACTTATATTCTGTGAATATCTCAAAAGGTTCGGACTTGTGTTTCAACAGGAACATATGTCTCAATCTCGAGAGATTATCAGAGAATGTAACGAAGTACAAAGAACCGGTCTTGGCATGTGTAGACAGGGGACCTTACATACATCAACATGTATCATCCCAAGAGTTCACTAACTCTTTCTCTGTTTCCAATAAACAGAGCTGTGGTCATCTTATCTTTGTGACATGACTGGCGAGTTTCACAAGATGTAAATTCAAACTGATTTAAATATGCATCTACATGTAACTTCAGCTAGTCGGGTCACATTGATATGACCTAGTCTACAATGCCTCAAGAAGGATTCGTTCATTTCTGAACTCTTCCTCTTGTGTGTGTTCCGTATACTAAAGAACTGTAGTTTGATTTAGAACATCAATGCTTTTAGATAACGTGCCTGAACCGATCAACTTTTGATATAGGAAATGTTCAAAACATTATCCAATAATACAAAATTTTATCATTTCTTTACTAATAAAGAGAGTGATATGATTTTGTATATCAGGTTCGGTATCTAATAACATTCGTTCAGAATCAATGTATTTGGAATACAGGGTGACAGTGACCAACAGACTTGGCTGCAACTCTTGCCCCGTTTTCTGCCTCATGAAACTTATCACCCGTTCTCAGTTCTCTACCTTTCTGTAGCCCTATGTAACAGATTACATATCTGGGATCCTGATCTGGTATCACATACCCAGGACGTAGAGGATAGAGAGAAACAGTTCTTTGTAACGAACACACCCGAAGATGATGCATCAGCATGCACTCTCTTCGTTTGGGCGGCACGGGAATTCTGGTAATCCCCAATTTCCTGCTCTGTCTTATAACAATTATAAGTTGGAGCGGGACCAACGTTCCCCAGCTCAGTATAACAAGCGGGTTCGGTCAATATTCCGTATTATTATCTTGATTAAGGCGTGATATGGTCGCTACCTGGAGAGAGAGAGAAGAAAACACTCAGCGTGCGCTCTTGTAAGAATAGATTGGTTATTATTTTATCTAATCAGGATGGCTCCCACTGCTTTTTATCAAATCTTCCTTCAAACCCTAAAAGGAAAGAATAGCCGGGATTAATTACACACTACAAGTTCGCCAATCTTTCAGCCAGGCCAGTGTCGGTACTTTGAGGGAGGTCCCCCGTGCTTTCACACGAACCTAATTACTGTAAACCTCGTTTTCCCAGAGGCTTAACCCCGTTGACACCTTTCTAGACACCTACTTGATCGGCTAATTGTAATGTATAAAACTCTCCCAGGAGTAACTCTTACTCGCAGCGGGTATCGGGATCCAACTATCTCATAGGAGGTATGCAATCTCATTGCAAATTTCAACACTTGAAATTCCCGATAATATTTTGCCCCGAACGATCTATGACCTTGACAAGGTCAACAAACCATAGACTGCAAGTCAAGTTCAACCCGTCATTTCTTGATTGAATCAAACCCACCCGCACGACCCTTGACAAGGTCAACAAGGCCGCACGACTACCCTAACCCAATCTGCATCATATGCATAAGCAGATAAATACTGGTTAGCTACCGCACACTGCGCCTTGACAAGGTCAACAAACGCAGCACGAATACTAAACAGGATTTATCTGAAATGACGGAGGGCTACGACAGGTTTTTCTGAAAACCTATTGCGTAATGAACTTGATATCGTTGTAGAATCAAATGATTTTAAAATGGAGTGCTTTTGAGGCTTTTCTAGTTTTGCTAAAGGAGTCACTCCCGGTGAAGGGATCGTCGGTCCTTTCCTCGTCGAATGAGGTGCGGGATATATCATATATATCACTGTGCAAAGCAAAAACACTTAAAAGCAATCAAAAGACAAACCGAGTGTGTAGCATCTGCCAGTTATTGCTAAAGGAGTCATTCCCGGTGAAGGGATCTCGGTCCTTTCCTCATCGAATAAGGTGCAGGATATATCATATATACCACTGTGCAAAGCAAGAACTGTAGCTACCTGTTTTATTTTGAAATTCGATTCTACAACATCTTAGGTTTCTTTTATTTCATTAATCATATTAATGAAGTCCTATCATTTAAGTACCTAAACATCACAGATAAATACGACGCACACTTATGCCATCCGCATTCGCCTCGATGTCCCCTCGTGCACCGTTAAGTTAGGTAACTAACGACAGAGCGGGGCAGGGCTAGCGTGGGTGTAAAACATAAGTAACGTCTATATAATATATCATATATACTATATACTGTATCTATCACAGAACATCACATGATCACATCACAGATATCGCAGCAGAAGAATCATATGAAATATTGGATATACTAGGACGTCCGTGTTTTCAATACGAGCCAGTATAAAACACGGATTCCACGGTCGTGATGAATAGCCAAACCCACACCCCTAGACCCCTACGAGAGTGGCAAGCAACCCTACCAATTCTAGAGTTAGGAGACCCGGACTCGACTCCTCGAGTTGGTCTCCCACTGGACTCCAGAACCCGGTTACTTGTGCCCTCCTCCTTGGGTCTATCCTAGTGCAGTAAAGTAAATAATATACAAAGGGTGACAACTTCCGCAACCTGGAAGTGCCCCAATAAAAAGAATATTACATACAAGTTTTTACATGAATGAAAATGAAAAACACTCATCTCACATAAAAACCCCCGGCTATTCAAACACGACGATCCAATATAACATATCCAGCAACACATAACATCACATGTCATCAACGTAAGTAAATATGCCCATCCCAATTGTCGTTGACATATAGCAACGAAACCGGCGATATCACATATTACACTTACGGTCACAGAAAAGAAAGTGTAAAACTACAACAGTTGGAATCCGCAACCTGCATAGACATCGCATGCCTAATCAAATGAATTCCTTAGACATCGCATGCCTAACAATTATGAACCCCGCATTTTAGTCTCATTATCGAAAACTCTTTTCAATATCAAGTCGGGGAATTCAACAGGATTCCCGACAATTTTGATCGAATGCTCGTCGCAAACTTTAGTAGGCGGCCGCACCCCTAACGCCGTCGACGAAGTGCACCAAGGCGGAACACCGCTGCCGCGAGCACCCGAACGGATGCTTTCGGCGACGGGGTTCTCCTACAGTCACTTGGTCGGGGCTATGGAGTGAGGCTGTCTATTAAGTTTACCTGGCGAGTATCCGCGTACGCTACGTGATTGCAACGGACTTTTGATCGCATCAAAATTCCGTAGCAACCGATCAAGTGAGACTAGAGTGCTATGTTTATAACATTCATTCAGTTATCTCATAACTTTTTGTGAATTCCAATTATTGTATCCCATTCCGGATAAATAGAAAATGTCAAACTTTCCGATCGAACAATCGAACACCCAAGTTTTCCCGATACAGCTCAATACATGAAATAAGTCTAACAACATTCCGTTCGTGCCTCAGTACCAACGGTTCAGCCGTAGAAGGGTCAAGCCAACGCCTCACATGTGGCACGCCGTACTGCCCCAAACCCGAAGGTTCAAAGGGCAGTTCAAGACGGTCACATAATCGAGTTAAGGTTTGTTGTCTTCTAGAGGGTCCATCGCGTTACTTGCACTACTTAGAACGTCGTTAAACTACGGAAAAATCCAACACTTGGAAATTTCCCGACAGGGGAAAAATTGGTTATTTATATCCGGTCGAACTTTTTAACATATTCTAAAATTTATCCGGAAAGCCACACAGACAAAATTTGATACTCCGATCGAAACACCGAATCCCCAAAACAATCCCAGATTATTCAACTCTTGAAAAAATTTTAAAAATTCCCAGAAAACTCATAAGAATTTATCAGGAATTACTGTGCAAAAATATAGGGCTGACGTCACCAGAGAGCCGCGGAACCGCCACACTAATTACTGTTCACCGAAATATTTTTGCATCGTAATTCTTATATTTCCCTGCTGAATTTTTTAGTAATTTTTAATTTGGAAAAATCCCAGTTTTTGAAAAAAGGACAGAGAGCTATTTTGGGTTTGGGTTTTCGGGTCGTTCGGACTTCAAACTCCGTCTAGACTTCGCCTAAGGCTCTAGCTAGTCTCTGATACCACTGTAGGGTTCCTAGGCACTCTAGTGAGATCTCACAAGGCATCAACCATGCCAATTTACAAAAATCTAGGTGCCAAGAGACCCGACTACGGATCGTTGGCTAGAAGTCTAGGCGAAAAAACAAACTAGTTAACATTTTAACTAAGGGAACGGATATACAACCATTGTAGATCTGGTCCTCCACCTCCACGGCTCCGAGATGAGGTCCTCTCCGCTTTCCAAATCAAATCCGGGCTCTAGCGTCGGCTTCATCGGAGAACGAGCGGGCAAGGTCGTCGGCTTCGTGCCGAAGATGATCTACGTCGAGGCATCGCTAGATCAAGCTCTACCTTCACCAAACCATGATAACTTGTGAAGGAAACACACTCTACTACTTGGCAAGAGGTAGAGGATGAAGAAATAGGAAGTGGGTAGACTTTAGAATTGGATTTCTCACTCTTTATCATCAATCACCATTGATGACCTCAAGGTTTTCTTCTTGAGTTCAAGGAAGGAGAAGAAGAAATGATATGATAAGTTAATTATAATTGGAAAAGAAAATGAATACTTATCATATTAGAACCATGGTCAAGTGTAGAGAATTAACTAAGGTTAGATTAATGGTTAGGGTTAAAGATGAAGACAAGAATGGTTACAAAGTCAAAGCTTCATGAAGCTTCAACTAAACTCCAAAATTAGCAACCATTCTTTTCTTATCTATTCAAAATAAATAAATAAATAAATAAGTAAGAAAAGAAAACCCTAATCATTAGTTTAACCATGGCTTAATCCATTACACTTAACTATAGTTAAACATGTATCATCAAACATGATACAATCAAGTGCACGAAAATATATCGAATATACAATGTGCACAACCGAGCGAGAAAATCCATTTAAAGTGAACTAATATTAGTTAATGCAAAGTAATATATCAAATATATAATTATACATTAAATCATTAAATCAACAATTGATTTAACGATCCGGTCATATCACATATAACCGACTAATATCCAATGTATCGATTTATCGAATCAATCCTTGATTCGATAACTAAGTTATATCGCATACAACCATTCGACACATTCATCGCGAGAATAGAATACGGTATCACATACACGCATTATTCTCGGTCCCGCACATATCTCATATGCGCTCCTATTTCGTTTCGCTTGAGCCAGGAAACCTCTGTGTAGGACTCTAAAGACTCGTCAATACGCCGGCAGCAGATGATGATCATATCAAACACCCACAAGCCGCAAGCGGTCTGCTAAACGTAATGGCCACCCGGGTATTGAGCGATCTGAAGATCGACGAGTAAGCCCGCTCACACTCCAGTGAATCCGACCAGTAACACTACCGTACAGTCCGGTCTGATCGTCTGATATGTCGCATATCTCGCCTAGGGGTGGTAAACGTCAGACCCCAATAGCTCGATAAGTCGTGTCGATATGAGGTCTATAACTGTTCGAGAAACTACTGGTAACACTTACCAGTAAATCTCAGCAACCCTGGCCAGGGATTTCCTGTTATAGCCAATCGAACACAGCGCAACATCAACCCCCTATACCGGGAGAGACGAATCCCCTCCTATCGCTCATTGCCTCCATGTGACTCGGGACTGTACCCAAAAACCACCGTTTTGCACGCCCTCTTGGACGTGGTAAGATGGAAATCAAAGCACAGTGGGAACCATGCAAGACTCTATGACGATCTCGGGTCTACAGACTACTCTGTACCAGTGTCACCAGAGAACTGCCATCTGACGTGAGGTATAATACCATCTGGGGGTTCTCGGCGAGTCCGTCCAGTGTACTCAGTCTCTACTGAGCACCCGTATATCATCTCTGATGTCAAACACCGATGGATATGGGATCATCCATCGCCCATCTGTATGGGTCGAGAAGGTATACGCTAGTCTACTCTGGTATATCGATGCCCCGTCTCGATATACCCACGACTAGGGACTGTGAAGGATGTACTTATGGACTACCATGTCCCCACTAGTATGATCTGCATCATAGTCCCGGTAGTCAAGTACATATCCTAAGGGCTTTACCAACATGTAACAGAGAGACAGTCAGTGTACACGTTAAGGTAAAGTGTAACCAGATAGCATACTATCATGTCGAGCAAGAAAGTCCTCCCTATATACGTCCTAGCATCCACTACAATATACATCATATGTACAGTAATGGCCTCTAGGGCATACATATAACTAAGAGGCTAGACTTGTTGCAAAAGGATTTCTTCAAAGACCTGGTTTGGACTATGATGAAACCTTTTCTCCAGTGGCTATGCTCAAATCCATTCGGATCCTTCTTGCTATTGCTGCCTTCCACGATTATGAGATTTGGCAGATGGACGTAAAAACCACTTTTCTAAATAGAAATTTGGAAGAGTGCAAGTATATGGACAAGCCAGAGGGTTTCATTCAGAGTGGGAGCAGTGGGAAAGTGTGCAAGTTGCTTAAGTCCATCTATGGACTAAAGCAGGCATCGCGAAGTTGGAACATCTGTTTTGATGAGACGGTCAAATAATTTGACTTTATCAAAAATCCAGATGAGCCATGCATTTATAGTAAGATTGTAGCACGAACTGTTGTATTCCTCGTCTAGTATGTGGATGACATTCTCTTGATAGGAAATGACATTCCTATGCTACAATCTGTCAAAGGGTTCTTGTAACAAAGGTTCTCCATGAAAGACCTAGGTGATGCCTTTTACATTCTGGGGATCCAGATCTATCGTGATAGATCTAAGAGGATGTTAGGACTTTCAAAGTCCAGGTACATCAACACCATACTGAAAAGATTCAGTATGGAAGATTCAAAGCGCGATAATTTATCGGCTTGTCACGGAATCATCCTCTCCAAAGAGATGTCTCCAAAGACTGATTTGGAAAGGGATCGCATGTCAATTATACCCTACGCTTCTGCGGTAGGCTCTATAATGTATGCGATGTTGTGTACCAGACCAGATGTAGCTTATGCACTAAGCGTGGTAAGCCGGTATCAGTCAAACCCTGGGGAGAAGCACTGGATAGCAGTAAAGAACATTCTCAAGTACCTGAGAAGGACTAAGGAAATGTTCTTGGTTTATGGTGGAAAGGACCTCCAGATCGAGGCCTATGCTGACTCCAGCTTCCAGAGTGACAAGGATGACTCCAAGTCCATGTCAGGTTATGTCTTTACCCTCAATGGAGGGGCGGTCTATTGGAAGAGTTCCAAGCAAGACACCATTGCTAACTCGACGAAGGAAGCGGAGTATATCGTGTAGGATTGCTTGGTACGGCAGCAAGGTTTTGGGCGGCGTCATTCATGCCATATTCAAAATTTTGCCATGCTAAACTATCCTGACCCTAGAATCTTAACTAGAGATTTAGACAAAACAAGATGTAAACTACTTTACAACTAAGTGAACAAGGAATACAACCTTTGTAGACCGGTCCTTCACTTCAATAGCTCCATGAAGTAGTCCCCTTATTCTAAGTAGTGATCTTGCGGACTCTAGAACGGCTCCACAAGATGAAAGGAACAACCTTGCACGATGTCTTCGAGGCCGAAGATGATCTATATCGAAGAGACACTAACCCAAGCTACCTCTTCACTAATGCAGGATTGGTGAAGCTAACACCCTAAACTAAATTGCTAATCTAGTAGAGAATGATGAAGTATGATTTTTGCTCAGTTTAGAAATCCTTTTCCCACTATTTTTCTTTACCTCTCAAAAACCTAGAGAGCTCTCTCTTGAGCTTGAAGAAGATGAAGCAATAATAGATGAGAGAGTTAATGGCAACCATGGGTGAGTTTGTATCATATACTAACTCATGTAGAGACATAACCATGGCTAGGTGATAATGATTAGGTTAATAAATATCTTAGGTAAAACAAAATTAGTGGACTAAGTCAAAGCATCTACAAGCTTCCACAAGCTTCATGCATGTGACTATTTTTCATCTAATTTGGTTTTACATAAAATAAATAATCCTCACAATTACCATAAGCATGTTGTAAGTCTCATACACCCATGTTGCATGTGGCATCAAGCATGACACAAAAAGAAAACACAATTAACATATATCACATATATATTAAATGTGCACATGTGAGAAAAAGAAATGCTTAAGTGAGCTAATATTAGTTAATATAAATTAATATATCAAATATACAATTATACATTAAATCATTAAATCAACTCTTGATTTAATAATCCGGTTATTTCTCATATGACCGACTAATATTATTTGTATCAACTTATCGAATCAACACTTGATTCAATAACCCGTCTATATCTCATATAACTGACTGATAACATAAATCGCGAGAATAGAATACGGTATCATATACTCGTATTAATCTCGATCCCGCACATATCACATGTGTGCTCCTACTTCGTTTTGCCTGAGCCAGTGAAACCTCTGTGTAGGACTCTAAAGACTCGTCAATACGCCGGCAGTAGGTGATGATCACATCAAGCACCCACATGCCGTCAGCGGTACTAGCTGGACGTAACGGCTACCCGGGTATTGAGTAATCAGAAGATCAACAAGCAAGCCTCCTCCTACTCCTGAAAAGCCTGTCAGTAACACTACCGTACAGTCCTGTCTTTTCGTCTGATATGTCGCATATCCAGTCTAGGAGTGGTAAACGTCAGACCGCAGTAACCGATAAATCGTGCCGATGTAAGGTTCATAACGGGTCGAGAAACTATTGATAACACTTATCAGTAAATCTCCGTAGTAGCCCTGGCCAGGGACTTATCGCTATGGCCAATCGAGCATAGCGCAACATCAACTCCCAATACCGGTAGAGACGAATCCCCTCCTTTCGCTCATTGCTTCCATGTGATTCGGGACTGTACCCAAAAGCCACCGTTTTGCACGTTCTCATGAACGTGGTAAGGTGGAAATAAAAGCACAGTAGGAATCACACAAGACTCTATGACCATCTCGGGTCTACAGACTAACCTGTACCAGTGTCACCAGAGAACTGTTATCTGACGATAGGTATAATACCGGCTAGGAGTTCTCGGCGAGTCCGTTCAGTGTACCCAGTCTCCACTGAGCACCCGTATACCATCTTTGATGTCAAATACCAATGGATGTGGTATCATCCATCGCCCATTATATGGGTCATGATGCGTATACGCTAGTCTACACTGGAATATCGATGCCCTGTCTCGATACACCCTCGACTAGGAACTATTATAGGGTGTACTTGTGGACTACCATTGGCCCCACTAGTATGATCTCTATCATAGTCCTGGTAGTCAAGTACACATCCTAAGGGCTTTATCAACATGAGAGAGCAAGACATCATCCCTTATACAAGTCAACATGTTAAGATAAAGAGCAACCAGATAGCATACTATCATGTCGAGCAAGAAAGTCCTTTCTATATATATCCAAGCATCCGCTATAATATACATCACATGTACAATAATGGCCTCTAGGGCATACATATAACTAACAATCTCCCACTTGCACTAAGGCCAGTTGTTGTTGTATCTCATACCCAACATCCCGAAGAGTCTCTCAAATTGTATCTGGGGTATGGCCTTTGTGAGTGGATCCGTCGTGTTGTCCTTCGTGTCAACTCTCCTGACCTCGATCTCCCGGCAATCAACTATCTCCCGGATCAGGTGATACCGCCTCAGAATATACCTGGATCGCTGATGGGACCTGGGTTCCTTGGCCAAGGCCACTTCTCCATTGTTATCGCAATACAAAGGTATTGGATGCTCAATGGATGGAACCACTCCAAGTTCAGTTATGAACTTCTTCATCCAGACAGTCTCTTTGGCAGCATCGTTGGCAGCGATTTATTCAGCCTCCATCATCGAGTCTGCCACGGTTTCTTGCTTGGAACTCTTCCAACAAACCGCCCCTCCATTGAGGGTAAAGACAAATCTCGAGACAGACTTAGAGTCGTCCTTATCACTCTGGAAGCTTGAATCGGTAAAGGACTCCACTTGGAGTTCACCGTTACCATACACCAAGAACATCTCTTTAGTCCTTCTCAAGTACTTGAGAATGTTCTTCACAGCCGTCCAGTGACTCTCTCCTGGATCTGCTTGATACCTACTCACTACACTCAGTGAGTATGCTACATCGGGTCTGGTACATAACATCGCATACATGATAGAGCCTACTGCCGAAGCATAGGGTATCCCTTTCATGCGAGCTCTCTCCAAATCAGTCTTAAGAGACATCTCTTTGGAGAGAGTGAGTCCTGTGATCGTAGGTAAATTCCCACGCTTGGATTCTTCCATACTAACCTCTTTAGTATAGTGTCTATGTACCTGGATTGGGACAATCCCAGTATCCGTTTAGATCTATCTCTAAAGATCTTAATTCCCAAGATGTAGGAGGCATCACTTAGATCTTTCATTGAGAATCTTTATGATAAGAAGAGCTTGACCGAGTGCAGCATAGGAACATCATTTCCTATCAAGAGTATGCCATCCACGTACAATACGAGGTAAACAACCTTACTCTCTGCCACCATCTTGTATATATAATTCATCTACATTTTTGATGAAGTCAAACTCTTTGACTACCACATCAAAACAGATGTTCTAACTCTGCGATGCCTGCTTTAACCCGTAGATAGATTTAAGCAGCTTGCACACCTTCCCGCTGCTCCCACTGTCCACGAAGCCCTCTGACTGAGTCATGTACACGCACTCTTCTAAATCACCATTTAGAAAGGCGGTCTTAATATCGATTTGCCAGATTTCGTAGTCATGGTATGCAGCAATGGCAAGTAGGATCCTGATGGACTTAAGCATAGCCACTGGAGAAAAGGTTTCATCATAGTCCACACCTGGTCGTTGACGAAAACCTTTTGCAACAAGTCTAGCTTTGAAAGTCTCAACTTCCATCTACACCAAGTTTCTTCTTAAAGATCCATTTGCTCCCGATGGGTTTTACCCCTTCAGGAGCAACTTCCAAAGTCCATACTTTTTTGGTGTACATGGATTCCATCTCAGATCCCATTGCATCCAGCCATTTCACAGAGTCCCCACTCTTAATGGCCTGCTCGAAGCTAGTTAGATCATCATCTTCCATGATGCAATCCTCGCTCCCACTGTCTACGAGAAAACCGTAGTATCTCTCAGGTGGATGAGGAACCCTACTAGATCGGCGGAGTGGCTGAGGTTTGTTGGGCGCTATCGAATCCTCTGGTTCTACTAATTCTTCGGTTGCAGTTTGTGCTGCTGGAACTTCTTCCAGCTCTACCTCTTCGCCACTAATTTCTTTTATAAGAAATTCCTTTTCTAAAAAGGTGGCATATTGAGAAACAAACACCTTTTGTTCCTCAGCGTGGTAGAATATATATCCTTGTGAGTTTTTGGGATATCCTACAAACTTGCAGAGAACCGATCTTGCCTCGAGTTTGTCCGTATTAGGCCTTTTGACATAGGCCGGACAACCCCATATCTTAACATAATTAAGACACGGTTTCTTCCCCTTCCATATCTTATATGGAGTGGTAGGCACAGATTTGGTAGGGACCATATTCAATAGGTGTATGGCTGTTTCAAGCGCATAACCCCAAAAGGAAACATGCAACTCAGCAGTGCTCATCATAGAGCGCACCATATCCAATAGGGTGCGATTCCTCCGTTCGGATACACCGTTGTGCTGTGGTGTATACGGAGGAGTAAGCTGAGAGAGAATCGCATTCTCTTTTAGATAGTCTAGGAACTCATTGCTCAAGTATTCTCCTCCCCGATCAGATCGTAGGATTTTAATACTTTTACCCGTTTGGTTCTCAACTTCATGCTTATATTCTCAAAAGCTTCCGACTTGTGTTTCAACAGGAACACATGTCCGTATCTTGAGAGATCGTCAGTGAATGTAATGAAGTACGAAGAACCATTCTTGGCATGTGTAGACATGGGACCGCATACATCACTATGTATTAATCCCAAGAGTTCCATAACTCTTTCTCCGTGTCCAGTAAATGGAGTTTTGGTAATTTTTCCTTTGAGACATGAATGGCAAGTTTCATAAGATGATAATTCGAACGAATTCAAATATCCATCCTTATGTAACTTAGCTAGTCGTGTCGCATTGATATGATCTAGTCTACAATGCCACAAGAAGGATTCGTTCATTTTTGAACTCTTCCTCTTGTGTGTGTTTTGTACGTTAAGAACTGTGGTTTGGTTTAGAATGTATATGCCATTATTTAGCGAGCCTGATCCAATCAACTTTTGATTCAGGAAGATGTTCATAACATTATCCTGTGCTACAAAATTATATCCTTCTTTACTTAATAAATAAACTAATATAAGATTGCATATCAGGGTCGGTATGTAATAGCATTCATTCAGAATCAATGTATTACCATTTGGTAATATAAGGTGATATTCGCCAACTGCTTTAGCTGCAACATTTGCACCATTCCCTACTAGTACGGAATGATCACCTATTCCCAGTTCTCTACCTTTTTTAGCCCATGTAACATATTACATATGTAGGATCCCGATGCAGTATCTAATACCTAGGACATAGAGTATACTGAGAAACAGTTATGGGTGACTAACACACCCGAAGAAGATGCATCAACATGCTCTTTCTTCGTTTGGGTGGCGTGGAAATCTGGATATTTTCCCATTTTCTGCTCGGACTTATAAAAATTATAAGTTGGAGCGGAACCAACGTTTCCCAGCTCAGCATAACAAGAGGGTTCGGTCAATACATCCATATTATTATCTTGATTAAGGCCTGGCATGGTCGCTGCCTGGAGAGAGAGAGAAGAAAACACTTTAGCGTATGCTCTTGCAAGATTAGATTGGTTTATTATCTTATCTAATCAAGATGGCTCCCACTGTTTTCATCAAATCTTCCTTCAAACCTTAAAAGGTAAGACTGATCGGGATTAATTACACCTTACAAGTTCGCCAATCTTTCGGCCATGGAGTAACTCTTATTCGCAGTGGGTATCAGGATCTAACTATCTCATAGAAGGTATGCAATCTCATTGCAAATTTCAACACTTGAAATTCCCGAGAATACTTTTGCCCCTAACGTCCTATGACCTTGATGAAAGCCAACAAACCATAGTCCGCTAGTCAAGTTCAACCCGTACATTTCATGATTGAATTAAACCTACCCGCACGACCCTTGACGAAAGCCAACAAAGCCGTACGTCTACCCTAATCCAATCACATTATATGCAACAGATAAGCAGTAAGTAGCTACCGCACACTACACCTTGACGAAAGCCAATAAATATAGCAAGAATACTAAATATTACTTATCTGAAATGCCGGAGGGCTACGCAGGTTTTTAGAAAAACCTTTTGCGTAATGAACTTGATGTAGTTGTAAAAACTAGTGATTTTTGAAAAGGAGTGTTTTTGAGGCTTTTTTTTACTAGTTTTGTTAAAGAGGTCACTCCCGGTGAAGGGATTTCGGCTCTTTCCTTATCGAATAAGGTGCAAGATATTTCATAAATACCGCTATGCAAAGCAAGAACTAAAAGAAGCAGTCAAAAGGCAAAACCGAGTGAGTTGTAGCATCTGCTAGTTTCGTTAAAGAGGTCACTCCCGGTGAAGGGATCTCGGCTCTTTCCTCATCGAATGAGGTGCTGGATATTCTACAACGAATACCGCTATGCAAAGCAAAAACTAAAGCTGCCCTTTTTGAAAATTTGATTCTACAACATCTTTCAGGTTTTTTTTCTTTTCATTAATCTCATTAATGAATTCCCATCATTTATGCTTCCTAAGCATCACAGAAGAAACGAAAATACAACGTACGCTTATGCCATCCAAATTCGCCACAGTGTCCCGTTATGCACCGTTAGGTTACTTAACTAACGGCATAGCGGAGTGGGACTAGCGCGGGTGTAAAACATAAACAACGTTTATTATATATCATATATATACAATAATAAAGTATTCGTCTCATACATATAAAGTGATCACATCACAGAATATCAGCAGCAGAAGATAACATATGAAATATTGGATATACTAGGAATTCCGTGTTTTAAATTAAGCCAGTATAAAACACGGATTCCACGGTCGCGATGAATAGCCAAACCCACATCCCTAGACCCCTACGAGAGCGGCAAGCAACCCTACCAATTCTAGAGTTAGGAGGCCCGGACTCGACTCCTCGAGATGGTCTCCCATTGGACTCTAGAACCCGGTTACTTGTGCTCCCCTCCTTAGGTCTATCCTAATGCGGAAAACTAAATAATATATAACAATGGTGATATCATCCTCAACCCGGAAGTGCCCTAATAAAAGAATATTACATACAATGAATTTTACATGAATGAAAATAAAAACTCCCATCTCACATAAAACCTCCGGCTATTCAAAACACGACGATCCAATATAACATATCACAACAACACATAGCATCATATGTCATCAACGTAAGTAAATATGCGTATCACAATTTTTGTTGACATATAGCAACGAAAACGGCGATACACCATATATTACACTTATGGTCGCAGAAAAGAAAATGTCAAACTACAACATTTGGAATCCACAATCATCTTAGACATCATAAATCCAAAATATCACATACTTCGGATTTCATACCTAACTATATGAATTCCACATACTGTATCACATTCAATGAAAGTTAGGAGAAGTTTAAACAATTCGATCGAATCAACGAATTCCAAAATTTCCCAGAAAGCTCAACACTTGAGCACTGTTAAAAGTACCCATAACCATACCACAGTGCCCATGGACCAGCAGCTGAAGGTTAGTCCCAAGCCTCTCAAGTGGCGCCGCGGAACCGCCACCAAAACCATGTTTTGGCCGCGGTTCCGCGGTCACTTAGACGAGTTAGGGACTTGTTCTTCAGGTGGGTCCAAGGAATTACCTGCATGATTTTTAGAGTATTTTTAATATGGAAAAATCGAACTTTTTGAAAAATTTCCAGAGAGAGGTCCAAAATTGGGTTTTCGAGATTCGATCGGACTTCTAACTTCGTCTAGACAACGCCTAAAGCTCTAGCATAGCTCTGATACCACTGTAGGATTGCTTAGCACGGCAGCAAGGTTTTGTGAGGTATCGTCCATGCCATTTTCAAAATTTTTCCATCCTAAACTATCCTAACCCTAGAATCTTAACTAGAGATTTAGACAAAACAAGGTGTAAACTACTTTACAACTAAGTGAACAAGGAATACAACCTTTGTAGACCGGTTCTTCACTTCAATAGCTCCGTGTAGTATTCCCCTTGCTCCAAGTAGTGATCTTGCGGACTCTAGAACGGCTCCACAAGATGAAAGGAACAAGCTTGCACGATGTCTTCGAGGCCAAAGATGATCAACGTTGAGGAGACACTAACCCAAGCTACCTCTTCACTAATAAGGGATTGGTGAAGCTAACACCCTAAACTAAATTGCTAATCTAGTTGAGGATGATGAAGTATGATTTTTGCTCACTTTAGAAATTCTTTTCTCACTATTTTTCTTTATCTCTCAAAAACCTCGAGAACTCTCTCTTGAGCTTGAAGAAGATGAAGTAATAATATATGAGAGAGTTAATGGCAACCATGGGTGAGTTTGTAGCATATACTAACTCATGTAGAGACATAACCATGGCTAAGTGATAATGGTCAGGTTAATAAATATCTTAGGTAAAACAAAATTAGTGGACTAAGTCAAAGCATCTACAAGCTTCCACAAGCTTCATGCATGTGACTATTTTCAATCTAATTTGGATTTACATAAAATAAATAATCCTCACAATTATCATAAGCATGGTGTAAGTCTCATACACTCATGTTGCATGTGGCATCAAGCATGACACAAAAAGAAAACACAATTAACATATATCACATATATATTAAGTGTGCACATGTGAGGAAAAGAAATGCTTAAGTGAGCTAATATTAGTTAATGTAAATCAATATATCAAATATATAATTATTCATTAAATCATGAAATCAACACTTGATTTAATAATCCGGTTATTTCTCATATGACCGACTAATATTATTTGTATCAACTTATCGAATCAACACTTGATTCGATAACCCGGCTATATCTCATATAACCGACCGATAACATAAATCGCGAGAATAGAATACGGTATCACATACTCGTATTAATCTCGATTTCGCACATATCACATATGTGCTCCTACTTCGTTTTGCCTGAGCCAGTGAAACCTCCGTGTAGGACTCTAAATACTCGTCAATACGCAGGCAGTAGGTGATGATCACATCAAGCACCCACAAGCCGTCAGCGGTACTAGCTGGACGTAACAGCTACTCGGGTATTGAGAAATCAGAAGATCAACAAGCAAGCCTCCTCCTACTCCTGAAAAGCCTGTCAGTAACACTATCGTACAGTCCGGTCTTTTCGTCTGATGTCGCATATCCAGTCTAGGGGTGGTAAACGTCAGACCCCAGTAACCGATAAGTCGTGCCGATGTAAGGTTCATAACAGGCCGAGAAACTACTGATAACACTTATTAGTAAATCTCCGTAGCAGCCCTTGCCAGGGACTTATCGTTATGGCCAATCGAGCATAGCGCAACATCAACCCCCAATACCGGGAGAGACGAATCCCCTCCTATTGCTCATTGCTTCCATGTGATTCGGGACTGTACCCAAAAGCCACCGTTTTGCACGTTCTCATGAACGTGGTAAGGTGGAAATAAAAGCACAGTAGGAATCACACAAGACTCTATGACGATCTCGGGTCTACAGACTAACCTGTACCAGTCACCAGAGAACTGTTATCTGACGATAGGTATAATACCGGCTAGGAGTTCTCGACGAGTCCGTTCAGTGTACCCAGTCTCCACTGAGCACCCGTATACTATCTTTGATGTCAAACACCAATGGATGTGGGATCATCCATCGCCCATCATATGGGTCAAGATGCATATACGCTAGTCTACACTGGAATATCGATGCCCTATCTCAATACACCCTCGACTAGGAACTATTATAGGGTGTACTTGTGGACTACCATTGGCCCCACTAGTATGATCTCCATCATAGTCCTGGTAGTCTATACATCCTAAGGGCTTTATCAACATAAGAGAGCAAGACAGCATCCCTTATACAAGTCAACATGTTAAGACAAAGAGCAACCAGATAGCATACTATCATGTCGAGCAAGAAAGTCCTCTCTATATATCCAAGCATCCAATATAATATACTATTAGTGACATGTATGCCTTAGAGGCAATTACTGTACATGCAATGTATATTGTAGTGGATGCTTGGACATATATATAGAGGATTTTCTTGCTCGACATGATAGTATGCTATCTGATTGCTCTTTATCTTAACATGTACTCTGATAGTCTCTATGTTACATATTGATAAAGCCCTTTGGATGAGTACTTGACTACCAGGACTATGATGCAGATCATATTAGTGGGGACAGTGTAGTCGCTAAGTACATCCTTCAAATGTTCCTAGTCGCAGGTGTATCGAGACAGGGCATTGATATACCAGAGAAGACTAGCGTATGCTTCTTGACCCAAGTAGATGGGCGATGGATGATCCTATATCCATTGATGTTTGACATCATAGGTAGTATACGGGTGCTCAGTGGAGACTGGGTACACTGAACGGACTCGCCGAGAACTCCCAGATGGTATTATACCTCACGTCAGATGGCAGTTCTCTGGTGACACTGGTACAGGTTAGTCTGTAGACCCGAGATCGTCATAGAGTCTTGTGTGATTCCCACTGTGCTTTGATTTCCATCATACCACGTCCAAGAGGGAGTGCAAAACGGTGGCTTTTGGATACAGTCCCGAATCACATGGAGGCAATGAGTGATAGGAGGGGTTTCATCTCTCCCGGTATAGGGAGTTGATGTTGCGCTGTGTTCGATTGGCTATAACTGGAAATCCCTGGCCAAGGTTGCTGAGATTTACTGGTAAGTGTTATCAGTAGTTTCTCAAACTGTTATGGACCTCATATCGACACGACTTATCGGTTACTGGGGGTCTGACGTTTACCACCCCTAGACTGGATATGCGACATATCAGACGAAGAGACCGGACTGTACGGGAGTGTTACTGATTGGATTCGCAGGAGAATGTACAGGCCTGCTTGTTGATCTTCTGATTGCTCAATACCTGGGTGGCTGTTACGTTTAGCTGACCGCTTGCAGCTTGTGGGTGTTTGATATGATCATCACCTACTGCCGGCGTATTGACGATCCTTTAGAGTTCTACATAGAGGTTTCCTAGCTCAGGCAAAATGGAGTAGGAGCACATATGTGATATGTGCGGGACCTAGAACAATACGAGTATGTGATACCGTATTAGATTCTCGCGATATGTGATATCAGCCGGGTATATGTGATATAGCCGGGTCATCGGATCAAGTGTTGATTCGATGAACTAATACAGATTATATTAGTCGGTTATTTATGAAATAGCCGGATTATCGGATCAAGTGTTGATTCGATAATTTAATATATAATTATATATTTGATATATTATATTATATTAATTAATATTAGCTCACTTAAAAATTCTTTTTCTCACTTGGATAATACATTGATATATATGTGATATATGTTAATTGTATTATTTTATTTTGTTACAAAATATATTATATATGTGATATATAATATTGTAACATGTTAGGGTTACAAATTCAACATGATTTGTGGAGTTTAAACATGGTTAGGGTTTGGATTAGGGTTAAGCTTGGATGGAGCTTTCATGAAGCTTCATGAAGCTTTGACTTTGACCTTTGATATTTTGAGAAGATATTTCTTTAACCCAACCCAAACCCTTTACTATAGTTAATTCTCTACAAGGGTTAAGCCTTGATTCTTAACCCATGGTTGATTTGTAACCACAACAATGATTTTTCATTATTCATCACAAATGGTTTTGTTCTTCTTCTTCCTCTTGAATAAAAACTTTCTAGCTTTTTGACATGTGATGATAATGAGTGAGAAATTAATAACAAAAGAGAGATAAATTCCTACTTCTTCATCCTCATCTATTCTAGCCACTTAGATTAGGGTGTTTGCTTTTCTAATACATGATTAGTGAAGCAAGAGCTTGGGTTTGAGTTTCTTCAAGGTAGATCATCTTAGTTATTGAAGATTGGAAGCAAGCTTGCATCTTTCTCTTCATGGAGCCTCTCAAGAGTCCGGGTACTCGATGATCGCAGCGAAGGGACCTCAACACAGAGCTTATGAAGTGAAGGAACGGACTACAAAAGTTGTAATCCCTAACTCTTAGATGTAAAGTTGTTTACATGCATGTTTAGCCCTAAGTCTCTAGTTAAGATCTTTGTTAGGGTTTGTTTAGCACCCCAAAAATATCAATATGGCATGTGTGATGCCTTCCTAAACCTTGCTAAGGTGCTATGCTAACCCTACAGTGACATCAAAGCCAAGCTAGAGCATTAAGTATTGTCTAGGCGAAGATTGAAGTCCGATCGAACTCCGAAACCCCGATAAATCCCACTTTCTAGAAATTTTTTCAAAAGTTGAAATTTTTCATATTAAAAATACTCAGAAAATTATGCAGGGAATTCTAAGGATTACTGTGAAGTACAAAGCCATAACTCACTCAAGTGACCGCGGAACTGCGGCCAAACCATGCGTTTGGCGGCGGTTCCGCGGCTAACTTTTGGAGTTAGGGGCTAATACTTCATGGGTTTATTCTTGGGTGCTTTTTCATGGTTCTGGGAATTTTTAATTCTACTCAAGTGTTGAGGTTTCTGGAAAATATTGGGAACTCGTTGATTCGATCAGATTAACTTCGTTTAAGTTTTTCCGGGTAATTTAGAACGTGTTAAAAGGTTCGAACGGATATCAATAACTCACTTTTTCCCCCGTTGGAAACTTTCAAGTGTTGGATTATTCCTGAGTTTAAAACTTTCAGAAAAATCATGCAAGCGCATCTGTGGACCCTCTAGAAGAACGTAACCTTAACTCGATTATGTGACCGTTAAAACCGCCACTGAACCTTATGGTTTGTGGTAGTTTAGCGTTGCCACATGTGAGGCGTTGGTTTGACCCTTCTACGGCTGGTTCATAGCGGCTGTGACATGTTCTAGGACTTTTTGAACTCCGCTCAAGTGTTGAGCTATTTGGGAAATCTTGGGTGTTTGTTTATTCGATCGGAAAGTTTAACATTGTCTATTTATCTGGAATGTGATACAATATGTGGAATTCATATAGTTAGGCTTGAAATGCAAAGTATGTGATATTTCGGATTTAAGATGTCTAAAGAGATTGTGGATTCCAAATGTTGTAGTTTTACACTTTCTTTTCTGTGACCGTAAGCGTAGTATGTGGTGTATCGCCGGCTTCGTTGCTATACATCAATAACAATCGGGATACGCATACTTGCTTACGTTGATGATATGAGATATTATGTGTTGATGTGATATGTTATATTTGATTGTCGTGTTTTGAATAGCCAGGGGTTTTATGTGAGATGGGAGTTTTTCATTTTCATTCATGTAAAATTCATTGTATGTAATATTCTTTTATTGGGGCACTTCCGGGTTGAGGATGATGTCACCATTGTATATTATTTACTTTTCCGCATTAGGATAGACCCAAGGCGGGGAGCACAAGCAACCGGGTTCTAGGGTCCAGTAGGAGACCATCTCGAGGAATCGAGACTGGGTGTCCTAACTCTAGAATTGGTAGGGTTGCTTGCCGCTCTCGTAGGGGTCTAAGGGTGTGGGATTGGCTATTCATCGCGATAGTGGAATCCGCGTTTTATACAGGCTCGCATTAAAACACGGACCTCCTAGTATATCCAATATTTCATATATGTTCTTCTGCTGCAATGTTCTGTGATGAGATCATATTACTGCCTGAGACGAATGTTTATATTATATATATGAGATATATGTTATATTGCTGATTTCGTTTCAAATGTGATGCTTGTTAAGCATAACAAAATGGGACTTCATTAATGAGATTAATGAAATAAAAGAAACCTAAAAATGTTGTAGAAACTTGTTTAAAAACTGGCAGCTCTAGCTTTTGCTTTGCATAGCGGTATTCCTTGTAGAATATCCAGCACCTTATTCGATAAGGAAAGAGCCGAGTTCTCTTCGCCGGGAGTGACCTCTTTAGTGAAAACTAGCAGATGCTACAAAGATGGTTTGTCTTTTGATTGTTTCTATAGTTTTGCTTTGCACAGCGGTATTTGTGTAATATCCTGCACCTTATTCGATAAGGAAAGAGCCGAGATCCCTTCACCGGGAGTGACCTCTTTAGCAAAACTGGTAAAGGCCTAAAAAACACTCCATTTAAATCACTCGATTCTACAACGATATCAAGTTCATTACGCAAAAAGTTTTCTTAAAAACCTGTTGTAGCCCTCCGTCATTTCAGATAAGTAATAGTTAGTACTCGTGCTGCGTTTGTTGGCCTCTGTCAAGGCGTAGTGTGCGGTAGCTGATTAGTGCTTATCTGTATAAGCATATGATGTGATTGATTTAGGGTAGTCGTGCGACCTTGTTGACTTCTGTCAAGGGTCGTGCGGGTGGGTTTACTTCAATTAGGAAATGACGGGTTGAACTTGACTAGCAGCCTATGGTTTGTTGACCTCTGTCAAGGTCATAGGACGCTTGGGGTAAAATATTA
This sequence comes from Agapanthus africanus, assembly GCA_030015575.1. Lineage (NCBI taxonomy): Eukaryota > Viridiplantae > Streptophyta > Magnoliopsida > Asparagales > Amaryllidaceae > Agapanthus > Agapanthus africanus. The sequence continues at coordinate 511,597,745 of CM057342.1, read as the reverse complement.
TCGGGAATTTTAAGTGTTGAAATTTGCAATGAGATTGCATACCTCCTATGAGATAGTTGGATCCCGATACCCGCTGCAAGTAAGAGTTACTTCTGGGAGAGTTTTACATATTACAATTAGCCAATCAAGTAGGTGTCTAGAAAGGTGTCAACGGGGTTAAGCCTCTGGGAAAATGAGGTTTACTTTAATTAGGTCCGTGCGAAAGCACGGGAACCTCCCTCAAAGTACCGGCACTAGCCTGGCTGAAAAATTGGCGAACTTGTAGCGTGTAATTAATCCCGGCTAGTCTTTCCTTTTAGGGTTTGAAGGAAGATTTGACTAAAACAGTGGGAGACATCCTGATTAGATATATTAATAACCAATCTAATCTTGCAAGAGCATACGCTGAGTGTTTTCTTCTCTCTCTCTCTCTCCAGATAGCGACCATGTCACGCCTTAATCAAGATAATAACATGGATGTATTGACCGAACCCGCTTGTTATACTACGCTAGGGAACGTTGGTCCCGCTCCAACTTATAATTGTTATAAGACCGAGTAGGAAATTGGGGATTACTAGAATTCCCGTGCCGCCCAAACGAAGATACTACATGATGATGCATCTTCTTCGGGTGTGTTCATTACCGAGAACTGTTTCTCAATATTCTTTACGTCCTGGGTATAAGATACTGGATCAGGATCCCACATATGTAATATGTTACATGGGCTACAGATAGGTAGAGAACTCAGAACTGTTATAGATCTCATATCGACATGACTTATCAAGCTACTGGGGTCTGACGTTTACCACCCCTAGGCGAGATATGCGACATATCAGACGAAGAGACCGGACTGTACGGGAGTGTTATTGATTGGATTCACAGGAGAATATATAGGCTTGCTTGTTGATCTTCTGAGCGCTCAATACCTGGATGGCTGTTACGTTTAGTTGACCGCTTGCAGCTTGTGGGTGTTTGATATGATCATCACCCACTGCCGGCGTATTGACGATTCTTTAGAGTCCTACACAGAGGTTTCTTGACTCAAGAAAAATGGAGTAGGGGCACATATGTGATATGTGCAGGACCGAGGATAATGCGATATGAGATACCGTATTATATTCTCGCGATATTTGATTGTAAGTCCACGTTACCCTTCCCGGTTCTTTCGGGGATGCGGAAATGGTGAAAAATGATTTTTTCGGTGGAGGTAACATGGACTCTAAAAATGGATCTTTGCTAAACAAACTATCTAACAACCTAACTAAGAGTTTAACTACTATGTTAGGGGTTATACCTTAACTTGAACTCCTTCTCTTCGACTCCTTGTGGTGGTCGGATCGGCCTCACCTCGTCGTCTCCTTGTGCCGAAGATGGATCCACCCGAAAGCTTCTACCTTTGGCTCCAACCTCAATCTAGAGGAAACTAGAATACTTGGCTTGCTAGACCTTATACACTAGGATGAGTAGAGAAGTGTTTTGGGTTTTATCTCTATGGTTCTTATTTCTCAACTCATGAGACAATAGAACCATGAGCAAGAGAGAGAGAGCAAAAGGAAGAGAGAGAGAGCTGGGATGAGAGAGAATCAATATGATAGAATGAAGAAGACTTTTTACAACCATGCTCTCATAACACAAAATAATCATGATAATAATAGTAATTGAGTATTATGTGATGGTTCATGTCAATGGCATTATCATTTCATGCATTTAATGCATTTTGTGAACAAGCAAGCAAGCAAAAGTTGTAGCCATGAAATGATATCCATTGTCATGATGATGGTTAACAAGTCCAAACTAGTCAACCGGTCAACAAAGTCAATAAGTCAACAAATTCAACCTTTCAACCCAACCATGGCACAATAATACTTAATTAATATTATTATTAATCATATTTCTTATTCTCATTAGGGTTTGGCAAAAGTCAACAGTCAACAATCCTAATGAGAATCCTCTGCCTCTGTCTCTGTCAACCGTGCATACACACCCGCATCCGCATTCCGAGGAACATGAATACAAACGAGATAAAACCAATCCCAAAACGTATATTAGGTTCTGGCTTAAACCAAAGCCCACTAATAATAACTGCCCGGACACCAAACGTGCACAAGTGAGCGGATGTGACCGAACCCTGTCGCAAAACCATGCGACCTCTACTCTTTTGCCTAAATGCGAATAGCTCTCTTTGTGGGACTCTAAAGACTCGACACTACGCTGGCAGTGGGTTTAACCACAGACCGCAAGCGGCACTAGCTGCGCGTAACGGCCCCCAGGTAGATGCCGATAAGAAGACTGACGAGGTGAACTCATCCGAACTCCTACTGAGCCTGAATGTGACAGTCTCCAAACAGTCCGGTCTGTTCGTCTGAGAATATCGCATGGCGGGCCTAGGGGGGCGGTAAACGTTTGTCCCCTAATAGCGGTACAAGTCGTGTCGGATTGTAGCCCAGAACACCCTGAGATAACACTGGAAACCTACCAGTATTCCTGGCTTGCCCTGGCCAGGGACGACTATGTGTAATGGCTCTCCATGACACAACGCGATATCAACTCCCAATACCGGGAGAGAAGAATCCTATCTAATCGTCACTGCCTCCAAGTGCTTCGGGACTGCACCCAACTACTACCTGTTTGCATGACTCCTTTGATCCGTGGTAGGGTAGTAATCAAAGTACAGTGGGAACACACTCGAGGCGAAGTGACAGTGTCAAGTCAGCGGACTAAGCTGTACTCATGTCACCTGGGAACTGATAACTGACGATAGGTATAGTACCAACCAACAGTTCCCGACGAGTCCTGTCCAGTGTACTCGTAACCTAACGAGCACCCGCATACTATCTCAAGTACGACGTACTGACGGCTGTGGGACAGACCGTCTCCCCTGCTGGGATGAGAAGCGCATACGCTAGTCTACTCCGGAGTATCGATGCCCTGTCTCGATAGTCCTACGACTAGGGACCTGTATAAGGATGTGCTTGTGGATTACCCAGCCCCCACGAGTGTGACTGCCATCACAACGCTGGTAATCAAGCAAAGATCCTAAGGGCTTCCACTAATGTGTATAGGTGATATACTAAAAGAAACACCTGTACACATTAAAGTAGAAACAAACCAAGTAGCATACTACTATTTTGAGCAAGATTGTCTATACAACTGTGAATATCCTAAGCTTCCATTAAGTAATATACAAACTAGTATGATACAGTAATGGCCTCTAGGGCATATACACTAACAATCTCCCACTTGCACTAAGGCCATGTACTGGCGTATCGAAGACCTATCATCTGGATCAGCCGCTCGAACTGAGTCTAGGGTAAGGCCTTCGTGAATGGATCTGCAGTGTTATCTTCTGTAGCAACCCTCCGAACCTCGATCTCCTGGCGATCCACGATCTCCCTGATCAGGTAATACCGCCTCAAGATGTGTCTGGACTTCTGATGGGACCTGGGTGTTGGATATATATACCCTAGAGGCCTTCATTGTACAGGATGCTAGGGATATGTATGTACATGACAGTCTTGCTTGATATGATAGTACGCTATTTGGTTTGTCTTTGTCTTAACGTATAATATATTTTACTTGGTATTTATATATGTATGTTGATAAAGCCCATTGGGTGTTTGTCTGACTACCGGCGTTCTGATGGCAGTCATACTAGTGGGAGCTGGATAGTCAATAGGCACACCCTTAGATGTCCTTGGTCATAGGAGTATCGAGACTGGGCATTGATACTCCGGAGTAGACTAGTGTATACATATCTAGACTCTGAGGAGGGGCGATGGATTGGTCCCGCAGCCATTGGTGGAGTGCACCTAAGATTGTATACAGATGCTAACTGGATGTGAGTACACCGGACAGGACTCGCCGAGAACTGACTGGATGGTATTATACCTAACGTCAGATAGCAGTTCTCAGGTGACATGTGTGCAGATAGTCCGTTGACTTAAAGTCATCATTTGTCTCGTGTGAGTTCCTACTGTGGTTTGATTATTACCCTACCACGGCTCAAAGGAGTCGTGCAAACAGGTTTTAGTTGGGCACAGTCCCGAGCCATATGGAGGCAGTGAGTGACTGTTAGGGATTCGTCTCTCCCGGTATAGGGAGTTGATATCGCACGGTGATCGGTTGGTCATTACCATAAGTCCTTGGCCAGGGCTGATTGAGAATTACTGATGGACTGATCAGTAGATTCTCGGATGGTCTTGAGCCATACCGACACGACTTGTATGGTTATTAGGGGTCTGACGTCCACCACCTCCCTAGACCATACATGCGATACTCTTAGACGAAAAGACCGGACTGAGCGGATATTGTCACGGACAGGCTCAGTAGGATTTCAGATGGGTTACCTCATCGGCTTTCTTATCGACAACTACCTGGGGACCGTTACGTACAGCTAGTGCCGCTTGCGGTCTGTGGTTAAACCCACTGCCAGCGTAGTAGTCAAGTCTTTAGAGTCCCACACAGAGATTTCCCAAACCCAGGCGAAAAGATATTGAGGTCGTATGGTTTTACGACAAAGGTTCGGACGCATACGTGTTTAAACACACGTACGACATTCGGACAGTTTTTACTAGCCGGCTTTGGTTTAAGCCAGATTCTAGTATAAGGTTATTGGATTTATACAGTCTAAAGTTTTTCCGTGTTTTCACGGATGCGAGGGGCGTTCTCGTAATTTTCGAGAAGCTTCTAGAAGGATGTGACATGAGGGGTTAAGGTGGCATTTTCATTAATTGCTTTAGTGACTCATTCATATGATTCATCATATCATTAAATGCATCATTAATGCATCATTAATGATCTAATGACTCACATGATGAATCACTCTTCTTGAATAAATGAAGCATGGTGAATAATCATTTAATTGATATTATTTGATAATTCATTATGTTTGATATATTCAAGTGAGAAGCTTTTCTATTCTCATTATCATCGCCACCTTCTCTCTCCTCAAGTTCTCTCTCTTTCTCCAAACCCTAATCCTACCACTCATGAGTTGAGAACAAGGATTAGGAAAGACTAAACACTCCATAACCTATCTCTACATCATCTTAGTTCCTTTTTTAGCAACTAGAGAAACTAAGTAACCTCAAGTTTAGAGGTTATAGCTTGGATTAGGGTTCTCGGGTGGATCGTCTATCACGGAAAGAAGCCAAGGAGGACGTGGAGTTCCAAGGAGGCCGTAGATATCGTAAAGACGAAGGACTAGAATCGTTTGGTATAATCTCTTTACATAGTAGCTTAGAACTCTATGCTTATTGTTAAGTATTGTTTAGAAACGATCTTCGGTTAGTTGATGTTCGCTTTATAAACATGATTGTTTTTCAAATTTCCGCCTCCCCGCAACTCGTGGGGTGTTGCATATCAACTTACAGTGGTATCAGAGCCTCACTAAACAATAATTAACTCACTTGCAAAGTCGTATGAATTTCGTACGCGAAACAAACCGGAAAATACACCGATATTGCATAGTTTCTGTCGAATTAAAAATGAGGTCCAAAAATTTTTCAGGGACCTCCAGAATTACCAGCATGAAAATATAAGAACACACAAGAAAAATGGGCTCCTGAATAGGCCAAAGAGCCGCGGAACCGCGGCCGATCCCACCGATCCGCCGCGGATCCGCGGCCGAGTTGGGGCCGATTCAGCCCAGTTTTCTTCTGTGCATCTTTTGTGATATTTTGTATTTTCTGGTATTTTTATTTTCTGCTCAGGTTTCAAGTTTATAGAGAAGATTTGGAGTAGAATTTAAAGTGTTTAATCGATCGAAATTATACGATGTTTGCTTGTTTGATTATATCTGTGAACTGTATTATGTGTTCGTAAACCTCCCCTAACTGCTAGTTTGTCGGTTGGCAGGGGGTTGCACATATCTGTGGTGTTGTTTTTAACTGTTTGTGGATATGAATTATATTGGACTGTTGTGATGATTAGCCGGGTTTTGTGATGGGTTATTGTATTAATTCATTCGATATAATTGTAATAAGTTGTAATATTTTTTTGCGGGGCACATCCAGGTTGTGGTTGTAGCCACCGTTGTATTATTTCTTTTTACTGTTTTTGCTCCTAGGATAGACCCAAGGAGGGGTGCACAAACTACCGGGTATTTTGAAGTGTTGAGGTAGACCGCTTCACTTCTGGTACTTGGCGGGTAGTTTGCCGTACCCGTAGGGGTCTGGGGTGGGGTAATCGCTATTCATCACAACTGTGTAATTCGTCTTTCATTGCAGGCTCAATTGAAACGCGGATTGCTTGCAAATCCAATATTTTTTATCTGTGATCTGGAATGCCTATTATTGCGTCTGACGAATGTACAATATCTATATATGATAGCTATTTAGACGTCACTTATGTTTTACACCCGCGCTAGACCAGCCCCCGCTCTGTCGTTAGTTAAGTAACCTAACGGGTGATGACGGGACACAGTGGCGAATGCGGATGGCATAAGAGGACGTTGTATTTTCGTTGTTATCTGTAATGATAGGTTAATTGATGGGACGTATTATTATTAATGCAAAGAAAATAAAACCTAAACTGAATCGTTGGAACAATTTCTAAAACCACTCGGTTTTCTTGAAAAAGAAAATTTTAAATGCGGAGCTTAAACCACTCCTTTTAAATAAAAGCTATCTTTGTTCCTTCGATCATATCAAGTTCATTACGTTAACGGTTTTTTTCCAAAAACCAGCCGTAACCCTCCGTCGTTTCAGATAGACAGCACATCGTATTCATGCTATGCTTGTTGGCCTACGTCAAGGCATAGTGCATGGTAGCAGTGTGTGTGCCTGTTTGTTGCATAGATAGATGCATTAGTTTAAGACAGACGTACACCTTGTTGGCCTACGTCAAGGGCTTGTACGATGTACTTAAGTTGATCAGGACAACGACGGGTAGAACTTGACTTGCGTCTTATGATTTGTTGGCCTACGTCAAGGTCATAAGAGCTTGGGGTAAAAATCACATCGGGAGTTTCAAACATAAAGAAAACTTGCAGATTTAGCATACCTTCTGGAGTGTGGTGACTAGAGTGGCATCCATCTAGGGCATCATGAAATGATGGTTGGATCCCGATCCCACTGATGAGTAGGATTACTCTTAGGAATTTTTCTCACTTAATAATCAATGCTATAAACCAAGTAGGTGACTAGAAAGGTGTTAGAGGGGCTACGCCTCCAGGGAAAAGAGGTTATTTAATTAAGGAACTTCTTGAAAACGTTGGAAAACCTCCCTCGAAGTACCAACACTAGCCTGGCTGAAAGGTTAAGCAAGTATTGTGACGTGTGATTGTCACGACCCGAAAGTACGGAACATGACCGGCACTTAGACTACGAACATCTCAAGACGTACGTATGCTAAGTAAGCCGAAACCCAGAAATCCAAACCAAGAGAAGTAGTAGAGAATTGGAAGAACCATATCAAATCAACCTGTATGCAACATAATATACAACGCCTAAAGGCGAGGATCACAACAGAAATGAAACTCAACCATCAAGAACCCATGGAAATATAATACGTGACTCTAAGGTCGAAAGAATAAACATCCCTGGTCTCTATCTCAAATAAATACATGTTTTGGTTGATGGAAATTCTAGATACAACTGAAATATAATATACAAGGTATAATGATGGGTACGATGCAAATAACCCACCTACTAGCAAGTCACCTGAAATAAGCTGTGCCCGCAAAGCCGTAATGAAATCCGTACGGCAACACCTGCATGAAACTGGGGCACAACGGGGGAGAGTTGCCAACTCGTGAGTAGAAAAAGATCTACGAACAGAAAATCGCATGTATGACGCAATCCTAGGTCATACGATCAATATATAAATAATCCTCAAATATATAACCAGCAATCTCTAACCATGGCTAGTATAAATATCTAACCCCAGTGTAAACCCATGTGTCTGTGCCAGTGCATCAGGTAGCAATATATCATATGAACGATGTATGAATGCATGAAATAGAAGGCATGTACTGAAGAAAACTGCTTTTGTAACTTTGTGAGATCTCTGTATTTTTAAAATGAGGTATCACGATGAAATCAGCATAAAACAGTGCCTAGCATCGGCACAAAACATAAGTCTCAGTATCTCGATACCTCTGTATCACAATCTCTGTACCTCAATGTCTCGAAATCTCAATGTCTCAATCACAAAATCTAGGGCGTAGTCAGTCCAGATCGGCCCTTACCATCCATCTCATGACTACGACGGTATCCTCCAGATATCCGACGCGTCGGGTACTATCACCGGTAGGTAGTGCTCCCCTGCACAGGCTCAACGCCATCTCCTGCGATCTTCTTGCCCCGGGGTACCGCACCGGGCCCACCATGTACCCGAAACGGTTCATCCGCCTCCTCGAATCGGGTCTCGAAATCCATCAGCAAAACTCATGGTGGACGACTCATACATCATGGAAAAACCGCATTTATTTAAATAGAGAGAAAGCAGTATATATATGTGTTGCGGTTTTCCTCCAAATCCAGAAAATCTCATGGAAACTCGAATCCAAATCATCAATAGCATGTGAAATCATGAATATAAGCATGAGAATCCATGAATACAGCATATAGTGAATAACAGCATGCATGAAGTGACAAGTAATAACTACAATGTCAAGCTGGTATACATGGCAAGTACACTAATATCATGTCACTACTAGCTAACAAGCTAAATCAGGCAATAATATTCTCTAAGTGTACGTGACATGGCAATTACCGATGAAGATGTGTGTGCGACAGCAAATAAGTGTACGTGGTACATACGCATCATCGGTAATGGTGCTGGTGTCCTAGCAGCATGATATCAATAATAGAATATGAATCATAACAGTATGCGATGCAGAGCAACAATAATAATATGCGGGAGCTAAAATACTGAACACCATGATCGCTAAACTGCATCTAATGTCATAAAGGTCATATAGCTACCCTACTACAAGGCTGAGCTAAAGCTAGTAGTAGGTAAGGGAAACCGCCTAACTTCTGAGTCGATACATATATATATATATATATACACTTATATAGTCGGTGATCCCGCCTCGATCATATCACATCCGATACCGTATCCCTATAATCGGTTATTCCCAAGTCAAATAGGCGGATCAAACATTAAAATATAGCTCGTACGTAAATCCGTCGTACGGCCTCCCCAATCTGGGTACGGGTCAATATCACATTCGTCATGTCATTCATCAAGTATTCTCTGTATCAAATATCATAATCTGGGGTACTGACCTACGTCTAATACTACGCTAACATCATCACTATAATGAAGATCTGATTACTGATCGACAGTCTAGTATAAATCGATATTATCCTCATATATCATCACAAGAGTATACATCGCCCAAGGCGGCCTATCACAAGTATCCTGTCATATCATATCATATCATATCTCAAAACATAATCACATGTCGATCACTTAATATATTTATATCATCATTCCTATGGCGTTATCATCCCCAAAATCCTCTAAATCCTCAAACGTAACACAAGTATGAATTTTACCGTATCACTGATATCATAATCTCAGATCAACTCTCATCGACTAATTTAAATCCTAAGTATCATCCTCAAATCTGTATGTGAACATATAGTCCCAAACCCATGTGAACACATCTCGATATAGAATCCCATAGCCACATATGAAATAAGGATGTATGCGATTATGTATATGTGTGTATGTATGTATAGTGCACCCACTACCCTAAGGTTTCGTAATCTTTTACCAATCCAATATACCAATATCCAATTAAACATCAATAATTAATCCCAACAACAAAATAATAAATTGTTGGTGTGTATACGCATCCGTATACATCACCACGGACTGCGGGGGTGCTATACGCCATCCACCCGACTTCTCCCCGTAGATATAAATCTACTCACCTTGATATGTGTGCCGGTGCCGATGTCGCCGTTTGCATCTCCAACGCCTCGATGCCACGCGGAATACCTACAAGGATATCACATGCAAAAACACATGAAAACCATGTCGGAAACCAAAATGGTGCACACTACGCCCATAGGTAAAAACCTGTGACCTTGTATGCAAATGCAGCCAATATCCACTGTCGTTGACGTCCAAACGCCACCCGACAGATACGAATCATCGAATATCAAAATCCATACGAAAACACGTCGTAAAACATACGCCAACTCATGAAAATGAACCCAGATTTTACCCTAATAGGAACCAGTCAAAACGAGACATGCCGGGGGTCAATTTTACATGAAAAAGGGGCTGTGCACGTAAAACGAGGCAGTTTTATATTGCTCTAGACGCAAATTGCGGCCAGGGGGACTAAATTTGCGGTCGGGGTTTTGAGGTGGTGGCTAAGGCTTTGGGTAGGGGTTCCAGGGTGCCTGCACAGCTCTCTGCCAAGTCAATTTTTCTCTAGGAGGCCCCGGGTGAAAGCAGATCTCAGAAATGTCTCAAAATCGACAAAAACGCTAAAATACGCCAAGTCGAATAACTCTGGTAAATACTAGGAATCTGGGGTAATATTGGTTACAATGGTCTCAAAAACACCTAATAAGGTTATACTAACGATCAAAACCAACACTAGGTCAAGTTTCACTCAAATTTGCCTAAACTAGCACAATGTCACAAATAAAACAGTAACTTCAGCTATTTAACCGAAACTGAGCAAGAACTGAGTTGGGATGCGAAATTATACCTCAAGAAACTCCTAGAATGAAGGAGAAGAGAGGATGATAGAAGGAGGAGGGGTGCTGAGGTGCCCTGTAGCATTTCAAGTTGCTGCTCTGGTTGAAATTGCAAAGCTGCTGCTGCTGAAGCTATTTGTTGCTGTTGCGTTGGCTGCTGCTGCTGCTTGGAATTGTTTTATGGCATGAAGTTGCAGTAGCAGGAGTTTGTAGCTTTGGGAGGGTATATTGTTGTGTGGGGTGGAGTATGAAGGGGTGTGGGGTGGTCTTGAATGGATTAGGTCAGCTAATGCAGAATTGGGGTTGAAATTGTGTTTGAAGTGTGCTGAGCTGATGTTTTTCCAGGCTGAAACTGATGTTGTGTTGAAGGGCTGCTGCTGATGTATGGTTCCAACATGAGAATGAGTTGATATAAGGGCTAATGAGGTGATAAAGGGGGCTGAAGTGATGAAAAGGGGGGGCTGAAGTAGCTGCTGATGTGAGGGCTTTGGGGTGTGGGTTTTGGGCTATGGTGCTAGGGTGGTGGCAGCAGCTGCTGTAGCTGTAGGTATAGGGAGGGGGCTGTTCTGGTGGCTGAAGTCAGCTATTGTGGCTGAAGGTGTTGATAAGGGGGTGTGTAGGTCAGCTAGGGGGCTGAAGAGTCATGATGGGGGTGTGTAAGTCAGCTATGGGGGGCTGAAATGTGTTAGGGGCTGGTGTAGATCAGCTATGGGGGCTGATGTAGCTGTTGATGTGAGGGAATGGGGGCTGATATGGTGTATCAGGAGCTGATGTAAGGTTGTTGCAATGTTTCAGCACCTGCTGCTGGTGGTTTTCCTTAAGGGGGTGTGGTGTGTGAGGGTGAGAGAGATGTAAGTGTCTAAGAGGCAAGCAAAAGTTTGAAATGAGATGAGTTAACTCTCATTACTAATCACCATGAACAAAACTAAAATCCCAATTATCCCACTTAACTTAGCCAAATGGTTTAAACCCACCATGGTCATCTAAACATGGTTCAACCCTAGGCCACCATGAGTCCAAAACATGAACCAAAAGTTACAGGTGTGGAAATGTCATGTGGACATTGCACAAAAGCCAAAAATCCGGTTAGCGATCTTCAATCGTGATTAACACTAAAGTCGCATATAATTCATCATAAAAAACTATAAAATGACATATTTTCACAAAATACCCTATTTTAGAATTTCCAAAATTTTCTCCGGAATTTTCACCATTTATCGGTATTTAATTACACCGACTATTAAAATATTCATTAAAAATTATGAAAATTCCCAAAAATAATATTTTATTTTTTTTAAATGTTACAATCTTCCCCCCTTAAAGAAATTCGGTCCCCGAATTTAAATTTAAACCTCCCAATTCTAAAACATTTCAAATAAATGTCCAAGTCAACGGGGCTCCGAAATCATCAATACATAAAAGGCATCATAGCACAATACATGCGCATGAGTAACGAGCAGATAACTCAAAGTCAATACTCCGTCAAGCATCCCGCAATCATCGGAGTCAAGGTGAAAACACGAATGCCAAATTCAAAGCAAAACCGATATGCTATAAATCGGAACTATACATGTAAATATCGAATCTGTACATGTAAATATCTGAAAGGAATGCATGCCAAATTCTTTAAATTCGATGTGCAATGCGCATAACACTGCACAGTGGCGGACGTCTCTATAAGAAAATAGCCGTATACGTATATATCCTTTGTTTAATATGCACGATCCGCCGATTAAAAACAAATTTAGAAGGGTTTCCTCATTTTAAATGTCTTGTGTCATATCGGATACGTATGTAAATAATGAGACTACAGCTCGCTTTTGGAAATCCCCTTGAAATCTATCAATGCATGCAAATTATATCCAGGCACTGTCATCTGATCAGTCCTGCTAAGTATGGAAACACATAGCAAATATCATAAAAATGTACTGCTCCATAGAAATCAATCCAAAGAATGCATATAAAAACCCTGTGCGTCTGGTGCGCACGGAAATCAAAACCCATACCTGTGCCAAGCAGGTGCACAAAACGACATCAAGGTGCAACGGGTGTGCACGCAACATCTGTCATAGGCGACGTGTGTGCCTGACAGAAAAATCAAGTGCATCTGACATGCACGAAAAATCTCGATTTAGTGCATCTGGTGTGCACCGAATCTCATCTCCTAACATGCGCCCAACATACGCTAAAAATCCAAATCCGGTGCATCCATCATGCACGAAATCATAAAATCCAATATCGAGCGCCGAACATGCGCAAAAATCCAGTCGGGTGCATAAAATACACGAAACGAATATTGAACATCACCATCGAAATCGAAGTCCAGTGCATCCAAGTGCACAAAATACATGCCACTGCACTGCAACCATACATAAACTATACATAGTGCAGGAACCAAATCGTGTGCGTGCATACGCACAAAATCAATTCAACTGTATGAAACCCCATAAAATCACAAACATATGAAACCAAGGCACGAAAACGATATCAAGTGCAACAACTGTGCAAAAATCGTAAATCCTCAATCATCAAAATCAAATCATGCGGATAAATCGCCCAACAATACCGAAATCAAGTATGGCGGAATAGTACCGCTCAAGTGCATCCTCCAAAAATCTCTGGCCAACTGTCGGGGTCATCATAGCATATCTCGTCGACGATCCTGAACTCTGGCCTACTGGTGTGCGTAACATGACCACTCCTGGGTCCGAGTCTTCTCTATGGACTACCAATTCACGATTCATCGGCTCATCGACCCTGTTAGGTGTGCTAACGGGGTCGATTCCATTCTGGCACTTCTCTGGCCATCTCTCGGCCAATCCTCGCGACCACTCGTAAAGCAACATGTCACTGGCGTCGGCCTCTGGCTCTCTGAATGTACGTGACACATTTGATCCTGGGTGCAAGTATCATTGCAGCAGTGTCCTGGAAGGAATCCTACTCAAGGTCTCTTCCAGTCTCATCTCTGCCAACTGTCCGGAAGTCATCGTCCTTTACTATATCTTCTTCTTGTTCCGGAACGGCTGCATACTCATCGCGACTCCTTTTGGAAGATATACCCAATATTATGCCTCGGCATGCGTATTGCATCTCTGATGTCGGCGGGGTGGAACATCATCTCATCCAGATCTTGCACGAACCTTTTGCTCCATTTTTCTCTAATGTCGACTGCTTCGGATTCGTCTCGTCGTGGCTACATGGACTGAGCTTCAACGGCTATCCTCGTATCTGGAGTCTTCCAAGAAATGCATCTCACCACCTAGCATCCGAATTAAGTTTGAGCCATCCGATCGATTGGTCAAAACCTTATAATCCTCCAAGATTTCAACATCTTGGGTACAGTATAATAGTATCGCGTACATACCACAGCATCGGTGGTCCGGCCGTAGAAGGGCAAGCTCAAGCCTAACTAATGGCACCGCAGAACTGCCGTAAACCCTAAGGTTCAAAGGCTTTCACACGGTCATTAAGTCGAGTTAGGGTTTCATTCTTCTAGAGGGACCATAGAATTGCCTGCATGTCTTTCCGAATACTTTAAACTTGGAATAATAGGTTTCTGACATTCGATCGTCTCTGTCGACTCTCAACGTCTCCACGTGAAGTCGTCTCTAGCTGGAATCAATTTATCCGATGACCTCGCATCATGGTAGCGAATGATCCACATGTCCTAGTCATTCACCCTCGGTGACTAGCGACCTTCTATCATCTCTTAGTACAATCTCGTACTGTAATAGCTCCAATCATCTGGGGTAATAGCTCGTCGTTTGCAGTAACAACTAGCTCACTCGTCTGAACGGTGAACAGTGCCTCAATCATCATGAGCAAGCAATACGCCAACGGTCATCAAAGTGTGGCTGGCCTCTATCGGTGGCTCAATCCTCTGGTGCTAATCTGCACGTCCGAGTAATCTCATACGGCGATCCATCCAACGTTCGTGGCGCAAAATACAAACAAAAGACACACCTTTGCAATCGTGTGTTGCCAGAATTACGCCCTGGTCAGTCCTCGTTCGTGACGAGCTCATGCTGACCGCAACTCTAGCCATAGCTCTCCCTGCCCGTAATCATGGCAGCAAAACCAAAACTGGTACCGATGAGGCTAGATCAGGAAGGAATACGATACTAAACAAAGAAATGTAGATCCTAAGGCTCCTTAAGTGGAGTGGCGTGTCGTAAATATGCCGCGGAACATACCAACGGTACGTCACTCTACTTTAGTCACCTATTCCATCAACCAGGGGTCATCCTATACTCCGAAGGTAAAACCTAACGCTCTGATACCAACTTTGTCATGACCCGAAAGTACGGAACATGACCGGCACTTAGACTACGAACATCTCAAGGCGTACGTATGCTAAGTAAGCCAAAACCCAGAAATCCAAACCAAGAGAAGTAGTAGAGAATAGGAAGAACCATATCAAATCAACCTGTATGCAACATAATATACAACGCCTAAAGGCGAGGATCACAACAGAAATGAAACTCAACCAGCAAGAACCCATGGAAATATAATACGCGACTCTAAGGTCGAAAGAATAAACATCCCTGGTCTCTATCTCAAATAAATACATGTTTTGGTTGATGGAAATTCTAGATACAACTGAAATATAATATACAAGGTATAATGATGGGTACGATGCAAATAACCCACCTACTAGCAAGTCACCTGAAATAAGCTGTGCCCGCAAAGCCGTAATGAAATCCGTACGGCAACACCTGCATGAAACTGGGGCACAACGGGGGTGAGTTGCCAACTCGTGAGTAAAAAAAGATCTACGAACAGAAAATCGCATGTATGACACAATCCTAGGTCTTACGATCAATATATAAATAATCCTCAAATATATAACCAGCAATCTCTAACCATGGCTAGTATAAATATCTAACCCCAGTGTAAACCCATGTGTCTGTACCAGTGCATCAGGTGGCAATATATCATATGAACGATATATGAATGCATGAAACAGAAGGCATGTACTGAAGAAAACTGCTTTTGTAACTTTGTGAGATCTCTGTATTTTTAAAATGAGGTATCACGATGAAATCAACATAAAACAGTGCCTAGCATCGGCACAAAACATAAGTCTCAGTATCTCGATACCTCTGTATCACAATCTCTGTACCTCAATGTCTCGAAATCTCAATGTCTCAATCACAAAATCTAGGGCGCCGTCAGTCCAGATCGGCCCCTACCATCCATCTCATGACTACGACGGTATCCTCCAGATATCCGACGCGTCGAGTAATATCATCGGTAGGTAGTGCTCCCCTGCACAGGCTCAACGCCATCTCCTGCGATCTTCTTGCCCTGGGGTAACGCACCGGGCCCACCATGTACCCGAAACGGTTCAGCCGCCTCCTCGAATCGGGTCTCGAAATCTATCAGCAAAACTCATGGTGGACGACTCATACATCATGGAAAAACCGCATTTATTTAAAAAGAGAGAAAGCAGTATATATATGTGTTGCGGTTTTCCTCCAAATCCAGAAAATCTCATAGAAACTCGAATCCAAATCATCAATAGCATGTGAAATCATGAATATAAGCATGAGAATCCATGAACGCAGCATATAGTGAATAACAGCATGCATGAAGTGAAAAGTAATAACTACAATGTCAAGCTGGTATACATGGCAAGTACACTAATATCATGTCACTACTAGCTAACAAGCTAAATCGGGCAATAATATTCTCTAAGTGTACGTGACATGGCAATTACCGATGAAGATGTGTGTGCGACAGCAAATAAGTGTACGTGGTACATACGCATCATCGGTAATGGTGCTGGTGTCCTAGCAGCATGATATCAATAATAGAATATGAATCATAACAGTATGCGATGCAGAGCAACAATAATAATATGCGGGAGCTGAAATACTGAACACCATGATCGCTAAACTGCATCTAATGTCATAAAGGTCATATAGCTACCCTACTACAAGGCTGAGCTAAAGCTAGTAGTAGGTAAGGGAAACCGCCTAACTTCTGAGTCGATACATATATATATATATATATATATATATATATATACACACACATATATAGTCGGTGATCCCGCCTCGATCATATCACATCCGATACCGTATCCCTATAATCGGTTATTCCCAAGTCAAATAGGCGGATCAAACATTAAAATATGGCTCGTACGTAAATTCGTCGTACGGCCTCCCCAAGCTGGGTACGGGTCAATATCACATTCGTCATGTCATTCATCAAGTATTCTCTGTATCAAATATCATAATCTGGGGTACTGACCTACGTCTAATACTACGCTAACATCATCACTATAATGAAGATCTGATTACTGATCGACAGTCTAGTATAAATCGATATTATCCTCATATATCATCACAAGAGTATACATCGCCCAAGGCGGCCTATCACAAGTATCCTGTCATATCATATCATATCATATCTCAAAACATAATCACATGTCGATCACTTAATATATTTATATCATCATTCCTATGGCGTTATCATCCCCAAAATCCTCTAAATCCTAAAACGTAACACAAGTATGAATTTTACCGTATCACTGATATTATAATCTCAGATCAACTCTCATCGACTCATTTAAATCCCAAGTATCATCCTAAAATCTGTATGTGAACATATAGTCCCAAACCCATGTGAACACATCTCGATATAGAATCCCATAGTCACATATGAAATAAGGATGTATGCGAGTATGTATATGTGTGTATGTATGTGTAGTGCACCCACTACCCTAAGGTTTCGTAATCTTTCACCAATCCAATATACCAATATCCAATTAAACATCAATAATTAATCCCAACAACAAAATAATAAATTGTTGGTGTGTATACGCATCCGTATACATCACCACGGACTGCGGGGGTGCTATACGCCATCCACCCGACTTCTCCCCATAGATATAAATCTACTCACCTTGATATGTGTGCCGGTGCCGATGTCGCCGTTTGCATCTCCAACGCCTCGACGCCACGCGGAGTACCTACAAGGATATCACACGTTAAAACACATGAAAACCATGTCGGAAACCAAAATGGTGCACACTACGCCCATAGGTAAAAACCTGTGACCTTGTATGCAAACGCAGCCAATATCCACTGTCGTTGACATCCAAACGCCACCCGACAGATACGAATCATCGAATATCAAAATCCATACGAAAACACGTCGTAAAACATACGCCAACTCATGAAAATGAACCCAGATTTTACCCTAACAGGAACCAGTCAAAACTAGACATGCCGGGGGTCAATTTTACATGAAAAAGGGGCTGTGCACGCAAAACGAGGCAGTTTTATACTGCTCTGGCCGCAAATTGCGGCCAGGGTGATTAAATTTGCTGCCGGGGTTTTGAGGTGGTGGCTAGGGCTTTGGGTAGGGGTTCCAGGGTGCCTGCACAGCTCTCTGCCAAGTCAATTTTTCTCTAGGAGGCCCCGGGTGAAAGCAGATCTCAGAAAGGTCTCAAAATCGACAAAAACGCTAAAATACGCCAAGTCGAATAACTCTGGTAAATACTAGGAATCTGGGGTAATATTGGTTACAATGGTCCCAAAAACACCTAATAAGGTTATACTAACGATCAAAACCAACACTAGGTCAAGTTTCACTCAAATTTGCCTAAACTAGCACAATGTCACAAATAAAACAGTAACTTTAGCTATTTAACCGAAACTGAGCAAGAACTGAATTGGGATGCGAAATTATACCTCAAGAAACTCCTAGAATGAAGGAGAAGAGAGGATGATGGAAGGAGGAGGGGTGCTGAGGTGCCCTGTAGCATTTCAAGTTGCTGCTCTGGCTGAAATTGCAAAGCTGCTGCTGCTGAAGCTATTTGTTGCTGTTGCGTTGGCTGCTGCTGCTGCTTGGAATTGTTTTATGGCATGAAGTTGCAGCAGCAGGAGTTTGTGGCTATGGGAGGGTATATTGTTGTGTGGGGTGGAGTATGAAGGGGTGTGGGGTGGTCTTGAATGGATTAGTTCAGCTAATGCAGAATTGGGGTTGAAATTGTGTTTGAAGTGTGCTGAGCTGATGTTTTTCCAGGCTGAAACTGATGTTGTGTTGAAGGGCTGCTGCTGATGTATGGTTCCAACATGAGAATGAGTTGATATGGGGGCTAATGAGGTGATAAAGGGGGCTGAAGTGATGAAAGGGGGGGCTGAAGTAGCTGCTGATGTGAGGGCTTTGGGGTGTGGGTTTTGGGCTATGGTGCTAGGGTGGTGGCTGCAGCTGCTGTAGCTGTAGGTATAGGGAGGGGGCTGTTCTGGTGGCTGAAGTCAGCTATCGTGGCTGAAGGTGTTGATAAGGGGGTGTGTAGGTCAGCTAGGGGGCTGAAGAGTCATGATGGGGGTGTGTAAGTCAGCTATGGGGGGCTGAAATGTGTTGGGGGCTGGTGTAGATCAGCTATGGGGGCTGATGTAGCTGTTGATGTCAGGGAATGGGGGCTGATATGGTGTATCAGGAGCTGATGTAAGGCTGTTGCAATGATTCAGCACCTGCTGCTGGTGGTTTTCCTTAAGGGGGTGTGGTGTGTAAGGGTGAGAGAGATGTGAGTGTCTAAGAGGCAAGCAAAAGTTTGAAATGAGATGAGTTAACTCTCATTACTAATCACCATGAACAAAACTAAAATCCCAATTATCCCACTTAACTTAGCCAAATGGTTTAAATCCACCATGGTCATCTAAACATGGTTCAACCCTAGGCCACCATGAGTCCAAAACATGAACCAAAAGTGACAGGTGTGGAAATATCATGTGCACATTGCACAAAAGCCAAAAATCCGGTTAGCGATCTTCAATCGCGATTAACACTAAATTCGCATATAATTCATCATAAAAAACTATAAAATGACATATTTTCACAAAATACCCTATTTTAGAATTTCCAAAATTTTCTCCGGAATTTTCACCATTTATCGGTATTTAATTACACCGACTATTAAAATATTCATTAAAAATTATGAAAATTCCCAAAAATAATATTTTATTTTTTTGAAATGTTACAGTGATTAAATCCTGACTAGTTCTTCTTTTAGGTTTTGAAGAAGGATTTGAGGAAACAGTGGGAGCCATCCTGTTTAGATAAATTAATAAACCAATCTAAACTTGCAAGAGCATATGCTGAGTGTTTTCTTTTCTCTCTCTCTGGCAGCTATCATGACTGGACTAAAACTATTACCTGAAAAAAATATACTGACCGGGCAGAACTATAAAGATTGGCTAAGGAACGTCAATATTGCACTGACTTATGACAAAGTAGCATATGTTACCACCGCTGTTCCTCCCCTTATCCCAGGACCAGATTCCTCAGTTGTGGACATGGAAGTCCGCAAAACCTGGGATCTAGATTGTGAACGAGCTAAGTGTATCGTGCTGGCGTCCATGAACAATGAACACCAGAAACAGCACGAAAGTATGGATGTGATGTCTATCTTTCTCTATTGCAAGGACTTGTATGGGGAGCACTCCCGTATCGCGAGGTACGAAATCTTAAGGAAACTCTTCCAGATGAGGTTAGCTCCAGGATCACCTATAGGAGAGTACGTCCTCAAAATGATCATCCTCATTGAGGAACTCGCAAACCTGGGATGCGTGCTAGAGAACGATTTGTATATCGACTTGATTTTGCAGTCCCTTCCCCACACCTTCTCTCAGTTCGTGCTGAACTTCAACATGCACGAAATGGAAGCTGATCTTCCAAAGCTCCTCAATATGTTGAGGGTAGCAGAGACCTCCTTGAAAAAGGAGAAGACCCCCGTTCTGTATGTTGGCCAATCATCTTCTTCCAAATCTAAAGCGAAAGCTAAAGGGAAGAAGAAGATGAAAGCCACCAAACCGAAAGGTGGGGTCAAGAAGGCGTAGGGAACGAACAAGGCAGGAAGGGTAAAGACAGAAAAGAACGAGTGCTTCTATTGTCACAAGCAAGGGCACTGGAAGAAGGATTGTCTGGCCTTCAAAGCCAAGGACATGAAGCAAGCGGTTGCTTCTACTTCAGGTGTGTTTGTAATCGAAAATTGTCTTTCAGTTAACTCTACATCATGGGTACTTGATACCGGTTCTGGTTCTCATATCTGTAATTCATTGCAGGATCTGAGAAATAGTAGAGTGCTGGGGACAGGTGATATGACTCTCCGGATGGGCAATGGAATGCATGTAGATGCAATTGCAATAGGGGAATATCACCTAGGGTTGACTAGTGGGCACATTTTGGTGTTGTACAGCTGTTTTTGTATTCCCAGTATGTTGTGTAATATTATATCAGTATCTTTGTTATCGAATGAAGGATATAATTTTGCGCTTGAAAGAAATGTTATGAACATTCACCTAAATCAAGAATTGATTGGGTATGGCACACTGGAAAACGGCATATACATACTTAATCAACCTCAAATTTTCAATATTCAAAACACGTGTAAAAGAAAGGCTCCAAATTCGAATCAAGCCTTCCTATGGCATTGTAGACTTGGTCATATAAATGAAACAAGGTTGACTAAGTTACATAAAGATGGATATCTAGATCCGTTTGAATATTCATCATATGCAACTTGTCAATCATGTATCAAAGGAAAAATGACCAAATCTCCGTTCACCGGACACGGAGAAAGAGCCACTGAACTCTTGGGACTTGTACACAGTGATGTATGTGGTCCGATATCTACGCATGCATGAAGTGGTCACTCCTACTTCATCACTTTTACTGATGACTTCTCTAGGTATGGACATGTGTTCTTAATGAAGCATAAATCCGAGGCTTTTGAGAAGTTTAAGGAGTATAAAAATGAAGTAGAGAAACAAACTTGTAAAAGCATCAAGACACGTCGATCTGATCGAGGTAGAGAATACTTAAGTACCAGTTTTCTTGAATACTTAAAAGAGAATGGAATTCTCTCTCATCTTACTCCGCCTTATACACCTCAGCATAATGGTGTATCAGAAAAAAGGAATCGCACGCTATTAGATATGGTGCGTTCAATGATGAGTAGTGCTGAGTTGCCACATTCCTTCTGGGGATTTGCTCTAGAATCAGCAGCATACCTATTAAATAGAGTTCCGACTAAGTCTGTGCCTACCACTCCATATGAAATGTGGAGCGGGAAGAGACCATATCTCAAGTTTATCAAGATATGGGGATGTCCGGTATATGTTAAAAAGCAAAAACCGGACAAGCTCGAGGCACGATCGGTTTTATGCAAGTTTATAGGATACCCCAAGCATTCAAGGGGGTATATGGTCTACCACACTGAAGAACAAAAGGTGTTTGTCGCTCGTCACATTGTCTTCTTAGAAAGCGAATTTCTTGCAAAAGAAATTAGTGGGAGCGCGGTAGAGCTGGAAGAAATTCCAGAACCTCAAACTGCTACCGAGGACTCAGTAGAACCTCAGATTTCAATAGAACATGACGAACCAACGCCACTCCGCAGATCTAGTAGGCTTTCTCATCCTCCTGAAAGATACTATGGTTTTCTTCTAGATGGGGATCGAGAGGATTGCATCATCGATGATGATGAGCCTACTAGTTTTCAGCAGGCTATTACGAGTAGTGACTCGATGAAATGGCTGGATGCTATGAGATCCGAAATGGAATCCATGTACACCAATAAAGTATGGACTTTAGAAGTTGCTCCTCCTGGAGTAAAACCAGTTGGATGCAAATGGATCTTCAAAAGGAAGATTGGTGCATTTGGACAAGTGGAAACCTACAAAGCTAGACTCGTAGCAAAAGGTTTTCGTCAAAGACCAGGATTGGACTATGATGAAACCTTTTCACCTGTAGCTATGCTTAAATCCATTCGGATCCTGCTTGCGATTGCTGCCTTCCATGACTATGAAATCTGGCAGATGGACGTAAAAACAGCTTTTCTAATTGGACATTTAGAAGAGAGTGTTTACATGGATCAACCAGAAGGTTTCTTAGACAGTGGGAGCAGCGGAAGAGTCTGCAAGTTGCTTAAATCCATTTATGGATTAAAGCAAGTATCACGGAGTTGGAACATCTGCTTTGATGAGACAGTCAAAGAATTTGACTTTATCAAAAATGTAGATGAACCATGTATTTATAGGAAGATTGTAGAAAGAGCAGTAGTCTTCCTCGTTTTGTACGTCGACGACATACTACTGATAGGGAATGATATCCCTATGCTACAATCAGTAAAGCTCTTCTTGTTACAGAAATTCTCTATGAAAGACTTGGGAGATGCATCATACATTCTGGGCATTAAGATCCATCGTGATAGAACTAATAGAATGTTAGGACTTTCACAGTCCAGGTATATTGACACTATACTAAAGAGATTTAGTATGGAAGATTCCAAGCGCGGTAATATGCCCGCTTGTCATGGAATCACCATCTCCAAAGAGATGTCTCCAAAGACTGATGAAGAGAGGGCTCGCATGGGCATTATACCTTACGCTTCGGCGGTAGGATCAATAATGTATGCGATGTTATGTACCAGACCAGATGTAGCTTACACACTTAGTGTGGTAAGCAGGTATCAGTCTGACCCAGGTGAGAAACATTGGATAGCGGTGAAGAACATTCTCAAGTACTTGAGAAGGACTAAGGAGATGTTCTTAGTTTACGGTAACAAGGACATCCAAGTAGAGGTTTTTACTGACTCCGGCTTCCAAAGTGACAAGGATGATTCTAAATCCATTTCGGGTTTTGTGTTTACACTTAATGGAGGGGCGGTATGTTGGAGGAGTTCCAAACAGGATACCGTCGCAGACTCAACTATGGAGGCTGAGTATATAGCTGCTAGTGAAGCCGCAAAAGAGGCTGTCTGGATGAGGAAGTTCATTTCTGAACTTCAGGTAGTTCCGTCCATTGCCAATCCAATACCTTTGTATTGTGATAACAATGGCGCTGTAGCTTTAGCGAAGGAACCAAGGTCCCATCAGAAATCCAGGCATATCTTAAGGCGGTTTCACCTGATCAGGGAGATCGTGGATCGTCGGGAGATCGAGATACGGAGAGTGGACACAAAAGAAAACACGGCAGATCCATTCACCAAGGCCATCCCTCAAGTGCAGTTCGAGAGGCTGTTTGAGATGTTGGGCATGCGGTACACCAGAAACTGGATCTGGTAGAGACAGTGGGTACTCATTGCGCCAACTATAGGCCTTAGTGCAAGTGGGAGATTGTTGGATGTATATGCCCTAGAGGCCTTCATTGTATAGGATGCTAGGGATATGTATGTACATGACAGTCTTGCTTGATATCATAGTACGCTATTTGGTTTGTCTTTGTCTTAACGTATGATATATTTTACTTGGTATTTATATATGTATGTTGATAAAACCCATAGGGTGTTTGTGTTGGAGATAGTGCCCTCAGAGTCAATTATTAGGTCACAGGTACGTGATTGTAATGATTGAGGGAGGACCTATCCCGGTAGGACAGTCTTACTCGAGATGATAGTATGCTATCTGGTTTACCTTTATCATCGTGTACTATTTTAGGTGATCTGACACGTCGCTATTACACGTTGATAGAGCCCCTTGGATTCTTGCTTGACCACCAGCAGTATGAGGGCGATCATATAAGTGGGAGCTGGGGGTCTACAAGCATATCCTTAAAAGGTCCCTAGTCGTGGGAGTTTCGAGACTGGGCATCGATACTCCATTAGTAGACTAGTGTATACAGTCGAGACCCCGACGAGGGGCGGTGGCCGGTCTCACAAGCCACTGGTGTCAGTTGGATCACCTAAGATGTATACAGGTGCTCATTGGGTTATGAGTACACCGGACAGGACTCGCCGGGAACATGCTAGTTGGTCATATACCAGACGTCAGATGGCAGTTCCCTGGTGACATGTGTGCAGGTTAGTTCATCGACCTGGGGATCGTCATTTGTCTCGTGTGAGTTCCCACTGTACTTTGATTACTACCCTACCACGGCTCAAAGGAGTCGTGCAAACAGGTTTTAGTTGGGTACAGTCCCGAGCCACATGGAGGCAGTGAGCGTATCTTCAGGGGTTCGTCTCTCCCGGTATTGGGGGTGAGGTCGTGCTGTGTCTAGGAGAGCCATTACACAAAGTCCTTGGCCAAGGCAAGGAGATTTACTGGTAGGTATTCCAGTAGTATCTCAGGGTGTTCTGGGCTACACTCCGACACGACTTGTACCGCTTTTGGGGGTCTGACTTTTACCAACCCCCTAGGCCCGCCATGCGATACTCATAGACGAACGGACCGGACTGCACGGATATTGTCACTGACAGGCTCAGTAGGGTTGTCAGGCTGAGTTCACTCACAGACATCCCTTTTAGTCAGTACCTGGTAGCCCGTTACGTATTGGCTTATACCTCTGACGTGCTAGTGGTTAAATCCACAACCAAGGCGTTGACGAGTCTTTAGAGTCCCCCACATTCAGTTACTCAGCTTTCGGGCGAAAGGTTGTAGAGGCCGTATGGAGATATGGCAAGGTCCGATCAGATACGTGCGGTATTGCACGAATCAGGATCAGACAGTCTGTACTATAGGCCGTATGGTTATATGGCAGGGTTCGATCAGATACGTGCGGTATTGCACGGATCAGGATCGAACAGGTATTACTAGCCGGCTTTGGTATAAGCCGGATCCTAGTATAGTACAGTGTAGATTTTGTCTCATTGCATTTGTATTTCGGTCGAAATACAGATGCGGGTGTGTATGCACAGTATCGGGGTTTTCCTGTAATTTATTACGGGACCAGTTTTTGGAGTTGCCAGTTTGCTTTCCGTTTCGGCCAATTTCCTTTGTTCTGTTCATTGGCCGAAGATTGGTGGAGGAGGGTTTATTTGCATTGTTGCAAATAGGTTTTTGTGGAGGGGGTCTTTGCTTTTTGTAGCATCATGATAGTCTTCATGATGGTGCACCATCCTTTGACTTGCTTGACTTCATACTTCATGATGGCTTGACTTTGTTAGCATCATGGTTGTTGATGATGGTTGTGTGGAGTGTTGGCATTGCTTTGTGATCATGGTTGATTATGATAGCCATTCCTCTCTCTCTCTTGCATGATTTGAGTTTGGCCTCTCTCATTTTTGATGGACTCTCCTCATTCTCATTTTCCACTTCACTCCATGCTCTTCTCCTCACTTGTTTTGGCCGGCCACTTTGGATTGGGGCTGTCCAAAAATTGTGTGTGTGTATTTTTGGTTCATATCATGCTCAAAAATACCCCCTAGCTCCTCCACATTGTTCTTGTTTCATCCCTCCACCAAATGGCACCTCTATGAACCCCAAATGAGACACAATCCTCTACTACATATTCTACAACGAACCTTGGGCACGTCGAGTAGCCGGCTTCGTGCCCGAGTTGCCTCGGCATTGAGGTGGGAGCCCGTAAAAGAAGTAGGCGATGTGGTGCACTTCCGGCGACGAGGAGGAGACGGGACATTCCGCAGGAGATCGGGACGATGATGAGAAGACCGGAGGACTTGGATCGTCGGTATATCTCTATTCCCTTTCTTGTAGATAGCTAGGACTAATTAATGGTTCGATCCGGGTTATAGTGCGCGGTGGTGCCGGTTTGCTAAGTCCGTAAAATTTAAGTTTTTCACCGCTTCCGCTTTTGGCCGTCGGATTGACGGCCGGGGCGCCGCCGTGCACTTACAGTGGTATCAGAGACTCGCCATTAACTTAGTCTAGCTTTGTGTAATGTGTTTGCATTTCCGATCGATCCAAAAGTTCCAAAACCCGTATTTTGATCACATCAGTTTTCTGTTGGAAATTTTTGGTCTCGAAAAAATTTTCAGGTTGTAAAATATTGATGTACTAGAAATTGTAAGGCTACTGTTCAAATTCGAGGCACTGATCTCCTGACCAGAGCGCGGAAGCGCGGCCAAAACCCACTTGTGGCCGCTCTTCCGCCGCAGTATGGAGGAATCAGTGGGTTGGGTTTTTACAGTGGGCTTCTGGGGAGATTTTAGGGGTTTTGGAATATTAACATTGGGCCCAGAATTTCTTTAACTGCTACAGTATTGCTTGGGGGCCCACTTGTTAAAATTTGATCGATCGGATATTTTAAACACATTATTTCACAGTATTTACATTATATCTGCGACCGTGAATGTCACTCGATCGGTAAATCCGGTCTAACTGCTATAGCCCGGTTAGACGGATTTGCGAACGTGACTTTCACGTTGATGTTCTATGTATTTGCTGTGATGTTGCGAATCGGTCGTGGGGGATAGCCTGGATGCAATGCTAGTACAGTTGTGGTTGTATTATGTACATTTGATATTGCGGGGCGAGCGTCCGACATGTGGACTGCCGTCACTGCCTGATTGTATTATTATTTTGGGGCACGACCTGGTTGCGGTCGATGTACCCGGTGTATGTATATTTTACTTTCTGTACTAGGATTGCCCCGCGGAGGGGTGCACGGATAGCCGGATTCTAGAGGGCAACGGGCCCGCATCTCTTGGCATTGAGACGGAGGGGGCTTCACTCTAGGATTGGCGGGCTATTCGCCGCACTCGTAGGGGGTACAGGTTGACCTAGGAGGGGTGCCCAAGTTACCGGATTCCGTGAAGTGCTGGGTGGTCCATTCACGTTGCTGAAGGGGGCTGCCTCGCTTCAGGTTTTGGCGGGTAACTTGCCGCGCCCGTAGGGGTCTAGGATTTCATTGCACAGGCTATCCACACGACCAGGGGAACGTCGGGTTTCAGTAGTGGCTCTGTGAAACCCGGGGATCCCAGATATCTGTATTGTTTATGTGATGCTGTACATTATCTGTGATGTTGCATTTCTTTTCACGCCTTGAGCGAAATATAATATATTGGTATATATATTAGTAGATGTTGTATATGTTTTACATCCGCGCTAGTCCAGTCCCTGCTCTGTCGTTAGTAAGCTAACCTAACGGGTAATGACGGGACCCAGTGGCGAATGCGGATGGCATATACGTACATCAGTATATTTTCGTTCTTTGTGGTGTGATCAATTGATGGGACTGCATTGATTCGGATCAATGCAAGTTAAAAACAAACCTAATCTGATGTTGTTGGAACACTTTTCAAAAAGCTGTTATTGCAAGGACGTTTACTTTTGTTTTGCATCGCGGTATTCATTTGGAATATCCTGCACCCCATTCTACGGGGAAAGAGCCGAGATCCCTTCACCGGGAGTGACCTCTTTAGCAACGGTTTTCGTCACTATATTTTCAAAAAGCTATCCGTTCCTTCAACGATATCAAGTTCACTACGTTAAAGGTTTTCGCCAGAAACCATTCGTAGCCCTCCGTCGTTTCATATGGGTAGTCAATAGTATTCAAGCTGTGTTTGTTGGCCTTAGTCAAGGCACAGTGTTTGGTAGCTGTTGGGTGTTCATATGCTGCATAGATAGATGCGTTGGTTTGGGACAGTCGTATAGCCTTGTTGGCCCTAGTCAAGGGCTTGTACGGGTGGGTTCAAATCAACCTGGATAATGACGGGTAGAACTTGACATGTGACTTATGATTTGTTGGCCCTAGTCAAGGTCATAAGAGCATGGGGTAAAAATCCACATCGGGAGTTTCAAAAGAACTGAAACTTGCCAGATATGCGCATACCTTCTGGAGTGTGATACCGTGAGCGGATTCCGTCACGTTGTCATGCGATGAGAGTTGGATCCCGATTCCCACTGATGAGTTAGTTTACTCCTCGGGTGACCCCGACTAATTCTTCTTTCAGGTTTGGAGGAGAATTTGAGGTACAGTGGGAGGTTTCCAGATTAGATAAATTGGTAACCATTCTGATCTAGGTTAGAGTGCACGCTGAGTGTTTCTTTTCTCTCTCTCTTTGGCAGCGACCATTGACCCGACCCTAAGACTATGACTCAGTGACCAAGTTGACCGAACCTTCTTAAACACCGGCTTTTGGATTGTCAGAGTTGCAAACCTCATTGCCACTCCTACTTTTACCCTTTTCTCCAGGACACCCCGTTTTACTACGAACGTCCACTTCCATTGGACAAAACCATCGTATGGTTAGATACGAACTCGAAAGAATTTATTCGAGGATGGTTTCCGGTTCTGGAGAAAACGGATAGGGCTATTCAGTTGTCTTTTCCTTTCACCTTCTCTCAAGTTGTGAGTACTCCTTGGTTTAGGAGATAGTACACCTATTACGCAAATTGGATAGTCTTCTTCCAAACCATAGGCAGGTGCCGACCGGTAGGGAATGAAGAAAACCAATTAGCATAACGATGGTGTGCAGAAGGTATTAAGTTAAGACAAAGTAAGGGATTAGTAAGAGGGCAAAGTAAATTGCAACAGATATTCACGACCAAACCAAATATTTCGTTACCACTCCCACATCACCTTTGTATTTCTCCAGGACACTCCGTATCACTACGAAGATCCACAGTTTATTTGGATACTCTATCGTATGGTTATATACGAACTCGAATGGAACTTGTTCCAGTTCGGGGATGGATTCTGGTTCAGGAGAAATAGGAATATGGTTTATTCGGTTGTCTTTTATCTTCACCCTCTCTCATTGCGAGTGTTCCTAGGATTGGAACAGTACACCCATTATGCTTATTGGATAGTCTTCTTCCAAACCATAGGCTGGTGCCGAACGGTAGGGAAGGAAGAAAACCATTTGGCCTAAAAGGGTGTGCAGAAGGTAAAGACTAAAGACATATGAAGGGATTTGGAGAGGTGGCAAAGAACTATACGGTTACAGTCGTGAATCTGGAAGAGGCATTACTAGGAATACCAGAATACCCCATCGGAACATTTCAATGTTTCAGTTTCACTGTGTAATGTTAAAGGAAAACTGATTTCCCAGTTAGACACTTGCTCCAAGGTATGTATTTACCAAGTATGATTCTCACATCTGTATGGTTTTACAGATGATGAGTGGGAGTAGGTTATTGGGAATTGGGTGATCATCCTCATTATATCGGGATTCGTTGTAATCGGTGATATTTGGGGAAATCACCTGGGTTGTTTGCCGGTCGGCAAATATTTGGTTTTGAATATCCGCTTTTATGCACCAATTTCAAATTGATATATCTGTACGTCTATTTTCATAGAGTGAGATATACCTTTCTGAAATTATGTCTACGACATTTACCTATATCGGTGGATGGTTAGATAAGGAGCATTAAACAGCGGTGTAATTCTTCTTAACCATAAGTACAGTTTTCAACCTACGACACACAGTGAATGAGTAATCAGACTCAAGGGACTTATACAGAGTATTGTATGTTGTCCAGGGTCCATCAGGACAGAGGGGTTGGTCCTCGTACTATATTCGGTTTACTTATGACTTCTCTGGTTTTTAGACAGGTGTTTCGCGGAAACACAGAGTCTGAATTTTGAGAAGTTATAGGTATTTGAATAGAGTAGAGAACCAGATGTAGCAAGTATCGGGATTCTTCAAAGAGATCGAAGATGTAGATACTTGCGTATGGTGTTCAGTTGATAGTAGTGATTAAGAGAACTTGCTTCTCTTTCAGGTTACTCATAATTGGAAGCATTCCTAAGTTGAGTAACGCTGATCGGCCTCCTTCCATTTAGTTGACATGCACTGGAGACAGTTGTATGATTTGGATCTGGTTCAGTTAAATCAGTGCCTCTGGTCCTATATGGGATATAGAACAGTTCGTATCTTAACGTTGTTAAGGTACGGGGAGTTGTCCGGCTTATGATTAAAACCAGACACTGGACAACTCAAGGCATGTTTCTGTAATGGCTGTTTGTGGGTTGACCCAGGCTATGACGAGGGTTGACTTTCTACCATCTGGATGAACAATAGCGATATTGTTCTAGACTCGCCACAGTTTTATTAAAAATGGATTTTTTCAGAAAACAGTAGTGGGAGTATGGTAGAACTGGAAGTGATTCCAGAACCACAAACGATTACTGAAGATTTGATAAGGAATCTAAAGATTCAATCTGGATTGACATTCCATTGGCCACTCCGCAGATACGGTGGGTAACTTCAGGCACCCGAGAGGTACTACGGTAGCCTCAAGGACGGTGACAGGGAAGTTCTTGTTTACCCACAATTACCATTGCTGTTGTTCCAGGCTGCGAGACCCGGCAGGAGGATGAGTATAGGTTCATTCTAAAACTTGCTTTAGAAGTGTACGTCTATATGACTCTGCCAGAGGGTTGTCGTAGTCAGTGGGAGCAGCGGAAGCATTGGTGGACAGGTAGCTTATGTCTATTTATAGACTAGAGCAGAAGTTGCGGAGATAGATCATCTGTTTCTGACGTGACAGTCATGGGTTTGACTTCATCAGAATAGGGGATGGATCTGTTGAGAAGGTAGTAGAGTGTGATATCCTGGTATTTGGATGATATACACAGAGTAAGAAAAGAAACTTCTACACTACGATCGGTTATACTTTGGTCGTCACACAGTTGTTTCTCCACAAAGGAAATGGATTTTATATCGGACATACTGGTTACTAGATCTATGGTTTTAGCTCTAGATTTGGGTGGTTTCCCAATCAGGGTACTTGACAGCATTCTAAGAGTATTTAGGATGGACGACTCCTGGCACGGTAGTGTACCTGCAGGTAATGGAGTCACCCTCTCCAAAGGTGTCTTACAGACTAAAAGGGAGAGGGATGTGCATGATTGGCAGATCACTTGCTCGGACAATTGAGTCAATCATGAGATGTCAAGTACCACACCAGATGTTGTTCTTGCACTAGATGCAATAAGTTGACATTGATCCAATCCTGGAGAAACGGTCGGAAGCAGTTTTAGAACATAAGTGGATGTTCTAGGGATATGATAACGACAGCCTCATTCAGGAGACAGTTATCATTCCAGGCTTCCAAGGTGACATGGACGACAAGGAGGTTGTCAGAGTTATAGTTTTCCTTCTGATGAGGGGCAGTATTTTGGACAGGTGGTCCAAGGCAATACTGAGGGAGGCATGGCGCGCAGGATACTGATTAAGTTCAGTTGACGATACAGTCTAAGAAGTTTGGATTTGGAGTTCATTTATGAGCTAGGTCCCATCAGACATCCAGACACATTCTAAGACAGGTATTGCTCATTTCGGGAGATGGGTTTCTCCGCGAACATGAGATATAGAGAGATATAGAAAGAAACAACTAAGCGGATCCACTCACTGAGGCTATTCCTCGAACGCAATAGTTCCGCAAAAGAGCTTTGTGAGACTGACTAGTAGAGGAGTTGGATGTTCGGTATCACACGGGCTGTGAGTATGCGACATCGCAATAATTAGCCTTGAGTGCAAGTGGGAGATTGTTGGAGATAGTGCCCTCAGAGTCAATTATTAGGTCACAGGTACGTGATTGTAATGATTGAGGGAGGACCTATCCCGGTAGGACAGTCTTACTCGAGATGATAGTATGCTATCTGGTTTACCTTTATCATCGTGTACTGTTTTAGGTGATCTGACACGTCGCTATTACACGTTGATAGAGCCCCTAGGATTCTTGCTTGACCACCAGCAGTATGAGGGCGATCATATAAGTGGGAGCTGGGGGTCTACAAGCATATCCTTAAAAGGTCCCTAGTCATGGGAGTTTCGAGACTGGGCATCGATACTCCATTAGTAGACTAGTGTATACAGTCGAGACCCCGACGAGGGGCGGTGGCCGGTCTCACAAGCCACTGGTGTCAGTTGGATCACCTAAGATGTATACAGGTGCTCATTGGGTTATGAGTACACCGGACAGGACTCGCCGGGAACATGCTAGTTGGTCATATACCAGACGTCAGATGGCAGTTCCCTGGTGACATGTGTGCAGGTTAGTTCATCGACCTGGGGATCGTCATTTGTCTCGTGTGAGTTCCCACTGTACTTTGATTACTACCCTACCACGGCTCAAAGGAGTCGTGCAAACAGGTTTTAGTTGGGTACAGTCCCGAGCCACATGGAGGCAGTGAGCGTATCTTCAGGGGTTCATCTCTCCCGGTATTGGGGGTGAGGTCGTGCTGTGTCTAGGAGAGCCATTACACAAAGTCCTTGGCCAAGGCAAGGAGATTTACTGGTAGGTATTCCAGTAGTATCTCAGGGTGTTCTGGGCTACACTCCGACACGACTTGTACCGCTTTTGGGGGTCTGACTTTTACCAACCCCCTAGGCCCGCCATGCGATACTCATAGACGAACGGACCGGACTGCACGGATATTGTCACTGACAGGCTCAGTAGGGTTGTCAGGCTGAGTTCACTCACAGACATCCCTTTTAGTCAGTACCTGGTAGCCCGTTACGTATTGGCTTATACCTCTGACGTGCTAGTGGTTAAATCCACAACCAAGGCGTTGACGAGTCTTTAGAGTCCCCCACATTCAGTTACTCAGCTTTCGGGCGAAAGGTTGTAGAGGCCGTATGGAGATATGGCAAGGTCCGATCAGATACGTGCGGTATTGCACGAATCAGGATCAGACAGTCTGTACTATAGGCCGTATGGTTATATGGCAGGGTTCGATCAGATACGTGCGGTATTGCACGGATCAGGATCGAACAGGTATTACTAGCCGGCTTTGGTATAAGCCGGATCCTAGTATAGTACAGTGTAGATTTTGTCTCATTGCATTTGTATTTCGGTCGAAATACAGATGCGGGTGTGTATGCACAGTATCGGGGTTTTCCTGTAATTTATTACGGGACCAGTTTTTGGAGTTGCCAGTTTGCTTTCCGTTTCGGCCAATTTCCTTTGTTCTGTTCATTGGCCGAAGATTGGTGGAGGAGGGTTTATTTGCATTGTTGCAAATAGGTTTTTGTGGAGGGGGTCTTTGCTTTTTGTAGCATCATGATAGTCTTCATGATGGTGCACCATCCTTTGACTTGCTTGACTTCATACTTCATGATGGCTTGACTTTGTTAGCATCATGGTTGTTGATGATGGTTGTGTGGAGTGTTGGCATTGCTTTGTGATCATGGTTGATTATGATAGCCATTCCTCTCTCTCTCTTGCATGATTTGAGTTTGGCCTCTCTCATTTTTGATGGACTCTCCTCATTCTCATTTTCCACTTCACTCCATGCTCTTCTCCTCACTTGTTTTGGCCGGCCACTTTGGATTGGGGCTGTCCAAAAATTGTGTGTGTGTATTTTTGGTTCATATCATGCTCAAAAATACCCCCTAGCTCCTCCACATTGTTCTTGTTTCATCCCTCCACCAAATGGCACCTCTATGAACCCCAAATGAGACACAATCCTCTACTATATATTCTACAGCGAACCTTGGGCACGTCGAGTAGCCGGCTTCGTGCCCGAGTTGCCTCGGCATTGAGGTGGGAGCCCGTAAAAGAAGTAGGCGATGTGGTGCACTTCCGGCGACGAGGAGGAGACGGGACATTCCGCAGGAGATCGGGACGATGATGAGAAGACCGGAGGACTTGGATCGTCGGTATATCTCTATTCCCTTTCTTGTAGATAGCTAGGACTAATTAATGGTTCGATCCGGGTTATAGTGCGCGGTGGTGCCGGTTTGCTAAGTCCGCAAAATTTAAGTTTTTCACCGCTTCCGCTTTTGGCCGTCGGATTGACGGCCGGGGCGCCGCCGTGCACTTACAGTTTGTCTGACTACCGGCGTTGTGATGGCAGTCATGCTAATGGGAGCTAGATAGTCAATAGGCACACCCTTAGATATCCCTGGTCGTAGGAGTATCGAGACTGGGCATTGATACTCCGGAGTAGACTAGTGTATAAATATCTAGACCCTGAGGAGGGGCGATGGATTAGTCCTACAGCCATTGGTGGAGTGCACCTAAGATTGTATACAGATGCTCACTGGATGTGAGTACACCGGACAGGACTCGCCGAGAAATGACTGGATGGTATTATACCTAACGTCAGATAGCAGTTCTCAGGTGACATGTGTGCAGATAGTCCGTTGATTTAAAGTCATCATTTGTCTCGTGTGAGTTCCCACTGTGCTTTGATTATTACCCTACCACGGCTCAAAGGAGCCGTGCAAACAGGTTTTAGTTGGGCACAGCCCCGAGCCATGTGGAGGCAGTGAGTGACTGTTAGGGATTCGTCTCTCCCGGTATAGGGAGTTGATATCGCACGGTGATCGGTTGGTCATTACCATAAGTTCCTGGCCAGGGCTGATTGAGAATTACTGATGGACTGATCAGTAGATTCTCTGATGGTCTTGAGCCATACCGACATGACTTGTACGATTATTAGGGGTCTGACGACCACCACCTCCCTAGACCATACATGCGATACTCTTAGACGAACAGACCGGACTGCGCGGATATTATCACGGATAGGCTCAGTAGGATTTCGGATGGGTTACCTCATCGGCTTTCTTATAGACAACTACCTGGGGACCGTTACGTGTAAGTGCATGGCGGCGCCCCGGCCGTCCATCCGACGCCGGAAATGCGGAAACGAAAAACTTTTCAAAACTGTAAGCCAGCACCACCGCGCACTAAAATCCCGGATCGGGCCATTAACCTAACTCTAGCAAACACAAGAAAGGGTAGAGAGCTATACCAAGTGATCCGTGTCCTTCGGTCTTCTCGTCGTCGTCCTAATCTCCCCGCGGAATCTCCGGTCTTCACCTCCTCGCCGGAAGGGCACCACATCGCCGGGTTCTTTTACGGGCTCCCACCTCTTGTCTGAGGCAACTCGGGCACGAAGTTGGCGAGCCGACGTGCCCAAGGAGTGCTGTAGGCTAGTGTAGAATCACTTTGTTTCAATGGGGTGAAGTTACCATGATGGAGGAATTTGAGCACAAGAATTTTTCCATGGAAGCTTGTTGGAAATTGAGCATGCTATATATTTAGCTTGCTGTGAAACGAGCTTGGGGTAAATTAGCTTGGGCTTCTCTCTTTTGGAAATTGTGCTCTGTGAAGGAAATTTTTGTATGAAAGAATGAATGGCTCTCTTTAATCAAATCAGCCCTCAGCACAAAGGAAAATGAATTCATCATCCCATCCAAGTGGGGGGCCACGAAATTGCATGAAGGGAAATCAACAGCCACATGTCCAAAAGAAAACCAAAGCACTCACAAGTGTCATGCCACAAGACCATGAGTCAAAAGCACCAAGCAATGCCACTCACATCTCACCAACAAATGTGGCCGGCCTCTTATGAATGAGGAGGGAAAAAATGAAAGAATAATCCAAGAGGAGAAATGCAAGAAAGAATATGTATCATCATGAGAAAAGAAATGGTCACACCCATTTCAAATTAAGACCCATCATAATAAATGTAATGGAAGTGATTAAAAAGGAATCTCATGATGCTAGTCATATCAAAAGCCACATATACAAATAACTCCCTCCACAAAGGTAATTTGCACAACTGCAAATAACCCCATCCATCAGAAAGTCCGGCCGTGAAGGAACAAAGGAAAACTGGCCGGAACGGAATGCAAACTGGCAACTTCAGAAAACTGATCCCGTAATAAATTACAGGAAAACCCCACGACTGTGTCCGCATTTGTATTCCCACTGAACAAAAACGCAAAGAGACAAAACTACACTGTCTAATACTAGGATCCGGCTTAAACCAAAGCCCGCTAGTAAAAACCGTCCGATCATGATCCGTGCAATACCGCACGTACCTGATCGAACCCTGCCATATCTCCATACGGCCTCTGCAGCGTTTCGTCCGAAACTTGAGAAACTGGTCTGTGGGGGACTCTAAAGACTCGTCGATACTTTGGCCGTGGATTTAACCACTAGCACGTCAGAGGTATTAGCCATACGTGACGGGCTACCAGCTATTGGCCAAAAGGGACGTCTGTGAGCGAACTCATCCTGACACCCTACTGAGCCTGTCAGTGACAATATCCGTACAGTCCGGTCCGTTCGTCTATGAGCATCGCATGGCGGGCCTAGGGGGTTGGTAAAAGTCAGACCCCCAATAGCGGTACAAGTCGTGTCGGAGTGTAGCCCAGAACACCCTGAGATACTACTGGAATACCCACCAGCAAATCTCCTGCCTTGGCCAAGGACTTTTCATGTACTGGCTCTCCTAGACACAGCGCGACCTCACCCCCAATACCGGGAGAGACGAACCCCTGCAGATCCGCTCACTGCCTCTATGTGGCTCGGGACTGTACCCAACTAAAACCTGTTTGCACGTCTCCTTTGAGCGTGGTAGGGTAGTAATCAAAGTACAGTGGGAACTCACACGAGACAAATGACGATCTCAGGTCGATGAACTAACCTGTACACATGTCACCAGGGAACTGCTATCTGACGTCACGTATAAGACCAACTAGCATGTTCCCGGCGAGTCCTGTCCAGTGTACTCATAACCCAATGAACACCTGTATACATCTTAGGTGAACCAACTGACACCAGTGGCTTGTGAGACCGGCCACCGCCCCTCGTCGGGGTCTCGACTGTATACACTAGTCTACTCTGGAGTACCGATGCCCTGTCTCGAAAACTCCCACGACTAGGGACCTTTTAAGGATGTGCTTATAGACCCCAGCTCCCACATATATGATCGCCCTCATACTGCTGGTAGTCAAGCAAGAATCTTAGGGGCTCTATCAACGTGCAATAGTGACCTGTAAGGTCACCTAAAGCAGTACACGATGATAAAGATAAACCAGATAGCATACTATCATCTTGAGTAAGAATGTCCTATCGGGATAGGTCCTCCATCAATCATTGCAATCACGTGCCTGTGATCCAATAATTGACTCTGAGGGCACTAACTCCAACAATCTCCCACTTGCACTCAAGGATAATTATTGCGATGTCGCATACTCACAGCCCGTGTGATACCGAACACCCAACTCTTCTACTAATCAGCCTCACAAAGCTCGTTTGTGAAACTATTTCGTTCGAGGAATAGCCTCAGTGAGTGGATCCGCTGTGATGTTTCTTTCTATGTCTCTCTTTATCTCAAGTTCGCGGAGAAACCCATCTCCCGAAATGAGCAATACCTGTCTTAGAATGTGTCTGGATGTCTGATGGGATCTAGCTCATAAATGAACTCCAAATCCAAACTTCTTAGACTGTATTGTCAACTGAACTTAATCAGTATCCTCCGCCATGCTTCCCTCAGTATCCTCCTGGACCACCTGTCCCACATACTGCCCCTCGTTAGAGGGAAAACTATAACTCTGATAGCCACTCTGTCATTCAGGTCACCTTAGAAGCCTGGAATGATAACGGTCACCTGAATGAGGCTGACGTTATCATATCCCTAGAACATCCACTTATGTTCTAAAACTGCTTCCGAATGTTTCTCCAGGACTGGATTAACATCCTATCTGGAGAAACCACTGTGTGACAACCAAAGTATAACCGATCGTAGTATAGAAATTTCACTTCCTACTCTGTGTATGTCATCTAAATACCAGGACATCACACCCTACTACCTTCTTAACAGATCCATCCCCTATTCTGATGAAGTCAAACCTATGACTGTCACATCAGAAATAGATGATCTATCTCCGCTATATTTGCTTTAGTCTATAAATAGACATAAGCCACCTGTTCACCAATGCTTCCGCTGCTCCCACTGACCATGACAACCATCTGGCAGAGTCATATAGACGTACATTTCTAAAGCTAGTTTAGAACGACGCTATACTCACCCTCTTGCCGGGTCTCACAATCTAGAACAACAGCAATGGCAAGTCTGGGTAAACAAGAACCTCCCTGTCACCGTCCTTGAGGCTACCGGAGTACCTCTCGGGTGCCTGAGGTTACCCACCATATCTGCGGAGTGGCCAATGGAATGTCAAATCAGATTGAATCTCTAGGTTCTTATCAAATTTTCAGTAATCGTTTGCGGTTCTGGAATCATTTCCAGTTCTACCATACTCCCACTACTGTTTTCTGAAAAAATCCATTTTTATTAAAACTGTGGCGAGTCAAGAACAATATCACTATTGCACTTCCTGATGGTAGAAAGTCAACCCTCGTCATTGCCTGGGTCAACCCACAAACAGCGATTACAGAAACGTGCTTTGAGTTATCCAGAGTCTGGTTTTAAGCATAAGCTGGACAACTCCCCGTACCTTAACATCGTTAAGATATGAACTGTCCTATATCCAATATAGAACCAGAGGCACTGATTTAATTGAACCAGATTCAAATCATGCATCTGTCTCCAGTGCATGTCAACTAAATGGAGAGAGGCTGATCAGCATTACTCAACTTAGGAGTACTTCCAATTATGAGTAACCTGAAAGAGAAGCAAGTTCTCTTAATCATTACTATTAACTGAATACCATACACAAGTATCTACATCTTCAATCACCTTGAAGAATCCTGATACTTGCAATACCTAGTTCTCTACTTTACTCTTATACCTTTAACTTCTCAAAACTTGGACCCTGTGTTTCTACGAAACACTTGTCTAAAAACTAGATAAGTCATAAGTAAACCGAATATAGCATGAGGACCAACCCCTCTGTCCTAATGGACACTGGACAATATACAATACTCTGTATAAGTCCCCTGAGTCTAGTGACTCATTCACTGTGTATCGTAGGTTGAAAACTGTACTTATGGTTAAGAAGAATTACACCGCTGTTCAATGCTCCTTATCCAACCATCCACTGATATAGGTAAATGTCATAGACATAATTTCAAAAAGGTATATCTCACTCTATAAAAATAGACGTACAGATATATCAATTTGAAATTGGTGCATAACAACGGATATTCAAAACCAAATATTTGCCGTCCGGCAAACAACCCAGGCGATTTCCTCAAATATCACCAATTACAACGAATTCCGATATAATGAGGATGATTACCTAATTCCCAATAACTTACTCCCACTCATCATCTGTAAAACCATACAGATGTGAGAATCATACCTGGTAAATACATACCCTGGAGCAAGTGTCTAACTGGGAAATCAGTTTTGTTTTAACAGTACACAGTAAAACTGAAACATTGAAATGTTTCGATGGGGTATCCCGGTATTCGTAGCAATGCCTCTTCTATTATCCAGATTCACAACTGTAACCATATAATTCTTTGCCATCTCTCCAAATCCCTTTATATGTCTTTAGTCATTACCTTCTGTACACCCTCTTAGGCTAAATGGTTTTCTTCCTTCCCTATCTTTCGGCACCAGCCTATGGTTTAGAAGAAGACTATCCAATAAGCATAATGGGTGTACTGTCCTAATCTTAGGAGCACTCGCAATGCGAGAGAAGGTGAAGATAAAAGACAACCGAATAAACCTTATTCCTATTTCTCCTGAACCAGAATCCATCTCCGAACTGGAACAAGTTCCTTTCGAGTTCGTATATAACCATACGATGGAGTATCCAAATAAACTGTGGATCTTCGTAGTGATACGGAGTGTCCTGGAGAAATACAAAGGTGAAGTGGGAGTGATAATGAAGTACTTGGTTTGGTCGTGAATAGCAGTCGCAATTTACTTTGCCCTCCTTCTAATCCCTTTCTTTGTCTTAACTTAATACCTTCTGTACACCGTTTAGGCTAATTGGTTTTCTTCATTCCCCACCATTCGGCACCAGCCTAAGGTTTGGAAGAAGACTATCCAATTTGCGTAATAGGTGTACTATCTCCTAAACCAAGGAGTACTCGCAACCTGAGAGAAGGTAAAAGGAAAAGACAACTGAATAGTCCTATTCGTTTTTCCAGAACCGGAAACCATCCTCGAATAAATTACTTCGAGTTCGTATATAACCATACGATGGTTTTATCCAATGGAAGTGGACGTTCGTAGTAATACGGGGTGTCCTGGAGAAAAGAGTAAAAGTAGCAGTGGCAATGAGGTATGCAACTCTGACAATCCAAAAGCCAGTGTTTAAGAAGGTTCGGTTAATTTTGGCCACTGAGTCATAGTCAAGGATCCGGTCATTGGTCACTGCCAAAGAGAGAGAGAAAAGAAACACTCAGCGTGCACTCTAACCTAAATCATAATGGTTATCACTTTATCTAATCTGGAAACCTCCCATTGTACCGTCAAATTCTCCTCCAAACCTGAAAGAAGAATTAGTCGGGATCACCCGAGGAGTAAACCAACTCGTCAGTGGGAATCATGATCCAACTATCACCGCATGATAACGTGATGGAATCCGCTCACGTTATCACACTCCAGAAGGTATGCGCATATCTGGCAAGTTTCAGTTTCTTTAGAAACTCCCGATGTGATTTTTGCCCCATGCTCTTATGACCTTGACTTTGGCCAACATATCATAAGTCACATGTCAAGTTCTACCCGTCATTCTCCAGGTTAATTTGAACCCACCTGTACATACCCTTGACTTTGGCCAAAATAGTAGTACGACTATCCCAAACCAACGCATCTATCTATGCTGCATATGAATACCCAATAGCTACCAATCACTCTGCCTTGACTTTGGCCAACATACACAGCTTGAATACTTATTGACTATTCATATGAAACGACGGAGGGCTACGAATGGTTTCTGGCGAAAACCTTTAACGTAATGAACTTGATATCGTTGAAGGAACGGATAGATTTATAAAAATATAGTAACGAAAACCTTCGCTAAAGAGGTCACTCCCGGTGAAGGGATCTCGGCTATTTCCCCATAGGATGAGGTGCAGGATATTCCAACTGAATACCACGATGCAAAGCAAAAGTAAACGACTATAGTGAAGTTATTTCCTTGACGCAAATTTCTGTCCAAGGGGTCACTCCCGATGAAGGGATCTCGGCCCTTGCCTCGTCGACTGAGGAGCAGGATATTCCAACTGAATACCACTGTGCAAAACAAAAGAGAACGCCCTTGCAATAACAACTCTTTGAAAAATGTTCCAACAACATCAGAATAGGTTTGTTTATCTTGCATTGATCCGAATCAACGCAGTCCCATCAATTGAGCACACCACAAAGAACGAAAATAATGATGTACGTATATGCCATCCGCATTCACCACTGGGTCCCGTCTGTTGGAGATAGTGCCCTCAGAGTCAATTATTGGATCACAGGCACGTGATTGCAATGATTGAGGAAGGACCTATCCCAGGACGACAGTCTTACTCGAGATGATAGTATGCTATCTGGTTTACCTTTATCATCGTGTACTGCTTTAGGTGACCTGATAGGTCGCTATTGCACGTTGATAGAGCCCCTTGGATTCTTGCTTGACTGCCGGCAGTATGAGGGCGATCATATAAGTGAGAGCTGGAGTCTATAAGCACATCCTTAAATGGTCCCTAGTCGTGGGAGTTTCGAGACAGGGCATCGATTCTCCAGAGTAGACTAGTGTATACAGTCGAGACCCCGACGAGGGACGGTGGCCGGTCTCACAAGCCACTGGTGTCTGTTGGTTCACCTAAGATGTATACAGGTGCTCATTGGGTTATGAGTACACCGGACAGGACTCGCCGGGAACCTGCTAGTTGGTCTTATACCTGACGTCAGATAGCAGTTCCCTGGTGACATGTGTACAGGTTAGTTCATCGACCTGGGGATCGTCATTTGTCTCGTGTGAGTTCCCACTGTGCTTTGATTACTACCCTACCACGGCTCAAAGGAGTCGTGCAAACAGGTTTTAGTTGGGTACAGTCCCGAGCCACATGGAGGCAGTGAGCGGATCTTCAGGGGTTCGTCTCTCCCAGTATTGGGGGTGAGGTCGCGCTGTGTCTAGGAGAGCCATTACACAAAGTCCTTGGCCAAGGCAGGAGATTTACTGGTAGGTATTCCAGTAGTATCTCAGGGTGTTCTGGGCTACACTCCGACACGACTTGTACCGCTTTTGCGGGTCTGACTTTTACCAACCCCCTAGGCCCGCCATGCGATGCTCATAGACGAACGGACCGGACTGTACGAATATTGTCACTGACAGGCTCAGTAGGGTGTCAGGATGAGTTCGCTCATCGACGTCCCTTTTGGTCAAT
Source organism: Agapanthus africanus (assembly GCA_030015575.1). Lineage (NCBI taxonomy): Eukaryota > Viridiplantae > Streptophyta > Magnoliopsida > Asparagales > Amaryllidaceae > Agapanthus > Agapanthus africanus. Next base: position 511,555,372 of record CM057342.1, on the reverse strand, counting down.
AGCTGGTGGCCCGTTACGTATTGGCTTATACCTCTGACGTGCTAGTGGTTAAATCCACAGCCATAGTATTGACGAGTCTTTAGAGTCCACCACACTTTCAGTTACTCAAGCTTTCGGGCGAAACGCTGTAGAGGCCGTATGGAGATATGGCAGGGTCCGATCAGATACGTGCGGTATTGCACGGATCAGGATCGGACGGTTTGTACTAGAGGCCGTATAGATATATGGCAAGGTTCGATCGGATACGTGCGGTATTGCACGGATCAGGATCGAACGGATATTACTAGCCGGCTTTGGTTTAAGCCGGATCCTAGTTTAGTACAGTGTAGATTTTGTCTCTTTGGATTTGCATCCGGACGGAATACAGATGCGGGTGTGTATGCACAGTATGGGGTTTTCCTGTAATTTATTACGGGACCAGTTTTCTGGAGTTGCCAGTTTGCTTTCCATTCCGGCCGGTTTTCATTTGTTCCTTCCCGGCCGGACTTTTCCGATGGAGAGGGTTATTTGCAATTGTGCAAATAACATTTATGGAGGGGGTTTCTTGCAATTGTATTCTTTATGATATGTTAAGCATCTTTCTTCCATCACTTGCATTAATTGTGATTGGAAAGGGTTATGGTTTGGATGTATGTTTGTTATCATGATGTTTTGTTTATGGTCACCTCTTCTTTTCTCCTACCATCACCTCCCTTCATGGTTTGTGTTTTCCTCCACCATTCTCACATATATGAGGCCGGCCACTTGAGTGAGGAGGAAGAGGGATTTTCATTTTGTGAAGTGGGAAAATTATCATCTCATTTTGATACACCAAAGTTCATCTCCATTTTGTTCATTACTTCCCTCCATCCAATGGCAACTTCATTACCCCTAATGAGACATAGCCTCTACACTACACTTTCTACAGCATATCTTGGGCATGTCGACTTGCCAGCTTCATGCCCGAGTTGCCTCGGTATTGAGGTGGGAGCCCATAAAAGATGCAGGCGATGTGGTGCCCTTCCGGCAAGGAGGCGACGACCGGACTTTCCGCAGGAGATCGGGACGACGACGAGAAGACCGGAGGACTCGGATCACTCGGTATATCTCTAACCCGTCTTGTTAGTTAGCTAGGACAAGTTTAATGGCCCGATCCGGGGTTTAGTGCGCGGTGGTGCCGGTTTGCTAAGTTCGCAAAATTAAAGTTTATCACCGTTTCCGCATTTGGCCGTCGGATTGACGGCCGGGGTGCCGCCGTGTCAGAGCCTCGCCATTAACTTCGTCTAGCTTCGTTTGATGTGTTTTGCATTTCCGATCGACCAAAATTCCAAAATCTACATTTTTGCTAGCGACAGTTTTCTGTTGAAATTTTTTGGTCTCCAAAAATTTTTCAGGTTGTATAAAAGTACTGTGCTAGAAGACCTAAGACTACTGTAGAAATTCGAGACACTGATCTCTTCAGAGGAGCGCGGAACCGCGGCAAAACCCTACTTGTTGCCGCGGTTCCGCCGCAGTATTGATGGATCAGTGTGTACAATTTTTCCAGTAGGCTTTATGGGTAATTTTAGGGGTTTTGGAATATTAATATTGGGCCCAGAATTTCTTGATCTGCTACAGTATTGCTTGGGGGCCCACTTGTTTATTTTTGATCGATCGGATATTTTAAACACATTATTTCACAGTATTTACATTATATCTGCGACCGTGAATGTCACTCGATCGGTAAATCCGGTCTAACTGCTATAGCCCGGTTAGACGGATTTGCGAACGTGACTTTCACGTTGATGTTCTGTGTTTTGCTGTGATGTTGCGGATCGGTCGTGGGGGATAGCCTGGATACAATGCTAGTACAGTGTTGTTGTATTATGTACATTTGTTATTGCGGGGCGAGCGTCCGACATGTGGACTGCCGTCACTGCCTGTTTGTATTATTCTTTTGGGGCACGACCTGGTTGCGGTCGATGTACCCGTTGTATGTATATTTTACTTTCTGTACTAGGATTGCCCCGCGGAGGGGTGCACGGATAGCCGGGTTCTAGAGGGCAACAAGCCCGCATCTCATGGCATTGAGACGGAGGGGGCTTCAGTCTGGAATTGGTGGGCTATTTGCCACACTCGTAGGGGGTACAGGTTGACCCAGGAGGGGTGCCCAAGTTACCGGATTCCGTGAAGTGCTGGGTGGTCCATTCACGGTGCTGAAGGGGGCTGCCTCGCTTCAGGTTTTGGCGGGTGACTTGCCACGCCCGTAGGGGTCTAGGATTTCATTGCACAGGCTATCCACACGACCAGGGGAACGTCGGGTTTCAGTAGTGGCTCTGTGAAACCCGGGGATCCCAGATATCTGTATTGTTCTGTGATGCTGTACATTTCTGTGATGTTGCATTTTATTCACGCCTTGAGCGAATATAATATATTGGTATATATATTAGTAGATGTTGTATATGTTTTTCATCCGCGCTAGTCCAGTCCCCGCTCTGCCGTTAGTTAGCTAACCTAACGGGTGATGACGGGACCTAGTGGCGAATGCGGATGGCATATACGTACGTCAGTATATTTTCGTTCTTTGTGGTGTGATCAATTGATGGGACTGCATTGATTCGGATCAATGCAAGTTAAAACAAACCTATTCTGATGTTGTTGGAACACTTTTCAAAAAGCTGTTATTGCAAGGACGTTCACTTTTGTTTTGCATCGTGGTATTCATTTAGAATATCCTGCTCCTCAGTCGACGAGGCAAGGGCCGAGATCCCTTCACCGGGAGTGACCCCTTGGACAGAATTTTGCGTCAGGGCATTAACTTCACTATAGCCGATTACTTTTGCTTTGCATCGTGGTATTCATTTGGAATATCCTGCACCCCATTCTACGGGGAAAGAGCCGAGATCCCTTCAGCGGGAGTGACCTCTTTAGTAAAGGTTTTCGTCACTATATTTTCTAAAAAGCTATCCGTTCCTTCAACGATATCAAGTTCATTACGTTAAAGGTTTTCGCCAGAAACCATTCGTAGCCCTTCATCATTTCAGTTAAATATTCGGTAGTATTCAAGCTATGTATTTTGACCTCACGCCAAGGCATAGTGTTTGGTAGTTGCCGGGTATTTATCTGTTGCATAGATAGATGCGTTGGTTTGGGACAGTCGTACTACTATTTTGGCCTACGTCAAGGGTATGTACGGGTGGGTTCAAATTAACCTGGAAAATGATGGGTAGAACTTGACATGTGACTTATGATATTTTGACCTCACGCCAAGGTCATAAGAGCATGGGGTAGAAATCATATCGGGAGTTTCAAAAGAACTGAAACTTGCCAGATATGCGCATACCTTCTGGAGTGTGATACCGTGAGCGGATTCCGTCACGTTATCATGCGATGAGAGTTGGATCCCGATTCCCACTGATGAGTTGGTTTACTCCTCGGGTGACCCCGACTAATTCTTCTTTCAGGTTTGGAGGAGAATTTGAGGTACAGTGGGAGGTTTCCAGATTAGATAAATTTGTAACCATTCTGATCTAGGTTTGAGTGCACGCTGAGTGTTTCTTTTCTCTCTCTCTTGGCAGCGACCATTGACCCGACCCTAAGACTATGACTCAGAGACTAAGTTGACCGAACCTTCTTTACATCGGCTTTTGGATTGTCAGAGTTGCAGACTTCATTGCCACTCCTACTTTTACCCTTTTCTCCAGAACACCCCGTATTACTACGAACGTCCACTTCCATTGGACAAAACCATCGTATGGTTAGATACGAACTCGAAGGAATTCGAGGATGGTTTCCGGTTCTGGAGAAAACGGATAGAATTATTCAGTTGTCTTTTCCCTTTTACCTTCTCTCAAGTTGTGAGTACTCCTTGGTTTAGGAGATAGTACACCTATTATGCAAATTGGATAGTCTTCTTCCAAACCTTAGGCTGGTGCAGATCGGTAGGGAATAAAGAAAACCAATTAGCCTAAACGGTGTGCAGAAGGTATTAAGATTAAGACAAAGCAAGGGATTAGTAAGAGGGCAAAGTAAAATGCGACTGATATTCACGACCAAACCAAGTTTTTCTTCGCCAATCCTAAATCACCTTTTGTATTTCTCCAGGACACTCCGTATCACTACGAAGATCCACAGTTTATTGGATACTCCATCGTATGCTTATATACGAACTCGAAAGGAACTTGTTCCAGTTCGGGGATGGATTCTGGTCCAGGAGAAATAGGAATAAGGTTTATTCGGTTGTCTTTTGTCTTCACCTTCTCTCGCATTGCGAGTGTTCCTAGGACTAGGACAGTACACCCATTATGCTTATTGGATAGTCTTCTTCCAAACCATAGGCTGGTGCCGAACGGTAGGGAAGGAAGAAAACCATTTGGCCTAACGGGTGTGCAGAAGGTAACGACTAAAGACATATAAAGGGATTTGGAGAGGTGGCAAAGAATTATACGGTTATAGTTGTGAATCTGGATAATGGTGGAGGCATTACTAGGAATACCGGGATACCCCAACGAAACATTTCAATGTTTCAGTTTCACTGTGTACTGTTAAAAGAGAACTGATTTCCCGATTAGATACTTACTCCAGGGTATGTATTTACCAGGTATGATTCTCACATCTGTATGGTTTTACAGATGATGAGTGGGAGTAAGTTATTGGGAATTGGATGATCATCCTCATTATATCGGGATTCGTTGTAATCGGTGATATTTGAGGAGATCACCTGGGCTGTTTGCCGGTCGGCAAATATTTGGTTTTGAATATCCGCTGTTATGCACCAATTTCAAATTGATATATCTGTACGTCTATTTTCATAGAGTGAGATATACCTTTTGATATTATGTTGATGACATTTACCTATATCAAGTGGATGGTTAGGTAAGGAGCATTAAACAGCGGTGTAATTCTTCTTAACCATAAGTACAATTTTCAACCTACGACACACAGTGAAAGGGTTGTTAGACTCGGCGGACTTATACAGAGTATTGTATGTTGTCCTGTGTCCATTAGGACAGAGGGGTTGGTCCTCATACTATATTCTGTTTACTTTTAACTTCTCTAGTTCTTAGACATGTGATTCGTAGAAACACAGGATCTAAGTTTTGAGGAGTTATAGGTATTTAAATAGAGTAGAGAACCAGGTATAGCAAGTATCGGGATTCTTCAAAGTGATCAAAGATGTAGATACTTGTGTATGGTATTCAGTTGATAGTAATGATAAAGAGAAATTGCTTCTCTTTCAGGTTACTTATAATTGGAAGCATTCCTAAGTTGAGTAACGCTGATCGGCCTCTTTCCATCAAGTTGACATGCACTGGAGATAGCTGCATGATTTGAATCTGGTTCAATTAAATCAGTGCCTCTGATTCTATATTGGATATAGTACAGTTCATATCTTAACATTGTTGTGGTACGGGGAGTTGTCCGGCTTATGATTAAAACCAGACACTGGACAACTCAAGGCACATTTCTGTAATGGCTGTTTGTGGGTTGACCCAGGCTATGACGAGGGTTGATTTTCTACCATCTGGCAGATCAATAGAAATATTGTTCTAGACTCGCCACAGTTTTAATAAAAATGGATTTTTTCAAAAACAGTAGTGGGAGTATGGTAGAACTGGAAGTGATTCCAGAACCGCAAACGATTACTGAAGATTTGATAAGGAACCTAAAGATTCAATCTGGTTTGACATTCCATTGGCCACTCCGCAGATACGGTGGGTAACTTCAGGCACCCGAGAGGTACTCTGGTAGCCTCAAGGACGGTGACAGGGAAGTTCTTGTTTACCCACACTTGCCATTGTTATTGTTCCAGGCTGCGAGACCCGACAAGAGGATGAGTATAGCGTCGTTCTAAACTAGCTTTAGAAGTGCACGTCTATATGACTCTGCCAGAGCGTTGTCGTAGTCAGTGGGTGCAGCGGAAGCATTGGTGGACATCAGGCTTATGTCTATTTATAGACTAAAGCAGATATAGCGGAGTTAGATCATCTGTTTCTGATGTGACAGTCATAGGTTTGACGTCATCAGAATAGGGGATGGATCTGTCGAGAAGGTAGTAGGAAGTGATATTCCTATACTACGATCGGTTATACTTTGGTCGTCACACAGTGTTTTCTCCACATGGGACTTGGACATTATATCAGACATACTGGTTACTAGATCTATGGTTTTAGATCTAGATTTGGGTGGTTTCCCAATCAGAGTACTTAGACAGCATTCTATGAGTATTTAGAATGGTTGACTCCTGGCACGGTAGTATACCTGCAGGTGATGGAGTCACCCTCTCTAAAGGTGTCTTATAGACTAAAGTAGAGTGGGATGTGCATGATTGGCAGATCACTTGCTTAGGCAATTGAGTCAATCATGAGATGTCAAGTACCACACCAGATGTTGTTCTTGCACTAGATGCAATAAGTTGACATTGATCCAATCCTGGAGGAACAGTCGGAAGCAGTTTTAGAACATAAGTGGATGTTCTAGGGATATGATAACGACAGCCTCATTTGGGAGACAGTTATCATTCCAGGCTTCCAAGGTGACATGGACGACAAGGAGGTTGTCAGAGTTATAGTTTTCCTTCTGACGAGGGCAGTATTTTGGACAGGTGGTCCAAGGAAATACTGAGGGTGGCATGGCGCAGGATACTGATTAAGTTCAGTTGACGATACAGACTAAGAAGTTTGGATTTGGAGTTCATTTATGAGCTCGGTCCCATCAGACATCCAGACATTCTAAGACAGGTATTGCTCATTTCGGGAGATGGCTTTCTCTGCGAACTTGAGATATAGAGAGACATAGAAAGAAACACCAGAGCGGATCCACTCACTGAGGCTATTCCTCGAACGCAATAGTTTCGCAAACGAGCTTTGTGAGACTGACTAGTAGAGGAGTTGGGTGTTCGGTATCACACGGGCTGTGAGTATGCGACATCGCAATAATTAGCACTGAGTGCAAGTGGGAGATTGTTGGAGATAGTGCCCTCAGAGTCAATTATTGGATCACAGGCACGTGATTGCAATGATTGAGGGAGGACCTATCCCAGGACGACAATCTTACTCGAGATGATAGTATGCTATCTGGTTTACCTTTATCATCGTTTACTGCTTTAGGTGACCTGACAGGTCGCTAGTGCACGTTGATAGAGCCCCTTGGATTCTTGCTTGACTGCCGGCAGTATGAGGGCGATCATATAAGTGAGAGCTGGAGTCTATAAGCACATCCTTAAATGGTCCCTAGTCGTGGGAGTTTCGAGACAGGGCATCGATTCTCCAGAGTAGACTAGAGTATACAGTCGAGACCCCGACGAGGGGCGGTGGCCGGTCTCACAAGCCACTGGTGTCTGTTGGTTCACCTAAGATGTATACAGGTGCTCATTGGGTTATGAGTACACCGGACAGGACTCGCCGGGAACCTGCTAGTTGGTCTTATACCTGACGTCAGATAGCAGTTCCCTGGTGACATGTGTATAGGTTAGTTCATCGACCTGGGGATCGTCATTTGTCTCGTGTGAGTTCCCACTGTGCTTTGATTACTACCCTACCACGGCTCAAAGGAGTCGTGCAAACAGGTTTTAGTTGGGTACAGTCCCGAGCCACATGGAGGCAGTGAGCGGATCTTCAGGGGTTCGTCTCTCCCGGTATTGGGGGTGAGGTCGCGCTGTGTCTAGGAGAGCCATTACACAAAGTCCTTGGCCAAGGCAGGAGATTTACTGGTAGGTATTCCAGTAGTATCTCAGGGTGTTCTGGGCTACACTCCGACACGACTTGTACCGCTTTTGGGGGTCTGACTTTTACCAACCCCCTAGGCCCGCCATGCGATGCTCATAGACGAACAGACCGGACTGTACGGATATTGTCACTGACGGGCTCAGTAGGGTGTCAGGATGAGTTCGCTCATCGACGTCCCTTTTGGTCAATAGCTGGTGGCCCGTTACGTATTGGCTTATACCTCTGACGTGCTAGTGGTTAAATCCACAGCCATAGTATTGACGAGTCTTTAGAGTCCACCACACTTTCAGTTACTCAAGCTTTCGGGCGAAACGCTGTAGAGGCCGTATGGAGATATGGCAGGGTCCGATCAGATACGTGCGGTATTGCACGGATCAGGATCGGACGGTTTGTACTAGAGGCCGTATAGATATATGGCAAGGTTCGATCGGATACGTGCGGTATTGCACGGATCAGGATCGAACGGATATTACTAGCCGGCTTTGGTTTAAGCCGGATCCTAGTTTAGTACAGTGTAGATTTTGTCTCTTTGCATTTGTATCCGGACGGAATACAGATGCGGGTGTGTATGCACAGTATGGGGTTTTCCTGTAATTTATTACGGGACCAGTTTTCTGGAGTTGCCAGTTTGCTTTCCGTTCCGGCCGGTTTTCATTTGTTCCTTCCCGGCCGGACTTTTCCGATGGAGGGGGTTATTTGCAATTGTGCAAATAACATTTATGGAGGGGGTTTCTTGCAATTGTATTCTTTATGATATGTTAAGCATCTTTCTTCCATCACTTGCATTAATTGTGATTGGAAAGGGTTATGGTTTGGATGTATGTTTGTTATCATGATGTTTTGTTTATGGCCACCTCTTCTCTTCTCCTACCATCACCTCCCTTCATGGTTTGTGTTTTCCTCCACCATTCTCACATATATGAGGCCGGCCACTTGAGTGAGGAGGAAGAGGGATTTTCATTTTGTGAAGTGGGAAAATTATCATCTCATTTTGATACACCAAAGTTCATCTCCATTTTGTTCATTACTTCCCTCCATCCAATGGCAACTTCATTACCCCTAATGAGACATAGCCTTTACACTACACTTTCTACAGCATATCTTGGGCATGTCGACTTGCCAGCTTCATGCCCGAGTTGCCTCGGTATTGAGGTGGGAGCCCGTAAAAGATGCAGGCGATGTGGTGCCCTTCCGGCAAGGAGGCGACGACCGGACTTTCCGCAGGAGATCGGGACGACGACGAGAAGACCGGAGGACTCGGATCACTCGGTATATCTCTAACCCGTCTAGTTAGTTAGCTAGGACAAGTTTAATGGCCCGATCCGGGGTTTAGTGCGCTGTGGTGCCCGTTTGCTAAGTTCGCAAAATTAAAGTTTATCACCGTTTCCGCATTTGGCCGTCGGATTGACGGCCGGGGCGCCGCCGTGCACTTACACCGTCATCACCCGTTAGGTTACTTAACTAACGACAGAGCGGGGACTGGACTAGCGCGGATGCAAAACATATACAACATCTACTAGTATATATATCAATATATAACATTCGCTCAAGGCGTGATAAAATGCAACATCACAGAAATGTAATCAGCATCACAGAACAATACAGATATCTGGGATCCCCGGGTTTCATAGAGCCGCTACTGAAACCCGACGATCCCCTGGTCGTGTGGATAGCCTGTGCAATGAAATCCTAGACCCCTACGGGCGCGGCAAGTTACCCGCCAAAACCTGAAGCGAGGCAGCCCTTTTCAGCAACGTGAATGGACCACCCAGCACTTCACGGAATCCGGTAACTTGGGCACCCCTCCTTGGGTCAACCTGTACCCGTTACGAGTGCGGCGAATAGCCCGCCAATTCTAGAGTAAAGCCCCCTCCGTCTCAAAGCCATGAGATGCGGGCTCGTTGCCCTCTAGAACCTGGTGTAAGTGCACGGCGGCGCCCCGGCCATCAATCCGACGGCCAAATGCGGAAGCGGTGATAAACTTTAATTTTTTCTTGAACTGGCAAACCGCCGCGCACTAATACCCGGATCGAACCATTAATTAGTCCTAGCTATCTACAAGAAGGGGAAGAGAGATATACCGACAGATCCGAGTCCTCCGGTCTTCTCGTCGTCGTCCCGATCTCCTGCGGAATGTCCCGTCTCCTCCTCGTCGCCGGAAGTGCACCACATCGCCTACTTCTTTTACGGGCTCCCACCTCAATGCCGAGGCAACTCGGGCACGAAGCTGGCTAGTCGACGTGCCCAAGATTTGCTGTAGAATGTTGTGTAGAACTTGTGTCTCATTTTGGGTTTCGGATGTTGCCTTTTTGAGATGGTGGAGGAATTGATTTTTGGGATGAACTAGAGAGCTTTTCTTAGCCCCATGAGAACCAAAAATTGCCCCACAAAATGAATCCAATCCCCACTCCAATAGTGGCCGGCCCAAGCATGTGTGAAGGGTGAGAATGGAGAGAAAGTCAAGGGAGTGGGTGAGCTATCATGCAAGCATGGATAAAGAGTGATGATTAAAACAAAATCATCACAAACAAAAACAAACACTCCAAAACAACCATGATGACTCCAAATGGTCAAGCCATCATGAAGAGGTCAAGAAGTCAAGGTCAAAGGAGCAACCATGATGATCCAACCAATATGTAAAGAACCCCTCCACAAACCACTTATTTGCAACAATGCAAATAAGCCCTCCTCCACCAATCTTCGGCCAATGAACGATATAAAGGAAATCGGCCGAAACGAAAAGCAAACTGGCAACTCCATAAAACTGGTCCCGTAATAAATTACAGGAAAACCCCGATACTGTGCATACACACCCGCATTTGTATTCCGACCGAAATACAAATGCAATGAGACAAAATCTCCACTGTACTATACTAGGATCCGGATTAAACCAAAGCCGGCTAGTAATATCCGTTCGATCCTGATCCGTGCAATACCGCACATATTTGATCGAACCCTGCCATATATCAATACGGCCTGTAGTACAAACTGTCCGATCCTGATCCGTGCAATACCGCACGTATCTGATCGGACCTTGCCATATCTCCATACGGCCTCTACAACCTTTCGCCCGAAAGCTGAGTAACTGAATGTGGGGGACTCTAAAGACTCGTCAACACCTTGGTTGTGGATTTAACCACTAGCACGTCAGAGGTATAAGCCAATACGTAACGGGCTACCAGGTATTGACTAAAAGGGACGTCTGTGAAGGAACCCAGCCTGACAACCCTACTGAGCCTGACAGTGACAATATCCGTACAGTCCGGTCCGTTCGTCTATGAGTATCTCATGGCGGGCCTAGGGGGTTGGTAGAAGTCAGACCCCCAAAAGCGGTACAAGTCGTGTCGGAGTGTAGCCCAGAACACCCTGAGATACTACTGGAATACCTACCAGTAAATCTCCTTGCCTCGGCCGAGGGCTTCGTGTAATGGCTCTCCTAGACACAGCGCGACCTCACCCCCAATACCGGGAGAGACGAACCCCTGAAGATACGCTCACTGCCTCCATGTGGCTCAGGACTGTACCCAACTAAAACCTGTTTGCACGACTCCTTTGAGCCGTGGTAGGGTAGTAATCAAAGTACAGTGGGAACTCACACAAGACAAATGACGATCCCCAGGTCGATGAACTAACCTGTACACATGTCACCAGGGAACTGCCATCTGACGTCTGGTATATGACCAACTAGCATGTTCCCGGCGAGTCCTGTCTGGTGTACTCATAACCCAATGAGCACCTGTATACATCTTAGGTGATCCAACTGACACCAGTGGCTTGTGAGACCGGCCACCGCCCCTCGTCGGGGTCTCGACTGTATACACTAGTCTACTCTGGAGAATCGATGCCCTGTCTCGAAACTCTCACGACTAGGGATCATTTAAGGATGTGCTTATAGACCCCTAGCTCCCACTTATATGATCGCCCTCATACTGCTGGTGGTCAAGCAAGAATCCTAGGGGCTCTATCAACATGTAATAGCGACCTGTCAGGTCACCTAAAACAGTACACGATGATAAAGATAAACCAGATAGCATACTATCATCTCGAGTAAGATTGTCCTATCGGGATAGGTCCTCCCTCAATCATTACAATCACGTGCCTGTGATCCAATAATTGACTCTGAGGGCACTATCTCCAACAATCTCCCACTTGCACTCAAGGCTAATTATTGCGATGTCGCATACTCACAGCCCGTGTGATACCGAACACCCAACTCCTCTACTAGTCAGTCTCACAAAGCCTGTTTGAGAAACTATTGCGTTCGAGGAATAGCCTCAGTGAGTGGATCCGCCTTGATGTTTCTTTCTATGTCTCTCTATATCTCATGTTCGCGGAGAAACCCATCTCCCGAAATGAGCAATACATGTCTTAGAATGTGTCTGGATGTCTGATGGGACATAGCTCATAAATGAACTCCAAATCCAAACTTCTTAGACTGTATCATCAAATGAACTTAATCAGTATCCTACGCCAAGCCTCCCTCAGTATTGCCTTAGACCACCTGTCCAAAATACTGCCCCTCGTCAGAAGGAAAACTATAACTCTGACAACCTCCCTGTCGTCCAGGTCACCTTGGAAGCCTGGAATGATAACTGTCTCCCGAATGAGGCTGTCGTTATCATATCCTTAGAACATTCACTTATGTTCTAAAACTGCTTCCAACTGTTTCTCCAGGATTGGATTAAATGTCAACTTATTGCATCTAGTGCAAGAACAACATCTGGTGTGGTACTTGACATTTCATGATTGACTCAATTGCCTAAGCAAGTGATCTGCCAATCATGCACATCCCTCTCTACTTTAGTCTATAAGACACCTTTAGAGAGGGTGACTCCATCATCTGCAGGTACACTACCGTGCATGGAGTCGTCCATTCTAAATACTCTTAGAATGCTGTCAAAGTACCCTTAATTGGGAAACCACCCAAATCTAGATCTAAAACCACAGATCTAGTAACCAGTATGTCTGATATAAAATCCATTTCTTTTGTGGAGAAACCACTGTGTGACGACCAAAGAATAACCGATCATAGTATAGGAATATCACTTCCTACTCTGTGTATGTCATCCAAATACCATGACATCACACCCTACTACCTTCTCAACAGATCCATCCCCTATTCTGATGAAGTCAAACTGATGACAGTCACGTCAGAAATAAATGATCTATCTCCGCTACATCTGCTTTAGTCTATACATAGACATAAGCCACATGTCCACCAATGCTTCCGCTGCTCCCTCTGACTACGACAACCCTCTGGCAGAGTCATATACACGTACACTTCTAAAACTAGTTTAGAACGACGCTATACTCATCCTCCCGCCGGGTCTCGCAACCTGGAACAACAGCAATGGTAATTGTGGGTAAACAAGAAGTTCCCTGTCACCGTCCTTGAGGCTATCGTAGTACCTCTCGGGTGCCTGAAGTTACCCACCATATCTGCGGAGTGGCCAATGGAATGTCAAACCGGATTGAATCTTTAGGTTCCTTATGAAATCTTCAGTAATCGTTTGTGGTTCTGGAATCACTTCCAGTTCTACCATACTCCCACTACTGTTTTCTGAAAAAATCCATTTTTTATTAAAACTGTGGCGAGTCTAGAACAATATTGCTATTGTTCATCCAGATGGTAGAAAGTCAGCCCGCGTCATAGCCTGGGTCAACCCACAAACAGCCATTACAGAAACATGCCTTGAGTTGTCCAGAGTCTGGTTTTAATCATAAGCCGGACAACTCCCCGTACCTTAACATCGTTAAGATATGAACTGTTCTATATCCAATATAGAACCAGAGGCACTGATTTAACTAAACCAGATCCAAATCATGCAGCTGTCTCCAGTGCATGTCAACTAAATGGAAGAAGGCCGATCAGCGTTACTCAACTTAGGAATGCTTCCAATTATGAGTCACCTGAAAGAGAATTAAGATCTCTTAATCACTACTATCAACTGAATACCATACGCAAGTATTTACATCTTCGATCTCTTTGAAGAATCCCGATGCTTGCTACACCTGGTTCTCTACTCTATTCAAATACCTATAACTTCTCAAAATTCGGACCCTGTGTTTCCGCGAAACACTTGTCTAAAACTAGAGAAGTCATAAGTAAACCGAATATAGTACGAGGACCATCCCCTCTGTCCTGATGGACCCTGGACAACATACAATACTCTGTATAAGTCCCTTGAGTCTGATAACTCATTCACTGTGTGTCGTAGGTTGAAAACTGTACTTATGGTTAAGAAGAATTACACCGCTGTTTAATGCTCCTTACCTAACCATCCACTGATATAGGTTAATGTCGTAGACATAATTTCAGAAAGGTATATCTCACTCTATGAAAATAGACGTACAGATATATCAATTTGAAATTGGTGCATAAAAGCGGATATTCAAAACCAAATATTTGCCGACCGGCAAACAGCCCAGGTGATTTCCTCAAATATCACCGATTACAACGAATCCCGATATAATGAGGATGATCACCCAATTCCCAATAACCTACTCCCACTCATCATCTGTAAAACCATACAGATGTGAGAATCATACCTGGTAAATACATACCCTGGAGCAAGTGTCTAATCGGGAAATCAGTTTTCTTTTAACATTACACAGTGAAACTGAAACATTGAAATGTTCCGATGGGGTATCCTGGTATTCCTAGTAATGCCTCTTCCAGATTCACGATTGTAACCGTATAATCCTTTGCCACCTCTCCAAATCCCTTCATATGTCTTTAGTCATTACCTTCTGTACACCCCTTTAGGCCAAATGGTTTTCTTCCTTCTCTACCGTTCGGCACCAGCCTATGGTTTGGAAGAAGACTATCCAATAAGCATAATGGGTGTACTGTCCCAATCCTAGGAACACTCGCGATGCAAGAGAAGGTGAAGATAAAAGACACCTGAATAAACCTTATTCCTATTTCTCCTGAACCAGAATCCATCCCCGAACTGGAACAAGTTCCTTTCGAGTTCGTATATAACCATACGATGGAGTATCCAATAAACTGTGGATCTTCGTAGTGATACGGAGTGTCCTGGAGAAATACAAAGGTGATTTAGGATTGGCGAAGGAATACTTGGTTTGGTCATGAATAGCAGTCGCAATTTACTTTGCCCTCTTACTAATCCCTTGCTTTGTCTTAACTTAATACCTTCTGCACACCATCGTTATGCTAATTGGTTTTCTTCATTCCCTACCAGTCGGCACCTGCCTATGGTTTGGAAGAAGACTATTCAATTTGCGTAATAGGTGTACTATCCCCTAATCTAAGGGGTACTCAGAACTTGAGAGAAGGTAAAAGGAAAAGACAACTGAATAGTCCTATCCGTTTTCTCCAGAACCGGAAACCATCCTCGAATAAATTCCTTCGAGTTCGTATCTAACCATACGATGGTTTTGTCCAATGGAAGTGGACGTTCGTAGTAAAACGGGGTGTCCTGGAGAAAAAGGTAAAAGTAGGAGTGGCAATGAGGTTTGCAACTCTGACAATCCAAAAGCCAGTGTTTAAGAAGGTTCGGTCAACTTGGTCACTGAGTCATAGTCTTAGGGTCGGGTCAATGGTCGCTGCCAAAGAGAGAGAGAAAAGAAACACTCAGCGTGCACTCTATCCTAGATCAGAATGGTTACCAATTTATCTAATCTGGAAACCTCCCACTGTACATCAAATTCTCCTCCAAACCTGAAAGAAGAATTAGTCGGGGTCACCCGAGGAGTAAACTAACTCATCAGTGGGAATCGGGATCCGACTATCATCGTATGATAACGTGACGGAATCCGCTCACGGTGTCACACTCCAGAAGGTATGCGCATATCTGGCAAGTTTCAGTTCTTTTGAAACTCCCGATGTGATTTCTGCCCCATGCTCTTATGACCTTGACTTTGGCCAACATATCATAAGTCACATGTCAAGTTCTACCCATCGTTCTCCAGGTTAATTTGAGTCCACCCGTACCTACCCTTGACTTTGGCCAAAATGGCAGTACGACTGTCCCAAACCAACGCATCTATCTATGCTGCATATGAATACCCCAATAGCTACCAATCACTGTGCCTTGACTTTGGCCAACATACACAGCTTGAATACTATTGACCACCCATATGAAACGACGGAGGGCTACGAATGGTTTCTGGCGAAAACCTTTAACGTAATGAACTTGATATCGTCGAAGGAACGGATAGCTTTTTAGAAAAATATAGTGACGAAAACTTTCGCTAAAGAGGTCACTCCCGGTGAAGGGATCTCGGCTCTTTCCCCGTAGAATGGGGTGCAGGATATTCCAACTGAATACCACGGTGCAAAGCAAAAGTAATCGGCTATAGTGAAGTTATTGCCCTGACGCAAACTTTTTGTCCAAGGGGTCACTCCCGGTGAAGGGATCTCGGCCCTTGCCTCGTCGACTGAGGAGCAGGATATTCCAACTGAATACCACGATGCAAAACAAAAGTGAACGTCCTTGCAATAACAGATTTTTGAAAAGTGTTCCAACAACATCAGATTAGGTTTGTTTTTAACTTGCATTGATCCGAATCAATGCAGTCCCATCAGTTGATCACACCAAAAAGAACGAAAATAATATGACGTATGTATATGCCATCCGCATTCGCCACTGGGTCCCGTCATTACCCGTTAGGTTAGCTAACTAACGACAGAGCGGGGACTGGACTAGCGTGGATGCAAAACATATACAACATCTACTAATATATATACCAATATATTATATTCGCTCAAGGCGTGATAAAAATGCAACATCACAGAAATGTACAGCATCACAGAACAATACAGATATCTGGGATCCCCGGGTTTCACAGAGCCGCTGAAACCCGACGTTCCCCTGATCGTGTGGATAGCCTGTGCAATGAAATCCTAGACCCCTACGGGCGCGGCAAGTCACCCGCCAAAACCTGAAGCGAGGCAGCCCCCTTCAGCAACGTGAATGGACCACCCAGCAATTCACGGAATCCGGTAACTTGGGCACCCCTCCTGGGTCAACCTGTACCCCCTACGAGTGCGGCGAATAGCCCGCCAATTCTAGAGTGAAGCCCCCTCCGTCCCAATGCCATGAGATGCGGGCTTGTTGCCCTCTAGAACCCGGCTATCCGTGCAGTCCTCCGCGGGGTAATCCTAGTACAGAAAGTAAAATATACATACAACGGGTACATCGACCGCAACCTGGTCGTGCCCCAAAATAATAATACAAACAGGCAGTGACGGCAGTCCACATGTCGGACGCTCGCCCCGCAATATCAAATGTACATAATACAACCACAACTGTACTAGCATTGCATCCAGGCTATCCCCCACGACCGATCCGCAATATCACAGCAAAAACAGAACATCAACGTGAAAATCACGTTCGCAAATCCGTCTAACCGGGCTATAGCAGTTAGACAGGATTTACCGATCAAGTGACATTCACGGTCGCAGATATAATGTAAATACTGTGAAATAATGTGTTTAAAATATCCGATCGATCAAATTTTAACAAGTGGGCCCCAAAGCATTACTGTAGCAGATTAAGAAATTCTGGGCCCAATGTTATTATTCCAAAAACCCAATTTTCACCCCAGAAAGATACTGTAGAA
Organism: Agapanthus africanus; assembly: GCA_030015575.1. Classification (NCBI taxonomy): domain Eukaryota; kingdom Viridiplantae; phylum Streptophyta; class Magnoliopsida; order Asparagales; family Amaryllidaceae; genus Agapanthus; species Agapanthus africanus. The sequence goes on along the minus strand of CM057342.1, from coordinate 511,538,099 downwards.
ATTTGGTGCAGGGAACCCAAAATAGTGCGGCGGAACTGCGGCCCAAAGGGGTGTTTGGCCGCGGTTCCGCGCTCCTACAGTGGAGTTAGTGCATCGAATTTTCACAGAACTCTTATTTTTTCTAGTAGATCACTTTTCTGTAACCTGAAAATTTTTTCGACTCCAAAAAATTTCAACAGAAAACTGATGTGAACAAAAATGCGGATTTTGGAATTTTGGTCAATCGGAAATGTAAAACACATTAGACAAAGCTAGACTAAGTTAATGGCGAGGCTCTGATACCACTGTAAGTGCACGGCGGCGCCCCGGCCGTCAATCCGACGGCCAAATGCGGAAGCGGTGATAAACTTTAATTTTTTCTTGAACTGGCAAACCGCCGCGCACTAATACCCGGATCGAACCATTAATTAGTCCTAGCTATCTACAAGAAGGGGAAGAGAGATATACCGACAGATCCGAGTCCTCCGGTCTTCTCGTCGTCGTCCCGATCTCCTGCGGAATGTCCCGTCTCCTCCTCGTCGCCGGAAGTGCACCACATCGCCTACTTCTTTTACGGGCTCCCACCTCAATGCCGAGGCAACTCGGGCACGAAGCTGGCTAGTCGACGTGCCCAAGATTTGCTGTAGAATGTTGTGTAGAACTTGTGTCTCATTTTGGGTTTCGGATGTTGCCTTTTTGAGATGGTGGAGGAATTGATTTTTGGGATGAACTAGAGAGCTTTTCTTAGCCCCATGAGAACCAAAAATTGCCCCACAAAATGAATCCAATCCCCACTCCAATAGTGGCCGGCCCAAGCATGTGTGAAGGGTGAGAATGGAGAGAAAGTCAAGGGAGTGGGTGAGCTATCATCCAAGCATGGATAAAGAGTGATGATTAAAACAAAATCATCACAAACAAAAACAAACACTCCAAAACAACCATGATGACTCCAAATGGTCAAGACATCATGAAGAGGTCAAGAAGTCAAGGTCAAAGGAGCAACCATGATGATCCAACCAATATGTAAAGAACCCCTCCACAAACCACTTATTTGCAACAATGCAAATAAGCCCTCCTCCACCAATCTTCGGCCAATGAACGATATAAAGGAAATCGGCCGAAACGAAAAGCAAACTGGCAACTCCATAAAACTGGTCCCGTAATAAATTACAGGAAAACCCCGATACTGTGCATACACACCCGCATTTGTATTCCGACCGAAATACAAATGCAATGAGACAAAATCTCCACTGTACTATACTAGGATCCGGCTTAAACCAAAGCCGGCTAGTAATATCCGTTCGATCCTGATCCGTGCAATACCGCACGCATCTGATCGAACCCTGCCATGTATCCATACGGCCTGTAGTACAAACTGTCCGATCCTGATCCGTGCAATACCGCACGTATCTGATCGGACCTTGCCATATCTCCATACGGCCTCTACAACCTTTCGCCCGAAAGCTGAGTAACTGAATGTGGGGGACTCTAAAGACTCGTCAACACCTTGGTTGTGGATTTAACCACTAGCACGTCAGAGGTATAAGCCAATACGTAACGGGCTACCAGGTATTGACTAAAAGGGACGTCTGTGAAGGAACCCAGCCTGACAACCCTACTGAGCCTGACAGTGACAATATCCGTACAGTCCGGTCCGTTCGTCTATGAGTATCGCATGGCGGGCCTAGGGGGTTGGTAGAAGTCAGACCCCCAAAAGCGGTACAAGTCGTGTCGGAGTGTAGCCCAGAACACCCTGAGATACTACTGGAATACCTACCAGTAAATCTCCTTGCCTCGGCCGAGGGCTTCGTGTAATGGCTCTCCTAGACACAGCGCGACCTCACCCCCAATATCGGGAGAGACGAACCCCTGAAGATACGCTCACTGCCTCCATGTGGCTCGGGACTGTACCCAACTAAAACCTGTTTGCATGACTCCTTTGAGCCGTGGTAGGGTAGTAATCAAAGTACAGTGGGAACTCACACAAGACAAATGACGATCCCCAGGTCGATGAACTAACCTGTACACATGTCACCAGGGAACTGCCATCTGACATCTGGTATATGACCAACTAGCATGTTCCCGGCGAGTCCTGTCCGGTGTACTCATAACCCAATGAGCACCTGTATACATCTTAGGTGATCCAACTGACACCAGTGGCTTGTGAGACCGGCCACCGCCCCTCGTCGGGGTCTCGACTGTATACACTAGTCTACTCTGGAGAATCGATGCCCTGTCTCGAAACTCTCACGACTAGGGATCATTTAAGGATGTGCTTATAGACCCCCAGCTCCCACTTATATGATCGCCCTCATACTGCTGGTGGTCAAGCAAGAATCCTAGGGGCTCTATCAACGTGTAATAGCGACCTGTCAGGTCACCTAAAACAGTACACGATGATAAAGATAAACCAGATAACATACTATCATCTCGAGTAAGATTGTCCTATCGGGATAGGTCCTCCCTCAATCATTACAATCACGTGCCTGTGATCCAATAATTGACTCTGAGGGCACTATCTGCAACACCCGGCTACCCGTGCACCCCTCCGTGGGGTATTCCTAGTACAGAAACTAAAATATACATACAACGGGTACATCGACCTCGACCCGGTCGTGCCCCAAAAGAATAATACAAACAGGCAGTGACGGCAGTCCACATGTCGGACGCTCGTCCCGGAATATCAAATGTATATAATAAAATGAAACTGTACTACCACTGCAACCGGGCTATCCCCCACACCGATCCGCAACATCACAGCACAACACAGAACATCAACGTGAATGTCACGTTCGCAAATCCGTCTAAAAGGGTTATAGCAGTTAGACAGGATTTACCGATCAAATGACATTCACGGTCGCAGATATAATGTAAATACTGTGAACTAACATGTTTTAAAATTTTCGATCGATCAAATTTACCGAAGCGGGCCCCAAGCACTACTGTAGCACTCAAAGAAAATCTGGGCCTAAACAGAATATCCCAAAACCCTCATTTCCAACAGAGAGACCTACTGTAAAAAATTAGTGCAGTGAAGCCACTGTTGCGCGGCGGAACCGCGGCCAAAGTGGGGTTATGGCCGCAGTTCCGCGGCTCTACAGTAACATCAGGGCACCAATTTTCTTCAGTGTTCTCATAGTACCCTGCACACATTTCTGCAACAACCTGAAAAATTTTTAGAGCCCAAAAAAATTTCGATAGAAACTAATGCAATGAAAACGCGGTTTTGGAATAAATGTTCGATCGAAGTTTTAAACACATTAGACCAAGCTAGACTAGGTTAATGGCGTGGCTCTGATACCAATGTAAGTGCACGGCGGCGCCTCGGCCGTCCATCCGACGCCGGAAATGCGGAAACGAAAAACTTTTCGAAACTGTAAACCGGCACCACCGTGCACTAAAATCCCGGATCGGGCCATTAACCTAACTCTAGCAAACACAAGAAAGGGTAGAGAGCTATACCAAGTGATCCGTGTCCTTCGGTCTTCTCGTCGTCCTCCCGATCTCCCCGCGGAATCTCCGGTCTTCACCTCCTCGCCGGAAGGGCACCACATCGCCGGGTTCTTTTACGGGCTCCCACCTCTGGTCCGAGTCAACTCGGGCACGAAGTTGGCGAGCCGACGGGCCCAAGGAGTGCTGTAGGCTAGTGTAGAATCATTTTGTCTCAATGGGGTGTAGTTACCATGATGGAGGAATTTGAGCACAAGAATTTTTCCATGGAAGCTTGCTGGAAATTGAGCATGCTGTATATTTAGCTTGCTGTGAAATGAGCTTGGGGTAAATTAGCTTGGGCTTCTCTCTTTTGGAAATTGTGCTCTGTGAAGGAAATTTTTGTATGAAAGAATGAATGGCTCTCTTTAATCAAATCAGCCCTCAGCACAAAGGAAAATGAATTCATCATCCCATCCAAGTGGGGGGCCACGAAATTGCATGAAGGGAAATCAACAGCCACATGTCCAAAAGAAAACCAAAGCACTCACAAGTGTCATGCCACAAGACCATGAGTCAAAAGCACCAAGCAATGCCACTCACATCTCACCAACAAATGTGGCCGGCCTCTTATGAATGAGGAGGGAAAAAATGAAAGAATAATCCAAGAGGAGAAATGCAAGAAAGAATATGTATCATCATGAGAAAAGAAATGGTCACACCCATTTCAAATCAAGACCCATCATAATAAATGTAAAGGAAGTGATTAAAAAGGAATCTCATGATGCTAGTCATATCAAAAGCCACATATACAAATAACTCCCTCCACAAAGGTAATTTGCACAACTGCAAATAACCCCCTCCATCAGAAAGTCCGACCGTGAAGGAACAAAGGAAAACTGGCCGGAACGGAATGCAAACTGGCAACTTCAGAAAAATGATCCCGTAATAAATTACAGGAAAACCCCGCGACTGCATATACATGTCCGCATTTGTATTCCCACTGAACCAAAATGCAAAGAGACAAAACTACACCGTCTAATACTAGGATCCGGCTTAAACCAAAGCCCGCTAGTAAAAACCGTCCGATCACGATCCGTGCAATATCGCACGTACCTGATCGAACCCTGCCATATCTCCATACGGCCTCTACAGCGTTTCGCCCGAAACTTGAGAAACTGGTCTGTGGGGGACTCTAAAGACTCGTCGATACTTTGGCTGTGGATTTAACCACTAGCACGTCAGAGGTATTAGCCATACGTGACGGGCTACCAGCTATTGACCAAAAGGGACGTCTGTGAGCGAACTCATCCTGACACCCAACTGAGCCTGTCAGTGACAATATCCGTACAGTCCGGTCCGTTCGTCTATGAGCATCGCATGGCGGGCCTAGGGGGTCGGTAAAAGTCAAACCCCCAAAAGCGGTACAAGTCGAGTGTAGCCCAGAACACCCTGAGATACTATAGGAATACCTACCAGTAAATCTCCCGCCTTGGCCAAGGACTTCGTGTAATAGCTCTCCTAGACACAGTGCGACCTCACCCCCAATACCGGGAGAGACGAACCCCTGCAGATCCGCTCACTGCCTCCATGTGGCTCGGGACTGTACCCAACTAAAACCTGTTTGCACGTCTCCTTTGAGCGTGGTAGGGTAGTAATCAAAGTACAGTGGGAACTCACACGAGACAAATGACGATCTCAGGTCGACGAACTAACCTGTACACATGTCACCAGGGAACTGCTATCTGACGTCAGGTATAAGACCAACTAGCATGTTCCCGGCGAGTCCTGTCCAGTGTACTCATAACCCAATGAGCACCTGTATACATCTTAGGTGAACTAACAGACACCAGTGGCTTGTGAGACCGGCCACTGCCCTCGTCGGGGTCTCGACTGTATACACTAGTCTACTCTGGAGTATCGATGCCATGTCTCGAAAACTCCCACGACTAGGGACCTTTTAAGGATGTGCTTATAGACCCCAGCTCCCACGTATATGATCGCCCTCATACTGCTGGTAGTCAAGCAAGAATCCTAGGGGCTCTATCAACGTGCAATAGTGACCTGTAAGGTCACCTAAAGCAGTACACGATGATAAAGATAAACCAGATAGCATACTATCATCTTGAGTAAGACTGTCCTATCGGGATAGGTCCTCCATCAATCATTGCAATTATGTGCTTGTGATCCAATAATTGACTCTGAGGGCACTAACTCCAACATTACGTACAGCTAGTGCCGCTTACGGTCTGTGGTTAAACCCACTGCCAGCGTAGTAGTCGAGTCTTTAGAGTCCCACACAGAGATTTCCCAAACCCAGGCGAAAAGATATAGAGGTCGTATGGTTTTACGACAAAGGTTCGGACGCATACGTGTTTAAACGCACGTACGACATTCGGACTGTTTTTACTAGCCTGCTTTGGTTTAAGCCAGATTGTAGTATAAGGTTATTGGATTTATACAGTCTAAAGTTTTTCCGTGTTTTCACGGATGCGAGGGGCGTTCTCATAATTACCAAGAAGCTTCTAGAAGGATGTGACATGAGGGGTTAAGGTGGCATTTTCATTAATTGCTTTAGTGACTCATTCATATGATTCATCATATCATTAAATGCATCATTAATGCATCATTAATGATCTAATGACTCACATGATGAATCACTCTTCTTGAATAAATGAAGCATGGTGAATAATCATTTAATTGATATTATTTGATAATTCATTATGTTTGATATATTCAAGTGAGAAGCTTTTCTATTCTCATTATCATCTCCACCTTCTCTCTCCTCAAACTCTCTCTCCTTCTCCAAACCCTAATCCTACCACTCATGAGTTGAGAACAAGGATTAGGAAAGACTAAACACTCCATAACCCATCTCTACATCATCTTAGTTCCTTTATTAGCAACTAGAGAAACTAAGTAACCTCAAGTTTAAAGGTTATAGCTTGGATTAGGGTTCTCGGGTGGATCGTCTATCACGGAAGGAAGCCAAGGAGGACGTGGAGATCCAAGGAGGCCATAGATATCGTAAAGACGAAGGACTAGAATCATTTGGTATAATCTCTTTACGTAGTAGCTTAGAATTCTATGCTTATTGTTAAGTATTGTTTAGAAACGATCTTCGGTTAGTTGATGTTCGCTTTATAAACATGATTGTTTTTCAAATTTCCGCCTCCCCGCAACTCGTGGGGTGTTGCACATCAACATACACTGGGTTCCTTCGCTAAAGCTATAGCCCCGTTGTTGTCGCAATACAGAGGTATTGGATCAACAATGGACGGAACCACCTGAAGCTCCGTGAGGAACTTCTTCATCCAGACAGCTTCCTTTACGGCATCGCAAGCAGCGATATATTCCGCTTCCATTGTCGAGTCAGCAACGGTTTCCTGTTTGGAACTCTTCCAACACACCGCCCCTCCATTGAGGGTAAAGACATAACCCGACATGGACTTGGAATCATCCTTGTCACTCTGGAAGCTGGAGTCAGCAAAGGCCTCGATCTGGAGGTCTTTTCCACCATACACCAAGAACATCTCCTTAGTCCTTCTCAGGTACTTGAGAATGTTCTTTACCGCTATCCAGTGCTTCTCACCAGGGTTTGACTGATACCGGCTTACCACACTCAGTGCATAAGCTACATCTGGTCTGGTACATAACATCGCATACATTATAGATCCTACCACAGAAGCGTAGGGTATAATAGACATGTGATCCCTTTCCAAATCAGTCTTGGGAGACATCTCTTTGGAGAGGGTGATCCCGTGACAAGCCGGTAGATTATCGCGCTTGGAATCTTCCATACTGAATCTTTTCAGTATGGTGTCGATGTACCTGGACTGTGAAAGTCCTAATATCCTCTTGGATCTATCACGATGGATCCGGATCCCCAGAATGTAAGAGGCATCACCCAGGTCTTTCATGGAGAACCTGTGTGACAAGAACCCTTTGACAGATTGTAGCATAGGAATGTCATTTCCTATCAAGAGAATGTAATCCACGTATAAAACGAAGAATACGACAGTTCTTGCTACAAATCTACTATAGATGCATGGTTCATCTGGATTTTTGATAAAGCCAAATTCTTTGACCGTCTCATCAAAACAGATGTTCCAACTCCACGATGCCTGCTTTAGTCCATAGATAGACTTACGCAACTTGCACAACTTTCCGCTGCTCCCACTCTGAATGAAACCCTCTGGCTGGTCCATATAGACACACTCCTCTAAATTTCCATTTAGAAAAGCGGTCTTTACGTCCATCTGCCAAATCTCATAATCGTGGAAGGCAGCAATGGCAAGAAGGATCCGAATGGATTTCAGCATAGCCACTGGAGAAAAGGTTTCGTCATAGTCCAAACCAGGTCTTTGACGAAAACCTTTTGCAACAAGTCTAGCCTTATAGGTCTCTACCTGTCCATCTACACCAATCTTCCTCTTGAAGATCCACTTGCATCCTACGGGTTTTACCCTATCTGGAGCAACATCCAAAGTCCATACTTTGTTGGTGTACATGGACTCCATTTCGTTCTGCATTGCATCCAGCCATTTTACTGAGTCAACGCTCTGAATGGCCTGCTGGAAGCTAGTCGGCTCATCATTATCTATGATGCAATCCTCTCTATCCCCGTCTATGAGAAAACCGTAGTATCTCTCGGACGGATGAGACTGCCTACTACTCCTGCGGAGCGGCGTAGGAATGTCCTGTTCTTTCGAACCCTCTGGTTCTTCTAAGATTTCAGTAATAGCTCGTGGTTCTGGAATTTCTTCCAGTTCTATTGCGCTCCCACTTATCTGATTTTCCAAGAACTCAGTTTCCAAGAAGCAGGCATGACGAGAAAAAAAAACCTTTTGTTCCTCTTCGCAATAGAAGAAATATCCCTTGGAGTTCTTCGGATATCCCACAAACTTGCACTGTACTGAGCGTGCCTCAAGTTTGTCCGCATGCTGCTTTTTGACAAAAGCTGGACATCCCCATGTCTTAATATGCTTAAGATAGAGTTTCTTTCCACACTACATCTGATATGGTGTGGTAGGCACAGTCTTAGTTGGAACTCGGTTCAAAAGGAATGCAGCTGATTCTAGTGCATATCCCCAGAATGATCGCAACAACTCAGCGTTACTCATCATGGAACGTACCATATCCAATAGGGTTCGGTTCCGTCTCTCCGATACACCGTTATGTTGCGGAGTGTATAGAGGAGTAAGCTGAGAGAGAATTCCATTCTCTTTTAGGTAATCCAAAGGCTTGATACTTTTGCCGGTTTGTTTTTCTACTTCATTCTTATATTCCTGGAATTTTCCAAAGGCTTTAGATTTATGTTTCATTAAGAAAGCATATCCGTACCTTGAAAAATCATCCGTAAAAGTAATGAAGTAAGAATAACCACTTCGCGCATGTGTAGACATTGGACCGCACACATCGCTGTGTACGAGCCCCAAGAGCTCGCTCTCTTTTACTCCGTGTCCAGTAAACGGAGTCTTTGTCATCTTTCCTTTGAGACAGGATTGAAAAGTTGCATATGATTGATATTCGAACGGATCCAAATATCCTTCTGTATGCAACTTCGTCAACCTTCTCTCATTGATGTGACCCAGTCTACAATGCCATAAGAAAGCATGATTGATTTCTGGAGACTTTCTTTTGTGTGTATTTTGGACATTGAAAATCTGTAGTTGGTTTAATACGTATATTCCATTGCTTAATGTACCTGACCCAATCAAAACTTGATTAAGGTGAATGTTCACAACATTGCTTACAAATGCAAATTCATAACCTTCTTTAGATAATAAAGATATAGATATGATATTACAAGTTGCATTGGGTACAAAATAACAATCACGCAAAACCAAAACATGTCCATCTGACATTCCCAAGTGATAGTCCCCCACGGACTCAGCATCCATGCCAGCTCCGTTTGCAACTCTGAGGGTCATATCACCTGCCTTCAAAATGCTACGCTTTCTCAGTGTTCGCAAAGAATTACAGATATATGATCCTGATCCGGTATCCAATATCCAGGAAGTAGAGTTTATTGATAGACAGTTTTCAATAACATACACACCTGAAGCCGAAGCCGCAACTTGCTTCGGGTCCTGGTTCTTGGCCTTCCAAGCCCTGCAATCCTTTTTCTAGTGTCCACTCTTGTGACAATAAAAGCACTCTTCTTTCCCCATAAGCTTTTCCCGCTACCTTTGTTGCTTTTGTTTTTCCCTTCGTTTCCACTTTACTAACACCGCCCCTTAGTTTGGTGGGGGTTTTCTTCTTCTTTCCCTTGGCTTTCGCCCTGGATCTAGAAGAGGAAGGTCCTCCAACAAACAAAGTTGATGTTTCCCTACCTTTCTGTAGGGTGCCCTCTGCACTCCTCAGCAGGTTGAGGAGTTCTGAAAGTTCAACTTCTTTTTCTTGCAAGTTGAAGTTCAGGATAAACTGGGCGTAAGTGGAAGGAAGGGACTGGAGAATCAAGTCAGTATAGAGCTCGTTCTTTAACGTGGTCCCAAGGTCCGCGAGCTCTTCAATATAGCCAATCATCTTAAGCACGTGTTCCGCTACCGATGATCCGACGGCCAATGTCGCCGAAAACAGCTTTTTCGAGACTTCGTATCTGGCGATACGGAATTGCTCTCCATACAGTTCTTTTGTATGGAGAAATATGGATTCAAGGTCCATATTCTCGTGCCTCCTCTGATGTTCATTGTCTATAGAGGCAAGCATGAAGCACTTGGCCTTCGCGCAGTCGATCTCCCAGGTCTCACGGATTTCCTTATCCACAACGCTGGAGGTGGGACCTAGGACATGGGGAGCTTTGGTGTTAAGAAGATACCCCAGCTTGTCATAAGTGATTGCCATTTTGATATTCCTGAGCCAATCTTTGTAGTTTGGCCCTGTCAGTATGTTTTTATCTAGTAATAACTTTAGTCCGGTCATGACGATTGGTCGCTGCAATTAGGAGAGAGAGAAGAAACACTTTAGCATGATGCTCTTGCAAGTTTTGAATGGTTTTTAGTTTGTCTAAACAGGATGTCTCCCACTGTTTCTCGAATTCCTCCTCAAACCAAAAAGGAAGAATTAGTCGGGATCAATCTCACCGTACAATACTTGCTTAACCGTTCAGCCAGGCCAGTGTTGGTACTTCGAGGGAGGTTTTCCAACGCTTTCGCGAAGTTCCTTAATTAAATAACCTCTTTGCCCTGGAGGCGTAGCCCCGCTAACACCTTTCTAGACACCTACTTGGTTTATAGCATTGATCGTTAAGTGAGAAATTTCCCGAGGAGTAGCATATACTCACAGTAGGATCGGGATCCAAATATCATCGTGTGATAAAACTGAAGGAATCCTACCAGAATCATCACACTCCAAATGGTATGCAGCACTAGCAAGTTTCAGTTTCTTTAGAAACTCCCGATGTGGATTTTTGCCCCATGCTCTTATGACCTTGACTTTGGCCAACAAATCATAAGTCACATGTCAAGTTCTACCCGTCATTCTCCAGGTTAATTTGAACCCACCCGTACCTACCCTTGACTTTGGCCAACAAGGCAGTACGACTGTCCCAAACCAACGCATCTATCTATGCTGCATATGAATATCCAATAGCTACCAATCACCGTGCCTTGACTTTGGCCAACAAATACAGCTTGAATACTATTGACTATCCATATGAAACGACGGAGGGCTACGAATGGTTTTGGCGAAACCGTGAACGTAGTGAACTTGATATAATCGATGGAACGAGATAGCTTTTAAAAGGAGTGGCTTAAGCTCCGCGTTTAAAAGTTGTTTTTGAAAAGAAACCGAGTGGTTTTGAAAGTGTTCCAACGACTTTACTTAGTTTATTTTCTTGCATTAATTTTAATGCGTCCCATCATTTAATCTTACCATTGCAGAAAACAACGAAAATATGACGTACGCTTATGCCATCCGCATTCACCACGGGGCCCCGTCATTACCCGTTAGGTTACTTAACTAATGACAGAGCGGGGGTTGGACTAGCGCGGATGCAAAACATAAGCAATGCCTAAATAGATATCATATATAGATATATACATTCGTTAGATGCAATGATAGCCATTCCAGATCACAGATGAACACATTAGATATACTAGGAATCCGTATTTCGTATGAGCCTGCAACGAAAAGCGGATTACACGGTCGCGATGAATAGCCAATGCCCTACCCTAGATCCCTACGGGTGCGGCAAACTACCCGCCAAATACCCGAAGTGAAGCAACCTCCCTCAACAACGTGAGTAGGCCACTCGGCACTTCGAGATACCCGGTAGTTTGTGCATACCCTCCTTGGGTCTATCCTAGGAGCAAAAACAGTAAAAGAAATTATACAATGGCGGCTACAACCTCATTCCGGATGTGCGGCCATATAAATAATATTACATCAATTACAAATTACATGAATTGAAAGATAAATAAAACTCCCATCTCACAACCCCCCGGCTATTCATCCGCGACAATCCAACGAATTCATATACACATACCAGCAACATTACAGATCACAGATATGTATAACCCCCACTAATCGACGTATAGCGATTAGCAGACGTTCAATACATATATCACATCACAGATATAACCCGTTAGCCAAAGTCTTGAGAAGTTCGATCAAAATACGGATTTGTAACCATCCCCAAAACAAATTTGTTCTCTGGAAATTCTGGGCAGAAACAAACCATCCTAAAAATCACAAAACACCATTATAAGAACACTGCAGGAAAAACAACCCACGGCCGAGTCAACTCGGCCGCGGATCCGCGGCAAGAGCATGCTCTTGCCGCGTGTCCACGGTGCTTTGACCGAGTTACTGGATCGTTTTTCTTGGGTGTTCTTTAAAAACCCTGAGCCGGTTTTTAGTACATGATTTATTATTTTTTGAACAGAAATAAAAATCGACAGAAAGTTCACTTTTCCGGGGTGTTTTTCGGTTTTTTCTCCGATCGAAATTCTAGATACTTTGCTAACATGTTAGATAGTGTTTAGCTAGGCTCTGATACCACTGTAAGTCCACGTTACCCTTCCCGGTTCTTTCGGCGATGCGGAAATGGCGAAAAATGATTTTTTCGGTGGAGGTAAAATGGACTCTAAAAACGGATCTTTGCTAAAAAATCTATCTAACAACGTAACTAAGAGTTTAACTACTATGTTAGGGGTTATACCTTAACTTGAACTCCTTCTCTTCGACTCCTTGTGGTGGTCGGATCGGCCTCACCTTGTCGTCTCCTTGTGCCGAAGATGGATCCACCCGAAAGCTTCTACCTTTGGCTCCAACTTCAATCTAGAGGAAACTAGAATACTTGGCTTGCTAGACCTTGTACACTAGGATGAGTAGAGAAGTGTTTTGGGTTTTATCTCTATGGTTCTTGTTTCTCAACTCATGAGACAATAGAACCATGAGCAAGAGAGAGAGCAAGAGGAAGAGAGAGAGCTAGGATGAGAGAGAATCAATATGATAAAATGAAGAAGACTTTTTACAACCATGCTCTCATAACACAAAATAATCATGATAATAATAGTAATTGAGTATTATGTGATGGTTCATGTCAATGGCATTATCATTTCATGCATTTAATGCATTTTGTGAACAAACAAGCAAGCAAAAGTCATAGCCATGAAATGATAGCCATTGTCATGATGATGGTCAACAAGTCCAAAGTAGTCAACCGGTCAACAAAGTCAACCTTTCAACCCAACCATGGCACAATAATACTTAATTAATATTATTATTAATTATATTTCTTATTCTCATTAGGGTTTGGCAAAAGTCAACAGTCAACAACCCTAATGAGAATCCTCTGCCTCTGTCCCTGTCAACCGTGCATACACACCCGCATCCGCATTCCGAGGAACACGAATAAAAATGAGATAAAACCAATCCCAAAACGTATACTAGGTTCTGGCTTAAACCAAAGCCCGCTAGTAATAACTGCCCGGACACCAAACGTGCACAAGTACGCGGATGTGACCGAACCCTATAGCAAAACCATGCGACCTCTACTCTTTTTCCTAAAGGCGAATAGCTCTCTGTGTGGGACTCTAAAGACTCGGCACTACGATGGCAGTGGGTTTAACTACAGACCGCAAGCGGTACTAGCTGTGCGTAACGGCCCCCAGGTAGATGCCGATAAGAAGACTGACGAGGTGAACTTATCCGAACTCCTACTGAGCCTGAATGTGACAGTCTCCATACATTCCGGTCTGTTCGTCTGAGAATATCGCATGGCGGGCCTAGGGGGCGGTAAACGTCAGTCCCCTAATAGCGGTACAAGTCGTGTCGGAGTGTAGCCCAGAACACCCTGAGGTAACACTGGAAACCTACCAGTATACCTCGCTTGCCCTGGCCAGGGACGACTATGTGTAATGGCTCTCCATGACACAGCGCGATATCAACTCCCAATACCGGGAGAGACAAATCCTATCTAACCGTTACTGCCTCCAAGTGCTTCGGGACTGCACCCAACTACTACTTGTTTGCACGACTCCTTTGAGTCGTGGTAGGGTAGTAATCAAAGTACAGTGGGAACACACTCGAGGCGAAGTGACAGTGTCAAGTCAGCGGACGAAGCTGTACTCATGTCACCTGGGAACTGATAACCGACGATAGGTATAGTACCAACCAACAGTTCCCGACGAGTCCTGTCTAGTGTACTCATAACCTAACGAGCACCCGCATACTATCTCAAGTACGACGTACTGACGGCTGTGGGACAGACCGTCCCCCTGCTGGGATGAGAAGCGCATACGCTAGTCTACTCCGGAGTATCGATGCCCTGTCTCGTTAGTCCTATGACTAGGGACCTGTATAAGGATGTGCTTGTGGATTACCCAGCCCCCACGAGTGTGACTGCCATCACAACGCTGGTAATCAAGCAAAGATCCTAAGGGCTTCCACTAATGTGTATAGGTGATATACTAAAAGAAACACATGTACACATTAAAGTAGAAACAAACCAAGTAGCATACTACTATTTTGTGAAAGATTGTCTATAAAACTGTGAATATCCCAAGCTTCCATTAAGTAATATACAAACTAGTATGATACAGTAATGGCCTCTAGGGCATATAAACTAACATTGATATCAGCCGGGTCATCGGATCAAGTGTTGATTCGATGAATCGGTAAATGAGATATTAGTCGGTTATATGCGATATAGCCGGATTGTCGGATCAATTGTTGATTCGATAATTTAATGTATAATAATATATATGATATATTAAATTACATTAACTAATATTAGCTCACTAAAAGATTCTTTTTCTCACTCGGGTAATACATTGATATATATGCGATATATGTTAATTGTATTATTTTATTTTGTTACAATAAATATTATATATGTGATATATAATATTGTAACATGATGTGGTTATTAATGCAACATGTTTAGTGGAGATTAAACATGGTTAGGGTTTGATTTGGGTTAAGCTTTTCTAGAAGTTTCTAGAAGCTTTCATTTTTGTTTTGGAAAAGATATTTGTGTTGATTTTTTAAGTGACTCATCTTTAACTCAACCCAAACCCTAGCCCTAGTTAAATCTCTACAAAGGTTACATTGACCATGGTTGCATTTCTAACCTTATCATAACTTTCATTATTCATCACAAAAGGATTCACTATTCCTCTTCTTCTTCTTCCTTGATGCAAACCTTTCTTGCTTTGCTTTTTGTGATGAAAGTGAGTGAGAATAAGAAAATAAATGAGAGTAAAAATCCTACTTCATCATCCTCATCTACCCTTGCCATTTAGATGAGGGTGTTCACTTCATTTTATGAGTGAGAGCTTGTGTTAATGAAACTTTAAGGTAGATCATCTTTGTTATCGAAGATCGGAAGCAAGCTTGCATCTTTCTCATCGTGGAGCCTCTCTAGAGTCCGGAAACACGATGATCGCAGCGAAGGGACCTCAACACGGAGCTTAAGAAGTGAAGGACCGGATCTACAAAGGTTGTAATCCCTCTCACTTAGTGTTAATGTGTTTAACATGCTTTGTTTCACCTAAACTCTAGTATAAATATCCGGCTTTGGGTTGTTCAGCACTGCTAAATTTTTAATCGGGCATGGTCGATACCTCATAGACCCTTGTGTGTGTGCCTAGCAACCCTACAGTGGTATCAGAGCCAAGCTAGAGCTTTAGGCGAAGTCTGGGCGAAGTTTAAAGTCCGATCGAACCCCTAAACCCCATTTTAACCTAGTTTCTGGAAATTTTTCAAAACTGTTGATTTTTCATATTAAAAATATCCAGAAAATCATGCAGGGAAATATATGAATTACTGTGAAGTACGGACCATAGATTCGATCACGTGACCGCGGAACCGTGGTCAAACCATGCACGTGGAGGCAGTTCTGCGGCCGAACAGTGTCCTTGGGGCCTACGGCTTCACAGTAATATTCTTGGGTTCTTTTGCATGCTTCTGGGAATTTTTAAATTTACTCAAGTGTTGAGTTTTCTGGGTTGCATTGGAAACTTGTTGATTCGATCGGATAATTTAACTTCGTTTAAGTTTTTTCCGGATAATTTTAGAAACTGTTAAAAAGTTCGAACGGATATCAATAACTCACTCTTTCCCCTATCGGAAATTTTTTCAAAAGTTGGATTTTTTCTCGAGTTTGAAACTTCCGTAAAATCATGCAAGTAACGCGGTGGACCCTCTAGAAGAACACAAACCTTAACTCGATTATGTGACCGTCTGAACCGCCTCTGAACCTTAGGGTTTGTGGCAGTACGGCGTTGCTACATGTGAGGCGTTGGCTTGACCCTTCTACGGTTGTACCATTGGTACTGTGGCATGTGATGGATATTTTTTGAACTCCGCTCAAGTATTGAGCTATTTGGGAAATCTTGGGTGTTCGATTATTCGATCGGAAAGTTTAACACTGTCTATTTATCTGGAATGTGATACAATATTTGGAATCCACAAATGGTTATGAGATAACTAATTTGAATGTTATAAATCTAGCAGTTCAGTCTCAAATGATCGGTTGCCATGGAATTTTGATGTAATCAAAAGTCCGTCGCAATCACGTAGTGTACGCGGATACTCGCCGGGTAAACTTAATAGACAGCCATGCCCCATAGCCCCGACCAAGTGACTGTAGGAGAACCCCGTTGCCAAAAGCATCCATTCGGGTGCTCGCGGCAGCGGTGTTCCGCCTTAGTGTAAGTGCACGGCGGTGCCCCGGTCGTCGATCCGACGCCGGAAACGCGGAAACGAAAAACTTTGCAAACTAGCAAACCGGCACCACCGTGCACTTTTAACCCGGATCGGGCCATTAACTTAGCTACTAGCAAACTAGAAGATGGGTGAAGAGATATACCAAGCGATCCGTGTCTTTCGGTCTTCGTCTCCACTCCGATCTCCCGCGGAATCTCCGTCCGTCACCTCCTCGCCGGAAAGGGCACCACGTAGCCGGGTTCGTTTACGGGCTCCCACCTCTGGACCGAGGCAACTCGGGCGCGAAGTTGGCTAGCCGACGCATCCAAAGAATGCTGTAGGCAAGTGTAGAAACCATGTCTC
This sequence comes from Agapanthus africanus, assembly GCA_030015575.1. Taxonomy (NCBI): domain Eukaryota; kingdom Viridiplantae; phylum Streptophyta; class Magnoliopsida; order Asparagales; family Amaryllidaceae; genus Agapanthus; species Agapanthus africanus. The sequence goes on along the minus strand of CM057342.1, from coordinate 511,521,173 downwards.
TTTGGGGTCAAGAAGTTGCCATTGATGGAGGAATCAATATGAACTTTGAAGAGATGTAAGAAATTTTGTAGCAAGCAAGCATGAGATGAATATTTTTCTTCCTCAAAAATGAACTCTCTCTCTCCCCTCTCAAAGTGGCCGGCCATTCAAGAATGGTGGAGAAAAATGAATGAATCATTATCAAGAGAAGAAAGGGAATAAATATATGAGAAAATGGTCACACCAATTTCAAGCTCACATCCTTTCACCAACCATCATAAAGAAAGCAATGGATGAGATAGAAAAAGAATCTCATGATTATGAAGGCACAAATGCAAGAAACCCCTCCACAAATAAGTTATTTGCAAACTGCAAATAACCCCCTCCATCAGAAACTCCGGCCGTGAAGGAACAAAGGAAAACCGGCCGGAACGGAATGCAAACTGGCAACTTCAGAAAACTGATCCCGTAATAAATTACAGGAAAACCCCGCTACTGCAAATACATGCCCGCATTTGTATTCCTACTGAACACAAATGCAAAGAGACAAAATCTACACTGTCAAATACTAGGATCCGACTTAAACCAAAGCCGGCTAGTAAAAACCGTCCGATCACGATCAGTGCAATATCGCACGTATCCGATCGAACCCTGCCATATCTCCATACGGCCTCTACAGCGTTTCGCCCGAAACCTGAGTAACTGTGTGTGGTGGACTCTAAAGACTCGTCAATACTATGGCTATGGACAGAGGTATTAGCCATACGTGACGGGTTACCACCTATTCACCAAAAGGGACGTCGATGAGCGAACTCATCCTGACACCCTACTGAGCCTGTCAGTGACAATATCCGTACAGTCAGGTCCGTTAGTCTATGAGCATCGCATGGCGGGCCTAGGGGGTTGGTAAAAGTCAGACCCCCAATAGCGGTACAAATCGTGTCGGAGTGTAGCCCAGAACACCCTGAGATACTACTGGAATACCTACCAGCAAATCTCCTGCCTTGGCCAAGGACTTTTCATGTACTGGCTCTCCTAGACACAGCGAGACCTCACCCCCAATACCAGGAGAGACGAACCCCTGCAGATCCGCTCACTGCCTCCATCTGGATCGGGACTGTACCCAACTAAAACCTGTTTGCACGTCTCCTTTGAGCGTGGTAGGGTAGTAATCAAAGCACAGTGGGAACTCACACGAGACAAATGACGATCTCAGGTCGATGAACTAACCTGTACACATGTCACCAGGGAACTGCTATCTGACGTCAGGTATAATACCAACTAGCAGGTTCCCGGCGAGTCCTGTCCGGTGTACTCATAACCCAATGAGCACCTGTATACATTTTAGGTGAACCAACTGACACCAGTGGCTTGTGAGACCGGCCACCGCCCCTCGTCGGGGTCTCAACTGTATATACTAGTCTACTCTGGAGAATCGATGCCCTGTCTCGAAACTCCCACGACTAGGGACCTTTTAAGGATGTGCTTATAGACTCCAGCTCTCACGTATATGATCGCCCTCATACTGCTGGTAGTCAAGCAAGAATCCTAGGGGCTCTATCAACGTGTAATAACGACTCGTAAGGTCACCTAAAGCAGTACACGATGATAAAGATAAACCAGATAGCATACTATCATCCTGAGTAAGACTGTCCTACTGGGACATGTCCTCCCTCAATCATTGCAATCTCGTGCCTGTGATCCAATAATTGACTTTGAGGGCACTATCTCCAATAATCTCCCACTTGCACTCAAGGCTAATTATTGCGATATCGCATACTCACAGCCCGTGTGATACCGAACACCCAACTTCTCTACTAGTCAGTCTCACAAAGCTCGTTTGCGAAACTATTGCGTTCGAGGAATAGCCTCAGGGAGTGGATCCGCTCTGATTTTCTTTCTATGTCTCTCTTTATCTCAAGTTCGCGGAGAAAGCCATCTCCCGAAATGAGCAATACCTGTCTTAGAATGTGTCTGGATGTCTGATGGGACCTAGCTCATAAATGAACTCCAAATCCAAACTTCTTAGACTGTATCGTTAACTAAACTTAATCAGTATCCTACGCCATCCTTCCCTCATTATCCACCTGGACCAACTGTCCAAAATACTGCCCCTCGTCAGAGGGAAAACTATAACTCTGACGGCCACCCTGTCGTCCAGGTCACCTTGGAAGCCTGGAATGATAACCGTCTCCTAAAGGAGGCTGCCATTATCAAATCCCTAGAACATCCACTTATGTTCTAAAACTGCTTCCGAATGTTTCTCCAGGATTGGATCAATATCAATTTATTGCATCTACTGCAAGAACAACATCTGGTGTGGTACTTGACATCTCATGATCAACTCAATTGCCTAAGCAAGTGATATGCCAATCATGCGTATCCCTCTCCCCTTTAGTCTGTAAGACACCTTTAGAGAAGGTGACTCTATCACCTGCAGGTATACTACCGTGCCAGGAGTCGTCCATTCTAAATACTCATAGAATGCTGTCTAAGTACCCAGATTGGGAAACCATCCAAATCTAGATCTAAAACCATAGATCTAGTAACCAGAATGTCTGATATAATATCCAAGTCCTGTGTGGAGCAACCACTGTGTGACGACCAAAGTATAACCGATCGTAGTATAGGAATATTACTTCCTACTCTGTGTATGTCATCCAAATACCAGGACATCACACCCTACTACCTTCTTAACAGATCCATCCCCTATTCTGATGAAGTCAAACCTATGACTGTCACGTCAGAAATAGATGATCTATCTCCGCTATATCTGCTTTAGTCTATAAATAGACATAAGCCACCTGTCCACCAATGCTTCCGCTGCTCCCACTGACTACGACAACCCTCTGGCAGAGTCATATACACGTACACTTCTAAAGCAAGTTTAGAATGACGCTATACTCATCCTCCTGCCGGGTCTCACAGTCTGGAACAACAGCAATGGCAAGTCCGGGTAAACAAGAACCTCCCTGCCAGCGTCCTTGAGCATACCGAAGTACCTCTCGAGCGCCTGAAGTTACCCACCATATCTGCGGAGTGGCCAATGGAATGTCAAACCAGATTAAATCTTTAGGTTCTTATCAAATCTTCAGTAATCGTTTGCGGTTCTGAAATCACTTCCAGTTCTACCATACTCCCACTACTGTTTTCTGAAAAAAAATCCATTTTTAATTAAAATTGTGGTGAGTCAAGAACAATATCACTATTGATCTTCCAGATGGTAGAAAATCAACCCTCGTCATAGCCCGGGTCAACCCACAAACAGCCATTACAGAAACGTGCCTTGAGTTATTCAGATTCTGGTTTTAAGCATAAGCCGGACAACTCCCCGTACCTTAACATCGTTAAGATATGAACTGTTCTATATCCAATACAGAAACAGAGGCACTGATTTAATTGAACCAGATTCAAATCATGCAGCTGTCACCAGTGTATGTCAACTAAATGGAAAGAGGCCGATCAGTGTTACTCAACTTAGGAATGCTTCCAATTATGAGTAACCTGAAAGAGAAGCAAGTTCTCTGTAACATCTCAAAATAATAAAATATTATTTTTGGGAATTTTTATAATTTAATATTATTTTAATGAATATTTTAATATTCGGGTGTAATTAAATGCAAATAAATGAAGAAAAATTATAGAAAATTTTGGAAAATTCTAAAATGGGGTATTTATTTGAATTATGTCATTTTAAGTGTTTGTGATCAATTATATGCTAATTTAGTACTAATCGCGATTAAAAATCGCTAATCGGATTTTTTGGCATTTTGTGCAAAAATGTGCACATATCTTTTTCCTACACTTGTGTTACATTTTCTACCATGTTACTTTGGGTTTACTATTGGTGTGAGAAGGATTTGGATTAAAAAAAACAAAAAAGGAAAAGAAAAGAAAAGAGATTAAAGAAATAGGTATGGTGAGAGAGAGAGGGTAGGTGAGGGTGTTTGACTTAGCCATTTTCTCTTGGTTTTTCCTCTCATTTCTCCCCCCTCTTCCTGAGCTGCTGCTGCTCTTGCTGCCCTCCTCTTCCTCCACCTTCAAACCCCCATTACTCTATGAAATTCACCCCAAAACCTCACATCCATTTCACAAAAAATGCACACAAGCTCACAAGCTATAGGATGGACCAAGAAAGTTGGTGTTTTGGTGCTGTGGGATGATTCATGAGTCTCTATTGAGGTATTTCCTTCACATTAAGTGTTGAAATTCTTGTGCTTAAGCTTTAATTCAAGTTTCATATCGATATCGTGTGATTTTGTGCCGTTTGGACAAACTAGAGAGGGTTAGGGTAATGTTGAGATGTGGCTGTGCAATTAGACTCTAATGGTAACCTTAGACCCTATATTGACCAAAACACTGGCCTAACACAACCTGAAACCCAAAAATACGGAATTACGGAACTTTTCATGTCGGTTTGTGTGATCTGTGATGGTGTTCTGGAATCTGAAGCAACCCGGGGGCACCAAAAATAAAATTGAGCTGACAGTGAGTCGTGCAGGCACCTAGGAAGCTACCACCAAGACCCGAGCCCCTAACCCCAAACCCTGGCCGCCAATTTAATCATTCTGGCCGCAATTTGCGGCTAGAGTAGAGGGGAATGGTTCCATTTTTGTTCCAGGGCTCATTTAGCACTAGATTAGACCCCTCCTATATATAGTTTTGGCTAATGGTCATCTGGGGAAAATCTGGAGGCATTTTGGGGTGTTTTAGGCGATGTTTTCCGTATTTTTTTAAATGCACTTTCTTGGTATTTGGATTTGTAATTGGTTGTCGGGTGTTCATACATCGACAACAGGGGTTAAGTGTTGGATTTGCATGTTTGGGCCATAGGTTCCAACCTATGAGCACACCGTGCGCTATATCGGTTTTCTGCCTTGATGTTAATACGTATTGCGACTGTTTATTATTCTAGGTACCCTCGCAAGGATTCTGAGGTGAAAGAGCTTGGCGTCATCGATTTCAGAAAGCGAAGACCAGGTGAGTAGATTTATATCTACGGGGAGAAGTCGGGTGGATGGCGTATAGCACCCCCGCAGTCTGTGGTGCTGTATACGAATACGTATACACACGTATATTTATTATGTGTTGTTTAGGGTTATTGATAGTAAAAATGGTATTATTGGTGATAAGTATATATTGGTTTAGTATAGTGCGAACCCTAGAGTAGTGGTTGCACTCACACATACACTTACACACATACTTGCATTCATTCTTTCATTTGATGGTGCGTATATCTACACATGGGGATGGGACTATGTGTTCATATACGGGTTTGATGATGATACGTGGGTTTGAGATGATACTTGATGTGAGGCCGTGAGATCGGCGATGTGACATAGCTTGTCTTTGAGGTGCGATATGATAGTTTTAGCGGGCCTTTGGACATGTGTTTTACCCCGCATTCATATCCTTATAGATGGTATCGATTGTGCTAGACTCAGAGTAGTACCCCAGATTATGCGATCTGATGATGGGTGATACCTGATATGTGATGAGATAGTGTGATATTGACCCCTACCCAGCTATTGGGATGCCGTACGACGATTTACCGTACGAGCCGATATTGATGATAGATCCGCATTCATGACTCGAGGATATCTTACGATATGTTATTGAGGCGGGATCACCAACTATGATATCTATATATATATTGACTCAGATGTAGGTGGTTTCATACCCCTCCTGTCTAGATTACTTAGTAGACATTAGACTAGACCGAGTCATACCTATTTCAAACTAACGAATCGGGGATATTTTAAAGATAGGCAGAAGGGTTATACGGATATTTTCAAATGATGCATCCTTTCTTAAAACACCGTAGCCCTTATTTTACCAAAAGCCCTGATTCTTCTTATTTCAAAAGGCAAGGTTGCATGACATATCTATTGGGGCAGGTTCTGTACTTTTGCGTTGATTATTCGTTTCCGCATATTCCTGCTATTTGCATTGCATCGCTTGTACTGTGGTTATATTTCAGTCATGCTGCTAGGACACCAGCACCATTATCGATGATGCATATGTTCCACGTACACTTGTTGCCGGCTCACACACTCATCATCGATAATTGCCATGCCACTACACAGTAGTACTATTGCATTCAGTATATGATCCTTGTGTGACATGATGATATGCATACTTTCCTTTATATGTCGCATACTTCATGCTTTTGATTATACGCATTGAGATATGTTGTTTCTATGATATTTCTGGATTTGGGAACCGAGGGTGTTTCAAAAGAGAATATGTCATTGCTTTAAAAACCCGGTTACCCTTGATATGATATTTCAGTGCGTCCACCATGTGTTTTCTCGGTGCTGAGAGCGACATGTGAAACCCGAATCGAGGAGTGGATGAGCCGATTGCGGGTAGATGGTGGACCCGGTATGGTTCCCCTCGGCAAGATGATCGATGAGCTTTGCCGATTGAGCCTGGAGGCGGGCGAGTACCTACCGGTGATTGGTTGGACCTGGCGGTTATCTGGAGGATACTGACCAGAGTTGATAGATGGATATGGGCATACTGCCGGGGCCGAGGGCCGATACCGCAGACAGAGCCCGTGGGCCGATCCGGACTGACGGAGCCCGATATATGAGGATTTACGTGCCGATGCTGGGCACGGTTTTCATGATGTTTTCGAGTGCCGATGCTGGGCACTCCGGTTCCATGATTTTGACGTGTCGCGAGGGACACGGATGGGTTTATTCCTCATATTTCCATGCACAGGTTTTATGATATTTACTTGCATGATGGTTATTGTCAGTGGGTGACGAGTGGACGGGATCCACGTGTGTGCAGATTTGATTACCTTGATCATACCTCATATTCATGACATGCTATTACCTGAGGCACTAGCACGAGCACTTGGCACTACACTCATGTATAGAGGTTACATTGCCAGTTTAGCATACTTCAGCTTTATTCATATTGAGGTTTATTTATATCTGATCGTATTGACCTAGGATGGGTCATGCATTCGATCTCTGCTTGTAGATATTTTTCTATTCACGAGTTGGCAACTCACCTTCGTTGTGCCCCAGTTCTTGCAGGTTTGCCGTACAGATTCCATAGCGGCATTTCTGGCACACTGCTTCCTTATGGGTGACTTGCTTGGATAGGTGGGTCATTTTGTATCAGATCCGCCATTGTTCATGTATTATTTATTGTATCTAGAATTTCCATCAACCAAAACTTGTATATTGTTTCAGACTTAGAAAACAGTGTTGTATTATTTCGACCTTAGAGTCGCGCTTGTAGTATTGCGGTTTTCTGGTTTTTTTTGAGTTTCTTTTCAGTTTAGATCCTCGCCCTTTGGCGTTGTATATTGTTATTGCTTATGTGGTTGTGACCGTCGATTGACGAAGAGCTAGCTCCCGTTTGGGGATGCCTTTTATCATGTTATATATATTATTCTTATTGTACCCGGTTCGGGGCCAGTTTTTACAAAGGAAACTCTGCCGAAATTTTCGGGAAAAATTACACATTTTAAAAATTCATATTCGGCTTAGTTATTTAAAAACTTGATTTTTGAAACATGTTTTCTTTACCTCTTAAAGCTAGTTTTCCCTATTTACTCCTTAAATGGTTTTAGATTTCTGGGCTTTTGGCTTACTTGGATCAGATGGAGTCCTATAGACTTCATAGGATTCAAGGGCCAGTCACGTGCTCTTTCGGGTCGTGACAAAGTTGGTATCAGAGCGCTAGGTTGATCTTGGTTCGAGTCTAAGTTTGACTATGTGGAGCCTAGGGCGTTTATATATACGGAACTTAGGCTTGACCTTACAGAACTTAGACTTGGTCGAGGAGGTATTAGACCCGAACTTTCTTCGCGTAGGATGACCCTTGGTTGATGGAATAGGTGACTAAAGTAGAGTGACGTACCGTTGGTATGTTCCGCGGCATACTTACGACATGCCACTCCGCTTAAGAAACCTTAGGTTGTACATTTTCTTGCACTGTATTATATTCCTTCCTATCATCTATCCTCATCGATACTGGTTATGGTTTTGCTGCCGCGATTGCACGTGCAGAGTGAGCTACGGCTCGAGTTGTCAGCATGAGCTCGTCGTGGACGAGGACTGACCAGGGCGTGATTTCCAGAGGCATACGATTGCATATTGAGGCGTCGTCTTATTGTGTTTCCGCACTTTGGGCGTTTGACAGATCGCTGTTGCGAGATTTCTAGGACGTACCGGTCGGTACCAGAGGATTGAGCCACTGATAGAGGCCAGCCAGGTTGTGATGACTGTTGATATTATCGCTTATCCAGGGTGATTGAGGCGCTGTTTAGCATATAGACGAAGGAGCCAGTTGCTGCTGCTAATGACGAGATATCGCCCAGATGGTTAGAGCTACTGCAGCATGAGCATATACTTAGAGATATGATGGACGGTCGCTAGTTACCTGAGGATAAATGACTCAGACATGTGATTCGTTCGTTTACCGATGCGAGGTCATCAGATAGATTGTTTCCAGCTAGAGACGACTTCACGCAGGCTCGTTGAGAGTCGATAGAGACGATCGAATGTCAGGAGCCTTTTTCCAAGTTTAAAGTATACGGAAAGACATGCAGGTGATTCTATGGACCCTCTAGAAGAATGAAACCCTAACTCGACTCAATGACCATGTGAAAGCCTTTGAACCTTAGGGTTTGCGGCAGTTCCGCGGCGCCATTAGTGAGGCTTGGGTTTGCCCTTCTACGGCTGGACCACCGACGCTGTGGCATGTACTCGATACTATTAAACTGTACCCGAGATGTTGAGCTCTTAGGGGATTGTGAGGTTCTGACGAGTCGATCGGATGAGTCGACATCATTTGGATATCATGTGATGGGACATTGCTTGGGAGACTCCAGATGCGAGCATAGCCGTCGGAGCGCAGTCCGTGTAGCCACGATGAGATGAGTCCGAATCAGTCGATATTGGAGCAAGGTGGAGTAAAGAGTTCATATGAGATTTCGACGAGATGACGTCCCACTCCGCTGACATCAGAGATGTGATACGCACCCAGAGGCATGGTATATGGATATATCTTCCAGAAAGAAGCACGATAAGTATGCAGCCATTCCGGAATGAGAATTTGCTTCAGCAATGGATGATGACTTCCGGGCAATTCGGCAGGATTGAGATTTGAGAGAGAGACCTCGAAAGGACCTTTCTGGAAAACGATACGAGAAGACCTAGACCCAGGGGTGGGCATGTTGCGCACACCCAGCAGGCCAGAGTTCGGCATCGTCGACGAGGTAGTTGACCAGGTTCGGATAAAGGAACTTACCCAGATGCGTTGCGAATTGATCAAGGACGGACGAGTATTGTGAATTCCTCCGATGGTTAGGAGGCGTTCCTGAGGACCTGTTTGGCCAGACATCTTATACAGAATGATGAAGCTACTGAGTACGTGATTTCGAGTCCGTGTGAGAGATTTCGGATTGACCGTGGCCGAGAAGAGTGCAGTGCGTAGATAGCATGGCGTGACGTCATATTGGTCGACGATAGAGACAAGTGGAACCAGAGGTTCGTGTGAGACACTGACGAGCTGTCATTACTTTCCGTCGAGACCAGAGACGTGATGTGCTTACAGAGGCGTTGGGATGCGACCAGTTTCCGAGAAATGTTGTGCTGAGGACACTGATGTCTATCAAGCGAGAAGAGATAGTGCAGGAGAGCTAGCCTCCGTACAGTTCGGCTTAGGCAAGATCGGAAGAGACCTTGAGCAGGATTCCTTCCAGGACATTGCTGCAATGATGTTTGCACCCAGGATCAGATGTGTGATGTGCATTCAGAGAGCCAGAGGCCGACGCCAGTGACATGCTGCTTTACGAGTGGTCGTGAGAATTGATCGAGAGATGACCAGAGGAGTGCCAGAACGGAATTGTCCCCGTTAGCACATCTGACAGGGCCGATGAGCCGATTGATTGTGAGATTGGTAATCCACAAAGAAGATAAAGACCCAGAGTCAGAGGACGCCTGACCGTGAGCAAGAGGCAAGTAGATATCGTGCGCTACTAGCAGTAGATGCACCGACTCCTTCTCGACCTCGAAGGAGGAACTACCGACGACGGTATTTATGATTTATGAATTTGTGATTCGATTATCTCGTATCTGTCACTTTGGGATTTCGGTATTTTGGCGATCTATTTGCATGATTGGTTTTGATGACTGAGTTCTATGATTTCTGTTTTCGTGCACCATGGTTGCACTTATTGGGCATTTATACCTGGCGCATCATTATTACTCTTGAGGTGTTGATTGTGATTTCATGCCTATTTTTATGCCGGTGATTTGATTTACGCTTCCAGCGTAGTTTTCATGTACTTTTAGTGTTTTGATTTGATTTGTGCACGCTGATGCACACGGCTGTGACATTTTCTACCGCGGTACACCTGATTTCGATTGCGCCTCATTATATCGTCGACTTTTACCCTGATATTGATGATTGATTATTGCACTCCGTGTTTTCGACTGGACTTACGCATGTTCGATGATTGCTATTGGATTTCGAGATTCCGTGCATGTTGAGTGCGCAGGGTTTAGATTTTCATTCGTGCACGATAGATGCACCGATTTGGATTTTCGCGCATGTTGGGCGCATGTTTTGAGATACGATTTTGGTGCACACCCGATGCACTAGATCGAGATTCTTCGTGCATGCCAGATGCACCGGATTTCTGGCTGTCAGGCACCCACGTTGCCTATGACAGATGCTTCGTGCACACCCGTTGCACCTAGATGTTGTTTTGTGCACCTGTTAGCACATATATGGATTTTGATTTCTGTGCGCACCAGACGCACAGGGTGGTGTTATGTGTAGTTTTGGGATTTATTCCTTTTGGAGCAGTACATTTTTATGATATTGGATATTTGTTTTCATACTGAGCAGGACTAGTCAGAGGACAGTACCTGGATATATTTTGCATGCATCGATAGTTATCGAAGGGATTTCCAAAAAGCGAGCTATAGTCTCAGTATATACCAACGTGTCCGACATGACACGAAACGTTTTAAAAACAAGGAAACCCTTCTGATTGTTTTCAAAACGGCGGAACGTGCTTATTAAACAAAGGATATATATATATACACATATATAGTTATTTTTCTTATGAAAAACATCCGCCACTGTGCAGTGTTGGGCGCATCGCACAGCGACTTAAAAATATTTGGCATGCTTTTACATCAGCTATTTACATATATAGATTGGGTGTCTACATGTATAGTTCGGATCCCTATCATATTGGTTTTGTATTGGATTTGACATTCGTGTCTTTACCTTGACTCCGATGATTGCGGGATGCTTGATGGAGTGTTGCTTTTGAGTTATCTGCTCAGTGCTCATGCGCATGCATTGCGCTGTGACGTTTTAGGTATTGACGATTTCGGAGCCCCGACGACTTGGAATTTTGTATCGAAATGTTTTAGTACTTGGGGGTTTTAAATTTAAATTCGGGGACCGAATTTCTTTAAGGGGGGAAGATTGTAACATCTCAAAATAATAAAATATTATTTTTGGAAATTTTTATAATTTAATATTATTTTAAAGAATATTTTAATATTCGGGTGTAATTAAATGCAAATAAATGAAGAAAAATTATGGAAAATTTTGGAAAATTCTAAAATGGGGTATTTATTGGAATTATGTCATTTTTAAGTGTTTGGGATCAATTATATGCTAATTTAGTGCTAATCGCGATTAAAAATCGCTAATCGGATTTTTTGGCTTTTTATGCAAAAATGTGCACATATCTTTTTCCTACACTTGTGTTACATTTTCTACCATGTTACTTTGGGTTTACTATTGGTGTGAGAAGGATTTGGATTAAAAAAAAAAAAAGGAAAAGAAAAGAAAAGAGATTAAAGAAATAGGTATGGTGAGAGAGAGAGAGGGTAGGTGAGGGTGTTTGACTTAGCCATTTTCTCTTGGTTTTTCCTCTCATTTCTCCCCCCCTCTTCCTGAGCTGCTGCTGCTCTTGCTGCCCTCCTCTTCCTCCACCTTCAAACCCCCATTACTCTATGAAATTCACCCCAAAACCTCACACCCATTTCACAAAAAATGCACACAAGCTCACAAGCTATAGGATGGACCAAGAAAGTTGGTGTTTTGGTGCTGTGGGATGATTCATGAGTCTCTATTGAGGTATTTCCTTCACATTAAGTGTTGAAATTCTTGTGCTTAAGCTTTAATTCAAGTTTCATATCGATATCGTGTGATTTTGTGCCGTTTGGACAAACTAGAGAGGGTTAGGGTAATGTTGAGATGTGGCTGTGCAATTAGACTCTAATGGTAACCTTAGACCCTATATTGACCAAAACACTGGCCTAACACAACCTGAAACCCAAAAATATGGAATTACGGAACTTTTCATGTCGGTTTGTGTGATCTGTGATGGTGTTCTGGAATCTGGAGCAACCCGGGGGCACCAAAAATAAAATTGAGCTGACAGTGAGTCGTGCAGGCACCTAGGAAGCTACCACCAAGATCCGAGCCCCTAGCCCCAAACCCTGGCCGCCAATTTAATCATTCTGGCTGCAATTTGTGGCCAGAGTAGAGGGGAATGGTTCCATTTTTGTTCCAGGGCTCATTTAGCACTAGATTAGACCCCTCCTATATATAGTTTTGGCTAATGGTCATCTGGGGAAAATCTGGAGGCATTTTGGGGTGTTTTAGGCGATGTTTTCCGTATATTTTAAATGCACTTTCTTGGTATTTGGATTTGTATTTGGTTGTCGGGTGTTCATACATCGACAACAAGGGTTAAGTATTGGATTTGCATGTTTGGGCCATAGGTTCCAACCTATGAGAACACCGTGCGCTGTATCGGTTTTCTGCCTTGATGTTAATACGTATTGCGACTGTTTATTATTCTAGGTACCCTCGCAAGGATTCTGAGGTGAAAGAGCTTGGCGTCATCGATTTCAGAAAGCGAAGACCAGGTGAGTAGATTTATATCTACGGGGAGAAGTCGGGTGGATGGCGTATAGCACCCCCGCAGTCCGTGGTGCTGTATACGAATACGTATACACATGTATATCTATTATGTGTTGTTAGGGTTATTGATAGTAAAAATGGTATTATTGGTGATAAGTATATATTGGTTTAGTATAGTGCGAACCCTAGAGTAGTGGTTGCACTCACACATACACTTACACACATACTTGCATTCATTCTTTCATTTGATGGTGCGTATATCTACACATGGGTATGGGACTATGTGTTCATATACGGGTTTGATGATGATACGTGGGTTTGAGATGATACTTGATGTGAGGCCGTGAGATCGGCGATGTGACATAACTTGTCTTTGAGGTGCGATATGATAGTTTTAGCTGGGCTTTGGACATGTGTTTTACCCCGCATTCATATCCTTATAGATGGTATCGATTGTGCTGGACTCAGAGTAGTACCCCAGATTATACGATCTGATGACGGTGATACCTGATATGTGATGAGATAGTGTGATATTGACCCCTACCCAGCTATTGGGATGCCGTACGACGATTTACCGTACGAGCCGATATTGATGATAGATCCGCATTCATGACTCGAGGATATCTTACGATATGTTATTGAGGCGGGATCACCAACTATGATATCTATATATATATTGACTCAGATGTAGGTGGTTTCATACCCCTCCTGTCTAGATTACTTAGTAGACATTAGACTAGACCGAGTCATACCTATTTCAAACTAACGAATCGGGGATATTTTAAAGATAGGCAGAAGGGTTATACGGATATTTTCAAATGATGCATCCTTTCTTAAAACACCGTAGCCCTTATTTTACCAAAAGCCCTGATTCGTCTTATTTCAAAAGGCAAGGTTGCATGACATATCTATTGGGGCAGGTTCTGTACTTTTGCGTTGATTATTCGTTTCCGCATATTCCTGCTATTTGCATTGCATCGCTTGTACTGTGGTTATATTTCAGTCATGCTGCTAGGACACCAGCACCATTATCGATGATGCATATGTTCCACGTACACTTGTTGCCGGCTCACACACTCATCATCGATAATTGCCATGCCACTACACAGTAGTACTATTGCATTAAGTATATGATCCTTGTGTGACATGATGATATGCATACTTTCCTTTATATGTCGCATACTTCATGCTTTTGATTATACGCATTGAGATATGTTGTTTCTATGATATTTCTGGATTTGGGAACCGAGGGTGTTTCAAAAGAGAATATGTCATTGCTTTAAAAACCCGGTTACCCTTGATATGATATTTCAGTGCGTCCACCATGTGTTTTCTCGGTGCTGAGAGCGACATGTGAAACCCGAATCGAGGAGTGGATGAGCCGATTGCGGGTACATGGTGGACCCGGTATGGTTCCCCTCGGCAAGATGATCGATGAGCTTTGCCGATTGAGCCTGGAGGCGGGCGAGTACCTACCGGTGATTGGTTGGACCTGGCGCTTATCCGGAGGATACTGACCAGAGTCGATAGATGGATATGGGCATACTGCCGGGGCCGAGGGCCGATACCGCAGACAGAGCCCGCGGGCCGATCCGGACTGACGGAGCCCGATATATGAGGATTTACGTGCCGATGCTGGGCATGGTTTTCATGATGTTTTCGAGTGCCGATACTGGGCACTCCGGTTCCATGATTTTGACGTGTCGCGAGGGACACGGATGGGTTTATTCCTCATATTTCCATGCACAGGTTTTATGATATTTACTTGCATGATGGTTATTGTCAGTGGGTGACGAATGGACGGGATCCACGTGTGTGCAGATTTGATTACCTTGATCATACCTCATATTCATGACATGCTATCACCTGAGGCACTAGCACGAGCACTTGGCACTACACTCTTGTATAGAGGTTACATTGCCAGTTTAGCATACTTCAGCTTTATTCATATTGAGGTTTATTTATATCTGATTGTATTGACCTAGGATGGGTCATGCATTCGATCTCTGCTTGTAGATATTTTTCTATTCACGAGTTGGCAACTCACCCCCGTTGTGCCCCAGTTCTTGCAGGTTTGCCGTACAGATTCCATAGCGGCATTTCTGGCACACTGCTTCCTTATGGGTGATTTGCTTGGATAGGTGGGTCATTTTGTATCAGATCCGCCATTGTTCATGTATTATTTTTTGTATCTAGAATTTCCATCAACCAAAACTTGTATATTGTTTCAGACTTAGAAAACAGTGTTGTATTATTTCGACCTTAGAGTCGCGCTTGTAGTATTACGGTTTTCTGGTTTTTTTTGAGTTTCTTTTCAGTTTAGATCCTCGCCCTTTGGCGTTGTATATTGTTATTGCTTATGTGGTTGTGACCGTCGATTGACGAAGAGCTAGCTCCCGCTTGGGGATGCCTTTTATCATGTTATATATATTATTCTTGTTGTACCCCGTTCGGGGCCAGTTTTTTATAAAGGAAACTCTGCCGAAATTTTCGGGAAAAATTACACATTTTAAAAATTCATATTCGGCTTAGTTATTTAAAAACTTGATTTTTCAAACATGTTTTCTTTACCTCTTAAAGCTAGTTTTCCCTATTTACTCCTTAAATGGTTTTAGATTTCTGGGCTTTTGGCTTACTTGGATCAGATGGAGTCCTATAGACTTCATAGGATTCAAGGGCCAGTCACGTGCTCTTTCGGGTCGTGACATTCTCTTAATTATTACTATCAACTGAATACCATACATAAGTATCTACATCTTCGATCACCTTGAAGAATCCCGATACTTGCAATGCCTGGTTCTCTACTTTAATCTTATACTTATAAGTTCTCAAAACTTGGACCCTGTGTTTCTACGAAACACTTGTCTAAGAACTAGAGAAGTCATAAGTAAACTGAATATAGTATGAGGACCAACCCCTCTGTCCTAATGGACACTGGACAACATACAATACTCTGTATAAGTCCCTTGAGTCTAGGGACTCATTCACTGTGTGTCGTAGGTTGAAAACTGTACTTATGGTTAAGAAGAATTACACCGCTGTTCAATGCTCCTTACCTAACCATCCACTGGTATAGGTAAATGTCATAGACATAATTTCAAAAAGGTATATCTCACTCTATAAAAATAGACATACATATACATCAATTTGAAATTGGTGCATAACAACGGATATTCAAAACCAAATATTTGCCCTCCGGCAAACAACCCAGGTGACTTCCTCAAATATCACCAATTACAACGAATCCCGATATAATGAGGATGATCACCTAATCCCCAATAACTTACTCCCACTCATCATCTGTAAAACCATACAGATGTGAGAATCATACCTGGTAAATACATACCCTGGAGCAAGTGTCTAATTGGGAAATCAGTTTTCTATTAACAGTACACAGTAATACTGAAACATTGAAATGTTTTGATGGGGTATCCTGGTATTCCTAGTAATGCCTCTTCCATTATCCAGATTCACAACTATAACCATATAATTCTTTGCCATCTCTCCAAATCCCTTTACATGTCTTTAGTCATTACCTTCTGTACACCCCTTTAGGCCAAATGGTTTTCTTCCTTCCCTACCGTTCGGCACCAGCCTATGGTTTGGAAGAAAACTATCCAATAAGCATAATGGGTGTACTGTCCTAATCCTAGGAGTACTCGCAATGCGAGAGAAGGTGAAGATAAAAGGCAACCGTATAAACCTTATTCCTATTTCTCCTGAACCAGAATCCATCCCCGAACTGGAACAAGTTCCTTTCGAGTTCGTATATAACCATACGATGGAGTATCCAAAAAACTGTGGATCTTCGTAGTGATACGGAGTGTCCTGGAGAAATAGAAAGGTGATTTAGGATTGGCGAAGAAATATTTGGTTTGGTCGTGAATAGCAGTCGCAATTTACTTTGCCCTCTTACTAATCCCTTTCTTTGTCTTAACTTAATACCTTCTGTACACCGTTTACGCTAATTGGTTTTCTTCATTCCTTACCGTTCGGCACCAGCCTAAGGTTTGGAAGAAGACTATCCAATTTGCGTAATAGGTGTACTATCTCTTAAACCAAGGAGTACTCACAACCTGAGAGAAGGTAAAAGGAAAAGACAACAGAATAGTCCTATTCGTTTTCTCCAGAACCGGAAACCATCCTTGAATTCCTTCGAGTTCGTATATAACCATACGATGATTTTGTCCAATGGAAGTGGACGTTCGTAGTAATACGGGGTGTCCTGGAGAAAAGGGTAAAAGTAGGAGTGGCAATGAGGTATGCAACTCAGACAATCAAAAAGCCAGTATTAAGAAGGTTCGGTCAACTTGGTCACTGAGTCATAGTCTAGGGTCGGGTCAATGGTCACTGCCAAAGAGAGAGAGAAAAGAAACTCTCAGCGTGCACTCTAACCTAGATCAGAATGGTTATCACTTTATCTAATCTTGAAACCTCCCACTGTAACCTCAAATTCTTCTCCAAACCTGAAAGAAGAATTAGTCGGGATCACCCGAGGAGTAAACCAACTCATCAGTGGGAATCGGGATCCAACTATCATCGCATGATAACGTGACGGAATCCGCTCACGTTATCACACTCCAGAAGGTATGCGCATATCTGGCAAGTTTCAGTTTCTTTAGAAACTCCCGTTGTGATTTTTGCCCCATGCTCTTATGACCTTGGCGTGAGGTCAAAATATCATAAGTCACATGTCAAGTTCTACCCATCATTGTCCAGGTTAATTTGAACCCACCCGTACATACCCTTGACGAAGGCCAAAATAGTAATACGACTGTCCCAAACCAACGCATCTATCTATGCAGCAGATAAATATCCGGCAGCTACCAAACACTATGCCTTGGCGTGAGGTCAAAATACATAGCTTGAATACTACCGAATATTTAACTGAAATGATGGAGGGCTATGAATGGTTTCTGGCGAAAACCTTTAACGTAATGAACTTGATATCGTTGAAGGAACTGGATAGCTTTATAAAAAATATAGTAACGAAAACCTTTGCTAAAAAGGTCACTCACGGTGAAGGGATCTCGGCTCTTTCCCCGTAGAATGAGGTGCAGGATATTCCAACTGAATACCACGATGCAAAGCAAAAGTAAACGACTATAGTGAAGTTATTGCCCTGACGCAAACTTTTGTCCAAGGGGTCACTCCCGGTGAAGGGATCTCGGCTCTTGCCTCGTCGACTGAGGAGCAGGATATTCCAACTGAATACCACTATGCAAAACAAAAGTGAACGTCCTTGCAATAACAGCTTTTTGAAAAATGTTCCAACAACATCAGAATAGGTTTGTTTATCTTGCATTGATCCGAATCAACGCAGTCGCATCAATTGATCACACCAATAAAGAACGAAAATAATGACGTACGTATATGCCATCCGCATTCGCCACTGGGTCCCGTCATCACCCGTTAGGTTAGCTAAGTAACGACAGAGCGGGGACTGGACTAGCGCGGATGCAAAACATATACAACATCTACTAGTATATATATAATATATAATTTTCGCTCAAGGCATGATAAAATGCAACATCACAGAAATGTACAGCATCACAGAACAATACAGATATCTGGGATCCCCGGGTTTCATAGAGCCGCTACTGAAACCCGACGTTCCCCGGTCGTGTGGATAGCCTGTGCAATGAAAACCTAGAGCCTACGGGCGCGGGAAGTTACCCGCCAAAACCTGAAGCGAGGCAGCCCCCTTCAGCAACGTGAATGGACCACCCAGCACTTCACGGAATCCGGTAATTTGGGCACCCCTCCTGGGTCAATCCTATACCCCCTACGAGTGCGGCGAATAGCCCGCCAATTCTAGAGTAAAGCCCCCTCCGTCTCAACACCATGAGATGCGGGCTCGTTGCCCTCTAGAACCCGGCTTTCCGTGCACCCCTCCGCGGGGCAATCCTAGTACAGAAAGTAAAATATACATACAACGGGTACATCAACCGCAACCTGGTCGTGCCCCAAAAGAATAATACAAACAGGCAGTGACGGCAGTCCACATGTCGGATGCTCGCCCCGCAATATCAAATGTACATATAAAACAAAACTGTACTAATATTGCAACCAGGCTATCCCCCACGACCGATCCGCAACATCACAGCACAACACAGAACATCAACGTGAATGTCACGTTCGTAAATCCGTCTAAAAGGGCTATAGCAGATAGACTAGATTTACCGATCAAATGACATTCACGGTCGCAGATATAATGTAAATACTGTGAACTAGCATGTTTAAAATATCCGATCGAACAAATTTATCGAAGTGGGCCCCTAGCAGTACTGTAGCACTTACAGAAAATCTGGGCCCAAAAAGAATGTCCCAAAACCCTATTTTCTATTCAAAAGCCTACTGGAAAAATTTAGTACAATGATCAGTACAAAGCGCGGCGGAACCGCGGCCCAAGCATGGTTTTTTGCCGCGGTTCCGCGGCGGTATAGCAAGTTCAGGCGACCAAATTTTTACAGAATGCTTAGAATTCCATGCACGTGTTTCTGAAACAACATGAAAAATTTTTAGAGCTAAAAAAAATTCGACAGAAACCTGTGCTTTTGAAAATACGGTTTTTGGGACTTTTTGTTCGATCGAGTCTTTAAACATACTAGAGCAAGCTAGGCAAGGTTAATGGCGTGGCTTTGATACCAATGTAAGTGCACGACGGCGTTCCGGCCGTCGATCCAACGCCGGAAACGAGGAAACGAAAAACTTTGCAAACTAGCAAACCGGCACCACCGCGCACTTTTAACCCGGATCGGGCCATTAACCTAGCTACTAGCAAACTAGAAGATGGGTGAAGAGATATACCAACCGATCCGTGTCCTTCGGTCTTTGTCTCCACTCCGATCTCCCGCGGAATCTCCGTCCGTCACCTCCTCGTCGGAAAGGGCACCACGTAGCCGGGTTCGTTTACGGGCTCCCACCTCTGGACCGAGGCAACTCGGGCGCGAAGTTGGCTAGCCGACGCATCCAAGGAATGCTGTAGGCAAGTGTAGAAACCATGTCTCTTTGGGGTCAATAAGTTGCCATTGATGGAGGTATCAATATGAACTTTGAAGAGATGTAAGAAATTTTGTAGCAAGCAAGCATGAGATAAATATTTTTCTTCCTCAAAAATGAACTCTCTCTCTCCCCTCTCAAAGTGGCCGGCCATTCAAGAATGATGGAGAAAAATGAATGAATCATTATCAAGAGAAGAAAGGGAATAAATATATGAGAAAATGGTCACACCAATTTCAAGCTCACATCCTTTCACCAACCATCATAAAGAAAGAAATGGATAAGATAGAAAAAGAATCTCATGATTATGAAGGCACAAATGCAAGAAACCCCTCCACAAATAAGTTATTTGCAAACTGCAAATAACCCCCTCCATCAGAAACTCCGGTCGTGAAGGAACAAAGGAAAACCGGCCGGAACGGAATGCAAACTGGCAACTTCAGAAAACTGATCCCGTAATAAATTACAGGAAAACCCAGCTACTGCAAATACATGCCCGCATTTGTATTCCCACTGAACACAAATGCAAAGAGACAAAATCTACACTGTCAAATACTAGGATCCGGCCGGCTAGTAAAAACCGTCCGATCACGATCCGTGCAATACCGCACGTATCTGATTGAACCCTGCCATATCTCCATACGGCCTCTACAGCGTTTCGCCCGAAACCTGAGTAACTGTGTGTAGTGGACTCTAAAGACTCGTCAATATTATGGCTGTGGATAGAGGTATTAGCCATACGTGAAGGGCTACCAGCTATTGACCAAAAGGGACGTCGATGAGCGAACTCATCCTGACACCCTACTGAGCCTGTCAGTGACAATATCCATACAGTCCGGTCCGTTCGTCTATGAGCATCGCATGGCGGGCCTAGGGGGTTGGTAAAAATCAGACCCCCAATAGCGGCACAAGTCGTGTCGGAGTGTAGCCCAGAACACCCTGAGATACTACTGGAATACCCACCAGCAAATCTCCTGCCCTGGCCAAGGACTTTTCATGTACTGGCTCTCCTAGACACAGCGTGACCTCACCCCCAATACCGGGAGAGACGAACCCCTGCAGATCCGCTCACTGCCTCCATGTGGCTCGGGACTGTACCCAACTAAAACCTGTTTGCACGTCTTCTTTGAGCGTGGTAAGGTAGTAATCAAAGCACAGTGGGAACTCACACGAGACAAATGACGATCTCAGGTCGATGAACTAACCTGTACACATGTCACCAGGGAACTACTATCTGACGTCAGGTATAATACCAACTAGCAGGTTCCCGGCGAGTCCTGTCCGGTATACTCATAACCCAATGAGCACCTGTATACATCTTAGGTGAACCAACTGACACCAGTGGCTTGTGAGACCGGCCACCGCCCCTCGTCGGGGTCTCGACTGTATACACTAGTTTACTCTGGAAAATCGATGCCCTGTCTCGAAACTCCCACGACTAGGGACCTTTTAAGGATGTGCTTATAGACTCCAGCTCTCACGTATATGATCGCCCTCATACTGCTGGTAGTCAAGCAAGAATCCTAGGGGCTCTATCAACGTGTAATAGCGACTCGTAAAGTCACCTAAAGCAGTACACGATGATAAAGATAAACCAGATAGCATACTATCATCTTGGGTAAGACTGTCCTACTGGGACAGGTCCTCCCTCAATCATTGCAATCACGTGCCTGTGATCCAATAATTGACTCTGAGGGCACTATATCCAACACTTAGTGCACTTCGTCGACGGCATCCGGGGGTGCGGCCGTCTACTAAAATTTGCGACGAGCATTCGATCAGGATGTCGGGAATCTTGTTGAATTGCCCGACTTGATATTGAAAAGAGCTTTCGATAATGAGACTAAAATGCGGGGTTTATAATTGTTAGACATGAGATGTCTAAGGAATTCATTTGGTTAGGCATGCGATGTCTAAGGTGGTTGCGGATTCCAACTGTTGTAGTTTTACACTTTCTTTTCTGTGACTGTAGGCGTAGTATGTGGTGTATCGCCGGCTTTGTTTCTATACATCAACGACAATCGGGATAGGCATACTTGCTTACGTTGATGATATGAGATATTATGTATTGCTGTGATATGTTATATTGGATCGTTGCGTTCTGAATAGCCGAGGGTTTTATGTGAGATGAGAGTTTTTCTTTTTCATTCATGTAAAATTCATTTGTATATAATATTCTTTTATTGGGGCACTTCCGGGCTGAGGATGATATCACCATTGTATATTATTTACTTTTCCGCATTAGGTAGATCCAAGGCGGGGAGCACAAGTAACCGGGTTCTAGGGTCCAGTGGGAGACCATCTCGAGGAGTCGAGACCGGGTCTCCTAACCCTAGAATTGGCGGTGTTGCTTGCCGCTCTCGTAGGGGTCTAGGGATGTGGGTTTGGCTATTCATCGCGACCGTGGAATCCGTGTTTTATACAGGCTCGTATTGAAAACATTGACCTCCTAGTATATCCAATATTTCATATATGTTCTTCTGCTGCAATGTTCTATGATGAGATCAAATTACTGCCTGAGACGAATGCTAATATTATATATATGAGATATATGTTATATTGTAGATTTCGTTTCAAATGTGATGCTTGTGAGGCATATTAAAATGGGACTTCATTAATGAGATTAATGAAATAAGAGAAACCTAAGATGTTGCAGAAACTTGTTTAAAAACTGGTAGCTTTAGTTTTTGCTTTGCATAGCGGTGTTCCTTGTAGAACATCCAGTACCTTATTCGATAAGGAAAGAGCCGAGATCCCTTCACCGGAAGTGACCTCTTTAGTGAAAATAGCAGATGCTACAAACTCGGTTTGTCTTTTGATTGCTTCTATAGTTCTTTCTTTGCACAGCGGTATATATGATATACCCTGCACCTTATTCGATGAGGAAAGAGCCGACGATCCCTTCACCGGGAGTGACCACTTTAGCAAAACTAGAAAAGGCCTCAGAAACATTCCATTTAAAATCACTCGATTCTACAATGATATCAAGTTCATTACGCAAAGGGTTTTTCTTAAAAACCTGTCGTAGCCCTCCGTCATTTTTGATAAGTAATAGTTAGTATTCGTACTGCGTTTGTTGACCTTGTCAAGGCATAGTGTGCGGTAGCTGATTACTGCTTATCTGTATAAGCATATGATGCGATTGGATTAGGGTAGCCGTGCGACTTTGTTGACCTTGTCAAGGGTCGTGCGAGTGGGTTTAATTCATATCAGGAAATGACGGGTTGAACTTGACTTGCGGTCTATGGTTTGTTGACCTTATCGAGGTTATAGATCGCTCGGGGTAAAATATTATTTGGAATTTCAAGTGTTGAAATTTGCAATGAGATTGCATACCTTCTATGAAATAGTTGGATCCCGATGCCCGCTGCGAGTAAGAGTTACTCCTGGGAGAGTTTTACACATTACAATTAGCCGATCAAGTAGGTGTCTAGAAAGGTGTTAACGGGGTTACGCCCTTGGGAAAACGAGGTTTATTTTAATTAGGTCCATGCGAAAGCACGGAGAACCTCCTTCAAAGTACCGGCACTGGCCTGACTGAAAGATTGGCGAACTTGTAGAGTGTAATTAATCCCGGTTAGTCTTTCCTTTTAGGGTTTGAAGGAAGATTTGACTAAAACAGTGGGAGACATCCTGATTAGATAAATTGATAACCAATCTAATCTTATAAAAGCGCACGCTGAGTGTTTTCTTCTCTCTCTCTCCTGGTAGCGACCATATCACTCCTTAATCAAGATAATAATACGGATGCATTGACCGAACCCGCTTGTTATACTGAGCTGGGGAACGTTGGTCCCGCTCCAACTTATAATTGTTATAAGACAGAGCAGGAAATAGGGGATTACCAGAATTCCCGTGCCGCCCAAACGAAGAAAGTGCATGCTGATGCATCTTCTTCGGGTGTGTTCATTACAGAGAACTGTTTCTTAATATCCTTTACATCCTGGGTATGTGATACTGGATCAGGATCCCATATATGTAATTTGTTACATGGGCTACAAATAGGTAGAGAACTGAGAACGGGTGATAAGTTTCATGAGATAGAAACGGTGCAAGTGTTGCAGCCAAGTCTGTTGGTCACTATCACCCTGTATTACCAGAATACATTGATTCTGAACGAATGTTATTAGATACCGAACCTGATGTACAACATCATATCAGTCTCTTTATTAGTAAAGAAGGATATAATTTTGTATTGTTGGATAATGTTTTGAATATTTCCTATATCAAGAGTTGATCGGTTCAGGCACGTTATCTAAAAGCATTGACGTTCTAAATCAAACTACAGTTCTTAGTATACGGAACACACACAAGAGGAAGAGTTCAGAAATGAACGAATCCTTCTTGAGGCATTATAGACTAGGTCATATCAATGCGACCCGACTAGCTAAGTTACATTTAGATGCATATTTAAATTAGTCTGAATTTACATCTTGTGAAACTTGCCGGTCATGTCACAAAGATAAGATGACCACAGCTCTGTTTATTGGAAACAGAGAAAGAGTTAGTGAACTCTTGGGATTGATACATGATGATGTATGTAAGTCCCCTGTCTACACATGCCAAGACCGGTTATTTATACTTCATTATATTCTCTGTTTATCTCTCAAGATTCGGACATATGTTCCTGTTGAAACACAAGTCTGAACCTTTTGAGATATTCACAGAATATAAGTTAGAAGTAGAGAACCAAAAACGGGTATAAGTATTATGTCCTTTGATGAGATCAAGGAGGAGAATACTAGAGCACGGAATTCCTGGACTATTCTAAAGGAGAATGAGATTCTCTCTCAGCATTACTCCTCCGTATACACCACAGCACGTCGGTGTATCGGGGCGGAGCATTTACACCCTATGTGATATGGTGTGCTCTATGATGAGTACTACTGAGTTACTATTTCCTTTTAGGAGATATGCACTTGAGAAGCTGCATACCTATTGAATAGGGTTCCAATCAAATCAGTTGCCTACCACTTTATATATGATATGGAATGGGAAGAGCCCATATCTTAAGTATGTTAAGATTTGGGGTTGTCCAGCCTATGTCTAAAAGCATAATCCGGACAAGCTCGAGGCAAAGTCAATTCTGTGGAAGTTTGTTGGATATCCAAAGCATTCGCAAGGGAATATCTTCAACCAAATCGAGGTACAAAAGATGTTTTGTTTCTCAGCATGCCACCTTTGTGAAAGGGAATTTCTTGTGAAGAAATTATTGGTCATGAGGTAGAACTGAAAAGAGTTCCAGCTATACAAACTACAGCTGATGATTTGGTAGAACCTGTAAGTGCACGGCAGCGCCCCGGCCGTCTGAACGAGGCCAAAATGCGGAAACGAAACTTTTCTTTAACTTTAAAAACCGGCGCTACCGCGTACTTTAAACCCGGATCGGGCCATTAATCTAATGCTAGCTAACTAGAGAAGGGGTAGAGAGATATACCAAGCGATCCGTGTCCTTCGGTCTTCTCGTCGTCGTCCCGATCTCCCCGCGGAATCTCCGATCTTCATCTCCTCGTCGGAAGGGCACCACATCGCCGGGTTCTTTTATGGGCTCCCACCTCTGGACCGAGGCAACTCGGGCACGAAGTTGGCGAGTCGACGTGTCCAAGAATGCTGTAGGATAAGTGTAGAATGGTTTGTCTCAAGGGGTTATGTGAAGTTGCCATTTCGAGTGGAGGTGAAGGAAAAATGCTTTTTGGAGATGAACTAGAGAACTTTTTTTTTCAAGCAAATGAGAACAAAAATCCCACACCAAAATTGTGACAACCCCACACCAAATTGTGGCCGGCCTTGCTTGTGAATGAGAGGGGGAAAAAGTCAAGGGGGGTGAGCACAAGCTAGTGTAAGGAGACCATAAGAAAAGGTGGGTAATGATGATAAACAATGATCACAATCAAGCCAAAACAATAACCCATCTCCATAAGCAAGTGATGATGCACAAACTAATCATCATATACTAGAACCATCATGAGAACAAATCATCACAAAAAAAGTCTTCACCATGATGAATTGCACATTTGCAAATAAACCCTCGTCCACCAATTTTTCAACCAAAGAAGGAACAAAAGAAAAATGGCCGAAATGGAATGCAAACTGGCAACTTCCAAAAACTGATCCCGTAATAAATTACAGGAAAACCCCGTGACTGTATATACATACCCGTATTTGTATTGCGACCGAATACAAATGCAATGAGACAAAATCTACACTGTACAATACTAGAATCTGGCTTAAACCAAAGCCCGCTAGTATTATCCGTCTGATCATGATCCATGCAATACCGCACGAATATGATCGAACCCCGCCATATCTCCATACGGCCTCTACAGCGTTTCGCCCGAAACTTGAGAAACTATCTGTGGGGACTCTAAAGACTCGTCAATACTTTGGCTGTGGATTTAACCACTAGCACGTCAGGGGTATTAGCCATACGTGACGGGCTACCAGCTATTGACCAAAAGGGACGTCGATGAGCGAACTCATCCTGACACCCTACTGAGCCTGTCAGTGACAATATCCATACAGTCCGGTCCGTTCGTCTATGAGCATCGCATGGCGGGCCTAGAGGGTTGGTTAAAGTCAGACCCCTAAAAGCGGTACAAGTCGTGTCGGAGTGTAGTCCAGAACACCCTGAGATACTACAGGAATACCTACCAGTAAATCTCCTGCCTTGGCCAAGGACTTCGTGTAACGGCTTTCCTAGACACAGCGCGACCTCACCCCCAATACCGGAAGACACGAACCCCTGCCGATCCGCTCACTGTCTCTATGTGGCTCGGGACTGTGCCCAACTAAAACCTGTTTGCACGACTCCTTTGAGCCGTGGTAGGGTAGTAATCAAAGTACAGTGGGAACTCACACGAGACAAATGACGATCTCAGGTCGATGAACTAACCTGTACACATGTCACCAGGGAACTGCTATCTGACGTCTGGTAAAATCCCAACTAGCATGTTCCCGGCGAGTCCAGTCCGGTGTACTCATAACCCAATAAGCACCTGTATACATCTTAGGTGATCCAACTGACACCAGTGGCTTGTGAGACCGGCCACCACCCCTCATCGGGGTCTCGACGATATACACTAGTCTACTCTGGAGTATCGATGCTGTTGGAGATAGTGCCCTCAGAGTCAATTATTGGATCTCAGGCACGTGATTGTAATGATTGAGGGAGGACCTATCCCGGTAGGACAGTCTTACTCAAGATGATAGTATGCTATTTGGTTTATCTTTATCATCGTGTACTGCTTTAGGTGACCTGACATGTCACTATTAGACGTTGATAGAACCCCTAGGATTCTTGCTTGACCACCAGCAGTATGAGGGCGATCATATAAGTGGGAGCTGGGGTCTATAAGCACATCCGTAAAAGGTCCCTAGTCGTGGGAGTTTCGAGACAGGGCATCGATACTCCAGAGTAGACTAGTGTATACAGTCGAGACCCCGACGAGGGGCGGTGGCCGGTGTCACAAGCCACTGGTGTCAATTGGTTCACCTAAGATGTATACAGGTGCTCATTGGGTTATGAGTACAACGGACAGGACTCGTCGGGAACATGCTAGTTGGTCTTATACCTGACGTCAGATAGCAGTTCTTTGGTGACATGTGTACAGGTTAGTTCATCGACCTGGGGATCGTCATTTGTCTCGTGTGAGTTCCCACTGTACTTTGATTACTACCCTACCACGCTCAAAGGAGACGTGCAAACAGGTTTTAGTTGGGTATAGTCCCGAGCCACATGGAGGCAGTGAGCGGATCTTCAGGGGTTCGTCTCTCCCGGTATTGGGGGTGAGGTCGTGCTGTGTCTAGGAGAGCCATTACACGAAGCCCTCGGCCGAGGCAGGAGATTTACTGGTAGGTATTCCAGTAGTATCTCAGGGTGTTCTGGGCTACACTCCGACACGACTTGTACCGCTTTTGGGGGTCTGACTTTACCAACCCCTAGGCCCGCCATCCGATGCTCATAGACGAATGGACCGGACTGTACGGATATTGTCACTGACAGGCTCAGTAGGGTGTCAGGATGAGTTCGCTCATCGACGTCCCTTTTGGTCAATAGCTGGTGGCCCGTCACGTATGGCTAATACCTCTGACGTGCTAGTGGTTAAATCCACAGCCATAGTATTGACAAGTCTTTAGAGTCCACCACACATACAGTTACTCAAGTTTCGGGCAAAACGCTGTAGAGGCCGTATGGAGATATGGCAGGGTTCGATCAGACAGGTGCGGTATTGCACGGATCATGATCGGACGGTTTATACTAGCGGGATTTGGTTTAAGCCGGATCCTAGTATTGTACAGTGTAGATTTTGTCTCATAGCATTTGTATTTCGGTCGGAATACAAATGCGGGTATGTATGTACAGTAGCGGGGTTTTCCTGTAATTTATTACGGGATCAGTTTTTGGAGTTGCCAGTTGTTTTCCGTTTCGGCCATATTTCTTTGTATCTTTCATTGGGCGAAGATTGGTGGAGGAGGGCTTATTTGCAATTGTGCAAATAAGCATTTGTGGAGGGTGGTGATTGCATATTGTTGTATCATGATAGCTCTTCCTTGACCTTGACTTCTTGACTTCATCATGACTTGGCTTTTGGTGATGATGATGGGTTATGATGATGGTTTTTGTGTGTTGGTTTTGCTAGTAATCATTTCTACACATCATCACTCTTTTCTCTCTCTTGCATTATGTTGTGCCTCACTTCTTTTGGATTATGATACTTTCCATTTTCACTCTCCCCATTCACCATGGCCGGCCATGAAAAGTTAGGGGCTGTCCATGTTTTTGATGGGGGATTTTTGCTCTCTCATGCTTGCAAAAATCCCCAAGTTCCTCCACAAAAGTATATACTTCATTTCCTCTACCAAAAGGCAACCTCCATGAACCCCATGAGACACATAGTTCTCTACACGATTCTACAGCAAACCTTGGGCATGTCGACTCGCCAACTTCGTGCCCGAGTTGCCTCGGTATAGAGGTGGGAGCCCGTAAAAGAAGCCGGCGATGTGGTGCCCTTCCGGCGACGTGATGGAGACCGTAGATTCCGCGGGAGATCGGTACAATGAAGAGAAGACCGGAGGACACGGATCACTCGGTATATCTCTCTTCCCATCTTGTAGTTAGCTAGGACTAGTTAATGGCACGATCCGGGTATTTAGTGCGCGGTGGTGCCGGTTTGAAAAGTTAAAATAATTAACCATCGCTTCCGCATTTGGCCTCGGGATGGAGGCCGGGGCGCCGCCGTGCACTTACAGTGGTATCAGAGCCTCGCCATTAACCTAGTCTAGCTTTGTCTAATGTGTTTTACACTTCCGATCGAACAAATGTTACGAAAACCCAATAACACATGCATCAGTTTTCTGTCGATTTTTTTCTGGCTCGAAATTTTTTTCAGGTTGTTGAATAGTGATGTACTGGAAGTTCTAAGCATTCTGTAGAAATTCGATACAGTAACTCGACAATGGGAGCGCGGAACTGCGGCCAAACCCCTCTTTGGGCCGCGGTTCCGCCGCAGAATGATGTCCTTTCCGTATCAAATTTCTGCAGTTGCTTTCTGGGTTGGAAATAGGGTTTTTGGAATATTAATTTTGGGCCCAGAATTTCTTGATGTGCTACAGTAGTACTTGGGGCCACTTGTTAAAATTTGATTGATCGGAAAAATTTTAAACACATTAGTTCACAGTATTTTCATTATATCTGCGACCGTGAATGTCACTTGATCGGTAAATCCTGTCTAACTGCTATAGCCCGGTTAGACGGATTTGCGAACGTGACATTTATGTTGTTGTTCTGTGATTGTGCTGTGATGTTGCGGATTGGTCGTGGGGGATAGCCTGGATCCAATGCTAGTACAGTTTTTGTTGTATTATGTACATCTGATATTGCGGGGCGAGCGTCCGACATGTGGACTGCCGTCACTGCCTGTTTGTATTATTATTTTGGGGCACGACCAGGTTGCAGTCGATGCACCCGTTGTATGTATATTTTACTTTCTGTACTAGGATTACCCCGCGGAGGGGTGCACGGATAGCCGGGTTCTAGAGGGCAACAAGCCCGCATCTCATGGCATTGAGACGGAGGGGGCTTCACTCTAGAATTGGCGGGCTATTCGCCGCACTCGTAGGGGGTACAGGTTGACCCAGGAGGGGTGCCCAAGTTACCGGATTCCGTGAAGCGCTGGGTGGTCCATTCACGTTGCTGAAGGGGGCTGCCTCGCTTCAGGTTTTGGAGGGTAACTTGCCGCGCCCGTAGGGGTCTAGGATTTCATTGAACAGGCTATCCACACGACCAGGAGAAGGTCGGGTTTCATTTGCGGCTCTGTGAAACCCGGGGATCCCAGATATCTGTATTGTTCTGTGATGCTGTACATTTCTGTGATGTTGCATTTTTATCACGCCTTGAGCGAAAATTATATATTGGTATATATATTAGTAGATGTTGTATATGTTTTGCATCCGCGCTAGTCCAGTCCCCGCTCTGTCGTTAGTTAGCTAACCTAACGGGTAATGACGGGACCCAGTGGCGAATGCGGATGGCATATACGTACATCATATTATTTTCTTTCTTTGTGGTGTGATCAATTGATGGGACTGCATTGATTCGGATCAATGCAAGTTAAAAACAAACCTAATCTGATGTTGTTGGAACACTTATCAAAAAGCTGTTATTGCAAGGACGTTCTCTTTTGTTTAGCATCGTGGTATTCAGTTAGAATATCCTGCTCCTCAGTCGACGAGGCAAGGGCTGAGATCCCTTCACCGGGAGTGACCCCTTGGACAAAAAGTTTGCGTCAGGGCAATAACTTCACTATAGCCGATTACTTTTGCTTTGCACCGTGGTATTCAGTTGGAATATCCTGCACCTCATTCTACGGGGAAAGAGCCGAGATCCCTACACCGGGAGTGACCTCTTTAGCAACGGTTTTGGTCACTAAATTTTTTTAAAAGCTATCTGTTCCTTCAACGATATCAAGTTCATTACGTTAAAGGTTTTCGCCTGAAACCATTCGTAGCCCTCCATCATTTCAAATGGGTGGTCAATAGTATTCAAGCTGTGTATGTTGGCCAAAGTCAAGGCACAGTGATTGGTAGCTATTGGGTATTCATATGCAACATAGATAGATGCGTTGGTTTGGGGCAGTCGTACTACTATTTTGGCCAAAGTCAAGGGTATGTGCGGGTGTGCTCAAATTAACCTGGAGAATGACTGGTAGAACTTGACATGTGACTTATGATATGTTGGCCAAAGTCAAGGTCATAAGATCATGGGGCAGAAATCACATCGGGAGTTTCTAAAGAAACTGAAACTTGCCAGATATGCGCTTACCTTCTGGAGTGTGATACCATGAGCGGATTCCGTCACGTTATCATGCGATGATAGTTGGATCCCGATTCCTACTGATGAGTTGGTTTACTCCTTGGGTGATCCCGACTAATTCTTCTTTCAAGTTTGGAGGAGAATTTGACGGTACAGTGGGAGGTTTCCAGATTAGATAAATTGGTAACCATTCTGATCTAGGTTAGAGTGCACGCTGAGTGTTTCTTTTCTCTCTCTCTTTGGCAGCGACCATTGACCCGACCCTAAGACTATGACTCATTGACCAAGTTGACTGAACCTTCTAAAACACTGGCTTTTGGATTGTCAGAGTTGCACACCTCATTGCCACTCCTACTTTTACCCTTTTCTCCAGAACACCCCGTATTACTACGAACGTCCACTTCCATTGGACAAAACCATCGTATGGTTATATACAAACTCGAAGGGATTTATTCGAGGATGGTTTCCGGTTCTGGAGAAAACGGATAGGACTATTCAGTTGTCTTTTCCTTTTACCTTCTTTCAGGTTGCGAGTACTCCTTGGTTTAGGAGATAATACACCTATTACGCAAATTAGATAGTCTTCTTCCAAACCTTAGGCTGGTGCCGAACGGTAGGGAATGAAGAAAACCAATTAGCATAACGAAGGTGTACAGAAGGTATTAAGTTAAGACATATCAAGGGATTAGTAAGAGGGCAAAGTAAATTGCGACTGCTATTCACGACCAAACCAAATATTTCATTACCACTCCCACTTCACCTTTGTATTTCTCCAGGACACTCCGTATCACTACGAAGATCCACAGATATTTGGATACTCCATCGTATGGTTATATACGAACTCAAAAGGAACTTTTTCCAGTTCGGGGATGGATTCTGGTTCAGGAGAAATAGGAATAAGGTTTATTCGGTTGTCTTTTATCTTCACCTTCTCTCGCTTTGCGAGGGTTCCTAGGATTAGGACAGTACACCCATTATGCTTATTGGATAGTCTTCTTCCAAACCATAGGCTGGTGCCGAACGGTAAGGAAGGAAGAAAACCATTTGGCCTAAAGGGGTGTGCAGAAGGTAATGACAAAAGACATATGAAGGGATGTGGAGAGATGGCAAAGAATTACACGGTTACAGTTGTGAATCTGGATAATGGAAGAGGCATTACTAGGAATACCAGAATACCCCATCGAAACATTTCAATGTTTCAGTTTCACTGTGTACTGTTAAAAGAAAACTGATTTCCCGATCAGTCCTTGCTCCAGGGTATGTATTTACCAGGTGTGATTCTCACACCTGTATAGTTTTACAGATGATGAGTGGGAGTAAGTTATTGGGAATTAGGTGATCGTCCTCATTATATCGGGATTCGTTGTATCGGTGATAATTGAGGAAGTCACCTGGTTTGGTTGCCGGATGGCAAATATTTGGTTTTGAATATCCGCTGTTATGCACCAATTTTAAATTGATACATCTGTACGTCTATTTTTATAGAGTGAGATATATCTTTTTGAAATTATGTCAGTGACATTTACCTATATCAGTGGATGGTTAGGTAAGGAGCATTAAACAGCGGTGTAATTCTTCTTAACCATAAGTACAGTTTTCAACCTACGACACACAGTGAATGAGTTATCAGACTCAAGGGACTTATACAGAGTATTGTATGTTGTCCAGGGTCCATCAGGACAGAGGGGTTGGTCCTCATACTATATTCAGTTTACTTATGACTTCTCTAGTTTTTAGACATGTATTTCGTGGAAACACAGGGTCCGAATTTTGAGAAGTTATAGGTATTTGAATAAATTAGAGAACCAGGTATTGCAAGTATCAGGATTCTTCAAAGTGATCGAAGATGTAGATACTTGTGTATGGTGTTCAGTTGATAGTAATGATTAAGAGAACTTGCTTCTCTTTCAGGTTACTCATAATTGGAAGCATTCCTAAGTTGAGTAACGCTGATCGGCCTCTTTCTATTTAGTTGACATGCACTGGAGACAGCTGCATGATTTGAATCTGGTTCAATTAAATCAGTGCCTCTGGTTCTATATTGGATATAGAACAGTTCATATCTTAACGATGTTAAGGTACGGGGAGTTGTCCGGCTTATGATTAAAACCAGACTCTGGATAACTCAAGGCACGTTTCTGTAATGGCTGTTTGTGGGTTGACCCAGGCTATGACGAGGGTTGACTTTCTTCCATCTGGAAGATCAATAGAAATATTGTTCTAGACTCGCCACAGTTTTAATAAAAATGGATTTTTTTTTTTAGAAAACAGTAGTGGGAGTATGGTAGAACTGGAAGTGATTCCAGAACCGCAAACGATTACTGAAGATTTGATAAGGAACCTAAAGATTCAATCTGGATTGACATACCATTGGCCACTCCGCAGATAAGGTGGGTAACCTCAGGCACCCGAGAGGTACTCCGGTAGCCTCGAGGACGGTGGCAGGGAGGTTCTTGTTTACCCAAACTTGCCATTGCTGTTGTTCCAGA
Organism: Agapanthus africanus; assembly: GCA_030015575.1. Classification (NCBI taxonomy): domain Eukaryota; kingdom Viridiplantae; phylum Streptophyta; class Magnoliopsida; order Asparagales; family Amaryllidaceae; genus Agapanthus; species Agapanthus africanus. The sequence goes on along the minus strand of CM057342.1, from coordinate 511,487,471 downwards.
CTGTGAGACCCGGCAAGAGGATGAGTATAGCATCATTCTAAACTGGCTTTAGAAGTGTACGTCTATATGACTCTGCCAGAGGGTTGTCGTAGTCAGTAGGAGCAGCGGAAGCGTGGTGGACAAGTGGCTTATGTCTATATATAGACTAAAGCAGATATAGCGGAGATAGATCATCAATTTCTGATGTGATAGTCGTAGGTTTGACATCATCAGAATAGGGGATGGATCTGTTGAGAAGGTAGTAGGGTGTGATGTCCTGGTATTTGGATGACATACACAGAGTAGGAAGTGATATTCCTATACTACGATCGTTTATACTTTGGTTATCACACAGTGGTTTCTCCACATGGGACTTGGACATTATATCAGACATTCTGGTTACTAGATCTATGGTTTTAGATCTAGATTTGGGTGGTTTCCCAATCAGAGTACTTAGACAGCATTCTAAGAGTATTTAGAATGGACGACTCCTGGCACGGTAGTGTACCTGCAGGTAATGAAGTCACCCTCTCTAAAGGTGTCTTACAGACTAAAGGGGAGAGGATGTACATGATTGGCAGATCACTTGCTCAGGCAATTGAGTCAATCATGAGATGTCAAGTACCACACCAGATGTTGTTCTTGCACTAGATGCAATAAGTTGACATTGATCCAATTCTGGAGAAACAGTCGGAAGCAGTTTTAGAACATAAGTGGATGTTCTAGGGATATGATAACGACAGCCTCATTCGGGAGACAGTTATCATTCCAGGCTTCCAAGGTGACATGGACGACAAGGAGGTTGTCAGAGTTATAGTTTTCCTTCCGACGAGGGGCAGTATTTTGGACAGGTGATCCAAGGCAATATTGAGGGAGAATGGCGCAGGATGCTGATTCAGTTCAGTTGACAATACAGTCTAAGAAGTTTGGATTTGGAGTTCATTTAAGAGCTAGGTCCCATCAGACATCCAGACATATTCTAAGACAGGTGTTGCTCATTTCGGGAGATGGTTTTCTCCGCGAACTTGAGATTATAGAGAGACATAGAAAGAAACTTCAAGGCGAATCCACTCACTGAGGCTATTCCTCGAACGCAATAGTTTCGCAAGCGAGCTTTGTGAGACTGACTAGTAGAGGAGTTGGGTGTTCGGTATCACACGGGCTGTGAGTATGCGACATCGCAATAATTAGCCTTGAGTGCAAGTGGGAGATTGTTGGAGATAGTGCCCTCAGAGTCAATTATTGGTTCACAGGAACGTGATTGCAATGATTGAGGGAAGAGCTATCCCGGTAGGACAGTCTTACTCAAGATGATAGTATGCTATCTGGTTTATCTTTATCATCGTGTACTGCTTTAGGTGACCTGACATGTCACTATTACACGTTGATAGAGCCCCTAGGATTCTTGCTTGACCACCAGCAGTATGAGGGCAATCATATAAGTGGGAGCTAGGGTCTATAAGCACATCCTTAAAAGGTCCCTAGTCGTGGGAGTTTCGAGACAGGGCATCGATACTCCAGAGTAGACTAGTGTATACAGTCGAGACCCCGACGAGGGGCGGTGGCCGGTCTCACAAGCCACTGGTGTCAGTTGGTCCACCTAAGATGTATACAGGTGCTCATTGGGTTATGAGTACACCGGACAGGACTCGCCCGGAACATGCTAGTTGTTCTTATACTTGATGTCAGATAGCAGTTCCCTGGTGACACGTGTACAGGTTAGTTCATCGACCTGGGGATCGTCATTTGTCTCGTGTGAGTTCCCACTGTACTTTGATTACTACCCTACCACGCTTAAAGGAGACGTGCAAACAGGTTTTAGTTGGGTATAGTCCAGAGACACATGGAGGCATTGAGCGGATCTTCAGGGGTTCGTCTCTCCCGGTATTGGGGGTGAGGTCGTGCTGTGTCTAGGAGAGCCATTACATGAAGCCCTCGGCCGAGGCAGGAGATTTACTGGTAGGTATTCCAGTAGTATCTCAGGGTGTTCTGGGCTACACTCTAACACGACTTGTACCGCTTTTGGGGGTCTGACTTTACTAACCCCCTAGGCCCGCCATACGATGCTCATAGACGAACGGACCGGACTGTACGGATATTGTCACTGACAGGCTCAGTAGGGTGTCAGGATGAGTTCGCTCATCGACGTCCCTTTTGGTCAATAGCTTGTGGCCCTTCACGTATGGCTAATACCTTTGACATGCTAGTGGTTAAATCCACAGCTATAGTATTGACGAGTCTTTATAGTCCACCATACATACAGTTACTCAAGTTTCGGGCGAAACGCTGTAGAGGCCGTATGGAGATATGGCAGGGTTCGATCAGACATGTGCGGTATTGCACGGATCATGATCGGACGGTTTATACTAGCGGGCTTTGGTTTAAGCCGGATCCTAGTATTGTACAGTGTATACTTTGTCTCATAGCATTTGTATTTCGGTCGGAATACAAATGCGGGTATGTATGTACAGTAGCGGGGTTTTCCTGTAATTTAGTACGGGATCAGTTTTTGGAGTTGCCAGTTGTTTTCCGTTTCGGCCATATTTCTTTGTATCTTTCATTGGGCGAAGATTGGTGGAGGAGGGCTTATTTGCAATTGTGCAAATAAGCATTTGTGGAGGGTGGTGATTGTATATTGTTGTATCATGATAGCTCTTCCTTGACCTTGACTTCTTCATGACTTGGCTTTTGGTGATGATGATGGGTTATGATGATGGTTTTTGTGTGTTGGTTTTGCTAGTAATCATTTCTACACATCATCACTCTTTTCTCTCTCTTGCATTATGTTGTGCCTAACTTCTTTTGGATTATGATACTCTCCATTTTCACTCTCCCCATTCACCATGGCCGGCCATGAAAAGTTAGGGGCTGTCCATGTTTTTGATGGGGGATTTTTGCTCTCTCATGCTTGCAAAAATCCCCAAGTTCCTCCACAAAAGTATATACTTCATTTCCTCTACCAAAAGGCAACCTCCATAAACCCCATGAGACACATAGTTCTCTACACGATTCTACAGCAAACTTTGGGCACGTCGACTCGCCAACTTCGTGCCCGAGTTTCCTCGGTATAGAGGTGGGAGCCCGTAAAAGAAGCCGGCGATGTGGTGCCCTTCCGGCGACGTGATAGAGACCGTAGATTCCGCGGGAGATCGGGGACGACGAAGAGAAGACCGGAGGACCCGGATCACTCGGTATATCTCTCTTCCCATCTTGTAGTTAGCTAGGACTAATTAATGGCACGATCCGGGTATTTAGTGCGCGGTGTTGCCGGTTTGAAAAGTTAAAGTAATTAACCATCGCTTCCGTATTTGGCCTCGGGATGGAGGCCGGGGCGCCGCCGTGCACTTACAGTGGTATCAGAGCCTCGCCATTAACCTAGTCTAGCTTTGTCTAATGTGTTTTACACTTCCGATCGAACAAATTTTCCGAAAACCCAATAACACGTGCATCAGTTTTCTGTCGATTTTTTTCTGGCTCGAAATTTTTTTCAGTTGTTGAATAGTGATGTACTGGAAGTTCTAAGCATTCTGTAGAAATTCGATACAGTAACTCGACAATGGGAGCGCGGAATCGCGGCCAAACCCCCCTTTGGGCCGCGGTTCCGCCGCTGAATATGTCCTTGCCGTATCAAATTTCTGCAGTTGCTTTCTGGGTTGGAAATAGGGTTTTTGGAATATTTTTTGGGCCCAGAATTTCTTGATGTGCTACAGTAGTACTTGGGGACCACTTGTTAAAATTTGATCGATCGGAAAAATTTTAAACACATTAGTTCACAGTATTTACATTATATCTCCGACCGTGAATGTCACTTGATCGGTAAATCCTGTCTAACTGCTATAGCCCGGTTAGACGGATTTGCGAACGTGACATTCACGTTGATGTTCTATGATTGTGCTGTGATGTTGCAGATTGGTCGTGGGGGATAGCCTGGATGCAATGCTAGTACAGTTTTTGTTGTATTATGTACATTTGATATTGCGGGGCTAGCGTCCGACATGTGGACTGCCGTCACTGCCTGTTTGTATTATTATTTTGGGGCACAACCAGGTTGCGGTCGATGTACCCGTTGCATGTATATTTTACTTTCTGTACTAGGATTACCCCGCGGAGGGGTGCACGGATAGCCGGGTTCTAGAGGGCAACAAGCCCGCATCTCATGGCATTGAGACGGAGGGGGCTTCACTCTAGAATTGGCGGGCTATTCGCCGCACTCGTAGGGGGTACAGGTTGATCCAGGAGGGGTGCCCAAGTTACCGGATTCCGTGAAGCGCTGGGTGGTCCATTCACGTTGCTGAAGGGGGCTGCCTCGCTTCAGGTTTTGGCGGGTAACTTGCCGCGCCCGTAGGGGGCTAGGATTTCATTGCACAGGCTATCCATACGACCAGGGGAACGTCGGGTTTCATTTGAGGCTCTGTGAAACCTGGGGATCCCAGATATCTGTATTGTTCTGTGATGTTGCATTTTTAAGCCTTGAGCGAAAATTATATATTGGTATATATATTAGTAGATGTTGTATATGTTTTGCATCCGCGCTAGTCCAGTCCCCGCTCTGTCGTTAGTTAGCTAACCTAACGGGTAATGACGGGACCCAGTGGCGAATGCGGATGGCATATACGTACATCATATTATTTTCGTTCTTTGTGGTGTGATCAATTGATGGGACTGCATTGATTCGGATCAATGCAAGTTAAAAACAAACCTAATCTGATGTTGTTGGAACACTTTTCAAAAAGCTGTTATTGCAAGGACGTTCTCTTTTGTTTAGCATCGTGGTATTCAGTTAGAATATCCTGCTCCTCAGTCGACGAGGCAAGGGCTGAGATCCCTTCACCGGGAGTGACCCCTTGGACAAAAAGTTTGCGTCAGGGCAATAACTTCACTATAGCCGATTACTTTTGCTTTGCACCATGGTATTCAGTTGGAATATCCTGCACCTCATTCTATGTGGAAAAAGCCGAGATCCCTTCACCAGGAGTGACCTCTTTAGCAACGGTTTTCGTCACTATATTTTTTAAAAAGCTATCCGTTCCTTCAACGATATCAAGTTCATTACGTTAAAGGTTTTCGCCAGAAACCATTCGTAGCCCTCCGTCGTTTCATATGGGTGGTCAATAGTATTCAAGCTGTGTATGTTGGCCAAAGTCAAGGCACTGTGATTGGTAGCTATTGGGTATTCATATGCAGCATAGATAGATGTGTTGGTTTGGGGCAGTCGTGCTACTATTTTGGCCAAAGTCAAGGGTATGTGCGGGTGTGCTCAAAATAACCTGGAGAATGACGGGTAGAACTTGACATGTGACTTATGATATGTTGGCCAAAGTCAAGGTCATAAGATCATGGGTAGAAATCACATCGGGAGTTTCTAAAGAAACTGAAACTTGCCAGATATGCGCTTACCTTCTGGAGTGTGATACCGTGAGCGGATTCCGTCATGTTATCATGCGATGATAGTTGGATCCCGATTCCTACAGATGACTTGGTTTACTCCTCGGGTGATCCCGACTAATTCTTCTTTCAGGTTTGGAGGAGAATTTGACGGTACAGTGGGAGGTTTTCAGATTAGATAAATTGGTAACCATTCTGATCTAGGTTAGAGTGTACGCTGAGTGTTTCTTTTCTCTCTCTCTTTGGCAGCGACCATTGACCCGACCCTAAGACTATGACTCATTGACCAAGTTGGCTGAACCTTCTAAAACACTTGCTTTTGGATTGTCAGAGTTGCACACCTCATTGCCACTCCTACTTTTACCCTTTTCTCCAGAACATCCCGTATTACTACGAACGTCCACTTCCATTGGACAAAACCATCGTATGGTTATATACGAACTCGAAGGGATTTATTCGAGGATGGTTTCCGATTCTGGAGAAAACAGATAGGACTATTCAGTTGTCTTTTCCTTTACCTTCTTTCAGGTTGCGAGTACTCCTTGGTTTAGGAGATAGTACACCTATTACGCAAATTGGATAGTCTTCTTCCAAACCTTAGGCTGGTGCCGAACGGTAGGGAATGAAGAAAACCAATTAGCATAACGAAGGTGTACAGAAGGAATTAAGTTAAGACATATCAAGGGATTAGTAAGAGGGCAAAGTAAATTGCGACTGCTATTCACGACCAAACCAAATATTTCATTACTACTCCCACTTCACCTTTGTATTTCTCCAGGACACTCCGTATAACTACGAAGATCCACAGATATTTGGATACTCCATCGTATGGTTATATACGAACTCAAAAGGAACTTGTTCCAGTTCGGGGATGGATTCTGGTTCAGGAGAAATAGGAATAAGGTTTATTCGGTTGTCTTTTATCTTCACCTTCTCTCGCTTTGCGAGTGTTCCTAGGATTATGACAGTACACCCATTATGCTTATTGGATAGTCTTCTTCCAAACCATAGGCTGGTGCCGAACGGTAGGGAAGGAAGAAAACCATTTGTCCTAATGGGGTGTGCAGAAGGTAATGACTAAAGGCATATGAAGGGATGTGGAGAGATGGCAAAGAATTACACGGTTATAGTTGTGAATCTGGATAATGGAAGAGGCATTACTAGGAATACCAGAATACCCCATCGAAACATTTCAATGTTTCAGTTTCACTGTGTACTGTTAAAAGAAAACTGATATCCCGATCAGTCCTTGCTCCAGGGTATGTATTTACCAGGTGTGATTCTCACATCTGTATAGTTTTACAGATGATGAGTGGGAGTAAGTTATTGGGAATTAGGTGATCGTCCTCATTATATCGGGATTCGTTGTATCGGTGATATTTGAGGAAGTCACCTGGTTTGGTTGCCGGACGGCAAATATTTGGTTTTGAATATCCGCTGTTATGCACCAATTTCAAATTGATATATCTGTACGTCTATTTTTATAGAGTGAGATATATCTTTTTGAAATTATGTCAGTGACATTTACCTATATCAGTGGATGGTTAGGTAAGGAGCATTAAACAGCGGTGTAATTCTTCTTAACCATAAGTACAGTTTTCAACCTACGACACACAGTGAATGAGTTATCAGACTCAAGGGACTTATACAGAGTATTGTATGTTGTCCAGGGTCTATCAGGACAGAGGGGTTGGTCCTCGTACTATATTCAGTTTACTTATGACTTCTCTAGTTTTTAGACAGGTGTTTCGTGGAAACACAGGGTCCGAATTTTGAGAAGTTATAGGTATTTGAATAAAGTAGAGAACCAGGTATTGCAAGTATCGGGATTCTTCAAAGTGATCGAAGATGTAGATACTTGTGTATGGTGTTCAGTTGATAGTAATGATTAAAAGAACTTGCTTCTGTTTCAGGTTACTCATAATTAGAAGCATTCTTAAGTTGAGTAACGCTGATCGGCCTCTTTCCATTTAGTTGACATGCACTGGAGACAGCTGCATGATTTGAATCTGGTTCAATTAAATCAGTGCCTCTGGTTCTATATTGGATATAGAACAGTTCATATCTTAACGATGTTAAGGTACGGGGAGTTGTCCGGCTTATGATTAAAACCAGACTCGGGATAACTCAAGGCACGTTTCTGTAATGGCTGTTTTTGGGTTGACCCAGGCTATGACGAGGGTTGACTTTCTACCATCTGGAAGATCAATAGAAATATTGTTCTAGACTCGCCACAGTTTTAATAAAAATGGATTTTTTTATAGAAAATAGTAGTGGGAGTATGGTAGAACTGGAAGTGATTCCAGAATAAGGAACCTAAAGATTCAATCTGGATTGACATACCATTGAACACTCCGCAGATAAAGTGGGTAACCTCAGGCACCCGAGAGGTACTCCGGTAGCCTCGAGGACGGTGGTAGGGAGGTTCTTGTTTACCCAAACTTGCCATTGCTGTTGTTCCAGACTGTGAGACCCGGCAGGAGGATGATTATAGCGTCGTTCTAAACTGGCTTTAGAAGTGTACGTCTATATGACTCTGCCAGAGGGTTGTCGTGGTCAGCGGGACCAGCGGAAGCATGATGGACAAGTGGCTTATGTCTATATATAGACTAAAGCAGATATAGCGGAGATAGATCATCAATTTCTGATGTGACAGTCATATGTTTGACTTCATCAGAATAGGGGATGGATCTGTTGAGAAGGTAGTAGGGTGTGATGTCATGGTATTTGGATGACATACACAGAGTAGGAAGTGATATTCCTATACTACGATCGGTTATACTTTGGTCATCACACAGTGGTTTCTCCACATGGGACTTGGACATTATATCAGACATTCTGGTTACTAGATCTATGGTTTTAGATCTAGATTTGGGTGGTTTCCCAATCAGGGTACTTAGACAGCATTCTAAGAGTATTTAGAATGGACGACTCCTGGCACGGTAGTGTACCTGCAGGTAATGGAGTCACCCTTTCTAAAGGTGTCTTACAGACTAAAGGGGAGAGGATGTACATGATTGGCAGATCACTTGCTCAGGCAATTGAGTCAATCATGAGATGTCAAGTACCACACCAGTTGTTGTTCTTGCACTAGATGCAATAAGTTGACATTGATCCAATTCTGGAGAAACAGTCGGAAGCAGGTTTAGAACATAAGTGGATGTTCTAGGGATATGATAATGACAGCCTCATTCGGGAGACAGTTATCATTCCAGGCTTCCAAGGTGACCTGGACGACACGGAGGTTGTCAGAGTTATAGTTTTCCTTCGGACGAGGGGCAGTATTTTGGACAGGTGATCCAAGGAAATACTGAGGGAGGCATGGCGCAGGATACTGATTAAGTTCAGTTGACAATACAGTCTAAGAAGTTTGGATTTGGAGTTCATTTATGAGTTAGGTCCCATCAGACATCCAGACATATTCTAAGACAGGTGTTGCTCATTTCAGGAGATGGTTTTCTCCGCGAACTTGAGATTATAGAGAGACATAGAAAGAAACTTCAAGGCGAATCCACTCACTGAGGCTATTCCTCGAACGCAATAGTTTCGCAAGCGAGCTTTGTGAGACTGACTAGTAGAGGAGTTGGGTGTTCGGTATCATACGGGCTGTGAGTATGCGACATCGCAATAATTAGCCTTGAGTGCAAGTGGGAGATTGTTGGAGATAGTGCCCTCAGAGTCAATTATTGAATCACAGGCACGTGATCACAATGATTGAGGGAGGACCTATCCCGGTAGGACAGTCTTACTCAAGATGATAGTATGCTATCTGGTTTATCTTTATCATCGTGTACTGCTTTAGGTGACCTGACATGTCACTATTACACGTTGATAGAGCCCCTAGGATTCTTGCTTGACCACCAGCAGTATGAGGGCAATCATATAAGTGGGAGCTGGGGTCTATAAGCACATCCTTAAAAGGTCCCTGGTCGTGGGAGTTTCGAGACAGGGCATCGATACTCCAGAGTAGACTAGTGTATACAGTTGAGACCCCGACGAGGGGCGGTGGCCGGTCTCACAAGCCACTGGTGTCAGTTGGTTCCCCTAAGATGTATACAGGTGCTCATTGGGTTATGAGTACACCGGACAGGACTCGCCGGGAACATGCTAGTTGTTCTTATACCTGATGTCAGATAGCAGTTCCCTGGTGACATGTGTACAGGTTAGTTCATCGACCTGGGGATCGTCATTTGTCTCGTGTGAGTTCCCAATGTACTTTGATTACTACCCTACCACGCTCAAAGGAGACGTGCAAACAGGTTTTAGTTGGGTACAGTCCCGAGCCACATGGAGGCATTAAGCGGATCTTCAGGGGTTCGTCTCTCCCGGTATTGAGGGTGAGGTCGTGCTGTGTCTAGGAGAGCCATTACACGAAGCCCTCGGCCGAGACAGGAGATTTACTGGTAGGTATTCCAGTAGTATCTCACGGTGTTCTGGGCTACACTCCGACACGACTTGTACCGCTTTTGGGGGTCTGACTTTACCAATCCCCTAGGCCCACCATGCGATGCTCATAGACGAACGGACCGGACTGTATGGATATTGTCACTGACAGGCTCAGTAGGGTATCAGGATGAGTTCGCTCATCGACGTCCCTTTTGGTCAATAGCTGGTGGCCCGTCACGTATGGCTAATACCTCTGACGTGCTAGTGGTTAAATCCACAGCCATAGTATTGACGAGTCTTTAGAGTCCACCACACATACAGTTACTCAAGTTTCGGGCGAAACGCTGTAGAGGCCGTATGGAGATATGGCAGGGTTCGATCAGACAGGTGCGGTATTGCACGGATCATGATCGGATGGTTTATACTAGCGGGCTTTGGTTTAAGCCGGATCCTAGTATTGTACAGTGTAGACTTTGTCTCATAGCATTTGTATTTCGATCGGAATACAAATGCGGGTATGTATGTACAGTAGCGGGGTTTTCCTGTAATTTATTACGGGATCAGTTTTTGGAGTTGCCAGTTATTTTCCGTTTCGGCCATATTTCTTTGTATCTTTCATTGGCCGAAGATTGGTGGAGGAGGGCTTATTTGCAATTGTGCAAATAAGCATTTGTGGAGGGTGGTGATTGCATATTGTTGTATCATGATAGCTCTTCCTTGCCCTTGACTTCTTGACTTCATCATGACTTGGCTTTTGGTGATGATGATGGGTTATGATGATGGTTTTTGTGTGTTGGTTTTGCTAGTAATCATTTCTACACATCATCACTCTTTTCTCTCTCTTGCATTATGTTGTGCCTCACTTCTTTTGGATTATGATACTTTCCATTTTCACTCTCCCCATTCACCATGGCCGGCCATGAAAAGTTAGGGGCTGTCCATGTTTTTGATGGGGGATTTTTGCTCTCTCATGCTTGCAAAAATCCCCAAGTTCCTCCACAAAAGTATATACTTCATTTCCTCTACCAAAAGGCAACCTCCATGAACCCCATGAGACACATAGTTCTCTACACGATTCTACAGCAAACCTTGGGCACGTCGACTCGCCAACTTCATGCCCGAGTTGCCTCGGTATAGAGGTGGGAGCCCGTAAAAGAAGCCGGCGATGTGGTGCCCTTCCGGCGACGTGATGGAGACCGTAGATTCCGCGGGAGATCGGGACGACGAAGAGAAGACCGGAGGACACGGATCACTCGGTATATCTCTCTTCCCATCTTGTAGTTAGCTAGGACTAGTTAATGGCACGATCCGGGTATTTAGTGCGCGGTGGTGCCGGTTTGAAAAGTTAAAGTAATTAACCATCGCTTCCGCATTTGGCCTCGGGATGGAGGCCGGGGCGCCGCCGTGCACTTACAGATGCCCTGTCTCGAAACTCCCACGACTAGGGACCTTTTAAGGATGTGCTTATAGACCCCAGCTCCCACGTATATGATCGTCATCATACTGCTGGCCGTCAAGCAAGTATCCTAAGGGCTCTATCAACGCGCAATAGTGACCTGTAAGGTCACTTAAAGCAGTACATGATGATAAAGATAAACCAGATACCATACTATCATCTTGAGTAAGACTGTCCTACCGGCATAGGTCCTTCCTCAATCATTGTAATCACGTGCCTGTGATCCAATAATTGACTCTGAGGGCACGATCTCCAACAATCTCCCACTTGCATTCAAGGCTAATTATTGCGATGTCGCATACTCACAGCCCGTGTGATACCGAACACCCAACTCCTCTACTAATCAGTCTTACAAAACCCGTTTGCGAAACTATTGCGTTCGAGGAATAGCCTCAGTGAGTGGATCCGCCCTAATGTTTCTTTTTATGTCTCTTTTTATCTCAAGTTCGCGGAGAAAGCCATCTCCCGAAATGAGCAATACCTGTCTTAGAATGTGTCTGGATATCTGATGGGACCTAGTTCATAAATGAACTCCAAATCCAAACTTCTTAGACTGTATCGACAACTGAACTTAATCAGTATCCTGCGCCATGCCTCCCTCAGTATCCCCTTGCACCACCTGTCCAAAATACTGCCCCTCATCAGAGGGAAAACTATAACTCTGACAGTCACTCTATCAACCAGGTCACCTTGGAAGTCTGGAATGATAACTGTCTCCTAAAAGAGGCTGTTGTTATCATATCCCTAGAACATCCACTTATGTTCTAAAACTGCTTCCGAATGTTTCTCCAGGATTGGATCACTATCCACTTATTGCATCTACTGCAAAAACAACATCTGGTGTGGTATATGACATCTCATGATTGACTCAATTGCCTAAGCAAGTGATCTGCCAATCATGCACACCCCTCTCTCCTTTAGTCTGTAAGACACCTTTAGAGAGGGTGACTCCATTACCTGCAGGTACACTACCGTGCCGGGAGTCGTCCATTCCAAATACCTTTAGAATGCTGTTTAAGTACCCTGATTGGGACATTTCCCAAATCTAGATCTAAAACCATAGATCTAGTAATCAGAATGTATGATATTATATTTATATCCTATGTGGAGAAATCACTGTGTGGCAACCAAAATATAACCGATCGTAGTATAGGAATATCACTTCCTACTCTGTGTATGTCATCCAGATACCAGGACATCACACCCTACTACCTTCTTAACAGATCCATCTCCTATTCTGATGAAGTCAAACCTATGATTGTCACATCAGAAATAGATGATCTATCTCTGCTATATCTGCTTTATCTATAAATAGACATGAGCCACTTGTCCATTATGCTTCCGCTGTTCCCACTGACCATGAAAACCCTCTGGCAGAGTCATATAGATGTACACTTTTAAAGCTTGTTTAGAACGACGCTATACTCATCCTTCTGTCGGGTCTCATAGCCTGGAACAACAGTAGTGTCAAGTCTGGGTAAACAAGAACCTCCCTGTCACCGTCCTTGAGGCTACCAGAGTACCTCTCGGGTGCCTGAGGTTACCCACCATATCTGCGGACTGGCCATTGGAATGTCAAACCAGATTGAATCTTTAGGTTCTTATCATATTTTCAGTAATCGTTTGCGGTTCTGGAATCACTTCCAGTTCTACCATACTCCCACAACTGTTTTCTGAAAAAATCCATTTTTATTAAAACTGTGGCGAGTCAAGAACAATATCACTATTGATCTTCCAGATGGTAGAAAGTCAACCCTCGTCATAGCCTGGGTCAACCCACAAACAGCCATTACAGAAACGTGCCTTGAGTTATCCAGAGTCTGGTTTTAAGCATAAGCCGGACAACTCCTCGTACCTTAACAATGTCAAGATATGAACTGTTCTATATCCAATACAGAAACAGAGGCACTGATTTAATTGGAACTAGATTCAAATCATGCAGCTATCTCCAGTGCATGTCAACTAAATGGAGAGAGGACGATCAGCATTACTCAACTTATGAGTGCTTCCAATTATGAGTAACCTGAAAGAGAAGCAAGTTCTCTTAATCATTACTATCCCCATACACAAGTATCTACATCTTCGATCACCTTGAAGAATCCCGATACTTGCAATACCTGGTTCTCTACTTTACTCTTATACCTATAACTTCTCAAAACTTGGACCTTGTGTTTCTACGAAACACTTGTCTAAAAACTAGAGAAGTCATAAGTAAACCGAATATAGTACGAGGACCAACCCCTCTGTCCTAATGGACACTGGACAGCATACAATACTCTGTATAAGTCCCTTGAGTCTAATAACTCATTTGCTGTGTGTCGTAGGTTGAAAACTGTACTTATGGTTAAGAAGAATCACACCGCTGTTTAATGCTCCTTACCTAATCATCAACTGATATAGGTAAATGTCATCGACATAATTTCAAAATGTTATATCTCACTCTATATAAATAGATGTACAGATATATCAATTTGAAATTGGTGCATAACAGCGGATATTCAAAACCAAATATTTGCCGTCTGGCAAACAACCCGGGTGGTTTCCTCAAATATCACCAATTACAACGAATTCCGATATAATGAGGACAATCACCTAATTCCCAATATCTTACTCCCACTCACCATCTGTAAAACCATACAGATGTGAGATTCATACCTGGTAAATACATACCCTGGAGCAAGTGTCTAATTGGCAAATCAGTTTTCCTTTAACAGTACACAGTGAAACTGAAACATTGAAATGTTTCGTAGGGGGTATCCCGGTATTCCTAGTAATGCCTCTTCCATTATCCAGATTCACAACTGTAACCGTATATTTCTATGACATCTCTCCATATCCCTTCATATGTCTTTAGTCATTACTTTCTGCGCACCCCTTTAGGCCAAATGGTTTTCTTCCTTCCCTACCGTTCGGCACCAGCCTATGGTTAGGAAGAAGACTATCCAATAAGCATAATGGGTGTACTGTCCTAATCCTAGGAGCACTCGCAATGCGAGAGAAGGTGAAGATAAAAGACAACCGAATAAACCTTATTCCTATTTCTCCTGAACCAGAATCTATCACCGAACTGGAACAAGTTCCTTTCGAGTTCGTATATAACCATACGATGGAGTATCCAAATAACTGTGTATCTTCGTAGTGATACGGAGTGTCCTGGAGAAATACAAAGGTGAAGTGGGAGTGGTAATGAAATACTTGGTTTGGTCGTGAATAGCAGTCGCAATTTACTTTGCCCTCCTTCTAATCCCTTTATTTGTCTTAACTTAGTACCTTCTGTACACCACACTTAGGCTAATCGGCTTTTTTCATTCCCTACCGTTCGGCACCAGCCTAAGGTTTGGAAGAAGACTATCCAATAGGCGTAATGGGTGTACTATCTCCTAATCCAAGGAGCACTCGCAACCTAAGAGAAGGTAAAAGGAAAAGACAACTGAATAGTCCTATTCGTTTTCTCCAGAACCGGAAACCATCCTCGAATAAATTCCTTTGAGTTCGTATATAATCATATGATGGTTTTATCCAATGGAAGTGGATGTTGTAGTAATACGGGGTGTCCTGGAGAAAAGGGTAAAAGTAGGAGTGGCAATGAGGTTTGCAACTCTGACAATCCAAAAGCCAGTGTTTAAGAAGGTTCGGTTAATCTTGGTCACTGAGTCATAGTCTAGGGTCAGGCCATGGTCGCTGCCAAAGAGAGAGAGAAAGGAAACACTCAGCGTGCACTCTAAGCTAGATCAGAATGGTTATCAATTTATCTAATCAGGAAACCTCCCACTGTACTATCAAATTCTCCTCCAAACCTGAAAGATGAATTAGTCGGGATCACCCGAGGAGTAAACCAACTCATCAGTGGGAATCGGGATCCAACTATCATCTCATGATAATGTGATAGAATCCACTCACGTTATCACACTCCAGAAGGTATGCGCATATCTGGCAAGTTTCAGTTTCTTTAGAAACTCCCGATGTCATTTTTACCCCATGCTCTTATGACCTTGACTTTGGCCAACAAATTATAAGTCACATGTCCAGTTCTACCCATCATTATCCAGGTTGATTTGAACCCACCCATACCTACCCTTGACTTTGGCCAACAAGGCAGTACGACTGTCCCAAACCAACGCATCTATCTATGCTGTAGAAAAGTAACAAATAGCTACCATACACTATGCCTTGACTTTAGCCAACAAACATAGAATGAATACTACTTTCTACCCGTCTGAAATGACGGAGGGCTACGAATGGTTTTTGGCGAAAAACCTTTAACGTAATGAACTTGATATCGTTGAAGGAACCGGATAGCTTTTATAAAAATATAGTGGCGAAAACATTTGCTAAAGAGGTCACTCCCGGTGAAGGGATCTCGGCTCTTTCCCCGTAGAATGAGGTGCAGGATATTCCAACTGAATACCACGATGCAAAGCAAAAGGCAATCGGCTATAGTGAAGTTATTACCCTGGCGCAAACTTCTGTCCAAGGGGTCACTCCCGGTGAAGGGATCTCGGCCCTTGCCTCGTCGACTGAGGTGCTGGATATTCATAACCGAATACCACTGTGCAAAACAAAAGAGAATGTCCTTGCAATAACAGCTTTTTGAAAAATTGTTCCAACAACATCAGAATAGGTTTGTTTAGCTTGCATTGATCCGAATCAACGCAGTCCCATCAATTGATCACACAAATAAAGAACGAAAATAATGATGTACGTATATGCCATCCGCATTCGCCACGGGATCCCGTCATCACCCGTTAGGTTACTTAACTAACGACAGAGCGGGGACTGGACTAGCGCGGATGCAAAACATATACAACATCTACTAGTATATATATATCAATATATAATAATCGCTCAAGGAGTGATAAAATGCAACATCACAGAAATGTAATAAGCATCACAGAACAATATAGATATCTGGGATCCCCGGGTTTCATAGAGCCGCTACTGAAACCCGACGTTCCCCTGGTCGTGTGGATAGCCTGTGCAATGAAATCCTAGACCCCTATGGGCGCGGCAAGTTACCTGCCAAAACCTGAACCGAGGCAGCCCCCTTCAACAACGTGAATGGACCACCCAGCACTTCACGGAATCCGGTAACTTGAGCACCCCTCCATTGGTCAACCTGTACCCCCTACGAGTGCGGCGAATAGCCCGCCAATTCTAAAGTGAAGCCCCCTCCGTCTCAATGCCATGAGATGCGGGCCCGTTGCCCTCTAGAACCCGGCTACCCGTAAACCCCTCCGCGGGGTAATCCTAGTACAGAAAGTAAAATATATATACAACGGGTACATCGACCTCAGCCCGGTCGTGCCCCAAAAGAATAATATACAAACAGGCAGTGACAGCAGTCCACATGTCGGACGCTCGCCCCGCAATATCAAATGTACATATACAACCAAACTGTACTACCATTGCATCCAGGCTATCCACCACGACAAATCCGCAACATCACAGCACAACATAGAACATCAACGTGAATATCACGTTCGCAAATCCGTCTAAAAGGGCTATAGCAGTTAGACAGGATTTACCGATCAAGTGACATTCACGGTCGCAGATATAATGCAAATACTGTGAACTAACATGTTTAAAATTTTCGATCGACTAAATTTACCGAAGTGGGCCCCAAGCACAACTGTAGCACTCAAAATAAATCTGGGCCCAAACAGAATGTTCCAAAATCCCCATTTTCAACTCAAGAATCACTGCAAGAAATTTGTTACAGTGACTTCACTGTTCTGCGGCGGAACCGCGGCCAAAAGGTGGTTGGGGCCGCGGTTCCGCGGTGATACAGTGACGTCATGTGACCAAATTTCTACAGTGTTCTCCAAAAACCCTGCACGATTTTTTGACATGCCCAGAAAAATTTTGGAGCACAAAATAAAATCGACAGAAACTGTTACTTTGAAAATGCAGTTTTGGGACATTTGTTCGATCGAAGTTTTAAACACACCAGAGAAAGCTAGACTAGGTTAATGGCGTGGCTCTGATACCAATGTAAGTGCACGGCAGCGCCCTGGCCGTCTGAACGAGGCCAAAGTGTGGAAACGAAACTTTTCTATAACTTTAAAAACTGGCGCTACCGCGTACTTTAAACCCAGATCGGGCCTGTTCCCTGATTAAAAAATCAGAAAAAAAGCTTCAGAAGAGGCATCACGTGCTCACACGTGACCAGTGGTCATGTGTTGGCACGTGATGGTTAAGCAGCGGCCAGAGAACAGAGCGCAGAAGAAGAGAAGCCCATTCCAGGGGTCACGCGCTCATACGTGACCAGGGGTCACGTGCTCTCACGTGACCAACGGTCACGTGGCCACATGTGACCGGCTTTAAAAGCCTTATTCTTTAACAGAATTAAATTCGGAGGAGAGATCATTCAAATCTTTCCAAAATGGAGAAGATTGATCTGAAACCGTTGGGTCAAGAATCTGAGGGTGATTAAATATCACCAATTTATGGAAAAATCTTGGACATGGAAAGATTTCCCCCTAAATCTAACCGAAATAACAAAGAGATATCTTTGGACTTAAAATCCAATGGTGAATAAAATTCACCTAATAATCTAAATGCCCAGATTAATGATAAAGATAAATTGAATCTCTCAATAAACAAATCAGATCTTTCAGTGAAAGATTCACTAAACAGATTGACTCTTTTCCTTCTCCTATAAATAATAGAAGAGGGAGAAGAGACAGAGAGAGAGATATAGAGCCTTGGAATCTTGAAAATTCAGAAGGAAGAATTTGATTCTCTGCAAAAGAAAAACCCTAGGTAAGAAAAGAGAGGCTTCGAAAGAGAATTTAATTCTCAAAAGAGTTTACCTCTTATATAAAGAAAAGAACTTAGTTCTTTCTCTGGTTGAGGATCTGCAAAGTGCACATCTCCCCATGAATTGAGAATTTAATTCTCATTGGGTTGAGATCCTGCCATGCAGATCTAAAACATAGAGGAGGAATTGAGTTTTGAGAATTTAATTCTCACAGAATTATAGGAATTTAATTCCTTTGAGATAAAATTAGGGTTTAACCCTATATTATAGAAATTTAATTCCTTCAGAATGGACAGAACTAGGGTTTAACCCTAAGTGAGAACTTAATTCTCTCAAACTCACAGGAATTTAATTCCCTTAAAAAAGAAATTAGGGTTTCACCCTATGCCAGAATTTAATTCTTTACATATATGGGTAATTTAATTCCTACAGAAAAGAAATTAGGGTTTAACCCTATCTAAGAATATAATTCTTCAGAAAAAAATAGGAATTTAATTCCTCTAAAGTTTATTGCTAGGGTTTAACCCTTTGAAGAATTTATTTCTTAAAAGATGAACAAATCTTTAAAACATGCAAGGAACCAAAGTCACGTGCTACCACGTGACCCCTGTAAAGATCCACAGAAAAGAACTTTGAGGCAACGCCTCACGTGCCCCACGTGACCCCTGAAGGATACAAAGAAAAAGTAAACAGAAGCTATGGACGCCCTCACGTGCTACCACGTGACTCCTTGGCAAAGGCTTTAACAGTTAAAAACCCATATTCCCATCACGTGACAGCACGTGATACTCCAAGAGCAATTATAGAAATTATTCAATACTTTTGGCATAATAAAATAAGGGGAATCAGGGCGCTCTCACGTGCTACACGTGACCCCTCTCTCCTTAGTGTTTAACACTAATTTGAAAACTTTGTTCCCAGTGTTTAACACTGATTTGCTTTAGTGGTTAACACTAATTTGAAAGCCCTGTTGCTAGTATTTAACACTGATTATCTTTTAGTGTTTAACACTAACTTGTTAATCTCATTCCCAGAGTTCAACACTGTTGGTCTTTAGTGTTTAACACTAGCTTTAGCCCAATTGGCTAAGTTTCTAGAGGCAAGGCCTCTCCTTCAATGAACCAACAGAGGGCCAATATTCTAAACATGATTGGACTTAGCCCAAGCTGGCCGTAAGTCCTCAATTCAAACTTAACTGGGCTAATGAGCTCATAATATAATTAATTAGTCTTAGTTCCAAATTGGGCTAAAGATTATTTAATCTACCTTGGTTCAAGGGTACATCTCTTCACTCCTTTGATACTTGGCGTTGTAATTCCTCAACGTCTTCAAAGAGGTGACGGGTCTCGATGACCACACGTTGAAACGGACTGTGGGGTCCTTAAACTCATGGACTATGATGTCCTTAACCTAGACCGTGATGTCTTAAAACTAATGCCGGACTGTGGAGTCTTTAAAATCCAAGAACTATGATGTCCTTAATCCTGACCGTGATGTCTTAAAACTAATGCCGGACTGTGGAGTCCTTAAAATCTACGGACTATGATGTCCTTAACCTTGACCGGGATGTCTTAAAACTAACAACGGACTATGATGTCCTTAACCTTGACCATGATGTCTTAAAACTAATATTGGACTGTGAAGTCCTTAAATCCACGGACTATGATGTTGTAACGTTTCCAAAATAATAAAATATTATTTTCGGGGATTTTTATAATTTAATATTATTTTAATAAATATTTTAATATTCCGGTATAATTAAATACAAATAAATGGGGAAAAATTTTGGAAAATTATGGAAAATTCATAAATAAGGTATTTTTATGGAATTATGCCATTTTAAAGTTTTTAAGATTAGTTATATGCTAATTTAGTGCTAATCGCGATTAAGAATCGCTAATTGGATTTTTAGCTTTTTTGTGCAAAAATGTGCACATATCATTTTCCACACTTGTTACACTTGTGTTTCATTTCCATTGCCATGGTTGTTCTTTTGGGTTCACTATTGGAGTGAGAAGGAAAAGAAAAGGAAAAGAAAAGAAAGAAAAAGTAAGTGATGATGAGAGAGAGAGAGAGTAGGTTGCTTTTGACTTTTGACCCTTTCGTCCATCATTTCCCTTCTCATTTTCTCTCCCCTCTTCAAACAAGAGCTGCTGCTGCTCTTGCTCCTGCTCCCTCATCTCCCTCCCCTTCATTTCATAGATCCCTTTCATTTCCCTCACCAAAACCCCATTCCCACTTCACAAAACTTGCTCCCAAGCTCACTAGCTACACATTGAACCTAGCAAGATTGGATTTGGAGGACTTTGAGCAACTCAGGAATTTTCTTGAGTTGCCAAAGGAGGTAATTTCTGCACCTATTAGAGTAGTATCTCATTTCTTGGGCATCAATACTAGTTTTGTATCGATATGGTGTTGTTTGGTGGTTTTGTGAAACATCAAGTTAGGGTTTAGGGTTAGACTTGAAATCAAAGTGAAATTGAGGCTTGTTGTGACCTTAGAACCCCTTGTGTGATGCTAATTTAGACCCAAACCTGAGCTAGAACACAGAATACGGAATTACGAAATCGATATCGTGGAAAACTGTGAATCTGTGATCGTAATTAGGAATCTGCTATCACCCCGAGACCCCAAAAAATAAAACTGAGTTGACAGTGAGATGTGCAGGCACCATGGAAACACCACACCAAACCCTAGCCCCCAACTCATTCCCTCGGCCGCCAATTAATTCCTTCTGGCCGCAATTTGCGGCCAGAGCAGGAGGAAACCGTCTCGATTTTGGTGCATGGCCCTATTTCCTCTATTCTTGACCCTGGGTATGTCTAGTTTTGACTGATTCCATCTAGGGTAAAATCTGGGTTGATTTTCCTATGTTGGTGCATGGTTTACGACTTGTTTTAGCATAGATTTTGGTATTTGGTGTTTCGTTCCTGTCGGGTGGCGTTTGGACATCAACGACAAGTGGATATTGATCGTGTTTGCATGCGAGGTTATAGGTTTTTTTACCTATAGGCGTAGCGTGTGCCGTTTTGGTTTCCGATGTGATTTTCATGTGCTTTAGCGTTTGTGATATCCTTATAGGTACCCCACGTGATGTTGAGGTAAAGAAGATGAAGATAGCGACATCGGCATTGACACACGAGAAGCAAGGTGAGTAGATTATATCTACGGGGAGAAGTCGAGTGGATGGCGTATAGCACCCCCGCAGTCTGTGGTGATGTATACGAATACGTATACACACATATATTTGTTATGTGTTGTTTAGGATTATTGATGGTAATAATGGTATTATTGGTGATAAGGATGTATTGGTTTAGTATAGTGCGAAACCCAAGAGTAGTGGTTGCACCCACACATACACGTACACATATACTTGTATGCATTCTTTCATTTATCTGTGCGCATATAGAGGTGTGTATATCTACACATGGGTATGGGACTATGTGTTCATATATGGGATTGAGGATGATACATGGGATTGAGATGAGTCGATGAGGTTTGATTGAGGCCGTGAGATTCGGCGATATGACGGAGTTCGTATTTGAGATGTGATATGATGGTGGTGATACCGGATATGTGATGAGATGAATGGGATATTGACCCGTACCCAGCTATTGGGATGCCGTACGACGATTTACCGTAAGAGCTTTATATTGATGTTAGATCCGCACTCAGGACTCGATGATGTTATATGATACTGTATCGTATGTGATACTATTGAGGCGAGATCACCGACTTTATATATATATATATAATATATATATATATATATATGTATATCGACTCAGATTTAGGTGGTTTCCATACCCCTTCCAATTGACTTGATTGTTGGGTTCGTAGTTCGCATAGTAGGCGTTAGACTAGACCCGAGTCATACCTATTTCAAAACCAACGAATCGGGGATATTTTAAAGATAGGCAAAAGGGATTCTACGGATATTTTCAAGCGACGCATCTTTTCTTAGAACACAGTAGCCCTTATTTTACCAAAAGCCCTGATTCGTCGTATTTCAAAAGGCAAGGTTGCATGATATATCTATTGAGGCAGGTTCTTTACTGTTGCGTTGATTATTCGATTCCGCATATTCATGCTATTTGCATTGCATCGCTTGTATTGTTGATATATTTCAGTCATGCTGCTAGGACACCAGCACCATTATCGATGATGCGTATGTTCCACATACACTTGTTTGCCGGCTCACACACTTCATCATCGATAATTGCCATGTCACTACATTGTAGTACTGTTGCATTCAGTGTATGTTGCTTACATTTCTTTACATGTCGCATACATCATGCTTTCTGATTATACGCATTGAGATATGTTGTTTCCATGATATTTCTGGTTTTTGGGAACCGTGGGTGTTTCAAAAAAAGAATATGTAATTGTTTTAAAACCCGGTTACCCTTGATATGATATTTCAGTGCGTCCACCATGTGTTTTCTCGGTGCTGAGAGCGACATGTGAAACCCGATTCGAGGAGGCGGATGAGGCCGATTGCGGGTACATGGTGGACCCGGTATGGTTCCCCGGGGTAAAAAATGTTTTTCGTAGAGTAGACGATGAGCCTGGCAGGGTGGCGAGTACCTACCGGTGATTGGTTGGACCTGGCGGTTATCCGGAGGATACTGACCAGAGTCGATAGATGGATATGGGCGTACTGCCGGGGCCGATGGCCGATACCGCAGACAGAGCCCGTGGGCCGATCCGGACTGACGGAGCCCGATATATGAGGATTTACGTGCCGATGCTAGGCACAGGTTTCATGATGATTTCCATGATTTTGATTATACCCTCAAATTTACATACATGATGTTTATTGTCATTGGGTGACGGGTGGACGGGTTCGACTTTTTTACAGACTTGACCACATACAGACTGGATTTACATGATCATACTTCATTTGTATATATAATAGGGTATGAGGGCGCTGTTATATATACCTTTACACCAATATTAGTGGAATGGGACGCTAATATATGTGTATTGACATCTATTTGATACTTCATCATATTTACTTCATGCAGACATACCTTATACTGATGATATGTTATTACCTGAGTACTTGGCACTACATACATGTTTAGATGTTACATTGCCACCTTATTATGCTTCAGACGTACTCTTGTGGTTTATATATACTGATCGTTTGACTTAGGATTATGTCGTGCATTCGGTTTCTGCTTGTAGATATTTTCTATTCACGAGTTGGCAACTCACCCCCGTTGTGCCACAGTTCTTGCAGGTTTTGCCGTACAGATTCCATAGCGGCATTTCTGGCACACTGCTTCCTTATGGGTGACTTGCTTGGGTAGGTGGGTTCTTTTGTATCAGAACCGCCATTGTTCATGTATTATTTATTGTATCTAGAAATTCCATCAACCAAAACTTGTATATTGTTTCAGACTTAGAAAACAGTGTTGTATTATTTCGAACTTAGAGTCGCGCTTGTAGTATTACGGTTTTCTGGCTGTTTGAGTTCTTTTTGGGTTTTGATCCTCGCCCTTTGGCGTTGTATATTATTATTGCTTGCGTGGTTGTGACCGTCGATTGACGAAGAGCTAGCTCCCGCTTGGGGATGCCTTTTATCATTTCATATATATTATTCTTGTTGTACCCTGTTCGGGGCCAGTTTTTACAAAGGAAACTCTGCCGAAATTTTCAGGAAAGGTTACACATTTTTAAAAATGCATATTCGGCTTAGTTGCTTAAAAACTTTGATTTTCGAAACATGATTTCTTTACTTCTTAAAACCAGTTTTCCTTATTTACTCTTTAAATGGTTTTAGATTTCTGGGCTTTTGGTTTACTCGGATCAGATGGGGTCCTATAGACTTCATATGGTTCAAGGGCCAGTCACGTGCTCTTTCGGGTCGTGACAAAGTTGGTATCAGAGCGCTAGGTTGACCTTGGTTCGAGTCTAAGTTTGACTATGTGGAGCTTAAGGCGTTATCTATATACGGAACTTAGGCTTGACCTTACGAAACTTAGACCTAGTCGAGGGGGTATTAGACCCGAACTTTCGTCGCGTAGGATGACCCTTGGTTGATGGAATAGGTGACTAAAGTAGAGTGACGTACCGTGGGTATGTTCCGCGGCATACTTACGACACGCCACTCCTCTTAAGAAACCTTAGGTTGTACATTTCCTTGCACCGTTTTATATTCCTTCATATGATCTATCCTCATCGATACTGGTTATGGTTTTGCCGCCACGATTGCACGGGCAGAGTGAGCTATGGATCGAGTTGCGTCAGCATGAGCTCGTCGTGGATGAGGACTGACCAGGGCGTGATTCCAGAGGTATATGATTGCATATTGAGGAGTCGTCTTATTGTGTTTTCGCGACATGAGCGTTGGATTGATCGCTTTTATGAGATTTCCGGATGTGCTGATCGGCACCAGGGGATTGAGCCACTGATAGAGGCCAGCCAGGATGTGATGACCGTTGATATTATCGCTTATCCAGGACGATTGAGGCGTTATCCAGCGCACGGACGAAGGAGCTAGTTGTTGCTGCGGAAGATGAGATATCGCCCAGATGATTGGAGCTACTGCAACATGAGCATATTCTTAGAGATATGATAGTGAGTCGCTAGTCATCGAGGATTAATGACTAGGATATATGGTTCGTTCGCTTACCCCGATGCAAGGTCATCAGATAGATTGATTCCAGCTAGAGGCGACTTCACGCAGATTCGTAGAGAGTCGATTGAGACGATCGAATGTCAGGAACCCATTTTCCAAGTTTAAAGTATTCGGAAAGACATGCAAGCGATTCTATGGACCCTCTAGAAGAATGAAACCCTAACTAGACATAATGACCGTGTGAAAGCCTTTGAACCTTAGGGTTTGCGGCAGTTCCGCGGCGCCATTAGTGAGGCTTGGGTTTGCCCTTCTATGGCTGGACCACCGATGCTGTGGTATGTACTCGATACTATTAAACTATACCCGAGATGTTGAGCTCTTGGAGGATTATGAGGTTTTGACGAGTCGATCGGACGATTTGACATCATTCGGATATCATGTGATGGGACACGTCTTGGGAGACTCCAGATACGAGCATAGCCGTTGGAGCGCAGTCTGTGTAGCCACGATGAGATGAGTCCGAATCAGTCGATATTGAAGCAGAGTGGAGTAAAGAGTTCGCATGAGATTTCGACGAGATGATGTTCCACTCCGCCGACGTTAGAGATGCGATATGCACGTTGAGGACGTGATCGGCTAGATATCTCCTACTGAGTGACGAAGATACCGAGTTCGTGATTTCGAGTCCGTGTTAGAGACTTCGGAGGGACCGTAGCCGAGGACATTGCAGTGCGCCGATAAAGACGCGATGTCGAAATGATCGATGATACAGACAAGCGGGATAAGAAGTTCATGCGAGATGCCGACGAGCTGTTACTACACCCCGTTAAGATTAAAGGTCGGATATGCATACAGAGGCGCAGGGATGCGACCGGCTTCCGAGGAGATGTTGTACTAAGGGCGCAGATGTCCAGAAAGCAAGGAAAGATTACGCCAGAGTACCAGCCTCCATACAGTTTGGCTTAGGCGAGATCAGAAGAGACCTTGAGCAGGGATTCCTTCCAGTACACTGCTGCAAGAAGATTTGCACCAGGAGCCGATGTGTGAAGTGCATTTAGAGGACCAGAGGTCGGCGCCAGAGATGTGCTGCTTTACTAGCGGTCGTGAGGATTGACCGAGTGATGACCTGAAAAGTGCCAGAACGGAATCGTTCCTGTCAGCACACCTGACCGGGCCGATGAGCCAATGGATTGCGAGATTGGTAATCTACAGGAAAGATCAGGAACCAGAGGCAGAGGACGCCAGCCGCGAGCAAGAGGCAAGTAGATATCTTGTGCCGCTAGCATCGGATGTACCGGTACCTTCTCGACCCTGAAGAAGGGTATACCGACGGCGGTATTTATGATTTGTGATTTTGTGATGTGACTATCACGTATCCGTCACTTTGGATTTCAGTATTTTGGCGATTTATTTGCATGATTTAGTCTTGATGACTGAGTTCCATGATATTTGATTTTATGCACCATGGTTGCTCTTACTGGGTATTCATATTTTGTGCAAAGTTATTATTCTTGAGGTATTGATTGTGATTTCATGCCTATTTTATGCTGGTGATTTGATTTACGCTTCCAGCGTAGTTTTCATGTACTTTTAGTGTTTTGATTTGATTTGTGCAAGCTGATGCACACGGTTGTGAGATTTTCCATCGCGGTACACTTGATTTTGATTGAGCCACATTATATATCGTCGACTTGACCCTGATATTTACGATTCTTGCACTCCGTGCTTTCGACTGGACTTACACATGTTCGACGTTTGCTATTGGATTTTGTGATTCCGTGCATCTTGAGTGCGCAGGGTTTAGATTTCATTCGTACACAATGGATGCACCGATTTGGATTTTCGCGCATATTGGGCGCATGTTTTGAGATACGATTTTGGTGCACACCCGATGCACTAAATCGAGATTTTTCGTGCATGTCAGATGCACCGGATTTTTGGCTGTCAGGCACACACGTTGCCTATGACAGATGCTTCGTGCACACCCGTTGCACCTAGATGTTGTTTTGTGCACCTATATGGCACATATATGGATTTTGATTTCCGTGCGCACCAGACGCACAGGGTGGTGTTATGTGCATTTTTGGGATTTATTCCTTTTGGAGCAGTACACTTTTATGATATTGGATATTGTTTTCATACTGAGTAGGACTAGTCAGAGGACAGTACCTGGATATATTTTGCATGCATTGATAGTTCGAAGGGATTTCCAAAGAGCGAGCTATGGTCTCGATATATATATACCTACGTGTCCGATATGACACGAAACGTTTAAAAATAAGGAAACCCTTCTAAATTGCTTTCAAAACGGCGGAACGTACCTATTAAACAAGGGATATATATATATACGTATATAGCTATTTCTTATGAAAAACGTCCGCCACTGTGCAGTGTTACGCGCATCGCACATCGACTCAAAAAGATTTGGCATGCATTTACATAAGCTATTCACATGTATAGATTGGATGTCTACATGTATAGTTCTGATCTATATCATATTGGTTTTGTATTGGATTTGACATTTGTGCCTTTACCATGACTCCGATGATTGCGGGATGCTTGATTGAGTGTTGCTTTTGAGTTATCTGCTCAGTACTCGTGCGCATGCACTGCGCTATGATACGTTTTATGTATTGCTGATTTCGGAGCCCCGATGACTTGGAATTTGTATAGAAATATTTTAGTATTTGGGGGTTTAAATTTAAATTCGGGGACCGAATTTCTTTAAGGGGGGTAGATTGTAACGTTTCCAAAATAATAAAATATTATTTTCGGGAATTTTTATAATTTAATATTATTTTAATAAATATTTTAATATTCCGGTATAATTAAATACAAATAAATGGGGAAAATTTTTGGAAAATTATGGAAAATTCATAAATAGGGTATTTTTATGGAATTATGCCATTTTAAAGTTTTTAAGATTAGTTATATGCTAATTTAGTCCTAATCGCGATTAAGAATCGCTAATTGGATTTTTAGCTTTTTTGTGCAAAAATATGCACATATCATTTTCCACACTTGTTACACTTGTGTTTCATTTCCATTGCCATGGTTGTTCTTTTGGGTTCACTATTGGAGTGAGAAGGAAAAGAAAAGGAAAAGAAAAGAAAGAAAAAGTAAGTGATGATGAGAGAGAGAGAGAGTAGGTTGCTTTTGACTTTTGACCCTTTCCTCCATCATTTCCCTTCTCATTTTCTCTCCCCTCTTCAAACAAGAGCTGCTGCTGCTCTTGCTCCTGCTCCTTCATCTCCCTCCCCTTCATTTCATAGATCCCTCTCATTTCCCTCACCAAAACCCCATTCCCACTTCACAAAACTTGCTCTCAAGCTCACTAGCTACACATTGAATCTAGCAAGATTGGATTTGGAGGACTTTGAGCAACTCAAGAATTTTCATGAGTTTCCAAAGGAGGTAATTTCTGACCTATTAGAGTAGTATCTCATTTCTTGGGCATCAATACTAGTTTTGTATCGATATGGTGTTGTTTGGTGGTTTTGTGAAACATCAAGTTAGGGTTTAGGGTTAGACCTGAAATCAAAGTGAAATTGAGGCTTGTTGTGACCTTAGAACCCCTTGTGTAATGCTAATTTGGACCCAAACCTGAGCTAGAACACAGAATACGGAATTACGAAATCGATATCGGGGAAAACTGTGAATCTGTGATCGTAATTAGGAATCTGCTATCACCCCGAGACCCCAAAAAATAAAACTGAGTTGACAGTGAGATGTGCAGGCACCATGGAACCACCACACCAAACCCTAGCCCCCAACTCATTCCCTCGGCCGCCAATTAATTCCTTCTGGCCGCAATTTGCGGCCAGAGCAGGAGGAAACCGTCTCGATTTTGGTGCATGGCCCTATTTCCTCTATTCTTGACCCTGGGTATGTCTAGTTTTGACTGATTCCATCTAGGGTAAAATCTGGGTTGATTTTCCTATGTTGGTGCATGGTTTACGACTTGTTTTAGCATAGATTTTGGTATTTGGTGTTTCGTTTCTGTCGGGTGGCGTTTGGACGTCAACGACAAGTGGATATTGATCGTGTTTGCATGCGAGGTTATAGGTTTTCTTACCTATAGGCGTAGCGTGTGCCGTTTTGGTTTCCGATGTGATTTTCATGTGCTTTAGAGTTTGTGATATCCTTGTAGGTACCCCACGTGATGTTGAGGCAAAGAAGATGAAGATAGCGACATCGGCATTGGCACACGAGAAGCAAGGTGAGTAGATTATATCTACGGGGAGAAGTCGGGTGGATGGCGTATAGCACCCCCGCAGTCCGTGGGTATGTATACGAATACGTATACACACATATATTTATTATGTGTTGTTTAGGATTATTGATGGTAATAATGGTATTATTGGTGATAAGGATGTATTGGTTTAGTATAGTGTGAAACCCTAGAGTAGTGGTTGCACCCACACATACACGTACACATATACTTGCATGCATTCTTTCATTTATCTGTGTGCATATAGAGGTGTGTATATCTACACATGGGTATGGGACTATGTGTTCATATACGGGATTGAGGATGATACATGGGATTGAGATGAGTCGATGAGGTTTGATTGAGGCCGTGAGATTCGGCGATATGATGGAGTTCGTATTTGAGATGTGATATGATGGCGGTGATACCGGATATGTGATGAGATGAATGGGATATTGACCCGTACCCAGCTATTGGGATGCCGTACGACGATTTACCGTACGAGCTTTATATTGATGTTAGATCCGCACTCAGGACTCGATGATGTTATATGATACTGTATCGTATGTGATACTATTGAGGCGAGATCACCGACTATATATATATATATGTATATCGACTCAGATTTAGGTGGTTTCCATACCCCTCCCGATTGACTTGATTGTTGGGTTCGTAGTTCGCATAGTAGACGTTAGACTAGACCCAAGTCATACCTATTTCAAAACTAACGAATCGGGGATATTTTAAAGATAGGCAAAAGGGATTCTCGGATATTTTCAAGCGACGCATCTTTTCTTAAAACACCGTAGCCCTTATTTTACCAAAAGCCCTGATTCGTCTTATTTCAAAAGGCAAGGTTGCATGATATATCTATTGAGGCAGGTTCTTTACTGTTGCGTTGATTATTCGATTCCGCATATTCATGCTATTTGCATTGCATCGCTTGTATTGTTGATATATTTCAGTCATGCTGCTAGGACACCAGCACCATTATCGATGATGCGTATGTTCCACGTACACTTGTTTACCGGCTCACACACTTCATCATCGATAATTGCCATGTCACTATACTGTAGTACTGTTGCATTCAGTGTATGTTGCTTACATTTCTTTACATGTCGCATACATCATACTTTCTGATTATACGCATTGAGATATGTTGTTTCCATGATATTTCTGGTTTTTGGGAACCGTGGGTGTTTCAAAAAGAGAATATGTAATTGTTTTAAAACCCGGTTACCCTTGATATGATATTTCAGTGCGTCCACCATGTGTTTTCTCGGTGCTGAGAGCGACATGTGAAACCCGATTCGAGGAAGCGGATGAGGCCGATTGCGGGTACATGGTGGACCCGGTATGGTTCCCCGGGGCAAGAAATATTTTTCGTGGAGTAGACAATGAGCCTGGCAGGGTGGTGAGTACCTACCGGTGATTCGTTGGACCTGGCGGTTATCCGGAGGATACTGACCAGAGTCGATAGATGGATATGGGCGTACTGCCGGGGCGGAGGGCCGATACCGCAGACAGAGCCCGTGGGCCGATCCGGACTGACGGAGCCCGATATATGAGGATTTACGTGCCGATGCTAGGCACAGGTTTCATGATGATTTCCATGATTTTGATTATACCCTCATATTTACATACATGATGTTTATTGTCATTGGGTGACGGGTGGACGGGTTCCACGTTTTTACAGACTTGATCACATACAGACTGGATTTACATGATCATACTTCATTTGTATATATAACAGGGTATGTGGGCGCTGTTATATATACCCTTACACCAATATTAATGGAATAGTACGCTAATATATGTGTATTGACATCCATTTGATACTTCATCATATTTACTTCATGCAGACATACCTTATACTGATGACATGTTATTACCTGAGTACTTGGCACTACATACATGTTTAGATGTTACATTGCCACCTTATTATGCTTCAGACGTACTCTTGTGGTTTATATATACTGATCGTTTGACTTAGGATTATGTCGTGCATTCGGTTTATGCTTGTAGATATTTTCTATTCACGAGTTGGCAACTCATCCCCGTTGTGCCACAGTTCTTGCAGGTTATGCCGTACAGATTCCATAGCGGCATTTCTGGCACACTGCTTCCTTATGGATGACTTGCTTGGGTAGGTGGGTTCTTTTGTATCAGAATCGCCATTGTTCATGTATTATTTATTGTATCTTGAAATTCCATCAACCAAAACTTGTATATTGTTTCAGACTTAGAAAACAGTGTTGT
The DNA here is from genome assembly GCA_030015575.1 of Agapanthus africanus. NCBI lineage: Eukaryota > Viridiplantae > Streptophyta > Magnoliopsida > Asparagales > Amaryllidaceae > Agapanthus > Agapanthus africanus. The sequence continues at coordinate 511,456,450 of CM057342.1, read as the reverse complement.
ATTATTTCGACCTTAGAGTCGCATTTGTAGTATTACGGTTTTCTGGCTGTTTGAGTTCTTTTTGGGTTTTGATCCTCGCCCTTTGGTGTTGTATATTATTATTGCTTGCGTGGTTGTGACCGTCGATTGACGAAGAGCTAGCTCCCTCTTGGGGATGTCTTTTATCATTTCATATATATTATTCTTGTTGTACCCCGCTCGGGGCCAGTTTTTACAAAGGAAACTCTGCCGAAATTTTCAGGAAAGGTTACACATTTTTAAAAATGCATATTCGGCTTAGTTGCTTAAAAACTTTGATTTTCGAAACATGATTTCTTTACTTCTTAAAACCAGTTTTCCTTATTTACTCTTTAAATGGTTTTAGATTTCTGGGGTTTTGGCTTACTTGGATCAGATGGGGTCCTATAGACTTCATATGGTTCAAGGGCCAGTCACGTGCTCTTTCGGGTCGTGACAGATGTCCTTAACCTTGACCGCAACGTCTTAAAACTAACATTGGACCGCAATGTCCTTAAACTACCTATCGACCGCAACGTCGCTAAACTAAACAACAGGGCTCCCTTAATTGTTCTCTTGTTGGATCTAAACGATCCCGTTAAGTCGATCTTAGTCTAAAACTAGACTAACGTATCCTTAACAAACGTTTAAGTTGATCTTAGCCTTAAATACGGCTAACGTATCCTTAAACCAAAACCCTAAACCCAAATCTAAGAAAATACGGATTTGGACTAATCAACGTCCTACGGGCGACGACATAAATTAGTCTCCGTATACGATCCACGGGCAACCACAAACAAAACAAACACCCACGACACAAAGTGAAATTCTGGAAAAGGAGAAAGTTGTTACCGTGATGCGGTAGCGTAATTAACTACAAGGGCTTGCGCCTGCAGGGAAGAACGCCCCTACAATTAAAAACCCCCTCAAGCGAGGGGGAATCTGATGAAGTCTACTACATCAGCCGCATCCGTCTAAACCTCCGATACACGGTGCCATAAATCAACTTGGCATCTTCGGAGAGGTGGATGGATAAAACCAAATAGCATCTGCCCCGAATCTCAGGCAAGACGTTGTCTCGGCCGTCTTTCGGAGGGGAACAGATTCTGGCACGTCCAGTGGGACCTTTTCCTCTTTCCACTCCACACTTCGTGTGTCGTCTTCGCGAACGAATCGCGTTTTCTTAATGGTTGCCTTTGGGTTTCAAGTTACTAAGATTTGGTCTTTTGCCTGGCGCAGAAATCAAGTATCAATGGCCTCCAACTGCTCGAGCTGCTCAAAATGCAAGTGCAACCGACGCTCCACCTCACCTGGAGGTGTAGCTTATGGGCCTCAAGCGGCCTCCATCCTTGCCATGCCGGTGGAACTAGTGACCGAGGCCACTACCGGTATGTTTTTCGGGACCATGCTCCCGCCTGCAAGCTTCACTCTTCCAGTGCCCGTACCGAAAGCGCCAAAGAAGTTGGTCTTCGATAGGCTCACTACTTCTTCGATAGGCTCACTACTACTATGGCCCCCCTCAACGGGTCGTCTAATGCCAAGCCGGCAGCCTCGGTCTTTACCAGGCTGAACCTGAACTCTAATGGGCCTGCCAAGAAGCCCATGACCCCCGACATGGCCATCGCAAAGAAGACAGCCATCTCTATTCCTGAAGTCGTCAAGGCGGCTTCTCCTGCCAAAGAGTCGGTCTTTTCAAGGCTGACTATTCCGGCTTTTGCTCCTGCTCGAGGGTCTGTTTTTGACAGATTGAACATCGCCACTCAAAAGACATCAGCCTTCAAGAGGATGGCATCAGCGGTGCCTCATCCAGATAGGGGGCAAGACGAGAGTACCCCTATCGCCGAGCCAGTCCCAACAGCTCGACACGCTCGACGTCGCCACTGGCGCCGAGTAAGGAAGACTGGGGGCAACTCCCCCTCCGGGCTAACTCCACCAGCTCCAACGGTGGAAATTGAGGCTGCTGTTCCAACCAGGAACATCTTTGAGCCGCTAAACAGGGTACGCAGAAACTCGCCAACTGCAGTTCTTAAAAGATCCCCTCCACCTGCGGAGAATGTTACAGAAACAAAGCCAGAGCAGCCCCCTCAACGGCTGTCCTCCAAAATTTACAAGGTTTGGCGACGGGTTCAGTACTCAGTAATCATTCGAGATCACTCTCACCGGCAGAAGAAGGTGAAAGTTTAGGAAGAAAAGAACCGTCCTGTCAAACCACAAAGGACGACAACCACTTGGGTGCCCGCTGCAACGGCCCCCTCAACGTCAACTGCCCATAAGAGGAGAAGGCCGGAGAAAGTCCCCACGCCTGCGGTGAATGTCAAGGGTAGTAGACCCAAACGCCCTAAGTCCGGGGACATTGTGCTACACACCGTTTACATGGCGTCCGGGAAGGAAGACAGCCGTACATCTACAGGTCACCGACCGCTCACGCGATCGGTGACTAAAGCTCAGGAGCAGCAGCAGAAGCTCCAAGAAATGATGAATGCGATGGCCGCACTCACTGGGCCAAAAGAAAGCCCCGAAGCATCCTTGGATCAACACCAGGAGTAGGAAACTGACGCTGAGTTCCTTCGCAGGATACTGGAAAAGAAGGATAAAGAGGCTGCGGAACAAGCGGCCAATATAAAGCGAATGGCCCTTCTGTTCCAGGATATGGTGGGTATGATTATCCAATAAGATCCTCCTGCTGAAGATCCTCCGATCGTCCTTGAAGATGACAAGGGAGAAACGTCAAATCCTCCACCGGCTCTGTCAACAGCCAAGGAGGAGACAATTTCCAAAGCTGACTTGGACGAATATATAGCTCAGCAGATACGGGTTCACCAGGCGACTGAGGCAGCTGGTCAAGTTGTCAGAACAGGGCGACCGTATCCGAGCTGGTATGATCAGATCAAGTATCCGCCGGGCTATACAATACCGAAATTCCATGTCTATAAGGGGACGGGCAATCCCCACCAGCATGTTGCCCAGTTCAGGGCGCTTTGTGGAAACACTGGAGGTGACGACAAACTGCTACTTCGCCAGTTTGTCGGCAGCTTGTCAGAAACGGCGTTTGAGTGGTACTCTGAGCTCCCGAATGACTCCGTCAAAACATTTGCGGAGATGGAGCTGCTATTTACGCAGCGATTAGCGAGCGCCAGTGAACGAACCCCGATAACGGCGTTGATTGATGCCAGGGTGAAACCAGGCGAGACGTGGGTCTCGTACGCTATACGCTGGCGAAACTTGTGGTTGAAATGCGAACAACGCATTGAGGAAGCTCCCGCGGTGGGCATGTTCGTGGGTACCCTGGATCTTCATGCAACTATCTCACAGTTCATGATGTTCTTTAAGCCAACCACATTCCAGGCTTTGATCGACAAGTTGGCCCAGATGGACCAGATGGGTCACAGACCGTCTCCCCCGAAGCCGGAACCTCGGAATGACAAGGGTAAAGAGAAGGCAACCTTCGTTGCGAGCGCTCAGCAGCAACCCAGTACCCCAAAACTGGCTGATCAACTAGAAGAAAGACGGCGGTATTATAATGAGAAAATGAAGCGCCCCTACTCATTCCCGCGGGATAAGACGAAGAGGCTATTCGAGCTAGTGGTACGCAACAGGCTTATCAACTTGCCAAACCCAAGACGACCGCCGCAACCCAGTGAGGTGAATAACCCTAATTATTGCCCTTACCATCAAACGGTAAGCCATCCGATTGAGGATTGCTTCGTCTTCAAAGGATGGATTGAAGATCAATACCTACAGCGCAAGTTTGCGCTGTCCGAGAGGTGGAAGGTGAACCCACCACAACCGCACACTCCTAAGAAGACGGATGCACCGGGGGCAACTTGCTCTTTCATTGAAGAAGCTCCATGGGAAATCGTGCTTTCAACAAAAACCAAAAGAATGCTGAATGAGCTCCAGACATGCCTGGCGATCAGGTGGAAGAACCCGCTGGAACCCCAGATCATTGAAGGGATGTTGAAGCCGCGCACAACTCTAAAGATCGGTGGTGATGGCCCGAGCACTCACAACCATCCGTCAAAATCTTCAAAGAAAAAGAAGAAGAAATCCAAGAAACCCGTCAAGCCTGGAGACAAGCGCACGGACTTGCAGAAACAGATTGACGCGCTGGAGGAGTACAATCAAAAGGCGCGGACTCCCATCACACTCCAAGAGTTCCTCAACCACGTCTTTCAGGAGGAAGATAATGGAGAAAGCTCGTCGGATGAATCCGAGGGATATGTGGCGAGTTGTCATATGATCTCCCACTCGTTTACGGACGATGAAAAAACTCCTTGCACTGAGAAACTGGGGGCACGGCCTGAACCAGAACTTGTGTGACCGACAGACGAAATGATCGACGCCTTTCTAGACGAGAATCATTTGAAAAGTAAAGCCGATCAGGAGCGTGAGATGGCCGCATCAGAAGGAGCCAAACGCAGGCGACTAAACGAAAGAGTCGAAACACTCCCGCCAGATCAAAAGACATCCGATGCGAATAAAAATATATTCAAGATGAGGAAAAGGTTTGCCAAAGCCATGTCAATGGGAATGAAGCTACCACCCTCGGAAGAAAACACGCTCAATAGGGCGGAGAGGCACCCTAATTACTGCTCATATCATCGGAAGATTTCACACCCCACTGAGGAGTGCGACGCTTTTAAGATATGGTGGCAGGGATATGTTGCTCACCGGCAACATTTTAAGCGAATGAAACGCAGAACTCGTCGGGAGCAGAGAAGTATAACCGACAGGCACAAAAGAACTACCAGCAACTGTTACACGGCCAACGCCGGAGGATCACAAGTTCTCACCTTTGGGAGCGACTCTGATGAGGAAATGGCTCTGGGCCCTTGCTTTAAAGAATCCATCTTAGGGAAAGAGGAAGAACCAGCGGCCTGCGAAAACATTCAGCTGCGCAATCGCACGCTCCAGGAAAAGAATCTCGGACCCGCAACTAGAAAAGGTAAGGGAAAGGAAAAGGTCGTTGAGGATATCGCCTTAGATGACCAAGTCATGAAAGAGCTAACTGCCAAGGACCCGCCCAAGAGGAGTAAAGTGGACTATAACATCCTAGCGCACCTGAGGAAGCTACCCTCGCAGCTCAGCATTCTTGACGCCCTCCTATTATCAAAAGAAGCGAGAGATTCATTAATCAAGGCGCTGCAAGAGCCTGAACAATTCCAAGCCTTCCTTGCCGAAGAAAGGATGAAGGATGAATTGGAAGAAGTGCACACGGCCGATATCACTTTCGGTGATGAGGACCTGCTCCTTGGGACGTGCGACCACAACCGTCCCCTATACGTCTCTAGATATTGCCACGATATCAAGATAGGCAAAATCCTGGTTGATAATGGATCCTCCGTCAATCTCCTTAATGTTCGGGTGTTGAAGGAAATCTGCCTGAGCGTTCAGCACCTCGCTCATGATAAAATTACCATCTCCGGTTTTGACTCCCAGTCGTCACGAACTCTCGCATCTGTAATACTAACATTACGCTTCGGACTACTCGTCACGGACATCAAGTTTCACGTCATTGACGCCAAGACCTGCTACAATGCTTTGCTCGGTCGTCCCTGGTTACATGAGTACAACATCATCCCTTCTACACAACATCAGTGTATGAAGTATTTCAAGGATGGTCTTGAGTATACCGTAACAGGTGAGCTGGACCCGTTCTTCGTGAACGAAGTCCGCAAGTACGAAGATGCAAAGTACTTTTTGCCAGATTTTGAGGACACGGAGAGGTATCGCAAACCGGAGAACAAAGCCGCCGCCGCCACCATTCCTGTTTTCGGGAGTGATACCGAAGAAGATGAAGAGATAGTTTACGCTGGACCGTCTCGACGCAACAACCCGGGACCGTCCGCTCCCATATTGATCTTCGGAAGCGACTCGGAAGATAAAGTTAATGTTGTTTGCTCCAGTCGGCCGCCAATACAAGAATTCCCTAGTGATGTTCAAAGTTTGCAAATTACCATGATTCCGCGGGAGCACTACAAAGATCTTGACGCACTTGAAGCTTACAATGTGCAAGACCTGCAGACGTTTTACGTCCCTCCTGGGCGAAAAGGCGAAAAGGCAATTCTATTCTACCGCTATGAGGAAACCAAAGTGGAGAAAGAAATCTGGCACGGCGCAGATCCTACGCTTGACAGGCTTCAGCCCATCTGTCTGCCCAGATATTATACAGAAGGCTTGAAGAGGCTGTTGAGGCGCCAGGGGATATCCTTCAAACAGACCGCTCGAAAGGCTATGTTCTACAACAGGATTTGGGATATCTCTGGGACTCAGCGCAAATTGCCCAACGGGAGAACGGAAACGCTTGGGCTTGGATATGTGAGATCCGGGAAACGGGAACGAGTCCACGGTAGCTACGCCATATATAACTTCGATGAAGAAGAGGACGCCCTGTCGGGAAATGCCGACCCCTTATCAAAACTAGATCCCGCAATCGAAGTGTTGAGTCCGTCATTTGAAGAACGAATGGGCAAGCTTATCAGGAAAGTGGGTCAAAAAGCTCGGGACGACCATAATCGCGAAATGGCCATCTATGAGAAAGCCAGGACACGACGTCTTCTTCAACAGGCTGCAAGAGACGAAGATGCTCCTCCTTGTCAACCTGCTGTGCAAAAAGCCTGACGCAGAGGCAGAAATAAGTCAAAGAGCGGAAAAGGGAGTCGACAACTACAACGCGGGATCAAAGAGTCATGTGATCGGGAATTGCGCAGGCCGGATCTGTCCCTCATGAAGAAGATGAGTCGAGCGTATTCTTTCCCTCAAGACAAGACGAAGAAGATACTTGATCTCGCTTTAAAACATCGAATGATTACACTCCCGGAGTCTAAGCACCCTGAGCAAGCTAACGAGGTCTCTCATCCGAGCTATTGCTCTTATCACCGAGCCATAGGACACCCTACCGAAGAATGCTTCACCTTCAAGAATTGGGTCGAAGACCAGTACCAGCAAGGCGGGTTTGCTCTATCCATCAGCTGGAGGGTAACACCGCCACAAAAGCACGAACCCAAAGCCACAAGAGCAGAACCAGATCCACATCGGTTTTGGAAGCGAGCTCGTACCTGTCATATAATAACAATATCAAAAGGAGAGCCCGAGAATATGGATGACCTTCCTTGGTGCTTCGAAAACAATGACGACGAGGTGATCTCAGAATTTCCACCAGCGCCAAAAGAGCTGGAAGATGGAATACATACTACTGCAGATAACCTCAAGAAGCTTGAGTTGGGGATGGCAGACGACCCGCGACCGACATTTGTCAGCGAATTGCTATAGAAGAAAGGGTGGCTGCGTTAAAAGACGTGCTTATGCAGCATAAAGACTGCTTCGCATGGAACTATTCAGAAATGCCAGGACTGGATCCAGAAATAGCTATCCATAAATTGGCAATATCCCCGGACAGCAAGCCAGTCAAACAAGCGCCGAGAAGAATGCGGCTCGAGCTTGAGATGAGCATCAATGCCGAAGTCAAGAAACTGATCCACTCTGGGTTTATCCAGGAGGTTCAGTACCCTGATTGGATCGCCAACATCGTCCCGGTAATGAAGAAAAATTGGACAGTGCGCATATGCGTAGACTTCCGGGATCTTAATAAAGCTTGCCCGAAGGACGATTTCCCAGTACCAGTCACCAAGCTGATGATAGACAACACGTCCACTCACAAGGTTTTCTCCTTCATGGACGGCTCATCAGGATACAATCAGATAAAGATGCACCCTGAAGACCAGAAGCACACCGCTTTCCGGACTCCTCTGGGTATATTCTGCTACAAAGTTATGCCTTTCGGTTTAAAGAACGGCGGTGCCACCTATCAGAGGGTCATGACGAAGATTTTCGATGACCTCATACATGAAATCGTCGAATGCTATATCGACGACCTCGTGGTTAAGAGCAAATCGTACGAGGAGCATTTAGAGAATCTGAAGACCGTATTTCAACGCCTTAGACAATACAATTTAAAGATGAACCCTCTCAAATGCGCATTCGGGGTGTCCTCAGGTAAATTCGTAGGATTCATCGTCCGGCACTGAGGCATTGAGATAGATCCGTCAAAGATCAAGGCGATCATGGAAATGCCACCGCCAAAGACTCTCAAATAATTGCGGTCTCTCCAAGGAAAGCTCGCGTACATCCGGTGATTTATAGCCAACCTTTCAGGCAAGTGCCGCCCTACAGTCACCTGATGAAGAAGGGAACCCCTTTCGTCTGGGATCACAAATGCCAAGGCGCACTGGACGAGATCAAGCAGTACCTGCAGAACCCGCCGGTGTTAGCTGCTCCAGTCAAGGGAAAACCTCTTATTCTTTATACAACTGCCCTCGAAGGTTCCTTGGGTGAATTATGGGCACATGAGAACGACCAAGGGAAAGAAAGAGCACTCTACTATTTGAGTCGAGTTTTGCTGGGGGCAGAAGGAAACTATTCCCCTATTGAAAAACACTGCCTGGCACTGATCATTGCGATAACAAAGCTACAGCACTATGCATTGGCACATGAAGTCCGTCTCATATCGAAGGTGGACCTTCTTAGATATTTGATGTCGAAGGCTATATTGACAGGTCGGCTCGCTAAATGGGCCCTACTCTTGATGGAGTTTTCAATAACCTATCAGCCTCTTAAGGCAGTGAAAGGCTAAGCCATCTCTGACTTCCTCGCTGAGCATCCAATACCTGCCGATTCCCCTTTGAATTGCGAACTACCAGACGAACACGCGTTTGATGCGATCGACGGTAGTAGTACCTGGTGGGAACTCTATTTTGATGGAGCGTCTTCCATGAAGAAGCGCAAACAAAACACGCCTATAATCAAATCGGGGGTAGGCCTCATCTTCGTAACCCCACAAGGAGGGATAATGCGCTTTGCTTTCTCCTTGACAGAGCCGAGGATGAACAATGAAGCTGAATACGAAGCTTTGATAGCAGGCCATGAGATCGCCATCGACATGGGAATTGAAAACCTCCTCATATATGGAGACTCTCAACTGGTCGTTAGCCAAGTGAACGACGACTACCAGACATGCAAGCCAGAACTGGTAAAGTATGGCGAGAGAGTACAGCAATTACTGACTCAAATTCCCTACTACATGCTAGAAAGCATACCGCGTGCGGAAAATAGCAAGGCGGACGCGTTAGCCAAGCTCGCTAAAGAACTGGCTGATGAGAACCTCGATGACGTCAGAATCGTGGTACAAAGCCGTCGGGTCCTCACACCGGCAGAAATATCTCCGGAATCATCTGAGGAAAAGGAAGCACCCGAGCAAATAGCTATGCAAATAAAGGACCAAGAAAAGGCTGGAGATTGGAGAGAAGTCTTCATAGACTACTTCAAATCCCGTCGAACGCCTGAAGATGTGTCCTCAAGGCATCAGCTTGTGAAACGAGCTCTGTCCTTCGCCTTAGTCAATAATACTCTGTACAAGAGGTCATTTGATTCTCTGTGGTTGAGATGCTTGGGACCTGATGAAGCGAAAAGAGTCGTTCAGGAAGTTCACGACGGACTCTGCGGTTCTCACCAAGCAGGCCCGAAGTTGAAGTTGAAGATTAAACGAATGGGCTACTATTGGCCCACGATGATTCAGGGCTGCCTCGAATATGCGAAGCAATGCCACTCATGCTAGATTCATAGAGACTTTATCCATCAGCACCCGAATCCTCTACATCCAACAGTTGCTAGCTGTCCATTCGAAATGTGGGGAACCGACGTAATCGGCCCCATCGAACCAGCATCGTCCAGAGGACATCGATTCATTTTGGCAACAATTGATTACTTCTCCAAATGGGCAGAAGTAGCACCGCTGAGGGAAGTGAAGACGGAGAATATCTTCCATTTCTTCAAGACGCACGTCATCTATCGGTTTGGAACGCCGCGACGGATCATCTCCGATAACGCGCTAGCCTACAGAAGCCACAAGATCAGCCGCTTCGCGCAACAACACAACATAGACTGGAGATATTCCTCATATTATAATCCGCGAGCTAACGGTCTAGCTGAGGCTTTCAACAAGATCTTGACGAAGATCGTAAAGAAGACGGTGTCCTAAAATAAGAAGGACTGGCACGAGAGATTACAAGAAGCTCTCTGGGCGTATCGAACTACGTTTAAGACGGCCACGAACACGACGCCGTATGCGTTGGTATTCGGTACAGAAGTGGTACTTCCCCTCGAGATAGAGTTACCTTCTCTACGAGTGGCAGTCCACTAGGAGCTGACGGACGAAGAAAATGCTCACCTTCGGCTTGAGGAGCTTGACGCCCTTGATGAAACCCGGCTCATAGCGCAACAGAATCTAGAGGCTTATAAAGCAAAGATGACGCGCTCATATGAAAGATTGACCAGGCAGAGGACATTCCTCCAGGGCGAACTCGTGCTAGTGGTAAAAAAACCTATGATCCCCAATCGCGCCAAGCGGGGAAAATTCGAGCCGAACTATGAAGGCCCGTACATAATAGACAAGGTCTACCAGGGTGGAGCCTATCTACTCATGGATATGCACGGTGAAAGGACTTTCAGCCCAATAAACGGTCGCTTCCTGAAGTAATACTACGCTTAATGAGCCACAGCCTAGGTCAATGATAGATGATTACGACTATGTCCGCTCGCTATCTTCCTAAGCTCAAACTTTATAAGCAGTAGCCGGCCTTCTCCTGAACGGACCGAAACGTCCTTAAACTAACAGCGGACCGAAACGTCCTTAAACTAACGACGGACCGAAACGTCCTTAAAACTAACGATGGACCACTATGTCCTAAAACTGGCTGTTGACCGAGATGTCGATAAACTACGGTGGATTGCAGTATCTCGAAGCCGATTTAAAAAAATATAAAAAAAAAGAAGAAAAAATAGAGACGGTATGTCCATAAGCAAAGTGGGCACGGATGAAAACCCGAAAGGGCTCCGTGAGTAAAAACAGCAGGGCTACCGGTGAGTGTTTGTGAAAACCTGAAAGGGCGCAACCTCGTTAAAAGACATTTACGGGGTCCTCTCGACCTTGTAAGGAGAAACCACCCGCGTGAGATCCTTACGACTCACAAGGGAGCAACACACTTAGGGATCCTCATGATTCCTAAGGAGAAATTACACTTGCGAGATCCTCACGACTCGTAAGGAGAACTCTCTTATGGGACCCTCACGGCTCATAAGATTTGAAAGTCTTAAGTTATAGAGACCTGAACCTGTTCTTAAGAAACTCCCACAACCTTCGATAGTGCCCTACAAGTGGCTCAACACTGACCCTTGTATATAATCCACAGGCATGAATAAACATTTTCCCTAACCAAGTCCTACCCGTGACCGGGGATATGTTCGCATGGTGAACAACCCTTGTAAGTCCTCTCGACTTACAAGGAGAAAACCCTCTTGTAAAATCCTTATGACTTATAAGAGAACATACACTTAGGAGTCCGAACGATTCCTAAGGAGAAAACACACCTACGAGATCCTCTCGACTCGTAGGGAGAGATACCTTTGTGAGACCCTTACGGCTCATGAAGTCAAAAGCCTTAGTTGACCGGACCCTTAACCCTGTTTACTAAGCCATCTTTATTCAACATCGACAGAGGCAAATGATGATTCGCTCCTGGCAACATCCCAGTTGTAGCGGTGCTGATGCCGAAATCAGTGTATAAATCCAAGCTTGCAGCGAAAAGCCAACAAGCCACAAATGCATACGAAATAGCCGAAATGATGGGGCAACTTGCGACAAAATCAGCAAGTAAAAATGTATGCATAAAAAATAGCCGAAATGATTGGGCAACTCGCAATAAAAAGCAGCGAGTAGAAAATAAAATAAATAGCCGAAATGATTGGGCACCGCGAAAAATAGCCGAAATGATGGGGCAATCGCAACCTTCGCGATATAAAAGCTGAAATGATAGAGCATCGCGGAAAAAGAGATAAAATAAAAATTAAATTTATACCCTACAGGTGATGTTACGTCAATCCCTGTATACAATCCAGGGGCGCAAACAAAGAAGGAATCACACTCCTCCTCACCAGGTTTCATCAAAAGAAGTGGCCAAGTCTCGAAGGGCCACAAGTAGCCTAGAGATCTTCTCAACATTCGTCTCGTTGCGGCAAATACGACCTCAAGCAAAGCGGAATAGCGGCGATTCCCAGTTCCATGACTCGGCGGTGTACAGATCACCGAAAGTCAAATCCCAACTCCGTGAAATGCGGATACAATCAACAAAATTCCTGGTCACGTGGAACTCGGATAACGTCACTCTTTGACCCCATGGAAAACGTCGATAGCGGAGCCTGGTCCTCGCAGAACACGACATTGAACCCGTGGGAAGCATCCAGAGCAAAATTCCTGGTCATGTGGAACGCGGATAACGTCACTCTTTGACCCCGTAGAAAACGTCCAGAGCGGAGCCTGGTCCTCGCAGAACACGGCAGTGAACCCGTGGGAAGCATCCAGAGCAAAATTCCTGGTCACGTGGAACGCGGATAACGTCACTCTTTGACCCCATGGAAAACGTCCAGAGCGGAGCCTGGTCCTCGCAGAACACGGCAGTGAACCCGTGGGAAGCATCAAGAGCAAAATTCCTGGTCACGTGGAACGCGGATAACGTCATTCTTTGACCCCGTGGAAAATGTCCTGAGTTGAGCCTGGTCCTCACAGAACACGGCAGTGAACCCGTGGGAAGCATCCAGAGAAAAATTCCTGGTCACGTGGAACCCGCATAACGTCACTCTTTGACCCTGTGGAAAACATCCAGAGCAGAGCCTGGTCCTCGCAGAACACGGCAGTGAACCCGTGGGAAGCATCCAGAGCAAAATTCCTGGTCACGTGGAACGCGGATAACATCACTCTTTGACCCCGTGGAAAACATCCAGAGCGGAGCCTGGTCCTCGCAGAACACGGCAGTGAACCCATGGGAAGCATCCAGAGCAAAATTCCTGGTCACGTGGAATGCGGATAACGTCACTCTTTGACCCCGTAGAAAACATCCATAGCGGATCCTGGTCCTCGCAGAGCACGGCAGTGAACCCGTGTGAAGCATCCAGAGCGGAGCCTAGTCCTCGCCGAACACGGCAGTGAACCCGTGTGAAGCATTTAGTGCAAAATTCCTGGTCACGTGGAACGCGGATAACATCACTCTTTGACCCCGTGGAAAACGCCCAGAATGGAGCCTGGTCCTCGCCGATCACGGCAGTGAACCCGTGTGAAGCATCCAGAGCAAATATCGGACTGTGGAGTCCTTAAAATCCACGGACTATGATGTTCTTAACCTCGACCGTGATGTCCTAAAACTAACGATCAACCACCATGATTCTAGACTGAACTTACCTTGGTTCAAGGGTACATCTCTTCACTCCTTTGATATTCGTCGTTGTAATTCCTCAACGTCTTCAAAGAGGTGACGGGTCCCGGTAACCACACGTTGGACTGTGGAGTCCTTAAATCCACGGACTATGATGTCCTTAATCTTGACCGTGATGTCTTAAAACTAACATTGGACTGTGGAGTCCTTAAATCCACGAACTATGATGTCCTTAACCTTGACCGTGATGTCATAAAACTAACATTGAACTGTGGAGTCCTTAAATCCACAGACTAAGATGTCCTTAACCTTGACCGTGATGTCTTAAAACTAACATTGGACTGTGGAGTCCTTAAATCCATGGACTATGATGTCCTTAACCTTGACCGTGATGTCTTAAAACTAACATTGGACTGTGGAGTCCTTAAATCCACGGACTATAATGTCCTTAACCTTGACCGTGATGTCTTAAAACTAACATTGGACTATGGAGTCCTTAAATCCACGGACTATGATGTCCTTAACCTTGACCGGGATGTCTTAAAACTAATATCGGACTGTGGAGTCCTTAAATCCATGGACTATGAGGTCCTTAACCTCGACCGTGATGTCTTAAAACTAACATCGGACTGTGGAGTCCTTAAATCCACGGACTATGACGTCCTTAACCTTGACCGTGATGTTTTAAAACTAACGTTGGACTGTGGAGTCCTTAAACCCACGGACTATGAGGTCCTTAACCTTGACCGTGATGTCTTAAAACTAACATTGGACTGCGGAGTCCTTAAACCCATGGACTATGAGGTCCTTAACCTCGACCGCGATGTCTTTAAACTACGGTACCCTGGAAAACATCCCAAAGCAACCCCGGATCCCGTGGAATACGGATAAGGGCGACTGCACCCAGCACTTGCGGGTCCTCACGACCGGTAAGGAAGAAAACTTTCTTGTGAGATCCTTACGACTCTCAAGGGAAAACCCGCTTAAGAATCCTCACGATTCTTAAGAAGAACTTACGTCTACGGGATCCTCTCGACCTTTAGGGAGAAAAACTCTTTATGAGACCCTCACGGCTCATAAAGCTCAAAAGTCTTAGGAGGCAGATCTTAACCCTGAATCCTAAGCCATCGCTGCCCTGCAAAGAGACCAAGATAAATTGTCCACAGAACACATTCAATAAAAAGGAGATACACCATTGAGAAGAAAAAATATGTCTTTATTCATAAACCAAAATGGATACAAAGTACAATTCATGAAAGAAAAAAAAGAAAATACTCTCATTCAAGAATATATACAAAAAGAAAGGAAAAGATACAAGTTTTCAAGCCGGCGGGCGATTTAGCAATTTTGCTAGCTCATCCTTCCTTTGCTGGGTCACGGCTTCGTGATTCAGTATCACCAGAAGACGGGCCTTCGCCTGAGCCTGCTGGGCCTGATACGAGGCAAGCCGGCCTTCGAGCTCTTTCTCGATAGCCTTATGAGCCTTAACCCTTTCGTGAGTGAACACGACAGCTTTATCGAGGGCCACCACCTCTTTGATAGACTCCCGAAGTACTCGCCAGAGTTCATACTCTTTGTTGGCTTTGACTGTAAGATTGGCCTGGAGCTCGTGCAGCACCTTAGAAGCCAGCTCTGTAACACCTTAGAATGTGGTTTGTAGCTAATTATATTTTAATGTATGGTTTTCAATAAAAAGTTTACCAAGTTAAGTTTTAAATATTTTATCCTAATTAATGAGTATTTTATTAGAATTTTGTTAGGCACACACACACTTGTGCATGATAAACTAGGATGTAAATTGTGGTTTAACCATTTCTTAATTTAGTGTTAAGGTTGTATTAGGTGTTTTGGGTTGTTTAAGGGTTATGGTTGTTTTTAATTAAATGAGTTTTGAAAAGGTTTTATTATTGGTTGAATGTTGACTTTGAGAGAGAGAGAGAGAGATGTGAGCATGGTGCATTATGGCCTTGCCCATGCCTCATTTAATGAGGGAAGAGAAAGAGAATGGGAGGGGGTTTGGTTTTTCTCTCATTTCTCACTCATTTCCTCTCTTTTCTTTCACTCTCTCAAACACACACACACACACATTTGCTGCAGCAGCATCCTCACCATCATCAGCACTAGAGGCAGCAGAAGAAGTAGCAAGCATCAGCAGCAGCAGCAAGAGGATCAGCAGCAGGAGCAGCAACAACACATCAACAACAACACAACAACAACATCAGCTACGACAACATCATCATCATCATCTTTAGCAACAGCAGCAGCTGCCCCAGCAACAGCAATAGCAGAAGCAGCAGCAAGAAGCAGCAGTAGAAGCAGCAGAGGCAGCAGAGGCAGCAGCAGCAACAGCAAGCACCAAGTGCAGCCCCTCCCCTTCACTTCTTCACCTCCCTGCAGCTCCCTAGGGTCAAGTATGAGGTATACTTCCTAACTTGTTTCCCTAGTTTGCTTGGTTCGCTTAGTTGTGTGATAATTGGAGTCGGTTTGTGTTATTTATGAGATTAGTGCTAGATTTTTTGTGTTTTGTGGGTAATTGTGGAAATTGTTGATTGTGTTGGTTAACCCTAGCTAATTAAGTGTTATTAGGGTCACTTCACTGAGAATTAACCCAGATTTCACTAAAATACCATAGGGTTTCCAATTTGTGCAATTTGGTGTTTTTAAAGCGATATATTGGACATTTGTGATCTGCTTTATACCCGGACCTTACAGAGTAAAATTGAGTAGACTGGGACATGATACCTAGGTCTAGACACCACCACCAGAGCACGAGCCCCTACCTCCCAAACCTGGCCGCCAATTTCTCTGTTTTGGCCGCAATTTGCGGCCCGAAGGTGGGCTGGGGTGTTGGGGTTTTGAGAGTGGTTCTCTGCAGTGTTTTCTAGGTCTTTGGCATATATAGTTTTGTTATTTTTGACCTGTAGGAAAATCTGGGACCATATGTCGTATTTGGTGTCCGTTGTGTTTGCGCGATACGCGCGATACGTGAGTGGGTTCTGTGATCCAGCGTATCGCGGCGTGTCGCGATGGTTTTAGTCGCGTACACACACGATTCAGCGTATCGTGCACACGCGCGTTTAGTTCGCGACGTGAGTTTCTCGTTTCGATTCGATATCGCGTTTCGCGAGATATCTTGGCTTATATGTGATTTCCATGTTATATTTACAGGTTTGCAGGCAGAAGCTACGGACACAGCTACAGGGGGAGCAGGTGATAGGATTCACCCAGCGTGGAGTTTAGGTGAGTAGATATAACATCTACAGGGGAATCGCCCGGATGGCGTTATGCGTCTGGGCTAGGATTCATTTACCTGTCGCACATTCTACGTCATTGTAGAATTGCGCCTTACTGCATTTCCTTAGATATTGTTATACTGTAACTAGCAGCCGCAGGACACTGCACACATTATTGACGGTTCATGATGCACGAGCACGGATTGCATGCTACACACACACCGTCAATAATTGCCACGTCACACACTACCCCTTATAGCTACCATTGCTTACCACACTTGACATCTAGCTTATCGGTATACCTATAGTGTATCATACCTTTAGTGATAGGTATATTTTCACTTTGCGATATAACTACAGGTATACCTCCTACATATTTTACCTATACCGGGAGGGATTTCCTACATATGTTACTTATACCCAGGGGGGTATACGACATCAGTTCCTATAGGTAGATACCTATACTTTGCTATACCTGTATGTCAGATACATATTCAGTTGTTGTCGTATATTCACATTTACTGATGTTACTTAGCTGTACCTTATCTTGATATTGCATACATCTGGTTCAGCTTTATACTTGTGTTTACCTGCTCGCATTCAGATATATCGCATACATTATTCCTGGTTGCGCATTGTTTATCCGGATTTTACATGATATTTTCGGGATTTGGGAACCGCGGGAGTTCATGAAATTATGCATACATGTAACAACCCGGTTTCCTTGATATGATATTTCGAGCGTCCCCCATGAGTTTTATCGGTGCTGATTTTATGCTCCATACGATGTGTGGTTGCCGTATGAGAGTACATGGTGGGGCCCGGTATGGTTCCCCTTGGCAAGAAGATCGATGGGTTTGCCGATTGAGCCTGGAGGCGGGCGAGTACCTACCGGTGATTGTTTGGACCTGGCAGTTGTCCGGAGGCTACTGGCCAGAGTCGAGAAATGGATGCGGGAGGATCTGTACTG
This sequence comes from Agapanthus africanus, assembly GCA_030015575.1. Lineage (NCBI taxonomy): Eukaryota > Viridiplantae > Streptophyta > Magnoliopsida > Asparagales > Amaryllidaceae > Agapanthus > Agapanthus africanus. The sequence goes on along the minus strand of CM057342.1, from coordinate 511,438,988 downwards.
GCGGGGCCGAGGGCCGATACCGCAGACGGACCCCGTGGGCTGATCCGGACTGACGGAGCCCGATATACGAGGATTTCTGTGTCGATGCTTGGCACACGGTTTCATGATATTTCTTTAACCCCTTTTTGTATATATAACAGGGGATTTAGCCGTTGTTATATATACCCTTACACCAATATTAGTGGAATGGGACGCTAATATATGTGTATTGCCCCCATCATATTTATTTCTGTACATATATATACCTTTAGGATGTTAGAAACTTACTTGGGATTTGACTTGGGATATTAGGTGATTCATTGGGATTGGATATTGGACATACCTATGTGATTGATATTGTACATACGAGATATGTGAGATCCACTTTATGTTGTACATGTGATATATGTGAGATATACTGATATTGTACATACTAGATATGTGGGATCTACTTGATGTTGTACACTCGATACATATAGGAGATTACTCGATATTGTACCTTGAGGAGATATGAGACTTATATGATGTGAGTGCCCAATGTGGGGGCTGGTTTGAGGATTTGGGATTGGAGTATCTTGTTGGATTGTGATCCTGCCACGACGTCAGGTTTCCGTGGGAAATGACATATTCCACCTCATACCTCACTTTTACCTACTTCATGCACAGATTCATATATTGGTAGTACTTGTAGTGTACCCTTATGATGGTTGCATATTGCTTTCTCATATCTCTATTGCATAGTCATTGCACACTATTATCATGCCATCATTACTTCATATATTGGTTGTACCTGTTAGCGTACTCTCCTTATTTCAGCATTGCATGACATATTATTATTGTAATCGCATATCTTAGATTCATGCTGTACGTGCATTCCTGCGATTACCTGCATATGTTTTATACTATTCACGAGTTGGCAACTCACCCCCGTTGTGCCACAGGTGTTTCAGGTTTTTCCCCAGAGTAGTCGAGGCAGGCTATTCCCCTATTCAGCTATCCAGCTACCACCTTTTGCTACAGATATCGCATCAGCTCACAGTACCATTTTGCTTAGGTGGGTTAGATGGTTATCTGTATTTCATATTGTACCTTCGTTGTATATTGTACTCTCTCTCTCCATCTACTATGGTATTATTGACATAGAGACTTGGTGAGGACGTTATGTGTATTGTTGTGGATTTGAGGTCTTATGTATATACAGCTTTTTCTCTACTGTCCTTATTTCTCTGTTGTATTCATCTTGACTAGTCTTTATAAAAAGGGGGTGTTGTTAAAATTTTAAAGAAAGAAAGTAAGACTTTTAAAGAATTTGGGTTGTGATTTCAATTGTTTCAAAACTTATATTATCTTTTCCGTATTTTTTTTCATGGTTTAGATTTCTGGGTTTGGCTTTCTTTTACTACGTTGCGTCTTTAGGCGTTGTGTAGTATTAGGGCCGTCACGGGCCAGTTTTGGGTCGTGACAAAGTTGGTATCAGAGCGTTAGGTTTTACCTTTCGGAGTGTAGGATGGCCTTAGTATGATGGAGTAGGCAGCTTAAGCAGAGTAACGTAGTGTGTGTATGTCTGCAGCATACCCACAGCGCGGTACCTTGCATTAAGTGACCTAAGTACAATTTGCTTGACATTCCTTCCTTGATAATTCATATCTCTGAGAATCGATTTCCTCGTTCTTATCGAATCTCATCTTATATCTATTTATAGCCTTGCCGCCGATGACTATGGGGACTCAGAGTGATGCAGCGAGGGCCGAGGTCAAAGTTGGCTCGGGTGGAACGAGTACTGACCAGGATGGCACTCTAGTTGCACAAGTGCAGACGGATCAGCCTACGACCTATACTATGGATAGACTGTTGGTAGAGATGCAGGAGTTCCGCCAGACGATGAGTTCGTTAGTTGACGTCGTTCGGGAGCTACGACAGGAGGTTGTCGCCCCCGTTACTCAGCTATCCCTTATGATCAGTATGCAGCAGTCCGTCACCTACATTGCACCAGTGGTTGCAGCCCCAGTTGACGAGGCGCATATTACAGAGGCTCAGAGAGTTCCAGGACAGTGGAGGACTCGTACCAGTGTACCAGCCCAAAGACAGAGGTTTGGTTGTCGAGACAGATTTCGTGGCCGTCGCGGGAGTAGCAGAGGCTTAGGACGAGGACAGTCGTTCAGCTCTTACCCCCAGGTTGGTCAGCAGTCAGCACGTGGATGTTTTCGATGCGGGAGCCTTCAGCACTTCGTCAGGGATTGTTCCTTAGCACCTCGTCATGATCGTTTTCAAAAAGGCCGTGGACGTGGAAGATTCGCTCAGAGGGCTCAGTTTACCAGAGGAGTTCATCCAGCTGCGAGTAGAGCAATACAGGAGTTTGCTTCTACTCATCGGGACGCGCAGACGTCCAATGTGGAGTTTTCAGGTACCTTGAGTTTTATGTTCTTTTGATGTATTTGTTTGTTTCTTGCTTGTATCGTTGTTGGGTAGTTTAGTAGTAGTTGTTTTAACTTCTGTCAGCGATTCTTTTGTTGCGCGACACGTATTTCAGTTTCGTGCCAATCGGATAGGAGATAGAGATTCGTCCGTCGTTTTGGTCCTTCTAGAGATGTTGGATTTGACGTTCTCCTGGGCACGGACTGGTTAACTACGTGCTAGGCGTCTGTGGACTACCGTGTGGAAACAAGTTAGGGTTTGCTTTCCCAGGCGAGTCAGTTCTTGTTGTGCAGGTGGATAGTTGCGCCGCCTCTCACAGCTCGAATTCAGCCTTTTTCGCTAGTCGGCTACTGAGGAGATGTCGTGGATTCTTGGCGTTCATTCGTGATACCGGAGCCACCGTGGGATTTTTGGACCGGGTTCCTTTCGTGCGAGAGTTTTCCGACGTTGTTCCAGATGGGCCAACGAAGCTTGGGAGCTAAAGGATCAGCTGCAGAGTTTTGGTTTGGGGAGTTTTGTGCGTCTGAGTGTTTCGCTTTTGGAAGCTCCTATTTCTGTTCGTCAAGGAGAAAGACGGCAGTTTGGGGTTGCGTATCGACGGATCGTCAATTGAACCGGCTTACGGTGCGGATAGGTATCCTTCACCTTGCCGTGGCGATTTCTTCGATCAGCTCCAGAGTGCGAGACATTTTTCTAAGTGTGCTTGGGATCAGGTCATCATTATTGCGGATTCGGGATGATGGCATTCCGAAGAATGCCTTATGCGTGCTACGGGCTTTGTGTGTATCGGTGAGCCGTTGGATTCCCTGATGCCCTAGCGGCATTCGTAGATATGATGAACCAGATTTCTGCAGGCCGTTCCTCGACCAGTTTTTGTTGTGTTATTTACGACACTCTGGTCTACTTAATGTGTCTTGAGGAACAAGAGTAGCACCTGAGGATTTGTTATGTAGATACTGGGAGAGTACCAGCAGTTACTAATTCTCAGAGTGTTTCTTCAGGCTTGTCTGTGTTGACTCCTAGGTCTTGTAGTCACGGGAGACGGTTTCGTATGGTTCCGAGGGAGATCGTGGCCGTACAGCTTAGGCCCAGACTTGTGTGCAGGACGGAGATCCGCAGATTGTTGGGCTTAGCAGGTTCTTACCGCCGTTTCTTGCAGGATTGCTAGAGTAATGCTGCACCGTCGACTGAATGGACCGGAAGGGAGATTTCTTTTCTTTGGACTGAGGCATGTGTACGGAGTTTTCAGCAGTTGGAGATTCAGTTAACAACTGCATTAGTCTTTCTTTGCTTTTGGTTCGGGCGACCTTGTTGTTTAACTGTAATGTTTCTTGAGTGGGCTCGAGGGTGTACTGAGGTGACACTATAGAGATATCGCTTCTGCTTTCCCTACATTTGGAGGAAGCACGAGGAGGATATCCCACCCATGATCTGGAGATGGCCGCGGTGGTTTTGCGTTGGAGATTTGGAGACACTACTTGCTTGAGAGTCGTGTCAGATTTTCCACGGACCACTAGAGCTTAATGTACATCTTCCTGCAGCAGATTTGGATTGTTGTGATGGTCTTCTGCAGATTTACAGTTCTTGTGTGACCATCGAGTATAGCTTAGTTCGTCTCTACGGAGGGGACGGCTTGCTCATGTCCGCGCCCGACCACTTTCCTAAAATCGTTTTCGCGAGACACTGCCCGTCGAAGCTCGTACGTCAGGGATACTTGAGCATACTCGGCTGGGTAATGATTCGGAGACCTTGATGGTGACAAGGGTGTGCTAAGTTAAGGACGCGTTTGTGTACCTGGTTTCATCGGGTAGAGACGTATAATCCTAGGACATGCACATCTGTCAACTCTCTTTATTCATTCAAGTTCCACCAGCTTTGGCGTGACTTGTGAGATAGTTACGACTGGACAGGGATGTAAAGAGAAGTTTCAGGTTTCGTTTCAAGTGTCTGTCTTGTTGTGTGCTTTGGGTCGAGCATCTGAGGCCGGCTGGAGAATTGCAATCTTTTTACCGTTCCGAAGAAGGAATGGGAGCAGATCTCCATGAATTCCGTTATGGTTTCTACCCAGTTAGTTAGGGTGTGACTCCATTCGGATTCTTGTCATCCGGTTATACTCAGTTTGCTCAGTTGTTTTGTTAAGTTGTGTGTTTGTGTTGGTAGTCGTCAGCAGCTTGGGATCGTCACTCGCCATCGTTAGGGTTCTCCTTCGATAGCCGTTATCAGGAGACACTCCAATTGGCCACCCTTAGGTTTAGGGGTGAGGACGTGTCGACCACCAGCCTGTTGTTTTTCTAACTCTGCGTAAGTAGGACTTTGGACCCCAGCTAGTCTAGAGACTTCGGAGACGGTCCAGTTGTGTTAGGTCAGGATGTGGATTGTCCATTTCGAACTGAGGTCTTATGACGACGATGCTGGTCATAGACTCGAGTTCGTAGGACAGATCATGTATTCCTATGGACTTTCCGATGGATGACGTGCTGGATGTTGGGAAGCTTATCCCAGGATTTAGGTCCTTTTAGATCTTATAAGCGAGTTAGTTTCGTTGCCTTTAACTTGGCACTTCCGCCCAGATTATTGGATTTTCACCCCGTATTCCTTGTGATGATACTTTACAATTACCTTCTTGACTTTTCTCACATGTTTTGGCACCAGACCTTTTAGCTGGACGCGATCTTTCGTTCACCAGCAGCCATGTGTGTTAATGGCTCGACAGGTGGAGAAACGTCGGTCAAAGGTCTTGCCATCTGTGAAGGGTTTTCTTGGACGTAGCCGTATAGTGAGATAGTCACTTGGGAGGCTGCGAGCGAGATTTGAGGATTTTAATCTTCTCTTTGAAGGTATGCGTATCGGAATATTTTTAAATTCGGGGACGAATTTCTTTTAAGGGGGGGAGATTGTAACACCTTAGAATGTGGTTTGTAGCTAATTATATTTTAATGTATGGTTTTCAATAAAAAGTTTACCAAGTTAAGTTTTAAATATTTTATCCTAATTAATGAGTATTTTATTAGAATTTTGTTAGGCACACACACACTTGTGCATGATAAACTAGGATGTAAATTGTGGTTTAACCATTTCTTAATTTAGTGTTAAGGTTGTATTAGGTGTTTTGGGTTGTTTAAGGGTTATGGTTGTTTTTAATTAAATGAGTTTTGAAAAGGTTTTATTATTGGTTGAATGTTGACTTTGAGAGAGAGAGAGAGAGATGTGAGCATGGTGCATTATGGCCTTGCCCATGCCTCATTTAATGAGGGAAGAGAAAGAGAATGGGAGGGGGTTTGGTTTTTCTCTCATTTCTCACTCATTTCCTCTCTTTTCTTTCACTCTCTCAAACACACACACACACACACATTTGCTGCAGCAGCATCCTCACCATCATCAGCACTAGAGGCAGCAGAAGAAGTAGCAAGCATCAGCAGCAGCAGCAAGAGGATCAGCAGCAGGAGCAGCAACAACACATCAACAACAACACAACAACAACATCAGCTACGACAACATCATCATCATCATCTTTAGCAACAGCAGCAGCTGCCCCAGCAACAGCAATAGCAGAAGCAGCAGCAAGAAGCAGCAGTAGAAGCAGCAGAGGCAGCAGAGGCAGCAGCAGCAACAGCAAGCACCAAGTGCAGCCCCTCCCCTTCACTTCTTCACCTCCCTGCAGCTCCCTAGGGTCAAGTATGAGGTATACTTCCTAACTTGTTTCCCTAGTTTGCTTGGTTCGCTTAGTTGTGTGATAATTGGAGTCGGTTTGTGTTATTTATGAGATTAGTGCTAGATTTTTTGTGTTTTGTGGGTAATTGTGGAAATTGTTGATTGTGTTGGTTAACCCTAGCTAATTAAGTGTTATTAGGGTCACTTCACTGAGAATTAACCCAGATTTCACTAAAATACCATAGGGTTTCCAATTTGTGCAATTTGGTGTTTTTAAAGCGATATATTGGACATTTGTGATCTGCTTTATACCCGGACCTTACAGAGTAAAATTGAGTAGACTGGGACATGATACCTAGGTCTAGACACCACCACCAGAGCACGAGCCCCTACCTCCCAAACCTGGCCGCCAATTTCTCTGTTTTGGCCGCAATTTGCGGCCCGAAGGTGGGCTGGGGTGTTGGGGTTTTGAGAGTGGTTCTCTGCAGTGTTTTCTAGGTCTTTGGCATATATAGTTTTGTTATTTTTGACCTGTAGGAAAATCTGGGACCATATGTCGTATTTGGTGTCCGTTGTGTTTGCGCGATACGCGCGATACGTGAGTGGGTTCTGTGATCCAGCGTATCGCGGCGTGTCGCGATGGTTTTAGTCGCGTACACACACGATTCAGCGTATCGTGCACACGCGCGTTTAGTTCGCGACGCGAGTTTCTCGTTTCGATTCGATATCGCGTTTCGCGAGATATCTTGGCTTATATGTGATTTCCATGTTATATTTACAGGTTTGCAGGCAGGAGCTACGGACACAGCTACAGGGGGAGCAGGTGATAGGATTCACCCAGCGTGGAGTTTAGGTGAGTAGATATAACATCTGTAAGTGCACGGCGGCGCCCCGGCCGTCAATCCGACGCCGGAATGCGGAAGCGGTGAATAACTTAAATTTTGCGGACTTAGCAAACCGGCACCACCGCGCACTATCACCCGGATCGTTACCATTAACTAGTCTAAGCTAACTACAAGAAAGGGAATAGAGATATACCGACGATCCAAGTCCTCCGGTCTTCTCGTCATGGTCCCGATCTCCTGCGGAAAAGTCCCGTCTCCTCCTCATCGCCGGAAGTGCACCACATCGCCTTCTTCGTTTACGGGCTCCCACCTCAATGCCGAGGCAACTCGGGCACGAAGCCGGCTACTCGACGTGCCCAAGATTCGTTGTAGAATTCGTAGAGAAGGAGTCTCATTTTTGGGGTTTGGAGTTGTGCCATTTTGTGGAAGAAAAGAGAGGAACTTTTGGAAATGAACTAGAGGGCTTTTCTAGTGAGCAAGAGAAACAAAATGCCACCCATAAAAATGAATCCATCCCCACCATTTGGAATGGCCGGCCCCCCCTTTACCAAGTGAGATAGGAGAGAGAAAAGACAAGGGGGTGGGTGGAACAATAATGCAAGGTGGAGTGTCATGGAAAAAAGCAAGTGATGATGAGAGGCAATGATCACTCCCAAAACCAATACACTACCAACTAATCATCAACAACCATGATGCTAACAAAGTCAAGCCATCATGAAGTATGAAGTCAAGCAAGTCAAAGGAGGGTGCTATCATGATACAACAAAATGCAAAGACCCCCTTCCACAAATGCCTATTTGCAACAATGCAAATAAGCCCTCCTCCACCAATCTTCGGCCAATGAACGTAACAATGGAAATTGGCCGAAACGGAAAGCAAACTGGCAACTCCAGAAAACTGGTCCCGTAATAAATTACAGGAAAACCTCGATACTGTGCATACACACCCGCATTTGTATTCCGACCGAAATACAAATGCAATGAGACAAAATCTACACTGTACTATACTAGAATCCGGCTTATACCAAAACCGGATAGTAATATCTGTTCGATCCTGATCCGTGCAATATCGCACGTATCTGATCGAACCCTGCCATATAACCATACGGCCTATAGTACAATCTGTCCGATCCTGATTCATGCAATACCGCACGTATCTGATCGGACCTTGCCATATCTCCATACGGCCTCTACAACCTTTCGCCCGAAAGCTGAGTAACTGTAAATGTGGTGGACTCTAAAGACTCGTCAATACTATGGCTGTGGATTTAACCACTAGCACGTCAGAGGTATATGCCAATACGTGACGGGCCACCAGCAATTGACCAAAAGGGACGTCGATGAGGAAGCTCACCCCGACACCCAACTGAGCCTGTCAGTGACAATATCCGTGCAGTCCGGTCCGTTCGTCTATGAGTATCGCATGGCGGGCCTAGGGGGTTGGTAAAAGTCAGACCCCCAAAAGCGGTACAAGTCGTGTCGGAGTGTAGCCCAGAACACCCTGAGATACTACTGGAATACCTACCAGTAAATCTCCTTGCCTTGGCCAAGGACTTTGTGTAATGGCTCTCCTAGACACAGCACGACCTCACCCCCAATACCGGGAGAGACGAACCCCGGAAGATACGCTCACTGCCTCCATGTGGCTCGGGACTGTACCCAACTAAAACCTGTTTGCACGACTCCTTTGAGCCGTGGTAGGGTAGTAATCAAAGTACAGTGGGAACTCACACGAGACAAATGACGATCCCCAGGTCGATGAACTAACCTGCACACATGTCACCAGGGAACTGCCATCTGACGTCTGGTATATGACCAACTAGCATGTTCCCGGCGAGTCCTGTCCGGTGTACTCATAACCCAATGAGCACCTGTATACATCTTAGGTGATCCAACTGACACCAGTGGCTTGTGAGACCGGCCACCGCCCTTCGTCGGGGTCTCGACTGTATACACTAGTCTACTAATGGAGTATCGATGCCCAGTCTCGAAACTCCCACGACTAGAGACCTTTTAAGGATAAGCTTATAGACCCCCAGCTCCCACTTATATGATCGCCCTCATACTGCTGGTGGTCAAGCAAGAATCCTAGGGGCTCTATCAACGTGTAATAGCGACGTGTCATGTCACCTAAAGCAGTACACGATGATAAAGGTAAACCAGATAGCGTACTATCATCTCGAGTAAGACTGTCCTACCGGGATAGGTCCTCCCTCAATCATTACAATCACGTACCTGTGACCTAATAATTGACTCTGAGGGCACTATCTCCAACAATCTCCCACTTGCACTCAAGGCTAATTATTGCGATGTCGCATACTCACAGCCCGTGTGATACCGAACATCCAACTCCTCTACTAGTCAGTCTCACAAAGCTCGTTTGCGGAACTATTGCGTTCGAGGAATAGCCTCAGTGAGTGGATCCGCTTAGTTGTTTCTTTCTATGTCTCTCTATATCTCAAGTTCGTGGAGAAACCTATCTCCCGAAATGAGCAATACCTGTCTTAGAATGTGTCTGGATGTCTGATGGGACATAGCTCATAAATGAACTCCAAATCCAAACTTCTTAGACTATATCGTCAACTGAACTTAATCAGTATCCTGCGCGCCATGCCTCCCTCAGTATTGCCTTGGACCACCTGTCCAAAATACTGCCCCTCATCAGAAGGAAAATTATAACTCTGACAACCTTCTTGTCGTCCATGTCACCTTGGAAGCCTGGAATGATAACTGTCTCCCGAATGAGGCTGTCGTTATCATCTCCCTAGAACATCCACTTATGTTCTAAAACTGCTTCCGACTGTTTCTCCAGGATTGGATTAATGTCAACTTATTGCATCTAGTGCAAGAACAACATCTGGTGTGGTACTTGACATCTCACGATTGACTCAATTGCCTGAGCAAGTGATCTGCCAATCATGCCCGTCCCTCTCCCCTTTAGTCTGTAAGACACCTTTGGAGAGGGTGACTCCATTACCTGCAGGTACACTACCGTGCCAGGAGTCGTCCATCCTAAATACTCTTAGAACGCTGTCAAGTACCCTGATTGGGAAACCACCCAAATCTAGATCTAAGACCATAGATCTAGTAACCAGTATGTCTGATATAAAATCCATTTCCTTTGTGGAGAAACCACTGTGTGACGACCAAAGTATAACCGATCGTAGTGTAGGAGTTTCTTTTCCTACTCTGTGTATGTCATCCAAATACCAGGATATCACACCCTACTACCTTCTCAACAGATCCATCCCCTATTCTGATGAAGTCAAACCCATGACTGTCACATCAGAAGTAGATGATCTATCTCCGCTACATCTGCTTTAGTCTATAAATAGACATAAGCTACTTGTCCACCAATGCTTCCGCTGCTCCCACTGACTACGACAACCCTCTGGCAGAGTCATATACGCGTACACTTCTGAAGCGAGTTCAGAACGACGCTATACTCATCCTCCCGCCGGGTCTCGCAGCCTGGAACAACAGCAATGGTAATTGTGGGTAAACAAGAACTTCCCTGTCACCGTCCTTGAGACTACCGAAGTACCTCTCGGGTGCCTGAAGTTACCCACCTTATCTGCGGAGTGGCCAATGGAATGTCAATCCAGATTGAATCTTTAGGTTCCTTATCAAATCTTCAGTAATCGTTTGTGGTTCTGGAATCACTTCCAGTTCTACCATACTCCCACTACTGTTTTCTGAAAAAAAATCCATTTTTAATAAAACTGTGGCGAGTCTAGAACAATATTGCTATTGTTCATCCAGATGGTAGAAAGTCAACCCGCGTCATAGCCTGGGTCAACCCACAAACAGCCATTACAGAAACGTGCCTTGAGTTGTCCAGTGTCTGGTTTTAAGCATAAACCGGACAACTCCCCGTACCTTAACAATGTTAAGATATGAACTGTTCTATATCCAATACAGAAACAGAGGCACTGATTTAATTTGAACCAGATCCAAATCATGCAACTGTCTCCAGTGCATGTCAACTAAATGGAATGAGGCCGATCAGCGTTACTCAACTTAGGAATGCTTCCATTTATGAGTAACCTGAAAGAGAAGCAATTTCTCTTTATCATTACTATCAACTGAATACCATACACAAGTATCTACATCTTCGATCTTTTGAAGAATCCCGATACTTGCTATACCTGGTTCTCTACTCTATTCAAATACCTATAACTTTTCAAAATTCGGACCCTGTGTTTCCACGAAACACTTGTCTAAAAACTAGAGAAGTCATAAGTAAACTGAATGTAGTACGAGGACCAACCCCTCTGTCCTGATGGACCCTGGACAACATACAATACTCTGTATAAGTCCCTTGAGTCTGACAACTCATTCACTGTGTGTCGTAGGTTGAAAACTGTACTTATGGTTAAGAAGAATTACACCGCTGTTTAATGCTCCTTACCTAACCATCCACTGATATAGGTAAATGTCATCGACATAATATCAAAAGATATATCTCACTCTATGAAAATAGACGTACAGATATATCAATTTGAAATTGGTGCATAACAGCGGATATTCAAAACCAAATATTTGCCGACCGGCAAACAACCCAGGTGATTTCCTCAAATATCACCGATTACAACGAATCCCGATATAATGAGGATAATCACCCAATTCCCAATAACTTACTCCCACTCATCATCTGTAAAACCATACAGATGTGAGAATCGTATCTGGTAAATACATACCCTGGAGCAAGTGTCTAATCGGGAAATCAGTTTCCTTTAACAGTACATAGTGAGACTGAAACATTGAAATGTTTCGATGGGGTATCCTGGTATTCTTAGTAATGCCTCTTCCAGATTCATGACTGTAACCGTATAGTTCTTTGCCACCTCTCCAAATCCCTTCATATGTCTTTAGTCTTTACCTTCTGCACACCCTTTTAGGCCAAATGGTTTTCTTCCTTCCCTACCGTTCGGCACCAGCCTATGGTTTGGAAGAAGACTATCCAATAAGCATAATGGGTGTACTGTCCGCATCCCAGGAACACTCGCAATGAGAGAGAGGGTGAAGATAAAAGACAACCGAATAAACCTTATTCCTATTTCTCCTGAACCAGAATCCATCCCCGAACTGGAACAAGTTCCATTCGAGTTCGTATATAACCATACGATGGAGTATCCAAATAAACTGTGGATCTTCGTAGTGATACGGAGTGTCCTGGAGAAATACAAAGGTGATGTGGGAGTGGTAATGAAATATTTGGTTCGGTCGTGAATATCTGTTGCAATTTACTTTGCCCTCCTACTAATCCCTTGCTTTGTCTGAACTTAATACCTTCTGCACACCATCGTTATGCTAATTGGTTTTCTTCATTCCCTACCGGTCGGCACCAGCCTAAGGTTTGGAAGAAGACAATCCAATTTGCGTAATAGGTGTACTACCCCTAAACCAAGGAGTACTCGTAACCTGAGAGAGGGTAAAAGGAAAAGACAACTGAATAATCCTATCCGTTTTCTCCAGAACCAGAAACCATCGTCGAATAAATTCTTTCGAGTTCGTATCTAACCATACGATGGTTTTGTCCAATGGAAGTGGACGTTCGTAGTAATACGGGGTGTCCTGGAGAAAAAGGGTAAAAGTAGGAGTGGCAATGAGGTCTGCAACTCTGACAATCCAAAAGCCGGTGTTTAAGAAGGTTCGGTCAACTTGGTCACTGAGTCAAAGTCTTAGGGTCGGGTCAATGGTCGCTGCCAAAGAGAGAGAGAAAAGAAACACTCAGCGTGCACTCTAACCTAGATCAGAATGGTGACAATTTATCTAATCTGGAAACCTCCCACTGTACCTCAAATTCTCCTCCAAACCTGAAAGAAGAATTAGTCGGGGTCACCCGAGGAGTAAACTAACTCATCAGTGGGAATCGGGATCCAACTATCATTGCATGATAACGTGACGGAATCCGCTCACGCTATCACACTCCAGAAGGTATGCGCATATCTGGCAAGTTTCAGTTCTTTTGAAACTCCCGATGAGATTTCTGCCCCATGCTCTTATGACCTTGGCGTGAGGTCAAAATATCATAAGTCACATGTCAAGTTCTGCCCATCATTATCCAGGTTAATTTGAATCCACCCGTACATACCCTTGACGTAGGCCAAAATAGTAGTACGACTGTCCCAAACCAACGCATCTATCTATGCAACAGATAAATACCCGGCAGCTACCAAACACTATGCCTTGGCGTGAGGTCAAAATACATAGCTTGAATACTACCGAATATTTAACTGAAATGATGGAGGGCTACGAATGGTTTCTGGCGAAAACCTTTAACGTAATGAACTTGATATCGTTGAAGGAACGGATAGCTTTTTGAAAATATAGTGACGAAAACCGTTGCTAAAGAGGTCACTCCCGGTGAAGGGATCTCGGCTCTTTCCCCGTAGAATGGGGTGCAGGATATTCCAACTGAATACCACGGTGCAAAGCAAAAGTAATCGGCTATAGTGAAGTCAATGCCCTGACGCAAATTTCTGTCCAAGGGGTCACTCCCGGTGAAGGGATCTCGGCCCTTGCCTCGTCGACTGAGGAGCAGGATATTCCAATGAATACCACGATACAAAACAAAAGTAAACGTCCTTGCAATAACAGCTTTTGAAAAGTGTTCCAACAACATCAGATTAGGTTTGTTTTTAAACTTGCATTGATCCGAATCAATGCAGTCCCATCAATTGATCACACCAAAAAGAACGAAAATATACTGATGTACGTATATGCCATCCGCATTCGCCACTGGGTCCCGTCATCACCCGTTAGGTTAGCTTACTAACGGCAGAGCGGGGACTGGACTAGCGCGGATGAAAAACATATACAACATCTACTAATATATATACCAATATATTATATTCGCTCAAGGCGTGAATAAAATGCAACATCACAAAAATGTACAGCATCACAGAAACAATACAGATATCTGGGAACCCCGGGTTTCACAGAGCCGCTGAAACCCGACGTTCCCCTGGTCGTGTGGATAGCCTGTGCAATGAAATCCTAGACCCCTACGGGCGCGGCAAGTCACCCGCCAAAACCTGAAGCGAGGCAGCCCCCTTCAGCGCCGTGAATGGACCACCCAGCACTTGACGGAATCCGGCAACTTGGGCACCCCTCCTGGGTCAACCTGTACCCCCTACGAGTGCGGCGAATAGCCCGCCAATCCTAGAGCGAAGCCCCCTCCGTCTCAATGCCATGAGATGCGGGCTTGTTGCCCTCCAGAACCCGGCTATCCGTGCACCCCTCCGCGGGGCAATCCTAGTACAGAAAATAAAATATACATACACCGGGTACATCGACCGCAACCAGGTCGTGCCCCAAAAGAATAATACAAACAGGCAGTGACGGCAGTCCACATGTCGGACGCTCGCCCCGCAATATCAAATGTACATAATACAACAGAACTGTACTAGCATTGCATCCAGGCTATCCCCCACGACCGATCCGCAACAACACAGCAAATACATAGAACATCAACGTGAAAGTCACGTTCGCAAATCCGTCTAACCGGGCTATAGCAGTTAGACAGGATTTACCGATCGAGTGACATTCACGGTCGCAGATATAATGTAAATACTGTGAAAAATGTGTTTAAGATTTTCCGATTGACCAAAAATTAACAAGTGGGCCCCAAACTAATACTGTAGCACTCACAGAAATAATTGGCCCAATTTTAATATTCCAAAACCCCTAATACTAGCCCAGAAGCCCACTGGGAAATTTTGGCCCATTGATCTCTCTAAGTTGCGGCGGATCCGCGGCCCAATAGAAGGGTGAGGCCGCGGTTCCGCGCTCTGGAAGAGGGATCAGTGCGTCGAATTTTCCCAGAGTTCTTAGAACTTTCTGAACATCATTCTGAGACCACCTGAAAAATTTTTGGACACCAAAAAATCTTAACAGAAAACTGATGTGCACAAAAACATAGATTTTGGAATTTTGGTCGATCGGAAAAGCAAAACACATCAAACGAAAGCTAGACGAAGTTAATGGCGAGTCTCTGATACCACTGTAAGTGCACGGCGGCGCCCCGGCCGTCAATCCGACGCCGGAATGCGGAAGCGGTGAATAACTTAAATTTTGCGGACTTAGCAAACCGGCACCACCGCGCACTATCACCCGGATCGTTACCATTAACTAGTCTAAGCTAACTACAAGAAAGGGAATAGAGATATACCGACGATCCAAGTCCTCCGGTCTTCTCGTCATGGTCCCGATCTCCTGCGGAAAAGTCCCGTCTCCTCCTCATCGCCGGAAGTGCACCACATCGCCTTCTTCGTTTACGGGCTCCCACCTCAATGCCGAGGCAACTCGGGCACGAAGCCGGCTACTCGACGTGCCCAAGATTCGTTGTAGAATTCGTAGAGAAGGAGTCTCATTTTTGGGGTTTGGAGTTGTGCCATTTTGTGGAAGAAAAGAGAGGAACTTTTGGAAATGAACTAGAGGGCTTTTCTAGTGAGCAAGAGAAACAAAATGCCACCCATAAAAATGAATCCATCCCCACCATTTGGAATGGCCGGCCCCCCCTTTACCAAGTGAGATAGGAGAGAGAAAAGACAAGGGGGTGGGTGGAACAATAATGCAAGGTGGAGTGTCATGGAAAAAAGCAAGTGATGATGAGAGGCAATGATCACTCCCAAAACTAATACACTACCAACTAATCATCAACAACCATAATGCTAACAAAGTCAAGCCATCATGAAGTATGAAGTCAAGCAAGTCAAAGGAGGGTGCTATCATGATACAACAAAATGCAAAGACCCCCTTCCACAAATGCCTATTTGCAACAATGCAAATAAGCCCTCCTCCACCAATCTTCGGCCAATGAACGTAACAATGGAAATTGGCCGAAACGGAAAGCAAACTGGCAACTCCAGAAAACTGGTCCCGTAATAAATTACAGGAAAACCCCGATACTGTGCATACACACCCGCATTTGTATTCCGACCGAAATACAAATGCAATGAGACAAAATCTACACTGTACTATACTAGAATCCGGCTTATACCAAAACCGGATAGTAATATCTGTTCGATCCTGATCCGTGCAATACCGCACGTATCTGATCGAACCCTGCCATATAACCATACGGCCTATAGTACAATCTGTCCGATCCTGATTCATGCAATACCGCACGTATCTGATCGGACCTTGCCATATCTCCATACGGCCTCTACAACCTTTCGCCCGAAAGCTAAGTAACTGTAAATGTGGTGGACTCTAAAGACTCGTCAATACTATGGCTGTGGATTTAACCACTAGCACGTCAGAGGTATATGCCAATACGTGACGGGCCACCAGCAATTGACCAAAAGGGACGTCGATGAGGAAGCTCACCCCGACACCCAACTGAGCCTGTCAGTGACAATATCCGTGCAGTCCGGTCCGTTCGTCTATGAGTATCGCATGGCGGGCCTAGGGGGTTGGTAAAAGTCAGACCCCCAAAAGCGGTACAAGTCGTGTCGGAGTGTAGCCCAGAACACCCTGAGATACTACTGGAATACCTACCAGTAAATCTCCTTGCCTTGGCCAAGGACTTTGTGTAATGGCTCTCCTAGACACAGCACGACCTCACCCCCAATACCGGGAGAGACGAACCCCTGAAGATACGCTCACTGCCTCCATGTGGCTCGGGACTGTACCCAACTAAAACCTGTTTGCACGACTCCTTTGAGCCGTGGTAGGGTAGTAATCAAAGTACAGTGGGAACTCACACGAGACAAATGACGATCCCCAGGTCGATGAACTAACCTGCACACATGTCACCAGGGAACTGCCATCTGACGTCTGGTATATGACCAACTAGCATGTTCCCGGCGAGTCCTGTCCGGT
This sequence comes from Agapanthus africanus, assembly GCA_030015575.1. NCBI lineage: Eukaryota > Viridiplantae > Streptophyta > Magnoliopsida > Asparagales > Amaryllidaceae > Agapanthus > Agapanthus africanus. Next base: position 511,422,268 of record CM057342.1, on the reverse strand, counting down.
GTACTCATAACCCAATGAGCACCTGTATACATCTTAGGTGATCCAACTGACACCAGTGGCTTGTGAGACCGGCCACCGCCCCTCGTCGGGGTCTCGACTGTATACACTAGTCTACTAATGGAGTATCGATGCCCAGTCTCGAAACTCCCACGACTAGGGACCTTTTAAGGATAAGCTTATAGACCCCCAGCTCCCACTTATATGATCGCCCTCATACTGCTGGTGGTCAAGCAAGAATCCTAGGGGCTCTATCAACGTGTAATAGCGACGTGTCATGTCACCTAAAGCAGTACACGATGATAAAGGTAAACCAGATAGCGTACTATCATCTCGAGTAAGACTGTCCTACCGGGATAGGTCCTCCCTCAATCATTACAATCACGTACCTGTGACCTAATAATTGACTCTGAGGGCACTATCTCCAACAACATCTACAGGGGAATCGCCCGCATGGCGTTATGCGTCTGGGCTAGGATTCATTTACCTGTCGCACATTCTACGTCATTGTAGAATTGCGCCTTACTGCATTTCCTTAGATATTGTTATACTGTGACTAGCAGCCGTAGGACACTGCACACATTATTGACGGTTCATGATGCACGAGCACGGATTGCATGCTACACACACACCGTCAATAATTGCCACATCACACACTACCCCTTATAGCTACCATTGCTTACCACACTTGACATCTAGCTTATCGGTATACCTATAGTGTATCATACCTTTAGTGATAGGTATATTTTCACTTTGCGATATAACTACAGGTATACCTCCTACATATTTTACCTATACCGGGAGGGATTTCCTACATATGTTACTTATACCCAGGGGGGGTATACGACATCAGTTCCTATAGGTAGATACCTATACTTTGCTATACCTGTATGTCAGATACATATTCAGTTGTTGTCGCATATTCACATTTACTGATGTTACTTAGCTGTACCTTATCTTGATATCGCATACATCTGGTTCAGCTTTATACTTGTGTTTACCTGCTCGCATTCAGATATATCGCATACATTATTCCTGGTTGCGCATTGTTTATCCGGATTTTACATGATATTTTCGGGATTTGGGAACCGCGGGAGTTCATGAAATTATGCATACATGTAACAACCCGGTTTCCTTGATATGATATTTCGAGCGTCCCCCATGAGTTTTATCGGTGCTGATTTTATGCTCCATACGATGTGTGGTTGCTATATGAGAGTACATGGTGGGGCCCGGTATGGTTCCTCTCGGCAAGAAGATCGATGGGTTTGCCGATTGAGCCTGGAGGCGGGCGAGTACCTACCGGTGATTGTTTGGACCTGGCAGTTGTCCGGAGGCTACTGGCCAGAGTCGAGAGATGGATGCGGGAGGATCTGTACTGGCGGGGCCGAGGGCCGATACCGCAGACGGACCCCGTGGGCTGATCCGGACTGACGGAGCCCGATATACGAGGATTTCTGTGTCGATGCTTGGCACACGGTTTCATGATATTTCTTTAACCCCTTTTTGTATATATAACAGGGGATTTAGCCGTTGTTATATATACCCTTACACCAATATTAGTGGAATGGGACGCTAATATATGTGTATTGCCCCCATCATATTTATTTCTGTACATATATATACCTTTAGGATGTTAGAAACTTACTTGGGATTTGACTTGGGATATTAGGTGATTCATTGGGATTGGATATTGGACATACCTATGTGATTGATATTGTACATACGAGATATGTGAGATCCACTTTATGTTGTACATGTGATATATGTGAGATATACTGATATTGTACATACTAGATATGTGGGATCTACTTGATGTTGTACACTCGATACATATAGGAGATTACTCGATATTGTACCTTGAGGAGATATGAGACTTATATGATGTGAGTGCCCAATGTGGGGGCTGGTTTGAGGTTTTGGGATTGGAGTATCTTGATTGTGATCCTGCCACGACGTCAGGTTTCCGTGGGAAATGACATATTCCACCTCATACCTCACTTTTACCTACTTCATGCACAGATTCATATATTGGTAGTACTTGTAGTGTACCCTTATGATGGTTGCATATTGCTTTCTCATATCTCTATTGCATAGTCATTGCACACTATTATCATGCCATCATTACTTCATATATTGGTTGTACCTGTTAGCGTACTCTCTTTATTTCAGCATTGCATGACATATTATTATTGTAATCGCATATCTTAGATTCATGCTGTACGTGCATTCCTGCGATTACCTGCATATGTTTTATACTATTCACGAGTTGGCAACTCACCCCCGTTGTGCCACAGGTGTTTCAGGTTTTTCCCCAGAGTAGTCGAGGCAGGCTATTCCCCTATTCAGCTATCCAGCTACCACCTTTTGCTACAGATATCGCATCAGCTCACAGTACCATTTTGCTTAGGTGGGTTAGATGGTTATCTGTATTTCATATTGTACCTTCGTTGTATATTGTACTCTCTCTCTCCATCTACTATGGTATTATTGACATAGAGACTTGGTGAGGACGTTATGTGTATTATTGTGGATTTGAGGTCTTATGTATATACAGCTTTTTCTCTACTGTCCTTATTTCTCTGTTGTATTCATCTTGACTAGTCTTTATAAAAAGGGGGTGTTGTTAAAATTTTAAAGAAAGAAAGTAAGACTTTTAAAGAATTTGGGTTGTGATTTCAATTGTTTCAAAACTTATATTATCTTTTCCGTATTTTTTTTCATGGTTTAGATTTCTGGGTTTGGCTTTCTTTTACTACGTTGCGTCTTTAGGCGTTGCGTAGTATTAGGGCCGTCACGGGCCAGTTTTGGGTCGTGACAAGCTCCCTCTCCGAGAATTTGCGGCCGAGCCTCTTCTCGCATGATACCATATTTGCCGCACACTGCTCGATCATGCCCCATTAGCTCACCTTCGCAGCCACAACCTCTGGAGTAGGAAATGTACGCTCAAGACTGTATAAACAAACCTCCATTCGACGGCAATAGTCGATCTGAAACACGCACACATCACCTGATATGGGAGGCAAAAAGGGAAATTTCCGATACGGACTCTATCAAGCATGCATTTGCGACTATATGATATTCAAAAAGAACTGATACCCGAAGCTCTGATGTGCATGCAACATAATAATAGTACTCGCGATTAAAGAAAGTTCTCATGGGAGGAATATGAAGCTCATTTACGCAGGCAAAACACACGCACGAGGGCACAACAAACATGAAAATTCAATGTAAAGAATGCAACAACTAACAAAAAAGGGGTACACTAATTTGAATATACTATGCTAGCGGAAAATGGTCACCAAACAAAGGATCAGTGGCATAAGGGTTAACAAAACAAAAAGCAAAATTCTCCATCTCTCTTTCTGCCTTCTCCAACACATCGAAACGACGGTTCTCGCGAGGAGTCGCTCCCCACCGATTGGCGCCATGTTCGTCCGCAAAAGCAGACATAATAGCCCGCCGGGCTCTTATCTGACCCAATAGGTGAACCGAGCAATCTTTCAAAGCCTGAATAATCAGGCACGCTTCGTGAAAACGCTCGAGCTTGTCTTCAGCCGCATCAAGCATCGCCAGGGTCATCTCCGCTGGGGGAGGAGGGATGTCAGCAAGTACGGCAGCAAGAATCATCCGAAGCCAAAGGGACCCCATTGGGAGGGGGGACCCTCTGCGGATCAAGAGATCATATATCGCCGAATCACATTCGTCGTCGGTAAGAAGGGGATCCACCAGTCGTGCAGCAAAGCGAGGAATCATCTCCTCGATAGGTACTTCACATGGCTGTTGACGAGTATGGGGGCGGTTGCAGGCCATGGCACTCAGTTGTTTTATCAGGATAAATCACACTAAAGTGAGAATAGATTTATCTGTGAAGAAACAAAGAAGACCATGACCTCAGGTTATAAAGAAGGGCATTAAACGCTGCGCCCGGGGAATATTGCATGGTGGAACTATTTCCAAGGCCCAAAAAAGGGAGGGCAATGGAAATCAAGGAGATGGGACTATTTCCAAGGCTCCTTTTCTGCATCTAATGCTGTGCACAAAACATGGCATGAAAAATTAAACAGCCCCATCAAAAGGGCCTCACGTGCAGAGCACGTGAGCACCAAACTTGATATGCGCTGAAAAGTAAAATGGTGCCTCACACGCCGAACTCATCAGCAGCAACAATGACAATATAACAAAATCCCAAAAAGAAGGCATGCAAACACAGAAGGGAAGGAAGAACTTATCACTCATACTTTAAAAAGTTCATACAAAAAAAAACAAGAAGAAACAATTACAATGGCAAGACCTCAGTTTCGGGACATGGATTAAGAAACTCAAAAGAGACTTTGTCCAAGATCTTCCAGGCATTTCGAACCATCCTAGTATGTTTTCTCTCGCGATCACAAGCGTCGGGATCCTCACGGATGTCTTCCACCCTCCGATAACCAGCAAGTATGGCCGACTGCTGAAAAGCCTGATGCAAGAGATCAATGAGATTGTCTCGCCTCCTCTTCGAGATTAGGCTCATCAGATATACCGAATGCACTTTATCCTCGGCGGCATCCAATGCCCCGAGCGGTACGCCGGTGCAAAAGAGAGGGAGCGCCTCCCAGATCGCCATCACGATGAGTTTCAAAAGAGAAGAGCGACGAGGGAGTAACTGACCGTTGTACTCGTCGAAGCAGCTCATGACCTCAGCACACTGAGCGTTGGTGAACTCCTGGTTCTGGCTGTGGCCCAGTGCGCGAATATTTCCGTAAGAAATGATTTCGTCAAGATCATACAAATGGGCATCCATAATACCTGAAATAACGATCATGAAGATTCATTACAAACTTTTTCTTGATTTTGAAGAAGACGACTCAGGGCAAGAAAACCCTAAGAAGCCTCCATGGGAAGAACTTAGTTCTTCGTAGGAATTAAATTCCTTTTGAAAAGGGGAATTAAATTCCCAGAAACATTTTTTTGGGAAGGAATTAAATTCCATGGATTTGAACCGTCACCATCATCTCCCTAAAGATCATATGAACCCTAAGAGATCTACTGTTCGAAGATTAAATGGTTTTCTATTTTTGTTGATGAACTTGAAAAAATGGGTTCATGTTAGAAGGAGTGAAACCCTTGGTGTGGATTTAATATCCAGAGAGTTTTTGAAAAATATATAAAAAGGGATCCTCGATCGTTCAAAGATCACTACCTGAAAAGATGGGTTTTCCCTGAACAGAGTTAAACTCTGAAGATTGTGGAGCAGAGAACTAAGCTCTGGAAAAGGAGAATTAAATTCTCAGAAAAAAGTTTGCAAGGAAGAAGATGAAGCAAAGTGGAGGCTCTTCTGAAAGGACATGGGCATTTATAGGATGGGATGGAAAACGTTTCATCTACCCTACTCCCAAGGCAGATCCGACGGTCACAAAAGTGACAGCGTTGCACTCATGTGAGAACAGCGCTGTTGGGGCATTTGTTCCCTGATTAAAAAATCAGAAAAAAAGCTTCAGAAGAGGCATCACGTGCTCACACGTGACCAGTGGTCACGTGTTAGCACGTGATGGTTAAGCAGCGGCCAGAGAACAAAGCGCAGAAGAAGAGAAGCCCATTCGAGGGGTTACGCGCTCACACGTAACCAGGGGTCACGCGCTCACACGTGACCGGCTTTAAAACCCTTATTCTTTAACAGAATTAAATTCTGAGGAGAGATCATTCAAATCTTTCCAAAATGGAGAAGATTTATCTGAAACCATTGGGTCAAGAATCTGAAGGTGATTAAATATCACCAATTTATGGAAAAATCTTGGACATGGAAAGATTTCCCCCTAAATCTAACCGAAATAACAAAAAGATATTTGGACTTAAAATCCAATGGCGAATAAAATTCACCTAATAATCTAAAGGCCCAGATTAATGATAAAGATAAATCGAATCTCTTAATAAACAAATCAGATCTTTCAATGAAAGATTCACTAAACAGATTGACTCTTTTCCTTCTATAAATAATAGAAGAGGGAGAAGAGATAGAGAGAGAGATATAGAGCCTTGGAATCTTGAAAATTCAGAAGGAAGAATTTGATTCTCTGCAAAAGAAAAACCCTAGGTAAGAAAAGAGAGGCTTCGAAAAAGAATTTAATTCTCAAAAGAGTTTAACTCTTATATAAAGAAAAGAACTTAGTTCTTTCTCTGGTTGAGGATCTGCAAAGTGCACATCTCCCCATGAATTGAGAATTTAATTCTCATTGGGTTGAGATCCTGCCATGCAGATCTAAAACATAGAGGAGGAATTGAGTTTTGAGAATTTAATTCTCACAGAATTATAGGAATTTAATTCCTTTGAGATAAAATTAGGGTTTCACCCTATATTATAGGAATTTAATTCCTTCAGAATGGACAGAACTAGGGTTTAACCCTAAGTGAGAACTTAATTCTCTCAAACTCACAGGAATTTAATTTCCTTAAAAAAGAAATTAAGGTTTTACCCTATGCCAGAATTTAATTCTTTACATATATGGGGAATTTAATTCCTACAGAAAAGAAATTAGGGTTTAACCTTATCTAAGAATATAATTCTTCAGAAAAAATAGGAATTTAATTCCTTTAAAGTTTATTGCTAGGGTTTAACCCTTTGAAGAATTTAATTCTTAAAAGATGAACAAATCTTTAAAACATGCAAAGAACCAAAGTCACGTGCTACCACGTGACCCCTGTAAAGATCCACAGAAAAGAACTTTGAGGCAACGCCTCACGTGCCCTACGTGACCCCTGAAGGATACAAAGAAAAAGCAAACAGAAGCTATGGACGCCCTCACGTGCTACCACGTGACCCCTTGGCAAAGGCTTTAACAGTTAAAAACCCATATTCCCATCACGTGACAGCACGTGATGCTCCAAGAGTAATTATAGGAAGTATTCAATACTTTTGGTATAATAAAATAAGGGGAATCAGGGCGCTCTCACATGCCACACGTGACCCCTCTCTCCTTAGTGTTTAACACTAATTTGAAAACTTTGTTCCCAGTGTTTAACACTGATTTGCTTTAGTGTTTAACACTAATTTGAAAGCCTTGTTGCTAGTATTGAACACTGATTATCTTTTAGTGTTTAACACTAACTTTTTAATCCCATTCCCAGTGTTCAACACTGTTGGTCTTTAGTGTTTAACACTAGCTTTAGCCCAATTGGCTAAGTTTCTAGAGGCAAGGCCTCTCTTTCAACGAACCAACAGAGGGCCAATATTCTAAACATGATTGGACTTAGCCCAAGCTGCCCGTAAGTCCTCAATTCAAACTTAACTGGGCTAATGGGCTCATAATATAATTAATTAGTCTTAGTTCTGAATTGGGCCAAAGATTATTTAATCTACCTTGGTTCAAGGGTACATCTCTTCACTCCTTTGATACTTGGCGTTGTAATTCCTCAACGTCTTCAAAAAGGTGACGGGTCCCGATGACCACACATTGAAACGGACTGTGGGGTCCTTAAACTCATGGACTATGATGTCCTTAACATTGACCGTGATGTCTTAAAACTAATGCCGGACTGTGGAGTCCTTAAAATCCATGGACTATGATGTCCTTAACCTTTACCGTGATGTCTTAAAACTAATGCCGGACTGTGGAGTCCTTAAAATCCACGGACTATGATGTCCTTAACCTTGACCGGGATGTCTTAAAACTAACAACAGACTATGATGTCCTTAACCTTGACCGTGATGTCTTAAAACTAATATCGGACTATGGAGTCCTTAAATCCACAGACTATGATGTTCTTAACCTTGACCGCAATGTCTTAAAACTAACATTGGACCGCAATGTCCTTAAACTACCTATCGACCGCAACGTCGCTAAACTAAACAACAGGGCTCCCTTAATTGCTCTTTTGTTGGATCTAAACGATCCCGTTATGTCGATCATAGTCTAAAACTAGACTAACGTATCCTTAACAAAAGTTTAAGTTGATCTTAGCCTCAAATACGGCTAACGTATCCTTAAACCAAAACCCCAAACCCAAATCTAAGAAAATACGGATTTGGACTAATCCACGTCCTATGGGCGACGACATAAATTAGTCTCCGTATACGATCCCCGGGCAACCACAAAAAAAACAAACACCCACGACGCGAAGTGAAATTCTGGAGAAGGAGAAAGTTGTTACCGCGATGCGGTAGCGTAATTAACTGCAGGGGCTTGCGCCTGCAGGGAAGAGCGTCCCCACAATAAAAAACCCCCTCAAGCGAGGGGGAATCTGACGAAGTCTGCTACATCGGCCGCATCCGTCTAAACCTCTGATACACGGTGCCATAAATCAACTTGGCATCTTCGGAGAGGTGGACGGATAAAACCAAATAGCATCTGCCACGAATCTCAGGCAAGATGTTGTCTCGGCCGTCTTTCGAAGGGGAACATGGCCATTAATCTAATGCTAGCTAACTAGAGAAGGGGTAGAGAGATATACCGAGCGATCCGCGTCTTTCGGTCTTCTCGTCGTCGTCCCGATCTCCTCACGGAATCTCCGATCTTCATCTCCTCGTCGGAAGGGCACCACATCGCCGGGTTCTTTTACGGGCTTCCACCTCTGGACCGAGGCAACTCGGGTACGAAGTTGACGAGTCGACCTGTCCAAGAATGCTGTAGGATAAGTGTAGAATGGTTTGTCTCAAGGGGTTATGTGAAGTTGCCATTTCGAGTGGAGGTGAAGGAAAAATGCTTTTTGGAGATGAACTAGAGAACTTTTTTTTTTCAAGCAAATGAGAACAAAACTCCCACACTAAAATTGTGACAGCCCCCACACCAAATTGTGGCCGGCCTTGCTTGTGAATGAGAGGGGGAAAAAGTCAAGGGGGTGAGCACAAGCTAGTGCAAGGAGACCATAAGAAAAGGTGGGTAATGATGATAAACAATGATCACAACCAAGTCAAAACAATAACCCATCTCCATAAGCAAGTGATGATGCACAAACTAATCATCATATACTAGAACCATCATGAGAACCAATCATCACAAAAAGGTCTTCACCATGATGAATTGCATATTTGCAAATAAACCCTCCTCCACCAATTTTTCAGCCAAAGAAGGAACAAAAGAAAAATGGCCGAAACGGAATGCAAATTGGCAACTTCCAAAAACTGATCCCGTAATAAATTACAGGAAAACCCTGCGACTGTATATACATACCCGCATTTGTATTGCGACAGAATACAAATGCAATGAGACAAAATCTATACTGTACAATACTAGGATCCGGCTTAAACCAAAGCCCGCTAGTATTATCCGTCCGATCATGATCTGTGCAATACCGTACGTATATGATCGAACCCTGCCATATCTCCATATGGCCTCTACAGCGTTTCGTCCGAAACTTGAGAAACTGTCTGTGGGAGACTTTAAAGACTCGTCAATACTTTGGCTGTGGATTTAACCACTAGCACGTCAGAGGTATTAGCCATACGTGAGGGGCTACCAGCTATTGACCAAAAGGGACGTCGATGAGCGAACTCATCCTGACACCCTACTGAGCCTGTCAGTGACAATATCCGTACAGTCCGGTCCGTTCGTCTATGAGCATCGCATGGCGGGTCTAGGGGGTTGGTAAAAGTCAGACCCCCAAAAGCGGTCCAAGTCGTGTCAGAGTGTAGTCCAGAACAACCTGAGATACTACTGGAATACCTACCAGTAATTCTCCTGCCTTGGCTAAGGACTTCGTGTAATGGCTCTCCTAAACACAGCGCGACCTCACCCCCAATACCGGGAGAGACGAACCCCTGCCGATCCGCTCACTGCCTCCATGTGGCTCGGGACTGTACCCAACTAAAACCTGTTTGCATGACTCCTTTGAGCCGTGGTAGGGTAGTAATCAAAGTACAGTGGAAACTCACACGAGACAAATGACGATCTCAGGTCGATGAACTAACCTGTACACATGTCACCAGGGAACTGCTATCTGGCGTCTGGTATAATCCCAGCTAGCATGTTCCCGGCGAGTCCTATCTGGTGTACTCATAACCCAATGAGCACCTGTATACATCTTAGGTGATCCAACTGACACCAGTGGCTTGTGAGACCGGCCATCGCCCCTCGTCGGGGTCTCGACTGTATACACTAGTCTACTCTGGAGTATCGATGCCCTGTCTCGAAACTCCCACGACTAGGGACCTTTTAAGGATGTGCTTATAGACCCCAGCTCCCACGTATATGATCGCCATCATACTGCTGGCCGTCAAGCAAGTATCCTAAGGGCTCTATCAACGCGCAATAGTGACCTGTAAGCTCACCTAAAGCAGTACACGATGATAAAGATAAACCAGATAGCATACTATCATCTTGAGTAAGACTGTCCTATCGGCATAGGTCCTCCCTCAATCATTGCAATCACGTGCCTGTGATCCAATAATTGACTCTGAGGGCACTATCTCCAACAGAACCACAGGATTCAATAGTTTCCAACGAACCTCAGCCTCTCCGCCGATCTAGTAGGGTTCCTCACCCACCTGAGAGATACTTCGGTTTCTCTATGACAGTGGGAGCGAGGATTGCATCATGAGATGATGACCCAACTAGTTTCGAGCTGGCCATCAGGAGTGGGACTCTGTAAGAATGGCTGGATGCTTATCGATCTGAGATGGAATCCTTATACACCAGCAAAGTATGAACTTTGGCTGCTTTATCTGAAGGGTTAAATCCCCATCAGGAGCAAGTATATCTTGAGAAGATTACTTGGTGTACATGGAAAAGTTGAGACTTTCAAAGCTATGCTTAAGTCCATCCAGATCCTACTTGCCACGGCTACATACCATAACTACGATATCAGGCAGTTGGGTGTCATGACTGCTTTTCTAAATATTGATTTGGAAGAGAGAGTTTATAAGTACACAGCCAGAGGGCTTTGTAGACAGTGGGAGCAGCGGAAACGTGTGAAAGATGCTTTATATGATAAAGCAGGCATCGCGGAGTTGGAACATCTGTTTTGATGTGGTAGTCAAAGAGTTTGACTTCATCAAAATGGGAGATGAACCTTGTATATACAAAAAGGTAGTAGGGAGTATAGTGATGATCCTCGTAGAGTACGTGGATGACATACTCTTCATAGGGAAGGAGTTTCCTATGCTACGCTCGGTCAATCTCCGCTTATCACAAGGATTCTCCATATAAGATCAAGGTGATACCTCCTAAATCCTGGGTTATGGATCTATGAGATAGATCTATTTGGATGTTAGGATACTCACTAGTTATAGTGAGATGGTATCAATCGATCCTGGGGAGAATCACTGGAAAGGTTCCAGGGTGATAAGGATGACTGAATGTCAGTCGCAGGCATTGTCTTTACCCCCAGTGGAGGGACGGTATGTTGGAAGAGTTTCAAGCTAGATACCATGACTTACTAGACGATTAAAGGCAAGATACATCGTTACCAAGGATGCTACCAAAGAGGCATTCTGGATATATACAAGTTCGTGAGATGAACTTCGTTCCTACCATTGTGTGACAATGGAGTTATGGCTTTAGCCAAGGAACTACCATCCCATCAGAAATCCAGATATAATTCTTAGGCAGTATCACCTGATCATGGAGATGGTTGATCTCCAGGGAGATCGAGGTTAGGAGAGTAGACACAGAGGACAACAGCGCGGATCCACTCACAAAGGCCTTTTTCCCAGTAGAGACTTTTATGGGATGGTTGAGTATGAGATACTTCAACAGCAGCTAATTGTTGGGTATGTGATACCACAACATATGGCCCTAGTGCAAGTGGGAGATTGTTAGTTATATGTATGACCTAGAGGCCATTACTGTACATACGATGTATATTGTAATGGATGCTTGGACATATATAGGGAGGACTTTCTTGCTCGACATGATAGTATGCTATCTGGTTGTACTTTATCTTAACATGTACTCTGATTGTCTCTATGATACATGTTGATAAAGCCCTTAGGATATGTACTTGACTACTGGGACTATGATGAGATCATACTAGTGGGGCCACGGTAGTCGACGAGTACATCCTATAACTGTTCCTAGTCGAGGGTGTATCGAGACAGGGCATCGATACACCAGAGTAGACTAGCGTATACGCATCTTGACCCATATGATGGGCGATGGATGATCCTATATCCATCGGTGTTTGACATCAAGGATGGTGTATGGGTACTCAGTGGAGACTGGGTACACTGGACGGACTCGCCGAGAACTCCCAGATGGTATTATACCTCACGTTAGATGGCAGTTCTCCGGTGACACTGGTACAGAGTAGTCTGTTGACCCGAGATCGTCAGAGAGTCTTGTGTGATTCCCACTGTTCTTTGATTTCCATCATACCACGTCCAAGAGGGCATGCAAAAAGGTGGCTTTTGGGTACAGTCCCGAATCACATGGAGGCAATGAGCGATAGGAGGGGATTCGTCTCTCCTGGTATAGGGAGTAGATGTTGTGCTGTGTTCGATTGGCTATAACTGGAAATCCCTGGCCAGGGTTGCTGAGATTTACTGGTAAGTGTTATCAGTAGTTTCTTGAACTGTTATAGATCTCATATCGACCCGACTTATCAAGCTACTAGGGTCTGACGTTTACCACCCCTAGGCGAGATATGCGACATATCAGACGAAGAGACCGGACTGTACGAGAGTGTTACTGATTGGATTCATATGAGAATGTACAGGCTTGCTTGTTGATCTTCTGAGCGCTCAATACCTGGGTGGCTGTTACGTTTAGCTGACCGCTTGCAGCTGGTGGGTGTTTGATATGATCATCACCTACTGCCGGCGTATTGACGATTCCTTAGAGTCCTACACAGAGGTTTCTTGACTCAGGCAAAACGGAGTAGGGGCACATATGTGATATGTGCAGGACCAAGGATAATGAGATATGAGATACCGTATTATATTCTCGCGATATTTGATATCAGCCGGGTCATCGGATCAAGTGTTGATTCGATGAATCGGTAAGTGAGATATTAGTCGGTTATATGCGATATAGCCGGATTGTCGGATCAAGTGTTGATTCGATAATTTAATGTATAATAATATATATGATATATTAAATTACATTAACTAATATTACCTCACTAAAAGATTCTTTTTCTCACTCAGGTAATACATTGATATATATGCGATATATGTTAATTGTATTATTTTATTTTGTTACAATAAATATTATATATGTGATATATAATATTGTAACATGATGTGGTTATTAATGCAACATGTTTAGTAGAGATTAAACATGGTTAGGGTTTGATTTGGGTTAAGCTTTTCTAGAAGTTTCTAGAAGCTTTCATTTTTGTTTTGGAAAAGATATTTGTGTTGATTTTTTAAGTGACTCATCTTTAACTCAACACAAACCCTAGCCCTAGTTAAATCTCTACAAAAGTTACATTGACCATGGTTGCATTTCTAACCTTATCATAACTTTCATTATTCATCACAAAAGGATTCACTATTCTTCTTCTTCTTCTTTCTTGATGCAAACCTTTCTTGCTTTGCTTTTTGTGATGAAAGTGAGTGAGAATAAGAAAACAAATGAGAGCAAAAATCCTACTTCATCATCCTTATCTACCCTTGCCATTTAGATGAGGGTGTTCACTTCATTTTATGAGTGAGAGCTTGTGTTAATGAAACTTCAAGGTGGATCATCTTTGTTATCGAAGATCGGAAGCAAGCTTGCATCTTTCTCTTCGTGGAGCCTCTCTAGAGTCCGGAAACACGATGATTGCAGCGAAGGGACCTCAACACGGAGCTTAAGAAGTGAAGGACTGGATCTACAAAGGTTGTAATCCCTCTCACTTAGTGTTAATGTGTTTAACATGCTTTGTTTCACCTAAACTCTAGTATAAAGATCCGGCTTTGGGTTGTTCGGCACGGCTAAATTTTTAATCGGGCATGGTTGATTCCTCGTAGACCCTTGTGCGTGTGCCTAGCAACCCTACACTCTTAAGGATGTTAATATTTAGGGTTATCCAAAGGAAAATCTGGACAAACTCGAGGCAAGGTCAGTTCTGTGGAAGTTTGTAGGATATCCCAAGCATTCGCAAGGGAATATCTTCTACCATAACTGGGGAGCAAAAGATGTTTTGTTTCTCAGCATGCCACCTTTTGGAAAGGGAATTTCTTGTGAAGAAATTAGTAGTCATGAGGTAGAACTGGAAAGGGTTCCAGCTATACAAACTGCAGCTGATGATTTGGTAAACCCGAAAGATTCAATAGTTTCTAACGGATCTCAGCCTCTCCACCGATCTAGTAGGGTTCCTCATCCACCTGACAGATACTTCGGTTTCTTTATGACAGTGGGAGCAAGGATTGCATCATGAGATGATGACCCAACTTGTTTCGACCAGGCCATTAAGAGTGGCGACTCTGTAAGAATGGTTGGATACTTAAGCGATCTGAGATGGAATCTATATACACCAACAAAGTATGGACTTTGGTTGCTTTATCTGAAGGGTTAAATCCCCATCAGAAGCAAGTATATCTTAAGAAGATTACTAGGTGTACATGGAAAAGTTAAGACTTTCAAAGCTATGCTTAAGTCCATCCAGATCCTACTTGTCATTGCTACATACCATGACTACGATATCTGGCGGTTGGGTGTCAGGACCGCTTTTCTAAATAATGATTTGGAAGATAGCGTCTATAAGTACACAACTAGAGGGCTTCGTAGACAGTGGGAGCAGCGGAAACGTGTGCAAGTTGTTTTATGGGATAAATCAGGCATCGCGGAGTTGGAACGTCTGTTTTGATGTGGTAGTCAAAGAGTTTGACTTCATCAAAATAGTGGATGAACCTTGTATATACAAAAAGGTAGTAGGGAGTATGGTGGTGATCCTCGTATAGTACGTGAATGACATACTCTTGATAGGGAAGGAGTTTCCTATACTACGCTCGGTCAATCTCCACTTATCACATGGATTCTCTCTATAGGATCAAGGTGATACCTCTTGAATCCTGGATTTTGGATCTATGAGATAGATCTAATTGGATATTAGGATTCTCACTAGGTGTAGTGAGATGGTATCAATTGATCCTGGAGAGAATCACTGGAAAGCTTCCAGGGTGGTAAGGTCGACTGAATGTCAGTCACAGGCATTGTCTTTACCCTCAGTGGAGGGACGGTATGTTGGAAGAGTTCCAAGCTAGATACCGTGATACACTAGACGATTAAAGGCAGTATACATCGTTACCAAGGATACTACTAAAAAGGCAGTCTGGATATACACTAGTTCATGAGATGAACTTCGTTCCTACCATTGTGTGACAATGGAGTTTTGGCTTTTGCCAAGGAAACCCCGTCCCATCTGTGATCCAGACATATTCTAAGGCAGTATCACCTGATCATGGAGATAGTTGATCTCCAGGGATATCGAGGTTAGGAGAGTAGACACAGAGGACAACAGCGCGGATCCACTCACAAAGGTTTATTTCCCAGTAGAGACTTTTATGGGATGGTTGAGTATGAGATACTTCAACCACAGCTGATTGTTGGGTATGAGATACTACAACAGATGGCCCTAGTGCAAGTGGGAGATTGTTACTGATATGTATGCCCTAGAGGCCATTACTGTACATGCGATGTATATTATAATGGATGCTTGGACATATATATGGAGGACATTCTTGCTCGACATGATAGTATGCTATCTGATTGCTCTTTATCTTAACATGTACTCTAATAGTCTCTATGTTACATGTTGATAAAGCCCTTAGGATGAGTACTTGACTACCAGGACTATAATGCAGATCATACTAGTAGGGACAGTGTAGTCGCTAAGTACATCTTTAAAATGTTCCTATTCACAGGTGTATCGAGACAGGGCATCGATATACCAGAGTAGACTAGCGTATGCTTCTTGACCCATGTAGATGGGCTATGGATGATCCCATATCCATTGATGTTTGACATCAGAGATAGTATACGGGTGCTCAGTGGAGACTGGGTACACTGGACGGACTCGCCGAGAAATCCCAGATGGTATTATACCTCACGTCAGATGGCAGTTCTCTGGTGACACTGGTACAGGTTAGTCTGTAGACCCGAGATCGTCATAGAGTCTTGTGTGATTTCCACTGTGCTTTGACTTCCATCATACCACGTCCAAGAGGGCGTGCAAAACGGTGGCTTTTGGGTACAGTCCCGAATCATATGGAGGCAATGAGCGATAGAAGGGGTTTCGTCTCTCCCGGTATAAGGAGTTGATGCTGCGCCGTGTTCGATTGGCTATAACTGGAAATCCCTGGCCAGGGTTGCTGAGATTTACTGGTAAGTGTTATCAGTAGTTTCTCAAACTGTTATGGACCTCATATCGACACGACTTATCGATTACTGGGGTCTGACGTTTACCACCCCTAGACTGGATATGCGACATATCAGACGAAGAGACCGGATTGTACGGGAGTGTTACTGATTGGATTCGCAGGAGAATATACAGGCCTGCTTGTTGATCTTCTGATTGCTCAATACATGGGTGGCTGTTATGTTTAGCTGACCGCTTGCAGCTTGTTGGTGTTTGATATGATCATCACCTACTGCCGGTGTATTGACGATTCTTTAGAGTTCTACATAGAGGTTTCCTGGCTCAGGCAAAATGGAGTAGGAGCACATATGTGATATGTGCGGGACCGAGAACAATACGAGTATGTGATACCGTATTAGATTCTCGTGATATGTGATATCGGCCGGGTATATGTGATATAGCCGGGTCATCGGATCAAGTGTTAATTCGATGAACTGATACAGATTATATTAGTCGGTTATTTATGAAATAGCCGGATTATCGGATCAAGTGTTGATTCGATAATTTAATGTATAATTATATATTTGATATATTATATTACATTAACTAATATTAGCTCACTTAAAGATTCTTTTTCTCACTTGGATAATACATTGATATATATGTGATATATGTTAATTGTATTATTTTATTTTGTTACAAAATATATTATATATGTGATATATAATATTGTAACATGTTAGGGTTACAAATGCAATATAATTTGTGGAGTTTAAACATGGTTAGGGTTTGGATTAGGGTTAAGCTTGGATGGAGCTTTCATGAAGCTTCATGAAGCTTTTGGAGCTTTCATGAAGCTTCATGAAGCTTTGACTTTGACCTTTGATATTTTGAGAAGATATTTCTTTAACCCAACCCAAACCCTTTACCATAGTTAATTCTCTACAAGGGTTAAGCCTTCATTCTTAACCCATGGTTGATTTGTAACCACAACAATGATTTTTCAGTATTCATCACAAATGGTTTTGTTCTTCTTCTTCCTCTTGAATAAAAGCTTTCTAGCTTTTTGACATGTGATGATAATGAGTGAGAAATTAAAAACAAAAGAGAGCTAAATTCCTACTTCTTCATCCTCATCTATTCTATCCACTTAGATTAGGGTGTTTGCTTTACTAATACATGATTAGTGAAGCAAGAGCTTGGGTTTGAGTTTCTTCAAGGTAGATCATCTTAGTTATTGAAAATTGGAAGCAAGCTTGCATCTTTCTCTTCATGGACCCTCTCAAGAGTCCGGGTACTCGATGATCGCAGCGAAGGGACCTCAACACGGATCTTATGAAGCGAAGGAATGAACTACAAAGGTTGTAATCCCTAACTCTTAGATGTAAAGTTGTTTAAATGCATGTTTAACCCTAAGTCTCTAGTTAAGATCTTGGTTAGGGTTTGTTTAGCACCCCAAAAATATTAATATGGCATGTGTGATGCCTTCCTAAACCTTGCTAAGGTGCTATGCTAACCCTACATATACATCACATGTACAATAATGGCCTCTAGGGCATACATATAACTAACATATCGCAGCTTCAGATGCCGCAAAAGAAACAGTCTGGATAAAGAAGTTCTTAACAGAACTTCAGGTGGTTCTGTCCATTGTTGATCCAATACCTCTGTATTGTGACAACAACGGGGCTATAGCTTTAGCAAAGGAACCCAGGTCCCATCAGAAGTCCAGACACATCTTGAGGTGGTATCACCTGATCAAGGAGATCGTGGATCGCCGGGAGATCGAGGTTCGGAGAGTTGCTACTAAAGACAACACTGCAGATCCATTCACAAAGGCCATCCCTCAGATGCAATTCGAGATGATAGTTCTGCGATATGCCAGCACATGTCCTTAGTGCAAGTAGGAGATTGTTAGTGTGATATGCTCTAGAGGCCATTATTGTATAGTACTAGTTTGTATATTACATTTTGGAAGCTTGTGATATATACACGGATTTATGACAGTCTTGCTCGATATAGTAGTATGGTACTTGGTTTGTATCTATCTTAATATATGTATATGTTTCTTTTAACATATCGCTAATACATATTGATAGAGCCCTTAGGATCTTTGCTTGACTACCAGCGTTGTGATGGCAGTCACACTAGTGGGGGCTGGGTAGTCTACAAGCCCATCCTTACACAGGTCCCTAGTTGCAGGATTATCAAGATAGGGCATCGATACTCCAGAGTAAACTAGTGTATACGCTTCTCTTCCCAGCAGGGAGATGGTCTGTCCCATAGCCATCAGTACGTCGTACTGGAGATAGTATGCAGTTGCTCATTGGGTTATGAGTTACACTGGACGGACTCGTGGGGAACTGCTGGTTGGTAATATACCTATCGTCAGGTAGCAGTTCCCAGGTGACATGAGTACAGCTTAGTCCGTCGACTTGACACTGCTACTTCGCCTCAAGTGTGTTCCTACTGTTCTTAGGTTACTACCCTACCACGGCTCTGTTGAGTCGTGCAAACAGGTATTAGTTGGGTGCAGTTCCGAAGCACTTGGACGCAGCGTCGGTTAGATAGGATTCGTCTCTCCCGGTATTGGGGGTTGATGTCGCGCTGTGTTCGGAAAGCCATTACACAAAGTCCCTAGCCAGGGTAAGCGAGATTTGCTGGTAGGGATTCCAGTAGTTTCTCAAGATGTTTTTAGCCGCACTCCGACACAACTTATTGTACTATTAAGAGTCTGACGCTTGTCGCCCCCTAGGACCGATATGCGACACTCTTAGACGTACAGACTGGACTGTACGGAGATTGCCACGGACAGGCTCAGTAGGGGTACGGATGAGTTTGCTCGTCGGACTTCTTGTCGACAGATACCTGGGTAGCCAATACGTATAGCTAGTGCCGCTAACACGCTTATGGTTAAACCCACTGCCAGCGTACTGTCGAGTCTTTAGAGTCCCACACAGAGGGTTTCCTAGCTTTGGGCGAAACATGTAGAGGTCGTATTGT
Organism: Agapanthus africanus; assembly: GCA_030015575.1. Classification (NCBI taxonomy): domain Eukaryota; kingdom Viridiplantae; phylum Streptophyta; class Magnoliopsida; order Asparagales; family Amaryllidaceae; genus Agapanthus; species Agapanthus africanus. Next base: position 511,403,071 of record CM057342.1, on the reverse strand, counting down.
TTTACGACAGGGTTCGATCACATACGTGTAGTTGTGCACATATGATGTTCGGGCGAACAATACCAGTGGGCTTTGGTTTAAGCCGGATCCTGGTATTTGATTATTAGATTAGTTTTGTCTCATTGTATTTGTGTTTCTCGGGATACAGATGTTAGATATGTATGCCCTAGAGGCCTGTATTGTGTAGGATACTAGGCATGTATATGTACAGAAACAATCTTTGCTCGAAATGATAGTATGCTATCTGGTTTATCTTCATCTTGTGTTATATTTCATATCTTTATATGCATGTTGATGAAGCCTTTAGGATTATGCTTGACTACCAGGATTATGATGAGATCATACTAGTGGGGCCTAGATAGTCTATAAGCATATCCTTAATAGTTCCTAGTCGAAGGTATATCGAGACAGGGCATCGCTATTACCAAGTTAGACTAATGTGTACGTTTCCTGACCTTGTGGGGCGATGGTTGATTCCACAACCATTGGTGTTTGACATCAAAGATTATACACATGTGCTCATTGGAGAATGGGTACACCGAACAGGACTCGCCGAGAACTCCTAGATGGTATATATACCAATTGTCAGATAGCAGTTCTCTGGCGACACTTGTACAGGTTAGTCTGTAGACCCGAGATCGTCATAGAGTCTTGTGTGGTTCCCACTGTACTTTGATTTCTACCCTACCACGGCTCTATTGAGTCGTGCAAACATGTTGACTTTGGGTACAGTCCCGAATCATATGGAGACAGTGAGAGATGGGAGGGGTTTCGTCTCTCCCGGTATAGGGAGTTGATGTCGCGCTATGTTTGATCGGCTATAACACCTAAATCCCTTGCCAGGGTTCTCGAGGTTTACTGATACTTATCAGTAGTTTCTCGAACTGTTATGAGCCGTAAATCAGCATGACTTATAAAGTTACTGGAGTCTGACATTTACCACCCCTAGACTTCATATGCGACGTATCAGACGAAAAGACAGGACTGTACGGTAAGTGTTGCTTGCAGGCTCGTTAAGGTTGTGATGAGTTCGCTCGTCGGCCACCTTTTTGTCATGTACCTGGGTAGCCGTTACGCACAGCTAGTGCCGCTGATGTGCTTGTGGTTAAACCCACTGCCAGCGTACTGTCGAGTCTTTAGAGTCCCACTTAGAGGGTTCTCTCGTTCAGGCGAAAGATGTAGAGGCTGTAAGTTGTTACGGCAGCCGTAAGGTGTTGCGGCAGGGTTTCGATTATGTTCGTGTAATTGTTACAGGAATAATAATCGGAACGATAATACTGTTAGTCTTTGGTTTAAGTCGGATACCGGTATTATATTATTGGATTATTGGTATTCGTATTTTTTCGGAATTCGGATACGGGTATACGGTATACGGGATACGGTATACGGAGGAGGGGTATTCTTGTAATTGTTACAAGAATACCTTCTAGAAGATGCCACCTCATTATACATTATTTATTTTATGAAAATAAATAAATGAGGTGTAAATTAGAAAGTCCAAGTATGGTTGTGAGAATGGGTTGTTTTATATTTTAATCTTTTGGAGTTGTTATTGAAGTATGGTGCTAATTTTATATTCCATGCTTCAATAATTTCCATTTGAATATATCATTTTCTCATGCTTGAATTTTCTCATTATTACAAACTCTTTCTCTCTCCTTCTTCTCTCCTCCTTCTTCTTCCTTGCTTTAACAATTACATGAGATGTGAATCAAAAGCCAAGGATAAAAGATAATCCAATACACTAATCTCTACATCATCCTAGTGACCATGTTTAGCAAACTTGATCTCTAGGTTTAGCTTTTGAGAAGGGTTTTAGCTTGCATGACAACTCTCGCGTGGATCATCTAAGTCTTGGGGTGGCCAGAGATCGAGCACACCAACAACATCCAAGAAGCTAAGGAGATCATCAAAGAAGACCCGAAGGACCGGATCATCAAGGTATAATCCCTAACATAGTAGATAAAATCTCTAGTTAGGGTTTTCTAGTAATGGTTTAGACAAGATCTTTTGAAAGTGTGTGTTGTATGCAAAGAAAATTTTCGTTTAATCACTTCCGCCGCCTCACAAGAGTTGTGGGAGCATGCAACATGCACTTACATGGTATCAGAGACTAACTAAACTATAATTAGATTGTTAGCCAAAAGTTAGAACTTCGATCAACGCATTTTTCCCCGAAAAACACTTTTTCTGTCATAGTTTTCTGTCGATTTTTAAAGTGTTCAAAAAATTATTTGAATGGCCTTAAAAATACAGGCAGGGTTTTCTAAGCACACTGTAGAAAAACGAGACTCTAACTCGCCAGGAACGCCGCGGATCCGCGGCCAAACTCAGTGTTTGGCTGCCGATCCGTGGCCGAGTCGTGGCCGAGTCGACTCGTTTTTCAGCAGTTTGCTTCGATTGTGGAAATAGTGTTTCTGGGACATCTGTAATTTTCACAAAGTTGTTTGTGCACTGGAAGATGACAAGTGTTGTCATGGTTTAAAATTATCGATCGAAATTCTAAAGTGCTTGGCTAATCGGGTTTTCAGTTATTTGTTATGTGTGTTTGAAACGTCGACTAATTGCTATAAGTCGATTAGTCGAGGTTGCACACTTCTTTAATGATATTATGTGATGGTATGTGTATATTAATGTGTTGGATCGTCGTGATGAATGGCCGGCGGGTGTGAGAAGGGCGTTTTTCTTTTCTTTCATTCAATGTAATTTGTAAAAAGCAATGTAATATTATTTTGCGGGGCACATCCGGGATGAGGTTGTAGCCACCGTTGTATAATTTCTTTTTACTGTTTTTGCTCCTAGGATAGACCCAAGGTGGGGTGCACAAACTACCAGGTTTTCGAAGTGCCGAGTGGCCTACTCACTTTGTTGAGAGGGGTTGCTCCACTTCGGGAATTTGGCGGGTAGTTTGCCGCACCCGTAGGGGTCTAGGGTGGGGTTTTGGCTATTCATCACGACCGTGGAACCCGTCTTTCATTAAGGCTTGAATAAGATGCGGAATTCCTAGTATATCCAATGTATTCATCTGTGATCTGTAATGGCTATATTTATATATGAGATATATAATAAACGTTGCTTATGTTTTGCACCCGCGCTAGTCCAGCCCCCGCTCTGCCGTTAGTTAAGTAACCTAACGGTGCATGACGGGACCCCGTGGCGAATGCGGATGGCATAAGCGTACGTTCTATTTTCGTTTCTTTTCTGTGATGTTTAGGAAACGTAAATGATGGTACAGCATTAATGTGATTAATGTCAAGAAAAAGAAACCTAAAGATGTTGTAGAATCAAACTTTTTAAAATGGGTAACTCTAGCTTTTGCTTTGCATAGTGGTATTAGTGAATATCCTGCACCTCATTCGATGAGGAAAGGGCCGAGATCTCTTCACCGGGAGTGACTCCTTTAGCAAAACTGGTAAATGTTACAAAGCACTCGACTTGATTTTATAGTTGATCTAACTTTTGCTTTGCATCGTGGTATTTACATATCCAGCACCTTATTCGATAAGGAAAGAGCCGAGATCCCTTCACCGGGAGTGACCTCTTTAGCAAAATTAGAAAGATGCTATAAAAACATTCGACTTTTTAAAACCGGAGCTTAAACCACTCCTTCTCACTCGATTCTACAACGATATCAAGTTCAAAACGTTAAGGGTTTTCATAAAAACCATTCGTTGCCCTCCGCCATTTTAGGAAGCAGAGTACTTAGTATTCGTGCCACGTTTGTTGACTATAGTTAAGGCGTGGTGTATGGTAGCTAAGTGATGTCTTCCTACAAAGCATTTGATGCGATCGATTAGGACATTCGCATGACTTTGTTGACCATAGTTAAGGGCCATGCGGGTGGGTCTAAATCAATCCCGAAATGGCGGGTAGAACTTGACTAGTGCTTATGATTTGTTAACCATAGTTAAGGTGATAAGACACCAGGGGCAAAAATCATATCGGGAATTTCAAGTGTTGAAATTTGCAATGAGATTGCATACCTTCTATATGACAGTTGGATCCCGATCCCACTGTGAGTAAAGGTTACTCCCGGGAGAGTTTTGCACTTTACAATTAGCTAATCCAGTAGGTGTCTAGAAAGGTGTCAACGGGGTTACGCCTCTAGGAAAACGAGGTTTACTTTAATTAGGTCCGTGCGAAAGCACGGGGAACCTCCCTCGGAGTACTGACACTGGCCTGGCTGACCGGTTAGCGAACTTGTAGATTGCAATTAATCCTGGCTAGTTTTCCTTTTAAGGGTTTGAAGGAAAATTTGATAAAAATCATTGAGAGACATCAGTTAGATAAGATTAATAACCTATCTAATTATGCAAGAGCAATCGCTGAGTGTCTTCTTTTCTCTCTCCTAATGGCAGATACCTATGACGGGACTTAAGCTTTTATTAGAGAAAAATAAACTCACAGGACCGGATTACAAAGATTGGCTAAGGAACGTGAATATTTCCTTGACCTATGATAAGGTCGGATACGTCCTGACTACTCCAGCCCCTCTTATCCCAGGCCCTGATTCTTCAGTTGCGGATAAAAAAATCCGCAAGACATGGGATATAGACTGTGCCACAGCCAAGTGCCTCGCGCTTGCTTCTATGAACAATGAACATCAGAAGCAGCATGAGAAGATGGATGTTCAGTCCATCTTTCTCCATACAAAGGAGTTGTATGGAGAGCAATCTCGTACTCTCCGATACGAGGCATCTCGAAAGTTGTTTCAGATATGAATGGCTACAGGCATGTCTGTATGTGACCATGTATTGAAGATGATTGGACTTATCGAAGAACTTGAGGACCTGGGTTGGACAATGGAGAACGAGCAGTATGTTGATATCCTTTTCCTCTGCCTTTGCTCAATTCATTGTAAACTTCAACATGCACAACATGGAGAAGTCTTTGCCTGAAATTCTCAATATGTTGAGGAGTGCAGAGAGCACACTAAAGGTAGCGAAAAATCCCGCTCTTATTGCTGGGCCATCTTCTTCCTCCATCCTAAAAGCCAAATTCAAGGGAAAGGGAAAGAAGAAGAAGAATCCCATCAAGCAGAGAGGCAGAGTGAAAAAGGCACCGGGAAAGGACAAGAAAGGGGCTGCTGCGACAGGACGAGGGGAATGTTTCCACTGCCACCAGACTGGGCACTGGAAGAGAAACTGCGTTGGATACTTGGCCGACCTCAAGAAGAAGAAGCAGGGTGAAGCTTCTACTTCAGGTGTGTTTGTAATAGAAAACTGTTTTTCAATTAATTCTGCTTCCTGGGTATTAGATACTGGATCAGGATCTCACATCTGCAGTAGTCTGCAGGGGTTGAGAAATAGCAAGTTTTTGAAGAAAGGTGATCATACTCTCCGAGTTGGGAATGGTTCCTTAGTACATGTTACAGCAGTGGGAGAGTATCACCTTGGTTTGCTGTTCAGTTGTATATTGGTTTTGAACCCGTGTTATTTTTTACCCTCTATGTTATGTAATATTATATCTGTATCGGTATTGGACAATGCAGGATATAATTTTGTATTGCAATCTAATGTTATGAACATTAACCTAAATCAAGAGTTAATTGGGTATGGTACATTAAATAACGTGATATACATCCTAAACCAACATACAGTTTTTAACATACAACATACAAACAAAAGAAAAGTTTCAGACATAAATGAAGCATTCATTTGGCATTGTAGACTTGGTCATATTAACGAAACAAGACTAACCAAGCTACATAAAGATGGATATTTGAACCCGTTTGAATATAAATCTTATGCGACTTGCCAGTCTTGTATTAAGGGTAAAATGACCAAAACTCCGTTTACTGGACACGGAAAGAGAGCTACTGAACTCTTAGGCCTCATACATAGTGATGTATGTGGACCAATGTCTACAAATTCAAGAGGTGGTTTTTCATACTTCATAACCTTCACTGATGATTTATCGAGATTCGGGCACGTGTTCTTGTTGAAACATAAGTCCGAAGCCTTCGAAAAATTCAAGGAGTATAAATCTGAAGTAGAAAAACAAATAGGCTTAAGTATCAAGAAACTTCGATCAGATCGAGAAGGAGAGTATCTAAGCTCAGAGTTTCTAGATTTCCTAAAAGAGAATGGGATTCTCTCTCAGCTCACTCCTCCGTACACACCACAGCACAACGGTGTATCGGAAAGGAGGAATCGTACCCTATTAGATATGGTAAGATCTATGATGAGTGATGCTGAGTTACCAATATCATTCTAGGGGCACGCATTAGAGACTGCGATTTATCTATTGAACAGGGTTCCGACCACAACCGTGTCTACCACTCCATATGAGATATAGTATGGGAAGAGACCATCTCTTAAAAGAATTAAGATATGGGGTTGTCCGGCTTATGTGAAAAAGCAGAATCCGGACAAACTTGAGACACGATCTGTTTTGTGTAGATTTGTGGGATATCCAAAAAACTTGTATGGATATTTTTTCTACCACAAGGAGGAACAAAGGGTGTTTGTTTCTCAATATGCCACATTTTTAGAAAATGAATTTTTTACAAATGATACTGTTGGCAATGCGGTAGAACTGGAAGAAATTCCAGATACACAAATAATTACCGATGATTTGGTTGAACCTGAGGTTTCAATAGAACCCGATGAACCTTAGCCACTCCGTAGATCTAGTAGGACTTCTCGCCCACCTGATAGATATTACAGTTTTCTAATTGATGGTGATAGGGAAGATTGCATCATGGATGATGATGACCCTACTAGTTTTCAGCAAGCTATCACGAGTAGTGACTCAGTGAAGTGGCTGGATGCCATGAGATCCGAAATGGAATCCATGCACACTAACAAAGTATGGACTTTGAAGGTTGCACCTTCTGGAGTAAAACCTATAGGGTGCAAATGGATCTTTAAAAGAAAGATCGGTGTGGATGGTCAGGTGGAGACCTATAAAGCTAGGCTGGTAGCAAAAGGATTTCGTCAAAGACCAGGACTGGACTATGATGAAACCTTTTCACCAGTCGCGATGCTTAAATCCATTCGGATCCTGCTTGCTATAGCTGCTCACTATGATTATGAGATCTGGCAAATGGATGTTAAAACGACATTCCTAAATGGCAATTTAGAAGAATGCGTTTTTATGGATCAACCAGAAGGCTTCATTGATAGTGGGAGCAGCGGAGAAGCATGCAGGCTGCTTAAATCCATCTATGGATTAAAGCAGGCATCACGGAGTTGGAACATCTGCTTTGATGATACAATCAAAGAGTTTGGTTTTATCAAAAATGTGGATGAACCATGTATTTATAAAAGGATTGTAGAGAGTACTGTTACATTCCTCGTATTGTACGTGGACGACATTCTCTTGATAGGAAATGATATTCCTATGCTACAATCGGTCAAACTATTCTTATCACAGAAGTTCTCCATGAAAGACCTGGGCGATGCCTCGTACATTCTGGGGATTAAGATCTATAGAGATGGATCTAAGAAATTATTGGGATTGTCCCAATCGAGATACATTGACACCATACTTAAGAGGTTTAGTATGGAAGATTCCAAGAGGGGTAATTTACCCGCTTGTCATAGGATCACCCTCTCCAAAGAGATGTCTCCAAAGACTGATGAGGAGAAGGCTCGCATGAGCATTATACCTTTCGCTTCGGCAGTAGGATCTATAATGTATGCGATGTTATGTACTCGCCCAGATGTAGCTTATGCACTGAGTGCAGTAAGCAGGTATCAATCTAACCCAGGGGAGAAACACTGGACTGCTGTGAAGAACATTCTGAAGTATTTGAGAAGAACTAAAGAAATGTTCTTGGTGTATGGTAATGGAGAACTCCAGATGGAGGGATTTACCGACTCCAGCTTCTAGAGCGACAAGGATGATAGTAAGTCCATCTCAGGGTTTGTATTTACCCTAAATGGAGGGGCGGTATGTTGGAAAAGTTCCAAGCAAGATACCGTCGTTGACTCCACGATGGAAGCTAAGTATATTGCTGCTAATGATGCTGCAAAAGAGGCAGTCTGGATGAGAAAGTTCATTTCTGAACTTCAGGTGGTTCCATCCATTGCTAATCCAATACCTCTGTATTGCGATAACAATGGAGCCATGGCTTTGGCAAAGGAACCAAGGTCCCATCAGAAATCCAGACATATCTTGAGGCGGTATCACCTCATCAAGGAGATAGTGGATCGCCAGGATATCGAGGTACGGAGAGTAGACACGAAAGACAACACAGCAGATCCATTCACCAAGGCCATCTCTCAAGTCCAGTTTGAGGAACTGTTCGAGCTGTTGGGCATGCGGTACGCCGGCAACTGGTTCTAGTGCAGACAGTGGGTACTTATTGCATCAACTACAGGCCTTAGTGCAAGTGGGAGATTGTTAGATATGTATGCCCTAGAGGCCTATATTGTGTAGGATACTAGGCATGTATATGTACAGAAACAATCTTTGCTCGAAATGATAGTATGCTATTTGGTTTATCTTCATCTTGTGTTATATTTCATATCTTTATATGCATGTTGATGAAGCCCTTAGGATTATGCTTGACTACCAGGATTATGATGAGATCATACTAGTGGGGCCTGGATAGTCTATAAGCATATCCTTAATAGTTCCTAGTCGAAGGTATATCGAGACAGGGCATCGGTATTACCAAGTTAGATAGTGTGTACGTTTCCTGACCCTGTGGGGCGATGGTTGATTCCACAACCATTGGTGTTTGACATCAAAGATTGTACACAGGTGCTCATTGGAGAATGGGTACACCGAACATGACTCGCCGAGAACTCCTAGATGGTATATATACCAATTGTCAGATAGAAGTTCTCTGGCGACACTTGTACAGGTTAGTCTGTAGACCCGAGATCGTCATAGAGCCTTGTGTGGTTCCTACTGTACTTTGATTTCTACCCTACCACGGCTCTATTGAGTCGTGCAAACAGGTGTACTTTGGGTACAGTCCTGAATCACATAGAGACAGTGAGAGATAGGAAGGGTTTCGTCTCTTCCGGTATAAGGAGTTGATGTCGCGCTATGTTTGATCGGCTATAACACCTAAATCCCTGGCCAGGGTTCTCGAAGTTTACTGATAAGTGTTATCAGTAGTTCCTCGAACTGTTGTGAGCCGTAAATCAGCATGACTTATAAAGTTACTGGGGTCTGACATTTACCAACCCTAGACTTCATATGCGACGTATCAGATGAAGAGACCGGACTATATGGTAAGTGTTGCTTGCAGGCTCGTTAAGGTTGTGATGAGTTCGCTCGTCGGCCACCTTTTCGTCATGTACCTGGGTAGCCGTTACGCACAGCTAGTGCCGCTGACGTGCTTGTGGTTAAACCCACTGCCAGCATACTATCGAGTCTTTAGAGTCCCACACAGAGGGTTCCCTCGTTCAGGCAAAAGATGTAGAGGCCGTAAGGTGTTGCGGCAGGGTTTCGATTATGTTCGTGTAATTGTTACAGGAATAATAATCGGAACGATAATACTGGTAGTCTTTGGTTTAAGTCGGATACCGGTATTATATTATTGGATTATTGGTATTCGTATTTTTTCGGAATTCGGATACGGGTATACGGTATACGGGATACGGTATACGGAGGAGGGGTATTCTTGTAATTGTTACAAGAATACCTTCTAGAAGATGTCATCTCATAATACATTATTTATTTTATGAAAATAAATAAATGAGGTGGAAATTAGAAAGTCCAAGCATGGTTGTGAGAATGGGTTGTTTTATATTTTAATCTTTTGGAGTTACTATTGAAGTATGGTGCTAATTTTATATTCCATGCTTCAATAATTTCCATTTGAATATATCATTTTCTCATGCTTGAATTTTCTCATTATTACAAACTCTTTCTCTCTCCTTCTTCTCTCCTCCTTCTTCTTCCTTGCTTTAACAATCACATGAGATGTGAATCGAAAGCCAAGGATCAAAGATAATCCAATACACTAATCTCTACATCATCCTAGTGACCATGTTTTGCAAACTTGATCTCTAGGTTTAGCTCTTGAGAAAGGTTTTAGCCTGCATGACAACTCTGGCGTGGATCATCTCTAGGTCTTGGGGTGGCCGGAGATCGAGCACACTGACAACATCCAAGGAGCCAAGGAGATCATCAAAGAAGACCCGAAGGACCGGATCATCAAGGTATAATCCCTAACATAGTAGATAAAATCTCTAGTTAGGGTTTTCTAGTTATGGTTTAGACAAGATCTTTTGAAAGTGTGTGTTGTATGCAAAGAAAATTTTCTTTTATCACTTCCGCCGCCTCACAATAGTTGTGGGAGCATGCAACATGCACTTACAACAGATGCGGGTATGTATATACAGATGAGAGGGGTATTCTTGTAATTTGAACAAGATTACAACATGGAGAATGGCACCTCAAATTAGGGTTTTTCTTTATTAGTAAAATCTTTTTGAGGTGGAGGAAATGAGAGAGGAAACTTTGTGGTATTTTAGTGAAATGGATTAGGGTTTCACCTTGACTTTCTTGGACTCATTTGGCATTTGTTGACTTAGATATTTGTTAGATATTTATGAGATATTTTCCTTTAGTTTAAATGCCAAAACTCTAGCTCATTTCACTAATTCTTTTTTACTAAAAAAATCTACAGATACTTTCTCCTCTCATTTCCTCAAGCTTTTCTCCTTCTCATCTCAAACCCTAACCATATCATGAGTTGAGAATCCGAGGGTTTGTGAAACTACTGGACTCCTCATCACTCTCTACACATCCTAGGCTACTTAGTTTAGCACACCAAGTGACCTAGTTGCCTCAAGTTAGAGGTTAAGCTCAAAGTCGGATCTCTCGGGTGGATCTTCTACGATTTGGAGAAGACGACGAGGAGGTGCAATCCATTCTCACTTCGAGGAGCTCACGACTTGGAGAAGGACAGCGAGGAGGTGAAGGACAGCGAGAACTTGAGGTATAACACTCATACATAGTAGTTAAACCTCTTTGATAGATTGTTAGTTAGGGTTTAGTATCGATCCTGGAGTTTAGTCGATGTTATGAAGCTTATAAAAATTGTTTTTTGCAAACTCCGCTTCCCCGCGAACACGTGGGGTGCGTGGCATCGACTTATAGATACACCGCAATTGAGAGTTATATATAATCTTGTGCACATATTTTTAGAGATATAATTTGCCATGTTTGCTTACCTGGATCGAAAGTTATTTCCGATTTAATGGAGTGATGTCTGACCTGGAGCAGGAATACCTTTTGCTAATGTATTTTATTCTATGACTTAAACTTGGAGACTGGCTACAAAACTTTGGGATGTGGAATTCAACTCCTTGATCTTGATAGAGAATTTTGGTTTCAGCCCTAGAGACATAGTTTGATATTTTACTGCAATTTAGGAGAAGGGTTAAATTCTGAGTTTCAGGCTAGGGGTTTGTATTGCGATGACCTTGTTACTTTAGGTCGTTTGACTACTATGTTACATATTCACCCTTGCATACATATTCCCTACTTGATCATGACTCACATACATACATGCCCACTCGATCACTTGTGCACTACATGCATGCTTGTTTCTCCGGTGGGCTATATGACATCATTATGATGCAGACCGTACACTCATACATGATACTATATTACCTGTTATATCGACATTCTATACTTGTACAAATGACATGTAACTTGCACCTAGATATGATATTTCTTGATTATTGACACTTCACTGTAACCTGTGAGACGCATAACGTATATTCAGGTGCCAGTATAGGACGGGACCAGAGTGTACGTTAGCTGGTATGACATTAAAACATTGTCATCAACTGGAATTGTAACATTTCAAAAAAAAAAATTAAAAAGGTAAAATAATTTTTTTTGGGAGGTTGCAAGGTGGATAGGAGGTGAAGGAAATAAGAAGAAGAGAAGAAGACTTGAAGATTTTAGCTCACCCCTCACAAATTTCTCTCGTTCACAGTGCAGGGGTCATAAGTATGTGCCCACACCACTCCCCTCTCTCTCCAATCTAAGTCAAAAGCAGGGAATGGATAAGGAATGAGCCCATGCCTTTATGTCACATTGCTAATTCTTTTTTTTAAAACCAAATTAAAAAACTCCATAACCATTTAAAAATAAACAATGAGTCATGGTTAAATAAAAATGAAGCAAACATATTGCAACATGTCATTTGGCATGCATCACACATAAAATTATTAATCGAGTTTAGAAATAAACTTGTACCCAAGTAATTGGATAAATATTTATAAATATTCGAATCGATTAAACACCTGCAAAATCAATAATTAAATTAATTTTTCCAATTATTATGAAAACTATACATGTATAATTACACCATATCATTAAAACCAAATTCTCACATTTTTACTCATATTCACAAAATTAATTATTTTAATATTTCCCAAAAATAATTTTTTTTGCTTTTTTTAAATTTTTTTTGAAATGTTACAATCTTCCCCCCTTAAATAAATTTGGTCCGTGAATTTAAATTTAATTCCCCCAAACACTAAAACATTTCGGCAAAACAATCAAATCGTCGGGTCTCTGAGTATCAGGAATACATGATATAGCGCAAGGCATGCACATGGAAACGAGTGTAAAGCTCAAAATCAAAACTCCATCAAGCACTGCGCAATCATCGGAGTTATGGCGGAAATACAAATGCTAAAATCCAATACGAAAATCCATGTGATATAATCAAAACTATGACATGTATATAGTACGCATCGTTATGAATTCGTCAAAACATCCGAATAGAAATGCATGCCAAACCTTTTTCAAGTTGCTGTGCAATTCGCTTATCACAGCACAAGTAGCAGACGTTCATTGTAAGAAAATAACTATATATATATATATATATATATATATATATATATCTCCTTTTTTTAACATACACGTCCTGCCGTTTTTGAAAACAATTTAGAAGGGTTTCCTTTATAAAATGTTTCGTGTCATCTCGGACACGAGTGTAAATACTGAGACTATAGCTCCCCTTTTTTTTGAAATCCCTTCGATAACTATTAATGCATGCAAAATATATCTAGGTACTGTCCTATGACTAGCCCTGCTCAGCTACTATATCAAATAGCAAATACCATAAAACATACTGCTCCACAAGAATAAATCCCAAAATGTGCATAAGAATGTCGCGTGCGTCTGGTGCGCACGGAAATCAAATCCATGAATATGCCATACATGTGCACAGAAACAACATCTAAGTGCAACGGGTGTGCACGAAACACCTGTCAGAGGCAACGGTGTGCCTGACAGTAATATCAGGTGCATCTGATATGCACGAAGAATCTCGATTTAGTGCATCTGGTGTGCACCAAAATCGCATCACATAACATGCGCCCAACATGCGTGAAAATCCAAAACAGGTGCATCCATCATGCACAATAAAGTCTAACTCATGTGCATCCAACATGCACGAAATCACGAAATCCAATGTCAAGCGCCGAACATGCGCAAATCCAATCCAAGCGCGTCAAATATGCGCAAGGATCTAAACAGGTGCATAAGGTGCACAAAACAAATATCGAGGATCACAATCGAAATCGACGGTATACAACACATCTCAAATCCAAATCATGTATACCGTGGTATCAAATCTCACAACCATGTGCATCAGCGTGCACAAAATCTAATCAAAACACTAAAAGTTCTTGAAAACTATACCGTAAGCATAAGTCAAATCATATGCATGCCCTAGGCATGAAGTAAAAACCAATACCTCAAATAACATCAAATCGAAGTCCTGTGCAACTGTAGTGCATAAAATACGTATCACTGCACTGCAAGCATATGTGAACTATACCGAGTGCAAAACCAAATCGTGTGCGTACCATAAGCACAAAATCAACCTATCTGTATGAAATCCATGAAGTCATAAACATGTACAGCCAAGACACAAAACGATATCAAGTGCAATAACTGTGCACAAAACATAAATACCTAGTAGGTGCAACCATGGTGCACGAAAATAAATATCATTAAACTCGGTCATCAAAACTCAATCATGCGAATAAATCGCCCAAAATACCGAAATCAAGTATGGCGGAATAGTCCCGCTCAAGAACATCCTCTAAGAATCTCTGGCCAACTGTCGTGGTCTCTCATGACATGTCTCGTCGACGATGCCGAACTATGGCCTGCTGGGTGCGCGTAAAATGACCACTCCTGGGTCCAAGACTTCTTATAAAGTATTCCAGAAAGGTACTGTCGAGGTCTCCCCCAAATCTCGTTTCTGCCGAACTGCCCGGAAGTCATCATCCTTTACTAAGTCTTTTTCTTGTTCCAGAACGGCTGCATACTCATCGCGACTCTTTCTGGAAGATATATCCATAATTAACGCCTCTGCATACGTATCGCAACTCTGATGTCGGCGGAGTGGAACGTCATCTTATCAAGATCTCGTACGAACCTCTTACTCCTTTTTTCTCTAATGTCGACTGCTTCGGACTTGTCTCTTCGTGGCTGCATGGACTGTGCTCCAACGGCTATACTCGTATCTGGAGTCTCCCAAGCAATGTATCCCATCACATGATATCCAAACTACGTCGAACTTTTCGATCGATTCGTCAATGTCCCATAATCCCCCAAGAGCTCAACTCTTGAGTACAGTTTAATAATATTCAGTACATGCCACAGTACCTATGGACCAGCCGTAGAAGGGCAAACCCAAGCCTCATTAATGGCACCGCGGAACTGCTGCAAACCCTAAGGTTCAAAAGTGTTCCCATGGTCATTATATCGAGTTAGCGTTTCATTCTTCTAGAGGGTCCACGGAATTACTTGCATGTTTTTCCGAATACTTTAAACTTGGAAAAATGGGTTTCTGACATTCGATCGTTTTCCTTCGATTCCCAACGCACCTGCATGAAGTCTTCTCTAACTGGAACCAATCAATCTGATGACCTCTCATCGGGGTGTGCAACGAGCCACATGTCCTAGTCATCCATCCTCGGTGACTAGCGATCTTCTATCATATCTCTAAATACCACTCGTACTGCAATAGCTCCAACATATAGGGCGATATTTCGTCGTTAGCAGCAACAACTGGCTCATTCGTCTGCACGCTAAACAGTGCCTCGATCATCATGAATAAGCGATACATCAATGGTCATCACATTCTGGCTGGCCTCTATCAGTGGGTCAATTCTCTGGCGCTGATCTGCACGTCCGAGAAATCTCATAACAGCGATCCATCAAACGCTCATGGCGTGAAAACACAATAAAACGACGCCTCTCTATGCAATCGTATGTCCCTGAAATCACGCCCTGGTCAGTCCTCGTTCATGACGAGCTCGTGCTGACGCAATTCTAGCCGTAGCTCTCTCTGCCCATGTAATCGTGGTAGCAAAACCATCAACCGATATCGATGAGGATAGATCAAGAATGAATATAATGCTGTGCAAGGAAATGTACATCCTAAGGCTCCTTAAGTGGAGTAGCGTATCGTAAGTATGCCGCGGAACATACACACGGTACGTCACTCTCCTTAAGTCACCTACTCCATCAACCAAGGTCAACCTACGCGATGAAAGTTCGGGTCTAATACCCCCTCGACTAAGTCTAAGTTCCGTAAGGTCAGGCCTAGATTCTGTATATCTATACAAACGCCCTAGGCTCCGCATAGTCAAACTTAGACTCGAACCAAGGTTAACCTAGCGCTCTGATACCAACTTTGTCACGTCCCGAAATAGCATGTGACTGGCACTTGAATCATATGAAGTCGATAGGACCACATCTAATTCAAGTAAGCCAAAAGCCCAGAAATCTAAAACAATTTTTGGTAATAAGAAACTTATTTTAAAACTAGTGGTTTAATAGCAGAAGCCGAATTATGCGTTTTTAAAATATCAAGTCTTTTCTGAAAATTTCGGCAGAGTTTCCTTTGTAAAAACTGGCCCGAACGGGGTACAACATGATAAAAGCATATATAATGATAAAAGGCATCCCCAAGCGGGAGCTAGCTTTTCGTCAATCGACAGGCACAACCACGCAAGCAATATAATATACAACGCCGAAGGGCGAGGTTCAAAACTCAAAACAGCAAGAAATCCATAATAATACAACGCGCGACTCTAAGGTCGAAAGAATATACAACTGGTCTCTAGGTGTGTAAAATATACATGTCTGGTTGATGGAGTTTCTAGATACAACAGAATAAAATAAGTACAATGGTGGTCACGATGCAAGTGAACCCACCTACCAAAGCAAATCACCCGGAAAAAGAAGCAGTGTGCCAGCAAAGCCGTAACGGAACCTATACGGCAAAACCTGCAAGAAACTGTGGCACAACGGGGGTGAGTTGCCAACTCGTGAGTAGAAAACATCACAGAGCAGAAATCGTATGTATGATGCAATCCTAGGTCATACGATCAGTAATATCCTTAAATGATAAGTCTGAGGCATGAAAAGGTGGCAAGGGTAAACATCTATACACAAGTATAATCCCATGTGCTCGTGTCGGTGCCTCAGGTAGCAATGTATCATATGTATGAGGTATGAATGTAATGTAATGAAATGAGCGAGACAACTGTTTTCTTTTATTTTTAATGAGATATCTGTATGTATATAAAACGAGTTTCCTCAATGAAATCAATAGAGAAATCCATGTCAAGCATCGACACAAAACATGAATCCCAATATCTCAATATCTCAGGCTTCGGCTGCCCGGACTAACCTGTATCATCAAATCTCAATATCTCAGTGTCTCAAATCTCATGACTCCGGCCGGTATCCTCCGGATAACCGACTAGTCCAAATAATATTACCGGTAGGTAGTGCTCCCTTGCCAGGCTCATCGAATACAACTCGAGCTTCTTGCCCCGGGGTACCATACCGGGCCCATCTTGTACCCGAGACGGTTCATCCAACTCCTCGAATCAGGTTTCCAAATCCAACATCAATCATGAAAACTCATGGTGGACGACTCATACATCACGACAAAACCGCAGTTTGCATTTTAAAATGATGATACTAAGCTTTTATTAAATTCTTGCGGTTTTCTCCCAAATCCAGAAATCTCATGTAAATCCGAAATCATCAAAATCATGATACCAATAAACAGTGAATACCGGCATAAATCTCCATAATACTGCATAACAAATGAATGTATGGATGCATCTGATATCATGCAATAAATTAACTAGCATATGAAAGCTAAAACATGTAGCAACTATCAGTTAGCAAGCTATGCCAATGAAATAGTGTTTTCTAAAGTGTACGTGACATGGCAATTACCGATGATGATATATGTGAGCCGGCAAGTAAGTGTATGTGGAACATACGCATCATCGGTAATGGTGCTGGTGTCCTGACAGCATGATCTCAATTATGGCGTATGAAAACACAATATAAGCAAGCGATGCAATGCGAAGAGCAAGAATATGCGGGAGCTGAATAATAAATACAATGATAACGAATCAGCATTCATATAAATATGAGTCATACAGTTTTGCTATTTGGAATACCATGTATCGTGGTGTTTTGAAAATAAGGGTTACGGTGTTTTTAAGAAAAGATACATCCTTTGAAATATCTGTAGAATCTCTTGGCCTGTCTTTAAAATACCCACGATTCGTTAGTTTCGAAATAGGTATGACTCGAGTCTAATCTATCATTTATAAGTAAACTACCGGACTAAACTAAACAGGCTGATCGAAAGGTAAGGAAACCGCCTAACATCTGAGTCGATACATATAAATATATATATATATAATAGTCGGTGATCTCGCCTCAATAGTATCCCATACGATACCCTAATATAATATGATATCCTTGAGTCAAGAGTGCAGATCTATCATTAATATATAGCTCGTACGGTAAATCCGTCGTACGGCCTCCCAAATCTGGGTACGGGTCAAATATCATATTTATCTCACTATTCATCTAGTATCCTCTTTATCAAATATCATGATCGGGGTACTAATCTATGTCTAGTACAACACTAATACCGTCTATGTATATGCATGCGTGTGTATGAAAACGCCGCGTCGAAAGGACCCGCTAAAACATCAAGTCATATCTCGAATACGAACCAAGTTCACATCACCGATCTCACGGCCTCAGGCCCAATCTCATCGACTCATCTCCAATCCGAAGTACTATCCTCAATCCGTGTATATGTATACGTATATATATATATATATATATATATATACACACACACAGTCCCATACCCAGGTGTGTATATATATATATATCCCCATATACGCACAGTTATATAAATGTATGCAAGTGTGTGTGTGCGTTTGGGTATAAACCTATTCTAGGGTTCGCGGCTAAAAAGTTATGCTAGGTTACTTCTAATAACACTAAACTATAACATGAACCCTATCTTAAATATCCATGTTTCGTAACATAATCATATATATAATATATATCATACTATACTTCGAACTGCGGGGGTGCTATACGCCATCCACCCGACTTCCCCCGTAGATATATATCTACTCACCTGGACACCTCGGCAACTCTGATCCGACTCTAGCTCCGCCATCTCCGTGCCACATCTGACGCCTCTGCATCCAATCCTAGGAATGTACACAAGGAAAACAAAAGAATAAATATAAATAGTCGCGGACACAATCAATACCAGTCAACCACGCGCATTAACTTGACGTGTACGCACTCGGTGCACGAAACGCGCCACGACAATTCCATAAACTACAACTATGGTCACTAAACGTGAAAACCACCAAAACTAGTACCTATTCGTACCAATTGCGCAATTCACAAAACTCAAAATATTATATGAAATAGGTGGTTAACCAACAAAACCTCAAACTAAATTCAAATCGATTTCTTTCAAAAACCCAGTAAGCATAAATTCCCATTTTATTTCAAATCGAGATATTTTAACAATTCTAGCGGCCACAAAGTTTACTAATTATCTTAATTAGGCCACACCAATATCCACTAGATTTTAATCTCACTTAATTTCATTAATCATAAAATCTAGTTTGCAACATAGCTTAAGTTAAAACAAATTAAATGTAGCAATTAGCAAATTAGCAACTGGATTAGGTTTTAGCATGCTCACTAGATATTAACTACACAATTAAACCATGATCAATTAATAAAAACCCTTTCTTTAAAATTCTAACTTTCAATTAAACTATATTCAAACACCTAATTAAATTAGATTACAACAAATACTAACAAGGTAAAATTTGGAGTAAGATTATACCTCACAAATTTATAGATTTCACTAGCAAACTTAACCTCCAAAATGGTTCTCTTGCTCCTAGATCCATGCTAGATAGTCCAAGGAAAAATGGGTATGGATTTAATTGGGGATTGGTGGAATTATATGTTGATTTTTAATGGAATTTGTGGAATTTTTTTTTTGGGTGTTCTGGAATATTTATTCGTGTTTACATGTTTCCCCACTCAGTGATATTATCGTGATTATTCGGGATTCGTGTCCAGAACATATATAGTCAACATTCATGTTTAGTGATTGGGTTTAAGTATTGTAATATGACTTAGATAACGGGGGAATCGGGGGAATTGAAAGGTGGAATCGAACTCGTATTTAGCAAGGTTATTGATTTAGAGAGTGATCATTCGATATTGATGATATTGATATATTTTAGGTAGTTCTGCCTAGCGGCACAGTTGTAGGGTTATGTCCCGGGCGCAGTTGACCTTAGTCTTGGACATGCATGAGACCCTTATTAAATACGTTCCATCGATCAATTTCGAAGAACTTACGCTATATACAGACTTAGTGACATTGACCATAGGACGTCCTGATTACTTGTTTCATTTTGTAACGTGATATTTATTCTGCAGGGTTACCTAAGACGGCAGCAAGGTTTCGGGAGGCATCGTCCATGCCAAATTCAAAAATTTGCCGTTTTAGCTAACCCTAACTAAGAATCGTTAACTAGAAATCGACGGAAATATAATATGTAAACACTTTACATCCTAAGTGAGCAAGGAATACAACCTTTGTAGACCGGTCCTTTACTTCAATAGCTCCATGCAGTAGTCCCTTCGCTGCGATCAAGAAGTCCCGGACTCTAGAGAGGCTCTGATGAAGAAACGAACATGCATGCTTCGTAGACTTCGAGGCCAAAGATGATCTACATCGAGGAGACACTAACCCAAGCTATCTCTTCACTAATTACGGAATTAGTGAAGCAAACACCCTATACTAAATGGAAAGTAGTAGAGGATGATGAAGTAGGAATTTTGCTCACATTAGAAATCATTTTCTCATTCAAAATCGTCACTTTATCATAAACTAGAGAGCAAGCTCAAGAGGAAGAAGAAGATGAAGTCAAGTGATGAATAATGAATTATTGTGTGAGGTTAGAAATGCAACCAAGGGTTAAGCATGTCATGCTTAACCCTTGTAGAGAGTTAACCATGAGCTAGAGTTAATGGTTAGGTCAAGAAATATCTTAAGCAAGACAAAGAGAGTGGACAAAGTCAAAGATGCCTTGAAGCTTCTACAAGCTTTCAACAAATATCATCCATGACAAATATCCACAATATTTGAATTACTTAATGATAAATTATAAACCCTAATCTTAACCCAAGCATGGTTTAACCCTCATTAACCCTAGTTGCATTTGTAACCTTGCTTGATACATTTAACATATATCACATATACATCAATGTATCCAAAATGAGAAAATAAATCTTATGTTAGCCAATATTAGTTAATGTAATGTAATATATCAAATATATATAATTATACATTAATTTATTAAATACACGCTTGATTTAATAAACCGGCTATATCACATATACCTGACTAATATCATAATGTAACATCTTATCGAATCAACACTTGATCCGATAACCCGGCTATATCACATATAACCTTTCATGTCACACGTCGCGAGAATAGAATGCGGTATCACATATCGCATTAATCTCGGTCCTGCACATATCACATATGTGCTCTTACTCCGTTTTGCTTGAGCCAGAAAACCCCTGTGTAGGACTCTAAAGACTCATCAATACGCCGGCAGCAGGTGATGATCATATCAAACACCCACAAGCCGCAAGTAGTCTGCTAAACGTAACGGCCACCCGGGTATTGAGCGATCAGAAGATCAATAAGCAAGCCTGCTTACACTCCTGCGAATCCAATCAGTAACACTACCGTACAGTTCGGTCTATTCGTCTGATATGTCGCATATCTCGTCTAGGGGTGGTAAACGTCAGACCCCAGTAACTCGATAAGTTATGTCCATATGGGGCTCATAACGGGTCGAGAAGCTACTGATAACACTTACCAGTATATCTATGAAGCAGTCTTGGCCAAGGACTTCCTGTTATAACCAATCGAGCACAGCGCAACATCAACTCCCAATACCGGAAGAGACGAAACCCCTCCTATCGCTCATTGCCTCCATGTGACTTGGGACTGTACCCAAAATCCACCGTTTTGCATGTTCTCTTGAACGTGGTAAGTTGGAAATCAAAGCACAGTGGGAATCGCACAAGACTCTATGACGATCTCGGGTCTACAGACTAACCTGTACCAGTGTCACAAGAGAACTGCCATCTGACGTGAGGTATAATACCATTTGGGAGTTCTCGGCGAGTCCATCCAGTGTACCCAGTCTCCACTGAGCACTCGTATACTGTCTTTGATGTCAAACACCAATGGATATGGGATCATCCATCACCCATCTATATGGGTCAAGAAGCTATACGCTAGTCTACTCTGGTATAGCGATGCCCTGTCTTGATACACCTACGACTAGGAACATTTGAAGGATATACTTAGCGACTACTCTGTCCCCACTAGTATGATCTGCATCATAGTCCTGGTAGTCAAGTACTCATCCTAAGGGCTTTATTAACATGTAACATAGAGACAATCAGAGTACATGTTAAGATAAAGAGCAACCAGATAGCATACTATCATGTCGAGCAAGAAAGTCCTCCCTATATATGTCCAAGCATCCACTATAATATACATCGTATGTACAGTAATGGCCTCTAGGGCATACATATAACTAACAATCTCCCACTCGCACTAGGGCCATCTTTTGTAGTATCTCATACCCAACAATCAGCAGTGGTTGAAGTATCTCATACTCAACCATCCCATAAAAGTCTCTCCTGGGAATAGGCCTAGTGAGTGGATCCGCCCTGTTTTCCTCTGTGACTACTCTCCTAACCTCGATCTCCCTGGAGATCAACCATCTCCATGATCAGGTGATACTACCTAAGAATATGTCTGGATTACTGATGGGACGGGGGTTTCTAGGCCAAAGCCACAACTCCATTGTCACACAATGGTAGGAACGAAGTTCATCTCATGAACTTATACACCCAGACTGCCTCTTTGGTAGCATCCTAAGTAGTGATGTATCCAGCCTTTATCGTCTAGTTTGCCACGGTATCTAGCTTGGAACTCTTCCAACATACCGTCCCTCCACTGAAGGTAAAGATAATGCCTGTGACTGACATTCAGTCATCCTTACCATCCTGGAAGCTATCCAGTGATTCTCCCCAGGATCGATTGATACCATCTCACTACACCTAGTGAGAATCCTAACATCCACTTAGATCTATCTCATAGATCCAAAACCCAGGATTTAGGAGGTATCACCTTGATCCTATATGGAGAATCCATATGATAAGAGGAGATTGACCGAGCGCAGCATAGGAAACTTCTTTCCTATCAAGAGTATGTTATCTACGTACAATACGAGGATCACTACCATACTCCCAACTACCTTTTTGTATATACAAGGTTCATCTACCATTTTGATGAAGTCAAACTCTTTGACTACCACATCAAAACAGATTTTCCAACTCCGCGATGTCTGCTTTATCCCATAAAGCAACTTGCACATGTTTCCGCTGCTCCCACTGTCTACGAAGCCCTCTGGCTGTGTACTTATAGACGCTCTTTTCTAAATCACTATTTAGAAAAGCAGTTATGACACCCAACCGCCAGATATCGTAGTCATGGTATATAGCAATGGCAAGTAGGATCCGGATGGACTTAAGCATAGGCACTAGAAAAGGATTCATCATTATCCACACCTGGTCGATGAAGAAAACCTTTTGCAACAAGCTTTAGCTTTGAAAGTCTCAACTTTTCCATGCACACCACGTAATCTTCTCAAGATTTACTTGCTCCTGATGGGGATTTAACCCTTCAGATAAAGCAACCAAAGTCCATACTTTGTTGGTGTATATAGATTCCATCTCAGATTGCTCAGCATCCAGCCATTCTTACAGAGTCTCTACTCCTGATGGCATGCTCGAAACTAGTTGGGTCATCATCTCATGATGTAATCCTCGCTCCAACTGTCATAGAGAAAACCGAAGTATCTCTCAAGTGGGTGAGGAACCCTACTAGATCGGCAGAGAGGTTGATGTTCGTTGGGAGCTATTGAATCCTCCGGTTCTACCAAATCATCAGATGTAGTTTGTATAGCTGGAACTCCTTCCAGTTCTACCTCATGACCACTAATTTCTTCACAAGAAATTCCCGTTCCCAAAGGTGGCATGCTGAGAAACAAAACACCTTTTGCTCCTCAGTGTGGTAGAAGATATTCCCTTATGAATGCGTGGGATATCCAACAAACTTCCACAGAATTGAACTTGCCTCAAGCTTGTCCGGATTTTGCTTTAAGACATAGGCCGGACAACCCCAAATCTTAACATCCTTAAGAGATGGGTACTTCCCATACCATATCGCATATGGAGTGGTAGGCACCTGATTTGATTGGAACCCTATTCAATAGGTATGCAGCTTTTCAAGTGCATAACTCCCAAAAGGAAATAGGAAACTCAGTAATACTCATCATAGAGCTCACCTTATCACATATAGTGCGTCCTCTCCGCCCTGATATACCAATGTGCAGTGGTGTATACGGATAAGTAATGCTGAGAGAGAATCTCATTCTCCTTTAGAATAGTCCAGGAATTCCTTGCTCAAGTATTCTCCTCCTTGATCACATCAAAGGACATAATACTTATACCCATTGTGGTTCTCTACTTCTAACTTATATTCTTTGAATTTCTCAAAAGCTTCAGACTTGTGTTTCATCAGGAACATATGTCCGAATCTTGAGAGATCATCAGTGAATGTAATGAAGTACAAAGAACCGGTCCTGGCATGTGTAGACAGGGGACCTACATACATCATCATGTATCAATCCCAAGAGTTCAATAACTCTTTCTCTGTTTCCAATAAACGGAGCTATGGTCATCTTATCTTTGTGATATAACTAGCAAATTTCACAAGACGTAAATTCAAACAGATTTAAATATGCATCTCTATGTAACTTAGCTAGTCGGGTCGCATTGATATGACCTAGTCTACAATGCCTCAAGAAGGATTCGTTCATTTCTGAACTCTTCCTCTTGTGTGTGTTCTGTACGTTAAGAACTGTGGTTTGATTTAGAACGTATATGCTTTTAGATAACGTGCCTGAACTGATCAACTCTTGATATAGGAAATGTTCAAAACATTATCCATCAATACAAAATTAAATCCTTCTTTACTAAATAAAGAGACTGATATGATGTTGTATATCAGGTTCGGCATCTAATAATATTCGTTCCGAATCAACGTATTTCGTAATACAGGGTGATAACTGCCAACAGATTTGGCTGCAACTCTTGCACCGTTTCCAACTCTTAAAACTTATCACCCAGTCTCAGTTCTCTACCTATCTGTAGCCCATGTAACTGATTACATATGCGGGATCCTGATCCGGTATCAGATACCCAGGACGTAAAGGATACTGAGAAACTGTAAGTCTATGTCGCTCACCCCGCAAGCTAGCGAGGAGGCGGAACAAGTAAAAATCAAAACTTTCTTACAAAAGCAACATAGACTAAGCTAAGGATCTTTGCCAAACTATATCTAACGAACTACAAGAGGTTTAATCTACTGTGATAGAAGATTATACCTCATGATTCTAGTCCTTCGGTTCTTTTCTCCGCTGTCCTCCTCGTCCATGTGAGCTCCGAGGATCGATCCGGATCTTGGTCACCTCCACGGCCTCCTAGAGTCGAAGACGATCCACCCAAGAGTCTATAGTCCGAGCTCCACCTCAAGCCGAGGTAACTAAGGCAACAAGTATGCCATGCTTGATGTCCTAGGTGATGTAGCGGAAGAAGATGGATTTGTTTGTCTATTTAAATCATTATTTTCTCAACACATGAGAGTTAAAGGATTTTGTAGTGAGGAGGAAGAAGAAGCAACCATGAGAGCTCTCTTTTGATGAAAGAGAATGAGAACAAGATAATCATCCATGAGAAAAATAATTACATATCTTTTATTATGATAATTGTGATGGCAACCAATGATTTGACCATTATCATGTCAAGTTAAATCCAAGCCAAGAAAATATCTAGTGCTCACAAAAATATCTAAGTCAATAATGGTCAACTAGGTCAAATGGTCAACATGGTCAAATGGTCAAACCAATTAGCCATAACACAATTATTATTAAAAAGATTGGCAAACATTTTCCTCCACCTCATAATGGTTTTGACCAAGTCAATGGTCAAAACCCTAATGAGGCACCTCCTTCTTCGCTCCTCACATCCGTGCACACACACCTGCATTCGCATTCCGTAGAATACGAATACTAGAAGAAAAAACTGATCCATCTATACAATACTAGGATCCGGCTTAAACCAAAGCCCACTAGTATTGTCCGCCCGAACATCAAACGCGTACAAGTGCACGTAAGTGATCAATGCCCTGCCGTAAAACCATACGGCCTCTACAACTTTTGCCCAGTGCAAGGAAACTCTCTGTGTGGGACTCTAAAGACTCGACACCATACTGGCAGTGGGTTTAACCACAGGCCACAGCGGTACTAGCTGTACGTAACGGTCCCCAGGTAGATGTCGATAAGAAGGACGATGAGGTAAACCCATCCGAACTCCTACTGAGCCTGAATGTGACAATCTCCGTACAGTCCGGTCTGTTCGTCTAAGAGTATCGCATGTCGGGCCTTGGGGGCGGTAAACGTTAGACCCCTAATAGTGGTACAAGTCGTGTCAGAGTGTAGCCCAGAACACCCTGAGAAACTACTGGAAACACTACCAGTAAATCTCGCTTGTCCTGGCCTGGGACTTTGTGTAATGGCTCTCCTAGACACAGCGCGATATCAACCCCCAATACCGGGAGAGACGAATCCTGTCTAACCGCTACTGCCTCCAAGTGCTTCGGGACTGCACCCAACTACTACCTGTTTGCATGACTCCTTTGAGCCGTGGAAGGGTAGTAATCAAAGTACAGTGGGAACACACTCGAGGCGAAGTAGAAGTGTCAAGTCGACGGACTAAGCTGTACTCCTGTCACATAGGAACTGCTATCGACGATAGGTATAGTACCAACCAGCAGTTCCCGACGAGTCCTGTCTGGTGTACTCGTAACCTAACGAGCACCTTCATACTATCTCCAGTACGACGTACTAATGGCTGTGGGACAGACCATCTCCCCTGCAGGGATGAGAAGCGTATACACTAGTCTACTCCGGAGTATCGATGCCCCGTCTCGATAATCCTACGACTAAGGACCTGTATAAGGATGTGCTTGTAGATTACCCAGCCCCCACTAGTGTGACTGCCATCACAACGCTGGTAATCAAGCAAAGATCCTAAGGGCTCTACTAATATGTATAAGCGATATGCTAAAGAAACACATGCACGTATTAAAGTAGAAACAAACCAAGTAGCATACTACCATTTTGAGCAAGACTGTCAATACAACTATGAATATCCCAGGCTTCCATTAAATATTATACAAACTAGTATGATACAATAATGGCCCCTAGGGCATATACACTAACAATCTCCCACTTGTACTAGGACCATGTACTGGCGTATCTGTCATGACCCGAAAAGTACGGAACATGACCGGCACTTAAATTACGGACGTCTCGAGGCGTACGTAATCTAAGTAAGCCAAAACCCAGAAATAAAAACCAAAGAAGCAGTAAAGTGAAGGAAAAACCAACTTAAAGCAAGTAATTTTAATAGCATAAGCCGAATTATGCGTTTTTAAAAACATCAAATATTTCCTGAAAATTTCGGCAGAGTCTCCTTTGTAAATACTGGCCCCCAAACGGGATACAACATGAATAGTATACGAAATGAATAAAAAGGGCATCCCCAAGCGGGAGCTATCTCTTCGTCAATCGATGGTCACAACCACGCAAGCAATATAATATACAACGCCAAGGGCGAGGATCAAAACTCAAAAGGAAACTCAAAACAGCAAGAAATCCATAGAAATACAACGCGCGACTCTAAGGTCGAAATAATAAAATCACTGGTCTATATCTCTGAAATAAATACATGTTTGGTTGATGGAACTTCTAGATACAACAGAATAATAATATACAAAGTATAATGATGGGTACGATACAAGTAAACCCACCTACTAGAATGTCACCCGAAAAAGAAGCAGTGCCAGCAAAGCCGTAATGAAACCTGTACGGCAAAACCTGCAAGAAACTGTGGCACAACGGGGGTGAGTTGCCAACTCGTGAGTAGAAAACATCTACGAACAGAAATCGCATGAACAACGCAATCCTAAGTCATACGATCATAATATATCCTCAAATATATAATCTGCAGCCTATAACAATGGCTAGGGTATACCTCTAAACAACGGTAATACCAAGTGCTCGTGTCAGTGCCTCAAGTAGCAATATATCATATGGATGAGGTATGAATGCATGAAAACAGAATACATGTAAATAAAGAAACTGCTTTCATAATTTAATGATATTTCTGTAATTTCAAAACGAGGTATCATAAATGAAATCAGCAAAAACAGTGTCTAGCATCGACACAAAACATAAATTCCAATATCTCAATATCTCAGGCTCCGGCTACCTGGCCTGGCCTGGATCATCAATCTTAGTACCTCGATGTCTTAAAATCTCAATGTCTCAATCTTACTATCTAGGGCGCCGTCAGTCCAGACCGGCCCCTACCATCAATCTCAAGACCACGACGGTATCCTCCGGATATCCGACGTGTCGGGTAAAATCACCGGTAGGTAGTCCTCCCCTGCCAGGCTCATCATCTACTACTCGAACTTCTTGCCCCGGGGTACCTTACCGGGCCCACCATATAACCGAAACGGTTCATCCAACTCCTCGAATCGGGTCTCGAAATCCATCAGCAAACTCATGGTGGACGACTCATACATCATGGGAAAACCGCACTTTTCATTTGAAAAGAAAGAGAAAAGAAGTTTATAAATGTTTTTGCGGTTTTCCCCCAAATCCAGGAAATCTCATGAAAATCCGAATCCAAATCCTCAATAGCATGTAAATAGTGAATATAGGCATAAAAATCCATGAATGCGGCATAACAGTGAATAATAACATGCATGAAGTAACAAATAATAACTACAATGTCTAAACTAGCATATAAGGCAAGTACACTAATATCATGTCTAAACTATTAGCTAACAAACTATGTCAATGAAATAGTATTTTCTAAAGTGGTCGTGACATAGCAATTACCGATGAAGATGTGTGTGAGCCGGCAAGTAAGTGTACGTGGTACATACGGGTCATCGGTAATGGTGCTGGTGTCCTAGCAGCATGATATCAATAACGGTATATGAATCACAAAATAAGTATGCGATGCGGAGCGAACAGCAATAACGTGCGGGACCTGAATACTAAACACAATGATAACTAATCTGCATTTAATAAAATATGAGTTCCACAGTGGTGCCATTTGAAATAACACGAATCGTGGGGTTTTGAAAATAAGGGCTACGGTGTTTTTAAGAAAGATACGTCTTTTGAAATATCCGTAAAATCCCTTGACCCGTCATTAAAATACCCACGATCCGTTAGTTTTGAAATAGGTAGGAATCTAACCTAGTCGAACAACTACACTAAACTATACGGCTGAACTAACAAGCTAACTGAAAGTAAGGAAACCGCCTAACATCTGAGTCGATACATACATACATATATATATATATATATTTATATATATATATATTTATATATATATTAGTCGGTGATCCCACCTCGATAATATCACATCCGATACCATATCTATAATCAGATATTCCCAAGTCAAGAGTGCGGATCAAACATCAATATATAGACCGTACGTAAATCTGTCGTACGGCATCCCAAATCTGGGTACGGGTCAATATCACGTTCATCATACTATTCATCTGCTATCCTCTTTATCAAATATCATGATCGGGGTACTGATCTACGTCTAGTACAATACTGATACCATCTATGAAATGCATGCGTGTGTATGAAAACACCACGCCTAAAGAAACCGCTAAATACCATGTCGTATCACAAATACGGACTATGTCACATCACCGATCTCACGGTCTCAAGCCCAATCTCATCGACTCATCTCCAATCCCAAGTACTATCCTCATAATCCATGTATATGCATACGTATATATATATATACTTAGTCCCATACCCAAGTGTACATATATATACATATCCCCATATACGCACATGTAAGATATATGTATGCAAATGCGGGTGTGCGGGTAGGTGTGAACCTATTCTAGGGTTTGCGACTAAGAAATTATGCTAGTTTACTTCTAATTACCCTACACTAAACCATGAACAAAAGATCATACCTTGATAATCATCCTCGTATCATGAAACACCTATAACATATATATATATATATATATATATCATCAACTATTCTACGGACTGCGGGGGTGCTATACGCCATCCACCCGACTTCCCCCGCAGATAAAATCTACTCACCGAGTCCTCGCTCGCCTGTGCCGGCGTCGCCACGCGCTTGCTTGTCGTCTCGAAGTCCACATAGGGTACCTATATGTCATATATAGCATCGTATCGCATTAAAATCCGACTCATGTCCAAAACGACACACGAATCCCACATAGGTCAAAACATATGGTTGCTTTCACAAATCAACCCAAAAACCTTCGACATCGGCGTACAAACGTCGATTGATCAAGAAAACACCAAACATACCAATCATGGTAAAACTCACAAACTGCATAAGAAATAAGGTTTAATTCGTCAAAACCATAAAGTTAAACCAATCGTTTTGTTTTCCAAAAACATAGTTAGCACAAATTCCCATTTCGGTTAAAAACTTGATGTTTTAACCAATCTACCAATGTTAACGATTCAAATGGCCAAAATGCTCATTAAATAACATAATTAGGTCATACAAATCACTTTCATAAATTAAACTCATCAATTTGTATAAATTCCAAATTCCTAGTTTGCAAAAATACCAATTTTAACTCTTTTTAAAGTAAAATTCACAATTTTACAATTAAGCTTGGTTTTGCATATACTAAAGTATTAAACCACAAATTATAATGTTAATAATTCCATGAAACCCTAATTAGAATTTTATCTCACCAAAATATAAATATTTTTAAAACCTAGTTTGCAATTTATATAATTATCACAATTTAAATTAACAAAAATGCAAACTAGCAACTTGATTTGATTTAGCATAACATTAATATGTCAAATACATCACACAACCATAATCTCATAACACAAAACCCTAACTTGCATTTAAAACCCTTTCTTGAAAGTTAAATCTTTAATATCAAAACCATAATTAACTTCTAATTAGCTAGATTGGAAGTAATTCAACAACAATTTAACAAAAGGTCAAGAATTATACCTCACAATCGATGATCAAACACACAACCTAGCCTCCAAAATGCTCTCTTTGCTTCAAGGATTCAAGTAGGATTGCTCAAAGAATAATGGGTAAGGCTTGGAATTGGAATTGGATTTGAATTTGTATGGATTTGAAGTGATTTTTGTGGATTTTTGATGCAAAATGGAGTGGGATTTGGGGGGAGGGGCTGCTGCTGTTGGGGGCTGGAAATTTCGGCCAGAAATTTGAGGGGAGTGAGGAGAGAGGGATGGGTTGAAAGTGAGAAGAAAAGACAAGGCCCACACCTCATTGACTTTCTTTCTTTTTCTTTTCTTTTCATTGTTTTTCTTTGTGCAAAAAGTGTGGGGACATGGGGATTGGGGCAGCCCCACTTTCGGCCAGCAAGATGGGGAGGGGGATGTGGTGTGTGTGTGAAGCAATGAACACCAAACACCAATTGAATATGTACCACACTTCCTTGTTTAATAAATTCCTTTAATTTCACCATTTAAGCCTTTTTCTTCCATATTTTCTAACACCGTTTAACAACTTCATTTCATTTCAAAAACCACATGTTAAAATTTTGTTTAATGTGTTATGATGCACAAAATTTGTTTCAATCATTCCAATTTGTAATTTTCCCTAATTAAATGTATTAGTGACGGCTTAAAATAATATTAAAATAATTAATTCCGGAAAATTTATCAGAAAATTAGAAATTTCACCAGTGGCTCAATAAACACCAAATACTAGCAATTACATAGCTAGAATATGTATATTTAATTTTATAATAAAGATATTTGTATTTTGACTTTTTACAGAAACCCCTTTATTTTATCGATTTTCCAAAATTTCACCGAAATGATTTTCAAAACGTTACAATCTTCCCCCTTAAAGAAATTCAGCACCCGAATTTAAATTAAAACTCTCCCCCAAATACTAAAACATCTAAGCAAAACTATCAAGTCGTCGGGGCTCCGAAATCATAAATACATAAAACAAATCGTAGCACAGCGCATGCGCATGAAAATGAGCATATAACTCAAAATCAAAACTCCGTCAAGCATCCCGCAATCATCGGAGTCATGGGGAAGACATCAATGTCAATATCCAATACGAAAGCCAACATGATATACATCATTAAAGTATCTAGAAGCAATGCATGATAAACCTTTTTTCAAATCGCCGTGCGATGTTTGCAACACTGCACAGTGGTGGACGTCTATTGTAAGAAAATAACTACATATATATATATATCCTTTGTTTAATATGCACGTCCCGCCGTTTTGAAAGCATTCAGAAGGGTTTCCTTTATAAATGTTTTGTGTCATCTCGGACACGTAAGTAAATACTGAGACTATAGCTCTTCCTTGGAAATCCCTTCGATAACTATCAATGCATGCAAAATATATTCAGGTACTGTCCTCTGACTAGTCCTGCTCAGTACTAAACCAAATAGCATGTATTATAAAATATACTGCTCCAGAAATCAATCACAAATATATATGAATACTACGTGCGTCTGGTGCGCACGGAAATCAAAATCCATAAATGTGCCATACATGTGCACAGAAACAACATCTAGGTGCAACGGGTGTGCACCTAACATCTGTCATAGGCAACGTGTGTGCCTGACAGCAAAATCAGGTGCATCTGACATGCACGAAGAATCTCGATTTAGTGCATCTGGTGTGCACCAAAATCGTACCATATAACATGCGCCCAACATGCGAGCGGAAAATCCAAATCAGGTGCATCCATCATGCACGAAACCATGAAATCCAATATCTAGCGTTGAACATGCACAAAATCCAATCAGGTGCATAAGGTGCACAATACCAATATCGAGCATCACAATCGAAATCGAAGTCCAGTGCATCTAGTGCACAAAATGCGTATCATGCACTGTAAGCATATGTGAACCATACCGAGTGCAAAAACCAAATCGTGTGCGTACATATGCACAAAATCAACTCAACTGTATGAAACCCATAAAATCATAAACATGAGAAACCAAGGCACGGAAAACGATATCAAGTGCAACAACTGTGCAAAAAATTGTAAATACTCAGTAGGTGCAACCATGGTGCATGAAAAACAAATATCATGAAACTCAATCCTCAAAATCAACATGCGAATAGATCACCTAAAATACCAAAATCAAGTATGGCGGGAATAGTCCCCGCTCAAGCACATCCTCCAAGAATCTCTGGCCAACTGTCGTGGTCACTCATAACATGTCTCGTCGACGATCCTGAACTCTGGCCTGCCGGGTGTGCGTAACATGACCACTCCTGGGTCCGAGTCTTCTCGTAATTTATTCCAGAAAAGTCCCGTCGAAGTCTCTCAAAGTCTCGTTTCTGCCGAACTACCCGGAAGTTTCATCCTTTTACTATATCTATTTCTTGTTCCAGAACGGCTGCATACTCATCACGGCTCCTCCTGGAATATATATCCATAGTCAACGCTCCTGCTTGCATATCACATTTCTGATGTCGGCGGAGTGGAACGTCACCTCATCAAGATCTCGTACGAACCTCTTACTCCACTTTTCTCTAATGTCGACTGCTTCGGACTCGCCTCGTTGTGGCTGCATGGACTGTGCTCCAACGGCTATACTCGTATCTGGAGTCTCCCAAGCAATGCAATCCCATCGCATAGCATCCGAATGAAGTCGAACCATTCGACCGATTCGTCAAAACCTCATAATCCCCCAAGAGCTCAGCATCTTAGGTACAGTTTAATAGTATTGAGTACATACCACAACATCGGTGGACCAGCCGTAAAAGGGCAAACCCAAGCCTCACTACTGGCGCCGCGGAACTCCCGCAAAACCCTAAGGTTCAAAGGCTTTCACACGGTCATTATGTCGAGTTAGGGTTCATTCTTCTAGAGTGTCCATAGAATTGCCTGCATGTCTTTCCGAATACTTTAAACTTGGAATAATAAGTTTCTGACAATTCGATCGCCTCTATTGACTCTCAATGTCTCCGCGTGAAGTCGTCTCTAGCTGGAATCAATCTATCTGATGACCTCGCATCAGGGTAGGCGAACGAATTACATGTCCTAATCATTCATCTCGGTGACTAGCGACCTTTTTCATCTCTTAGTACAACTCGTACTGCAATAGCTCCAACACCTGGGCGGTATCTCGTCGTTCGCAGCAACAACTGGCTCACTCGTCTGCACACTGAATAGTGCCTTAATCATTATGAATAAGCAATACATCAACGGTCATCAAAATCTGGTTGGCCTCTGTCGGTGGCCCAATCCTCTGGTGCTGATCTGCACGTCGAGAAAATCTCATACAACGATCCATCAAACACTCGTGGCGTGAAAACACAATAAAAATGACACATCTCTGCAATCTTGTGTCGCCGGAATCACGCCCTGGTCAGTCCTCGTTCATGATGAGATCGTGCTGACCACAACTCTAGCCGTAGCTCTCCCTGCCCGTAATCGTGGCAGCAAAAACCATAACCGGTACCGATGAGGCTAGATCATGAATGAATATAATATTGAGCAAAGAAATGTACATCCTAAGGCTTCTTAAGCGGAGTAGCGTATCGTAAGTATGCCGCGGAACATACCCACGGTACGTCACTCTACTTTAGTCACCTACTCCATCAACCAAGGGCCATCCTACGCTCCGAAGGTAAACTAATGCTCTGATACCAACTTTGTCACGACTCGAAAAGTACGGAACATGACCGGCACTTAAATTACGGACGTCTCGAGGCATACGTAATCTAAGTAAGCCAAAACCCAGAAATCAAAACCAAAGAAGCAGTAGAGTGAAGGAAAAACCAACTTAAAGCAAGTAGTTTTAATAGCATAAGATGGATTATGCGTTTTTAAAAACATCAAATATTTCCTGAAAATTTGGCAGAGTCTCCTTTGTAAATACTGGCCCCCAAACGGGATACAACATGGAATAGTATACGAAATGAATAAAAAGGGCATCCCCAAGTGGGAGCTAGCTCTTCGTCAATCGACGGTCACAACCACGCAAGCAATATAATATACAACGCCAAGGGCGAGGATCAAAACTCAAAGGAAACTCAAAACAGCAAGAAATCTATAGAAATACAATGCGCGACTCTAAGGTCGAAAGAATAACATCACTGGTCTCTATCTCTGAAATAAATACATGTTTGGTTGATCGAACTTCTAGATACAACAGAATAATAATATACAAGGTTTAATGATGGGTACGATACAAGTAAACCCACCTACTAGCAAGTCACCCGAAAAAGAAGCAGTGCCAGCAAAGCCGTAATGAAACCTATACGGCAAAACCTGCAAGAACTGTGGCACAACGGGGGTGAGTTGCCAACTCGTGAGTAGAAAACATCTACGAACAGAAATCGCTATGAACAACGCAATCCTAAGTCATACGATCATAATATATCCTCAAATATATAATCTGCAGCCTATAACAATGGCTAGGGTATACCTCTAAACAACGGTAATAACAAGTGCTTGTGTCAGTGCCTCAGGTAGCAATATATCATATGGATGAGGTATGAATGCATGAAAACAGAATACATGTAAATGAAGAAACTGCTTTCATAATTTAGTGAGATTTTTGTAATTTCAAAACGAGGTATCATAAATGAAATCAGCATAAACAGTGTCTAGCATCGACACAAAACATAAATCCCAATATCTCATATCTCAGGCTCCGGCTCCGCGGACTGGCCTGGATCATCAATCTCAGTACCTCGATGTCTCAAAATCTCAATGTCTCAATCTCACTATCTAAGGCGCCGTCAGTCCGGACCGGCCCCTACCATCAATCTCAGACCACGACGGTATCCTCCGGATATCCGACGCGTCGGGTAAAATCACCGGTAGGTAGTCCTCCCCTGCCAGGCTCAGTGTCTACTACTCGAACTTCTTGCCGCGGGGTACCTTACCGGGCCCACCATGTACCCGAAACGGTTCATCCAACTCCTCGAATTGGGTCTCGAAATCCATCAGCAAACTCATGGTGGACGACTCATACATCATGGGAAAACCGCACTTTTCATTTAAAAACAGAGAGAAAAGAAGTTTATAAATGTTTTTGCGGTTTTCCCCCAAATCCAGAAAATCTCATGAAAATCCGAATCCAAATCCTCAATAGCATGTAAACAGTGAATATAGGAATAAAAATCCATGAATGCGGCATAACAGTGAATAATAACATGCATGAAGTAGCCAATAATAACTACAATGTCTAAACTAGCATATAAGGCAAGTACACTAATATCATGTCTAAACTATTAGCTAACAAACTATGTCAATGAAATAGTATTTTCTAAAGTGGTCGTGACATAGCAATTACCGATGAAGATGTGTGTGAGCCGGCAAGTAAGTGTACGTGGTACATATGCGTCATCGGTAATGGTGCTGGTGTCCTAGCAGCATGATATCAATAACGGTATATGAATCACAAAATAAGTATGTGATGCGGAGCGAACAGCAATAACGTGCGGGACCTGAATACTAAACACAATGATAACTAATCTGCATTTAATAAAATATGAGTTCCACAGTGGTGCCATTTGAAATAACACGAATCGTGGGGTTTTGAAAATAAGGGCTTCGGTGTTTTTAAGAAAAGATACGTCTTTTGAAATATCCGTAGAATCCCTTGACCTGTCTTTAAAATACCCATGATCCGTTAGTTTTGAAATAGGTAGGAATCTAACCTAGTCTAACAACTACACTAAACTATACGGCTGAACTAAGAAGCTAACTGAAAGTAAGGAAACCGCCTAACATCTGAGTCGATACATACATACATACATACATACATACATACATACATACATACATATATATATATATATATTAGTCGGTGATCCCGTCTCGATAATATCACATCCGATACCATATCTATAATCAGATATTCCCATGTCAAGAGTACGGATCAAACATCAATATATAGCTCGTACGTAAATCCGTCGTACGGCATCCCAAATCTGGGTACGGGTCAATATGACGTTCATCATACTATTCATCTGTTATCCTCTTTATCAAATATCATGATCGGGGTTCTGATCTACGTCTAGTACAATACTGATACCATCTATGAAATGCATGCGTGTGTATGAAAACTCCACGCCTAAAGAAACCGCTAAAATACCATGTCGTATCACAAATACGGACTATGTCACATCACCGATCTCACGGTCTCAAGCCCAATCTCATCGACTTATCTCCAATCCCAAGTACGATCCTCATAATCCATGTATATACATACGTGTGTGTGTGTGTGTGTGTGTGTGTGTGTGTGTGTATACCTAGTCCCATACCCAAGTGTACATATATATACATATCCCCATATACGCACATGTAAGATATATGTATGCAAATGTTGGTGTGCGGGTAGGTGTGAACCTATTCTAGGGTTCGCGACTAAGAAGTTATGCTAGTTTACTTCTAATTACCCTACACTAAACCATGAACACAAGATCATACCTTGATAATCATCCTCGTATCATAAAACACCTATAACATATATATATCATCAACTATACAACGGACTGCGGGGGTGCTATACGCCATCCACCCGACTTCCCCCGTAGATAAAATCTACTCACCTGGTCCTAACTCGCCGGTGCCGACGTCGCCACGCACTTGCTTGTCATCTTGAAGTCCACATGGGGTACCTACATGTCATATATAGTATCGTATCGCATTAAAATCCGACTCATGTCCAAAACGACACACGAATCCCACATAGGTCAAAACCTATGGTTGCTTTCACAAATCAACCCAAAAACCCTCGATATCGGCGTACAAACGTCGATTGATCAAGAAAAAACCAAACATACCAATCATGGTTCCAAAACTCACTAACTGCATAAGAAATAGGGTTTAATTCGTCAAAACCATAATGTTAAACCAATCGTTTTGTTTTCCAAAAACCTAGTTAGCACAAATTCCCATTTCGGTTAAAAACTTGATGTTTTAACCAATCTACCAATGTTAACGATTCAAATGGCCAAAATGCTCATTAAATAACATAATTAGGTCATACACATCACTTTCATAAATTAAACTCATCAATTTGTATAAATTACAAATTCCTAGTTTGCAAAAATATCGATTTTAACTCTTTTTAAAGTAAAATTCACAATTTTACAATTAAGCTTGGTTTTGCATATACTAAAGTATTAAACCATAAATTATAATGTTAATAATGCCATGAAACCCTAATTAGAATTTTATCTCACCAAAATATAAATATTTTTAAAACCTAGTTTGCAATTTATATAATTATCACAATTTAAATTAACAAAAATGCAAACTAGCAACTTGATTTGATTTAGCATAATATTAATATGTCAAATATATCACACAACCATAATCTCATAACACAAAACCCTAACTTGCATTCAAAACCCTTTCTTGAAAATCAAATCTTTAATATCAAAACCATAATTAACTCCTAATTAGCTAGATTGGAAGTAATTCAACAACAATTTAACAAAAGGTCAAGAATTATACCTTACAATCCATGATCAAACACACAACCTAGCCTCTAAAATGCTCTCTTTGCCCCAAGGATTCAAGTAGGATTGCTCAAAGAATAATGGGTAAGGCTTGGAATTGGAATTGGATTTGAATTTGTATGGATTTGAAGTGATTTTTGTGGATTTTTGATGCAAAATGGAGTGGGATTTGGGGGGAGGGGCTGCTACTGTTGGGGGCTGAAAATTTCAGCCAGAAATTTGAGGGGAGTGAGAGGAGAGAGGGATGGGTTGAAAGTGAGAAGAAAAGGCAAGGCCCACACCTCATTGACTTTCTTTCTTTTTCTTTTCTTTTCATTGTTTTTCTTTGTGCAAAAAGTGTGGGGACATGGGGATTGGGGCAGCCCCACTTTCGGCCAGCAAGATGGGGAAGGGGATGTGGTGTGTGTGTGAAGCAATGAACACCAAACACTAATTCAATATGTACCACACTTCCTTGTTCAATAAATTCCTTCAATTTCACCATTTAAGCCTTTTTCTTCCATATTTTCTAACACCGTTTCACAACTTCATTTCATTTCAAAAACCACATGTTAAAATTTTGTTTAATGTGTTATGATGCACAAAATTTTTTTCAACTCATTCCAATTTGTAATTTTCCCTAATTAAATGTATTAGTGACGGCTTAAAATAATATTAAAATAATTAATTTCGGAAAATTTTCAGAAAATTAGAAATTTTACCAGTGGCTCAATAAACACCAAATACTAGCAATTACATAGCTAGAATATGTATATTTAATTTTATAATAAAGATATTTGTATTTTAACTTTTTACAGAAAACCCTCTTATTTTACCGATTTTTCCGAAATTTCACCGAAACGATTTTCAAAACGTTACGGTATCGAAGACCTATCATCTCGATTAGCCGCTCAAACTGAGTCTAGGCTATGGCCTTCGTGAGTGGATCTGCAGTGTTATTCTCCGAATCTACTCTCCTCACCTCGATCTCCCGTCCATCAACGATCTCCCTGATCAGGTGGTACCGCCTCAAAATGTGTTTGGACTTCTAATGGGACCTGGGTTCCTTCGCTAAAGATATAGAGCCGTTGTTGTTGCAATACAGCGGTATTGGATCAACAATGGTAGGAACCACCTGAAGTTCTGTGAGGAACTTCTTCATCCAGACAGCCTCTTTTGCGGCATCGCAAGCAGCTATGTACTCCGCTTCCATCGTCGAGTCAGCAACGGTGTCCTGCTTGGAGCTCTTCCAACAGACTGCCCCACCATTGAGGGTAAAGACATAACCCGACATGGACTTGGAGTCATCCTTATCACTTTGGAAGCTGGAGTCAGCAAAGGCTTCGATCTGGAGGTCTTTTCCACCATACACCAAGAACATCTCCTTAGTCTTTCTCCGGTACTTGAGAATGTTCTTTACTGCTATCCAGTGCTTCTCCCCTGGGTCTGAGTGATACCGGCTTACAACGCTCAATGCGTATGCTACATCTGGTCTGGTACACAACATCGCATACATTATAGAGACTATCGCAGATGCATAGGGTATATATGACATGCGAGCCCTTTCCAAATCAGTCTTGGGAGACATCTCTTTGGAGAGGGTGATTCCGTGACAATCCGGTAGATTACCGCGCTTTGAATCTTCCATACTGAATCGTTTCAGTATGGTGTTGATGTACCTGGACTGTGAAAGTCCCAACATCCTCTTAGATCTATCACGATAGATCTGGATCCCCAAAATGTAGGAGGCATCACCCAGGTCCTTCATGGAGAACCTTTGTGACAAGAATCCTTTGACTGACTGTAGCATAAGAATGTCATTTCCTATTAAGAGAATGTCATCCACGTACAAGACGAGGAGTACCACAGTTCTCCCTATAATCTTACTGTAAATGCATGGTTCATCTGGATTTTTGATAAAGTGACAGTATCATCAAAGCAGATGTTCCAACTCCGCGATGCCTGCTTTAGTCCATAAATGGACTTAAGCAACTTTCACACTTTACCGCTGTGTCGATGTTGGATACTCAGGTTCCATGATTTTGATGTGTCGCGAGGGACACACGTTGATTTATACCCTCATACTTTCATGCATATGCTTTTATGACTATTACATGCAAGATGTTGTTATGTCATTGGTTGACATGTGGACGAGATCCACATGCATACTGGCTTTGATTACATAGTTGGATGATATCCACATACTTGTAGACTCCATGATATAGTTGACATTGATTTCATGATAATTACATTGATCACACTTCATGTTATGATATGTTGCTACCTGAGGCATTGACACGAGCACTTGGTCTTACACTTATGTTTAAATTATTACCCTTTCCACCTTATCAGGCTTCAGACTTTATCATATTGAGGATATATATTACTGATTGTATTGACCTAGGATTGAGTCATACATACGATTTCTGCTCTGTGATGTTTTCTACTCATGAGTTGGCAACTCACCCCCGTTGTTCCACAGTTTTTTGCAGGTTTTGCCGTATAGGTTCTTTGCGGCTTTCTGGCACACTGCTTCCATTCCGGGTGATTGCTTGGTAGGTGGGTTCACTTGTATCATGACCACCATTGTACTCTATTTATTTCAGTTGTATCTAGAAACTCCATCAACCAGACTTGTATTTCAGACTTAGAAAACCAGTTGTGTATCATTTCGACCTTAGAGTCGCGCTTGTATTATTATGGTTTCTTGATGATTTGAGTTTCCTTTTGAGTTTTGATCCTCGCCCTTCGACGTTGTATATTATATTGCTTGCGTGGTGGTGACCGTCAATTGACGAAGAGCTAGCTCCCGCTTGGGGATGCCTTTTATCATTGTGCATATATTATTCATGTTTTACCCCGTTTGTGGCCAGTATTTACAAAGGAAACTCTGCCGAAATTTTCAGAAAAGACTTGGGATTTTAAAAATGTATACTTCGGTTTATGTTTTTAAAACCACTTGTTTAAAACTTGTTTTCTTCACTTCTTCCTTAAAATGGTTTAGATTTCTGGGAGTTTTTTGGCTTACATGAATTAGATGGGGTCCTATAGACTTCATATGATTCAAGTGCCAGTCACGTGCCATTTCGGGTCCTGACGAAGTTGGTATCAGAGCGCTAGGTTAACCTTGGTTCGAGTCTAAGTTTGACTATGCGGAGCCAAGAGTGTTTGTATATATTCGGAACTTAGGCTTGACCTTACAGAACTTAGACTTGGTCGAGGGGGTATTAGACCTGAACTTTCGTCGCGTAGGTTGATCTTGGTTTATGGAGTAGGTAACATAATTAGAGTGATGTACCGTGTGTAAGTTCCACGGCATACTTACGATACGCTACTCCGCTTAAGAAACCTTAAGATGTACATTTCCTTGCACAGTATTATATTCATTCATATGATCTATCCTCATCGATATTGGTTATGATTTTGCTACTACAATTACACAGGCAGAAAGAACTATGGCTAGAGTTGCGTCAGCACGAGCTCGTCATGAATGAGGACTGACCAGGGCGTGATTTCAGGGACATACGATTGGCATAGAGGCGTCGTTTTATTGTTTTTCGTGCCATGAGCGTTTGATGGATCGCTTTTACGAGATTTCTCGGACATGCAGATCAGCACCAGAGGATCGGGCTACTGCTAGAGGCCAGCCAGAATGTGATGACCGTCGATGCACCGATTATTTGATGATTGAGACACTGTTCAGCGTGCGGACAAATAAGCCAGTTGTTGCTGCGAATGACAAGATATCGCCCCAGTTATTTGGAGCTATTGCCGCAGGAGTTGTACTTAGAGATATGATAGAAGATCGCTAGTCACCCATGGGGGAAGGCCTAGGACATGTGATTCGTTGCAAACCCCGATGCGAGGTCATCAGATTGATTGATTCCAGCTAGAGACGACTCTACGCAGGTACGTTTGGAGTCGATATAGACGATCGAATGTTAGAAGCCCATTTTCCAAGTTTAAAGTATTCAGAGACAAATGCAAGTAATGCTATGGACCCTCTAGAAGAATGAAACCCTAACACGACATAATGACCATGAGAACGCTTTGAAACCTTAGGGTTTGCGGCAGTTCTGCGGTGCCATTAATAAGGCTTGGGTTTGCCCTTCTACGGTTGGTCCACAGGTGCTGTGGCATGTACTGAAATACTATTAAACTGTACCCAAGATGTTGAGCTCTTGGGGGATTATGGAACCTTGACAAATCGATCGAAAGGTTCGACGTCATTCGGATGTCATGTGATGGGATGTATTGCTTGGGGGACTCCAGATACGAGTATAGCCGTTGGAGCACAGTTCATGCAGCCACGAAGAGACGAGTCCGAAGCAGTCAACATTAGAGAAAAGTGGAGTAAGCGGTTCGTAGGAGATCTTGATGAGACGACGTTCCACTCCGCCGACATCCGAGGGGTGATACGCATGCAGAGGCGTTGTATATGGATATATCTTCCAGAAGGAGTCACGATGAGTATGCAGCCGTTCCGGAACAAGATGCAGATTTAGTAAAAGATGATAAATTCCGAGAAGTTCAGCAGAAACGAGATTTGGGAGAGACCTCGACAGGACTTTTCTGGAATACTATACGAAAATACTTGGACCCAAGAGCGGTCATATTGCGCACACCCAGTAGGCCAGAGTTCAGCATCGTCGACGAGATAGTTGGCCAAAGACCTTTAGAGGACGTTCCAGAGCGGGACTGTTTCCGTCGTCATTCCATATTTGGCCGTTGAGCCGAGGAGCTATGAACTTAGCAATCTGCAGTGAAAGACGAGAGCCTAAGAGCACCAGACGACACGCCACGAACAGTAGGCAAGTAGATATCTTGCTCTGCTAGCGTTGGATGCACCGACACCTTCTCGACTTTGAAGAAGGACATATCGACGACGATATTTATGATTTGTGATTTGGTGATTCGATTATCACGTATCCGTTACCTTGGATTTGGGTATTTTGGGCGATCTATTCGCATGATTTAGTCTTAATGACTGAATTTCATGATATTTGTTTTCGTGTACCATGGTTGCACCTACTGGGTATTCATATTTTGTGCATAGTTATTACACTTGAGATATGCTTTATACACCGTTGTGTTGATTTATGATTTGTGCACAGTTATTGCACTTAATATCGTTTTTGTGCCTTGGCCGCAAATGTTTATTATTTCATGGATTTCATACAGTTAGGTTGGTTTTGTGCATATGGTACGCCCACGATGTGGTTTTTGCACTAGGTATAGTTC
This sequence comes from Agapanthus africanus, assembly GCA_030015575.1. NCBI lineage: Eukaryota > Viridiplantae > Streptophyta > Magnoliopsida > Asparagales > Amaryllidaceae > Agapanthus > Agapanthus africanus. The sequence goes on along the minus strand of CM057342.1, from coordinate 511,359,767 downwards.
ATATAAGCTTGCAGTGTATTGATACGTATTTTGTGCACCACAGTTGCACCTGACTACGTTTTGATGTCATTCGAGATATTGATTTTTGAGTTCATACCTATGGTATGCATATGATTTGACCTATGCTTTCGGCATTGTTTTCATGCACTTTTAGTATTTTGATTTGCTTTTGTGCATGCTGATGCACATGGTTATGAGATTATATACCACGGTATACCTGATTTGGATTTGGATTGAAATGTGTTGTATACCGTTGATTTCGATTGTGATACTCGATATTGTTTTGTGCACCTTGCGCACCCGATTGGATTCTTGCACATATTTGATGCGCTTGGATTGGATTTTGCGCTTATTCGGCGCTTGATATTTGATTTCGTGATTTCGTGCATGTTGAATGCACATGGTTTAGATTTTATTCGTGCATGATGGATGCACCTGATTTGGATTTTTGCGCACGTAAGGCGTATGTTATGAGATGCGATTTTGGTGCACACCAGATGCACTAAATCGAGATTCTTCATGCATATCAGATGCACCTGATATTGCTGTCAAGCACACCCATTGCCCTTGACAGATATTTCGTGCACACCCGATGCACTTAGATGTTGTTTCTGTGCACATATATGGCACATTCATGGATTTCGATTTCCGTGCGCACCAGACGCTGCACGTTTTGGGATTGATTTCCCTTGAACAGCATATTTTATGATATTTACTATTTGATATAGTAGCTGAGCAAGACTAGTCAGAGGACAGTACCTGGATATATTTTGTATGCATTGATAGTTATCGAAGAGATTTCCAAAAAGGGAGCTATAGTCTCAGTATTTATCTACGTGTCAGAGATGACACGAAACATTTTATAAAGGAAACCCTTCTAGATTATTTTCAAAAATGGAGGGACGTACATATTAAACAAAGGATAAGTATATATATATATATAGTTATTTTCTTACAATAGGCGTCAGCCACTGTGCCGCGATACGCGCATCGCACAACAACATGAAAGGTTTGGCATGCATTTCCTTCAGATGTTTACATGTATAGTCTTGATTTATATCATACTGGTTTTCGTATTGGATTTGACATTTGTGTCTTCACCATGAATCCGATGGTTGCGAGATGCTTGACAATGTTTTGATTTAGAGTTATCTGCTCATTGTTCAGGCGCATACATTGCGCTATGATGTGTCTTATGTATTGATGATTTCGGAGCCCCGACGACTTGGACTTTTTACTAAAATGTTTTAGTATTTGAGGGGTTTAAATTTAAATTTGGGGACCAAATTTCTTTAAGGGGGGGAAGATTGTAACATTTCAGAAAGATAAAATATTATTTTTGGGAATTGTTATAACTAAATAATATTATATTGAATATTTTTAATATTGCGGTATAATTAAATACCGATAAATTGGGAAAAATTTGGAAAATTATAGAAATTACTAATTTATGCAAGTTATGAAATTTTATGATTTATTATATACTATTTTAATGCTAATCGCGATTAAATATCGCTAATCATGCATTAAGCTTGTTTTGTGCAAAACATCCACCATGTCATTTTAACACTTGTTACATTTTATCATGGCTTTACTTTATTTTTTCATGCTTGATTTGGGTTTTATTATGAGAAGAGAGAAGAAAAGAAAAAGAAAAGAAAAGAAATGAATATAGTAAGAGGTATGGGCATGAGAGAGAGAGAGGTGAAGGGGTCAACCTTGGTCTAGGTCTCATTCCTCTTTCATTTTCTCTTCTTTATTCTCTCTCCTCTCAACTCCCATGGCTGCCCTCTCCCTCCACCACCTCCTACACCTCACTTCACTGCCAAATCAACATCAAAAAATATACTTCCCTTCACAAAGAACTTGCTCAAGCTCAATACAAACACATTGGACCATGAAAGTTTGCATTTTGGTGCTCTAAGGGATTCATGAGTGCCAAGTGAGGTAATTTATGAACCATTAGTGTAGTATTTGGTTTACCTTAGCTTCCATGTATGTTTAGAAGTGATTAGGCGATGTTTAGTGGGGTTTGGAAATTTCTAGAAAAGGATTAGGGTTGAATTGATTGCAAAAGCGTAATTGGGGTTAATAGTGACCTTAAACCCCTGCAGGGATTGTAAAATGGACAGAAACCAGAGAATAGAACCCTAAAACCCAAACTTAGAAACCCCTACATCGGCAGAATTTATGGAAATTATGATGTATTTTGATATCTGCTTGATCAGTCGAAAATACTGCATTTCTAACACGGCAATTTCCCTACCTTTTGCATTCATGTATAGGTATCCGGTATTCATATCACACATATTTGCAAAACACATGTAAAATACTGGATTACTTGTACTGTATACTAAAACCTGCACTTTTAGGGAAATTGACTGTGTTTTATGGCATCGCATCATCCTTGTATTGCGCAACTCTTGTCTGGAGTCTAATGCAGGAAATTCCAGAAGCAAAAGCCCAAAATTGGGAAAAGATCTGATAAAAGAAACGCCAACTCAAAGGCTGAAGATCTGGTAGTAATGCAGAAGGCCAAATAAAATTCAACATATCAGAATAAGGCCCATATGTCATCACAAGCCCACAGAAGAAAACTCAAGTCCTAAGGCCACTAAAAGACCGCGGATCCGCGGCCCAAACCCCCTTGGCGCCGCGGATCCGCGGCCATTTGAAGAGATCAAAGCACCCAATTTTGTCACATGCCTATTTCTAACGGCCAGAGCTTCCAGAAGACCCCAGAAGCTCCACGTGGCACATCTAGAAGGCTCGGCTTAACAAACTCTTGGAGGAAAATTCAAATTTTCGGCTTAACAAACTCTTGGAGGGAAATTCAAACTTTGGGTTAACTAACTTGTGGAGGGATATTTCAAAATTCAATCCTAGATCTAGAATTTGGAGGGCTATAAAAAGGAGCCTAGATCTAGGGTGCAAATGGTTCAATAATCACCATCTTCTTCCCTCCACAAGTTTAGTGACAAAGCTTGTGCCAAATTCCAATTCAACCTCAAGATCAAGATCCCGAGATCAATTCAAGCAAGAATTCCTTCAACCTTTAGAAGCGACGCCGGATTTTCAACGGAGCAAGAGATCCACGCCGATCCGCGACTCAAGGAGCCAAGCGAAGCCGAAATCGACGATCTAGTTCCTACCTTTTGTAAATTCAAGAGAGTTGTAACGAAATTTATCGATAAATAAAGGTGAATTTTCTATATTCTTGCTTATCTTTTAATTCAAGCATAATGATTAGATCTCAATTTGTGATTGTGTTTGTGATCAGGATGTTTGAGTAATCTCCGCTCGTGTAGGAGTTGTGAAGATCTTTAGATGATGATGATTTAGATATTCTTACAATTCTTAAATCCTATAATGCTTTGAAATTCTAGTGAATCAAATGATTAATGACCTAGTTTCGAGATGATGCTTCCTAGATCGTGTTCACTCGAAACTAGGGAACAACTATTGACCATTTGATTAACTAGAAGCCAGAATTTGAATGCGATCTATCGAAAGGACAAAGGATGAGTTGCGGAATCCCTAATTTTCCCGCACGATCCTTAAACCTCGATGAATTTGCATCGATCTAGTATCAATTCGTTAATGGATAAGAATGAGTAATCATTAGATCTCGTCACATTTATAGATCCGATCTACTCCTACGAGCCATACTTATAATCTTGAGTGTTGATTGGAAAATTATCTCTCATCTCAATTCTTGTTTTTAATGTTTCTTTTAGATCTTGATTTTTCTTACTTTTGATCTTCAATTACAAATCATGAATTGTTTTCTTTTCTTTTCCCTAAATTTTCAACTCATCTAATTCGGAAATTGAACGGATTACACTTTCCCTGTGGACGATCCGCACTTACTAACGCGCCACATCCGACACCGTTATTGATTGCGGCCAAATATTTTTGGTTGTGATTTCTTATACAATTTTCTAAAAAACCAACTGCACAATCGGAAATCGTTTTTCAATCAAATGGCGCCGTTGCCGGGGATAGTGAGCTAATTGTTCGTATTTTGAAATTTGAGTTGAAAAGTTTATTCCATCTCAATTTTTTGATCTAAACTCGCACAAACCCTAATACGTGTGTTGTGATTTGATTGCGAGGAAATCTGGAACTTGTCGAGCTGTGGAAAAAATTTTCTGCAAACTCCAGAGAGCTGTGTAAGTGAACAGGAGCTTGTACAAAAAAATTGGTGCAGTGATCCCATTAGAAGACCGCGGAACCGCGGCATTAGTTGACTCCCGCGGCGGTTCCGCCGCAAGTTAACTTCTTCACTGTTCCAAACTTTCAGGTATACTTCCACACTTTCTTATTTTCTCCCTCATCTGCTCTAATTAATATTTTGTGCAGGTTTCTTTGCAAAAATCGCAGCGCCGCGCAAAAAGAAAAATTAAATTGTGCGTGTTTTGATTTTGTGGTTATTTGCATAATTAATACGGACATTAAGGGGCAAAGACCAAATCCAGATTAGGTGGGGAGTTCATTACCCTTCCTAGGCCCCAAAAATCACAAACCTGCATCCGCATTACCCTCATTAAGTAAAAAATATCTAGAGATGACTCTAAGGACCATCGCGCTCACTTAGGACAGAAGAAGGCCGTGGGTAATTCATTGCTTATCCGTGTTTCTTTTTGTGGTGTCTAAGGCAAGTGTGTCGAAGGCTAGTGGTTACTTAATTAGGCCCACTACTTACGTAGTGGAGAACCTCCCACTTACCTGGCACTTACCCGGCCATAGGAGAAACAAAGAGGCAGTGGAGGATTTTATCCTACGACTTGTCTTTTGGAAGTTAGGAGCGGTCTAGAGCTTTGACCTAGGTGACCATAGATTTTAGGGTTGCTTGTTGCATTTGTTGTGATCGCATCACCTTTTCAAAATCGTATCATTTTTCAAAACAAACACCGCATTCACTTCATTTCCCCTAATTATAAATCACGCTGCCACTTGTACTAACCCCTTTTAGTGCAAGATAGGCTAGACACGGAATTCTAGTGCCCAGCTTGTCTGCGTCCCCTCGATCGACTCCGAAGTTGGTATTTCTCTATTTACCTTTCTTTTACCCACCACCACCACACCCACATCGATGGATCCGTCTCCATCGAACTTCTTTTCCACTACCCTGCCGCCGTCCGTTGGTGCGCAGAATCCACCTCGCATCTCTCTCCAAGAGAGGTGCTATCCAACACGAGGCCCCCTTTCGACCTGCTTATCCATTCCACCAGCCAACGGGGATAACTTTGAGATTAAGCCCCAGTACATCAACCTTCTACCCAAATTCCACGGTCTCGAGACTGAAGACGCGTACGTTTTTATCACCAAATTTGAAAACGTATGCGCAATGATGGGTACATCACAACTTTCTGTGGATGCCATGCGTCTACGACTTCTTCCATTTACCTTGTGCGATATAGCCGAGAAGTGGCTGTATAACACCACCACACATTCCATCACAAATTGGGAAGAATTCGTTGCAGCATTCCTTAAGAAATTCTACCCTATGCAAAAGACAGCTCGAATCCGTAGCGAACTATATCAATTCTCCCAGCTTCCGGCTGAACCATTTTCAAAATGCTTTGAACGATTCAAGGATCTTTTGGTTCAATGCCCACATCACGGCATCCCGAGATGGGATCTTTGCCGAATCATATATGGGGGCAGTAACCCTACCACTAAACAAAACCTTGAAAACATGTGTCAAGGCACCTTTATGACCAAGGATGATGGGAAAGCATAGAAATTTTTAGAAGAGTTCGCTGAAAAGTCCTTACAGTGGGAGACTGGAACCCAGCCATCGAGTAGGGATGGCATACACCAAATAGACGTGTCCATAGGTGTTCGAGCTGAGATGGCAGCAATGCAAAAGAAGCTCGACGCTATGGAACACAAATTCTTAGCAACCTCCCTAAACCCAATGTCGCTCCCCAAAACTGTATGTGGGTGCTGTTCTGATCCTTCTCACTTGACGGAAGAATGTCCATTAAACTCTCAGTTTCGAGGTCTCGAGCATACCAATGCCGCATTTCAAAGACCTGGAAACGACCCTTTTTCTTCCACATATAATCAGGGTTGGAGGAATCACCCGAATTTTGCTTGGAACCAATCCCAAAACACGGTTCCAAACCCTAATCAATTCCAATGGGTCCCTCCACCACAACAACAACCACTTCAACTTACTCAGCACCCCTACCAGTCATAAAATTTCCAAAACCAGGTCAACACTCCTGCACCGTCTAATCTTATGCAGTCGACCTGTTCTGACGAGTTCTCTCAAGTCGCTCAAACCATGAAATCACTCCTGTCAAATTTCATGGAAGTGTCCGCCGAGGTTAGGTCTTCCGTTGGTGAGATAAAGAAAAACTCAGCGTCTCAAGCTGAGAGTATCAAAATGATGGAAGCTGAGATTGCACGACTTAAGGCCGAAATAAGTTCAAGAGAGAAAGGGAAACTCCCAGCTCAACCTTTGCCCAATCCTGGCTATTCACATCATGTGAATGCAATCATCACGTTGAGATCTGGGAGAGTGCTGGATAACCATGTTGGGGAAGAAGTTGATGATATTGAAAATCCTATCAACACCCCGGCTGAGACTTTTCCTCACACACACGCTTCTGCTTCTGATTCTTGTTCTTCTACCCCACCGCCTTCTCGCGAGCCTATTCTCCATTTCCCTCTAGGCTCGACACCTCAGCCCACCTCTTCTACTCCTCCACAGACGATCCCCACTTCTATTTCAGGATCAGGTCCACACACACTTCCTTCTCCTATGATGCACCCAGCGCTCATTGCTAAAGCACCTTACCCGAACTGGTTAAGGGCTAACAAATCGAGTCCTCATATGGAGAAAATTATGGACATTTTCAAGCAAGTTAACATCAACATCCCTCTCCTAGATGCCATCCAACAAGTTCCGTCCTATGCGAAAACTCTTAAGAACTTGTGCACTAGGAAGAGGAAGACTCAAGTGCCCAAGAAGATATTCATGGCAAAGACTGTAGACACGGCTTTCCCCCAACAATTACCGAGGAAACATAAGGATCCTAGATATCCTACTATTTCCATTTCTATTGGGGAAAAACACATTAACCGTGTTCTACTAGATCTGGGCGCAAGTGTTAACCTGCTTCCAAACTCAGTCTATGAGCAGTTAGGAATCGTAGAGTTGAAGCCAACCAATTGCACTATCCAGATGGCTGACCGATCAATAACCAAACTTAGGGGTGAACTGGAGGATGTGTTAATAAAAATCAGGGAATTCGTATTCCCTGTGGATTTTATTGTACTTGATACACAGCCCGTAGCGAACCCATGGAATCAAATTCCGGTGATTTTAGGTCGCCCCTTTTTGGCCACATCCAACGCTATCATCAACTGTCGTAATGGTTCTATGACCCTATCCTTCGGGAATAGGTCAATAGAGCTGAACATTTACAAGTTGGGAAGTGTACCCTCCGAACCTACTGCTCATGTCTGTTCTGTCGACTTAATGGATGTCAACAACAGCGAATTTGATGATCCTCCTGATATCGATCTTGACTCTTTTCATACGTTGTTGTTTGACCCAACTATGTATCAGACACATACGGACTTTTCCACCGAGATGTCCGGGTCAACAACTAACACCGATTCTGAACTGCTTTTAGAGTCTGAAGATCACCCCACACTTTGTGATGACATTATTCTTCAGGGTATTGATGAAATTTTTGAGGAAATCTTCGCTGATGAACTCGCATTTCTGAATAACACGGGTGTTGAGATGAATCATGTCCCAATCATTGAAATTGAACCTCCACCCCATCTTCTGAATTGTAAAAAGAATGCGAGTAATCCATCACATTCACTGCTTCGTCTCTCCAAAATGAGACGCACACACATTCTGTTCCACCACTTACCCTTTCCCCACTTCTTCTTCCACCAACCCGAGCACTGCATTGATAAAATTTTTGAATGGTTGGTGTTGACATTCGATCTTTGCAAAGCTTGGCATCGACCAATGGTTCTTGACCCCCTCATGTGATTTTCAAAGCTTAACATTGCATAACTCAAGTTTGGGGGGAGTAATTTTTCTGCCTCTTGAAAAGAAAATTTTACAAAAATTTTGAATGAAAAGAATAAGTTTGGGGGAGGATCTTCACTTATATATTTTGCCCCCACTAATAAATTCCTTCCAGGCTTACAGGTTTTGTAGATATTGCGGTTGACAACAGTGAGGACACTGTTGAAAACAAGTTTGGGGGAGGTTTGTGCTTAGTTTTGCATCATGTGCATATCATTTGCATAAGCACAAAACATTTCTTTAAAAAAACCTATAAAAATTTAAAAATTTTCAAAATCCATAAAAATTAAAAAAATTTCAAAACTCATAAAAATTAAAAAATTTCAAAATTTCAAAATATTTAATATTTATGATAATAAAAGATTGGATAGTGAACAATTACATCCATGAGATTAGAAAAATTTAAGAAAACCAAGAAAATTAGAAGTTTTCTTATACGAACTAGTAATAAGTTGTTATGAGCCGTTGTTCCAAGGGTTAGTAAGATGAAGGAAGTCACTAATCTGAGGATAAAAATAAATCTGAAAAATAGTTTCTATTCTGGAAAGCCAAGCATTTTGAACGTCGATACCCTGCTATTCGCACTTACACACGTCTTGAAGCCCGGGATAGTAGAGGATACCTTGAAATGCTCTTGTCTTAAAGCCAATGTATGAAGGAAATAAAAAAAATGAATAAAATATAAAGTGGTGAGAAAAATGGACACTGGTTTTGTTATCACCGAGGGCAATAAAAAATATATAGCGAGGGTGCTTCTTCACCTAGTGCCCTAAGGCCAACTGGTCTGGGAGTCACTGCTATGCCTGAGGTGATGCAAGACGAGGAAAATACACCAATTAAGCAAACATATGAGCAATCGGTCGGTTAGTACCTCAAGAAGTATTAACGGTCGCATGAAAGTATGTAAGAAAATTCGTCTAAATATTCACTAATCAAAAAGTACCGAGGCTGATGGGCAAGAGTATGATAGCTTGAATTGAATTCTCCGGATGTAGGGATGTCCTTTACACACACGCAGGGTGATATGATCGATGTTTGGAAGAAAGATAGGAATGAAGAATAAGACGATGTTTTATTGAGGGAGGACGTGATTTCTGACATCTTTTCATGACCATTAAGATAGGGCTCATGACAACCGAAAAGCTAGCTTAGTTGGAAACCCTAATTTTCAAGGCTTTTCTTTTACAATTCTTGTCTTTAAATGTAATATTCATGATCTTCCTTTTATTATTGGATTTTGTGGGTGCAATCCGCTGAAAACCCTCAGGAGACAACACTCCTCCTACCAGGGACACCTAGAGGTTTAAAGGCTTGTTGCACATGCTCAGTGTAATCGTGTTGCCTACAAAAGGGTGCTTTTTTATTTTCTCCTACTCTTTGTAATAAAACAATTCGATCGAGACGATCGAAAATAAGTTTGGGAGAATTTGATCAGTCGAAAATACTGCATTTCTAACATGGCAATTTCCCTACCTTTTGCATTCATGTATAGGTATCCGGTATTCATATCGCACATATTTGCAAAACACATGTAAAATACTGGATTACTTGTACTGTATTCTAAAACCTGCACTTTTAGGGAAATTGACTGTATTTTATGGCATCACATCATCCTTGTATTGCGCAACTCTTGTCTGGGGTCTAATGCAGGAAATTCCAGAAGCAAAAGCCCAAAATTGGGAAAAGATCTGATAAAAGAAACGCCAACTCAAAGGCTGAAGATCTGGTAATAATGCAGAAGGCCAAATAAAATTCAACATATCAGAATAAGGCCCATATGTCATCACAAGCCCACAGAAGAAAACTCAAGTCCTAAGGCCACGAAAGGACCGCGGATCCGCGGCCCAAACCCCCTTGGCGCCGCGGATCCGCGGCCATTTGAAGAGATCAAAGCACCCAATTTTGTCACATGCCTATTTCTAACAGCCAGAGCTTCCAGAAGACCCCAGAAGCTCCACGTGGCACATCTAGAAGGCTCGGCTTAACAAACTCTTGGAGGGAAATTCAAATTTTCGGCTTAACAAACTCTTGGAGGGAAATTCAAACTTTGGGTTAACTAACTTGTGGAGGGAGAATTAAAAATTCAATCCTAGATCTAGAATTTGGAGGGCTATAAAAAGGAGCCTAGATCTAGGGTGCAAATGGTTCAATAATCACCATCTTCTTCCCTCCACAAGTTTAGTGACAAAGCTTGTGCCAAATTCCAATTCAACCTCAAGATCAAGATCCCGAGATCAATTCAAGCAAGAATTCCTTCAACCTTTAGAAGCGACGCCGGATTTTCAACGGAGCAAGAGATCCATGCCGATCCGCGACTCAAGGAGCCGAGCGAAGCCGAAATCGACGATCTAGTTCCTACCTTTTGTAAATTCAAGAGAGTTGTAACGAAATTTGTCGATAAATAAAGGTGAATTTTCTATATTCTTGCTTATCTTTTAATTCAAGTATAATGATTAGATCTCAATTTGTGATTGTGTTTGTGATCATGATGTTTGAGTAATCTCCGCTCGTGTAGGAGTTGCAACGATCTTTAGATGATGATGATTTAGATATTCTTACAATTCTTAAATCCTATAATGCTTTGAAATTCTAGTGAATCAAATGATTAATGACCTAGTTTCGAGATGATGCTTCCTAGATCGTGTTCACTCGATACTAGGGAACAACTATTGACCATTTGATTAACTAGAAGCTAGAATTTGAATGCGATCTATCGAAAGGACAAAGGATGAGTTGCGGAATCCCTAATTTTCCCGCACGATCCTTAAACCTCGATGAATTTGCATCGATCTAGTATCAATTTGTTAATGGATAAGAATGAGTAATCATTAGATCTCGTCACATCTATAGATCCGATCTACTCCTACGAGCCATACTTATAATCTTGAGTGTTGATTGGAAAATTATCTCTCATCTCAATTCTTGTTTTTAATGTTTCTTTTAGATCTAGATTTTTCTTACTTTTGATCTTCAATTACAAATCATGAATTGTTTTCTTTTCTTTTCCCTAAATTTTCAACTCATCTAATTCGGAAATTGAACGGATTACACTTTCCCTGTGGACGATCCGCACTTACTAACGCGCTACATCCGACACCGTTATTGATTGCGGTCAAATATTTTTGGTTGTGATTTCTTATACAATTTTCTAAAAAACCAACTATACAATCAGAAATCGTTTTTCAATCACTGCTATCACCCGGGACACCTAAAAAATATTTAGCGAAGACTGAGAGATGTGCAGGCAACCTAGAACCTATACCCAAAACCTGAGACCCCCAATCCAAGTACTGGCCATAGATTTAATCATTCTGGCCGCAAGTTGCGGCCTGATCAGGGACTTAAGGCTTCGTGTTTTGTCCAGGGCTTTATCTCCAGTAAAATAGACCCCTCCCATATGCAACTTTGGCTAATTTCACCTAGGATAAAATCTGGGACCATTTTCTTGAGTTGCTACATTGTTTTGTGACTTCGTTTTAATTTGGGAGTTGGTATTTGATTTTGTATTCCGTCGTCTGATGTTTGTACGTCAGCGACGGGGGTTGTTTGGTGGTTTTGCAGGCGTAGTCCATAGGTTCTAACGTATAGGCTTTTAGCGTGTCGTTTTGGTTTTGAATTGGGTTTTAATACGCCATGATACGTTATGATGTGTAGGTACCCCCATGAGGACTTCGAGATGACAAGCAAGCGTGTGGCGACGTCGGCAACGGCGAGCGAAGAGCAAGGTAAGATTATATCTACGGGGGATGTCGGGTGGATGGCGTATAGCACCCCTGCAGTTCGTAGTATAGTGTATTGTATATATATTTTATATGGATATATTTGTTAGTGTATATGCCCTAGAGCCCATTACTGTATCATACTAGTATGTATATTACTTAATGGAAGCTTGGGATATTCACCTTGTATTGACAATCTTGCTCAAAATGGTAGTATGCTACTTGGTTTGTTTCTACTTCAATGTGTACATGTGTTTGCTTTATTATATCACCTATACGCATTAGGGGAGCCCTTAGGATCTTTGCTTGATTACCAGCGTTGTGATGGCAGTCACACTAGTGGGGGCTGGGTAATCTATAAGCACATCCTTATGCAGGTCCCTAGTCGCAGGACTATTGAGACAGGGCATCGATACTCCGGAGTAGACTAGCGTATGCGCTTTTCATCCCAGTGTGGGAGATGGTCTGTCCCACAGCCATCAGTACGTCGTACTGGAGATAGTATGCGGGTGCTTGTTGGGTTATGAGTATACTGGACAGGACTCGTCTGGAACTGACTAGTTGGTATTATACCTATCGTCAGTTATCAGTTCCGAGGTGACATGAGTACAGCTTAGTCCGCTGACTTGACACTGTCACTTCGCCTCGAGTGTGTTCCCACTGTATTTTGATTACTACCCTACCACGGCTCAAAGGAGTCGTGCAAACAGGTAGTAGTTGGGTGCAGTCCCGAAGCACTTGGAGGCAGTGACGGTTAGACAGGATTCGTCTCTCCCGGTATTAGGGGTTGACATCGCGCTGTGTCTAGGAGAGCCATTACACGAGTAGTCCCTGGCCAGGGCAAGCGAGATATACTGGTAGGCTTCCAGTGTTATCTCAGGGTGTTTTGGGCTTCACTCCGGCACGACTTGTACCGCTATTAGGGGACTGACGTTTACCACCCCCTAGGCCCGCCATGCGATGTATCAGACGAACAGACCGGACTGTACGGAGACTGTCACATTTAGGCTCAGTAGGAGTTCAGATGGGTTTCACCTCGTCAGTCTTCTTGTCGGCATCTACCTAGGGGCCGTTACGCACAGCTAGTGCCGCTTGCGGTCTGTGGTTAAACCCACTGCGAGCGTAGTGTCAAGTCTTTAAAGTCCCACACAGAGAGCTATTCTCCTTTAGGCAAAAGAGTAGAGGTCACATGGTTTTGCGACAGGTCGCATGGTTTTGCGACAGGGTTCGGTCACATCCGTGCACTTGTGCACGTTTAGTGTCCGGACAGTTAACACTAGCGAGCTTTGGTTTGAGCCAGATCCTAGTGTACGTTTTGGGATTGATTTTATCTCGTATGTATTCATGTTCCTCGGAACGCGGATGCGGGTGTGTATGCACAGTTGACGGAGAGACAGAGGCAAAGGATTCTCATTAGGGTTGTTGACTGTTGACTATTGACTTTTTGCTAAACCCTAATGAGAATATGAAATATAATTAACAATAATATTAATTAAGTATTATGGTGACATGGTTGTTGAGGGGTTGACTTTGTTGACTTGTTGACTTTGTTGACCGGTTGACTAGGTTGGACTAGTTGACCATCATCATGACAATAGCTATCATTTCATGGCAAAGACTTTTGCTTGCTTGTTTATCTTGTGCAAAATGAGTGCATGAAATGATATGGCTATTTTGACTTAAACCATCACATAATACTTGATTGCTATGATTTGTTATGATGGCTTTGAATTATGAGAGCCAAGAGAGAAAAGTCTTACTCATTCTCTCATTTCCTTTCTCTCTCTTGTTCTTGAGCTCTCATCCTCTTCCTCTTGCTCTCCCTCTCTCTATTCTATGGTTCACTTGTCTCATGTGTTGAGAAGCAAGAACCATAGAGAAAAATCCCAACACACTCTTCTCTACTCACTCTAGTTCATAATGTTTAGCAAACCGAGTGAACTAGTTTCTTCAAAGTTCGAAGAAGAAGCCAAAGGTAGAAGCTTTCGGGTGGATCGATCTTCGGCGCAAGGAGACGACGGGGTGAAGCCGATCCGTTCACCATCGAGAGTTGAAGACGAAGGAGTTCAAGAAAGAAAGGTATAACCCCCTAACCGAGTAGTTAACAACTCCTAGTTAGGTTGTTAGGTAGATAGTTTAACAAAGATCCGTTTTGAGTCCATGTTACCGCCTCTAGAAAATTGTTTTTCATCAAATTCCACGAGCCCGTAAGTACCGGGAGAGGTAGCATAGACTTACAGTGGTATCAGAGACTAGTTAAACACTACCTAACATGTTAGCATAGTAACTAGAAATTCGATCGGAGAAAAAGTCCCGAAATAAACCCGGAAATCAAACTTGCTGTCGATTTTTTAAGTTCTGTAAAAATAATAAATCATGCTTTAAAAATCGACTCAGGGTTTTTTAAAGATACTGTAGAAAAACGGTGCAGAGAAGCCATCAAACCGCCGCGGAAACACGGCAATAGCTTGCTATTGCCGCGGTTCCGCGGCCAACTTAGCTCTTCTCTGTATCTTCTTTACTGCAGTATACTCAGTGGGGTATTTTGGGAATTTTGGTATATGTTTTTTCAGCCCAGATTTTCCAGAAAGAAAAATTTGTTTTTGGGGCTTTAAAAACCATATTTTGATCGAGTTTCTAATGACTAAGGCTAACGGGTTTATATCTGTGATGTGATATTTGTATTGAACGTCTGCTAATCGCTATATGTCGATTAGTGGGGTTTATACAAATCTGTGATCTGTAATGTTGCTAGAATGTGTATATGAATTCATTGGATTGTCGCGGGTGAATAGTCGGGGGTTGTGAGACGAGTGTTTTCTTTTCTTTCAATTCATGTAAATTTGTAAATTGATGTAATAATTATTTGTATGACTGCACAACCGGGTCGGGGTTATAGCCGTCATTGTATAATTTCTTTTTACTATTTTTGCTCCTAGGATAGACCCATGGAGGGGGTGCACAAACTACCGGGTATCTCGAAGTGCCGAGTGGCCTACTCACGGTGTTGAGGGAGGTTGCTCCGCTTCGGGTACTTGGCGGGTAGTTTGCCGCACCCGTAGGGGTCTTGGGTGGGGTATTGGCTATTCACCGCGACCGTGTAATCTGCTTTTTGTTACAGGCTCGTACGAATTGCGGATTCCTAGTATATCCAATGTATTCATCTGTGATCTGAAATGGCTATCATTGCAATATATATCTATATATGATATTATTTAGGCGTTGCTTATGTTTTACAGCCGCGCTAGCCCAGCCCCCGCTCTGTCGTTAGTTAAGTAACCTAACGGGTAATGACGGGGCCCTGTGGCGAATGCGAATGGCATAAGTGTACATTATATTTTGGTTGTTTTCTGCAATGGTAGGATTAAATGATGGGACGCATTAAAAGAACTAATGCAAGAAAAATATGCATTAAAAGAACTAATGCAAGAAAATAAACCAAGTAAAAGTCGTTGGAACACTTTCGAAAAACCACTCGGTTCTTTTCAAAACCAACTTTTAAATGCGGAGCTCGAGCCACTCCTTTTAAAATCTATCTCGTTCCATCAATTATATCAAGTTCACTACGTTCACGGTTTTGCCAAAACCATCCGTAGCCCTCCATCATTTCAGTTAAATATTCGGTAGTATTCAAGCTATGTATTTTGACCTCACGCCAAGGCATAGTGATTGGTAGCTGCCGGATATTTATCTGTTGCATAGATAGAATGCGTTGGTTTGAGACAGTCGTACTGCCATTTTGGCCTACGTCAAGGGTAGGTACGGGTGGGTTCAAATTAACCTGGATAATGATGGTAAGAACTTGACATGTGACTTATGACATTTTGACCTCACGCCAAGGTCATAAGAGCATGGGGTAAAAATCCACATCGGGAGTTTCATAAGTACTGAAACTTGCTAGAGTTGCATACCATTTGGAGTGTGATGATTCTGGTAGGATTCCTTCAGTTTAGTCACGCGATGATATTTGGATCCCGATCCTACTGTGAGTATATGCTACTCCTCGGGAAATTTCTCACTTAACGATCAATGCTATAAACCAAGTAGGTGTCTAGAAAGGTGTTAGCGGGGCTACGCCCCCAGGGAAAAGAGGTTATTTAATTAAGGAACTTCACGAAAGCGTTGGAAAAGCTCCCTCGAAGTACCGACACCAGCCTGGCCGAACGGTTAAGCAAGAATTGTACGGTGAGATTGATCCTGACTAATTCTTCCTTTTTGGTTTGAGGAGGGATTCGAGAGACAGTGGGAGCCATCCTGTTTAGACAAACTAAAAACCACTCTAAACTTGCAAGAGCATCATGCTGAGTGTTTCTTCTCTCTCTCCTAATTGCAGCGACCAGTCGACATGACTGGACTTAAGTTACTTCTAGATAAAAACATACTGACAGGGCCAAACTACAAAGATTGGCTCAGGAATGTCAAGATGGCAATCACTTACGACAAGCTGGGGTATCTTCTTACCACCAAAGCTCCCCCTGTCCCAGGTACCATCTCCAGCGTCGCGGATAAGGAAATCCGTAAGACTAGGGAGATCGATTGCGCGAAGGCCAGGTGCCTCGTGCTTGCCTCTATGGACAACGAACATCAGAGGAGGCACGAGAATATGGACCTCGAATCCATATTTCTCCATACAAAAGAACTGTATGGAGAGCAATCTCGTATCGCAAGATACGAAGTGTCGAAGAAGTTATTTTCGGCAAGGTTGGCCATCGGATCATCGGTAGCGGAACACGTGCTTAAGATGATTGGCTACATAGAAGAGCTCGCAGACCTTGGGACTGCGTTGGAGAATGAGCTCTATACAGACTTGATTCTCCAGTCCCTTCCTTCCACTTACGCCCAGTTTATCCTGAACTTCAACTTACAAGGAAAACAAGTTGAACTTCCGGAGCTCCTCAACATGCTGAGGAGTGCAGGGGGCACTCTACAGAAAAGTAGGGAAACATCCACTTTGTTTGTAGGAGGATCTTCCTCTTCTAAGTTCAAGGCGAAAGCCAAGGGAAAGAAGAAGAAAGCCCCCGCCAAACCAAGGGGCGGTGTTAGTAAAGTGGATACGAAGGGAAAGGCAAAAGCAACAAAGAAAGTGGGGAAGCTTGTGGATAAAGAAGAATGCTTCTATTGTCATAAGAGTGGACACTGGAAGAATGATTGCAGGGCTTGGAAAGCCAGAACACAGGAACTGAAGCAAGTTGCGGCTTCAGCTTCAGGTGTGTATGTTATTGAAAACTGTCTATCAATAAACCCTACTTCCTGGGTATTGGATACCGGATCAGGATCTCATATTTTTAATTCTTTGTAGGCGTTGAGAAACCGTAGGTTTTTGAAGGCAGGTGACATGACCCTCAAAGTTGCAAACGGAGCTAGCATGGATGCTAAGGCCGTAGGGGACTATCACTTGGGAATGTCAGATGGACATGTTTTGGTTTTGCGTAATTTCTTTTTTGTACCCAACGCAACTTGTAATATCATTTCTGTATCTTTAGTTTCTAAAGAAGGTTATGAATTTGCGTTTGTAAGCAATGTTGTAAACATTCACCTTAATCAAGTTCTGATGGGTCAGGTACATTGAGCAATGGTATATACGTATTAAACCAATCACAGATTTTCAATGTCCAGAATACACATAAAAGAAAGTCTCCAGAAATCAATCAGACTTTCTTATGGAATTGTAGACTGGGTCACATCAATGAGAGAAGATTGACTAAGTTATATACAGAAGGATATTTGGGTCCATTCCAATATCAATCATATGTAACTTGTCAATCCTGTCTCAAAGGAAAGATGACAAAGACTCCGTTCACTGGACACGGAGTAAGAGCGAGCGAGCTCTTGGGACTCGTACACAGTGACGTGTGCGGTCCAATGTATACACATGCGCGAAGCGGTTTTGCTTACTTCATTACTTTTACGGATGATTTTTCAAGGTTCGGACATGTCTTCTTGCTGAAACATAAATCCGAAGCCTTTGGAAAATTCCAGGAATATAAGAATGAGGTAGAAAAACAAACCGGCAAAAGTATCAAGATTCTAAGATCGGATCGAGGTGGTGAATACTTGAGTGCCGAGTTCCTGGACTATTTAAAAGAGAATGGAATTCTCTCTCAGCTTACTCCTCCATACACTCCGCAACATAACGGTGTATCGGAGAGACGGAACCGAACCCTATTGGATATGGTTCGATCCATGATGAGTAATGCTGAGTTACCGCGATTATTCTCGGGATATGCGCTAGAATCAGCCGCATACCTTTTAAACCGAGTTCCCACTAAGACTGTGCCTACCACGCCATATGAGTTATGTAGTGGGAAGAAACCCTATCTTCAATATCTGAAGATCTGGGGATGTCCGGCTTTTGTCAAAAAGCAGCATGCGGACAAACTCGAGGCACGCTCAGTACTGTGCAAGTTTGTGGGATACCCAAAGAACTCCAGGGGGTATCTCTTATATTACGCAGAGGAACAAAAGATCATTGTTTCTCGTAATGCCCATTTTCTGGAACAACAGTTCTTAGAAAAGGAAACAAGTGGGAGCGAAATAGAACTGGAAGAAATTCCAGAACCACAGACTATTACTGAAAGCTTAGTAGAACCGGAGGGTTCAAAAGAACAGGACATTCCTACGCCGCTACGCAGGAGTAGTAGGCAGTCTCATCCGCCCGAGAGATACTACGGTTTTCTCATAGACGGGGATAGAGAGGATTGCATCATAGATTATGATGAGCCTACTAGCTTCCAGCAGGCCGTTCAGAGCGTTGACTCGGTAAAATGGCTGGATGCAATGCGGACCAAAATGGAGTCCATGTACACCAACAAAGTATGGACGTTGGACATTGCTCCAGACGGGGTAAAACCCGTAGGATGCAAGTGGATCTTCAAAAGGAAGATTGGTGTAGATGGACAGGTTGAGACCTATAAAGCTAGACTTGTTGCAAAGGGTTTTCGTCAAAGACCTGGTTTGGACTATGACGAAACCTTTTCTCCAGTGGCTATGCTGAAATCCATTCGGATCCTTCTTGCTATTGCTGCCTTCCACGATTATGAGATTTGGCAGATGGACGTAAAGACCACTTTTCTAAATGGAAATTTAGAGGAGTGTGTCTATATGGACCAGCCAGAAGGTTTCATTCATAGTGGGAGCAGCGGAAATGTGTGCAAGTTGCTTAAGTCCATCTATGGACTAAAGCAGGCATCGCGGAGTTGGAACATCTGTTTTGATGAGACGGTCAAGGAATTTGGCTTTATCAAAAATCCAGATGAACCATGCATCTATAGTAGATTTGTAGCGAGAACTGTAGTATTCCTCGTTTTATACGTGGATCACATTCTCTTAATAGGAAATGACATTCCTATGCTATAATCTGTCAAGGGGTTCTTGTCACACAGGTTCTCCATGAAAGACCTGGGTGATGCCTCATACATCCTGGGGATCCGGATCCATCGTGATAGATCCAAGAGGATATTAGGACTTTCGCAGTCCAGGTACATCGACACCATACTGAAAAGATTCAGTATGGAAGATTCCTAGCGTGGTAACCTACCGGCTTGTCACGGGATCACCCTCTCCAAAGAGATGTCTCCCAAGACTGATTTGGAGAGGGATCGCATGTCTATTATACCCTACGCTTCTGCGGTATGCTCTATAATGTATGCGATGTTGTGTACCAGAACGGATGTAGCTTATGCACTGAGTGTGGTAAGCCGGTATCAGTCAAACCCCGGGGAGAAACACTGGATAGCGGTAAAGAACATTCTCAAGTACCTGAGAAGGACTAAGGAGATGTTCTTGGTGTATGGCAGAAAAGACCTCCAGATCGAGGCCTTTGCTGACTCCAGCTTCCAGAGTGACAAGGATGATTCCAAGTCCATGTCGGGTTTTGTCTTTACCCTCAATGGAGGGGCGGTGTGTTGGAAGAGTTCCAAACAGGAAACCGTTGCTGACTCGACTATGGAAGCGGAATACATCGCTGCATCTGATGCCGCAAAAGAAGCCGTCTGGATGAGGAAGTTCTTGAAAGAACTTCAGGTGGTTCCGTCCATTGTTGATCCAATACCTCTGTATTGCGACAACAACGGGGCTATAGCTTTAGCGAAGGAACCCAGGTCCCATCAGAAATCCAGACACATCTTGAGGCGGTATCACCTGATCAGGGAGATCGCGAAACGCCAGGAGATCGAGGTTCGGAGGGTTGCTTCAGAAGATAACACTGCAGATCCATTCACCAAGGCCTTGCCCCAGACTCAGTTCGAGCGGCTGATCGAGATGATTGGTCTTTGATATGCCAGTACATGGCCTTAGTGCAAGTGGGAGATTGTTAGTGTATATGCCCTAGAGGCCATTACTGTATCATACTAGTATGTATATTACTTAATGGAAGCTTGGGATATTCACCTTGTATTGACAATCTTGCTCAAAATGGTAGTATGCTACTTGGTTTGTTTCTACTTCAATGTGTACATGTGTTTATTTTATTATATCACCTATACGGATTAGTGGAGCCCTTAGGATCTTTGCTTGATTACCAGCGTTGTGATGGCAGTCACACTAGTGGGGGTTGGGTAATCTATAAGCACATCCTTATGCAGGTCCCTAGTCGCAGGACTATCGAGACAGGGCATCGATACTCCGGAGTAGACTAGCGTATGCGCTTCTCATCCCAGTGTGGGAGATGGTCTGTCCCACAGCCATCAGTACGTCGTACTGGAGATAGTATGCGGGTGCTCGTTGGGTTACGAGTACACTGGACATGACTCATCGGGAACTGACTAGTTGGTATTATACCTATCGTCAGTTATCAGTTCCTAAATGACATGAGTACAGCTTAGTCCGCTGACTTGATACTGTCACTTCGCCTCGAGTGTGTTCCTACTGTACTTTGATTACTACCCTACCACGGCTCAAAGGAGTCGTGCAAACAGGTAGTAGTTGGGTGCAGTCCCGAAGCACTTGGAGGCAGTGACGGTTAGACAGGATTCGTCTCTCCCGGTATTGGGGGTTGACATCGCGCTGTGTCTAGGAGAGCCATTACACGAGTAGTCCCTGGCCAGGGCAAGCGAGATATACTGGTAGGCTTCCAGTGTTATCTCAGGGTGTTTTGGGCTTCACTCCGGCACGACTTGTACCGCTATTAGGGGACTGACGTTTACCACCCCCTAGGCCCGCTATGCGATGTATCAGACGAACAGACCGGACTGTACGGAGACTGTCACATTCAGGCTCAGTAGGAGTTCAGATGGGTTTCACCTCGTCAGTCTTCTTGTCGGCATCTATCTGGGGGCCGTTACGCACAGCTAGTGCCGCTTGCGGTTTGTGGTAAACCCACTGCCAGCGTAGTGTCGAGTCTTTAGAGTCCCACACAGAGAGCTATTCGCCTTTAGGCAAAAGAGTAGAGGTCGCATGGTTTTGCGACAGGGTTCGGTCACATCCGTGCACTTGTGCACGTTTAGTGTCCGGAAAGTTAACACTAGCGGGCTTTGGTTTAAGCCAGATCCTAGTGTACGTTTTGGGATTGATTTTATCTCGTATGTATTCGTGTTCCTCGGAACGCGGATGCTGGTGTGTATGCACAGTTGACGGAGAGACAGAGGCAGAGGATTCTCATTAGGGTTGTTGACTGTTGACTGTTGACTATTGACTTTTTGCTAAACACTAACGAGAGTATGAAATATAATTAACAATAATATTAATTAAGTATTATGGTGACATGGTTGTTGAGGGGTTGACTTTGTTGACTTGTTGACTTTGTTGACCGGTTGACTAGGTTGGACTAGTTGACCATCATCATGACAATAGCTATCATTTCATGGCAAAGACTTTTGCTTGCTTGTTTATCTTGTGCAAAATGAGTGCATGAAATGATATGGCTATTTTGACTTAAACCATCACATAATACTTGATTGCTATGATTTGTTATGATGGCTTTAGATTATGAGAGCCAAGAGAGAAAAGACTTGCTAATTCTCTCATTTCCTTTCTCTCTCTTGTTCTTGAGCTCACATCCTCTTCCTCTTGCTCTCCCTCTCTCTAGTCTATGGTTCACTTGTCTCATGTGTTGAGAAGCAAGAACCATAGAGAAAAATCCCAACACACTCTTCTCTACTAACTCTAGTTCATAAGGTTTAGCAAACCGAGTGAACTAGTTTCTTCAAAGTTCGAAGAAGAAGCCAAAGGTAGAAGCTTTCGGGTGGATCGATCTTCGGCGCAAGGAGACGACGGGGTGAAGCCGATCCGTACACCATCGAGAGTTGAAGACGAAGGAGTTCAAGAAAGAAAGGTATAACCCCCTAACCGAGTAGTTAACAACTCCTAGTTAGGTTGTTAGGTAGATAGTTTAACAAAGATCCGTTTTTAGTCCATGTTACCGCCTCTAGAAAATTGTTTTTCATCAAATTCCGCAAGCCCGTAAGTACCGGGAGAGGTAGCATGGACTTACAATATTTATATGTTATTGTGGGTTTATGATTATCTAAATAGACTTTGGGAGTCATGGATATTTTAGTATCATTGGATGATGATGTCGATAGTTAGTTTAGCCGCGAGCCCTAGAATAAGGTTTACACCCACACGCACACACATGCTTACTTTGTTTTACTGGTGCGTATATGGGGGTGTGTTTATATATATACACACATAGGTTGGATTGTATATATATATATACGTATACTTATACTTGGATGATGAGGATTGTACATGGTATTGAAGATGAGTCGATGAGTTTGGTCATGATGCCATGAGATCGGTGATATGTATTGTTTCGTATTAGGAGATACGACATGAGATAATATCGGGCCTTTAGGCGTGTGTTTTCACACATGCATATGTATATATAGATGGTATCAGTTTGTACTAGACTTAGATCAGTATCTCCTGTCCATTAGATATGATGATAACGGATACCAGATGCATGATGAGATGAATATGATATTTTACACGTACCCAGATTGGGATGTCGTACGATGGATTAACTGTACGAGCCTTATATTGATGATAGATCCGCACTCTTGACTCGAGGATGTTATGCTATTTATTGTATCGTATGTGATACTATTGAGGCGGGATCACCGACTATTATATTTATATGTATCGACTCAGATTTAGGTGGTTTCCTTACCTTTCGATTGGTCCCGTAGCTTACTTAGATCTTGGACAAGACTCGAGTCATACCTATTTAAAAACTAACGAATCGTGAGTATTTTAAAGATAGGCCAAGGGATTCTAAGGATATTTTCAAAAGACGCATCTTTTCTTTAAAACACCGTATCCCTTATTTTTCCAAACACCACGATTCGTGTTATTTCAAATGGAAAATCTGTATGACATATATATATTGATGTAGATTCTTCACTGTTGTGGTTATCATTCATTTTTCACATATTCTTTCTATTCGCATCGTATTTCATGTTTAAACATGTTTATTGTTATATTAAACCCATGCTGTCAGGACACCGGCACCATTATCGATGATGGGTATGTTCCACGTACACCTGCTTGCCGGCTCACACACTTCATCATCGATAATTGCCATGTCACTACACAATAGGATTGCTGACATCAGGATATGACCCCTTGCATGACATACTTGCGTATATACCTACTTGTACACCCATATTGGCGCACAGGCACATTGTACACTCATACTTGCGTATATACCTACTTGTACACCCATATTGGCGCACAGGTATATTATACACTCATACTTGCGTATATACCTTCCTGTATATCCATATTGGCGCACAGGCATATTGTACACTCATACTTGCGTACATACATATTGTACACTCATACTTGCGTACATATATGTTTGTACATACTTAGATGATTCTGGCTTGATTTTGGAGATTTGGGAACCGCAAGATATATTTTGAAACTGGATTCATTTAAAAGAGCGGTTTTCCCTCGATATGTGCATATAACTATTATGTTGCATGATATACTGATATGCTTACATTCTATTATATGTCGCATACATCATACTTTATGATTATACGCATTGAGATATGTTGTTTCCATGATATTTCTGGATTTGAGAACCGTGCGTATTTCAAAAGAATGTAGGTATTAGTTTAAAAACACGGTTTCTCTTGATATGATATTTCAGTGAGTCCACCATGTGTTTTCTCGGTTCTGAGACGTGTGATATTTGAAACCCGATTCGAGGAGGCGGATGATTCCATTTTCGGATACATGGTACCCCGGGACGAGAGAGAGATTTCGAGTGGATGACGACGAGCCTGACAGAGGGACCACTACCTACCGGTGATGGTATTTTGGGCTCGGCGGATATCTGGAGGATACCGACCGGAGACGAGAGATGATACTGGCCGATCCGAACTGATGGAGCCCGTGGGCCGATCCGGACTGACGGAGCCCCGATATATGAGGATTTATGTACCGATGTCGGGCACAGGTTTCGTGATGTTTTCGAGTGTCGATGCTGGACACTCAGGTTCCATGATTTTGATGTGTCGTGAGGGACACACGTTGATTTATACCCTCATACTTCCATGCATATGCTTTTATGACTTTTACATGCATGATGTTGTTATGTCATTGGTTGACACATGGATGAGATCCACATGCATACAGGCTTTGATTACTTAGTTGGATGATATCCACATACTTATAGACTTCATGATATAGTTGACTCTGATTTCATGATAATTACATTAATCACACCTCATGTTATGATATGTTTCTACCTGAGGCACTGACACGAGCACTTGGTTTTACACTTATGTTTTGATGTTTACCCTTGCCACCTTATCATGCTTCAGACTTTATCATATTGAGGATATATATTACTGATCGTATTGACCTAGGATTGAGTCATACATACGATTTCTGCTCTGTGATGTTTTCTACTCACGAGTTGGCAATTCACCCCCGTTGTGCCACAGTTTCTTGTAGGTTTTGCCATACAGGTTCTTTGCGGCTTTCTGGCACACTGCTTCCATTCCGAGTGATTGCTTGGTAGGTGGGTTCACTTGTATCGTGACCACCATTGTACTCTATTTATTTCAGTTGTATCTAGAAACTCCATCAACCAGACTTGCATATTATTTCAGACTTAGAAAACTAATTGTGCATCATTTCGACCTTAGAGTCGTGCTTGTATTATTATGGTTTCTTGATGATTTGAGTTTCCTTTTGAGTTTTGATCCTCGCCCTTCGGTGTTATATATTATATTGCTTGCGTGGTTGTGACCGTCAATTGACGAAGAGCTAGTTCCCGCTTGGGGATGCCTTTTATCATTGTGCATATATTATTCATGCTGTATCTCGTTTGAGGCCAGTATTTACAAAGGAAACTCTGCCGAAATTTTTAGAAAAGACTTGGGATTTTAAAAATGTATACTTCGGCTTATGTTTTTAAAACCACTTGTTTAAAACTTGTTTTCTTCACTTCTTCCTTAAAATGGTTTAGATTTCTAGGATTTTTTTGGCTTACTTGAATTAGATGAGGTCCTATAGACTTCATATGATTCTAGTGCCTGTCACGTGCCATTTCGGGTCGTGACACTAGGGCACCTAGTTCGCTCCATTAGATGACGTAGATGATGTAAAGAATATAGATGGAATGATTTGTCTCTCATAGCCATAGGTTTCTGAACTCATGAGACATGAATGGCTAAAGATAGAAGAACTCTTGAGGAAAAAGCTAGTGAAGTTTTTGCATAGAATAGAGAATGAGCTCTCATTGTCTCAAACTAAACCATACCCCTTTCTCAATAGAATAATTCATATTAGAAAACAAAATATGGTTCATATTCAATTTAGTGAGTCATGGTTTGAAAACCCTCCATGTGTCACTAAGAGCCATGCTAAAAAATATGCAAAAATCCACCTCATTTTCTCCACCTCATAATGCAATAAATATTTAACCTAAAATGTTAAATACTAAATAAGAGGTGTCTTCTTCTAGAAGCATCTTTGAACAAATTACAAAAATGCCCCTCATCCGTATATACAAACCCGTATCCGTATTCCTAAAAATACGAATACAAAAGAGACGAATATAATCCATCAGTATAATACTAGGATCCGGCTTAAACCAAAGCCCGCTAGTATTATCTGTCCGAATCAACATCCGTGCACAAGTGTACGTGATCAAACCCTGTCGTAAAGCCATGAGACCTCTACATCTTTTGCCTGATGCAGGGAAACCCTCTGTGTGGGAGGACTCGACACTACGCTGGCAGTGCAGTGGATTTAACCACAGGCCACAAGCAGTACTAGCTGCACAAAACGGCCCCTAGGTATATGTCAATAAGAAGGCCGATGAGCAAACTCATCCGAACTCCTACTGAGCCTATCTGTGACAATCTCCGTACAGTCTGGTCTGTTCATCTAAGAGTATAGCATATCGGGCCTAGGGGGACGGTAATCGTCAGACCCCTAATAGCGCAATAAGTCATGTAGGAGTGTATCCTAAAAAACCCTGAGAAACTACTGGAGTACCTACCAGTAAATCTTGCTTGCCTTGGCTAAGGACTTTGTGTAATGGCCTTTCGAACAAAGCGCGATATCAACCCCCAATACCGGGAGTGACGAATCCTATCTAACCGCCACTGCCTCCAAGTGCTTCGGGACTGCATCCAACCACTACTTGTTTGCACGACTCCTTTGAACCGTGGTAGAGTAGTAATCAAAGAACAGTGGGAACACACTCGTGACGAAGTAGCAGTATCCAGTCGACAGACTATGCTGTACTCATGTCACCTAGGAACTGCTACCCAACGATAGGTATAATACCCACCAGCAGTCCCTAACGTGTCATGTCCAGTGTACTCATAACCCAATGAGCACCTGCATACTATCTCCAGTACGACGTACTAATGGTTGTGGGACAGACCATCTCCCCTGCTGGGATGAGAAGCGTATACACTAGTCTACTCTAGAGTATCGATACCCCGTCTCGACCATCCAACGACTAGGGACATGTATAAGGATGTGCTTATAGACTACCCAACCCCTACTAGTGTGACTGCCATTACAACGTTGGTAGTCAAGCAAAGATCTTAAGGGCTCTACCAATATGTATAAGTAATATGCAAAAAACATATGCACATATTGAGGTAGAAATAAACCAGGTAGTATACTACCATTTCGAGCAAGACTGTTATTATATCCGTGTATATCCGAAGCTTCCATTAAGTAATATACAAACCAGTATGATACAATAATGGCCTATAGGGCATATATCACTAACAGATCCGGTATCCAGTGTTGGAGATAGTGCCCTCAAAGTCAATTATTGGATCGCAGGTACGTGATTGCAATGATTAAGGCAGGACCTATACCGATATGACAGTCTTGCTCGAGATGATAGTATGCTATCTGGTTTGTCTTTAACATCGTATACATGCTTTAGTTCGCTATTGCATGTTGATAAATCACATAGGATTCTTGCTTGACTGCCAGCAGTTTGATGGCGATCATATACGTAGGAGCTGGAGTCTATAAGCACATCCTTAAATGTGTCCCTAGTCGTGGGAGTTTCGAGACAGGGCATCGATACTTCAGAATAGACTAGTGTATACAGTCGAGACCCCGACGAGGGGCTATGGCCGGTCTCACAAGCCATTGGTGTCAGTAGGATCACCTAAGATGTATATAGGTGCCATTAGGTTATGAGTACACCGGACAGGACTCACCGGGAACCTGCTAGTTGGTATTATACATATCGTCAGATAGCAGTATCCTGGTGACATGTGTACAGGTTAGTTCATCGACCTGAGATCGTCATTTGTCTCGTGTGAGTTCCCACTGTGCTTAGATTACTACCCTACCACGCTCAAAGGAGTTGTGCAAACAGGTTTTAGTTGGGTACAGTCCCGAGCCACATGGAGGCAAGTGAGCGGATCGGCAGGGGATTCGTCTCTCCCGGTATTGGGGGTGAGATCGCGCTGTGTCTAGGAGAGCCATTACACAAAGCCCTCGACCGAGGCAGGAGATTTACTGGTAGGTACTCCAGTAGTATCTCAGGGTGTTCTGGGCCACTCTCTGACACGACTTATACCGCTAATGGGGGCCTGACGTTACCAGCCCCCTAGGCAGATATGTGATACTCATAGACGAACGGACCGGACTGTATGTATATTGTCACTGTTAGGCTCAGTAGGGTTTATGGATGAGTTCGCTCGTCAGCTTCCCTTCTAATCAATACATAGGCAAACCGTTATGTACAGTTTGTACCTCTGATGTGCTAGTGGTTATACCCAGTGCCAGTGTGTTGATGAGTCATTAGAGTCCCCCATAGACAGTTTCCCAAATTCGGGCGAAACGTTGTAGAGGCCGTATGGTTTTATGTCAGGGTTCGGAAAATGCACGTGCGTTTTCGCACGTGTCGTTTTTCGGGCAGATAATACTGGTCGGCTTTGGTTTAAGCCGGATCCGAGTATTATGCTATGTAGATATAATATCTTTGTCTCAGTTGAATTTGTATTCGGTCGTAATACAAATGCGGGTATGTTTATACTGATACGGGGTTATCCTGAAATTCGTTTCAGGATCGCCTTTTGGAAGTTGCCAGTTTCCAGTTTTCTATCAGCCGTATTTAACATTCGGTTAAATACGGATTTATCTTTTCTTGAGTTGAGGGTGAGTCGTACTTCTAGATGCTTCTAGATGATGACTAGGATGGTGACTAGGCTTCATGACTCATTAGTGTATTTAATGATTCAATTAATGTTTGATGACTAGGGTTAATGATTCATCACTTGCATTATATGTGTTCATACTAGGTGTCATGGTGAATCATTATCTCATTTAATCTTGTGGTCACCTCCTAGCTCCTACACTCACCTCCCTTGCTTCTATAAATGGCCGGCCATTCATTTGGTGGAGTTCATGGTTGTTGTTTTGAGAAAAGGTTATTGTTTATGTGTATGGAAATTTCAAAGCTCTTTTCATTCCATCACAATTCCAAAAGGCAACTTCATTAACCGTTCGCCCATAGCATTGAACGTAACGAGACAAAGTGTTCTACTCATTCTCTACATCATCTTGGTCGTCTCTTTTAGCAAACTTGACGATCGAGTTGCCTCGGTTCAGAGGCGGGAGCCCGTTTAAAGATCATCGACGTGGTGCCACCTGGGCGAGAAGACTGGAGATTCAGGAGATCGGAGCAGCCGCAACAAAGCGTGGGATGATGGTTGAAGACCGAAGGACTCGGATCGTTCGGTATAACATTTCTACCCACTTTGTAATTTGTTAGTTTAGCTTTAATGGCAGATCCGGGTTATAGTACGCGATAGCGCCAATTTTTAAAAAGTTTTTGTTCCGCATTTTGCGTCTGTTAGACGGCCGGGGCGCTACCGTAGACTTATAGTGGTGTCAGAGCCTCACCATTAAGATATACTAACTTGTGCTAACGCGTTTAAAAGATCGATCGAACGGAATTTCCGAAATCGCAGTTTTCATGCACACAAGTTTCTGTCGATTTTTTTAAGGGTCTAAAAATAATTTTGCATATCACAGAAAAGCGTGCAGGGTTTTCTAAGCACTGTGGAAAAATTTGGGCACGTGATCCCACAAGGACACCGCGGATCCGCGGTCAAACCTAGGGTTTGACCACGGAACCGCGGCGTTTGTATGGGAACAGTGCTTCAACTTTTTCCAGAGAGCTTTATTTTGGAAATTGTGGTTTTTGGCACTATTCTTTTGGGCCCGGATTTTGTTACTGTACAGCAGATGTACGTGGGGCCCACTTCGGGAAATTTAGTCGATCAAAATTTTAAACTTGTTAGTTTACAGTATTTACATTGTATCTCCGACCGGGAATGTCATTTGATCGGTAAACCGCGTCTAATTGTTATAGTTCTTTTAGACGGGTTTGCGAACGTGACATTCGCGTTGATGTTCTGTGTTGTGATGTGATGTTGCGGATATGTCGTGGCAGTGTGCAATGATAGTGCTGTTTGGATTTATTTGTACATTTGATATTGCAGGGCGAGCGTCCAACATGTGGACTGCCGTCACTGCCTGTTTGTATAATATTCTTTTGGGGCACGACCGGGCTGAGGTCGATGTACCCGTTGTACATATTATTTATTTCTGTACTAGGTTTACCCCGCGATGGAGTGCACGGATAGCCGGGTTCTGGAGGGCAACGGGTTCGTATCTCATGGTTTTGAGAGGCAGAGGGACCTCACTCTAGAATTGGCAGACTATTCGCCGCACTCGTAGGGGGTATAGGTTGACCCAAGGAGGGGTGCTCAATTTACCGGATTCTGTGAAGTGCCGGGTGTTCCATTCACTATGCTGTAGGGGACTACCTCGCTTTAGGTTTTGGCGGGTAACTTACCGCACCCATAGCGGTCTAGGTTTCATTGCACAGGTTATCCACACGACCAGGGGAACGTCGGGTTTCAGTAGCGGCTCTGTGAAACCCGGGGATCCCAAATTATCTGTATTGTTCTGTGATGCTTATTACTTTTCTGTAATGTTGCATATTATCACGCCTGGAGCGATTACTGTATATTGGTATATATACTATTAGATGTTGTATATGTTTTACACCCGCGCTAGTCCAGCCCCCGCTCTGTCGTTAGTTAAGTAACCTAACGGGTGATGACGGGACCCAGTGACGAATGCGGATGGCATATACGTACATTTTATTTTTCGTTCTTTTCTGGTGTGATTGATTGATGGAATTGCATTAATTCTTATCAATGCAAGAATTAAACAAACCTATATTTGGCAGTTGTTGGAACAAATTTTAAAAGGTGTTATTACAAAGATATTTCCTTTTGTTTTGCATAGCGGTATTCAGTTGGAATATCCTGCACCTCATTCCACGAGGCAAGGGCCGAGATCCCTTCACCGGGAGTGACCCCTTGGGCAGAAGTTTATGTCAGGGTAGTAACTATAATATAGTCGATTACAAGTTGCTTTGCATCATGGTATTCAGTTGGAATATCCTGCACCTCATTCCACGAGGAAAGAGCCGAGATCCCTTCACCGGGAGTGACCTCTTTAGCAAAGGTTTTCGTCAATATATTTTTATAAAAAGCTATCAGGTTCCTGCAACGAAATCAAGTTCATTACGTTAAAGGTTTTTCGCCAAAAACCAGCCGTAGCCCTCCGTCATTTCTTATGGATAGTCAGTAGTATTCAAGCTATGTTTGTTGGCCCTTAGTCAAGGCATAGTGTTTGGTAGCTGCTGGGGTATTCATTTGTAGCATTGATAGATGTGTTGGTTTGGGACAGTCGTATTACTGTGTTGGCCCTTAGTCAAGAGTATATACGGGTGGGTTCAAATTAACCAGGACAATGACGGGAAGAACTTGACATGTGACTTATGATTTGTTGGCCCTTAATGAAGGTCATAAGAGCATGAGGCAAAAATTTACATCGGGAGTTTCAAACATACTAGAAACTTGCCTGGCATGCGCATACCTTCTGGAGTGTGATAACTTGAGTGGCTTCCATCAAGTTATCATGCGATGATAGTTGGATCCCGATTCTCACTGATGAGTTGGTTTACTCCTCGGTTGATCACGACTAATTCTTCTTTCAGGTTCGGAGGAGAATTTGAGATTACAGTGGGAGGTTTCCTGATTAGATAAATTGATAACCATTCTGATCTAGGCTAGAGTGCACGCAGAGTGTTTCTTTTCTCTCTCTCTTTGGCAGCGACCTTTGACCGACCCTAGACTATGACTCAGTGACCAAGTTGACCGAACCATCTTAATACTGGCTTTTGGATTGTCTAAAGTTGCACAAGTCATTGCCGCTCCTTCTTTTACCCTTTGAATTTCTCAGAACACCCCGTATTACTACGGATATCCACATCCATTGGATAGATCCATCGTATGGTTATATAAAAACTCGAAGGGATTTCTTCGAGGATGGATCCAGGTTCAGGAGAAATAGAATTGGTTTATTCAGATGTCTTTTATTATCACCTTCTCTCAGGTGACGAGGGATCCTTAGTTTAGGAGAGTACACCTATTACGCTTATTGGATAATCTTATTCCAAACCATAGGCTGGTGCCGAAAGGTAGGGAATGAAGAAAACCAATTAGCCTAAGTAGGGTGTGCAGAAGGTAATATATAAGGACAAGATAAAGGGATTAGAAAGAGGGCAAAGTAAATTGCGACTGTTATAATTCACGACCAAAACAGCGTACTTCATCGCCACTCCTATTTTCACCTTTACTTTTTTCCCAGTTCGGGAGAAATAGAATAAAGTTTTATTCAGTAGTCTTTTATCATAATCTTCTCTCAAGTTGCGAGTACTCCTAGGATTAGGAGAGTACACATATTATGCTTACTGGATAGTCTTCTTCCAAACCATAGGCTGGTGCCGAATGGTAGGGAAGGAAGAAAACCATTTAGCCTAACGATGGTGTACAAGAAGGTAACGACTAAAGACAAATATAGGGATTCGGAGAGATGGCAAAGAAATATACGGTTATAGTCATGAATTGGATTATGGAAGAGGCAATACTAAGAATACCAGGATACCCCTACGAGACATTTTAATGTTTCAGTTTCACTGCGCATTGTTAAAAGAAAACTGTTTTCCCGATTAGATACTTACTCCAGGGTATGTATTTACCAGGTTTCATTCTCCTATCTGTATAGTTTTACAGATAATGAGTGGGAGTAAGTTGTTGGGAATTAGATGATCATCCTCATTATATCGGAATTCGTTGTAATTGGTGATATTTTAGGAAATCGCCTGGGTATAATTTTTCAACCTACGACGCACAGGTTTTGAGTTATTGAACTCAGCGGACTTATACAGAGTATTGTATGTTGTCCAGTGTCTATCAGGACAAAGGGGTAGGTCCTTGTACTATGTTCTGTTTACTTATGACTTCTCTAGTTTTTAGACAAGTGTTTCGTAGAAATACAATGTCCATATTTTGAGAAGTTATGGGTGTAGGGTTCCTAGGCACACTCAAGAGGTCTCACAAGGCATCAACCATGCCAAATTCAAATTTTACAACTTCCGAGATACCCTAATACGGATCGTTGACTAGAGTTTAGGCGAAACATGCAACTAGATAACAACTTAACTAAGAGTGAACGGAAATACAAGCTTTGTAGATCCGGTCCTCCACCTCCATAGCTCCGTGATGAAGTCCCCTCGCTGCGATCATCGGATCTCGGGCTCTAGCGTCGGCTTCATCGGAGAAATGGGCGGGCTAGGTCGTCGACTTCGATGACGAAGATGATCTACGTCGAGGCAACACAAGATCAAGCTCCAACTTCACCAAGCTATGAAACTTGTGAAGAAAACACCCTATACTACTTGGCAAGTGGTAGAGGATGAAGAAATAGGAAGTGGGTTCACTTTAGAATTGGATTTCTCACTCATCTTCTCAATTCACCATTGAAGCTAGCAAGCTACTTTCTTCTTTAAGAAGAAGAAGAAGAAAAAGATGATAATATGATGAGAATCAATTGGAAAATAGAAAATAAGTCATTCTTATCATATTAGCAACCATGGTTAAGTATAGAGAATAAACTAAGGTTAGGTGAATGGTTAGATTTAGCATGAAACAAAAATGGTAGATTTTTTCAAAGCTTCATGAAACTTCAACTACAAAACAAAGCAAGCCACCATTTCTCTTTTATGCCTAAGAAATAAATAAATAAATGAATAAATAAATAAAAACTCTAACCATTTACTTAACCATGGTTTAAATCAAACCTACACCCAAGTTTGCATGTATCATCAAACATGACACAATCAAGTACACAAAAAATATATCACATATACAATGTGCACTTCAAGTGAGAAAATCCATATTAAGTGAACCAATACTAGTTAATGCAAAGTAATATATCAAATATATAATTATACATTAAATCATTAAATAAACACTTGATTTAACGGTCCGGTCATATCACATATAACCGACTAATATCAATAGTAACAACTTATCGAATCAACACTTGATCCGATAACCCGGCTATATCGCATAAAACCGATCAATGTCACAAATCGCGAGAATCGAATACAGTATCACATACTGGTATTATTCTCGGTCCCGCACATATCTCATATGCGCTCCTATTTCATTTCGCTTGAGCCAGGAAACCTCTGTGTAGGACTCTAAAGACTCGTCAATACGCCGGCAGCAGGTGATGATCATATCAAACACCCACAAGCCGCAAGCGGTCTGCTAAACGTAACGGCCACCCGAGTATTGAGCGATAAGAAGATTGATGAGCAAGCCCGCTCATACTCCTGTGAATCCAACCAGTAACACTTACCGTACAGTCCGGTCTGTTCGTCTGATATGTCGCATATCTCGCCTAGGGGTGGTAAACGTCAGACCCCAAAAGCTCGATAAGTCGTGTCGATATGAGGTCTATAACAGTTCGAGAAACTACTGGTAACACTTACCTGTAAATCTCAGCAACCCTGGCCAGGGATTTCCGGTTATAGCCAATCGAACACAGCGCAACATCAACTCCCTATACCGGGAGAGACGAATCCCCTCCTATCGCTCATTGCCTCCATGTGATTCGGGACTGTACCCAAAAACCACCGTTTTGCACGCCCTCTTGGACGTGGTAAGGTAGAAATCAAAGCACAGTGGGAATCACACATGACTCTATGACGATCTCGGGTCTACAGACTAACCTGTACCAGTGTCACCAGAGAACTGTCATCTGACGTAAGGTATAATACCATCTGGGAGTTCTCGGCGAGTCCGTCCAGTGTACCCAGTCTCCACCGAGCACCCGTATATCATCTCTGATGTCAAACACCAATGGATATGGGATCATCCATCGCCCATCTGTATGGGTCGAGAAGGTATACGCTAGTCTACACTGGTATATCGATGTCCTGTCTCGATACACCCACGACTAGGGACCTTGAAGGATGTACTTATGGACTACCATGTCCCCACTAGTATGATCCGCATCATAGTCCAGGTAGTCAAGTACACATCCTAAGGGCTTTACCAACATGTAACAGAGAGACTATCAGTGTACACGTTAAGGTATAGATCAACCAGATAGCATACTATCATGTCGAGCAAGAAAGTCCTCCCTATATATGTCCAAGCATCCACTACAATATACATCCTATGTATAGTAATGGCCTCTAGGGCATACATATAACTAACAATCTCCTACTTGCACTAGGGCCATCTGATAGCAGTGGTTGTAGTATCTCATACTCAACCATCCCATAAAAGTCTCTCTCTTGGAAAAGGCCTTTGTGAGTAGATCCGCCGTGTTGTCCTCTGAGTCTGTTCTCTTAACCTCGATTACCCTGGAGATCAACCATCTCCATGATCAGGTGATACTGCCTTAGATTATGTCTGGGTCACTAATGGGACCGTGGTTCCTGGGCCAAAGCCACACATCCATTGTCATACAATGGAAGGAACCTAGTTCATCTCATGAACCAATATACACCCAAACAGCCTCTTTGGTAGGATCTTAAGTAGCGATGTATCCAGCCTTTATCGTCTAGTATGCCACGGTATCTAGCTTGGAACTCTTCCAACATACCGTCCCTTTACTAAGGGTAAAGACAATGCCTGTGACTGACTTTCAGTCGTCCTTATCACCCTGGAACACTTCCAGTGATTCTCTCCAGCATCGATTGATACCATCTCACTACATCTAGTGAGAATCCTAACATCCATTTAGATCTATCTCATAGATCAAATACCCAGGATTTAGGAGGTATCATTTTGATCCTTTATGGAGAATCATTGTGATAAACGGAGATTGACCGAGCGTAGCATAGGAAACTCCTTTCTTATCAAGAGTATGTCATCCACGTACTCTACGAGGATCACCACCATACTCCCTACTACCTTTTTGTATATACAAGGTTCATCAACTATTTTGATGAAGTCAAACTGTTTGACTAACTCATCAAAACAGATGTTCCAACTCCGCGATGCCTGCTTTATCATATAAAACATCTTGCACACGCTTCCGCTGCTCCCACTGTCTACGAGGCACTCTGGCTGTGTACTTATAGACGCACTCTTCTAAAACATCATTTAGAAAAGCAGTCATGGCACCCAACCGCCAGATATTGTAGTCATGGTATGTAGCCGTGGCAAGTAGGATCTGGATGGACTTAAACATAAATCCTTAGAAAAGGTTTCAGCATAATCCATACCTGGTCAATGATGCAAACCTTTAACAAGTCTTGTTTTGAAAGTCTCAACTTTTCCATCTACACCAAGTAATCTTCTCAAGATATACTTGCTCCTGATGGGGATTTAACCCTTCAGAT
Source organism: Agapanthus africanus (assembly GCA_030015575.1). Lineage (NCBI taxonomy): Eukaryota > Viridiplantae > Streptophyta > Magnoliopsida > Asparagales > Amaryllidaceae > Agapanthus > Agapanthus africanus. The sequence continues at coordinate 511,323,760 of CM057342.1, read as the reverse complement.
ATAACAACCAAAGTCCATACTTTGTTAGTGTACATGGATTCCATCTCAGATCGCTAAGCATCCAGCCATTCTTACAGAGTCCCACTCCTGATGGCCAGCTCGAAACTAGTTGGGTTATCATCTCATGATGCAATCCTCGCTCCCACTGTCATAGAGAAACTGAAGTATCTCTCAGGTGGGTAAGAAACCCTACTAGATCGGCGGAGAGGCTGAGGTTCGTTGGTATCTACTGAATCCTTTGGTTGTACCAAATCATCTGCTGTAGTTTGCATAGCTGGAACCTTTCCAGTTCTACATAACCGACCTTGCCTCGAGCTTGTCCCGATTTTGCTTTTAGACATAGGCCGGACAACCCCAAATCTTAACTAGCTTAAGACATGGGCTCTTCCCATACCATATCTCATATGGAGTAGTAGGCAATGATCTAATTCGAACCCTTTTCAATAGGTATGCAACTTCATAAGTGCATAACTCCCAAAAGGAAATAGGAAACTCAGTAGTACTCATCATAGAGCACACCATATCACATAGGGTGCTATTGCTCCGACCCGATACACCGACGTGCTGTGGTGTATACGGAGGAGTAATGCTGAGAGAGAATCTCATTCTACTTTAGAATAGTTCAGGAATTCTATGCACAAGTATTCTCCTCCTTGATCACATCAAAGGACATAATACTTATACCCATTTTGGTTCTCTACTTCTAACTTATATTCTGTGAATATCTCAAAAGGTTCGGACTTGTGTTTCAACAGGAACATATGTCTGAATCTAAAGAGATCATCAGAGAATGTAATAAAGTACAAAGAACCGGTCTTGGCATGTGTAGACAGGGGACCTACATACATCATCATGTATCAGTCCCAAGAGTTTACTAACTCTTTCTCTGTTTCCAATAAACAGAGCTTTGGTCATCTTATCTTTGTGACATGACTGGTAAGTTTCACAAGATGTAAATTCAAACTGATTTAAATATGCATCTAAATGTAACTTCAGCCAGTCGGGTCGCATTGATATAACCTAGTCTACAATACCTTAAGAAGGATTCGTTCATATCTGAACTCTTCCTCTTGTGTGTGTTCCGTATACTAAGAACTGTAGTTTGATTTAGAACATCAATGCTTTTAGATAACGTGCCTGAACCGATCAACTTTTGATATAGGAAATGTTCAAAACATTATCCAACAATACAAAATTATATCCTTTCTTTACTAATAAAGAGACTGATATGATTTTGTATATCAGGTTCGGTATCTAATAACATTCGTTCAGAATCAATGTATTGGTAATACAGGGTGACAGTGACCAACAGACTTGGCTGCAACACTTGCCCCGTTTTCTGTCTCATGAAACTTATCACCCGTTCTCAGTTCTTTACCTATCTGTAGCCCATGTAACAAATTACATATGCGGGATCCTGATCCGGTATCTCATATCCAGGACATAAAGAATACTGAGAAACAGTTCTGTATAATGAACACACCCGAAGATGATGCATCAGTATGCACTTTCTTCGTTTGGGCGGCACGGGAATTCTGGTAATCCCCAATTTCCTGCTCTGTCTTATAACAATTATAAGTTGGAGCGGGACCAACGTTCCCCAGCTCAGTATAACAAGCGGGTTCGGTCAATAATCCATATTATTATCTTGATTAAGGCGTGATATGGTCGCTACCTGGAGAGAGAGAAGAAAACACTCAGCGTGCGCTCTTGCAAGATCAGATTGGTTATTATTTTATCTAATCAGGATGGCTCCCACTGTTTTTATCAAATCTTCCTTCAAACCCTAAAAGGAAAGACTAGCCGGGATTAATTACACACTACAAGTTCGCCAATCTTTCAGTCAGGCCAGTGTCGGTACTTTGAGGGAGGTCCCCCGTGCTTTCGCACGAACCTAATTAATGTAAACCTCGTTTTCCCAGAGGCGGAACCTCATTAACACCTTTCTAGACACCTACTTGATCGGCTAATTGTAATGTGTAAAACTCTCCTAGGAGTAACAATTACTCGCAGCGGGTATCGGGATCCAACTATCTCATAGAAGGTATGCAATCTCATTGCAAATTTCAACACTTGAAATTCCCGATAATATTTTGCCCCAAACGATCTATGACCTTGACAAGGTCAACAAACCATAGACCGTAAATCAAGTTCAACCCGTCATTTCTTGATTGAATCAAACCCACCCGCACGACCCTTGACAAGGTCAACAAGGCCGTACGACTACCCTAACCCAATCTGCATCATATGCATAAGCAGATAAATACTGGTTAGCTACCGTACACTGCGCCTTAACAAGGTCAACAAACGCAGCACGAATACTAAACATGACTTATCTGAAATGACGGAGGGCTACGATAGTTTTTTCTGAAAACCTATTGCGTAATGAACTTGATATTGTTGTAGGATCGAATGAATTTTGAAATGGAGTATTTTTGAGGCTTTTCTAGTTTTGCTAAAGGGGTCACTCCCGGTGAAGGGATCGTCGGCCCTTTCCTCGTCGAATGAGGTACGGGATATATCAAATATATCACTGTGCAAAGAAGAAACTATAGAAGCTATCAAAAGACAAACCGAGTGTATAGCATCTGCCAGTTATTGCTAAAGGGGTCACTCCCGGTGAAGGGATCGTCGGCCCTTTCCTCATCGAATAAGGTGCAGGATATATCATATATACCGCTGTGCAAAGCAAGAACTGTAGCTACCTGTTTTATTTTTGAAATTCAATTCTAAAACATCTTTAGGTTTCTTTTACTTTCATTAATCATATTAATAAAGTCCCATCATTTAAGTCCACCTAAACATCACAGATAAATACGACGTACACTTATGCCATCCATGTTCGCCTCGATGTCCCCTCGTGCACCGTTAGGTTAGGTAACTAACGACAGAGCGGGGCAGGGCTAGCGCGGGTGTAAAACATAAGTAACGTCTATATAATATATCACATATACTATATATAGTATCTATCATAGAACATCACATGATCACATCACAGATATCGCAGCAGAAGAAACATATGAAATATTGGATATACAAGGACGCCCGTGTTTTCAATACGAGCCAGTATAAAACACGGATTCCACGGTCGCGATGAATAGCCAAACCCACACCCCTAGACCCCTACGAGAGCGGCAAGCAACCCTACCAATTCTAGAGTTAGGAGACCCGGACTCGACTCCTCGAGTTGGTCTCCCACTGGACTCCAGAACCCGGTTACTTGTGCCCTCCTCCTTGGGTCTATCCTAGTGCGGAAAAGTAAATAATATACAAAAGGTGACAACATCCGCAACCTGGAAGTGCCCCAATAAAAGAATATTACATACAAGTTTTTACATGAATGAAAATGAAAAACACTCATCTCACATAAACCCCCCCGGCTATTCAAACACGACGATCCAATATAACATATCCAGCAACACATAACATCACATGTCATCAATGTAAGTAAACATGCGTATCCCAATTGTCGTTGACATATAGCAACGAAACCGGCGATATCACATATTACACTTACGGTCGCAGAAAAGAAAGTGTAAAACTACAACAGTTGGAATCCGCAACCTCTTTAGACATCACATGCCTAAATAAATGAAATACTTAGACATCGCATGCCTAATAATTATAAACCCCGCATTTTAGTCTCATTATCGAAAACACTTTTCAATATCAAGTTGGGCAATTCAACAAGATTCCCGACATCCTGATCGAATGCTCGTCGCAAACTTCAGTAGGCGGCCGCACCCCCGACGCCGTCGACGAAGTGCACCAAGGCGAAACACCGCTACCGCGAACACCCGAACGGATGCTTTTGGCGACGGGGTTCTCCTACAGTCACTTGGTCGGGGCTAAGGGATGTAGCAGTCTAATAAGTTTATCCGGTGGGTATCCGCGTACGCTACGTGATTGCGACGGACTTTTGATCGCATCAAAATTCCGTGGCAACCGATCAAGTGAGACTAAAGTGCTATGTTTATAACATTCATATTAGTTTTCTCATAACTACTTGTGAATTCCAATTATTGTATCCCAATCCAGATAAATAGAAAAAGTTAAACTTTCCGATCGAACATTCAAACACCCAAGTTTTCCCGAAACAAATCAACACATGAAATAGGTTTAAAAACATCCAGTTCATGCCTCAGTACCAACGGTCCAGCCGTAGAAGGGTCAAGCCAACGCCTCACATGTGGCACGCCGTACTGCCCCAAACCCGAAGGTTCAAAGGGCGGTTCAAGACGGTCACATAATCGAGTTAAGGTTTGTTGTCTTCTAGAGGGTCCATCGCATTACTTGCACTACTTAGAACGTTATTAAACTACGGAAAGATCCAACACTTGGAAATTTCCCGACAGGGGAAAAAGTGGGTATTTATATCCGGTCGAACTTTTTAACATATTCAATAATTATCCGGAAAACACATAGACAAGATTAGACAATCCGATCGAATCCACGAGTTCCCAAAACAACCCCAGAAAACTCAACTCTTGAGTAAAAGTTAAAATATCCCAGAAAATACAGCAGTCATATATAAACATTACTGTGCAAATTTTGGTCAACGATGTAACAGAATGGCCGCGAAACCGCCGCGCCACGTGGGCTAAGGGCGCGGTTCCGCGGCGGTTTGATGGAATTACGACCTCATTTTTCACAGTAATTCTTATAAAGCCCTGCTTATTTTTCTGCATATTTTTAATATACAAAAATCCAAATTTTCAAAAATTGGACAGAGAGGGGTATGAATTAGGGTTTCGGGTTTCGTTCGGGTTTCTAACTTCGTCTACGCATCGCCTAAGGCTCTAGCTAGGCTCTGATACCACTGTAGGGTTTCTAGGCACACTCAAGAGGTCTCACAAGGCATCAACCATGCCAAATTCAAATTTTACAAGTGCCGAGATACCCTAATACGGATCGTTGACTAGAGTTTAGGCGAAACATGCAGCTAGATAACAACTTAACTAAGAGTGAACGGAAATACAAGCTTTGTAGATCCGGTCCTCCACCTCCATATCTCCGTGATGAAGTCCCCTCGCTGCGATCATCGGATCCCGAGCTCTAGCGTCGACTTCATCGGAGAAATGGGCGGGCTAGGTCGTCTACTTCGATGCCGAAGATGATCTACGTCGAAGAAACACAAGATCAAGCTCCAACTTCACCAAGCCATGAAACTTGTGAAGAAAACACCCTATACTACTTGGAAAGTGGTAGAGGATGAAGAAATAGGAAGTGGGTTCACTTTAGAATTGGATTTCTCACTCATCTTCTCAATTCACCATTGAAGCTAGCAAGCTACTTTCTTCTTTAAGAAGAAGAAGAAGAAAAAGATGAGAATATGATGAGAATCAATTGGAAAATAGAAAATAAGTCATTCTTATCATATTAGCAACCATGGTTAAGTGTAGAGAATAAATTCAGGTTAGGTGAATGGTTAGGTTTAGCATGAAACAAAAATGGTAGACTTTTTCAAAGATTCATGAAACTTCAACTACAAAACAAAGCAAGCCACCATTTCTCTTTTATGCCTCAGAAATAAATAATTAAATGAATAAATAAATAAAAACCCTAACCATTTACTTAACCAAGGTTTAAATCAAACCTACACCCAAGTTTGCATGTATCATCAAACATGATACAATCAAGTGCACAAAAAATATATCACATATACAATGTGCACTTCAACTGAGAAAATCCATCTTAAGTGAACCAATACTAGTTAATGCAAAGTAATATATCAAATATATAATTATATATTAAATCATTAAATCAACACTTGATTTAACGATCCGGTCATATCACATATAACCGACTAATATCAATAGTAACAACTTATCGAATCAACACTTGATCCGATAACCCGGCTATATCGCATATAACCGATCAATGTCACAAATCGCGAGAATCGAATACAGTATCACATACTGGTATTATTCTCGGTCCCGCACATATCTCATATGCGCTCATATTTCATTTCGCTTGAGCCAGGAAACCTCTGTGTAGGACTCTAAAGACTCATCAATACGCCGGCAGCAGGTGATGATCATATCAAACACCCACAAGCCGCAAGCGGTCTGCTAAACGTAACGGCCACCCGGGTATTGAGCGATCAGAAGATCGACGAGCAAGCCCGCTCATACTCCTGTGAATCCAACCAGTAACACTTACCGTACAGTCCGGTCTGTTCGTTTGATATGTCGCATATCTCGCCTAGGGGTGGTAAACGTCAGACCCCAATAGCTCGATAAGTCATGTCGATATGAGGTCTATAACAATTCGAGAAACTACTGGTAACACTTACCAGTAAATCTCAGCAACCCTGGCCAGGGATTTCCGGTTATAGCCAATCGAACACAGCGCAACATCAACTTCCTATACCGGAAGAGACGAATCCCCTCCTATCGCTCAATGCCTCCATGTGATTCGGGACTATACCCAAAAACCACCGTTTTGCACGCCCTCTTGGACGTGGTAAGGTGGAAATCAAAGCACAGTGGGAATCACACAAGACTCTATGACGATCTCGGGTCTACAGACTAACCTGTACCAGTGTCACCAGAGAACTGCCATCTGACGTAAGGTATAATACCATCTGGGAGTTCTCGGCGAGTCCGTCCAGTGTACCCAGTCTCCACTGAGCACCCATATATCATCTCTGATGTCAAACACCAATGGATATAGGATCATCCATCGCCCATCTGTATGGGTCAAGAAGGTATACGCTAGTCTACACTGGTATATCGATGCCCTGTCTCGATACACCCACAACTAGGGACCTTGAAGGATGTACTTATGGACTACCATGTCCCCACTAGTATGATCCGCATCATAGTCCAGGTAGTCAAGTACACATCCTAAGGGCTTTACCAACATGTAACAGAGAGACTATCAGTGTACACGTTAAGGTAAAGATCAACCAGATAGCATACTATCATGTCGAGCAAGAAAGTCCTCCCTATATATATCCAAGCATCCACTACAATATACATCCTATGTATAGTAATGGCCTCTAGGGCATACATATAACTAACAATGGGTATAAGAATAAAGTAGAGAACCAGGTATCACAAGTATCGGGATTCTTCAAAGAGATCGAAGATGTAGATACTTATGATTGGTATTCAGATGATAGTAATGGTTTTGAGAAACTTGTTTCTCTTTTAGGTTACTCATAATTAGATGCATTCCTAAGTTGAGTAATGCTGATTAGCCTCTCTCCATTAAGTCGATATGCACTGGAGACAGTTGCATGATTAGAATCTGGTTCCAATTAAATAAGTGCCAAAGTTTTTATATTGGATATAGAATTCTTCAGATCTTAACGATGTTAAGGTAAGGAGAGTTGTCTAGCTTATGCTTAAAACCAGACACTGGATAACTCAAGGCTTGTTTCTGTAATGACAGTTTATGGGTTGACCCTGGCTTTGACGAGGGTTGACATTTCTACCATCTGGAAGATCAATAGTGATATTGTTCTAGACTCGCCACAGTTTTAGTAAAATGGATTTTTTTTCAGAAAACAGTAGTGGGAGTATGGTAGAACTGGAAGTGATTCCAGAACCGCAAACGATTACGGAAAATTTAATAGGACCTATATATTCAATCATGTTTGACATTCTAATAGCCACTCCGCAGATATGGTGGGTAACCTCAGACACCCGAAAGGTACTCCGGTAGGCTCAAGGACGGTGACAGGGAGGTTCTTGTTTACCCAGACTTGACACTACTGTTGTTCCAGGCTATGAGACCCGGCAGGAGGATAAGTATAGCATCGTTCTAAACTAGTTTTAGAAGTGCACGTATATATTATTCTTCCAGAGGGTTGTCGTAGTCAGTTGGAGCAGCGGAAGCATAGTGGGCAAGAAGCTTTTGTCTATTTATAGGCTTAAGCAGATATAGCAGAGATAAGATCATCTAATTTTTGATGTGACAGTCATACATTTGACTTCATCAGGGGATGGATCTGTTAAGAAGGTAGTAGGGTGGGATGTCCTGGTATTTGGATGACATACACAGAGTCGGAAGTACAATTCCTATACTACGATCGGTTTTACTGTGGTCGTCATACAGTTGTTTCTTCACAAAAGACATGGATATAATATCAGACATTTTGGTTACTAGATTTATGGTTTTAGATCTAGATTTGGGTAGTTTCCCAATGTGAGTACTTTGACAGTATTCTAATAGTATTTTAGAACAAATGATTCCTGGCATGGTGGTGTACCTGCAGATGATGGAGTCACCCTCTCTAAAGGTGTCTTGCAGACTAAAGAGGAGAGGGATGTGCATGATTAGCAGATCACTTGCTTAGGCAATTGAGTCAATCATAAAATGTCAAGTACCACACCAGATGTTGTTTTTTGCACTAGGTGCCATAAATTTATATTAATCCAATCCTGAAGAAACATAAGGAAGCAGTTTTAGAACATAAGTGCATGTTCTACGGATTTGATGACGGCAGCCTCCTTCGGGAGACGGTTATCATTCCAGGCTTCCAAGGTGACATGGATGACAGAGTGATTGTCAGAGTTATAGTTTTTCCTCTGAAGAGGGATAGTATTATGGACAGGTGGTCCAAGAGGATACTGTGGGAGGCATGGTGCTGGATACTGATTAGGTTCAGTTATCAATAAAGTCTAAGAAGTTTGGATTTGGAGTTCATTTATGAACTAGGTCCCATCAGATATCCAGACATATTCTAAGACAGGTATTACTCAATTCGGGAGATGGCTTTCTCCTCTAACTTGAGATTTAAAGAGATATAAAAAGAAACATCAGGGCGGATCCACTCACTGAGGCTATTTCTCGAACACAAGAGTTTTACAAACTAGCTTTGTGAAACTGATTAGTAGAGAAGTTGGATGTTCGGTATCACACGGGCTGTGAGTATGCGACATCGCAATAATTAGCTTTAAGTGCAAGTGGGAGATTGTTGGAGATAGTGCCCTCAAAGTCAATTATTGGATCGCAGGTACGTGATTGCAATGATTGAGGCAGGACCTATACCGATATGACAGTCTTGCTCGAGATGATAGTATGCTATCTGGTTTATCTTTATCATCGTATACATGCTTTAGTTCGCTATTGCATGTTGATAGAGCCCATAGGATTCTTGCTTGACTGCCAGCAGTATGATGGCGATCATATACGTGAGAGCTGGAGTCTATAAGCACATCCTTAAATGTGTCCCTAGTCGTGGGAGTTTCGAGACAGGGCATCGATACTCCAGAGTAGACTAGTGTATACAGTCGAGACCCCGACGAGGGGCTATAGCCAGTCTCACAAGCCATTGGTGTCAGTAGGATCACCTAAGATGTATACAGGTGCTCATTAGGTTATGAGTACACCAGACAGGACTCGCCGGGAACCTGCTAGTTGGTATTATACATATCGTCAGATAGCAGTTCCCTGGTGACATGTGTACAGGTTAGTTCATCGACCTGAGATCCTCATTTGTCTCGTGTGAGTTCCCACTGTGCTTAGATTACTACCCTACCACGCTCAAAGTAGTTGTGCAAACAGGTTTTAGTTGGGTACAGTCTCGAGCCACATAGAGGCAAGTGAGCGGATCGGCAAGGGATTCGTCTCTCCCGGTATTGGGGGTGAGATCGCGCTGTGTCTAGGAGAGCCATTACACAAAGCTCTCGGCCGAGGCAGGAGATTTACTGGTAGGTACTCCAATAGTATCTCAGGGTGTTCTGGGCCACTCTCTGACACAACTTATACCGCTAATGGGGGTCTGACGTTACCAGCCCTCTAGGCAGATATGCGATACTCATAGACGAACGGACCGGACTGTATGTATATTGTCACTGTTAGGTTCAGTAGGGCTTATGGATGAGTTCGCTCGTCAGCTTCCTTTCCAATCAATACATAGGCAAACCGTTACGTACATTTTGTACCTCTGACGTGCTAGTGTTTATACCCAGTGCGAGTGTGTTGATGTGTCATTAGAGTCCTCCACAGACAGTTTCCCAAGTTCGGGCGAAACGTTGTAAAGGCCGTATGGTTTTATGGCAGGGTTCGGAAAATGCACGTGCGTTTTCGCACGTGTCGTTTTTCGGGCAGATAATACTGGTCGGCTTTGGTTTAAGCTGGATCCGAGTATTATGCTGTGTAGATATAATATCTTTGTCTCAGTTGCATTTATATTCGGTCGTAATACAAATGCGCGTATGTTTATACTGATACGGGGTTATCCTGAAATTCATTTCAGGATCGCCTTTTGGAAGTTGCCAGTTTCCAGTTTTCTATCAGCCGTATTTAACATTCGATTAAATACGGATTTATCTTTTCTTGAGTTGAGGGTGAGTCGTACTTCTAGATGCTTCTAGATGATGACTAGGATGGTGACTAAGTTTCATGACTCATTAGTGCATTTAATGATTCAATTAATGTTTGATGACTAGGGTTAATGATTCATCACTTGCATTATATGTGTTCATACTAGGTGTCATGGTGAATCATCATCTCATTTAATCTTGTGATCAACTCCTAGCTCCTACACTCACCTCCCTTGCTTCTATAAATGGCCGGCCATTCATTTGGTGGAGTTCATGGTTGTTGTTTTGAGAAAAGGATATAGTTTATGTGTATGGAAATTTCAAAGCTCTTTCCATTCCGTCACAATTCCAAAAGGCAACTTCATTAATCGTTCGTCCATAGCCTTGGACGTAACGAGACAAAGTGTTCTACTCATTCTCTACATCATCTTGGTCGTCTCTTTTAGCAAACTTGACGATCGAGTTGCCTCGGTTCAGAGGCGGGAGCCCGTTTAAAGATCCGTCGACGTGGTGCCACCTGGACGAGAAGACTGGAGATTCAGGAGATCGGAGCAGCCGCAACAAAGCGTGGGATGATGGTTGAAGACCGAAGGACTCGGATCGTTCGGTATAACATTTCTATCCACTTTGTAATTTGTTAGTTTAGCTTTAATGGCAGATCCGGGTTATAGTACGCGATAGCGCCAGTTTGTAAAAAGTTTTTGTTCCGCATTTGGCGTCTGTTAGACGGCCGGGGCGCTACCGTGGACTTACATCCAGTACGTAGGAATTAGAGTTAATTGACAGAAAGTTTTCAATCATAAACACACCTGAAGCCGAAGCCACAACGTGCTTCGAATCCTGGTTTCTGGCTCTCCAAGCCCTGCAGTTCTTCTTCCAATGGAATTTCTTGTGATAATAGAAGCAATCCCCATTCCCTGCTGTCGGCCCTGAAAGTTTTGCTTTGCCCTTTACCTCTACCTTACTGACACCGCCTTTCGTCTTGGTGGGGCCTTCTTCTTTTTCCCTTTGGCTTTCGCCTTTGATCTAGAGGAGGAAGGTTTCCCAATAAGCAGAGCGGATGTCTCTCTGGTTTTCTTTAGGGTGTCCTCTGCACTCCTCAACATGTTGAGGAGTTCTGGAAGTGTAACATCCATTCCTTCAATGTTGAAATTCAAGATAAACTGGGTGTAGGTAGTGGGGATGGGCTGTAGAACCAAGTCTATATATCACTCGTTCTCCAACGTAGTCCCAAGATCCGCGAGCTCTTCAATATAGCTAATCATCTTAAGGGCGTGGTCCCCTACAGATTACCTGACAGCCAATCTCGTCTGAAACAATTTTTTCGAGGTCTCATATTTTGTGATACGAGATTACTCTCCATATAATTTTTTGGAATGGAGGAATATGGAAGCTAAGTCCATCTTCTCGTGCCGGGCTCTAGTGTTCATTATCTATTGAGGCCTGCACGAGGCACTTGTCTTTCGCACTGTCAATTTCCTATGTCTTATGGATCTCAATATCCGCGATGCTGAAATCTGGACCTGGAAACGGCGGGGGCTTTGGTAGTAAGGAGGTAGCCCAGCTTGTCATAGGTTATGGCCATCTGGACATTCGTTAGCCAATCTTTATAGTTTGGCCCCGTCAACATGTTTTTATCTAGCATAAACTTAAGCCTAGTCATTGTGGTCGCTGCAATTAGGAGAGAGAGAATAAACATTCAGCATGATACTCTTGAATGTTTAGATTGGTTATTAGTTTGTCTAAACAGAATGGCTCCCACTTTATCTCGAATCCTCCTTCAAACCATAAAAGAAGAATTAGTCGGGATTAATCACACCTTACAATTCTTGCATAACCTTTCGGCCAGGCTAGTGTCTGTACTTCGAGGGAGGTTTTCCAATGCTTTCCGTGAAATTCCTTAATTACATAAGCTCTTTTTCCTTGAGGCGTAGCCCCGCCTAACACCGTTCTAGGCACCTACTTGGTTTGTAGCATTGATTGTTTAAGTGAAAAAACTCTCCCGAGGAGTAACATAATTCACGGTGGGATCGGGATCCAAATATCATCGTATGACAACTTTGAAGGAATCCTACCAAAATCATTACTCCAAATGGTATGCAAAACTAGCAAGTTTCCTTTTCTTTTGAAACTCCCAATGTGGATTTTTTGCCTCAGGCGCTCATGACCTTAACGAAGGCTAAAATATCATAAGATTGCAAAGTCAAGTTCTATCCGTCATTGTCCAGATTAATCTGAACACATCCGTACAAACCCTTGAAGAAGGCCAAAATAGCTGTACGACTGTCCTAGATTAACGCATCTATCTATGCTACAAATGAATATCCAGCAGCTACCAATCACTATACCTTAGCGAAGGTCAAAATACATAGCTTGAATACTACTGAATACCCATCTGAAATGACGAAGGGCTACAACTGGTTTTGGCGAAAACCGTGAATATAATGAACATGATATAGTCGAAGGAACTATGATAGCTTTTAAAAAGGAGTGGTTTAGGCTCCACATTTTAAAAGTTGTTTTTCAAGGAAAACCGAGAGTAGTTTTTGAAATTGTTCCAACGATTTAGTTTTGGTTTGTTTTTCTTTGCACTAATCAATATTTATGCGGTCCCATCATTTAATCATATCATTGAAGAAATAAAGGAAAATAGAACGTAAGCTTATGCCATCCGCATTTCCGCCACGGGGTTATGCCATCCGCATTCGCCACGGGGCCCCGTCATGCACCGTTAGGTTACTTAATTAACGGCAGAGCGGCGGCTGGACTAGCGCGGGTGCAAAACATAAGCAACGTTTATTATATATGATATATAAATATAGCCATTCATGTAACGCAATAATAGGCATTCCGGATCACAGATCATAGCAACAAAGATGAATATATTGGATATACTAGAATATCCGTGTTTCCTTTTAGCCTAGAACGAAAGACGGATTCCATGGTCGTGATGAATAGCCAAACCCCACCCTAGACCCCTACGGGTGCGGAAAACTACCCGCCTAATTCCCAAAGTGAAGCAACCTCCCTCAATGAAATAAGTAGGCCACTCGGCACTTCAAGAACCCGGTAGCTTGTGCACCCCACCTTGGGTCTATCCTAGGTGCAAGAAAAAGTAAATGAAATAATACAACGGTGGCTATAACCTCAACCCGGATGTGCCCCGCAAAAGAATATTACATCAATTTACAAATATATATGAATGAAAGAAAATAACACTTTTCTCACATCCCCGGCTATTTATTCACGACGATTCAATACTTCATATACACAAAGTATCAAGATATTAATATGTGCAACCCCCACTAATCGACTTATAGCAATTAGCAGACGTTTAGCAACACATATAGAAACACAGAAACACCGATTAGCCAAGAACTTAGAATTTCGATCGATAATACTTATCCGTATTTGCCCCATGCACAAACCAGTACACAAACAATCTTGGTAAAAACCAAATATACCAAAAAATCATAATTCCATGAACCAAAATCACAGAAAAAATTGGGAGCAAATAAGCCCCAACTCGGCGGCGGATCCGCCGCCAAATGACATTTTTGGCGGTGGTTCCGCCGCAAAGTTGATGAGTTAGGTGCTCAAATTTTTTTCTAGGTCTTAGAAATGCCTGAATTTATTTTTAAGGCCACTGAAATAATTTTTTGAACAGTTTTAAAAAATCGACAACAAGCATATCTTGGAAATTTACTTTCGGGTATTTTCCGTCGATCGAACTTCTAATCACTTGCTAACAAGCTAGTCCTGTTTTAGTAGGCTCTGATACCACTGTAAGTTGATGTCACACACCCCGTGGTTTCACGGGGAGGCGGAATTTACAAAAAACAATTTTCTTATTTCCAACACCGACTTAAACTCAAGGATCTTTACGGAAAGCTTAACTAGCTATATCTACTTGGAGGTTTTTAACAACTATGAAAGTGGTATACCTCCTTGTCACAAGTCCTTTAGGACTTCTTCTTCTCCTCCTCATTTTGAGCTCCTCAAAGATCGGATCGCACTTGAAACGTCGGCCTCCTCGTGTCAATGACGATCCACCCGAGAGTATGTGGTTCAAGCTCCAACCACTAAACCGAGGTAACCTATGTTGGGCCATGGAGGCGCCCCGGCCGTCTAAAACAGGGCCAAATGCGGAACAAAAACTTTTTACTGAACCGGCGCCACCGTGACCAAAATACCCGGATCGTACCATTAACCGTAAACTAGTAAACGTAAAAGTGTTTGGAGATTATACCGATCGATCCGTGTCTTTCGGTCTTTAATCTCCGCACCAAGCTCCCCGCTGCTGCGCCAACGAAGTCCGTTCCTCGATCTCGCTCGTCGATGTGGCACCACGTCATTGAATCTTTATACGGGCTCCCGCCTCGAACCGAGGCAACTCGGACATGAAGTTTTTTATCCGACATGTCCAAGAATGAAGTAGAGAAGATGTAGAATATTTTGTCTCAAGAGTGAAGTTGCCAAAATTGGAATTGTGAGCAAAGGAAAAATAGTGCTTGTAAAAAATGATGTACGCTCTCTACAAATTGAGGCCGGCCACTCCTCTAATACTCTCGGGGGATTCCTAAAAAATGGAGTGGGGATGGATGAATTTCATCAAGTGAATGTGTATAAATTAACATGGCAACACCATTAAATAATCCATCATGAACAGACAAGTGGGGCCGGCCACAGCAAGGCTTCACAGGGAAGGGGGGTTTGACCAAAATCAAATTGGTGAGTGAGAAATTAGTGAGTGAATAGTAATTCAAAACAATCCAAGGAAAAATAATCATGGCCACGTAAAACCCCTCGCATTTTCAGGCTTGCCAAATTTACAGAGAGGCCCCTCTGGCACAAAATCAGCCACATCATTCACAGCCTATCACCTAACCATGCCCTTTCCAATGGCCATGCCTAATTGGCCAAGCCTCATAAATGGGAGGCCCCTGTACGGTGCTCGGCCAGAAATCTAAGAGAAGAAAATGTCAAAGCCAAATAGTCAAATTTCTCACAATGATCAAGATGTTTTCGGATGGAAAAAAGAAAACTGGCAACTCCCAAAATAATCCCGTAACGAATTACGAGATTACACCGCAACTGTAAATACATACCCGCATTTGTATTCCGGCCGAATACAAATGCAATGAGACAAAAATATTCCTACAATATAATACTAGGATCCGGCTTAAACCAAAGCCCGCTAGTATTACCCGTCCGATCATGATCCGTGCCCAAGTGCACGGATATGATCGAACCCCGCCATATATCCATACGGCCTCTACAACGTTTTGCCCGAAATTGGAAAACTGTCTGTGGGGGACTATAATGACTCATCAATACACTGGCACTGGGTATAACCACTAGCACGTCAGAGGTACTAACTGTACGTAACGGTTGCCCATGTATTGATCGGAAGGGAAGCTGACGAGTAAACTCATCCAGAAACCCTACTGAGCCTGACAGTGACAATATCCGGACAGTCCAGTCCGTTCGTCTATGAGTATCGCATATCGGGCCTAAGGGGCTGGTAAACATCAGACCCCCAATAGCTGTATAAGTCGTGTCGGAGAGTAGCCCAGAACACCCTGAGATACTACTGGAATACCTATAAAAAAAATCTCAATCACCCTGACTAGGGATTTCGTGTAATGGCTCTCCTAAACACAGCGCGATCTCACCCCCAATACCGGGAGAGACGAATCCCCGACGATCCGCTCACTGCCTTCATATGGCTCGGGACTGTACCCAACTAAAACCTGTTTGCACAACTCCTTTGAAGCGTGATAGGGTAGTAATCAAAGCACAGTGGGAACTGACACGAGAAAAATGACGATCTCAGGTCGACAGACTAACCTGTACACATATCACCTGGGAACTGCTATCTGACGATATGTATAATACCAACTAGCATGTTCCCGACGAGTCCTGTCCGGTGTACTCATAACTCAATGGGCACCTGCATACATCTTAGGTGAACCAACTGACACCAATGGCTTGTGAGACCGGCCACCGCCCCTCGTCGGCGTCTCGACTTTATACACCAATCTACTCTGGAGTATCGATGCCCTGTCTCGAAACTCCCACGACTAGAGACACTTTAAAGATGTGCTTATAGACCCCAGCTCCCACGTATATGATCGCCGTCATACTGCTGGCAGTCAAGAAAGAATCCTATGGGCTCTATCAACATTCAATAGTGAACTAAAGCATGTACACGATGATAAAGACAAACCAGATAGCATACTATCATCTTGAGCAAGACTGTACTACCGGTATAGGTACTCCCTCAATCATTGCAATCACGTACTTGCGATCCAATAATTGACATTGAGCGCACTATATCCACCAATCTCCCACTTGCACTTAAGGCTAATTATTACGATGTCGCGTACTCACAGCTCATGTGATACCGAACATCCAACTCCTCTACTAATCAGTTTCACAAAACTCGTTTGTGAAACTATTGTGTTCGAGAAATAGCCTCAGTGAGTGGATCCGCCCTGATTTTTCTTTCTATGTCTCTCTTTGTCTCAAGTTCGCTGAGAAAGCCATCTCCCGAATTGAGAAATACCTGTCTCAGAACATGTCTGGATATCTGATGGGACCTAGCTCATAAGTGAATTCCAAATCCAGCAAACTTCTTAGACTGTATCGTCCACTGAACTTAATCAGTATCCTGCGCTATGCCTCCCTCAGTATCCGCTTGGACCACCTGTCCAAACTACCGCCCCTCGTCAGAGGGAAAACTATAACTCTAATAGTCACTCTGTCATCCGGGTCACCTTGGAAGCCTGGAATGATAACCGTCTCCCAAAGGAGTCTGCCGTTATCAAATCCCTAGAACAACCATTTATGTTCTAAAACTGCTTCCGAACGTTTCTCCATGATTGGATTTATATCAACTTATATGGAGAAAATACTGTGTGACAACCACAGTATAACCAATCGTAGTATAGGAATTTCACTTCCTACTCTATGTATGTAATCCAAATACCAGGACATCATACCCTACTACCTTCTTAACAGATCCATCCTCTATTCTGATGAAGTCAAAACCTATGACTGTCACACCAGAAGTAGATGATTTATCTCTGCTATATCTACTTTAGTCTATAAATAGACATAAGCCACTTGTCCACTATGCTTCCGCTGCTCCCACTGACTACGAAAACCCTCTAGCAGAGTCATATACACGTGCACTTCTAAAGCTAATTTAGAACGACGCTATACTCATCCTCCTGCCGGGTCTCATAGTCTGGAACAGCAGTAATGGCAAGTCTAGGTAAACAAGAACCTCCCTGTCACCGTCTTAGAGAATACTGAAGTACCTCTCAGGCGCCTGAGGTTACCCACCATATCTGCGGAGTGGCTAATGGAATGTCAATCCCGATTGAATCTTTAGGTCCTATTAAATTTTCCGTAATCGTTTGTGGTTCTGGAATCTCTTCCAGTTCTACCATACTCCCACTACTGTTTTCTGAAAAAAAATCCATTTTACTAAAACTGTGGCGGGTCAAGAACAATATCACTATTGATCTTCCAGATGGTAGAAAGTCAACCCTCGTCAAAGCCCGGGTTAACCCACAAACTGCCATTACAGAAACGTGCATTGAGTTTATCCGGATTCTAGTTTTAAGCATCAGCCCGACGACTCCCTATACCTTAACATCGTTAAGATATAAATTGATTCTATATATATCTAATATAGAAACAAAGGCACTAATTTAATTGGAACCAGATTCAAATCATACAGCTGTCTCCAGTGCATGTCAACTAAATGGAGAGAGGCCGATCAGCATTACTCAACTTAGGAGTGCATCCAATTATGAGTAACCTGAAAAAGAAGCAAGCTCTCAAAAACCATTACTATCTACTGAATACCAACCACAAGTATTTACATCTTCGATCACCTTGAAGAATCCTGATACTTGCCACACACGGTCCTCTATTTTATTCATATACCTATAACTTCTCAAACATGGACCTTGTATTTCTACGAAACACTTGTCTAAAACTTGAGAAGTCACAAGTAAACAGAATATAGTATGAGGACCAACCCATTTGTCCTAATGGACACTGGGCAATATACAATACTTTGTATAAGTCCTCTGAGTTGAATAACTCAAACTCTGTGCGTCGTAGGTTGAAAACTGTTCCCAGTCGATTTTCTCAGATATCACCAATTACAACGAATTCCGATATAATGAGAATGATCACCTAATTCCCAATAATTTACTCCCACTCATCATCTGTATAACCATACAGATGTGAGAATTATACCTGGTAAATACATACCCTGGAGCAAGTGTCTAATTTGGAAATCAGCTTTCAATTAACAATGCACATTGAAACTGAAACAAAAAAATGTTTCGAAGGGGTATCCGGGTATTCCTAGTAATGCCTCTTCTATTATCCAGATTCATGACTGTAACCGTATATTTCCCTGCCATCTCTCCAATTCCCTTTATTTGTCTTTAGTCGTTACCTTCTGTACACCATCGTTAGGCTTAATGGTTTTCTTCCTTTCCTACCATTCGGCACCAGCCTATGGTTTAGAATAAGACTATCCAATAAGCATAATAGGTGTACTCTCCTAATCCTAGGAGCACACGCAACCTGAGAGAAGGTAAGGATAAAAGACAACTGAATAAATTTTATTCCTATTTCTTCTGAACCAGAATCCATCCTCAAAAAAATTCCTTCGGGTTCGTATATAACCATACGATGGATTTATCCAATGGAATTGGATGTTCGTAGTGATACGGGGTGTTCTGGAGAAATATAAAGGTGAAGCGGAGTGGCGATGAGATACGTGGTTTAGTCGTGAATGTTAACAGTCGCAATTTACTTTGCCCTCTTTCTGATCCCTTTATTTGTCTTTATTTATTACCTTCTGTACACCCAATTTAGGCTAATTGGTTTTCTTCATTCCTTACCTTTCGGCACCTGCCTATGGTTTGGAAGAAGACTATCCTATAAGCGTAATAGGTGTACCCTTTCCTAATCCTAGGAGCCCTCACAACCTGAGAGAAGGTAAAAAGAAAAGACAAATAAATAGTCCTATTCTATCTCTCCAGAACCAGAATCCATCCTCGAGGAAGTTCCTCCGAGTTCGTATATAACCATACGATAGATTTATCCAATGGAAGTGGATGTTCGTAATAATACGGGGTGTTCTGGAGAAACTCAAAGGGTAAAAGAAGGAGTGGCAATGATGTATGCAACTCAGACAATCCAAAAGCCAGTGTTTTAAGAAAGTTCGGTTAACTTGGTCACTGAGTTATAGTCTAAGGTCGGGTCATGGTCGCAGTCAAAGAGAGAAAAAGTAGAAACACTCTGCGTGCACTCTAACCTAGATCAGAATGGTTAATCAATTTATCTAATCAGGAAACCTCCCACCGTTTTCTCAAATTCTCCTCCAAACCTGAAAGAAGAATTATTCGGGATCACCCGAGGAGTAAACCAACACATCAGTGGGAATCGGGATCCAACAATCATCGCATGATAACATGATGGAAGCCACTCATGTCATCACACTCCAGAAGGTATGCGCAAGCCTGGCAAGTTTCCTGTATGTTTGAAACTCCCGATGTGTGTTTTTACCCCTAGGACCCAAGTGACCTCGACTGAGCCAACATATCAAAGATCCTCGTCAAGATCAACCCGTCATTATCTTGATTGCATTAGACCCACCCGCACGAGTCCTTGATTGAGCCTAAATGACCGCACGACTGTCCTAACCAATCACATATCCATGCAACAGAAAAGCATTACAGAGCTACCGCACACTACGCCTCGGCTGAGCACGACATACGTAGCACGAATACTAAGCAATACCAATCTGAAATGACGGAGGTCTACGGCTGATTTTTGGCGAAAAATCTTTAGCGTAATGAACTTGATATCGTTGAAGGAACCATATAACTTTTATAAAAATATAGTGGCGAAAACCTTTGCTAAAGAGGTCACTCCCGGTGAAGGGATCTCGGCTCTTTCCCCGTCGAATGAGGTGCAGGATATTCCAACTGAATACCACGATGCAAAGCAAAAAGTAATCGACTATAGTGAAGTTATTACCCTGACGCAAACCTCTGTCTAAGGGGTCACTCCCGATGAAGGGATCTCGGCCCTTGCCTCGTCGAATGAGGTGCTGGATATTCATAACCGAATTCCACTGTGCAAAACAAAAGAGAACGCCCTAGTAATAACAGCTTTTTGAAAAATTGGTTCCAACAACATCATATATAGGTTTGTTTTCCTTGCATTGATAAGAATCAATGCAGTCCCATCAAATGATCACACCAGAAAAGAACGAAAATATGATGTACGTATATGCCATCCGCATTCGCCACTGGGTCCCGACATCACCTGTTAGGTTACTTAACTAACGACAGAGCGGGGACTGGGCTAGCGCGGGTGCAAAACATATAAAATATCTACTAGTATATATATCAATATATAATAATCGCTCCAGGCGTAATAAATGCAACATCACAGAAAAGTAATAAGCATCACAGAACAATACAGATAATCTGGGATCCCCAGGTTTCATAGAGCCGCAAATAAAACCCGACGTTCCCCTGGTCGTGTGGATAGCCTGTGCAATGAAAATCTAGACCCCTACGAGCGCAGCAAGTTACCCGCCAAGACCTGAAGCGAGGCAGCCCCCTTCAGCAACGTGAATGGACCACCCAGCACTTCACGGAATCCGGTAACTTGAGCACCCCTCCTTGGGTCAACCTATACCCCCTATGAGTGCGGCGAATAGCCCGCCAATTCTAGAGTGAAGCCCCCTCTGTCTCAAAGCCATGAGACGTGGGCCCGTTGCCCTCCAGAACCCGGCTATCCGTGCACCCCACTGCGGGGTAATCCTAGTACAGAAAAGAAAATATATACAACGGGTACACTGACCTCATCCCGGTCGTGCCCCAAAAGAATAATATACAAACAGGCAGTGACGACAGTCCACATGTCGGACGCTCGCCACACAATATTAAATGTACAAGTAAATTCAAACTGCACTACCATTGCACATGAGCTATCCACCACGACAAATCCGCAAAAACACAGCATAACACAGAACATCGACATGAATGTCACGTTCGCAAATCCGTCTAAAAGGATTATAGCGATTAGACAAGATTTACCGATCAAATGATATTCACGGTCACAGGTAGAAATATAATGCACTGTAAACTAACGTATTTAAAATTTCGATCGACAAAATTTCCCAAAGTGATCCCAAGTGAAACTCCAGCACTCAAAATAATCTGGGCCAAAACTAAATATTCCAGAAACCCCAATTCCAAGTTAAAGACCCAAAGCAAAAATTTAGTGCACTGAAAACTCAAAACTGTGGCGGAAACGCGACCAACACGTAGGTACGGCCGCGGTTCCGCGGCACTACAGAGGGATCGTGCTACTAAAATTTTACAGTTGTCTTATAAAAGCCTGCCTGATTTTCTGAAACACTCAAAATAATTTTTCGACCAGTTTGCAAATTCGACAGAAACTTAAGATTTGAAATTGGGGTTTCAGAAAATTTGTTCGATCGATATTTTAAACATGTTAGAATATGCTAGTATGCGGTTAATGGGTGGCTCTGATACCATGTTGGGCTATGGCGGCGCCTCGGCCGTCTAAAACGGGGCCAAATGCGGAACAAAAACTTTTTACTGAACCGGTGCCACCGCGACCCAAATACCCGGATCGTACCATTAACCGTAAACTAGTAAACGTAAAAGTGTTTGGAGATTATACCGATCGATCCGTGTCCTTCGGTCTTTAATCTCCGCACCAAGATCACCGCTGCTGCGCCGACGAAGTCCGTTCCTCGATCTCGCTCGTCGATGTGGCACCACGTCATTGAATCTTTATACGGGCTCCCGCCTCAAACCGAGGCAACTCGGACACGAAGTTTGCTAGCCGACATGTCCAAGAATGAAGTAGAGAAGATATAGAATATTTTGTCTCAAGAGTGAAGTTGCCAAAATTGGAATTGTGAGCAAAGGAAAAATAGTGCTTGTAAAAAATGTTGTAAGCTCTCTACAAATTGAGTCCGGCCACTCCTCTAATACACTCTGGGGATTCCTAAAAAATGGAGTGGGATGGATGAATTTCATCAAGTGAATGTAGGGGGGGTTGACCAAAACCAAATTGGTGAGTGAGAAATTGGTGAGTGAATAGTAATTCAAAACAATCCAAGGAAAAATAATCATGACCACATAAAACCCCTCGCATTTTCAGGCTTGCCAAATTTGCAGAGAGGCCCCTCTGGTACAAAATCAGCCACATCATTCACAGCCTATCGCCTAACCATGCCCTTGCTAATGGCCATGCTTAATTGGCCATGCCTCGTAAATGGGCAGGCCCCCGTACAGTGCTCGGCCAGAAATCTAAGGGAAGAAAATGTCAAAGCCAAATAGTCAAATTGCTCACAATGATCAAGATGTTTTGGGACGGAAAAAAGAAAACTGGCAACTCCCAAAATAATCACGTAACGAATTACGAGATTACACCGCAACTGTAAATATATACCCGCATTTGTATTCCGACCGAATACAAATGCAATGAGACAAAAATATTCCTACAATATAATACTAGGATCCGGCTTAAACCAAAGCCCGCTAGTATTATCCGTCCGATCATGATCCGTGCCCAAGTGCACGGATATGATCGATCCCCGCCATATATCCATACGGCCTCTACAACGTTTCGCCCGAAATTGGGAAACTGTCTGTGGGGGACTCTAATGACTCATCAATATACTGGCACTGGGTATAACCACTAGCACGTCAGAGGTACTAGCTATACGTAACGGTTGCCCATGTATTGATCGAAAGGGAAGCTGACGAGTAAACTCATCCAGAAATCCTACTGAGCCTGACAGTGACAATATCCGTACAGTCCAGTCCGTTCGTCTATGAGTATCGCATATCGGGCCTAAGGGGCTGGTAAACGTTAGACCCCCAATAGCGGTATAAGTCGTGTCGGAGAGTAGCCTGGAACACCCTGAGATACTACTGGAATACCTACCAGTAAATCTCGATCACCCTGGTCAGGGATTTCTTATAATGGCTCTCCTAAACACAGCGCGATCTCACCCCCAATACCGGGAGAGACGAATCCCCGACGATCCGCTCACTGCCTCGATGTGGCTCGGAACTGTACCCAACTAAAACCTGTTTGCATGACTCCTTTGAGCCATGGTAGGGTAGTAATCAAAATACAGTGGGAACTCACACGAGACAAATGACGATCTCAGGTCGATGAACTAACCTGTACACATGTCACCAGGGAACTGCTATCTGACGTCAGGTATAATACCAACTAGCATGTTCCCGGCGAGTCCTGTCCGGTGTACTCATAACTCAATGAGCACCTGTATACATCTTAGGTGAACCAACTGACACCAATGGCTTGTGAGACCGGCCATCGCCCCTCGTCGGGGTCTCGATTGTATACACTAGTCTGCTCTGGAGTATCGATGCCCTGTCTCGAAACTCCCACGACTAGGGACACTTTAAGGATGTGCTTATAGACCCCAGCTCCCACGTATATGATCGCCGTCATACTGCTGGCAGTCAAGCAAGAATCCTATGGGCTCTATCAACATGGAATAGTGAACTAAAGAATGTACATGATGATAAAGACAAACCAGATAGCATACTATCATCTCGAGCAAGACTGTACTACCGGTATAGGTCCTCCCTCAATCATTTCAATCACGTACTTGCGATCCAATAATTCACTTTGAGGGCACTATATCCAACAACCTAAAGTGCCTAGCTCGCTAAATTAGGTAGCTTAGGAGATGTAGAGTGTTTAATGGAGTGTTTTATCTCAAAGGACCCTATGTTTCAGAACTTATACGAGGGCCAGGGTTTTGAGGAAGAAGGAGAAGAAAGTGGAGAGAGAAAAGGAAAAATCAAATGAGCAAGTCTTGGCCGAGTGAAGAATGGCTCATACCTCTTCTCACATCAATCATGGATTATTTTCTATAGAAAATAATAAACCATGCTTTAATAGTGAGTCCAAACCAAATAAACAATGTAATGCGCCATGCTTCACTCCATACTACAAAATATCTCCGTTTACACCTCATTAATCTATTTCCAAAATAGATAAACCAATTAATGAGGTGTCCCCTTCTAGAAGCATCTCTTGTGAAATTACAAGAATGCCCTCACCATATAAACATACCCGTATTTGTATTCATAAAAATACGAATAAAATGAGATAATATCAATCCAATAATATAATACTAGGATCTGGCTTAAACCAAAGCCCGCTGGAATTATCCATTCGAACAACATCTCTGCAGCTAGTACATGTAAATGATCGGAACCCTGCATGTAAAACCATACGGCCTCTACATCGTTTCGCCTAAACCTGGGAATCCCTCTATGTGGGACTCTACAGACTCAACATTACGTTGTCAGTGGGTTTAACCACGAGTCCGTCAGTGGCACTAGCTGTACGTAACGGCTACCCAGGTATCTGTCGATAAGAAGGCCGACGAGCAAACTCATCCGAACTCCTACTGATCCTATTTGTGACAATCTCCATACAGTCCGGTTTGTTCGTCTAAGAGTATCGCATATCGAGCCTAGGGGGTGGTAACCGTCAGACCCCTAATAGCACGATAAGTCGTGTCGGTGTAAGCCGAATACACCTAAAGAAACTACTGGTGTACCTACCAGTAAATCTCGCTTGCTTTGGCCAGGAACTTTTTGAATTGGCTATTAGAACACAGCGCAATATCAACTCCCAATACCGGGGGAGACGAATCCCATCTAACCCCTACTTCCTCCAAGTGCTTCGGGACTCCACCCAACAACTACCTGTTTGCACGACTCATTTGAGTCGTGGTAGGGTAGTGATCTATGTTAGTGATGTATGCCCTAGAGGCCATTATTGTATCATACTGGTTTGTATATTACTTAATGGAAGCTTGGGATATTCACAGTTGTATTGACAGTCTTGCTCAAAATGGTAGTATGCTACTTGGTTTGTTTTTACTTCAATATGTTCATGTGTTTCTTTTAGCATATGGCTTATACATATTAGTAGAGCCCTTAGAATCTTTGCTTCATTACCAGCGTTGTGATGGCAGTCACACTAGTGGAGGCTAGTTAATCTACAAGCACATCCTTATACAGGTCCCTAGTCTTAGGATTATCGAGATGGGGCATCGATACTCCGGAATAGACAAGTGTACACGCTTCTCATCCCAGCATGGGAGATGGTCTCTCCCACAGCCATTAGTACGTCGTACTAGAGATTGTATGAAGGTGCTCATTAGGTTACGAGTACACTGGACAGGACTCGTCGGGAACTGTTGGTTAGTATTATACCTATCGTCGGGTAGCAGTTCCCAGGTGACATGAGTACATCTTAGTCCGTCAACTTGACACTGCTACTTCGCCTTGAGTGTGTTCCCACTGTACTTTGATTACTACCCTACTGTAGCTCAAATGAGTCGTGCAAACAGGTAGTAGTTGGGTGCAGTCCCGAAGCACTTGGAGGCAGTGGCGGTTAGATAGGATTGTTCTTTCCCGGTATTGGGGGCTGATATCGTGCTGTGTTCGGAGAGACATTACATAAAGTCCCTAGCCAGGGCAAACGAGATTTACTGGTAGGTATTCCAGTAGTTTCTCAGGGTGTTCTGAGCTACACTCTGGCACGACTTATTGCGCTATTAGGGGTCTGACGATTACCGCCACCTAGGCCAGATATGCGATACTCTTAGACAAACAGACCGGACTGTACGGAGATTGTCACATGCAGGCTCAGTTGGAGTTCGGATGGGTTTCCTCATCGGCCTTTTTATCGACAGACACCTGGGGAGCCATTACGTGCAGCTAGTACCACTTGCGGCTAGTGGTTAAACCCACTGCCAGTGTACTGTCGAGTTTTTAGAGTCCCACATAGAGAGTTTTCCTGTATCGGGAAAAAGATGTAGAGGTCGTATGGTTTTACGACAGGGCTTCGATCACGTATGTGCACTTGTGTGCGTATGTTGTTCAGGCGGATGATACTAGTGGGCTTTGGTCTAAGCCGGATCCTAGTATTATATTGATGGATTGTTTCATCTCGTTGTATTCATGTTTTTCAGAATACGGACACGGGTATGTATATACGGATGAGGGGAGTTCTCGTAATTGTGCCGGATTAGCTTCTAGAAGAGGGGACACTTATTAGAGTTTATTGTTTTTGGATTAACTTTAATAAGTGGAGGAAATGAGGTGGATTGAGCATTGAACCTAGCATGTCTACTTGGTGACTCATGGTCATGAGTCACCACAAGATATTTTTTGAGGGTGTGGAGATATTTGGTTGTGATATCTATCTCACAAAATATCTCATATTCGTCATTGTATTCTTAGTGGGCAGCAAAGCCACTTCTTCAATGCTCACAACTCCTTCTCACTTCCTCAAGACTTTTCTTCTTCCATCAAATCCTAGACCTCTCATGAGTTTAGGGTTACAAGATACAAAGCAATCCATCTACTCTCTCTACACAACCAAGGCCATCTAGTCTAGCAAGCTACTTGCCTTAGTTACCTCGAAGTTGAGGTTGGAGCTTGGACTATAGACTCTCGGGTGGATCGTCTTTGACTCGAGGAGGCCGACGAGGAAGCCACGATACGTTTTGATCCTCGGAGCCTACGATGTCGAGGAGGACAGCGATGAAGACCCGAAGGACTTGTATCATGAGATATAATCTCTTATCCGAGTAGATAACCTCTCCACAAGTCATGCTAGTTAGGGTTTAGACATGATCCGGGAGCTCGAGTCCGTGTTGTGATGCTTTGATAATCGTTTTTTCACAATTTCCGCCTCCCCGTGGTCACGCGGGGTGCGTAACATGGACTTACAGTGGTATCAGAGCCTAACTAAACCATGACTAACAGATTAAACGACAAGTAAAACCACGAAACCGAAATAACCCTAAAATATCGAAGCATAGATCTTAGATTTTGTTGATTTTTTACGAGGCTCTAAAAATTATTTTAGCAACTTCAGAGTACTCCTTCACTTGTAAAGTGAACATAGACCAAAAAAGAGACATTTTGCTCTAAACTGGGCCGGCCACATTGCCTCAAAATCCGGTGAGCTCGGTTCAATTGTAAGGAAATGCTTCGTGTTTTGATCTGTGGTTTTGTTACTTGGATCTAGGGCTTCAGGAGTTGCTTGTTTTTGTCAATTTTGAATATTCTGTCAATTCTTTACTGTGGCAATACGGGGTGTTTCGAAGTCGTAGTTTTAACATCATTTAATGTTTCAAGTTGTAATATATGTGTTCGTAAACTTTCGCTAATTGCTATATGTCGGTTAGTTGGGGGTTGCACATTTCTGTGATGTTTGGTTTTTGTATATGGACTTATTGGATCGCCGTGGATGAATAGTCGGGGATGTGAAATGAGGGTTTTTCATTTCATTCATTCGATGTAATTGTAAAGTGATGTAATATTATTTTTGCGGGGCACATCCGGGTTGAGGTTGTACCCACCGTTGTATATTATTTCTTTTACTGTTTCTGCTCTTAGGATAGACCCAAGAAGGGGTGCACAAACTACCGGGTACTTTGAAGTGCTGAGTGGCCAACTCATTTTGTTGAGAGAGGTTGCTTCACTTCGGGTATTTGGCGGGTAGTTTTCCGTACCCGTAGGGGTCTGGGGTGGGGTTTGGCTATTCATCACTACCGTGGAATCCGACTTTCGTTACAGGCTTAAACGAAACGCGGAATTCCTAGTATATCCAATCTGTTCATCTGTGATCTGGAATGCCTATTATTGCTTCTGACGAATGTATATATCTATATATGATATCTAGTAGGCGTTGTTTATGTTTTGCATCCGTGCTAGTCCAGCCCCCGCTCTGTCTTTAGTTAAGTAACCTAACGGGTGATGACGGGGCCCAGTGGCGAATGCGGATGGCATAAGTGTCCGTCATATTTTCGTCTTTTTCTGCAATGGTAGGGTAATTGATGGGATGCATTATATTAATGCAAAGAAAACTAACCAAAGCTGAATCGTCGGAACAATTTCAAAACCACTGGGTTTTTTCAAAACAGCAGACTTTTAAAGTGCGGAGCTTAAACCACTCATTTTAAAGTTATCAGGTTCTTTTGATTATATCAAGTTCACTACGTTCACGGTTTCGCCAAAACCAGTCGTATCCCTCCGTCATTTCATATGAATATTCAATAGTATTCAAGCTATGTTTGTTGACCTTCGTTAAGGCATAGTGATTTGTAGCTGCTGGGTGTTCATATATAGCATAGATAGATGCGTTGGTTTGGGACAGTCATATTACCTTGTTGACCTTCGTCAAGGGTATATACGGGTGGGTTCAAATTAACCTGGACAATGATGGGTAGAACTTGACATGTGACTTTTGATTTGTTGACCTTCGTTAAGGTCATAAGTGCATCGGGCAAAAATCCACATCGGGAGCTTCTAAAGAAACTGAAACTTGCTAGTGTTGAATACCATTTGGAGTTTGATAATGTTAGTAGGATTACTTTAGCATTATTACACAATGATATTTGGATCTCGATCCTACTGTGAGTATCCGCTACTCCTCGGGAGATTTTTTCACTTAACGATCAATGCTATAAACCAAGTAGGTGTCTAGAACGGTGTTAGCGGGGCTACGCCTCCAGGAAAAAGTGGTTATTTAATTAAGAAACTTCGCGAAAGTATCATAAAACCTCCCTCAAAGTACTGACACTAGCCTAGACGAACGATTAAGCAAGAATTGTAGGGTGAGATCAATCCTGACTAATTCTTCATTTATGGTTTGAGGAAGGATTCGAGAAACAGTGGGAGCCATCATGTTTAGATAAATTAAAAACCAATCTAAACATGCAAGAGTATCATGCTAAAGTGTTTTCTTCTCTCTCTCTTAATTGCAGCGACCCAGTGACCAAGACTAGGTTACATCTAAATAATAAAATGACTGAATCTGACTATAATGACAGGCAAAGGTCTGTCCAGATGTCCATTACCTATGACAAGCTGGGAAACCTCTTTACAACTTAAGCCCCCGCCGTCCCAGGTCTAGTTTGTAAGTCTACGGTAACGCCCCGGCCGTCTGTCGGAGGCCAAAATGCGGAAATGAAAACTTTTTCTAAACTAGAAACCGGCGCTATCGCAGACTTTAATCCTGAATCGAACCATTAATCTATACCTAGCAACTAGAGAAGGGTTGGAAAGGCTATACCGATCGATCCGTGTCCTTCGGTCTTTGGCCACCATCCCAAGTTCCTTGCGGCATCTCCGATCTCGATCTCCTCATCGGTAAGGGCACCACATCTTCGAGTCTTTTTACGGGCTCCCGCTTCATCCGAAGCAACTCGGACACGAAGTTTGCTAGCCGACGTGTCCAAGGTGAAGTAGAGAATGTGTGTGATCACTTTGTCTCTTGCATCCATTGTATGGATGGAGGTTGAAGATGAAGCCATCAATGGAGATAGTGAGCTAGAGAAAGAAGAAGATGAAGAAGCTTTCTTTTTCTTGTGTTGTGTTTTGAAATGAGAGAGTGATTATGAAAATAATACAAGATCCAACCCTTACCATGGCTGCCCTTCTCTCTCCTCCTCTCATTTCAACCCACAAATCAATCACATAATGTGACACATGCACAAAGAAAGAGACAATGAGTCACCACTTGTGCATGTGTCATAATTAATGCTCCTAATCATGATTTCTAGCTTATTATTTCCATTTATAAAGATTAACCCAAATGTTTACAACAACAATAAGATACGGCAACATCTAAAGTAAACTCGTGACGGATCACAAGGATACCCCTCACCTGTATATACATACCTGCGTCCGCATTCCGACTGAATGCGAATGCGATGAGACTAAAGTAATCCAACAAATCTAATACTAGAATCCGGCTTAAACTAAAGCCCACTAGTATGATCCGCCAGATCATAATCCGTGCACTACTGCACGTATATGATCGGATCCTGCCATATATCATACGACCTCTACAACGTTTCGCCCGAAACTTGAGAAACTGTCTGTGGGGGACTCCAAAGACTCGTCAATACTTTGGCTGAGGATTTAACCACTAACACGTCAGTGGTATTAGCTGTACGTAACGGGCTACCAGGTATTGACTAAAAGGGAGGTCGATGAGCGAACTCATCCTGACACTCTCTTGAGCCGTCAGTGACAATATCCGTACAGTCTGGTCCGTTCGTCTATGAGCATCGCATGTCGGGCCTAGGGGGTTGGTTAAAGTCAGACCCCCAAAAGCGGTACAAGTCGTGTCGGAGTGTAACCCAGAACACCCTGAGATACTACTAGAATACCTACCAGTAAATCTCCTGCCTTGTCAAAGGACTTCGTGTAATGGCTCTCCTAGACACAGCACGATCTCACCCCCAATACCGGGAGAGACGAAACCCCTGCCGATCCGCTCACTACCTCCATATGTCTCGGGACTTTACCCAACTAAAACCTGTTTGCATGACTCCTTTCAGCCGTGGTAGGATAGTAATCAAAGTACAGTGGGAACTTACACGAGACAAATGACGATCTCAGGTCGATGAACTAACCTGTACACATGTCACCAGGGAACTGCTATCTGACGCTGGGTATAATACCAACTAGCATGTTCCCGGCGAGTCCTATTCGGTGTACTCATAACCCAATGAGCACATGTATACATCTTAGGTGAACCAACTGACACCAATGGCTTGTGAGATGGCCACCGCCCCTTGTCGGGGTCTCGACTATATACACTAGTCTACTAATAGAGTATCGATGCCCAGTCTCGAAACTCGCACGACTAGGGACCTTTTAAGGATGTGCTTATAGACCCCAGCTCCCACGTATATGATCGCCATCATACTGCTGGTAGTCAAGCAAGAATCCTAAAGACTCTATCAATGTGTAATAGTGATCTGTAAGGTCACCTAAAGCATGTACACGATGATAAAGACAAACCATGGTAGCATACTATTCTCTATCAACGTGTAATAGTAAACCACAGTGTCACCTAAAGCATGTACAGGATGATAAAGACAAACCAGATAGTATACAATCCTCTTGAGTAAGACTGTCCTACCGGTATAGTTCCTCCCTCAATCATTGCAATCACGTGCCTGTGATCCAATAATTGACTCTGAGGGCGCTATATCCAAAAATCTCCCACTTGCATTCAAGGCTAATTATTACGATGTCGCATACTCACAGCCCGTGTGATACCGAACACCCAACTCCTCTACTAATCAGTTTCACAAAGCCCGTTTGCAAAACTATTACGTTCGAGGAATAGCCTCAGTGAGTGGATCCGCCCTAATATTTCTTTCTATGTCTCTCTTTATCTCAAGTTCGCGGAGAAAGCCATCTCCCGAAATGAGCAATACTTGTCTTAGAATATATTTAGATGTCTGATGGGACCTAGTTCATAAATGAACTCCAAATCCAAACTTCTTAGACTGTATCGTCAACTGAACTTAATCAGTATCCTGCGCCATGCTTCCCTCAGTATCCTCTTAGACCACCTGTCCAAAATACTGCCTCTCGTCAGAGGGTAAACTATAACTCTGACAGTCACTCTGTCATCCAGGTCACCTTGGAAGCCTGGAATGATAACCGTCCCCTGATAGAGTCTGTCGTTATCATATCCCTAGAACATCCACTTATGTTCTAAAACTTCTTCCAAATGTTTCTCCAAGATAGGATCAATATCAACTTATTGCATCTACTACAAAAACAATATCTAGTGTGGTACTTGACATCTCATGATTGACTCAATTGCCTAAGCAAGTGATCTGCCAATCATGCGCATCCCTCTCCCCTTTAGTCTGTAAGACACCTTTAGAGAATGTGACTCCATCACCTGCAGGTACACTACCGTGCCAGGAGTCGTTCATTCTAAAACACCTTTAGAATACTGTCTAAGTACCCTGATTGGGAAACTACCCAAATCTAGATCTAAAAGCATCGATCTAGTAACCAGAATGTCTGATATTATATCTATATCCTATATGGAGAAACCACTGTGTGACAACCAGAGTACAACCGATCGTAGTATAGGAATTTCACTTCCTACTCTGTGTATGTCATCCAAATACCAGGACATCACACCCTACTACCATCTTAACAGATCCATCTCCTATTCTGATGAAGTCAAACCTATGACTGTCACATCAGAAATAGATGATCTATCTCCGCTATATCTGCTTTAGTTTATAAATAGATATAAGCTACTTGTCCACTATGCTTCCGCTGCTCCTACTGACTACGACAACCCTCTGGCAGAGTCATATACACGTACACTTCTAAAGCTAGTTTAGAAAGACACTATACTCATCCTCCTGCCGGGTCTCACAGTCTGGAACAACATCAATGGCAAGTCTGGGTAAACAAGAACCTCCCTTTCACCGTCCTTGAGGCTACCGAAGTACCTCTCGGGTGCTTGAGGTTACCCACCATGTCTGCGGAGTAGCCAATGGAATGTCAAACAAGATTGAATCTTTAGGTTCTTATCAAATTTTCAGTAATCGTTTACGGTTCTGGAATAACTTCCAGTTCTACGATACTCCCACTACTGTTTTCTGAAAAAAATCCATTATACTAAAACTGTGGCGAGTCAAGAACAATATCACTTTTGATCTTCCAGATGGTAGAAAGTCAACTCTCGTCATAGCCCGGGTCAACCTATAAAAAGCCATTACAGAAACGTGCCTTGAGTTATCCAGAGTCTGGTTTTAAGCATAAGCCGGAAAACTCCCCGTACCTTAACATTGTTAAGATATGAACTATTCTATATCCAATATAGAAATAGAGGCACTGATTTAATTGGAACCAGATTCAAATCATGCAGCTGTCTCCAGTGCATGTCAACTAAATGGAGAGAGGCCTATTAGCATTACTCAACTTAGGAATACATCCAGATATGAGTAACCTGAAAGCGAAGCAAGTTCTCATATTCATTACTATCAACTGAATACCATACACATGTATCTACATCTTCGATCACCTTGAAGAATCCTGATATTTGCAATACCTAGTTCTCTACTTTATTCATATACCTATAACATCTCAAAACTTAGATCTTGCATTTCTACGAAACACATGTCTAAGAACTAGAGAAGTCACAACTAAACAGAATATAGTACGAGTACCAACCCCTCTGTCCTCATGGACACTGGACAAAATACAATACTCTGGATAAGTCTCCTGAATCTAATAACTCATTCCCTGTGTGTCGTAGGTTGAAAATTATACTTATGGTTAAGAAGAATTACACCGCTGTTTAATGCTCCTTACCTAACCATCCACTGATATAGGTAAATGTCATAGACACAATTTCAAAAAGTTATATCTCACTTTATAAAAATAAACGTACAGATATATCAATTTGAAGTTGGTGCATAACAACGGATATTCAAAACCAAATATTTGCCGTCCGGCAAACAACCCAGGCGATTTCCTCAAATATCACTAATTATAATGAATCCCGATATAATGAGGATGATCACCCAATTCCCAATAACTTACTCCCCCTCATCATCTGTAAAACCATAAAGATATGAGAATCAAACCTGGTAAATACATACCCTGGAACAGAGCTAATTGGGAAATCAGTTTTCTTTTAACAATACACAATGAAACTGAAACATATAAATGTTTCGAAGGGGTATCCTGGTATTCATAGTAATGCCTCTTCTATTATCAGATTCATAACTGTAACCGTATATTTCTTTGCCATCTCTCCAAATCCCTTTATATGTCTTTAGTTATTACCTTCTGTACAACCCTTTAGGCTAAATGGTTTTCTTCCTTCCCTACCGTTCGGCACCAGCCTATGGTTTGGAAGAAGACTATCCAATAAGCATAATGGGTGTACTTTCCTAATCCTAGGAGTAATCGTAACGCAAGAGAAGGTAAAGATAAAAGACAACTGAATAAACCTTATTCCTATTTCTCCTGAACCAGAATCCATCCCCGAACTGGAACAAGTTCCTTCGAGTTCGTATATAACCATACGATAGAGTATCCAATAAACTGTGGATCATTGTAGTGATACGGAGTGTTCTGGAGAAGTACAAAGGTGATCTAGGATTGGCAAAGAAATACTTGGTTTGGTGATGAATAGCAGTCGCAATTTATTTTGCCCTCTTAGTAATCCCTTTATTTGTCTTAATTTATTACCTTCTGTACACCATCGTTAGGCTAATTGGTTTTCTTCATTCCCCACCGTTCGGCACCTGCCTATGGTTTGGATGAAGACTATCCAATTAGCGTAATAGGTGTATCGTCCTAATCCAAGGAGCACTCGCAACCTGAGAGAAGGTAAAAGGAAAAGACAACTGAATAGTCCTATTCGTTTTCTCCAGAACCAGAAACCATCCTCGAATCTGGAACAAGTTCTTTCGAGTTCGTATATTACCATACGATGGTTTTATCCAATGGAAGTGGATGTTCATAGTAATACGGGGTGTTCTGGAGAAAAGGGTAAAAGTAGGAGTGGCAATGAGGTATGCAACTCTGACAATCCAAAAGCCAGTGTTTTAAGAAAGTTCGGTTAACTTGGTCACTGGGTCATAGTCAAGGGTCGGATAATGGTTGCTGCTAAAGAGAGAGAGAAAAGAAACACTCTACGTGCACTCTAACCTACATCAGAATGGTTATCAATTTATCCAATCAGAAAACCTCCCACTGTATCCTCAAATTCTCCTCCAAACCTGAAAGAAAAATTAGTCGGGATCACCCGAGGAGTAAACCAACTCATCAGTGGGGATCGGGATCCAACTATCATCGCATGATAATATGATGGAATCTACTCACATTATCACACTCCAGAAGGTATGCGCATGCCTAGCAAGTTTCAGTTTCTTTAGAAACTCTCGATGTGATTTTTACCCCATGCTCTTATGACCTTGACGAAGGCCATCATATCATAAGTCACATGTCAAGTTCTACCTGTCATTATCCAGGTTAATTTGAACCCATCCGTACATACCCTTGACGAAGGCCAAAATAGTAGTACGACTGTCCCAAACTAACGCATCTATCTATGCAGCAGAAAAGTAACAAATAGCTACCATACACTATGCCTTGACGAAGGCCAACATACATAGCATGAATACTAAGTGCTACCTTTCTGAAATGACAGAGGGCTACGAATGGTTTTTGGCGAAAAACCTTTAACGTAATGAACTTGATATCGTTGAAGGAACCGGTTAGCTTTTTATAAAAATTTAGTGGCGAAAACTTTTGCTAAAGAGATCACTCCCGATGAAGGGATCTCGGCTCTTTCCCCGTAGAATGAGGTTCAAGATATTCCAACTGAATACCGTGATGCAAAGCAAAAAGGAAATCGGCTATAGTGAAGTTATTACCCTAACTCAAACTTCTGTCCAAGGGGTCACTCCCGGTGAAGGGATCTCGGCCCTTGCCCCGTCGACTGAGGTGCTGGATATTCATAACCGAATACCACTATGCAAAACAAAAGAGAAAGTCCTTACAATAACAGCTTTTTGAAAAATGTTCCAACAACGTCAAACATGTTTGTTTAGCTTGCATTGATCCGAATCAATGCAGTCCCATCAATTAATCACACCACAAAAGAACGAAAATATGATGTACGTATATGCCATCCGCATTCACCATTGGGTCTCGTCATCACCCGTTAGGTTACTTAACTAACGATAGAGCGGGGACTGGACTAGCGCGGGTGTAAAACATATACAACATCTACTAGTATATATATCAATATATAATATTCGCTCATGGCATGATAAAATGCAACATCACAGTGAGTAATAAGCATCACAGAACAATACAGATAATCTGGGATCTCCAGGTTTCATAGAGCCGCTACTGAAACCCGACGTTCCCCTGGTCGTGTGGATAGCCTGTACAATGAAATCCTAGACTCCTACGGGCGCGGCAAGTTACCCGCCAAAACCTGAAGCGACGCAGCCCCATACAGCAAAGTGAATGGACCACCCAGCACTTCACGGAATCCGGTAACTTGAGCACTCCTCCCTGGGTCAACCTGCACCCCCTACGAGTGCAGCGAATAGCCCGCCAATTCTAGAGTGAAGCCCCCTCCGTCTCAAAACCATGAGATGTGGGCCCGTTGCCCTCTAGAACCCGGCTACCCGTGCACCCCACCGCGGTGTAATCCTAGTACAGAAAGTAAAATATATACAACGGGTACATCGACCTCACCCCAGTCGTGCCCCAAAAGAATAATATACAAACAGACAGTGACGGCAGTCCACATGTCGGACGCTCGCCCCGTAATATCAAATGTACAAATACAACCAAACTGTACTACCATTGCATCCAGGTTATCCACCACGACAAATCCGCAACATCACAACACAACACAGAACATCAACATGAATGTCACGTTCGCAAATCCGTCTAAAAGAGCTATAGCAATTAGACAAGATTTACCGATCAAATGACATTCACGGTCGCAGATATAATGTAAGCACTGTGAACCAACATATTTAAAATTTTCGATCGACAAAATTTCCCGAAGTGGGCCCCAAGTACAATTCTCAGTACTCAAAATAAATCTGGGCCAAAACAAAATATTCCAGAAACCACATTTTCACTTCAGAGACCAATGTAGAAAAATTGGGGGACTGATGCTACAGTAGTGCGGCGGAACCGCGGCTAAAACAAGGGTAATGCCGCGATTCCGCGGCGCTACAGTGAGATCTTTCTACAGAAGGATCATGGTACCAAAATTTTACAGTTGTCTTATAAAAGCCTGCCTGATTTTCTGCAATACTCAAAATAATTTTTCGACGACAAAAAAAATTCGACAGAAACTCAGAAAATGAAAACGCGGTTTCAGAAATTTTGATCGATCGATATTTTAAATACGTTAGAACAAGCTAGTAAAGGTTAATGGCTTGGCTCTGATACCATGCAAGTCTACGGTTACGCCCCGGCCGTCTGTCCGAGGACAAAATGCGGAAACGAAAACTTTTTCTAAACTAGAAACCGGTGCTATCGCAGACTTTAATCCTGGATCGAACCATTAACCTATACCTAGCAACTAGAGAAGGGTTGGAAAGGCTATACCGATCGATCCGTGTCCTTCGGTCTTTGGACACCATTCCAAGCTCCTCGCGGCATCTCCGATCTCGATCTCCTCGTCGGTAAAGGCACCACATCTTCGA
This sequence comes from Agapanthus africanus, assembly GCA_030015575.1. Classification (NCBI taxonomy): domain Eukaryota; kingdom Viridiplantae; phylum Streptophyta; class Magnoliopsida; order Asparagales; family Amaryllidaceae; genus Agapanthus; species Agapanthus africanus. Next base: position 511,286,308 of record CM057342.1, on the reverse strand, counting down.
GTCTTTTTACGGGCTCCCGCTTCATCCGAAGCAACTCGGACACGAAGTTTGCTAGCCGACGTGTCCAAGGTGAAGTAGAGAATGTGTGTGATCACTTTGTCTCTTGCATCCATTATATGGATGGAGGTTGAAGATGAAGCCATCAATGGAGATAGTGAGCTAGAGGAAGAAGAAGAAGAAGCTTTCTTTTTCTTGTTTGTGTTTTGAAATGAGAGAGTGATTGTGAAAATAATACAAGATCCAACCCTTACCATGGCTACCCTTCTCTCTCCTCCTCTCAATTCAACCCACAAATCAATCACATAATGTGACACGTGCACAAAGAAAGAGACCATGAGTCACTACTTGTGCATGTGTCATAATTAATGCTCCTAATCATAATTTCTAGCTCATTATTTCCATTTGTAAACATTAACCCAAATATTTACAACAACAAAAAGATACGGCAACATCTAAAGTAAACTCGTGACGGATCACAAGGATACCCCTCACCTGTATATACATACCAGCGTCCGCATTCCGACTGAATGTGAATGCGATGAGACTAAAATAATCCAACAAATCTAATATTAGGATCCGGCTTAAACCAAAGCCCACTAGTATGATCCGCCCGATCATGATCCGTGCACTACTGCACGTATATGATCGGACCCTGCCATATATCATACGGCCTCTACAACGTTTCGCCCGAAACTTGAGAAACTGTCTGTGGGGAACTCTAAAGACTCGTCAATACTTTGGCTGTGGATTTAACCACTAGCACGTCAGTGGTACTAGCTGTATGTAACGGGCTAACAGGTATTGACTAAAAGGGAGGTCGTTGAGCGAACTCATCCTGACACCTTACTGAGCCTGTCAGTGACAATATCCGTACAGTCCGATCCGTTCGTCTATGAGCATCGCATGTCGGGCCTAGGGGGTTGGTTAATGTCAGACCCCCAAAAGCGGTACAAGTCGTGTCGGAGTGTAACCCAGAACACCCTGAGATACTACTGGAATACCTACCAGTAAATCTCCTGCCTTGGCCAAGGACTTCGTGTAATGGCTCTCCTAGACACAGCACGATCTCACCCCCAATACCGGGATAGACGAAACCCCTACCGATCCGCTCACTACCTCCATGTAGCTCGGGACAATAACCAACTAAAACCTGTTTGCACGACTCCTTTCAGCCGTGGTAGGGTAGTAATCAATGCATAGTGGGAACTTACACGAGACAAATAACGATCTCAGGTCGATGAACTAAACTGTACATATGTCACTAGATAACTGCTATCTGACGTCAGGTATAATACCAACTAGCATGTTCCCGGCGAGTCCTGTTCGGTGTACTCATAACCCAATGAGCACCTGTATACATCTTAGGTGAACCAACTGACACCAATGGCTTGTGAGACCGGCCACCTCCCCTCGTCGGAGTCTCGACTGTATACACTAGTCCACTAATGGAGTATCGATGCCCAGTCTCGAAACTCCCACGACTAGGGACCTTTTAAGGATGAGCTTATAGACCCCAGCTCCCACGTATTTGATCGCCATCATACTGCTGGTAGTCAAGCAAGAATTCTAAGGGCTCTATCAATGTGTAATAGTGATCTGTAAAGTCACCTAAAGCATGTACACGATGATTAAGACAAACCATGTAGCATACTATTCTCTATCAACGTGTAATAGCGAACCACAATGTCACCTAAAGCATGTACAAGATGATAAAAACAAACCAAATAGTATACAATCCTCTTGAGCAAGACTGTCCTACCGGTATATGTCCTCCCTCAATCATTGCAATCTCGTGCCTGTGATCCAATAATTGACTCTGAGGGCACTATATCCAACACAGTTTCCACCGTCATGGATGTTGATATCCGTAAGACATAGGAAAAAGATAGTACGAATGCCAAGTGCCTCATGTTGGCCTCAGTAGATGGTTTAAACCGGAGGCAACACGAGAAGATGGACTTAGCTTCCATCTTCCTCCATAACAAAGATTTATATGGATAGCAATCTCGTATCGCAAGATATGAGACCTCGAAAGAATTTCTTCAAGCGAGGTTGGCTATCGGGTAATCTGTAGGGGACAACGTCCTTACAATGACTAGCTATATTGATGAGCTCACGGACCTTAAGACCACGTTGGAGAACGAGTCACATACTTACTTGATTCTACAGTCTCTACCCTCTACTTACATCCTGAAGGAAACTAGGGAGACACCCGCTCTGCTTATTGGGGAATCTTTCTCTTCTGCATCCAAGGCGAAAGCAAAGGGTGAGAAGAAGAAGACCTCCACAAAGCCGATATGCGGTGTCAGGAACGTAAATGGAAAGGGTAGGGCAAAAGTTTCTGTACTAAAAGTAGGGAAGGATGGACGTTCCTATTGTTACGGGAAAGGAAATTGGCAGAAGGATTGCATGGCTTGGAAAGCCAGTAGCCAGGATTCGAAGCATGTTGTTGCTTCGGCTTAGGGTGTGTTTGTAATTGAAAACTGCATGTCAATTGACTCTACTTCCTGGGTACTAGATACCGGATCAGGATCTCATATCTGTAATTCATTCCAGGCTTTGAGAAACCGTAGAGTTATCAGGGAAGGTGATATGACTCTCAAGGTTGCTAACGGAATGAGTGTGGACGCTGAATCCGTAGGGGAATATCACCTAGGATTAACAAGTGGGCAGATATTGATTTTACGCAACTGTTAATATGTACCTAGTCTAGCTTATAATATCATATCTATATCCTTACATTCTAAGGAAGGATATGATTTTACATTTGTAAGTGATGTGGTCCACATCCACCTAAATCAAGTTCTGATTGGGTCAGGTATATTAGAAAACGGAATATATGTATTAAATCAAGCTCAGGTTTTCAGTGTCCAGAATACACTTAAAAGAATGTCTCCGAAAACAAATCAGGTTTTCTTATGGCATTATAGACTGGGTCACATCAATGAAACACTGTTGACGAAGTTACATAGAGAGGGATATTTGGATCCGTTCGAATATCAGTCTCATGCTACTTGTGAATCTTGTCTCATGGGAAAGATGACAAAGACTTCGTTTACTGGACACAGAGTAAGAGAGAGCGAGCTCTTAGGACTCATACACAGCGATGTGTGTCGTCCAATGTCTACACATGCGCGAGGTGGTTATTCCTATTTCATTACTTTTATGGATGATTTCTCTAGGTATGAATATTTCTTCTTAATGAAGCACAAATCCGAGGCCTTTGAGAAATTCCGGGAATACAACAATGAAGTGGAAAAACAAACAGGCAAAAATATCAAGACACTGTGATCTGATCGAGGTGGTTAATACTTAAGTGCCTAGTTCCTGGGCTACTTAAAAGAGAATGGAATTCTCTCTCAGCTTACTCCTCCATACACACCTCGACACAACGGTGTATTAGAAAGGCGGAATCGAACCCTATTGGATATGGTTCGTTCCATGATGAGTAAGGCTGAGTTACTGTGATCTATTTGGGGTTATGCACTAGAATTAGATGCATATCTTTTGAACAAGGTTCCAACCAAGACTATGCCTACCACACCATATTAGATATGGAGTGGGAAGAAACCCTGTCTTAAGTACCTTAAGACATGGGGATGTCTAGCTTTTGTAAAAAAGCAGCATACGGACAAGTTCGAGGCACGCTCAGTACTGTGTAAGTTTGTGGGATACCCTAAAAACTCCTGGGGGTATCTTTTCTACTACGCAGAGGAATAAAAGGTTTTTGTTTCTCAACATCCCCACTTCTTGGAAGCTGAATTTTTAGAAAATCAGACAAGTGGGAGTGCAATAGAAATGGAAGAAATTCCAGAACTACAAGCTATTACTGAAAGCTTGGTAGAACCAAAGGTTTCAGAAGAATCGGACATCCCAGCGCCACTCCACACGAGTAGTAGGCATTCTCATCCGCCCCAGAGATACTGTGGTTTTCTTATAGATGGGGATCGAGAGAACATACTAGCTAGGTACCTGTTACAACGGCATTGGATTCCTGCGCATCCTGCGGAGTCAGTGCGAACACTCGGGCCTGTCCCCCACTAATAGCTCGCTGTCCTCTGCCTCGGCCTCGGCCTCTACCTCCTCGTCCTCTCTGAACAGGACCGCCATGCCCACGGACTCTGGGAACGTCTGCCTGGTGTAGAGTACCACCATGGGTAGGAAGTAGAGTCTCTAAGCAGGGGGTGAGGGTGGAAGGGTCACATAGGGAACTATCGTCTCACCCTGGCACCTCACGGTACAATTCTTGAAAAGGTGACCTAGACACCCGCACCAATAACATCCTGGCGATGGCCACTGACCTGGTGAATAGGAGCTGAACAACTGGCCTCGCATCATGCCTCGACCACCACCATGGCCTAGAAAGAATCCGCCACGGCCTCTGCCTGCCATGCCTCTGCCTGACTGTACTGGAGCTGGTATATCTGTACAAATCCTCTTCGGTCCCGAAACGACCGAAGTCTCCAAAATGCGCTCCTCCAAAAGTAAGGCTGCATCCACCGCGGCTGCATAAGTGTCGAAGTGCTGTGCGCCAATAGCAAGAAATAACTGCGTGTCTAACCCCCGTACGAACATCTTTATGCGTTTCTCTTCAGTTTCCACCAGGTAAGGAGCATATCGGGACAACTGAGTAAACTGGATATCATACGCGGACACCGTCATCCCTGGAGTCTTGCGCAAAACCTCAAAACTACGGGCTCGAGCATCCTGGACGCTCTCCGGAAGGAAACGGGAAAGAAATACCGCTGTGAACTCATCCCAAGTCATAGGAGGTAGACCTGCAGCTCGGCCTCTCTCGACTGACTCGAACCACGTCTGAGCAAGACCCTCCAGACGAAAACTCGTAAGCTCCACCCATCTATCGTCGGAACATCTCAGCGAACGGCAAATCCTAGCGATCCTGTCGAGGAATGTCTGCGGACCCTCCGCTGCATCTGTGTCGGTAAAAACTGGAGGCCTCAGCCTCATAAACTCCTGTAATGATACGGGAATAGTCTCGGTAGTAGTAGGAACAACTGTCAGGGAAGCAGGTACAATCATGGTCTGTGCAGTGGAAGGAACATCCTCAGATCTCTGTGCCCGAGTAGCCTCAACTAAAGATCCCATCATCTGACGTAACTCCTTCATACCGGCCTCTAGCCTGGCAATACGGCCTGGGGAAGGCGGATCAATATGCCCCTGAGGGGTAGGCTTACCGTCCTGATCGGTCCTCGTCTCAGACGAGCCCGCTCGAATCTCATCTCTGGCTGCAGCCCTCCGAGCCCTCGTGGCCTTCGGCGGGATAATGGCTGGTACAAGAAACAGGATAATAAGAACAGTGCAATAGAATCAAGGGATATAAGGAATCGAAGAAGGAATTACAAGCAATTATATCTTAAGGTCACTTAGCCGGAGTACGTATCATAAGTATGTCGCGGAACATACACACGCTACGTCACTCGGCTTAAATCACCTACTCCATCTACCAAGAGTCATCCTATACTCAGAAAGGTAAAACCTAACGCTCTGATACCAACTTTGTCATGACCCGAAAATTACGGAGCGTGACTGGCACTTAAATTACGAAACGTCTCAAGGCGTACGTAATCTAAGTAAGCCAAAGCCCAGAAATCAAAACCAATTAAAGAAATAGAGTGAAGGAAAACTATTTTAAAGAAAGCGATTTTAACCAAATAAGTCACATCAAACTTTTAAAAGCAACATCACACTTTCCCGAAAATTTCTGCAGAGTCTCCTTTGTCAATACTGGCCCCAAATAGGAACAAAAAAGGAATATAAGTACATAATGAGATAAGGCATCCCCAGGCAGGAGCTAGCTCTTCGCCAATGGTGGAATCACAATCACACACAATATATATCATCACCGTGAAAAATAAGCATATAAAGGCACAAAAGTAAGAAAGCATCACGTCGACTCAAGTGAGCTCGACCCCCGAGAAACAACATATATATACAAATCTCACTGTCTCATCTCTAAGTTGCAAATAAAATGGTAAAAGTGGTAGATACGGTAGATGGAGTACTCTAGATACAATAATAATACAAGGTGGAAACAAAGTATCCTCGCAACCCACCTACGAGCAATGCCGCAAGTCCAAGCAAAATGAACAAAATGAGGAAGTGCGCCCACCGCTACTGTGCTGATGGGTCGGACTTGCAAAATACTATGGCACAACGGGGTGAGTTGCCAACTCATGAGTAATAAGTAATATCTAATAAGGCTATCGTAAGCATGCACACAATTTCGTCACAGCCTACCTATACTAATGTGATGTGATGCACTAGTATGTATGCAACATGAATGCATAATCAACACGAGATCTGAATATGTTTAGTACGAGAAAATCTTTATTCTTATCTTACTAAAACTTTTGTAATTTAACTGTAGTATCATCAATGAAGTCAATAGAAATCCGTGTCAAGCATCGACACCAATTATGAATATCTCAATGTCTCGACATCTCAATTCTCAATACCTCGATGTCCCAATGTATCAATATCTCAAAATCTCGGACACCGGCAATCCGGACTGGCCCATATCATCAAATCTCACGACAACGTCGGTATCCTACGGATATCCGCCACATCACAAATAACCGGTCGGTAGTGCTCCTCTGCCGGGCTCAATGCCATCATCTGCGACCACTTTGCCCCGGGGTACCGCACCGGGTCCACCATGCACCCACAGACGGTTCCTCATCCTCTTCGAATCGGGTGTATGATACCACTCAAGAACCGATAAAAACTCATGGTGGATGACACATACATCATATCACGAGAAAACCGCAACTTGCATTATTAAAATGATAACAGGTTTATAAAATTCTTGCGATTTTCCCAAAAGTCCAAAAATCTCATAATACTGAAATCCTCAAGAAAAATCACCATATGTACATATGTCAGCGATGATGAATGCCTATGGTATGAACAATATGAAATACGATGTGTGACTAGAAAACTATGCATGAACGATGATGCAATGAGGTATATGCAATGACTAGCAATCCTACGTATCCATCCTGATGAATTGAATATTCAAGTACAGGTTTACAAGTCATATATGGTGTAATTGTTTTAGATTCTGATTTAAACAAGTTTTATAGTGTTCGTGGTATAGCAATTACCAAGGTGTGTGTGTCTACATGAATAGTGCCCGTGCAGCATAAACCAATGGTAATGGTGCAAGTGTCCTATGAGATGATATCACATACATATATAAATGATGATGCGATGCAACGAGATGAGTAACTAGGAACTACGTATATAAGTGCAAGTACTAATAGAAATTCTAACAATCGGGCGCTTTGCGCCATCCAGACGATTCCCCCGTAGATGTGTACATCTACTCACCGGAACGCCTCAGCTAGTCTGATCCAATCACTGCTTTTCCTTTCCGTGCCACATCCGATGTCTCCGTGACTGATCCTAGAATCACACAATGCAACACACATAAGGCTAATATTCCGCATAAACGCGATATCAAGACAATACGAGAAAACTAGCGCAACAGCTAAACGCGTGTGCACTCGAAGCACCCGAACGTGTGCGCTAACGTCTGAAACCACCCCAATTAGTTGTGATACACAACAGACACCAAACCAAGACTCAGAACGTATGTGTCGCGCAAGTCACAATACTAAAAATATAGGTAATTGGTCCCAGATTTTATCTAGAACAAAAACCAAGAAAACAAGCAATACCAAATACCATAAAATACCTATAGAAAACTACCTGCAAAATTTCAACACCTAAATCCATAGGGGGCCGGCCAGCTCGGAAAACATGGTGGTCTCGCCGGGTCAGGTAGGGTGAATCAGGTCCGGATTTCTACACTACACTCTAATCACAATGTATAGTCTACTGTATATGCTTGTTTATTCCAAAAACAACCACAGAAATAGCAGATTCACTGTATCCTAAAACTTGATTTGAAACCGTATTAAAACACTAATTTGTAACATTAAGGTATTTTAGTGTAAACTTGAAGAATGAATTGGATTATATGACACTAACCACTCTTAATTATCCTACTCAAGCCATTAAAACCCTAACTTAACCTAATCTCCTCTTAAATCTCAAAATTAGCACTAATTACCACTTAAACAATAAATTAAGTTCATTAAACCAAATGTTTAGCAAAGACATGATTAAGTTAGGCTTATATCTCAAGATGGTTGAGAAGGTGATCCAAACATGCTAGTACTTATGGAGACTTGCCAAAACCATGCTAGATTGAAAAAGGGAATTTAGTGATGACTTTGGCTAGAATTTGTGTTAAACTTGTCGACTTTTTGATGGAAATGGAGGCTTAGCAATGAGAGAAGAAGAAGAAGAAGATGAAGGGGGAGAGGGCTGATGGGTTCTGGCTGAGAGCTGAGGTGGGGAGAGAGAGTGTGAGGGTGTGTATGTATTCAAATTCAAGTCCCCCCCCATGCCTCATAATGCACCATGCTACACCTTTTCATTTCTTTTTTCCATTTTATTTTTAAAAAAAATTGAATTCTAGAACCATAGAAAGAATTAGACGGAAGGGCATTTTACAAAATTAGTGTTAAGTTGTCATGATTGCTAGAACAAATATTAACCTAGGGTAACACTAGATTTGTGCTTGTTTAATTGAAAATTTAGCTTAGTAAATAATAAATAAGCAAAATAGATAGTTAAGTGAACAATAATTTAAATGTTAACTAATAAAACACAATTATATATGTTATTACAAAATTTCACAATTGAATTAGATTTATTCCAGTCGATGTGGAAAATAGTTATTAATTAGGTTTTTATGAAAATCATGTATTATCACTAATTAACATATAATTGACCTAAACGAATTTTCAAAGCGTTACAATCTTCTCCCTTAAAGAAATTCGGTCCCCGAATTTAAAAATCTAGCTACACGTACCTTCGAAGAGATGGGGATATTTTTTCCTCATCTCGTCCTCGGTCTCCCAGGTGACCTCTTCGCTGCTCGGGCCACGCCAAAGAACCTTTACGGACGGTATAACCTTTGACCTCAATTTCTTCACCTGCCGATCCAGAATGACCACCGGCTGCTCGGTGAAAGAAATGTCGTGCTCCAGCTGGATCGTCTGGTGCTGAATCCCATGAGAAGGGTCATGAAGGTACTTGCGGAGCATCGATACATGGAATACAGGGTGAACATCTGAGAAACTGGGCGGAAGAGCCAACTGATAAGCAACTGCGCTAACACGCTCGAGGATCTCGAAGGGGCCTACATATCTGGGACTAAGCTTCCCTTTCCTCCCAAATCTTATCACACCCTTCATCGGAGAGACCCTCAAGAAAACATGATCGCCTACAGTAAACTCAAGTCTGCGCCGATGTCGGTCCGTATAAGATTTCTTCCTGCTCTGGGCTGCTGTCATCCTATCATGAATCAACTGAATCTTTTCGGTAGTCTCCTGCAAAATCTGCGGCCCCAAAATGCTGCTCTCACTGAGCTCTGTCCAACATACGGGCAATCGACATGTCTTCCCATATAACGCCTCGAAGGGTACCATCTGAATTGTTTCCTTGAAGCTGTTATTGTAAGAGAACACTATCAAGGGAAAATGATGATCCCAGCTGCCACCGAAATATAAAACGCACGCTCGGAGCATGTCCTCAAGAGTCTGAATAGTCCGCTCTGACTGACTGTCGGTCTGCGGATGAAAAGATGTGCTAAAACTCAATCGGGTGCCTAAAGCGTCCTGAAGTTTCTTCCATAGTCGGCTGGTGAACTGTAGGGTTACTTAGCGAGGCAGCAAGGTTTCGGGAAGCATCGCCCATTCCATTTTCAATTTTTTGCCGTTCTAAATAACCCTAACCCTAGAATCTTAACTAGAGATTTAAACAAAAAACATACAAACAACTTTGCATACAAAGTGAATGAGGAATACAACCTTTGTAGACCAGTCCTTCACTTCTAAAGCTCCGTGTAGTAGTCCCTTCACTCCAAGTAGTGAACTCCCGAACTCTAGTAAGGGTTCACATGAAGAAATGAACAACCTTGCTCAATGTCTTCAAGACCGAAGATGATCTACGTTGATGAGACTCAAACTCATGCTACCTCTTCACTAATATGTGAATTAGTGAAGCAAACATTCTAAACTAAATGACTGATAGTAGAGGATGATGAAGTAGGAATTGGGCTCTCTTTAGATTTCTTTTTCTCACAATATTTCATCACTTAAAAAAAAGCTAGAAAGCTTTTTCTCATAAGGAAGAAGATGAAGTGAAGATGAGAGAGTGAACTCATGAGGTGAGCATAGAAATCATGGGTAAGTTAGTGTCATACACTAACTCATGTAGAGAATAAACCATGGCTAAGATATAATGGTTAGGTTAACGAATATTTACAAGTAAAACAAAAATGGTGGACTTGGTCAATATTTCCACAAGCTTCTACAAGCTTGTAGCCATGACAATTTCCATACAATTTTTGAATTACTTAGATAAATATAAATCCTACATTATATCAAGCATGGTGTAAGTCTCATACACCCATGAAGCATGTGGCATTAAGCATGACACAAATAAAATTTACATTAATATATATCACATATATACTATATGTACATAAGTGAGAAAAAGAATACTTAGTGAGCAAATATTAGTTAATGTAAGTTAATATATCAAATATATAATTATAAATTAAATTATCAAATCAACTCTTGATTTAATAATCCGGCTATATCACATACAATCGACTAATATCAAATGTAACAAATCGAATCAACACTTGATCCGATAACCCGGCTATATCTCATATAACCGTCCGAAATCACATATCGCGAGAATAGAATGTGGTATCGCATACGCGCATTAATCTCGGTCCCGCACATATCACATCTGTTCTCCTACATCATTTCGCATGAACCGGGAAACCTCTGTGTAGGGTTCTAAAAACTCGTCAATACGCCGGCAGTAGGTGATAATCATATCAAACACCCACAAGCCGCAAGCTGTCTGCTAAACATAACGGCCATCCGGGTATTGAGCGATCAGAAGATCAACAAGCAAGCCTGCTCATACACCTACGAATCCAATCAGTAACACTACCGTACAGACCGGTCTCTTCGTCAGATATGTCGCATATCACAGCCTGAGGGTGGTATAACGTCAGACTCCAATAGCATGATAAGTTATGACGATGCAAGGTCCATAATGGTTCGAGAAACTACTGAAAACACTTACCAGTAGATCTCAGCAACCCTGGACAGAGATTTCCTATTATTGCTAATCGAGCATAGCACAAAATCAACTCCTAATACCAGGAGAAACGAATCCCCTCCTACCGCTCATTGCCACCATGTGACTCGGAACTGTACCCAAAACCATCTTTTTGCACGATCTCTTGACCGTGGTATGGTGAAAATCAAAGCACAGTGGGAATCACACAAGTCTCTATGACGATCTCGGGTCGACAGACTAACCTGTACTAGTGTCACCAGAGAACTGCTATCTGACAATAGGTATAATACCATCTAGGAGTTCTCGGCGAGTCCGTTGAGTGTACCCAGTCTCCACTAAGCACATGTATACCATCTCTGATGTCAAACACCAATGGATATGGGATCATTCATCGCCCATCACATGGGTCGAGAAGTGTATACGCTAGTCTACTCTGGAATATCGATGCCCTGTCTCGATACTCCCATGACTAGGAACATTTGAAGGATGTACTTGCCGACTACCCTGTCCCCACTAGCATGATCGCATCATAGTCCTGGTAGTCAAGTACTCATCCTAAGGGCTTTATCAATATGTAATAGAGAGACAATAAGTGTACATGTTAAGATAAAGTGCAACCAGATAGCATACTATCATGTCGAGCAAGAAAGTCCTCCCTATATATGTCCAAGCATCCACTACAATATACATCACATGTACAGTAATGGCCTTTAGGGCATAC